>OX392506.1:10597814-12997814 GCA_947623375.1 Apotomis capreana | reverse complement strand
TAGACTTTCGGTTGTGACATGACTAACTGTTATTTTATCAAGTAACATCATTTTTATTTCCGGCAGAAAATCACGTCGGCGGTTGAAATAACCGATACATCGAGTGACGCCATTCAAATCGTATATTACTCATCCTGCCTTGGAAGCAAAGATAACATTATTAAGACGAATAAGTGTGACGGATTAAGGGTAAGTCACTTGTTTTTCCTTATTATATTTTAAAAATTGCTTCTGATCTCGAGGACGAAAAAATCATAGAACTCTTGTTATTTTTCTGTAGATAGATGAAAATACGGAAGTAAGAACGACTGTTCCTATATCAAAAACGGTTGGAAACTATTCAAGTTGTTTTCAAACGAGGTGGCTGCAAAAATAGTTTCTAGCTAATATTTTCCTTGTACAAGATAACAGTTTTCTATAGGACAGTTCTAAATTTTATAACATTTGTAATTTTGTAGGTGGGCGATGTAGTGGAATTCCAAGCCGAAATCACATTAAAGGAGTGCCCGAAAGACCCAAGCAAATGGAAGCAGACCTTTGTCATCTACCCCGGAGTTATTTCCGAGGGTCTCACTGTAGAGCTGGAAATGCTTTGCGACTGTCCCTGTGAACATCCTGGACACCATGTAAGTCTGTCTTTAATAATTTGCTACAAAATACAACACAACATTAATTAGTTATTTCTATTTAACATTTAGCCACCAGTGATTATGTCATACTAAACAGAATGAAGCAATGTATAGTAATTTTTTTTAGCTATATTTTAAAACGAGTGTGACCTTGACTGCTTTATGTTTCTTTTATCCTGGTTAGAATTACTGATTGAACTGAATTTTTCGTCACGGGTCATTCTTACTTTTCGTAAATGCATACCTGTGTAGGTATTATTTGTCACGCAACAGATAGCCAAACGGCATAGTTGTCCTGTGCAGCACGTACATTGTAGTCATAGATCGACATGATGCGTAACTAGTCCCCACTTAATTCACTATCAAAGACACTGGATCCGAGTAACGTGGATTTTTTTATCAGGAGCGGTGATGGTCAATGCTCTTACACTTGGACTAGCCGACGGATCAATGTTTTTTTTTTTTCCTTAGCATGATCGACGGAAAGCCATTTGCGGCTGCATCCGCTAGTCGTTAAGTTACGGGGGGCGGGGCTTACCCGCCGAGCCGCCGAGGATCAATGTACTGATTGATCTGACTTTTATACTTGAATTTCTGGTGATTTTTATCGAATTTCCAGGCTTACGATGACAGCGAGCTGGTGTGCAGCGGGCACGGCATCTCCGCGTGCGGCGTGTGCGTGTGCCAGCCGGGCCGCTTCGGCAAGAGCTGCGAGTGCTCGGCGCAGGGCGGCGGCTCCGCCGACCAGGACCGCGGCTGCCGCCCCACCAACGCCAGCTCCGGCGCCGTCTGCTCCGGCCGCGGCAACTGCATCTGCGGCGTCTGCGAGTGCAACAAGATGTCCGACCTGTCCGAGGTGTGTAGCCCGCTCGTAGCAGTAGGACAGGGAACCGACCAGGACCGCGGCTGCCGCCCCACCAACGCCAGCTCCGGCGCCGTCTGCTCCGGCCGCGGCAACTGCATCTGCGGCGTCTGCGAGTGCAACAAGATGTCCGACCTGTCCGAGGTGTGTAGCCCGCTCGTAGCAGTAGGACAGGGAACCGACCAGGACCGCGGCTGCCGCCCCACCAACGCCAGCTCCGGCGCCGTCTGCTCCGGCCGCGGCAACTGCATCTGCGGCGTCTGCGAGTGCAACAAGATGTCCGACCTGTCCGAGGTGTGTAGCCAGCCAATGCTTTGATGTGTAGCCAGGTCGTAGCGGTTGGACAGGGAACCAACGGTTCCAAATGCGTTGTCAATTCCAACTACTAAAACGGACTAATATGCTTTTCACTTCTCATGCTCTAAAAGTTTGACTTTATGATGTGCATAGGCGACATAAAGTCGCTTTTTATGCTTTAGAGCATAAAGTAAAATCGTCGTCGAAGACCAAGGCGCTCGGTCCAACAGCCACACGAACAACATAAAACTTTATAGAATAAATTCTTTATTTTTTTTCGTTTCGTTAGTATTCTAAGACCAAGGCAAAAATACTAACAGCCAAAGTAGGTACACAATAAAACTTCTTGAAATAAACTTGTATGTTTTATTTACTATCATTTATTACTTTTTCAATTTATTTTTATTTTAGTGAATCAATATACTATATATTTAACTACAACAATAATGTATCGTAGATATATAAAACTATTCTTTTTTTAATTAAATTTGTTTTTAAGTATAATATTTACATGATGTAGTTTCATTTACTCGCAATCAAAGTGAAAAGTAGAGTGTGCAACTCGTCCATAAAACGCATTTTACACTCGACTTTATATTCATCCTCGCTCGCAAGCTCGCTCGGATGGATAAACGTCTCGTATAAAATGGTGCGTTTTATGCACTTGTTGTACAATCTACTATTTACTATTTAGCCCAGTTATTTACCCCACAACCACAGTGATGCACAAAATTGCATAGATTAGGTATTACAATGATGTATTGTTTGGTTTTAGGTGATCTCCGGCCCGTTCTGCGAGTGCGAGAACTTCTCGTGCGACCGCAACAAGGGACTACTGTGTTCCGGATCGGACCATGGTGAATGTGTGTGTGGAAAGTGCCAGTGCCGACCTGAATACACCGGCGCCGCTTGCGACTGCCTCAAGGACGACTCACCTTGTCGCCCTCCAGGTACATTCACGATAATCCTAAGTATTCTCAGGTACGTCGCTTTACAACGCGCAATAACAAGTATGTTCATTCACTTTCAAGCGCAATGGTTGTATAAAGTGCTCGTTCCCCAGTGATCTTAACTTAACGAAAGTCGTCGACCGAAATGCCACTATTGATTAACGCTTAACTGTCGAATTAATTGACTTAACGCTAAGATTGGTAGACACGGTAGCCTAGGTCGGCAATGTTGTGTTTGGTTTTTTGTGATCTACAAATACAAATACAAGTACTCTTTATTGCACACCTCATAAAATAACAGGAGAAATACAATGCAAGAAATTACAATTAGAGGTAAACAACAGGCGGTCTTATCGCTAAAGAGCGATCTCTTCCAGACAACCTTTCTACGATCTACGATCATGAATGCAAGAACATAATTCGCGCATGCTTGAGAATAGTAACTTATATACTCGTAAAAATGTTTAGATGGCGGTGAGATCTGCAGCGGCAACGGTCAGTGCGTCTGTGGACAGTGTGTGTGCAATGTGAACGGCGGACAACACTACTCTGGCAGATACTGCGACAAGTGCCCGGTAAGACTAATTGTTGCAAGCTGTTGAGACGAGACAGAGACCACATGACGCCTCCCATAACTGTATAGAATTGGGTGCTTTCACGTAATCCATATAAATTGTGTCTCACCATTTAATGCCATTTCTGTACGTAACTGTGACACTGGACTTTATGTAGCGCGACAAATACTGTCCCTTTCCTTTCAATACCGCGCGAGCAAGAAAGACGGCGCTGAGTCGCGCGATAAGCGAATTCGCCGCAAGATATGCCCCGCTGAAAATACACAGAAAACATCCATGTACTCGTAGTATTATGCTTTTGGTGTTTTTAAAATGCCCAAATAGTAGAAATAAGGATGCCAATTGATCATAATATTTAAGCATTAATGGCGATATAACACGTTTATTACTTTGAAATGTTACATACTGTCTGAGCGTTTGGAAAGTTCATAAAAAGGCTGGTTTGATCTGTCAGTCTTGATTTGAACACAATACAATATCCTCAAGTCTGCCAACAACTTGGAGGTCCCTACGCAGGGGACAGTAGATACTACGGTTGTTTCTTTGAAATAGTAGATTGTTAACCAAGGGTAGAAAGTGACCCATTGCACCCGAGATATTTCTGGCGCTCGAACGAAGTGCGAGCGCCAATAGTTCGAGGGTGAAATGGGTAATTCACCCGAGTTAAACACTCTACTTTTCATTTCGACTGCGAGGAAAATAAAATATTACACGCACATGTCATGAGTGTGTTAAATTAATGTCCATATCATTTTTAACCAATAATTAATAAAAGACACGGTATTTATATTTAATCTCGTTTTCATGCTTTTTCTATTGCAAACTTTCATCATTATTATTTTTAATAGAAAAAAAAACAATATACGTACCGCCAACATTTAAAAAAAAGCAAATCCAATGGTTTCTAATTTGTTTTTTATCTAAATGTACGATTCTATCAATAAATCAGGGACAGAATTATATGTATGTAATTAGATGTAAATAAATTAAGCTTGCATATATCTAACTTTTGCAGACAATTTTTAATGGCCACTTACCACGGCCGACTAGATTGTACCTAATTTAGTTGGTCACGACGTGCATCTAGATGGCAATTATCTTTGAATCCGTGGCAATAAAAAAAAAATTACTTTCCACCCTAGGGATGGAAAAGCTATTTTCCACCCGGCTATCAACTCATGAAAATGACACTTTCCGAACAGGAGAGATGAAAAATAAATTATTATTTAATTTACGATCAATTTTCAGACCTGCACCGGCCGTTGCGAGAAGTTCAAGGAGTGCGTGCTGTGCTCGGTGCATCACCGCGGCGCCGAGTGGAGCGCCAACCAGACCTGCGTCGCGGCCTGCGAGCCCGTGCACCCCGCGCAGCCCATCATCGTCGAGGGGAAACTCGAAGGTGAATACTGCTACTGATGCTTACCCACAGACCACCCCCACTAGACGGAGCATGTAAGGCGACCCGCGCGCACCAACGATATGGTACGGCAGAACATTAAAGTACCAACATGGCGGCCACCGTTTAGTTGCGTCCATGTTTATGAGGTCTCTCTACACCACTTAACACTACAATTTACCATGTTATTTATTTAATTTCTTTTTTCGTTGACGTACGCATGGATCATAAACAAGGACGCAACTAAACGGTAGCCGCCATGTTGATACTTTAATGTTCTGCCGTACCATATCGTTGGTGCGCGCGGGTCGCCTTACATGCTCCGTCTAGTGGGGGTTGTCTGTGTGCTTACCTTACTTACTTTGTACGCGTCGGTGCGAGTTCAAGGAGTGAATGCTCGATACGTAACTCGTACGGCCCGGCCACAACTTCGCCCAGCCGTTCGTCGACCAGCGGAGCGTCGAGCTGCGCCCATAGGAGTGAGCGAGACACCGCACTCGGACGTTCCGGTCCCACCTATGGCCGCCGCTCGCTGCTTCGCTTGTCACCCGAAGATGTGGCCGCGCCTTTACTCTCTCGAACTAATTTGAGCGTAAGTTTCCTTTTTGGAAGTTAGCCTTAACCACCCTCAACCCCTTTATAAAGTTAGCTAATGATAGCGTTGAAGTAACTCAATCACTACTTACTTCGACGCTAACTTTAGAGCCGCAAACTTACGTAAGTTTGCGATTTGTACAATATGATTAATATTTACACAAAAAGTGAAATCATTTCAACTAATTAGAAACGCTAAAGGCAACTTGCATTTACAAATTCAACCGATGGAACTGACATCGTTGAATGCGACGGATTGAAGCTTCATCTTGTATGTGCTTATCACCAAATATGGTTTTCAGCGAACGAGTCGAAGAACGAGCACTTGTGCAGCTTCCAAGACGAGGAGGACGACTGTCTGTACGTGTTCGTGTACTCGTACGACGAGCAGCAGAACCTGTACATCAGGGCGCAGGAAGAACGCGAGTGTCCTAAAAAGGTGATGCACCTATCATTCACTGGTTTAATTTAGTTTTTTTTTTTATGTCATAGGGGGCAAACGAGCAGACGTATCGCCTGATGGAAAGCGATTACCGTCGCCCATAAACACCTGCAACACCAGAGGAGTCACAAGTGCTTGCCTACCCGGAGGACGAAGATAGAATGCCTCTATGCTAGTAATTTCACCGGCTATCTTACCCCCACACCGGAACACAACAATGCGAACATTGCTGTTTGGCGGTGGGTTAGCAGGCAAGACGGTAGTAACAATCCGGACGGACCCTGCACTAGGCCCTACTACTCCAAAAAAGTTTTTTTAGATTCGGGATAAATAATTAATTGAAGAGATGATAACGACTTCGCCACCCAAAAGAGGCTAGTTTTAGGTTGATATATTTATTTATTTTAACATTTACGAAATACGAAGATACTTCGTTATCGGAGGTGTGAACAATATTTGAAGGAACACATCGGGCGGACCTAACGGCGCAATCTTTATTTGTAATTATTGTGTCATTGTTAATGTTTATTTAAAGTTAAGGGTGATGTTTACATTGTTATTAATATTTTTACAAGCCGCTGATGTGATGAGTAGTATTAATTTTAATATTTTAATGAACTTGCTCTATGATAACGAGGATATCACTCAACAAATTGCTTGCCGCATTGCTTTCGAACCTGTCGAGTATGATCCGACTTCCACGATACAGGCTACGCCTAGTGTGTAATCATGAATTCATTCCCCATCTTCCCACTGCGAAAAAAAATACGCAAATAAATTTCGCGGTGGGAGGGTGTCAACATTAATATGATTTTTGCAACGTAACGACTGACGAATAATTACCCAACACATTTTTTACCAACTGCATCGATAAAACAAGAAAAAAAAACTTGTTTATAGTTCCTTAGCTATTTCATGGTATATAGCAAAGAAACGGTCAACTCCTCGTATGCAATATTAAAAATGATCTACTTAAATTGATACTAAACTATAATTCAACATAAGGATGCATCGATATCTGCATGCGAGGGGTTAATTTCTTATTTCACAAAGTAACGCCTGAATCCTTGATGACGAGATGACTAAAACCTTCGTAGGTATTTATCCTGGGCATCGTGCTGGGCGTGATCGCGGCCATCGTGTTGGTGGGGCTGGCGCTGTTGATGCTCTGGAAGATGGTCACCACCATCCACGACCGCCGCGAGTTCGCGCGCTTCGAGAAGGAGCGGATGATGGCGAAGTGGGATACGGTAAATATTATCTTTCTCAGCAGCACCAACAACAACAGCTCAAACGATATTTTGATACAATCATTTCACACTAACCACTGAATGATGGAGGTCTTTTGAAAACTTACGGATCGTTTTGGAATTTCTAATTTATGTTTAACAATATATATATATATATATATTTTTTTTTTAATTAATAAATATTAAGGGACAATCATACACAAATTGACCTAGTCCCAAACTAAGCAAAACTTCTACTATGGGTACTAGACGACGATATACATAATATATAAATACATATATACATAACTTCCATGACCCAAGAACAAATATTTGCACAAATATTTGCCCCGGCCGGGATTCGAACCCGGGACCGCCGACTCAGTAGGCAGGTGTCTACAAACCGAGCCAAACGCGTCGTCCAAATTGTGATTTACTTAAATTTTGCTGTATTTAATGAGGTATATTTAACAATTATTGTCGTTCACAGGGCGAAAACCCCATTTACAAGCAAGCGACGTCGACGTTCAAGAACCCGACGTACGCCGGAAAATAAGGATCTGTGGAGCGGTATTAAGTGTAGCAAACATTTTGTAAATGTCACGAAAGTAGTCGTCTCAAACTAGCGTAACTGTCAGTAAGCGGCCCGGGCCGCGTACTGACAGTTAAATGTTTACTGTTCTATACGTAGAATCATATGTGACTTGAAATTAAGTAGCTATTGAACGGCTCTAAAAGTATGATGCCTTAAAACGTGCCTTTTCGCGAGATTTTATAATTTATAATATAAAAAAAATAACCTTAATCTGACTACTTTCGAATCACATACTTGGCAAAAGTGCTAATTATTTCAGTAAATCTCAAATAGATCATTAGTATTATAAGATCATTTTTCTATACATTTTGACAAATGTGTACATTGCATTTTAATTGCAAAATTTTGAATTTCAATTTGATTTATCCATATTTCTATACATTATTTGTAGTACGCTTTTAGTACTTATCGTGCGAGTGTTTGTGTAATGTACTTACGTATTGTGTGGTAGAAATGTTTTGAATAAAGCGTCAGGTCCGGATAAGCATCTGAATTGTGCTTAAAAACAGTTCCCGGTTCTGTCGGCTTGACTGACTGGAGCATCGTTGAATTAGGAAGCAATATATTATATATTGCAATAAAAGAACTTGCAGCATTGTGTGATTTTTTTTTACCGTTTGTAGATGTACCGTACACTAGTCGTCGCCGCGATTGATTGTTGAATAAAAATATCGTGTTAAAAATACTGTTATGTGTGTAACGTTTAGGTCACGAATAACTTCCATTAAATCGATGCATATTTCAGATATGTTCACTGCCAAGATAACATTGTCATTTGGTGCCTTTTAACGTAAAAGAAATAACAAATTGTGCCATTACTAATGCTAAAACATAGAATATTAACAGTTTTATTCACAGGGGTAAATATATTATTCGATTGTAATTGGATAATGGCAGCCCCATAATATCAAATTTAATATATCTTAAATATATATTGTCAGAGTTGACACGTGATATTGATAATTCTTACAGCTTCTTGAATAACCTGTACACGTCATTTTGTTTCAGTATGATTATGCTTTCTTTATCCTATTCATTTGTTTTAAAAGTGGAATTATTTACTTCTTTGAATAAAACAGTGCGGATTATAATTTATTTATTGAAACTAATAATAATAGTGATTAAGTGTAATTACATTTTATATTACGCAAATTAAGTTTTATTGATCGTGCCTTTATATATTTTATTACGCATTTAGAACCAGTCATAGTTTTATTGATGGACTATTCAAACAACTGATATTATAAAGATGTAATTAGTGAAATATGCCTTATAATCTGTGTAAGAGGGAACAGTTTGTAAAAACAAAATTGTCTATAATGAAATGTAGCTAATAAATATTAACTCTATATTATGGTTTTTTATTACATCAACAATCAACCTCATAACATAATTTTATAACTGTTTATATGTTTCCAAGCAAATGACCTCTAGAGTATCATGTACAAAAAATATTTTCTTTATAAAATTATTAGAAATATTTATAAATAAATTAAAAGGTCAAAATGTCACTGGCCGTGTAGTGTGAGATTGACGGTAACACCCCACTCGACTTAAACAAACAAGCTAATATTTTATTTCAGACGGTCCATATAGTATTTATTTAGAGTTGGAGACTACGCTCGAAACTGTAGACGACTATATCTGTAGGTCGAATTTCGAAAAAGAGGTCACTCTTCAAATCCAACTCAGATGGGCAGTGTTCGGGAAGTTGCGGAATTTCTTCTCGTCCCAAATACTGAAACGTGGTCGCGCACAGTTGGCTTCATAAGAAAGCTCATGCAAAAAAATTACCCAAAAGGCAATCGAGCGAACTATGCTCGGAGTTTCCATGCGGGATCGAATACGGAATGATGAGATACACAAGAGGACCATGGTTGTAGATGCTCAGACAGTCCCAAACTTAGTGGCAGTGGGCGGGGCACATTGCTCGTAGAATCAATGGCCGTTGGGGCAGAACGGTTCTTGAGTTGCGACCGCGGACCGGAAGACTCAGCGTGGAAAGGCCCCCAACAAGGTGGACCGACGACCGCCCTGATTGCGGGCAGAAATTGGATGAGGGCGGCGCAAGACCGATCGTTATATTATGGGGACCTTTGGAGGAGGCATTTGTCCAGCAGAGGACGTCTATCGGCTGACAAGATGATGATAATTAAGTTGTTTTAAGTTTTCACTTTTAATTTTTCCCAATTTTCTTAACAGTCTTTAGTCTAGTTGTGGTTTAGTAGTGGAGAATTATCAGTAGGTGAGTACTGTTTTGTCATGTACAGTCATGTAGGTACCTACTCGTGTAGAAGTTATTAGTGCGCGAACTTGATAGGAAAAAAAATGCCAAGGCACAACTTAAATTTTCCTCTTCATCCGCCACCCGCTATATACTTGCTCGGGCGACTTGTTAAGTGCCCTAATACTGAAATATAAATTTATACGTAGGACAGTCATCTTGGGGTATTGCAGTGACAAACTTATTTTTATTTCATCTTCATGATCGAAATACGTCCACCACTGTTAGACAAAAAGGCATTCTCTAAGGTTCTTCATACTGGTCGGTCCTGTGCACCCTTCATCCAAAGCCCTCTCGCGATCCTTACCAGATCGTCAGTTAGGGGTTTTACCACCCTGCGTCTTCCGGTACATTTGCTAACTCTATGTCTTAAACGAGTCTTGCCGATAACTGGAACGGTACATTACAGCAGAAGCCGGGCAAGCCCTTTTCACGGCTAAGGCATGTAGGTACATAGTGCTTTTCTCAAACATATGCAATCAAATAAAAAAATACACTCGTCGAGAAAAAAACAATTCGGCTGTTTAGCCTGTTTATGAATACACTTTTACTTTTAATAAAGCTTTGAGCCTGTTATTTACGCACGTTATGACGACATTTGATTGCATGTTTGAGAAAATACATATATGGGTTATCTATCGTATTTTATCTAGGTAAGTAGTACAGTCAAGGAAATTAAAACACGTACCTTTTACGCTCTTGTCACAATGACAATAAGGGTACAAAAATTTCCGCGCGTCAGTCGTATCGTTTCAGTTTCCTTCGCTGTACGCGGACCAATCGAGTGTAAAAGTTACTTGGTTGGAATGTTTAATACTGTCACTCCTCTATAATAAAAATTGGGCAAGTGCGAGCCCGACTCGCGCATGAAGGGTTCCGTACCTATACCTACATATATATAATCTATAACAAGTTTGTTGTATGGGAGCCCCCCTTAAATATTAATTTTATTTTATTTTTAGTATTTGTTGTTATAGCGGCAATAGAAATACATCATCTGTGAAAATTTCAACTGTCTAGCTATCACCGTTGTTGAGATACAGCCTGGTGACAGACGGACGGACGGACGGACGACGGACGGACGGACGGACGGACGGACAGCGAAGTCTCAGTAATAGGGTCCCGTTTTTACCCTTTGGGTACGGAACCCTAATTATAGGATACAAACAACGCCCATTCCTTTACACTAGCGCCGCCGGGCAGCTCAAGAGCGAAATCAATATTATTGAACATTTGCGCTTAAGTGTTTGACTGCACCTGTTGCAGCTTCAAGAATTTTTACATTTAAATTTTATTTAGACTGATCTGGATTTTAAATATTGTTGGAGATGACTCGACAAATGTTTGACATACCTAGCTACGCGCAAGCTACGCGGCTATTAGGTACTGTAGGCTACTAGGACCTGAATTTCACTTTACCTAATTCGCAGCATAAGAAAATCTAAAGGTAAACAAACACAATTCCCTAAACGCATACAGCAATGAGGGGTAGAAATCGCTATGCTATGTATTTTTTTACATCATGTTTTACACACGATTTATTTTAATCATGACTAAACATAAAACCTACAAGTTCAAGCACCGGTCTTGTTATTTGACGTTGCCGCCTGGATCGCTTGAAAAAATGAAACGGCCTAATAGTTTTACTACACAATGAAAAAACAAAAATCGGCAAGCGGACGAAACAGAGCGAGTAAGTAGGTTAGGTAGGTACATAAATGTTCGAGTTTTGTGCACAGAGAACGAAAATGAGACGGGTCCACCTCCCCTTGGTGTTGTCAAGCAGTGGAGGTCTTTCGGCCGATACCTATTACCTATGACTTTGATAATGATAAGTGATGACGTTATTTTTTTGATAACCAAACGCAGGTATATATATCATGGCTTGCATCAGGCGCAGGTCACATGCTTTTGTTTGTCACTTACAGTGTTATGATGTTTCAGACTCCGTAATAACTATCCGTAATCGGATATATCGCTCATCGCTCCATTTATTGACTGAATTGTTTGGACAAAATTAACATACTTACACATCCGACCAGATTTCGAAATTCATGTCTAAGGTCTAATACTTAAGAGTCCTTAATTATTCCTTATAAAATGGTGATGGATTTAGACATTTTTCTATATGATCAAACGTGTTTCTTTACATTTAATTGGTGTTACTACTTAGAACAGGGCTATTGTGATTTATTGGTATACTAGCTGTTGCCCGCGACTTCGTCCGCGTGGAACCATTATCTTGAAAATTTTACATCTTTATTATTTTCAGATCTAAGTAATGTTGAAATTGCTAAACGTGCTTTTTTTGCAATTGTATACGAAATAGTAACGAACCCTTCGTACGCGAGTCCGACTCGCTCTTGGCCTTTTGATGAGTCAGTCAGTCTGGACACTTGCATTTATATATATAGATAGATAGATTAGCGGATTTCCCCATACAAACTTTGCACCCCTTTTTAACCCCCTTAGAGGTGAAATTTTCCAAAACGCTGAAATTACTTTTTTTGTATTTGATTACGTAAGCTTTCTACAAAGTTTCAATTCTCTAGTTCAAAAAAAAAAGTTTCTCCCATATAAACCTTGCACCCCTTTTTAACCCCCTTAGAGGTGAAATTTTCCAAAACGCTGAAAGCACTTTTTGTGTTTTTGAATAAGTAATCTTTCTACAAAGTTTCAAGTTTCTAGCTCTAAAAAAAAAGTTTCCCCCATACAAACTTTGCACCCCTATTTAACCCCCTTAGAGATTGATTTTTTCAAAATCGCTTCTTATCTCTTGTACACTTTATAAATGCAACCTAGTGTGCAAATTTAAACTCTCTAGCATTTGTAGTTTCGGCTCTGCGTTGATGAGTCAGTCAGTCAGGACACTTGCATTTATATATATAGATAGATAGATTAGCGGATTTCCCCATACAAACTTTGCACCCCTTTTTAACCCCCTTAGAGGTGAAATTTTCCAAAACGCTGAAATTACTTTTTTTTATTTGATTACGTAAGCTTTCTACAAAGTTTGAAGTCTCTAGTTAAAAAAAAAAAGTTTCTCCCATATAAACCTTGCACCCCTTTTTAACCCCCTTAGAGGTGAAATTTTCCAAAACGCTGAAATTACTTTTTTTTGTATTTGATTACGTAAGCTTTCTACAAAGTTTCAAGTCTCTAGTTCAAAAAAAAAAGTTTCTCCCATATAAACCTTGCACCCCTTTTTAACCCCCTTAGAGGTGAAATTTTCCAAAACGCTGAAAGTACTTTTTGTGTTTTTGAATAAGTAATCTTTCTACAAAGTTTCAAGTCTCTAGCACTAAAAAGAAAGTTTCCCCCATACAAACTTTGCACCCCTATTTAACCCCCTTAGAGATTGAGTTTTTCAAAATCGCTTCTTATCTCTTGTACACTTTATAAATGCAACCTAGTGTGCAAATTTCAACTCTCTAGCATTTGTAGTTTCGGCTCTGCGTTGATGAGTCAGTCAGTCAGGACACTTATTGCATTTATATATATAGATATTTGAAACCTGCAGTTTGAATTTTACATTGATAAGTTTTGTTTCGAAAACTACTCGGAATGGACAAAATTCACGCTGAAAATTAGTTTTTTCAACTTATTTTCGACTGCACGCTATAAAAGCATGAAAAAGCTATGTTACTACCTAGAACTCGGGGAAAAGTATTATTCACTTTAAAAAGTTGGTTGAAATTATCAAGGTATTTGTCATAATATGAAAAAAATAAATTTCAAAAGGAATACCTCTTAAGGATGATGATTGATGAGATGATGACTAATGTTGAATTATAGGTACAGCATATTGTAAGTAATTAATAATTATATTTTAAAAAAGCAGTTTGAAATGTCACTAATTAACATCATTTGATCTTAACCACTCAAGTGCTTCGAATTTTGAGTTGGACTCTATTTATATAACAAAATAAGAGCGATGACAGGTTAGGTAACCGGAGTTGCGAAAAGCAATTGAGTGGGAGTTTCGGATAGACTATATTATACTATATCATAATTCATAATAGGGTTAGGTAACACTAGAGTTTTTTTAATAATAAATACCTGATGATACTCTTTTTGTGTAATAATTTACCTTAATATTTTGGATAGTGGACTTAAAGTATTAGGTGCGCGATATCAGTGACCAAGAAAGGGTGGCACGTGAGGCGCTTCAAAATTCCTTTTTATTTCCGGAAACTATTAACCTTAGGTATTCTTTACATATTTCAATACTAGAGCACCAAAGCAAAACACCGAAATATGCGGTTTGCGCTGTAAACAGGTAAAGTTTGGAAACACCTGCCATACAGTCTGACCAAAAAGAGTATAGATATTAAAAAGTGGCAATACTGACTGTAGTGTCGTCCCTTTCGAATCAATCTAAGAAAACGGGGACGACACAACAGTATTGCCACTTTTTAGTGTGTTTTTATGTATGTGCTCCACGTTACTTGAAAACGTCTGAACCGATTAGAAAAAATCTTTCTTTAATTTTGATCGAAAGAGTATACTTTCTAGTTGGTCCCATCATTTTGCCGGTTATTTATTGTTAATGAAAATGGAGATTTAACCCCTCGTATGTTTAGGCACTCAGTGCGGAACGTTTGAACTTTCCGCTAAAATATCAGTTATCAGTTGGTTTCAATTAGATTTGCAAATTTTAAAAAGACGGGTTTAATTACATTATACAGCATGCTTATATGAGTAAAAAGTGTGGTCACAATAAATATGCCGTAATTTAAACGTGTAAAAGCTGTCGCGTTCACTGCGGTCCCCAGTGATGCATTGTCGATTAATTACTGAAATATCATTTCATTGAAATTACTCATATAATGCAACTAAATTGGAACCACCGCGCGTAGTATTAAGTATAATGCGCCCGAGATAAGGAACGCACGCTGCTAGTACGTATGCCGTCCAGCGGCCGTCCCGCGCGCCCGCGCAGCCCCCGGTCGGCTTTATAACCGCCCGGCGGCGGACCCGCTGAACCTTTCCGGTGCTTCTCTTTCCGGTGCTTCTCCAAGCGGAGTAGCACGTCTGGCACCAGCAGTGCAAAGGGTCCCTCGGACCCGCAAGCTTACATGGATACAAAAAAAAAAAAAAAAAACCCGCTGAACCCTTTCCGGTGCTTCTCCAAGCGGAGTAGCACGTCTGGCACCAGCAGTGCAAAGGGTCCTTCGGACCCGCAAGCTTACATGGATACCAAAAAAAAAAAAACCCGCTGAACCCTTTGAGCGCCGAGCGGCAAAGCAATTCACCGTGCCACTGACGCCAAACCGAAAAAAAAAAGTGCTCCAAAATCAACAGAGGTTGAAAAACACAGATAGTGGTTTGAATTAGCATGTTTTTGACCACTGAAATTTTTGACGTCAATAGACGTCGTTGGCGTTAGTGGCACGAATTCCCGATGACGTGATTTGCCGTCTTTGGCGGTCAAAGGGTTCAGTTCGCCTTGCGCAGTTGACCGCTTCCAATGACTTGGAACGAAAATTGACCTGACGAGCGCACACGTCACGACCGCCCGGTACTGCTTTCGTAGGACGGAACTTACCGTTCAGCCGTGACGCGTCACTTAGTATTTTTGTTAGGACGTACACTTCATGTACTTAGGGTGCTGCTGCGCGATAAAGATACATCCGTGAACACGGGCTATCCGAAGCGCACTGCGTTCGCCTTCGCCGCTTTTATTATTGTACGTGTACAATAATAACTGTGTCCTAACAGTCTTGTCTCAATAATTTTGGAATTAAATTAGTCCTACTTGAACAGGAACGTTATAGTGGAACGTTTTAATTCATTCTTCTAAAATGAATAAACTAGTGTCGCGCCCCAATACGGGTAAGTTTTGAACAATGTTTAATATTAAGTGAAGCCGTTAAATAACGTTTTTATTCGTAAGAAAAGTGTACATAGCTTCCTAGCTTCTTGTTAATACCTTTTGTTCTAGTCATGCAATTTTGCAAATCATTGCATCAGCCGTCTTTGTTCTTTATTTTTATCCGCCTACCTGTTTTTCTAAATAATTATGATTGTACCTCCGTTCTGCCGGGAGCACTTCACCAACTAATTTCACGGTTCTCCTCTCGCTTTTCGCTGTCCCGGGGTGCTCCAGATAGAACGGCAGACGGAGGAATGCGGACAAAATTGTAATGCCTGTCGTCCTTACAGGGTGCTACGTTTTTATTTAAAAACGCGCCGCTTCCATTGCTCGGCGCAAGTTGGAGGCTTCCCGTTGCCCTCCGGAGCTGGTTGAGCCGCTGAACCCTGGCTGCACCTGCAAGCTGTTGCTCCGTTTCCCATCGCCGGCTGCCATGGAAGGGCTGATGGCGTTTTGAGGGGAGTACCGCGCCTACAGGAACGTACCCGACGGGCTATCCACGACCTCCATTTTTAAAAATAAATTTAAACTTGTGTGTAACGGTTTTTTTTATTTTCAAACTCCACCGGCTGAGCTAACCGTCGCACTGGCGTCTGGCGTCGGGGTGTTTAGTTAGTGTACTTATTTAGGTATTGCTTGTTGTTATTTAATTTCATAGTTTAAGCTTGCGTTTTAGTGCTTAAATATTAGGTTTGATCTCTCTGCTGTGTAAATATATTAGTTTTGCTAGTTTGCTTTTAATATAACGCGTATACGCTTATTTTTTATAGTTAGAACCTTGTCGCTTTAAGCTTGTTACTTGTTACTCTTGTTTTGCTTAGTTTTTTGTATAATAAGTTAACTTCGTTTGTTTTATACGCTTAATGCTATTTTTGTTGTTTAGTTTACTTAGAACCTTGCCGCATTAATCTCCAACGCTTTAAATCTGATGGTTTTATGTTATAAGTTTGTTTTCTAGTAACATGGCCACACTTTAATGTTAATGCTTGCCTATTAGCCTAGACTTTAATGTTTTGCTTGCTTTCTATTAATTAGTTTTAGTTGCCCGACTGTTTTGCTTTCGCTTGCCTTACTGTTTTTACCTTATTTACTGAGGTTTGTTGGGTTCTCATACCAATTGCAATATACGTCTTAAACTTTTCCGTGGTGGTTTCAATTAAGTACCTGCATTATACTCATATTTACTTACATACCTAAAACAAGTTTGCTCACGTTTTCATCCGGAGAATATTTTCTGAGTACATTATTTGATTAATGATTATACATATTGGTTAAACTGTATTGACCGGTCTCATCGCACTATATAAGTGTGTAGGTAAGTAAATTCGTAAGTGCACTAACTTTCATTAGGTCACATTACGTAACATTGCAAATCCAGTGTAGATGAAATTAAAGCATTATTACGCCCTACCTACTCGTATCTGATGAAACCAATTATATTTTAGTGAATTAGCCTGTAAAGCCTTTGATGTAAACTTTATTCGTAATAAATGAAGTATTGATTAATTATGTTACTTTAAGAAACACGAAACCTTATTTAATTTTCAATTAGGCGAGTTCCCGATAAACGCTAAAAGCACTAAGTTGTCTAATTTAATATTATTTGTGGAAACACATTACCTAACGCTACACCGGATCCGCAGGTGGCCCGCCGATTAATCACAGCCAGGAATCAGCGCGCGGGGGCTTCCGAGATCAACCTACATCGAAATGTACGGTAAACAATGAGATAAGTGGTAGTGACTCTATCGCAGAAGGGGGCTTAGTGGGAGCGGGATAGATGGCATATTCGTACGGTCGAATTTCGTTGAGTGAGTTCGAGTAGGGTGTGCTGTGGCCGTCGGAGGCGGCTAGGGCGGGCGGCGAGCGGCCGGACTCGACGGAAACGCGGTAGTGCCGCGAGGGAGCCGCGACGCAACTCTCGCCTTTCGCCGGCCGCCGCGCCTGCCTCGCTCTACCTCGACAACACGCGCGGAAACCTACGTCTACTCGTCTACGCAAACTTCTACTGTCCCCAACTATCAATACTAAAGGTACTTACAAACTTATTTAATTAACTCACATCCAAAGAACAACTGTTCTGATAATGAGCTATTTGAAAAGTTTCCCATTTTGATTGACTAAAAGTAAAGTTGGTAAATACATGAAACGAACCTGTTGCGACGGCTTTCAGGTAACAAAATTTCGGAGGTATTATTTTCGGAGCTTATAAAACTTGAGAAAGTATTTTATATCTAAGCAGCTATTACTTTTTCCGCAACGATGAGATTATTAATATTTGGACCTTTCACTTTTAATTTATTATACCTACGTTCGAACATGCGATCTGGCGTTTGACAGTCAAGAAGTCGGAAATTCAATTCTAAAGTTCTGGTTTTCTGGACTTCAACTATTATGTCTACTTAATTACATGTAGTTCATGAGATTGAATAGAGAACCTGCTACCTGCTATGTAGATTGAAATGTTGGTGACCGCGTGCTGTTAGGCCGTTTGATGCGTGTCTATCGGCGGACGACGCGGCACGGCGGCGTTGTCGGCAGTGACTGCTGTGATGGATTATACGAGTATGTACGGTAAACTCGTACAATATACATAGGTAGGTACAAGCCCCGCACGGTATGTATGTGCAAAATCTTCCCATTCGATCTATTAATGACCAACCGTGGTGGTTGTGAGGGACTGGTACAGTGTTGGAATTGGAACGTATAATTTCAATTAAATATATTGTTGTTCCTTTTTTAGCTGCAGATATTTGCTTTCTATTTTCTCATTGAAATCAGCAACAAAGAATATAAAGGTTGGAACAGCAAATACAAAAAATTGGGCAAGTGCGAGTCGGACTCGCGCATCGAGGGTTCCGTACAAACACTTTTCATCCTTAAGTGGTTAAGTTAAGTTTGCACCTGGTATGTATAGCGCCCCATACAAATGAGGTGCAAAGTTAACTCAACCAACCCGTTTGTTGTATGGGAGCCCCCCTTAAATATTAATTTTATTTTATTTTTAGTATTTGTTGTTATAGCGGCAATAGAAATACATCATCTGTGAAAATTTCAACTGTCTAGCTATCACCGTTCTTGAGATACAGCCTGGTGACAGACGGACGGACGGACGGACGGACGGACAGCGAAGTCTCAGTAATAGGGTCCCGTTTTTACCCTTTGGGTACGGAACCCTAAAAACCGAATAGGTATGTTCTCGCTGTTGAGGTGAAAAGTTGTGTGTGCTACACGAGAGCAAAATTTTTTCGCATCTCTTGCTCTTGAGTCTCTCGCTAGACCACAGAATACCTAGATAATAGTACAAGGCTAGACTCAGGATTCTAGCCCAGATTCCTTCGCTTACTCGTGACTCAAAATCAGCACTCACAACAAAAAACAACTTTGCTCTTTTGTTCCACAAATGACGTTACGTGTTAAGTGTGATTATGATTATGATTCATTTAATTATTATAATGTTTCGAATGTGTCTTTAACCCACGTCCTTGAAGGGACTTAATGACATATATCTGCATATAGTTGCGGTTCCTGAAAAAAGTTTCCTTTTGTTGTGATAATACATTTTCAGTT
This sequence comes from Apotomis capreana, assembly GCA_947623375.1. NCBI lineage: Eukaryota > Metazoa > Arthropoda > Insecta > Lepidoptera > Tortricidae > Apotomis > Apotomis capreana. The sequence goes on along the minus strand of OX392506.1, from coordinate 12,978,516 downwards.
ATAAGTCTAAAAAAATATGGCGCCGCGGCATAGTTTCGAAGATACTGGCAGCGTTCCCTCGCTGTATTGCAATGCTAATAGAGAATTAATTTAAGATTTATTTTCATGATCCGAGAGGGACATTATTGTGTTTAAATTAAGTGAGTCGAGAGTGTATTGGAGTTGTATATATTTGATATGTAAGCAAGGCTTGTGACGTAATTTCTTTACTGACCTATGTATATAATATCCAGTTCAGCAGACCGGACAACAGATACATCTATACACATTGAGCTGAAATCGCACGGCTGTAATGTGTCCAGTGATGCGTGGCTATCAACGCAGACCTAGCTCGAGGTAGCCAATGCATTAAGTGACGGGTCGAATACTTGCATTATGGTGTTTGACTCCCGGCGTGTTGCCGACACCAGGAGTCAAACAGAAGGTTTCCATCTTCAATATCTTCACGTGGATAAATTTTAGGAATCCTTTCTGTACAGACAGACAAACATGTCTTTCTATCTTTTTCGTACCGCCTCGGGTTGTCTGATATTTATTTATTTGGAAAACATTATAAAAATGTGGTTCATGATGGTGGCCGTGTCGCGTTTCTACAAGGAGTAGGCTTTTGAGTTCCTTCACCTTTTTTAGGGTTCCGTACCCAAAGGGTAAAAACGGGACCCTATTACCGAGACTTCGCTGTCCGTCCGTCCGTCCGTCCGTCCGTCCGTCTGTCACCAGGCTGTATCTGAAGAACGGTGATAGCTAGACAGTTGAAATTTTCACAGATGATGTATTTCTATTGCCGCTATAACAACAAATACTAAAAATAAAATAAAATAAATATTTAAGGGGGGCTCCCATACAACAAACGTTATGGTTGCGTTAACTTTGCACCTCATTTGTATCGGGCGCTATACATGCCAGGTGCAAACTTAACTTAACCACTTAAGGATGGAACGTGTTTGTACGGAACCCTCGGTGCGCGAGTCCGACTCGCACTTGACTGGGTTTTTTTTAATACTAGGAGGTGCCGGCATCTTCGTCCGCGTATTTCCTTTTTACCGTAGACGGATAAAAAATATCGTATAACCATTTTTGGATGTCCGGCTATCCCTGTACCAATATTGGTTAAAATTTGTCCAGCCGTTTCGGTGTGATGCGAAGACAAAGGAAATTATGAAAACAGATGGCGCCAGGTTGGCACGGCGCTGCGCGCTCATACAAATCAAATGACGATCCTGCATCACGCTATTAAGATTTTTCCTAAAATCATGACCCCTCTCCATATAAAAATTATTTATGTATTATAATACAAATTTAGAATTTTATAATAGTATAGATGAGAACTGACCTCTATCTTCTTATGTGAATTTTCTCCTACAAATGTTTTAAGTTTTTGCTGGCAGGGAGTTTGGTTTGAACCATCCAAACTTGTTCGACAGCCTCTCCGCATGTAACCATACACCATCGTACAACATTTGAATTAGATATATAATTAGGACGTAGGTTACGTGTGGTCTAGTTGTTAGTCATGCGACCTGGAAAATTGCTTCTCGTCAGTGCATTTCGGCGAAATTTATGGTAATAGACTAGATAATAATCGTATTTGAACTTCTATAAAATTATGTCTATCGATTAAGCTCATAAGCACTTTAATCCTACCTGTGCTACCTGTAGCATCACTGATTAAAATGTTGTTGGCTATTTGTTGTCCATTTTCTTATACGTAGTCGCAACGAGTAAAAAAAGGGAGTCGTGACTTTAACGTGTGATCACTGTGTCTGTCTGTGACATCGTAACTTTAAGACGAGGCTATTTAAATATTTACTGAGCTACAGACTCCCAGGTGTAATTAAACACCAGCAACAGACATACAAGTAGGTAAGAATACCTGGCGAAAAGTGTTTTTCCAAAAGTGTATTTTCTATCACTGCTATTCTATATTAGCTCTAAACTATCTGTACTGGACTCTGGCGACTCTATATATTGAAGGGATTTTATTGAGTTTTTGGGCTTGACTCTTGAAGTCTTGACGTTATGTTGATCACAACGAACACCGCCCGCGATTTATGTGACCATTGTGGCACTGAAAAAGTGGTTATTTCCGTATTCCGCACGATGAGCGGCGAATTATACGGAACGACCTATTTATGTTCTTGTTACTCTACGTAAAATTAAAATGGAGTGTAGGTATACCGCGCCTGGAAATGCCTCGACACTCGCAACCGATCACTTAATTCACCCAGCTCCAGCGTTGATGCGTATTATAATATGCGGTAAAATGTGCCGGCTACACACTGTAGACAGTTACAAACTGTTACGGCGGAAATACTTATGAATATTTGAAAATGCCCCAGACTAAAAATAGTAAAACTACAGAAGGTTCGTAGCGAAAACCGCGCTTAACCGCGAGCGATTTTTGTAACCATTGCGATACCGACTCAAAAAGTGAACATTCCTGTAAATGCTCAAATTATGCCGATCTCAGGACTGTTGTTGCGTGTAGTTGTTGTTCCGAGGTGTAAATTGGGGTGTCCGCTCCTGAAAATGCCTTGACACTCGAAACCGATCACATAATTTAAGCAGCTTCAGCGTTGATGCGCCTATTCGGGGTGAAACGTGCCGGCAACCCGCTGCAGGCACTTACAAACTGACGGCGGACATTTGTAATTATAATTAGGGTTAACGTAGGCTCGCGCCGTAGCTTAAAGTACCTACTGCTTGAACCTAATAAATAGGTCGGGATTCGAGTTTGACCGACCGCTTTTAATACTTATCGCTCATAACCACTATTAAAGCTACTGCCTGGGTTGTATTTAAGTATGTTGAGTCAGGGCAAGTCTGGGGTTCGAATTATTGATGCAGAATGAAATAATGTACACAGAATAACAGATAAGTAGGTAAACCTTTTTAATTATATTTTATTACGACCACAAAGTATATCGATATGTTTACGAGTATGGTCCCGTGGTCGAGGTGTTTTTTGTTTTGAAATGGTCCCACCGGAAGATCAGCGCTGGCTCTCGAGCTAGCATCTTGCTGAGGTGGGACCTTTTCGTGGCACAGCCCTAATAATAGTTGCTTATTGTTTTATTTTATTTTCTTATCATTTCTGTCACACCCTTTATGTAATTAATTATGTTTTATGGTCGCGTCACGAAAAAAATGTTTTTCTTTCTTTCTTTCTTTTTTTTATTGTAGGTACATTTCTTAATTGCTATACAGATTAGTTAGTAAATATATATATCATTTCCTTAATAAAAAATAATATTAAATTCAAGAAATGTGAAGTAAATATAATTTGTGTGTGGCGACGACGCGGCGCGACGCCAGACGAGTCCTTCGCAGCATCACCATGGGTACCTGATTACTGATTAACAACTCAACAGTGAGCAAGTACAGTCCGTCAGCTCTCAGATTGCGATTTGAGTTTGGGTGAAAACTGAGGGTTCTTATCTGGATCTCGTAAAAGCGAGACAAGTATAAAAAGCGAATCGCATTCTGACAGCTCACGCACTGTGGATAGGGTGTGTAGGTTTATACATAGATGCCGCGTGAGATGAGCGCAACCGCAAAAAATGCTCTCATGCTGGGACGTTATATGGTCAACCATCACTATTGTTACGCAAAGGGAATGCCATCGGTTATTTTATAAATAAGCTCAAGTCCCGGTTTCTGTTTGTCTTTAATCAACTTTTCAAGTTAAAATCGACTCTTCTCCTCAAATCCTAAATGCTAACGCAAAAACTCATGCGTGGGTATATATTCATAAGCATTTTAGAATATATTGGTAAAGGGTGTTTAATTACTTGACGCGGAGGATTAAGTGCCATCCTACTACTTAATGCTGTTCATAATTATGCGGTAGTTAGAATCTCTCAGGAACACTGATTGTATTAGGTACCTCCTAAATCTATTGATAGGTTTCTCAGCTAGTAATGTACCTACGCCAGTTATGCTCATAACACCACCACATAAAAACTGAACAATTAACAAGCATTTAAATTATTAATTATTAAATCAGATAATCAGTTAATCACATATTTGTTGTCCACTGTCACTTTACTAAATGAGTTTGCTCATCCCCATCACATCACCGACGCTATTATTTATATATATTAAAGTCGAGTAGCCAACATGAATTGTTAAAAGCCTATGAGGTCGAGTCGGAAAATAACACAGAACTAAGGATAAGCGGTCGTGACGTAAAAATGCGACGTTGATATCCCGCCAGAACCTTTCACTTTAAAAGGCTTCTTTCATTCCGATCGACGTAAGTACAGTCTGTGGTACAGTCGACTATAAATTGTTACACTACGTCGACTGCACGGTCTACAGCTATGAAAATGTTCCCATAATATTGTCAGAAAAGCTTTTAACAAATTAAACGCAACTTGTCATTAATGTTGGTTTATTTATAGCGTTTTGTACACTATGTTGAAAAAAACCGGCCAAGAGCATGTCGGGCCACGCTCAGTGTAGGGTTCCGTAGTTGCCAATCCTTCACAATAAACGGGCTTCGAGGTTTAAATTACGAGAAAGATTTCAAGCTCTATAAAAAAGGTCGTAAACGCCAAAATAACTGTAATTACTTATTACCTTCTGGAACTTATCGATTATACGCGCCAGATTGTGCGGAATGTTTTAATGTATATGGCACTTAACTAATATGTGTAACGTTCGAAGTATAAGGACACCGCGCGGCACTAACGTCATTTTAAAGAAAATTATGAAATTATGCGATAAATCAAAAACGCCTCGACCGATTTTATTCAATATAGTTTTCATTGAAAGTACTTATAAGGCCTCATTTTCATGAATTTTTCCATAACATTTTGACCCGTGGTTGAAAAGTTAGAGGGGGGGGACGCTATTTTTTGGATTTCCGAAGCGAATATTTACAAACCTGCTGACTTTATCAAAAAATGTTTGAAGACCCCTATTATTTTTAAAAGACCTATTCAACGACACCCCACACATTAGTGTTGGAATGAAAAAAAAGAACCCCCACTAGGTGTACGGGAGGTACCTGATAATAAGTTTTTGGAGTTTACTCCTTAAGAATCGATTTTCATATATAAGCCCGGGGTATGAAAAATATGGGGTATAAAATCGAACGTATCTGCCGTGCTAATTTAAAAAGTCGTATTTCAGTATACGATCGGGGTAAAAATACGACTTCTTAATTTAGCAGGTTATGCGTTAAACGTTATAGACTAAGATCCCGATATAAAATGACCTTCACCGAGATGTTTATTTGATGAAATGTATTTTATATTTCATTTAATATGTCAATAAATATATTGCATATGGGTTGCCTCATAAATTTTAGTCCAGGGTATGTTTAATTATTAATAAAAAAAAATGTTTTAACCATTTCACCGGTTTGATTAATATTAGATAAATTCTATACCAATCGAAAGTAGGAAGCCCATAGAATATGCAAACGTTAGGTTGCCTATTCTTTTCCCGTCACAACTATCGGGTAGCCAGGTATAAACAGGTAAATCTATACCTACTAGCATTTTGCAACGGTCTGATTATTGAATTGAAATTAAATAAAATTAAAGATTATTTTATTATGAATTTATCTAATAATCAACCGGTGAAATGTTAATTTTTTTTTTAATTTTTAACTAAACATACCCTGGACTAAAATTTGTGAGGCAACCCATATGCAATATATTTATTGACATATTAAATTAAATATAAAATACATTTCATCAAATAAACATCTCGGTGAAGGTCGTTTTATATTGGGATCCTATACTATAGATATTTGTTTATTGGTGAGTTTTGGTTGTCAACCGATATTATACAGGGTGACCCATTTAGATCGGTCTTCCACCTGTATAATCATTATGTGCAATAAACGTATTGAGTATTGAGTATATATTTTATAATCGTTCTTAAAGCCAGGCGCGCACCACGATTTTAGTCGCGCGATAATGTTGTCGCATAAATGCAACAAGATATGGGTTTATATGAGAGTGCGCGCACCACGATTTTCATAAACCCATAAGTACGCTTATTTCTGCGACAAAATTATCGCGCGACTAAAAAAAAAACCGGCCAAGTGCGAGTCGGACTCGCGCACCGAGGGTTCCGTACAAACACTTTCCATCCCTAAGTGGTTAAGTTAAGTTTGCACCTGGTATGTATAGCGCCCCATATAAATTAGGTGCAAAGTTAGGTATTAATATTAGGTATTAAAAAAAAACTACTCACTAGATCTCGTTCAAAACAATTTTCGTTGGTAGTTTTTATAGTAATGTACATCATATGTTTTTTTTAGATTTTTCATTTTCTTATTTTAGAAGTTAGAGGGGGGGGGGACCAACTTTTTTCCACTTTGGAAGCGTCTGTCACGCAAAAACGGTTTAGAAAAAAAATATTTTAGAAACCTCGATATCATTTTTGAAGACCTATTTATTTATAAAAAAATTTTGAGTTTCAGTTCTAAGTATGGGGAACCCCCAATATTTATTATTATTTTTTTATTTTTGCAGCAAATTCTTAATGCGGTTCACAGAATACATCTACCTACCAAGTTTCAACAGTATAGCTCTTATAGTTTCGGAAAAAAATGGCTGTGACATACGGACGGCCAGACAGACGGACAGACGGACAGACAGACATGACGAATCTATAAGGGTTCCGTTTTTTGCCATTTGGCTACGGAACCCTAAAAATCGTGGTGCGCGCCTGGCCTGCTTGGCTAGCATATCTTGCAGCGACTTTGCTTGTCGCACGAGTCTCGATCTCCTGTCTTGTTCGCACGGTATTGAAAGGAAAGTGACAGGTAGTATTTCTCGCGCGACAAGAGTCGCATGTCAAAGTTATGCTAGACGTACTGAAGAGTAAACTCCAGTCGTGCGTCGGAGCTGACACACACACTTTTTTAGGGTTCCGTAGCCAAATGGCAAAAAACGGAACCCTTATAGATTCGTCATGTCTGTCTGTCCGTCTGTCCGTCTGTCCGTCTGTCCGTCTGTCCGTCTGTCTGTCCGTCCGTATGTCACAGCCATTTTTTTCCGAAACTATAAGAGCTATACTGTTGAAACTTGGTAGGTAGATGTATTGTGTGAACCGCATTAAGATTTTGATGCAAAAATAAAAAAATAATAATAATTATTGGGGGCTCCCCATACTTAGAACTGAAACTCAAAAAAATTTTTTTCATCAAACACATACGTGTGGGGTATCTATGGATAGGTCTTCAAAAATGATATCGAGGTTTCTAAAATATTTTTTTTCTAAACCGTATAGTTTGCGTGACAGACGCTTCCAAAGTGGAAAAAAGTTGGTCCCCCCCCCTCTAACTTCTAAAATAAGAAAATGAAAAATCTAAAAAAAACATATGATGTACATTACTATAAAAACTACCAACGAAAATTATTTTGAACGAGATCTAGTAAGTAGTTTTTTTTTTATATTTTAATACCTAACTTTGCACCTAATTTATATGGGGCGCTATACATACCAGGTGCAAACTTAACTTAACCACTTAGGGATGGAAAGTGTTTGTACGGAACCCTCGGTGCGCGAGTCCGACTCGCACTTGGCCGGTTTTTTTTAGTTTTTATTTTGTCGGCGTGATACATACACATACTCATCGCAAATTTCAGCTTTCTAGTACTAATGATCACGGAGCTAAGCCGCGGACGGACAGACGGACATGGCGAAACTATAAGGGTTCCTAGTTGACTACGGAACCCTAAAAATGGAGCAGTTGGTCGTGGCCATATTTAACGTTCCGTGTTCCAAAAGGAAAATAAACGGACGTAGGCGTGTTATTTTTCAATGAATTTCCTAACAAGAGGAGTTTCTCAAGTGACTGGTTTTATTTATACCTACCCATCTTTTTTTTATTAAGCCTTTACTCGACGAAATTTGTTGATGGAACGTGGGTTACGTGGGCCGATTATCGTTAGTCGTTACCTACTCAGTTAGAACTCTTATTGGGGCGCAATAAAGTATTATTTATTTATTTATTTAAACTTTATTGCACAATACAAAAAAAGTACAAATGGCGGACTTAATGCCTTTAGGCATTCTCTACCAGTCAACCACTGGGTTAAACAGTATGTAGAAATATATTATTATTGTATTGTATTGTATTGATTTGTAGGTTTTTTAACAAAGGTATGAGACATTGCGACGTTTGGTCTTGGTTATGTTATACGTTATACAGGTCATTAACTCATTAACAACCCCCTAAGTACCCTTAAGTCCCTTAAGAGGAAATACCCACTGCTTATTTTTCCATACCAATCGGTAGGTTTCGTTTTCGCCTGTTTCCTCCTCCAACACTTACCCAATATTTTTCAACTGAATGGGAAGAACTGAAAAGAAGTTTCGATTCTTATAATATATGCTTATTATTATAAAATGTGTGCACTAGGCCTCTGTTTTTGGTGAAAATTCTGCTGGAAACGGGCGCTAGCACAAACTATAATTATAATAACTTGCGCAAAAAACGAAACTGTTGGCAACACCTGCACCGTGCTTAATGCCAATTTGTGACGGGCAAACTCCTGTATCCGGTTGATAGCTAGGGGGCGCCACCTTGAAGATCAACACCGACGCACCAGCCTGAGCGCGCTCAAGCGCCTCAAGCGCTTCTTCGATATAGCTCCCAACCACGGGAACCCCCTTATAAGGAAGGCAGCCGAGTACCGTCCTCGAGCTCCCGATCCCTTTGTGGATCCACCTCACAGATTGTTATTTCAGAGGTCGGTTTACCCGACGTCCGAAGCATGTACTATCCGACCCGGACGATGAGATCACGGGAACCATCCAAGCGATGGTCGCCGCGAACTCTCCGAACGGCGGCGCCTGATTAGGTTCAGTATATTCACGACGCAGTCCTTGCGCCCAATGCGCTCGTGTCACCCCAACCTAAATTACCCCTGTGGCGTGGAGCTAATCCCATTCGCAGGTTATTCTCCCATGCAAAATCCGACTACTGGTAGTGAGGGTGAGGGCTAACCAGCAGTGATACAGTTCGTCATGTCTCAAAAAAAAAGAAAAATGAGCGTGCTCTCTTTTTGGACTAGCACTCGTCACGTAAACATCTCATTAATAGATTGTTGTTATAAATTCTTATAGTTTAATTGAAGTGCAACATTTATCATACACTCGCTTACAAAAGTTTGGACCTTATTTGTACCTACGTCATAGTTACAAGTTGCAAACTTAACATAAACTGATAGTATGGGAAAAGGAGCAGTGATATTATATCACCTTAATAGCATATCAGCCTGGTCCATAGGTAATGTTGGTGCTGAAACAGGAACAGAAATAAATATCCATTTCTCAAACATGCAATGAAATATCGTCATAACGTGCGTTAAAACAGGCCGCGAAGTGTCAAGTTTCGGGCGAAACAATTCTAGAGAACTGTAAAGGAATTTCATAGAAAATTGAAGGCCTAGGCCGGAAAGTAATTTGTTTTTAATTTTAATGTAAACATGGCGTCTGTGTTTATGAACGGCTGATATAATTTTTTTTTCTAGTGGTTACCCATTCAGCCTTCGGGCCAACAATATCCACGTTAATGCCTAGTACACACGAACTGATATTAAGAATACAAATCATATACAAATCTGTATGATTACAATGTGTTGATGAATAAATTTAAAATACTGTCTATACGTAAGTCACCAGAGACCATAGACAATATTAAAAATCCTCTGCCTTTATTTTATTTATTATAGAAATTAAGATTCTTATTATCCGGTTGTGTAAAATGGCCCTAATATTCGAGCACTACACACGTGAACGACTTATTAAAGAAAAAATATATAGAGGGATTGGAGGGAAAATTAAAAATACTTTTTTTTAACATGGCATCTGTGTTCATGAACTGGCTGAACACCTGAATTATGTTTTTTTGAGTGGTGTATTTTTTTTATTTCATTGCATATGTTTGAGAAAAGCACTATACATGCCTTAGCCGTGAAAAGGGCTTGCCGGCTTTGTATCACTAGACGGCCTCCCTTACGGTCGGCCGTCTATACCTTCTCAGCCGGCAAGCCCTTATTTCCCGGCGTCTGCAGTAATGTACTATTAACCATCCATTTACTATAATTAATAATACACGAATGCAAGGATTACCTATTGGTGAAGAAATTACAATAGATTTAGGTTAGTTTGCTCAGTAGTCGTTAACAGTTATTATGATCATTATTTCAATTCGCATAAGTTTTTCTCAGGCTTCACACCACGAAGAATGGTGCCCTGCAGTTTCCGGTTCATGGTCCACATTTAAGAATTTATTACTCCACAACTTACAACTTGCTTACGATTGTTATGAGCTATGTCGTTTTATAGCATGCTTGTGCATAATATTAATTAATGATACACGACTTGAGTTCTAGAATTATTATGTTTAAAAGGAAATGGGGGCATAAACTTGGAAAACTGTGGAAACATATATGGCTAGCCTATTAAAGCGATATAGGTAATTTACAAGAACTCATCGGTTGTATACCTACATCACGTTGCAACAATAAACAATATGAACAAGAAGATCCATCGAACATTTTGTTTGCGCGTGTATACCGCTAACGAACATCAAACACGACGGTTCATACGATTTCGTGTTCGAACGATCGATGTTCGATGTAATGTGCCATATTTTTGATTCTTCGTTGGTACCTACACTGCTTAACTTAACGTGTCGTTGTTCCTGTGGTCCTCGCTTCAGGAACTCTGAGAACATACACAAGTTAACGTTTCGTCAAATGCAATGCTGCTTATAACGAGTCCCCTTGTAACTGGAATCACAATTCTGACTGAACAGGAACACGATTTTAACTTATTTCGTTTAATTAGCAACTCGCTCTTTGTGAGTTGTTTATTTTCTGGCTCTTCCGGTTCTCGTTCTTTGAACATGGAGTTCTGTTTAATGTTTCCTTATTTCTTTACTACGGAGCTATACCGAATAACGTCTAAAGAAAATGTAAAATTCTCATGGAAATTTTAGTGCCGCTACGAAAAATGAATACTAGCTAGAGTGTATTTGGGGAAATGTTACGCATGAATACACTCAATCATAATCTTTTACCGTGGCATTAGCACAGGATGTAGTGTAGCTCCATCCATCACCAGTAGTATCCTGTGTTTTGGTGTAACGATTAACGCGTGAAGATAGGACCGCGGAGTAGCGAGCTAACTTTAAGTATTAGCGAAGTGGACTGAGCAGGAAGCGAGCGTCACGGCACTACGCCGTTGTAATGTAAGTAGTAAGCTCCGCCCGCCCATTCCGTAAAACGACTGCGAAAAACTCACACTCTTATTGTTCCACCGTTTCCAGTAATCTCAGCACATTGATTTTCAAATATTAACTTAAGTAATACTTTGAAATCAAGACGTTTACGGTATTTTATTGCAGGCTCCGTTTTTGATGCCTGAAACGAAACACGATAAAACTTTGGCCTTCCCTTTGAGCAACAAGCTACTTTAATAATATCAACTTTTATAATATTGCTGAAGGCAACGCGCGTTAGTAGGATACAGTTTATTGTTTTAACCTTTTTGCTGCGAATATGATTATCTGTACCTTCCTAAAATATATCTCTAGATGGTTCATAATCATAACAACATGGAGAGACATATTTTTAGGGTTCCGTACCACAAAAGGAAAAAACGGAATCCTTATAAGATCACCTTTTTGTCCGTCCGTTCGCCTGGCTGTCAAACTAAGTATATACCTACTCAAGTCAGGCACTTGAAGCTGTAAAAAGAAAACTTTTAAGTAAATGTAAAAAACCAGCCAAGTGCAAGTCCGACTCGCGCAAATAAAATAAGTGGCAGTATTAAGATAAGTTTGCACCTGTTATGTATGGCGCCGCGACGGTTTGTTGTATGGGAGCCCAACTTTAAATATTTATTTTAGGGTGCCCCTTGAAATCTCGACAAACTTTTCATCGAATTTAATTTCATCGAAAACGATTCATAGAATATTCAGTATAAATATTATCTCTTGGAGTATTATGGCTTCATCGACTATTCATTACATATTATAACAATTATTAGAGCAATGTTATAAGGAATTTTAAATGCTTAAAATTACATTTAATAGATTATTTTAAAGACAGAACATCAAGTAATCTATATTATTTCATCGACGTATTATTATATACAACTCATTCATTTCCATGACCCCTAAAACGAAACGGCTCGCAGACATAGGTTGGTTAGGTTAGGTTAGGGTGATTTTTTTATGACCCCAAAAACGAAACGGCTCGCAGACATAGGTAGGTTAGGTTAGGGTTATTTTTTGTTATGACCCCAAAAACGAAAGGGCTCGCAGACATAGGTTGGTCAGGTTAGGTTAGGGTTATTTTTTTTATGACCCCAAAAACGAAACGGCTCGCAGACATAGGTAGGTTAGGTTAGGTAAGGGTTATTTTTTTATAACCCCAAATACGAAACGGCTCGCAGACATAGGTTGGTTAGGTTAGGTTAGGGTTTTTTTAATGACCCCAAAAACAAAACGGCTCGCAGACATAGGTAGGTTAGGTTAGGGTTATTTTTTTTATGACCCCAAAAACGAAACGGCTCGCAGCCATAGGTTGGTTAGGTTAGGGTTATTTTTTTTATGACCCCAAAAACGAGACGGCTAGCAGACATAGGTAAACAAAAGGGTACACACATAAAACATAACATCTACTCACATCCGTCCGCGAGCGCATTGCGTTTAGTTCCTCACATAATTCATTGCAGTTGTAGAATGATAAATACTGAAATGATTTTCTACAATGTAAAATTTAAAACAAAATAATAAAATATGAAATAAAGAAGTGCGAAATAAAGTATATAATAAATAATATTTCTACAGATTAAAAATCGGTGTTATAAAAATACACCATTTAATTGTTCGATGTAATGAATATTCGATCAAATGAAAAAATGCGTACCGTTGACTTTGAACTGAAATTCGATTAAACGTTTGTCGAAATTTCAAGGGTAAACCATTTATTTTATTCTGTTTTTAGTATTTGTTGTTATAGCGGCATCATCATCGGCAGATGTCATCTGTCTAGCTATCACACTTCATGAGAAACACCCTATTGACATACAGACAGACGGACGAACAGTGGAATCTTAGCAGTACGGTCCCGTTTTTACCCTTTGGATACGGGACCCTAAGAAAAAATACGGCCGTTCATGCCGCAAAAAACGGATATTTCGACACTCTCAAGGGAATCAAAATTTGGTGATTTCGGTTGGCCTAAAATTATGAAATTTGGCAAGTAATACCGGCAAATACTAAATAAAAAACATACATTTGTGTGCAAAGATAGTATTTATTTAATAAAGTACCTAAGTACGTAAAACAGTTTCCCAACGGTGGAATTAAGTTTGTCGCTCAGTACCTACAGTTTATGTTTTTGAGTCCTTTCATAGTTCGTACGGAGCCCTCGGTGCGCGAGTTTGACTCGCACTTGACCGGCTTTTTTATTAAACGTTATAGGTAGCTACTTACTTTACGTATATCTCAAAAAGTTTTCTTAAAAATGTTTTGAAATATTTATAAAAGATATGTGTGTTAATCATGAAGCCATATGTTAATCTAGGTAACTTTTGTTTATTTTCTCAAACCCGATTTTACGCAAATATATTTAGCAGCTATTCATGTATTACAATTGCACCAATACCAACACAATTACATTATTTATAGGTATAGGTAGATACGTTCCACGTAGGTATCTAATATCCAATTAGTCAGAGTCTAGTCGACGTTGGAACAAAGGAGCCTGTGTCATTAGCTTTACTGCCATGCGCCGCCGACGGGATGTTTCTTTGGCTTTGAATGGACTCCCATCTCCATGATATGGCAACCCATTTGCCAATTAGGCCCAAATTTAACCTGGTTTATACTGAAGCAATTGTTCTATAGTATACCGTATAGAACAGGGTTTAATTACAAATTGTAAAACATTATAGTTAAATTATATTGCCGCAACAGCTACTACGTAAAACTATTGTTTTCTAGATCGTAGATAAAGCGTGCAGTTATTTTACGGCGCTGCTAATTTAACACTAAAACACCGCAAAGAAAATGGCTCGCACATAACGGAAAATATAAATCTAGTTTCACAAAAAGTTTGTGCACTGAGCGTTTTCTTTAGCCGTGGAGGGATGTGGTCAAAATGGCAGTAGGTCGGCGGACGGTCCCGCGTCTTATCGAAGCAGTTTGCATTCATTGACTGTAGTCGTTGCTGCATTTTTTTGCCAAGTTCTTATTGCAACATATTACTATTACTACTTATGCCAATGTTAGAAATTACTCCGGTTTAACCGGGGCAACGTGTTTGCATTACATTGCATTAAGTATGTGGAACATTATGATATTCTAACATGCTAACTCAACTTTCCCTAACGACGTAATTTTAAAGACCACAATTGTAAACCGATTCATGAAGCGATGCAAATTCTCGTACTTATTCATAAATGAGTGCCGATAGTGTACTTTGGTATTGCTGATGATATTATTTAACAATTAGTTACCTACTCAGAGTACTGAGGCAAAACGAAAATCGTAGTTTGATATCGCGCTCGAGCAACTCGCTTTTATGAATTTCCGAATATAATCCTGAATGAATAAATCAGGAGCTTCTGCGTAAATAAATTGTCGCTCTATATTTCTATAGCCGGAAAATATTTGTATTAAGAGGATATATCACTGTTCCTTTTCCCATACTATAGTATTCGTTAAGTTTGCACCTGATCCTATGGCGTCGAATTCAAATGAGGTCCAAAACGAACGTGCCCGGGCTATGCAATCGAGGTTTCATTCTCGTCTGTTTCCTCCTCCAAAACTTAACCAATCTTTACAAAATTTTAGGAACTAAGTGCTAGGCGTCTGTTTTTGGCCAAAATTTAGCCGCAAACGGACGCTAACACAAATTCCGTAATAATTCGACGCAAAAATAAAGAACGGAAGCCTCGGATTGTTTGGAAAGATGAGCAGTGGTATTTCCTCTTAAAATTAAAAACTCGCGTCGTTCATTCGCTCAACGAAAAGCAAAGCAACGGGAAAATAATAAAATATTGATGTTTGTTTACGCTCTTTCCGAGTGGCGCGGGAAAAATATTGCCTCAGTTTGATATTTCACGTTGTAAATTTAAACTTGAACACAGGTGGGGAAGCTGCATTGGTTTCCTACTTAAGCTGCGTTTATCACAAACAAGTCTCATAAAAGTCCCCAGCTTTTGAAGGTTCTCTCTCTCTTCCACCAAATCTTTTCCCCGAATATTTGACTTGAATGCTTTCAAATCGTGGCACGTTAGCAACAGGTGAGAATAGTGAGATCGAAGTCAAATGCTTATTTATCTAACATAAAACTGTCTCAAGTGTGACTTGTTCGGCAAAGATTTTTGGTAGCTACCGACAGTTTAAAACACGTTAGTTAACTGGTTGCGTTTATCACGTGATAAATAAGTGTCAAAGCATCTGTCACTCACACTCGCATTTTGTCATAACGTGACGGATGCTTTGTCACTTATTTATCTCGTGATAAAAGCCCCTTCGGCCGCGTACGTAACCGGAGTTTCGTAACCAGTTGCGATAGAAAACTTTTTCGGTGTTGTTCGAAACCGGTTGCGAACTAAAACTATTTTGTTCTTATACGAAACCAGTTACGAACGAACACTTTTTGTTTTTGTACGAAACCTTTCGACCATTCATAAAACCAGCAAAGACCTTCATACTATGAAAGTTGTCTATACTCTTCATATACTCGTTATACACTTCTATGGGCTGCACAAATTGACCATGCATTTGTGTAGCCCATGGAACATAGTTTTGACATTTTAACCATAAATGTAATTTTAACTTTGTTCCTTTCTCTCTCTAGGACCTTTTTGCTTGGAGATAAGGTCGCGAGCTCGTTCTAAAGTGGGGTAAATTCGACATATTTTTAGGTGAGTGTAGAGTATGTTAGGGTTTGGGCTCGTAAGTCAGAACCTAAGAAGTATTCCTTCCAAGTAATGAGATCTTTACGAAATTGAATATATTCATCAACACTTTGTGAAAACAGCGTTTCAATTTGGACAACGTTGCTTGAATTTGGAAACAAATTAGAATTAAAAAAAATATATTTTGAATACTATTTCTTAAGGAGTGGGTAATTTCGAAAGCAAGTGGGGTAATTTCGAAACTGGTTTTTATGCAATATGAGTTTAAGAATCATATTTCTTTTTAGTTCTAATTTACCCCCGCAGATCCAAAAATCGCACTGCTTTCATTTAATAGACTGCAACACAAGTGCCCTCACGACTAGCGATGCGAAGTGAACTGAAGCGGGGGAGGAGATAAACATGGCGTTTTGACAAGCGTTGCAAGCGTAGAATTTGTTCCCAGTTTAGTAGAAATGTGTGATTTTCGACTTATCCCCATTTTCGACTTTACCCCAAAGCACCTTATTGTTTTACCGGTAAAGAAAGGGTAGTTTATTTATTATGTATGAAAATGAAAACATAAAAAAGCGAAAAATCATATTTCGACATAGGTTCATATAACATTTTTTACTCCTAACGACCTCAGGAATCCGCTGGTAAAATGATTTGGAATCCTCGTGAGAACCCTGTATAACGAGTATATGAAGAGTAGAGAAAACTTTTATAGTATGAAAGTCTTTGCTGGTTCTATGAATGGTCGAAAGGTTTCGTACAAAAACAAAAAGTGTTCGTTCGTAACTGGTTTCGTATAAGAACAAAATAGTTTTAGTTCGCAACCGGTTTCGAACAAGACCGAAAAAGTTTTCTATCGCAACTGGTTACGAAACTCCGGTTACGTACGCGGCCGAAGGGATAAAAGCTACCATCATAGGCCCCTAGATCTATTTCCGTCTGCACAATTTTCTCTACCAATTTGTGCGCTTTTCAATAACGTTTCCTGCCGATGACGGGAAAAGTAAATGTTGTGCCTATTTTATTCATCGTGAAAAAATAAATTTCTTTATGTGTCGCATGCGATCAACTTTTATCTGGGTTATGCTGCCGTTCATAGGATGTGGGTTTCGTTATAGAAATTATGACATTTATTATTACTGGAGAGATGCGTACTTACTCTCTGCGTTGGCAATTGCCCCCAAACTACCGCATTTACCAACTTAAACTCGTTGTGTAGGTAGAATGTACCTAAAGTTTGTTTTGAAAAGTTTACGGTCTCAGAAAATAGTGCTTGGAAAACATTCCAGGAAAGAAGAAACCGTGCAATTTGACGAAAGCAGCGCACAACCGGTCATTATGGAGTTCCATGGACTACCTACGTCTATGACTAGTCGTCTTTCGTCTGATATGATGATGATGACCCAATGCCTGTAGCTGGTGGCTTTAACGATTTCAGATACTCACAGATGTAATGATATGATGTCCATTACCTACACAAATGCAGGTACAGTTCTGCGATAGCCATTCAATGTAAATAGAACGGCCGAAATTCCTTTATGCAACGCAACCTGCCGACACGAATATTGCGTTGCAGAGAGCCCGTGTACTTACTAAAGCCTTTACAGCGGGCCGCAGTATTGTGTGTTCTGAATCTAATTCAATACTAGGCTAGGCGCAAGGCTTTGATGTATCGATAATTCACCGAGCACTCTCACATTAATTATCAAACTACGAACATTTATTAGAAATATATTCTTGTAAATTTTAAATAATATCGTTTAGATCTAGTTAGCACAAAATCGGTATGTCTAAACTCCTCAATTAAACGGTCAGCTTACGTTCTCGTCATTTTGATGTACAAACAGAGTTAGTTACTGGTCTGTACTGTATATAGGAAAGTACTGCTTATAAGTCTAACGAAAAGTCCTTAATAAACTGTTGGTAGTGAGCGACACTCTTAACTATGCTGTTTTGTCGTTAGAATACTTGTGTCCCCTTACATCGACATAGGAGGGGGGAATATATATTTTGTAATGTTACTAATGTAAATTATGGACCTATTTATTTAGATATGCAATTTTATTGCAAAATTCCCTTAATCCCTTATCACCGTCTACAAACGCAGAATAGTCTCCTCAGGGAGCAGACCTGATTATTTGATATTACTGACTTAATTTCAGTTTGATATTTATACGCGTTCCTGAGAAATAAGGGGTTGAAAGATGATGGATTTTTCATTACACTAATGTAAGTAATGTATGTTTGTAATGTACATAAAACGTTGAATTGTAAATATTCAATTAATTATGATACACCAATTGACTTGTATTTTAACAAATGTTATTCATTAACTTTGTTGTGTCGAATCGGATAACACTACTAAGCAATTCGTTCAGTCAGACATCGTTGCACGTGTACAAGTGTAGGTACATCACTGTTTAACCAAATGGATTTAGCCCTGAACTATGCAGCAGTTAGCAGTTTGTGCGTACCCGTATGCAAGTAAGACAACTTCGGAAGTGAATGCATGCAAAGATAGACCCGGGCACTTAGAGGAGACACGCGAAGTTTCAAGTTGCAAACTAAGGCGGTGCAGGCCTCGGCAATAAGCCACGAGTTAATGTTGCAGCTAAGATAAGAATAATATAAAGCGACGCAACCTTTCGAAGTTGCTTCCCACCTATGAATTTTCCTCGTAACATTAATTGCGCGAATGAAACATCAACACCTTAACGCAATGAATGGAATACTTTACAAATAAGTAAACAAATATCGTTCTCACAAATCCAAAACTAAGCAAAACTTAGTGCACTGCACCAAGAAATAACGATGTCGGAACTTAAGGAGCTGATACAGAGGACTATTTGGTGAAGTTAGAAACCCTATGATTCTTAGTTCAATCTGTGATAGTTATTTTTTTAAACTTTTTTAATTCGTAACAAAAGTATAGTCATGGAAAATAATTAAATTTAAAACAAATTAAACTTACATGTAATCAATAAACTTTTTTATACGTATGTAGTTAAATTAACATCGCATTTAATCGATTAGCCAATAAAAAATAATCATCATTACGTAAATTTGAAATGTTAGAATCGAAACAAAATCAGCACAGCATCAGTTTCACCACGTTTCAACTCAAAAGTTTACTCATTTCGTAAACCTTGAAACAGGTAATTAACATGTAAGTTTCAAACAACTGTAATTATATTACAATATCTGTTGGACGGCTTAATTTTACCCTTTTCATGTAATTCTATTAATTACAATAACAACGAAGCAACACTTAGAGGGCTCGTACGTACCTAAATAATATAGCAAGGTGCCCTAAGGGGGCATGGTAGGACCTACTCGTAAATCTCGTAATTAAGTTACGAAAGTAGCTTTACGAAAGTTTGAACAGTTTTAAACCTGAAAATCTATTTCTAGTTTGCAACTTTGCTGCTTGGCATCACAAACGACCCAAACACATAGCAACGGACGTGTTTAAATCGCCTCATGAAAAGCTTTAAGCTTTATTGACTTAAATAGGATTTGTGAAAAATCTTACTAAACTTAAAATTCGGTTTTAAATCTAAATTGAGTGGGGAATTTGGGGCGACCTCTACCAAATAGCGGACATCGTTAAAACGTCCTATCAGTTCGAAAAGGGGGTTGTAAAGATAGCTAACTTTCCAGCGCGTTTCAATTTTAAGGCTTCACGAGCAAGGAACATTGCCGTTCAATATTTAGTTGGGAACGTTTATGGGAAAATGGGACATGAAAATTGCTCATATTAACTGATAATTTACAGTTTAATAGTATTTATAAAGTTGCCTGTACTGTGCAGAAGTGCTTTGTACTTGCTACCAAGCATTAGGTAACCTGGCACGCCAATTACGTTGGCTGTAGTAATAGTCTTACTTAGCCATTACTGTCACGCCACACGATTTATAGGCAGGCGGGTTAGTTGCGGATCGAGTTGTGTTATCACAACATATTACGGTATATTAAGTAGTTCATATGGGCCGTATAGTAACGTGCTAAGATATGATGTTTTTTCGTGTCAATTTCGGAAGTTTACTCCTGTGAGCGCTAGTGAATATCGTGTTTAGTGGAAGCGTCGAATATTACTCGTCTGTAGCTAAACTGGTGGGGGTTGGTGGGCGCCAAGGTTATCCGATGCTGGCGGTTTGCTGGTGGCGCCTTGGCCTTGATATAGTCTTGAATAGGCCTAATAAAATATACCTGCGGCTACGGCGTATACGATAGTTAAAAGCGCGAGTAATTCTTTAGCTAGGTAAACTTCCGATTGTTGAAATATAACGCTGGTCCTTTACTTGCAAGTTCTGTTTGATTTTTGAACTGCTGGCTGTTGGCTTTTTGCTCGGTATGTCAATGGATGTCGTTTCCTAGAGTGATGTACTTATATTACAATTTAAAATATATTCATGTATTTACTGCGCTCTACTGCTTTATATACCGATACGGTCAACTTGAAATGAGAGCTTCTTTTTAAGTATTATACAAAGGAAACGAAATATAAATAAGGGTTCCTAGTTGACTACGGAACCCTAAAAAGATACTTACGGTCCGCGAGCTCTCAATTTGAGTTCGGGTAAAAATTGAGACGTTCTTATCCGGATCGCGTAAGAGCGAACGAGACAGGGATAAAACGCGAATCGCATTCGGACAGAACACGCACTGTATAAGATATGAATGTTCACCAAAATTAATCACGATTTTTCATTTGTCTATATCAGAATTTCGTTTGGGTATCCCGGTTTGTGCCCCTCATCGTTGTCCCTGCGGAGCTGATGTAGATCTGTTAGGGCATCACGGTCTATCCTGCCAGAGAAGTGCGGGTCGTTTCTCTAGGCACGCTGCTCTTAACGATGTCATCCGTCGGTCTCTTGCTTCGGTCAATGTCCCGGCTCTATTAGAGCCGACCGGCATTTCGAGAAGTGACGGTAAGAGACCTGATGGGATGTCTTTGGTACCTTGGAGTATGGGGCGGGTGCTGGTGTGGGATGCAACCTGTGTAGACACGCTAGCCCCATCGCATCTCCAGGGTACTGCTGTAAGGGCGGCAGCAGCAGCGGAGGCGGCTGAAAAGGCTAAGGTGGTGAAGTACAGTGGTCTCGGCGCCGAATACACTTTTGTTCCGTTTGGTGTCGAGACCTTAGGTCCATGGGGCCCTGGCGCTCTGAGTCTTTTTGGGGATTTATCTAAAAGACTCAGAGAAGTTACGGGGGACCGGAAAGCTGGCAGTTAACCTCGCTCAACGTATTAGTCTCGCAGTTCAGCGGGGTAACGCAGCCAGCATCTTAGGTACCATGCCACGAGGGCCTTTTTAGGGTTCCGTAGCCAAATGGCAAAAAACGGAACCCTTATAGATTCGTCATGTCTGTCTGTCTGTCTGTCTGTCCGTCTGTCCGTCTGTCCGTCTGTCCGTCCGTATGTCACAGCCATTTTTTTCCGAAACTATAAGAGCTATACTGTTGAAACTTGGTAGGTAGATGTATTCTGTGAACCGCATTAACATTTTGATTCAAAAATAAAAAAATAATAATAAATATTGGGGGCTCCCCATACTTAGAACTGAAACTCAAAATTTTTTTTTTCATCAAACACATACGTGTGGGGTATCTATGGATAGGTCTTCAAAAATGATATCGAGGTTTCTAAAATATTTTTTTTCTAAACCGAATAGTTTCCGTGACAGACGCTTCCAAAGTGGAAAAAAGTTGGTCCCCCCCCCTCTAACTTCTAAAATAAGAAAATGAAAAATCAAAAAAAAACATATGATGTACATTACTATAAAAACTACCAACGAAAATTGTTTTGAACGAGATCTAGTAGGTAGTTTTTTTTTAATACCAAATACCTAACTTTGCACCTAATTTATATGGGGCGCTATACATACCAGGTGCAAACTTAAACACTTAGGGATGGAAAGTGTTTGTACGGAACCCTCGGTGCGCGAATCCGACTCGCACTTGTTTAGATTTAGGTTAGTTAACTTGTATGTATTTAGGTTAATGATAGTTTTAAGATGATTTGTATGTTTTGTTTTATTTTAAGATTGACTTATTTTGTAATTTGATGTTCACATTTTGTAAGGTTTTTTATATCAGAATCAAAAGGAATAAAAAAAATCAATATAATTTAGCAAAACTACCTGTTAGGGGCGAAACTACATGCCGGTTATTATTTGTACGGGATAGACTGCACGCTGCGACTGCATAGTTTCTGTAGGTAGGTACTTACAAATAGCAGCTGGGTTGCATTCCGTCAGTACTTATCGGCCCTTAAGGGTGCGTCTGCAGTGAAGCGAGGCGGAGTGAAGACCAATCACCTGAGTTGAAATCTGTATGTCAGCTCCCCTTCACTGTTGTGATTGGTGGATTCCGCACGTCTCCGCTCCGCTCCGCTTCAGTGGAGACGCACCCTGGTTGAATTTTACGATTACATTCTATTTTCAGAAAAAAAATACCGTTCTGTGTTGGGGACTGAGCTAATGACCTGACCGTGGATCGTGATTTAGAATGACCGGTACCTATCGCACGCTTCATTTCCCGTGGCCTTATCTTTATTAATTATTTACTACCTACTCACAAACTGTCGTTAAATTTTATTCGGTTCAGAATATCGACAAAGCACTAAAAAATTAGCTTCAGATTTAATTTTATTTTGAATACTGTAATGTTTAATTTTAAACATTTTTAAAACAGTGAATTATATCGAATTATTTCCTTTGTATTAAAAAATATTTTAAGCCCACGATTAAAATCACGATGACGGCTAGATACTTATTAGTGCGGGATAGAAAAAAATACTTCACAGTAATTTTAGTAATCAGTTAGGAAGAAGAGCGAGTTGAGTTATTGTAAAGAAGTGTTTAAATAGAGGGCTAAAAATAACACTTAAATTCCACATCCGACCGAAGCCGCTGGGAAACGCTATAGTATAATTATAAAATCATCTACAGGGTATGATGATGAGTAGCTGAAAAACCAATATTCATTAGGCCTCTATACAGGCATTATTAAACAAGAGTACCTACTTACATCTTACTGCAGAAGCCATGAATTAGATATTCAAAATGGTGATACACACAACCGTATAAGACGTTAAGAATGTTTGATAATCCAGAAATGAGGTAAGCACCAGCCCTGATTTTCAATTTAAATGATAATTGAATATTTTACTTTGTGCAAGTATGTGATTAGAATTAGATTATCAGCAAAAGACAAAATGCAATAATCACTTTCGCGAGCGAGCCATGAATATCGTGATACTGTGAGTATCAGAGTTCGTTTCTCCAAACCCCATTAATTATATTGTGGCTCCACACTACTCGCGAAGTTCACCGAAGTAGGCCAAGGCGAAGTTAGCCGAAGTATGTGTCCGTAGTGAAGTGCTTCTCCACACTATATCATATTCGCCCTATTCGGTCAACTTCGCAAATATTGTCGAGCTAGGGACTACGAGTATACTTGTGTTCCTCTAAACACGTCGAAATCTGTGAGATGTTTACGTTTTTAAATGTCTTACCCAAATTGATATGTATTCATCTTCCCTCTTTAGGGATTCAAGTCGAGTGTGGGCTGCTACTGCCTACACATATAGCATCAACATTCTTTATGTATTCCTGTTGCTAAGTTCTCTAGAGAATTCCACCAACAAATTGTAAAAGTGGGAAATTGGAAATTAATAAGTAATACTGGCCTATTGCGGGGCGGCCTACAGAGGGCGAGGGTCGGCGGTTGTCTTGAACGAACGCAACTTAACTAAGGAGGTAGATAATTTGCCTAATAGAGCCATAATTGGCGGGGTAAATTAAAATTCACCCTTATATTTCATTAAATGAAACTTAAGATTAACGTTCTCTTAAAAATTTACGGTTCAGTTTTTCATTGTTGTGCAGAATCTGGATGAATGGAGTGGAGCCGGACTTGTGCCTCTAATAGTAAAGATATTGTAGGGTAGAATGCTCATTGATTGTGATTGTGACTCTGCACCAGTCGTTAGCGTCTGTTTTAGTAGAATTGATTACCACTACGAGTACAGTCTTAATTTAAGGTTGAAGGTGCAAATCATTAAAGAGTGCCGATAATAGGGTAGTTCGCCCTAGTTTGTCGGTAGTATGTGATCTAACCCTACCTATACACGAGACAAAATGGGAAGAGGATGGTACTTTTCTTATTTACCTACGTATGTAGCCTTCGCCTTTTGCTGCACCTACTCTGTATTAAGTTATATTTTACATCAATTTCACTACCCAAAGGTTGTTTGGAAGAGATCGCTTTTTAGCGATAAGACTGTCTGTTGTCTACCGTTATTTATAAATTGTAAGTATTTGTCTTGTTTCCTTTTGTAAACTTTTATTGGTGTGCAATAAAGTATTGTTGTATTGTATGTACGTATGAATACTATGAATTGTATAAAATAAAATGAAAACCGGCCAAGTGCGTGTCAGACTTGCGTAAGAAGGGATCCGTACAAATCACATCAAATTATATGTTTTCCCTTTTTTTGGTATTTGTTGTTATAGTGACCATAGTAAAACGTGCCTACTCTATGAAAACCTATTATGCTTCAACCGTGAGAGCAAAATCGTTTTTTGGAGTTTATTGGAGTTTACTCCTTAAGAATCGATTTTCATATATAAGCCCGGGGTATGAAAAATATGGGGTATAAAATCGAACGTATCTGCCGTGCTAATTTAAAAAGTCGTATCTCAGTATACGATCGGGGTAAAAATACGACTTCTTAATTTAGCAGGTTATGCGTTAAGCGTTATAGACTAAGATCCCGATATAAAACGACCTTCACCGAGATGTTTATTTGATGAATGTATTTTATATTTAGTTTAATATGTCAATAAATATATTGCATATGGGTTGCCTAACAAATTTTAGTCCAGGGTATGTTTAATTAATAATAAAAAAAAATGTTTTAAACATTTCACCGGTTTGATTAATATTAGATAAATTCTATACCAATCGAAAGTATGAAGCCCATAGAATATGCAAACGTTAGGTTACCTATTCTTTTCCCGTCACAACTATCGGGTAGCCAGGTATAAACAGGTAAATCTATACCTACTAGCATTTTGCAACGGTCTGATTATTGAATTGAAATTAAATAAAATTAAAGATTATTTTATTATGAATTTATCTAATAATCAAATCGGTGAAATGTTAAAAAAATATATATTTTTATTTTTTACTAAACATACCCTGGACTAAAAATTGTTAGGCAACCCATATGCAATATATTTATTGACATATTAAACTAAATATAAAATACATTCATCAAATAAACATCTCGGTGAAGTTCGTTTTATATCGGGATCTTAGTCTATAACGCTTAACGCATAACCTGCTAAATTAAGAAGTCGTATTTTTACCCCGATCGTATACTGAGATACGACTTTTTAAACTACCATTATGTTCACATAAACAAACTATAAAATTGTCAATGTCAACTTCATGTCGAGTGTCAACAAAATTTTATAAATAAAATAAAATTTAATCAAATCTACGCTTAACGGGTAAAATGTGCTGCTTTTGAAACAATAGCGCCCATCACACAATCGGCTAAAAGATACGTGTTCGTTTCAGCTCCCAAACAAACCTAACGAATTTTTGTGATATCCAAGATTACAACTTTTATAACGTGCAATGCAAAGACCGTGTTTTCTTGGTGTTTAAGCCGTGCTTGTATGGTGCTAAGATCGAAGAAGACGTCTTGCTGTAGAGAGAGAGACCGCTTTAATTGTGACTCAGCTTTAAGCTTAGAAATAGAGAAGGCGTGAATACTTTTCCATCACCACTGCTCTCATTTTCCTGCATTCAGCCGCAGAATGGTTTTGATTTCGTGAAACTTTCCAGGATAAATACATACATAAATCAAGGATCCAACACAACCGAGCCATTCATTTTCTAGACGGGAGTGTTGCCGACCGACAAGAAGCTATGAAGTTTAAATCGAAATTGTTATGTTTTTGATGTTGGCTTTTAAATTGTATCTTTTTTTATTATAATTGCTTGTATTTTTACTTTTATTTGTAAGTGTTAGTTATAAATATGAGTGATCCTTCTTCATCCTTGCGCTGTCCCCATTGTCCCAACTCAACTCGAACTTTTACCCCTCATGGACTTAAAGTGCATATAGGGCACATGCATAAACATTTTCCCCAAGTCATCCCCTCCAACCCTAGACTGTCGGTTTCACAGCAAGCTCATGGTAACAACCCCATTCATCTAGATTTTGGTGATCTAGCTACGTTAAAGCAGTCAGTACGTGTGTTACGGCATATCCCCAAAGGGGCGCGAAACTTGGCAGCGGCCAAATTGAGCGACCTCATTGATAAGTGTATCGACTCCAATGGCACTCTCGAATGGTTTAGTTTACTGTCTTTTGCCTATTCCGCACTCAAATCGCCTGAAGCGTCGGCCACGGGCAATTTAACCACGAAAGTTAAGAGAAATATTAACTCTGCTTCTTTTGATATCAGTGGGAACATCGGTGCAGAGACCACGCCTTTGAGATCACACTCCATACTGAAGACAATTGAGCGTAAAGTACATGAAGGGGATCTCAGGTGCAGTGCGAGTGCTTATGTCGGATGAGGGCGTGGCGCCGTCGAGCCCTGAGACTTTAGCTACGCTGCAGTCGAAGCATCCAGCCCCGTCCCGGCCGCTGGTACTTCCACCGGAACCATATCTATTTCTGCCTTAACTGTTAAGCCGGAGGAAGTGGTGCAGGCACTCAGCTCTTTCAACAATAGTTCGGCCGCCGGTTTGGATGGTATCCGCCCTGTTCATCTTAAGGAGCTTACGTCTGCATCTGCGGGAGACGCCGATTTTCGGCTCCTGGAACATCTGGCCAAGCTTTGTAATTTTTTGCTCAGTGGTCAATTAAACCCTGAAGTTTGCTCCTATATTTATGGTGCTTCCTTATGTGCGCTGTCAAAAAAAGACGGTGGTATAAGACCCATTGCCATAGGCAGCGCTTTCCGCCGCTTAACGGCAAAGCTAGGATGCCGTGCAGTGAGAGAAGAAATGGCAGCTTATCTGCAACCTTGCCAATTAGGGTTTGGCACAAGATTGGGCTGCGAGGCTGCAATTCACGCTACGCGGGCTTTTTCGGTAGATAGCAAAAACTTAGAATCCGTTTTAATACGTATAGTTAAGTTCATATCATTGTAATAGTTAAGTACTTATGCTTTCTGAAAAAATGACTGACTGTTGAGTTTCTTTCGGCGTTTCTTCTCAACAGTGGTCTCCTCTTGTGAAATGCCGGTAGACTCAGACATGTAAAAGTGCCCTTGTGGCCTACTTGCAGAATAAAGTTCATTATTTCATTATTATTATTATTAATTAAAATTGATTTAAAAAACGCGTTTAACTCAGTGGAGCGTGATGTTTTACTGTCCGAAGTGAAGGATAAAGTGCCATCACTCTACCCCTTCATTTTCCAAGTATATTCTTCCGCTTCTAATCTTTTCTACAATGGTCCTCTTGTTCTTTCCCAAGTTGGTGCACAGCAGGGGGATCCGCTAGGCCCTTTAGTTTTCTGTCTGGCCATACAAAAGGTAATTTCAGAGGTTAAATCCCCATTGAATATCTGGTACCTAGATGACGGTACCCTAGGTGGTAAACCTGAAGAAGTGGAACAAGACTTGCTCATGCTCCTGCCTCGTTTAAAAGCTCTGGGTTTAGATATTAATTTCAGCAAATGCGAATTTTTCCCCTGCAGTACCAACTCACACGATTCTTTCCCCTTATTCAGTGCTCTGCTCCCCGGACTGAAAGTGTTGTCGGCGAGATCTTTCAACCTCTTGGGGTCCCCAATATTCCCAGAAGCCATTCCTGAAGCCTTCGAGGAGAGAAAGCTGCTTCTGCTGATGGCTGCGCAGAGGTTGAATGAACTTTCGGCTCACGTAGCCCTCGTTATGTTGCGAGTTTGCTTTGCCGTGCCTAAGCTGACATATTTCTTGTGCACCGTGCCAGCCTGGCTGCACCCTGTCCAGACAGACTCCTTTGACTTCGTGTTGAAGAAGAGTTTGGAAAAGGTGCTGAACGTCTCCCTTAACCAAGGTCAATGGGACCAGGTTTCTCTGCCGATTCGAACTGGTGGTTTGGGCGTGCGTCGCGCGCGAGATGTGAGCCTCCCGGCCTTCCTGGCTTCGGCGTGTGGGGTGGTGGACCTTGTCACTCAAATTTTATCTTTTGATGGTGACAAGGCTATCATTCCTTACGCCTCCGATGCTTTGACGGCCTGGACGGCTCTTAATCCCGGCGTAGCCATACCCGTAGAATTGTTCCGTCAGCGTCTATGGGTTTATTTATATGAGAGTGCGCGCACCACGATTTTCATAAACCCATAAGTAAGCTTATTTCTGCGACAAAATTATCGCGCGACTAAAAAAAATCGTGGTGCGCGCCTGGCCTGAAGAGTAAACTCCAGTCGTGCGTCGGAGCTGACACACACACTTTTTTTTTTTTGTATTTGATGTTATAGCAGTCATATACGATTTAATGTTTCCTATCATAGTTACACAGATACAGCTTTGATAATGTTTATATTAACGCGAAAAATAAAAAATTGGGCAAGTGCGAGTTCGACTCGCGCATGAAGGGTTCCGTACCTATATATATATGTATATATAGGTATAACAAGTTTGTTGTATGGGAGCCCCCCTTAAATATTTATTTTATTTCATTTTTAGTATTTGTTGTTATAGCGGCAATAGAAATACATCATCTGTGAAAATTTCAAGTGTCTAGCTATCACCGTTCTTGAGATACAGCCTGGTGACAGACGGACGGACGGACGGACGGACGGACAGCGAAGTCTCAGTAATAGGGTCCCGTTTTTACCCTTTGGGTACGGAACCCTAAAAAAATATACACTTTACAGAATTTATGGGTAAAAAAATTTAACAAATAAGAACCAACTTCAAAAAAACTGAAAACCCAAAAATAACCCGTTCATGTACAGATTACATTTGAATCACTTTTTGAAGTCCAAACCGCTCAATTATTATTTTTTGTTATATTTTTTTTGCTTTTTAGTGCTTCAAATAAAATATAGGTACTTACTATGGCGGGGTGGATCGGGGTGGTCTTGTTTGCATGCACCTCGTTTGATTGATCCCCTAACTCCTAACCATTAAGAAGTTATACCTTCCATCATCAGCTCAGCATAGGAAGATGATAACTACCATATGCAAATACTTAAGAGGCCTTAAGGTACTTTCGGGTATTAAGGCCTAGCTAAGGGAGAATGTAAATAACATTAAAAATAGCATATTTAATCAAAGTATTTATATTTTAACCAGTCATTAATTTCAAGTAGTATACAATAAACGTGAAAATTTGCATAAATTGCCATTAAGAGACACACAGTGACAGGTTTTTTAAAACCCTACCATTAGGCCTTATTTAAATATGGTAGTATAAAAAGGCCTAAGACCTTAACTAGCTTAAATCATTAAAAAATAACGTTGTCGAGATCAAAAATCACTTAATTACAACAAGTACGTTTATGTTCTTTAATTGAGATAAAATATTGCTCATTGTATGGCTATTTAGTACAAAAATACATCAACATATTCCGTTCTCTCCGCTAGCAATTAATTAACATGTATGGAGATAATCAGTCTCAAACTTTGACCAACATCAGAAAATAGCGAAAATTATTAATTATGCTTTAAAATAAAATGAAATTTAGTATTTTTTAAGATTTTTTTCTAGAGGCCTTATTTTACTATAGGCCATTTTATACTACAGGTAGTGTAAGAAGGCCTACTACGTTTATAACATAAATATAAAACAATTAAACGTTAACTATTAAATACAAAAATACCATCCCATCGCCTAGCACCAATTTGGGCATTCTAAATCACACTAGAGGCATCGAGAGGCTTCTTGGGAGGCATCGTGATCGAAAACTGAAAATATAACAAATAAGTAATTAATATCCCATTAAATTAATATTATAACTTAAAATACCGAAATACACTATAAAAACTAAACAAAATTCGATATATGTAGTAGGAGGATAATAAAGCCTAAAACAAACTTTACGTTATAGAGAGCAATAAGGCCTGTAGATAAAATTTGTAGACCATATTCACCGCCGACTTCGTGGATAAATAAATCGAAATATAAAATATTGGCATCACAATACGTTATTGAAACCTTTCTCACAATAAAAGTGTTAATTCGGGAGAACAACTGTGTGCAAATTGCCATGATTAATGTAATACTATAATAATTATTCACGTTTGTTTCGGACCGATTTTTATATCACGCGCTGCACGCTCACCTGCTGAAATGTATGACGGCTTGGAGCAGGGCATCGAGCCAGTTCAAACTTGTAGTTCCTTGATTGTCCGCTTGGCATCAAGGACGCGTGGCCTTGAGCGCGAGCTCTCGGATTTTACACGTTTTTGGTTACTTAGGCCTTATTGGCCGACAGGCTTTATTACCCGCAGGTACCTTATTCCTTTTTTTCATATTATGACCATATAATTGATTGTTTCAACCAACTTTTCGAAGTGAATAATACTTTTCCCCGAGTTCTAGGTACTTAGTAAACATAGCTATTTCATGCTTTCATTGCGTGCAGTCGAAATAAGTTGTAAAAACCAATTTTCCGCATGAAAATTGACAATTTCGAGTAGTTTTTGAAACAAAAATTATCAATGAAGAATTCAAACTGTGGGATTCAAATATATACCACTATATCCCAATAGCCCTGTTCTAGGTATAATATGTTAAGAAACATGTTTATAGATAAAAATGTCTAAACAAAAAATACATACAGTCGAACATAGAACCTCCTCTTTTTTTGGAAGTCGATTAAAAATCACAATTACATTTCACTTACTTTGAGCAGGATTTGAAAGCGTTTGACGCGCACGCTCGAATCAAAATTGCTTTTTCACCTCACTCGCTCGGAAAACCTCCGTTTATAGGTCGAATTGGTCGAAATCTGCGTGCAAAAGTCTATTTTATCCGCTAGCGTGCAAAAGTCATTTGAATTTCGAACACGACGATTTTGATTCTCTGTGGTGCACGTAACTTTTTTATATTTAAAGACTCCTTCAACGCGTGACTGATTTCATCAGTCGATAAATCTTCGAATAACCAATCAACGCACACTAATAAAAGGCGATCTGGTCTGGCCGGCTAAAATCACATGTACGTTTGATTAATAGTAAGTATTTCAGTTTCATTTACATATTTTAACTAGTAAATATATCAAATACATCACAAATTTTAATATTTATTTGTTATAAAAGTTGGAACATAAGAGTGTAATTTCTGAACGCACCCGAGAAAAAAAATAATAATTAAAAAGTTGGAAGTTTTCACAATTCACGTAAACAACCTAAATTGGTTCTGTGGAGAATACATACTGTTGTCTTACTTTATAGAAATGTGGAAAACAAGAAAGTTAAGCCCAATTTGGAGTATTTATTCAATGCTAAGAGCCTGCATTAAAACGAAAAAGGATTTGTTATAAATATTTGGAGGCGATAAGTAATTTACCGCAACTATTGGCGTTTTAAAAGAATATAAAGCCGAAATAAACTTGTGGGGATCCCATGCATCGTCCAATAACTTCCAAAGCAAGTTTTATGGAAAATACTTCCGAGTGGCCAACTAATCATTCCCACAATGCCATTCTCCCACATTCACAACGAATGTGTCAAGTACAAGTAGTTTCAAATACAAATATAATATAACAGTGCTTAAGAAAAACTCAACGATAAAATATACACGACGCGACGATAATACAAATTACGGCCATATTTTTAATATGTGTGCTTCTCTCGTATTTATTTGGTTTGGATTTGAGTGTGTTAATGTTTTAAATTTGATGTGTTAAATAGAAGGCAAAATTAAATATGATTATTTTTATGTTTTAATTGTTTTTCTTGAACTTCCATTTATGTGCGACGGTAATCGCTTTCCATCAGGCGATACGTTTGCTCGTTTGCCCCCTATGACATAAAAAAAAAAAAAAAAACTTCCATTTTCCTCGCTGTAGTGTGGGGAAAAGTTGTGTGTTCCGCATGGCTGCAAAATTATTTAGCTTCTCGTGTCTTGAAAGCTTCGCTACGCTCAGGAATCTATCTTTGAACCATTTGCTTCGCTCATGGTTCAATCTTAGATTCCTTCGCTCGCTCAGCTTTCAATTTCAACACTCGCGCCAAATAACAACTTTGCAGCCTTGCATAACAAATAACTATTTTTTTAAAGTTATCTCTCAGCAAAATCACCATGCGTGAGCTGGTGAGGTAAAAATAGTATTTTATGCAGTAGTTGTTTAAGAGGGGGCAAAAAACGCGAGTGGCATGGGTTACAATGTGAGCCTAGCGAACATCGTAAGAAAGATGCCACGAGCGTTTTTTGCCCCCTCTTTGTTGCATACAATACTTTTTCTACGACTCGACATTTAATAAATAAAATGCAAATAAACAACAGCGAAAATAATGAAATATCCCCGCTCAGAACCAACAAAATAAAAATAAAAATAGGCTGAACAACTTTTTTTTTTGACGTCTATCTGTCAAAAAAATATGAACTTATACCTAAAGGTATACGTTCACTATACTATACATCCATGCACAGAAGATATATATTTTTTTAAGTTGGCAGCAATGCCTGTTAGTAGTTTTTTTTAAATTGCAAATTGTGTGAATGCAGCTGTTTATTTTGGAATCTGTGGTACTAAGTAATGCTTTTTTGGTGACATTATAACATCATTTAGCAGTGTTTTTTTGGGCAGTAGAGTATAGACTTTCATAATTATATGTCTGTATATTAGAGGTAGGGTAAAGGCACCAGTGGTCAGCAGCCCCCAATCGACTTTTTGAAGTTTGAACAGTTGGCAATTGTACAGTATTCGTCGGATAATGAAACATACCACATGATTGGATTAATAGTTTATTGTAGTTTTTAAGCAATATATATCAAAAACAATCATTGTTTTAATAAAATATATATTTAAGTCTACACAAAAAATGGCACTTTTCCCAGTGGTCAGCCTCTAAAATCCTATTAACAGCCTCGCTAAGTCCAGTCCACAGCCCTTGTAACAATAAATAAGAAGGAAATCAAAATTAGTAATATTTTTATCAAAATCAACGATATTATTTTTCTAAATCTTGTTTTATATAGCTACTATTCTCATAAAACCAAAAACTCCATTGATACAAAGCGCAAAAAATGTGGTGTATCCACATTAAAATAATGAGGCATTACGTATTTACAAATTTACAAGACAGAACACGTTAATTGTTTAAAATAATCGAGACTGTATTAATATATCTTATTTGAAAAATTTGGCGAAACAGACGAAAACTCTATTTTAACAGAAGAAACGGTTGAAAATTATTCAGTTAGGTGCCTGTATAGAAGTAAATTATTCCAGTTTAAGGCCCAATATACATTTAATTTATTTTTTATTGGAATAATTATATTGTTAATACTTTATGTACTGTATAGTTTCTAGATTCCTATACAAATATTTACCTACCGCCTTAAAAATATCACTTAAATTGGTACCAACAAGATAGTGGCTGAATACTGGAGCCGCAATTGCAATAATTGGGAGTACCCAATGGTCAGCCGCGTAAAAAATCATTTGAAATGCGGCTGACCACTGGTTTTTATCACGATTACTACAAGACATGCCTTACAAATTATTAAATTTGAATTTAAAAAATAATTGAAATACCCAGTAAACAGCCGGGGAGGCTGACGATTTGATCATTTGCTAAAATGTGGCTCCCAAACGACAGTCCTCTCAATTTATGCGTAAATCAGCGATATTTTCATTAAAATGTGATATAATTTAGTACATGAAGTAATCATTCATAAAGCTAATTTGTATAAGTAACAATCACTCTTTTGAATAAAACATGTCTTCCTACCTTTTACGGGAACACCACGTGTAACACAAAATATGGCGGACATACGAGTAACACTACTGCTCTTGTCGGTGGAAAGCACCTGTCTGAACGAGTTTATTTCTCCTCTCTGATCCCCTGCTGCTCTTGTCGCGTGATATATTAACAAATAAGGAATCAGAGCATCATTTTAAGTATACGTGATTCGTTCATTTCAACCATAGCGATATTTATGACCAATAAACGACCCAAGAGGCTGTCCAGAGGTTCCTGGCTGACCACTGGTGCCGTTACCCTAGTAACTATATAAATGACAGAAAATAGAATTAGAGTAGAAAATAGTTATTTACGATACAAGTGAGTAAGGTAGGTGATTTCAGAAGAGTGTGATTTTTATTCACGAGCGAGGTACGAGCGAGTGATTAAACAAACACGAAGTCGGAAATCATCTTACACACAAGTTTCGTACAAAACTTTACTATGCATGTACGAGAAAATAGAAAATACTTTAATACTCACAAAGACTGTTTGCATTGAAAAAAAGTGTTTTGATTTGATTTATCCAACAAGAGGCCGTCGTTAACATTTTTTACTTCTTCAAAAACATTTTACGGGTTTTTTATGATTCGTCCCTTTATCTCGACATTATTTCAGCAGATTTGCACAAAACAACTTCGTAATAAACTAGACATTAATAAAAAAGGTTATTTGTAAACTGCGCTCGACATGTCTACTACTGCGCATGTGCAAAAGTATTTTTTTAATATTCGTCTGATGTCAAAATGGCACAAGCGCGTGTACATTAGGCCAAATGTATTTATTTAGGTTTATGTTTTGCTTTATTTTTTGTTTTATTTGAAGTGAGAATGGTACTAATTAAATTATTTTGATACCTCAATGTAACTATAAGGACATTGACAAATTGACTTTAATGAATAACGATTTAAAGTTCGTTTATTGATCAAATGTTATGTCTAATGTAATGATTGACGAGTTAAATGAATGAATTAATTAAGTATTGGTTTTATTCTACATGTAATAATAATCGGTATTTGACTAATTTATCAAACTTTTTGTAAACAATAAAACCTCTTTGTGTGAGGCTGTCAGATACAGCTAGAAAAAATAAAATGAAAAGTAAAAAGCACTAGGTGGAAAAGAAGTACTTTCCGCACAGTTTGAATGCCTAGAATACGCTCTTTTCGAGCACATGCATTGTAAAAATTATTATACTCGTCATATGAAGATAATAATAGTATTACCGACATGTTAGTGCATGTACCAAGAATTTATTTCGGGCACACGCACTCGCCGAGGAAGTTATTATTAAAAGAGGTTTACCTAAAACTTTTTCTCATTATATCCGAATATGAGGGTAGCTCGCGAGGACGAGGACCCCTTGCGGACAGGGGGCGGGCTGAATGAGGCTTAGCCTCGGCGTTCAGCTGATTCGACTCTAGTCAATGGGCCTTCTTTATGATGTAAAGTTGACATTGATACTTACAGATAATCAAGTTTAATGACGCTTTACCTTAAATTAAATTAATATTTAACTATGTAAAATTAAAATTGGTGTATATTTTCACGGTCCAGCGTTACGATCATGTTTAAAAACATGCGCATGCCACACCACAATTGCTGGAATCTAACAACAATATTTGATGTAAATTTTGTATACTTAGAACTAATTTAAAGCCCGGAGAGTGACTTAGATAGTCAGATAGGTGTACATCTCGATTGCACTCATATTAGGCTACAGATGTCTTAATTCTAAAGACTTTTAAACCCAACATAACAACCTGTTCACATTACTACCGTAAATACATACTTTGTACCTAAATAGAGATTCCCGACCAACGATCCTACAGTCAAACCAGCCACTGGTTTTGTGGGACAATGTATTTAGATTTAAGAAAATTGTAAAGCTCCTAATGAATAAATAAATAAATAATAATAATCTTAATATGTAATTAAGTTATGTTAAACAATATCAAGAAAAACGCCTCTTCATTGCGGAGTGCTTATAGTCTAAAATTCTTTATAAATACCACTAAATACGACCTTACCTCACTCCCCTCCCCTCAGCAGTCATTTGATTCGAACAGAACTACTTACATAGTGAAATTTTCCAGCGCGCATTTCACCATTTTGGTCCATTACATTTATCTGGGCAACCCTATTGCAATTTAATAATTCAAATAAGAGATGAGGGGAGGTTGTTCTTGTATCGTATCTCCTATTATTATATGTACACTTATGTTATGAAGTGTTTATCTACTATAACTGTGTTGTTATTTTATCAGATTTATTTAACTGTTACCATCATTTTTAGGGTTCCGTAGTCAACTAGGAACCCTTATAGTTTCGCCATGTCCGTCTGTCCGTCTGTCCGTCCGTCCGTCCGTCCGTCCGCGGCTTAGCTCCGTGATCATTAGTACTAGAAAGCTGAAATTTGGTATAAGTATGTGTGTGTATAACGCCGACAGAACGGTATAATAATAATTCAAAATTTTTATTATTTTCGGGTACCTCTCGAACACCTAAAGTGGGGGTGAAATTTTTTTTTCTTTTCAACACTGGTGTGTGGGGTGTCGTTGAATAGGTCTTGTAAAAATAATAGGGGTCTTGTAACATTATTTTTTGATAAAGTCAGCAGTTTTGTAAATATTCGCTCCGAAAACAAAAAAAATAGTGTCCCCCCCCCTCTAACTTTTCAACCACGGGTCAAAAAAATTCGGAAAAATTCATGTAAATGAGACCTTATTAGTACTTTCAATGAAAACTATATTGAACAAAATCGGTCGAGCCGTTTTTGAGTTATCGCCAAATTTCATATTTTTTCATTAAAATGACGTAAGTTGACTTCCAGAAGGTAATAAGTGATTAAAGTTTCTAGGGCGTTTACGACCTTTTTATAGAGCTTAAAATCTAACTTAAACCTCGGGCTCAAAACAGCAGTATATTGTGAAGGATGAGCAACTACGGAACCCTACACTGAGCGTGGCCCGACATGCTCTTGGCCGGTTTTATATGTTATGTTAATATAAAAGGGTCGTTTGACGTAATTGTAGTAGGTACTTATTTAGCCATATATTTTCTTAGAAATAAATTTAGAAAGTCGTATTTTGTTCAGTTTTCAGGAGAAAGACAATTTTACACTTTAACTCCAATTCTGTGCATAAACTTTATGTGCATTATTATTGTGTAGCCATCTCTATACTTCTTTGCGTTTGAGGGTGAAACGGCGCTCATTATCTATTCAGCAGTTTATCTAAGTAGGTAGCTGGTGTCTCATACGACACATGGTTAACCCCAACGAAGGGCCGGCACCTATGAACACGCCTATTGCATGACCCTAATTTGTACTTATCGTTTATTCATAAATACTACGTAATTACTTACAGCTCTCATATATCTCATGAAAAAACCGTCAAATACGATGATCTCTATCATACCTATACATATTTTCGATGATATTCCCAGTAAAAAAAAAAATACACACTTATTTTAGCGTGTATCCGATTCATACTCTTTTGTTTTTATTATTTCTTATTTAGACTGAATATTTTACTGGGGATTGTGCATTTTTTATTTTAAACACTGACTAACCATCCTAGACAACATATTAAAAATTCAAAACTACCGGACCACTAGTACTTTAGTCTCTATTCACCGAACTATTTGATTCCCACCTATCAGTGAGCGTAAGTACTTTGGTACTCTAACCCCTCATGTCATTGAGCATTATTCGGTACGTACAGTGTACAGTAACTTGCGGAAATCTATTAAAAAAAAAACAGGCGATCTAAGGCGGTAAGTGCTTCTGGCGGTACCTACTTCATTGAAAACTTGCATTTAGGCATAAATAAAATACTTACTTTTATACAAAACACAACACTTAGAATTGTAATATAGTATTTGTCACTCAAAAGTCACTTTAGACGTTGACATTAACATTCTAAATCCTTTATTCAATTTTAACTGACTGGCTAGACGAATAAACAGTGTGGATAAAAACAAACATGTAAGACTATTAAGCATGTGAATTGTGACTTGCTAGTTTGCGAAAACGGAAAAATGAAAACTAAGAACATAATTCAAATTTAGCAGCGACAGGTCCGTGGCAGAATTTGTGAAAAGCTTTTAAGTAAACATGATGTGTGGATCACTTAGTTCTGAGGTTTGTTACTGCTTAAGACTCTCACGCTCACGTCGATTTTTCCGTAAGTTGTAAGAAGTTTTGGTTGTACGTTATATAAATGTTCGATCGCTTTACCCGTCAAAATGTTTAACATAAATTTAAATTTTGGCTTATTGGCATATACTTACTGTGTATGTAGTGTACCTACCGGCTTAAGTGGTTAACTGGAAAATTACTGATCTCCGCTATCTAGTGATTTAATTTACCTATATGTACATAACATATCTCATGGTATATTAGAGAAAAACAACACAAAATAAAAAGTATATAACTAAACCTTAAGAAACTTATGATCTAATTAAATAAACCTAACTTAAACTATTGGGACCTAAACCATATGTACAGTCGCCATCAGATATATCGCAGCATATAAGGCGTTTATAAATATGTGAACATGTACTGTAACGCCCAGTCAATAATAGTCGTGTTCAGATATTTATGAATACCTTACATGCTACGATATGTCTGATGGCGACTGTACCTACATATATTTCCTAGGTCGCTACCGCTGCTGGATATGGCAATGCCAATGCGTTAGGCGAGGAACGAGTCAGCCCTACGATCACTGGAGGACCGGATTTAAGCAAATAAGTAATTTATTAATATCTAGTTTAGATGACCTAAAAAAATATATATATTGCACTATACAAATTCTATGCAAAAATAAATGCCAGTGCACTACAATTTACTATGGCAAATACTGTACCTACAGGTTTTTTATTTTTTTATTGCTATTTATTTGCTTTTAGACGCCATACACAAACTCGTATAATCCGTGAACATTAATAATATAATATAATTTTAGTCTGCACATGGTACATTTTTTAACAGGCGAAGACAAAAGTGCGTTAGTGACATATATTTGTGTATGCTATTACACAGCCGGCTTACGATTAAATAAACATCGGGCTCCCGCGGGTTTCTCTTTACCTACCTTTTATTTACGACGACGCGAAATACATTCTGGATTTGTCTTGTTTTTGTAACGTGCCTATTTTCTTGCAGCATAGTTATTTACCTTCTTTTTCTTCTTGAAAAATATTGAAACAAAGAAATGGTGCCACCGGGTTGGATTGAAGGTATTTGTAATGTTCAGAGCTACTTAAATGAAATACCTAGGTCTATCTTATATCGCCACTTTGATCCATTACCTAGATTATAAAAACCTTGCCAATATCGTGTCTATTGTTGTGTAAATACGAATTTAGGAAAGTATTAGTCGAGTTAATTTATTATGTTATGACCAAATGTTTTATGAAAAATAAAATGTGAACTCGCATCTATTGTGAACGGCATAAAGGCGTGCGTGTTCAGATGTTTTTACAATGTGTGCTCATAAATTTGAGAACTCTACTGTACCTAAAATGGCAGAAACCTATAGCCATAATAACTATTATTCTTAATTTGTAGAGCAAACAAAAATGCCCTGTTAATGGGTCTAGCCGGTAAATGGGGATCGGTATCGTAGCACTCTGATTAGACGATCCATGTCTACAGATAATCTTCTGTAATTCGAGCTGCATTATCGGGTCAAGGTAGCATGCAAGACGGCATTTAAGCCGAAATTTTAGAATGATTAGCGAATGTCTAGAAGGAAATACTAATTGTAAAGTAGATTATAACACGCGAACGGTATTCACAGAGTTCGTAGAAGCGTGCTAGAATGTATTGCCGAGCATGAAACATCATCGAGTCGGCAGAGAGTTCTGCTACTAGTAACCTCTCTACAACACATTCAGGCGAAGGGCGGCCCGGAATGGTGTCGGGCTTCGTAACAATGCACGTATGGTACCTATTGTAGGCCGCTTCAAATTAATGGACTCTGCTCAATTTGTTTACACATTTTACTTTCACAGAGGCTTTTTTGTAAGCCTGGCTGTATTGATGACTATATGCTATGGGCATGAAAGCTGCAGGTCGACATGAACTGAGTGTACAGAAAATAATAACATGAGTTTGTAAACTTAGGTCTATTATGACAAGTGTTGCTAAAGCATGATCACAGACAAATTTTGGTATATACTTAAGCTAATTCAATTATCTAAGTTGTTTTGGTATTGTACGCCATGTTTAACCCACGTTAAATATTTAGGTACTGCGATACTTACGTGGTTACGTGTCCGGTTTTTCAAAGATGTAGACTATTGTAAAAAATTGTGTAAAGTTAATTGTAAATTACTCTTGTTAAGACTCATTCTAAAGCGATATTATTTTCGGAGTATAAGAGAGTAGTTATAAAGCGAAGTATTTGGTATAGCTTATTACAGATCTATCAGTCGTTTTAAATAATCCTTTTCCCGGGGGTACCTAAGTAATTCATTACTATCATAAATTTAGTATGTATGTAGGTACTAATAATGATAAGTAATGTTTTTAATTTTAAAATCAAGCTTATCTATTCGAAGAGATTATTATCCTTTAATCTTAACGTTAGTTTTTCAACTGGGCCGATGTACTTATTTAAAGAATAGGTGCAATACCAGTAACAGAAAAACTGCAAATTAAGAAAACCAAAATATAGTTTAAGTAAATTATTGATCGAGCGAGAGAAGGGAGCAGAGCAAAGCGTCTCTGTGTCAACCACGTTTTAGCTTCGCAAACATTTATTTCGTATATCCTGATCCTGATGTTTGGATGTCCGTCTGTTCTTACCTATTTTAAAGGAATACCTTGAAATATATCATATTCTTCTATTTACTGCCTCCAGCAAATCGAACTTGCAACTTTTGTAATGCATACTTAACTAAGTATACCTACATTTATGAACTTATATGGTATTAATAGAAATTGGTAATCGATTTAATGTTGTTTGATTAATTTTCTACTCTACACCCACTTGAAGCATCTCTGCTTGGCCCTATGTTTGACTGGTAGACTCTACCAGGTAGAGAATGCCTTTGGGAATTAAGTTCACAATTTTGTTTTGTGCAATAAATATAAGTAAATAATTATAAAGATATACACAGACCTAGTCAGTCAGAGTTTATCACAAAATCAAAATAGAATTCTATATGACCCAAAATTTATCCAAAAATGTAACTGTTTAGTTTTGACGGTTTATTGGGGCAGAACATATCTACCCTCTTCCTTTGTCGTGAATAGAACCCCGAGGAGAAGACCCGCATGTAGGTAATATTTAATTATTTGAGATTCTGGGAGCGATACAATACAATGTGGAGGTGCTGCGTTCACTCGACTCTGAACATTATGTTTAGCCGTTTGTTACTTCAAATTATGTTCAGTGAAATTGCACATCATCACAGCGATTAACCGAGCTCGAATTTCCGTTCGGCATTAGTACCCCATTTAAGAAATTTCACCCTAACAATAAATAATACCTCGATAAGATCTCGTCAATAGCAACTACTTCCTAGTCGTTATACGATAAAAATAGTGTTTTTTTTTCGAGTGTACATAG
Source organism: Apotomis capreana (assembly GCA_947623375.1). Classification (NCBI taxonomy): domain Eukaryota; kingdom Metazoa; phylum Arthropoda; class Insecta; order Lepidoptera; family Tortricidae; genus Apotomis; species Apotomis capreana. The sequence continues at coordinate 12,937,092 of OX392506.1, read as the reverse complement.
GTATGTAGGTATTTAGATATAACAAAGTCTTATTGAACAATGACGTGAATACTTAATGTTTTAAATATCTAAGAAAAAACAAAAATCTAATTGTGTTATTTGTGCTCTCTCAAATGATATTTATGCATGACTACTTCTAGTTTACTGGTCCAATGTTATTTAACTATTAGTTAGAAATAATTGGGTGAAAATAGGTAATATACAGTGTTTTCATGAAACTCACAGAAATAGTCCGCAGCGTAAACAACCGAGAGAAAGTGTAAATTTTGCATGCAAAGAGCTGTTGCTAACTTGGGGAGCTGTTTCATTTAGTTTAACGTTGGTACTTAGGCATATATAAGTAAATAGACTTTAGTTTGGTCCTGCCGTTTCAGCCGCATAAGAAACGTATTTGCTCAAGTTTGGGAAAATGTGTTATTTTTCTAACATTTACTCTGTAAGTAGCTAAGTATAATATGCTACTATCTGCCATTGTCTACTCCTATGTAAAAAAATTACATGTTGAAAGAAAGGCAAACCAAGACAATATTTTCTTGCTTTAAATATTTGTTAATTTTAAATTATTATCCGTTTCTTTGCGTCTACGAACAGGTATTACTAGGTATATTAGGTATCTTTGTAACCTCAATTTTCTCTTTAAAGTAATAGTCCAGTAAATTTCTTTATAGCTTCAGCGGCGGTAATTTAATGCGAGTTCCGCTCGGTTACTATGTTGGTGAATCGTAATTTTGTGCTTGGAATTCATTCCACCGTCGTGCCGACCCTTTCCGGTTTGATTGATTTTAGATCCGTGATTTCAGGCCTTTTGAATAATACTCAACATTGCGAAAGAATGAGGATACTATCCCTCCTATAGAAGATATCATGAAATATGGTAACGTATGGACTCATGGGTGAATGGAAAAAACATGCAATGCAAACAAATATAGCACGATTCTGCAGTGCGTCCGCCATGTTTGCCGAAGCTCGAGTGGACAGTTTTTCTGCTGTACTACGTAAAAAGATGGCATCTCTTTTGATCAGAATACGTGGCAGCTCAAACAGCCTCCTGAAGACCATCGCATCGCTGTAAGAAGTGTGCTTATTAATGCAATACTTAATTAAAAATACAATGTGGTTAGCTACATTTGAATAAGTACTAACATAGTTATTAAGTAAAATACAAACAAAAACTTTATTATTATCTCCTTTATTCATTTGAAATCTTAAGTTAGGTTTTTAACAAAGTTATATAAAGTTAGTCATTATTATTCCCTTTATTTATTTCCTGTCTTAGGTTACGCTAGGTTATTATTATTATTATAACTCGAGAATAAAGAAATAAAGATGAAAAAAATAAAACAAAATTATAACATGATTAGGTGGTAAGTAAAAAAATTAAGAGATCCATTGAAACGTCTACGACTACGTAAAAAAGAGGGTTATGGCTATTTCTTTCAAGAATACGAAGTCGCGGGCACCTTCTAGTACATAATAAGACATTTAATGTAGCACGACTTGAAATCATGACTCCCCACTGAGTGCGTACCCACTTCTTAGGATTTGAATGTCAGTATTAGGTGCTATCGAAAACTTCAGTCGCGACGGGTGTGAGTGAGCGATGTCTCGATATGGGACGAAGCTAGTAAATATTGCCATTAAACATAAAGGCTGACATATTAAAACGCGATGATGCTGCCCTTGCCTTGTGCTATACTTTGTCACAGAGTTGTAGGTATTGTACCACTTTGGACCGGAGACACCACTGTAGATACATTATAGAAATCACTTGCTGGTTCATATTTCAATCCTTAACAAATTATTACAAACCATTATCTTGGGAAGTAAATGTGTATTTTTTATGATATCATAGAAACTCAACACTCCAAATCACTCTTTGTTTTTTAATATACTAATCGTAATAATTAATAATAATTTAATGCAAATATTCTTTAATAAAATTGTTTTGTGTATCTGTGTTATTAACCCTTTATTTGACGTTGTATACTGTGAGATACATTCACAAAAAAAAATCTACACAGTCTTCCGAAACTTCTAAGTGAAAATTTAATATTTAATCTGGTCACAAAATTTGTCCTAATTTAGGCAAAAATAGTTCTCAGTACTGGTAAATTTTTTAGCCGTCAGTCGAAGGTCAAAGTGGCGGACCTGCGGAGTGCACACACGCTTCGCAAAGTATTTATTACTTTTTAAAATATTTATAGCAATGTTTTGGGGCGGAATGCGGTTTAGGTATAATTGTAAATGTTTGCCTTTGGATTTTGTCAGATTTTAATTTCGATTTACACTAATAGCCACTAACTGCAATCGCCTTAAGTTGTTTGTATCTCACAGTATACATTTGCCAAGAACGGGCACTAAGGCATCTAACTTGTATGTATACTGTGATATACTTTGCCAAGAATGGACTTAATTTGTGTGTATACCAGGATATACTTTGCCAAATATGAATGCAGCTTGGTTTTGGGGTGTTTTTGTTTATGTTTTCCTTCTTTGCTTCTTAACAGCATGGGGTACAGACTAGATCTGCGAAATATTGGCCCTCATACCGAATGCGACGATGATGAAAAAGAGGTTCAAGTCTTTAGGGACCTTTCTTTCCATGAATGCTCGTCTTCAACGCCATCCTTGGATTTTTTGCTTGAACGCTTAAGTCTCCTATGTAGCTCTTATGAAGACGTCACAGAAAGAGTTAATACACAAATAAAAAAAGGCCCTTGTGGCGCCGAAGAAAATGTTTCTTTGACCCCAACAATTAAAAAAAAATTGCCGTTCACCGACACAGGAACCAGACTTTTAAATATGCCATTAAATTTACACTTTTTATGTCTTTGCCAAATAAAGGGTTAAGGAGACTATCATAAATTATCCTTAGCTTAGATATTATATTATGTATTTTGCACGGAACATCCTGCAAGACGTAGCAAAGGAAAAGCCTGACGATATCGCTACTCTACGAGTGCTACGGCGTGGCACTTCAAAGCTGTAAATGTCCCAAAAGCCTCATTAATTATTTAATTTGAACTTTACCTCTTGCAATAGGCACGTAGACAATTTTTTTTGAGGATGTCATTCTATATTTTAATGGGATGAAATGTCTATATGGGACTAACAACTACACTTAGAGTCTTAGACTGCTCTAAAACTCAGAAATGGTCGTCAAAGTTCCAACATTCCTATACAAAGCGCTATAAATGCTCCGTCGTCATTTATGAGTTGGGTACCAAAATTTGTGTGGAGACAATAACTAATTTTACCATTTTCACCGTGAAAAAGTGCGTTTAGTTCATTGGTTGTCATACAATTATTGTTTTGTTAAATTATAAGGATTCAGAATACAATTTCAAAATTTATTTTGGATTAAATTTGCGTACCTTTGAAGATACATTTCAAAAAATTGTATTTATTTTTGACTTTTGTCTTTGTTTCATGACATATTGAGCTAATTTTATTCATATAAATACGGTATGCTGTATAATTAAATATCAGTCTACATCCCTATTGCATGTATCTTAGTGTTATGTTATAGGTAGTTATAACAAATGCATATGTTATTGGGTAATATCCTGTAATCACTATAAATTATGTCTCGCTTGCCATTAAATAGTATTTATGATAATACACTGCAGACAGTATCTATTATCTATGTATACTTTATTTACGTTTTCGGGGATTTTTAAAATAACCAAATAGTAAGACAAGCAGGCCAACTGACCGTATAGCGTAGTGACATCATAAATCATAATCATAACACGTTGTACATAATGTACAATGTACAGTACATTCTTTGTTTTTTTTTCTCTGTGTGGCTTTCACTTCTTGCTGGGTTACCAAGATATATCTCGCCAATGTATAAGCTGACTTGATCTGTCAGTCAAGTACCTACCCAATTATCTGTAATAGTAAAAAATACTGTATATAAAAACTGCAAGTGGTAGTGGTTTTATAACATGAATTGATAAAAATAATTTCATTTGTCATTAAAAATATTATATTAATATCAAATCAAGTAATTTATTCTGTAAGTGATGGGCCACAATGAGCACTTCCCATGTAATTAAGATTCTAAAGAGTAAGTCTACGAACTTTAGCAAGTAGGTACGTACGTAAATATTTAAATGATAATATTTTTCATGCTTCATCGTAGCAAATCAACCTAAGACCTTACACAGTACCGAGTGTGCTTTAACTATTCCATAAAGCAAACCATTATCTAGAATAAGTTTATCGCACTCGTTCATCTGAATTACTTTGCTGCATCGCTCAGTTTAGTTAGAGTTACAGAAAGTTACCTTTCTGGCTGGAAATCTTTTATTAAGTATAATAAAGATGGGTGCATCTTCGTATCGGGGTGCTCAAACAGAATGCCTGATGACCAACATCATGGCCGCTCGAAATGTCACTTGCTCCCGCTGCCCATAAAGCCTCCGCCGCCGCGCCGGGCTGCCTCTTGACGATAGACATATACACTAGCCGACATACATTTTTAAGAAGATAAAATTCCTCTAGCTAGAATACCCACATAATAGTATTTTATGCAACCGTTGTATAAGAGGGGCCAAAAAACGCGAGTGGCATGGGTTACGATGTGAGCGTAGCGAACATCGTAAGAAAGATGCCACGAGCGTCTTTTGACCTACTTATACAACGTTGCATACAATACTTTTTCTACGACTCGACATTTCATAAATAAAATGCAAATAAACAACAAAGAAAATAATTACTATGTTCCCGCTCGGAATCAACAAAATTAAGAAAAATTGTCTCTGATAAACTTTTTTTTATTGACATCCATCTGTCAAAAAAATATTAACTTATACATAAAGGTATACGATCACCATACTAAACATCTGTCAAAAAAATTAAACTTATACATAAAGGTTACGTTCACTATACTAAACATCCATGCACTGAAGATAAAACTTTTTTTTTAAGTTGGCAGCAATGCCTTAGTACAATAAGTTTTTTTTTAAATTTGCAAATTGTGTGAATGCAGCTGTTCATCTTGTAATCTGTGGTACTAAGACTAAGTGATGCTTTTTTGGCGACATTATACCATCGGTTAGCAGTGTGTTTTTGGGCAGTAGAGTATAGACTTTTACAGACTTTCATAATTTATGTCTTTATATTAGAGTTAGTAACTATATAAATGACAGAAAAAAGTACTGGAGTAGAAAAATTCCTTTTCATGATTGGGTTGAACTGGTCCACGATAAGCTACCTAGATTGCTTTGCAGGCAATTAAAACTGATTGAATTAATTTTTGCACTTTTGAAAGATGGCAGTTTTGTTGGACTAAATAAAACTTTTGTTAGCGTAGAGCTGTGCTCCAAATATGTTATGTCAAATTCTCAGAACAAATTAAGTGGACGAAATTATTAGTTGGATGTTTTACTTTAATTTGAGTTAGGGGGAATAGGTATATTGAAGATTAATTAACTCGCGCCCGTTGCTCCCCGTCGTAAACCTGTTTCGCTGTGATTGAATTTATCTGACGCTAAAATCAGTTCCCAAACATAGTTTCAAATCAATTTAGTTCAAAGGTGTATGCTTATTGGTTTAAACTGATGGATGCAATTATCCACAAGGCATCATTTTAGTGAATCTCATTACGTCTCCAAGAGTTGCAAATAGGTATAGTGTTTGTAGCGGGCGTGATAATAAAAAGATTCCGAAAATACCTAATTCAAAAGGTGCCCTCGTAATTGTTCATTTTTCCAGGGGTGGAGGCGGATAAATAGGACCCAGCATCCGATTCCAATTCTCTAGTAGGTATTATTTGGTAAAGCCGTATCTATCCTGTTAATAAAACAGTATAAGTAAAAAGAGCAGCGGCGTTCGCAAGGGCACGAATCGGGCTCAAGAGCCTTCTCGGAGAAAAGCGTAAAGCTTTTACCCCCTGACCCCACGCAATCAGGACGTGCGGTATGAAGTTAGTCGTACACGGCGCTGCAGATCATTATTATTTAATGAATTTGCCCAATAACTATGCCGAATATTACCAGAACCTTCACAGAATAATGATTAATAATCAACCACTAGCGTGATGTTGTTCCTCACGTTATACCCCTTAACATTTGGAGAGCATAATCTATTCACAAATAACTGATTTACATCGGAGCAGCAATTTTCGAGCTACAAAGGCACGAACACGCCCAAATCAAGCGCTATATTCCCCTCTTTTGTTCGGGGTTAAAAAGAGATTATAGTAAACGCGGCAATTACCTCGGGCCACATTTAATACTAATGGCGACCTTATGATTTATATGTAGTTCGAGTTCCGCGTTTGGTGCAAATCACTCGGTACATACTTCGTCGCAAAGATTTACTTAGGTTTTTATTTTAGAGGCGCTTAATAATTGAAAGGACTAGGACTTTATTCCAGTCAGTGGACACTAAAATTTCACATTCATTAACATCTTCCCTGAATCTACTATTAACAAAGTAGGCCGGTTACAAACTGCACACGAGAATGTAAACGTAAAGCTGTGAAAATTAAACAAAAATACTGAGTGGTTATTAGCCTAGTATGTACGTTTTTAGGGTTCCGCACCTAAAAAAGGAAAAAACCCTTATAGGAGCACTTCCAGTCCGCCGTCCAGACCCTTTATCCCGAGAACGCGTGGATGTATCAAGTGGAAATTAAAACCATATACATACTCAGGCCTGCAGTCCCTTGAAAAAACGTCTAGAATCAGACCACGCTAACTCTTCGAAACATTATATTTCGACACTCAAGGAAATCAACATTGATAGGGTATTTTCAGTTGACCTAGAACCATGAAATTTGACAAGAAATACTGTCTTAAATATACTACAGGTATAGGTTAAATCTGAAAACTATACAATTGTAATTCAATCACAAAAAATATAGTCTATTTAAACTACGTAAAAAAAAACAACGGTAAAGTGCAGTTCGTCGCTTAGTACAGTTTAGTTAACAATATGCAGTGCTTTCATAGTTCGGACGGAACCCTCGGTGCGTGAGTCCGACTCGCACTTTGTAGCGATTCACATGTTCTCGTCATGTCCTCGCCATCATATTATAATCATATATCACCATCGTAAGACTCACATCATCATTGTCATCATCAAGTTCCCGACACTAGCATCATAATTCGCCACCTAATACTAAAATCATCATTTAATAGTTATAATACAATACAAATGCCTAATAGAAGTAACAGTATTAATGTTTACGAAAGTAAGTAAAAATATTCCAATAACTAAGCATCCTAACTTTTTTTAAAATAGCAAATTACTATTCACAACAATTACCAACGGAAGAATTGAGCTTTATTTATACTGTGTAAGGATCAAAATTGTGAGAATGTCCACTTTGTCCATTTTGTCCATTTTGTCCATTTTGTCCATTTTGTCCACTTTGTCCATTTTGTCAACTTTGTCCACTTTGTCCACTTTGTCCACAGTTAAGTATAAATACGGAGGGGAATTGAAGGATGGGATTCATTTTTACTTGCGACTTCGACTGGGTAACACTGTTGTTTGGCAATAAAGTATTAAATTTAACTCTAAGGGGAATTTCTGTTGGGATTACATTATTTTTCTGATCTATAATTATTTATTGAAATGTTGTGGGATTTTGTTGTTTTATGGCTATCAAGCTTAATTACATGCCAGAAATAGTGTTTTGGTACATGGTTGCCAGATGAAAGATATTTAACCTTGCGGCTGTTAAACAAATATCTTTCAGACTCTTCTAATTTTATCCGAGCTAGGCACCTCGGACACTAGCCATATATAAGTGCAGTGAATTGCCTACAGATCTGGAGTGATCTATCTTATGAATGCAAGGTCCACACGTGTTGGGCATGTGGGATATCCACACTTGTTGAAATCAGATGGACCTCCAGGTTTGGTCTCATAAACGTATATATTTATATATTTGCAATATCTACACATATTAGGGCGGGTTACTTTGCGTTTCCGGTGTCTTAGCCACGCAAGGGGGGACCCACTTACACTGATTCTAGTCCAACCTCGGGTTAATCTCCCGAATTTATAGTTTAGCTTACCTAGGTTCCATACACGTTTAAATGTAAATATGAGGTTTAGACCTCTAGTGTTTTTGTACTAGCTAGCGAACAGGGGTATGGCGATAGGTACACTTCAGTAGGAATATTAGAACGGGGTTTTTTTTATCTTCCGAGCAATCGGCCAATTATCATTAACTAACATAATATTCAACTTATTTTAATCTCGTCTGGTATAAAAATACAAACAGCTGATTTCTTGTATTACTAGTGTCTATGACTCGGGGTGTCAGTAGTGAAAATAAAATCTTGTAACAGTTTATAAAGAATGGGAATAGAGCAACCTATTATTTAGACCGAACAAATATTTAGAACCGTTAATTTTACGTCGAGATTTGTAGGAACTTTTAGTTAAACTTATTTTTTTTTATCGATTATGTTTTAAGATTTGGTAAAGTAATGCTCTTATATTACTTACAACTGTTATATTGAGATGGCAACACTAAAGTGAGAAAAGTCATTACTGTCACTGTCACTAGTCAAATCACATGAAAAATGAGATGAATTTCATTTCGTTTATCCCTACAATAAATAAAAAGGGATTGTAGATAATATGCTCCAGTGTTGATGAGGAAATTCTATGGTAGATTGTTGTGTAATAGAAAACAAATCATTCCTTTTGCTGGATCTGGTGTCTGAAGTGTTAACTGCTAGGAATGGCCAAGGACTTTTAAAACAACAAAATGAAAGTTGTTTGTTCTTGCGTTTGCCCTTCAGATCTCAGAACTTAATTAATTTATATCACAGCGGATGAGAGAAGATTCCTTGTCAAAATAAGTCAGTCGAGAGTTGAAAGATACTCCGGTTGGACACAATAGTCTTCATAATTTCAAGGATGTATGACATTTACGAGTTTGATCAAACGAAAACCCAAGCTCTACAACTCATTTGCTAATCATGAATGGAATGGGAATTCATTTGGTCCGCGAGTGAAGGGAAATCGTGTTGTTTAATAACACATATACATAGTAAAGTTTCATAGTCTCAGAATAGATCTGAGAGAGATTTTTCTCTAAAAGAGCCCGAAGGCCATCAAAAGATTATAATTAGCAATCATACGGCATCCAGGGACATGGGTTTTGGTGATATTTAAAATAACACACCGAACAGATACAAAAGATGAATTGTTTTAATTTTCAAAGAACGGTATTCCCCCAATTTATATATGAAGTAACCATGTCCTTATCCGATTGCTCACGTCTGGTAGCCGCCATTATTTTAACAAAACTAAATATTTTTGGGAGAATGAGATGATAGCATTACTAGAATAACACAGCCAAATGATAATATTTTGTATGCGGTCGAAGGATTTCAATAATACTCAGAATTCTATTCACCAAACAATTACCTCTTGTATAGATCTAGAATCCATTTTGAAATGTCCTACTATTACTTATTTAAAGGATGTATGTCTTCTTTCCATATTAAATTATATTAAATAAAATTATTTAATTTAGTCGGACATAAAAACTTAAAATTCATTAAATTTGTAATAGAATCTTATAGTTTCAGTAACTTCAATCTATTTATAGATTAGTTATGAAGTGTAGTTTCATAAAGTACAAAATTACTTGTCTACTAAACATTCCTGGAACAGACATGCAATTCCAAGAAAACAGTCTAGATTATATTTCATCTCAGAAATCTAATAATATTCGGTTTTGATTCATATATTTACCTTTATTGTTACATAGAGTAATCTAATATATCTATAACTTACTTGTGGACTAAATGAGTTTTATATTTCATATAGAAATGATATAACTAATATTTAATAACAGTAGAATATCCCATACTGAATCATGTTATAAGAGCTGTAGATATTTTTGAAGGATGGACTACACAGGAAACATTATATTTATATTTTGAGGATCGATAACATTAAGTTAAGTTGAAAATATATCTAGTATAAAGAACCAAGTTAGCAGAAGGATAGAAGCTAGGGTTAAGAAGGAAACAGATTACAACTTTATTAGGATCAATTAACAAAAATACATAGTAGCACAGTGTATAGGCACGGAGGCACTCAGCAACACATCACGGCTACATCTCTTAAAGAAACTGAGTTACTACAACAACGTTGGATCCTGCCCTAGACGAATCACACCTATACAGATCACTATTTTTGGCCATTAGTTATAAGAAGTGTTCAGCTCAACTGTATAAAGATCCTTTCATAGCTAGGTTTGGTTAGTTGTAGGTTTTGGAAGGCTAGGTAGTCGTTGAAGGGTTTCCTTAGGGTTTTGTTGTAGGAGTAGAGTCTGGAGGCGAGGGTGAAGCAGGCGAGGGATCTGGAGGTTTAGTTTAGCAGGTAGCTCGTAGACATTTCAGTTGGTACTCGTTCCCAGGATGTATTTATTTAGCAGATAGTCTTTATAAGCATTAGAATTGGTGGTCCCGTGACTCAGGATAGCTCTAGAGTTGAAGTAGGTAGGTATATATTACAATTGGTGCCGTGACCAGGATTTGTTCAAGTGCTGTTCATCGTGTGGTTCCATGTCTTGCTGTCTCCTTGCATTTTGTAGATCGACAATTGTTATTCATTCTTGTTATTTCGCCATGGAATTTTAGGGGAGTCGCTTCTGGCAGTTTTATTGAAGGGATCTTTGAACACTTGAGCCTTGAACTAGCTGCCCTTAAGGGCACAATTGTTGGCGTGAGAGTGGAAAGGAGATTGGCCGTGATGGATTGTTCTGTGCATATCGTCCCGAAATATATTTTGTTGCATTTATACACAAACTATAGTGAATAGAGTAGCTTCTTGATATAACACACGATATTTTTCTTATTTCACGTAGTAATAGTACCTGAAACAAAAGACTTAAATTAGAACAACGTGATTTTGTTTTCAATCATTCTAATTCTAATTTTAAAATATGGCTTCCATCATAGTTAATGATGATTTCGCCAATTTCAAGTTTGCTCGTAGAGCATGCCGTTGTTCGGTGAGGTTTTGCTTTTTGTAAAGTGATAGCGATTTACAAAAAACCACGCGGACTATCGGGCCTTGACCCAGGAAGGGCTATGAACGCTTCAAGTTGAATTCTTCATTAGCTATTCACTCCTACGTTAGATCACTGCACAATACGCTATCAATACTACACATTGAACAACGAAAATGAATAAATAATGAACAAAGAAACCTAAACGCATGCGGCCATCTTAAGTCACGAACCGGAAGTCCGTTTTCAATAAGATATGTTACTCAGTAATTGTCATTTGACACCTTGACAGTTCATTCAAGTTCTTTGTTGTGTTATCTATGGTTCAATAGTGGATTATTTGAGATACAATTAAATGCGTTACGTTAGTGTAAAGGCTTACAAGAAGCTAATTTTTAATATTGATTAATAATGAAACAGGTGTGTTATTTAAGTTTTAGATAATTATTTACGTTACATAAAATAATAATATCAAGTAATAATATACTTACTTTAGTTTCAATCAGATACGTAGACAACTTTACTCAATATGTTCATATTATTAATATAACATAAGATTTAGATATTTAGGGATACATTTAATATTATTTATGCATTATTTACATAATTGGGAAAAATAATAATAGGTAATTCATTTTTAAAGTAAAAACATAATCAAGGCTGAGTGAACAAAACGCCTTCTGAGTAGGTTGATTTGACAAGTTGACAAGTGACAGGGTGTTATCTGTTATCAGTAATTAATATGATATCGAGATGGGATGATTATTTAAATAAATTTAATTTTAGTTTAGTTATAAAGTCGGAATGTTGTAGGAAATTGAATAAGTAAGGTAGAATAGAGATGTCATTGTTCTTGACTACAGAATAAATGAGTTTGTGGAGATTTTATCTACTTTAGTTCAAGTTGTGTTGAAAATTAGTTGTGAAACTAAAAATAAGTTATGAGGTTACTAAGGATTTATTATTTGGGGGGGCGCGGGTTTATTTATAGGCTTTAGTTCAATGTAGGAAATGTTTCACAATGAGATCTGATAAACATGACCCTAGCTACAATGTTAACCTTTGTATAAGTAAGGCTTCTAGCTACAATATTCATCTTTTAGTTTAATATAAGTCTTATTAGGAACATTATATATAGCAAAGATAGGAAAATAGGAGTGCCAGTGATTTCATGTCTGGGGGGGCGCTCTCTTTTGAGTTTTCTTTTGACAGATAATGAAACAAATGAAATGGAAGTAATTTTATTACAATAATTTTGGTACATTTATGGCTTATAGTTTATCATTAGAATGACTTACATATATGTTCACATGTAGTATAAGAGTATAATCATAGAACCAGACAAGAAAACCAATTGACATATATTTAATTTATTTTTGAAGCGAAGTAAGTATGTCTGTATTGTTACCATTAGATTTATTAAGGTATTCAGTTCTGTTAAGTATTCTTATAAATAAGTAGATACATCTCCAATCAAGTTCTTATTATGCATTAGTCATGATACTCAGGTTACATTTTAGATTTATAGTAGATTTTGTGTGGAGGTTGCCGTTGAAATCCAACAATCTGGAAAGTAAAATAAATAATTATTGAAACAAGTTAGATTAAATGTTATTTGTTATTAAACAGACGTAGAAAGCTATACAGTACATTCACATACTTTAGTTTGAGATATAAACAATTATAACAGTTGTTTGAGGAAAATAAATTTAGTTCATAAATAAACTGCTCGACTTCGACTGGAATGAAAATTGTAATCAGGCGATGGAAACAGATTTGAGAAAATGATAGGATGAAGACAAGAAAAGAATTAGCAGTAATTATAGGAAGAAATCAATAAAATTTCGACCCCGAAGAAGTACCTGTAGTTTTTGATCGAAGTCAGTTCCATGAAAATTAGCATGAAGAAATTTTTTTTAAACAACTTTGTTCTTCAAAATTTAAACAATATTAAAGTAAGACAAATAATATTACCTTGTAAAGAAGTCGCAATAAGTTGCAGCAGTAGATGTGGGGAGTTCATGTCATTCTCCATTACTTTTGCCTCATTCAAGATTAGTTTGTACTGAGAAGTTGTCAAGATTTGCGAACAGTCTGGAAATAGGAAACAGAAGATATTAGAATCAAGAAAAAAACAGTAATTGGCGTACAGAAGAATCGATATTTAACTTTATATCAAATACTATTCAACTTTTGTTAACTTACATCTTGTCAGTCTGTTACAGGTGGCGCTGGCGCAGAGTTCGACTTCATTGCTTCTTATTTAATTATCCGGGTTTTCATTATTTTTGCATAAATTTTGAGATATAATTTATAACCGTTGCGCGAAGGTTAACATAGTTGTTTTGATTCTGTAACAAAGACAAACAATGAATATAACAATACTACAACACGATTTTTCTTTGCTCAATATTTTAGTCAGGACAGTAACAAGCGTAGAAAATAGTTACCTTATTATCGTAGACTCATTTTATCACAGGTTTCTTCATAACAATCCGTTTTGTTGTTCATTACATTATTCTTCTGTTCGTAAGTTAATTTCCATTTCATAGAATAGATAGGTTATGAAAAAAAATGACATGTGACATGTCGTAAGACAGTGTTGCCAGGTTAATGAGATATGATGGCATAAATAGTAGACAGTTGTTAAGGTAAAGATTCGCTTACCTAGTTCCTAAGGTATACGTTAAGCATTTATAGAAAATAGTGAAATATATTTTTTTTTAAATTATATATTACCTAATTAGACAACGCACTAGTATTTTAGTAATTTATTAATTAAAATCTAGTATTCAATAGGGATATTAAGTTAAGATCGATTAAGGAATCGATTACAGACGAAATTTTTTTTTAAAGACAATAGTGATGTCATATTATGCGCTGTACCACAGTATAGATATTGTAAGTTAAGGTTCGAATATGGTTGTACCCAAATTTCACTAGAGGACGCTAGTAGTATATTTCATCGAATGATTTGCGTAATGGTTCGATTCCATTAATACGTATTTTGGGGTTCTTTAATAAATTGATATTCGATAAGTTTCAAAAAGGTAGTTAGGGGTGACTTGAATCAGGTGGATAAAATAATTACGAGTTTTATTAGAGTATAACAAAAATACGAAATGTGTGAAGTGGATGGACAATTTTATTATTTATATTAGAGAAAATCTTTATTTTGATTTTGATGTAAGAAGTAAAGGGGAACTTGGGATATTATAGGAAGGTAAAGTAGTATGGATTTTGAATACAAAATGGGTGATGTTCTTCTGACTAAGTCGATGCGGAAAAACGAATGTAGGAGCCTGTAGTGCGATGTATGAGAGGGAGAATGAGTGGACTTTTTGAGTTGGATGTTGTCTGTATGTATTCAAACTACGTTCGAAAGTATTCGGATCCGAAAAAGGGGGGTTTTCTATCTTTAGAGGTACGAACGGGAGTATTTTCTAAAGACATCAATTGGTTTGCACATACTTAGAAGTTAGGCTTAGTAAATCGAAGTTTCGATTTAAGACCCATGTGCGGTAGTTTGTGCGAAACAATACTCTACAGTGCCTGCGGGCTAACCTTCTACGAGCACGAGCAGGAACGTGCAGGTTTCACACACACCCATGTCAACGATTAGATTGGTCAACTGTATATTTTTAAAGAAAAAGAATTGTGTACTGGTTTGTCCGTAAAGGCAGGATAAAACTAAATTGGTATATTTGTATGAACCTCTGGTATAATAGTATTATTTAGCATAATTTTGAAATGAAACATTTTTTTTTTCACAATTCAACTAGTAAGTCTTACAAGAAAAAAAAAAACAATTGTATGATTACAGAGCTGAAATTGGCTTGTTTATTCTTGATGTGATACACGCACCAAAAAAGGAGAGTCGCATGTGATTTTGGAGAAGAATTTGAAATCGGAATCAGTTATTGAATTGAAGTAAGGATGAATATTCAGTATCTATACCAAAGATCTTGCTATGTTGTCTGAGGAGAGTTTTGTCAATTCATCAAAGAATTCGTACAATGTGAATTCGCAAATGAGGCTGAGCAATGGGCAGGTCAAGTTTGAGGTGTTTAGGCAAAACCGAGCTAATAGGGCTTGTTTGACTCACAACCAAACACTTCTTACGATGTGGTCGAGATTTGGAGAAATATATTCACGATTCAATGATATTATTCTATGGTTTGAATTCTGATTTAATACACAAGTGACTTTCCAAGTATTGGTTTAAATACACACACATTTAAGGGTTCGAATACTGACGGATTTAGAATATCCAACGTTATCACAAAATGTTATTTGCTTAACGAATAATTTGTCTTATATATAATTTTTTTAGTTTGTTTTGCATTTTAGTAGGGGAATGCGAAGTTCTACGTTATTTGACAATGTCAATCCACTTCAAACTTTCGCAGGGGGGCGGTTGTAGCGATTCACATGTTCTCGTCATGTCCTCGCCATCATATTATAATCATATATCACCATCGTAAGACTCACATCATCATTGTCATCATCAAGTTCCCGACACTAGCATCATAATTCGCCACCTAATACTAAAATCATCATTTAATAGTTATAATACAATACAAATGCCTAATAGAAGTAACAGTATTAATGTTTACGAAAGTAAGTAAAAATATTCCAATAACTAAGCATCCTACCTTTTTTTAAAATAGCAAATTACTATTCACAACAATTACCAACGGAAGAATTGAGCTTTATTTATACTGTGTAAGGATCAAAATTGTGAGAATGTCCACTTTGTCCATTTTGTCCATTTTGTCCATTTTGTCCATTTTGTCCATTTTGTCCATTTTGTCCACTTTGTCCATTTTGTCAACTTTGTCCACTTTGTCCATTTTGTCCATTTTGTCCATTTTGTCCATTTTGTCCATTTTGTCCATTTTGTCCATTTTGTCAATTTTGTCCATTTTGTTCATTTTGTCCATTTTGTCCATTTTGTCCATTTTGTCCATTTTGTCCATTTTGTCCATTTTGTCAATTTTGTCCACTGTCCACTTTGTCCACAGTTAAGTATAAATACGGAGGGGAATTGAAGGACGGGATTCATTTTTACTTGCGACTTCGACTGGGTAACACTGTTGTTTGGCAATAAGGTATTAAATTTAACTCTAAGGGGAATTTCTGTTGGGATTACATTATTTTTCTGATCTATAATTATTTATTGAAATGTTGTGGGATTTTGTTGTTTTATGGCTATCAAGCTTAATTACATGCCAGAAATAGTGTTTTGGTACATGGTTGCCAGATGAAAGATATTTAACCTTGCGGCTGTTAAACAAATATCTTTCAGACTCTTCTAATTTTATCCGAGCTAGGCACCTCGGACACTAGCCATATATAAGTGCAGTGAATTGCCTACAGATCTGGAGTGATCTATCTGATGAATGCAAGGTCCACACGTGTTGGGCATGTGGGATATCCACACTTGTTGAAATCAGATGGACCTCCAGGTTTGGTCTCATAAACGTATATATTTATATATTTGCAATATCTACACATATTAGGGCGGGTTACTCTGCGTTTCCGGTGTCTTAGCCACGCAAGGGGGGACCCACTTACACTGATTCTAGTCCAACCTCGGGTTAATCTCCCGAATTTATAGTTTAGCTTACCTAGGTTCCATACACGTTTAAATGTAAATATGAGGTTTAGACCTCTAGTGTTTTTGTCTTAGAGCATAGACAAATGGAGATGTCATAACGTAAACTCTTCGAACAAATTTTTTCGCCAATTTTAGCGGGGGGCGAGGTACACACGTACAGCACACCACCAAAAGACGAATAACTCAACAGACACAAATTTTGCTGTTGCGATAAACGCACACTACAGCAAAATTCAACACATCAAAAATGACATGCACACAGATACTGTTTTCACGTAACTGTGCAGCATACATAAGAAAAACATAGTGATGGGACACATATGAAGAATGAGTCAAATCATTTTAATGAATGAACTGAATTGTCTTATAGGTACTATTTATTGTGAAATTTGAAAACTGTAAATTCTGTATATTGAAGATGTTATCCAATAAATATATTTGTTTCTATGTATAATTATCTGTCTATATTTATTGTGTACTTATCACTCTCGCATAACTAAACTATGAAATAAAACTGTCGCCCGCGGTTGTTTCGGGCTTAAACAATCACGGACTTCTAAAACAAGTACACTCGACTTCATATTGTTGTTGCTAAAATGAAACCACTTAATTTTCGCCATTTTGGAGCCGATAGCTATGTGCAAGTTGTGTGAGCGTCCATGGATCTAATATTAGAGATTCACAGATCGTCACAGATCAAAGAACCGTTTGCCTGAAATGTAAATTTTAGTAGACGTTCACGCAGGATGCTTTGAATGGGCACTGAAAACAACTGTCATTCCCTATGGAATATTTAGTCCAACGTGCTTGTAGTTTAGAGGTCAGTGAATATAACCTTCAGGAAAAGAACGTACGCCCCTCTAAAAATTAAGGTGATTATATGAAACCACATATAAAGTGATTTAAAGATATGAGTAAATAATAAGTAAAGAGAAAACAATAAAACAAATTGTTATTAATTTAATTAGAATTACCACATATAAAACAAAATAAAAAAGTTATAATTAAGTAAATATATTCATCTATCTATCAGCCACAGACGTCCACTGCTGAACATAGGCCTCCCCAAGAATCATCACAACGCACAATCAGGATGCTTTGAATGGGCACTGAAAACAACTGTCATTCCCTATGGAATATTTAGTCCAACGTGCTTGTAGTTTAGAGGTCAGTGAATATAACCTTCAGGAAAAGAACGTACGCCCCTCTAAAAATTAAGGTGATTATATGAAACCACATATAAAGTGATTTAAAGATATGAGTAAATAATAAGTAAAGAGAAAACAATAAAACAAATTGTTATTAATTTAATTAGAATTACCACATATAAAACAAAATAAAAAAGTTATAATTAAGTAAATATATTCATCTATCTATCAGCCACAGACGTCCACTGCTGAACATAGGCCTCCCCAAGAATCATCACAACGCTCGCTACGCTGCGCTTTCCTATACGTGGTCGCCACTCTAGCACTTTGCTGACCTAACGGCCATCGATTCTCCGGACTACATGGCTTGCTCATTGCCACTTCAATCGTGCAGTCCTGTGAGCTATGCCGGTTACCTTGGTTCTTCTGCGGCATATCCTCATTTCTCATTCTATAAAAGAAAAGAAGAATACGGAAATAAGGAGGCAGCAGTGAAGATGGAAAGAATATGAAATAAAGTCTATAAATAATAGTATATGTATAACGCATATACTCATAGCCCAGCATTAAATGTTCCTTTTACCTAGGTATACTTTTAGCAAACAATTATTTTCATTTTCATATTAAATTCAATCACTACATAGTATAGAACAAAGTCGCTTTTTGCTGTCTGCCTGTTTGTCTGTCTGTCCCTATGTTTGCTTAGATCTTTAGAACTACGCAACGGATTTTGATGCAGTTTTTCTTAATAGATAGAGTGATTCAAGTGAAAGGTTTATAATATGTATAATGCATTCATAATTTATCAGTTCTGCACCCGTGCGAAGCCGGGAGGGTCGCAAGTATCTAATAATACACTAACTATTAAACGAACTGCAGTGATCGAATGAATGAATGATTCATTCAAATGTTGAGTCGCGGTTTTGAGTTTTTCTTAATAGATAGAGTGATTCAAGTGAAAGGTTTATAATATGTATAATGCATTCATAATTTATCAGTTCTGCACCCGTGCGAAGCCGGGAGGGTCGCAAGTATCTAATAATACACTAACTATTAAACGAACTGCAGTGATCGAATGAATGAATGATTCATTCAAATGTTGAGTCGCGGTTTTGACTTTGTCACATCCCTCGCCCCTGTACCACCGTTTTATGGTTACATTTTTCTGTCGTTTACGTATCGCAACGGTTTTTTTCTTTAAATGGAGATTGTACTTTAATACACATTTAACACTTCGTAAAAATACTTACCTGTGATAGGAAACGCGATCTTGTTACGTATTTGAGCTGTCAGATCGCCTTTTACAAGAAAATATCTGCACAATTCACCATTTTTAGAGAGAAGTGTCACGCGACACAGATCAATGCAAAATGGCGGTGAAGCGACTTCAAGTAGTTTTATATAACGTGCTTGACCAGTTGACCAGTTATTTTGCCGGAGGGGGTCGCCCGTCCATGGCATCTCCTGTCATTAAATACTCAAAGGTTTTTGTACTAGCTAGCGAACAGGGGTATGGCGATAGGTACACTTCAGTAGGAATATTAGAACGGGGTTTTTTTTATCTTCCGAGCAATCGGCCAATTATCATTAACTAACATAATATTCAACTTATTTTAATCTCGTCTGGTATAAAAATACAAACAGCTGATTTCTTGTATTACTAGTGTCTATGACTCGGGGTGTCAGTAGTGAAAATAAAATCTTGTAACAGTTTATAAAGAATGGGAATAGAGCAACCTATTATTTAGACCGAACAAATATTTAGAACCGTTAATTTTACGTCGAGATTTGTAGGAACTTTTAGTTAAACTTATTTTTTTTTATCGATTATGTTTTAAGATTTGGTAAAGTAATGCTCTTATATTACTTACAACTGTTATATTGAGATGGCAACACTAAAGTGAGAAAAGTCATTACTGTCACTGTCACTAGTCAAATCACATGAAAAATGAGATGAATTTCATTTCGTTTATCCCTACAATAAATAAAAAAGGATTGTAGATAATATGCTCCAGTGTTGATGAGGAAATTCTATGGTAGATTGTTGTGTAATAGAAAACAAATCATTCCTTTTGCTGGATCTGGTGTTTGAAGTGTTAACTGCTAGGAATGGCCAAGGACTTTTAAAACAACAAAATGAAAGTTGTTTGTTCTTGCGTTTGCCCTTCAGATCTCAGAACTTAATTAATTTATATCACAGCGGATGAGAGAAGATTCCTTGTCAAAATAAGTCAGTCGAGAGTTGAAAGATACTCCGGTTGGACACAATAGTCTTCATAATTTCAAGGATGTATGACATTTACGAGTTTGATCAAACGAAAACCCAAGCTCTACAACTCATTTGCTAATCATGAATGGAATGGGAATTCATTTGGTCCGCGAGTGAAGGGAAATCGTGTTGTTTAATAACACATATACATAGTAAAGTTTCATAGTCTCAGAATAGATCTGAGAGAGATTTTTCTCTAAAAGAGCCCGAAGGCCATCAAAAGATTATAATTAGCAATCATACGGCATCCAGGGACATGGGTTTTGGTGATATTTAAAATAACACACCGAACAGATACAAAAGATGAATTGTTTTAATTTTCAAAGAACGGTATTCCCCCAATTTATATATGAAGTAACCATGTCCTTATCCGATTGCTCACGTCTGGTAGCCGCCATTATTTCAACAAAACTAAATATTTTTGGGAGAATGAGATGATAGCATTACTAGAATAACACAGCCAAATGATAATATTTTGTATGCGGTCGAAGGATTTCAATAATACTCAGAATTCTATTCACCAAACAATTACCTCTTGTATAGATCTAGAATCCATTTTGAAATGTCCTACTATTACTTATTTAAAGGATGTATGTCTTCTTTCCATATTAAATTATATTAAATAAAATTATTTAATTTAGTCGGACATAAAAACTTAAAATTCATTAAATTTGTAATAGAATCTTATAGTTTCAGTAACTTCAATCTATTTATAGATTAGTTATGAAGTGTAGTTTCATAAAGTACAAAATTACTTGTCTACTAAACATTCCTGGAACAGACATGCAATTCCAAGAAAACAGTCTAGATTATATTTCATCTCAGAAATCTAATAATATTCGGTTTTGATTCATATATTTACCTTTATTGTTACATAGAGTAATCTAATATATCTATAACTTACTTGTGGACTAAATGAGTTTTATATTTCATATAGAAATGATATAACTAATATTTAATAAAAGTAGAATATCCCATACTGAATCATGTTATAAGAGCTGTAGATATTTTTGAAGGATGGACTACACAGGAAACATTATATTTATATTTTGAGGATCGATAACATTAAGTTAAGTTGAAAATATATCTAGTATAAAGAACCAAGTTAGCAGAAGGATAGAAGCTAGGGTTAAGAAGGAAACAGATTACAACTTTATTAGGATCAATTAACAAAAATACATAGTAGCACAGTGTATAGGCACGGAGGCACTCAGCAACACATCACGGCTACATCTCTTAAAGAAACTGAGTTACTACAACAACGTTGGATCCTGCCCTAGACGAATCACACCTATACAGATCACTATTTTTGGCCATTAGTTATAAGAAGTGTTCAGCTCAACTGTATAAAGATCCTTTCATAGCTAGGTTTGGTTAGTTGTAGGTTTTGGAAGGCTAGGTAGTCGTTGAAGGGTTTCCTTAGGGTTTTGTTGTAGGAGTAGAGTCTGGAGGCGAGGGTGAAGCAGGCGAGGGATCTGGAGGTTTAGTTTAGCAGGTAGCTCGTAGACATTTCAGTTGGTACTCGTTCCCAGGATGTATTTATTTAGCAGATAGTCTTTATAAGCATTAGAATTGGTGGTCCCGTGACTCAGGATAGCTCTAGAGTTGAAGTAGGTGGGTAGATATTACAACTTGACTGGTTATTTTATGTCATATAAGATAAGCCAATCCAGAAAATGTTAAAAGTGACATCTCAACGTTTGCCTGCATAAAATTTTAAAAATTCCCTAACTTGTGTACTAGGTACATTAATTTAGCAAACAAAGCAAGATACTTTCATATTTTACGCAAGCCTATTTTTAAGGAAATTAATAACACAATAATATATAGGTACCAGAGGTACCTCGAATAACATTTTTGGATATATCGACTATGTATATAGTAAGCAAACCAAATTAAACTTTTGATTTATTAAGTAGGCTAATTTTTGCCCGCCATTTCTGAATATGTAGGTTATGTAGCTATTATGTAAACAAACTTCCAGTTCTTTCATGAAGCCTTATAAAAATTACAAAAGAAACTTGACTTAACTAGGCAATAGGCATCCCTTCCATTCAATCGACTCACCGCCCTGTCCTTTTCAACCAACTTCAAAAAAGGTGGAGTTTCTCAATTGTATCATATGTTTTTGTTTTTGTACGTATGTTACGAGATTATTCCGTCAATATATGAATCGATTATGATAATTATTATTTGTTTGATGAATCATACCTACTTCAGAGGTGGTCCCATATAAACTTTATCGAAATTTATTTATTACTTTTTGAAAATTTACAATAGGTAAACAAACCATAACCGTTTTGCTCATTGAAGTCGTTTAATGTATGTGTGAAAAAGTGATTATTAATTATTATATCCATTATCCTTATGTGTTTATTCCGTTTTCTCAAAAATTGCATGTAATGTTGCCTTACCATCGCTAGATAGACTACAGTAAGTGGAACATACCGAAGACTTTTTAGAAGTGTCCAGTAAACAGCGAGATTTTAAATTTGGAATCAATATTTGTCCAGTAAGTAAGTACAGTGGAAACTGGATAAGTGGAATCGCAAGGGACTGGCTGTTTAGTTCCGCTTATCCAGGGTTTCCATTTATCCAGTTTTCCACTTAACCAGGTTCAAATAAAACCTTTTCTCACTTATAGAGGCTCTCGCTAACAGAGGTTGTGGATGCTAGTAATGTCGCTTATAGAGGTCACGTATACATATATGGTCAAATAAAAGATCAAGACTTAAATAATCCTCTTTTAATATGTATGTAGAGGTGTTGGTGTCCATTGCACTACCTACTCTCTCTACACATTTTTTTTAAAACTAAATCGTTTCGTTTTTCTGAATTCTTCTAACCATCCGTTATTCTTAGAAAAAATATGAATATTAGCTTTTTCTTTTATCATTGGCCATTAACTGGTACATTTTTTTTTCCATACAAAATACGAACCATAATGGTCCTCCTTGTATCGGTTTATTAAAAATACAAATTTTATAACGCCGAGCTATTCCACTCATAGAGGTTTCGGAGACGGCTGCTTCCAGTTACAGAGGTAAAAATAAGAAATTTTCGAAAAATTGATTCCGCTTATATAGGTCCCAAAATTCCACTTATAGAGGTAATTCGCTGCCACGGGACTGGAACCGAGAACTTGGGTCCACTTAAAGAGGTTTTCCACTAACCCAGGTTCCACTTACCCATCAGTTTCCACTGTATGTAATTCCTATTACGTATCAAGATATTTGAATATCGAAACACGATTTACATCGTCACCGACCTATAAAAAAACTAAGGATGTGAAGGCGATGAGGTCGTAGGTATATAAATGTAAAAAGGATGCATTCCACAAATTGTTTTAATTATAAGTACAGTGCGAGAGCAAATTGTAGAAATTAAAAAGTGGCGTCCCTTTTTCATAGATTAAATAGAAAGAGACGACATTGCAGTATACACTTGCAATTTACACTAAGAGCAAATGTGAAATAAAAAGAGGTTAGTACTATTGGCAGTATAAACGTAACTCAAGGTGCATATTTAAAAAAAAAAAAGTAGCGACAAGGTTTAGTGCGGAAGTTTGTATGCAGAGTTTAGTTCATAATTGTGCTGTGTAAAATGACAATGATATTTCGGAATTCATTCCTTTTTTGTGTCGTTTAGAAAAAACCTCAGAGTTAAAATTGAAGGTAAGCTTTATGATATGAAAATTAGTTAGAAAATACAACAATGTATAACAATAATTAAATTTTATCTTTAAGACTTAGATTTGTAAGACAGTGCAAATAATTAAACGCAGTATTTATAAAAAAGAAATTAAGGCGGGATTTAAATTAAAAGACAAAAATTTCAAATTTGTTTGTGTGATCTATTACAATAATTCAGCAAAAATGAGTTCAGACGAGTCTGATTCCGAATAGACGGCACTCCTCCATACTTAAAAGCGGAGGCAGAGTTAGCTAAAATAATTTACTTCCGACTAAATCCAAGGAGATATAAAAAATACAAGAGATTCATTAAATGGAAGGAAGAAAATCAAGTTAATAGTTGCTCAGATAATGTGTGATAAGGTCTGAATATTTCCACAATCTTTCTGAGACAATCGGATTGCTACAAAGGAAAGAAATCACAAATATTCAGCAGCAAAATATAGAAAAGTTCTTAAATCAAGCTCTAGATGATAAACAGTTCGGTGATGAAGGTAAATAAATGCTGCCACTATTTGATAACGATATAACTATATATTTTATCCAAGTATAAACTCATAATTATTTTTGTTATAGGTTGTTATCATGGGAGTTAATGGTGCCTGCGACGACGAATATCACAATGTGTAATAATAAAAATGGGATATAACAAAAATATTCATTGGAAAATGGCCGAATATGAATGTCACCTATAAAATATAATTTTAATCTAATTTTCTTGTTTAATTTTTGAGAAAAGCACTATACTTGCTTCGACCGTAAGAGCCATCCTGGCCTCGTATTATATCCGGACCTCGCCTACGGCTCGGTCCGTCTAATTCCTACTCGGCCAGTATGGCTTACTTACTGGTCTCTGCCGTAATGTACTATTCCGTAGCCTTTGTGGGTTGTGGGTATATTGTCTATGCCCTATGGTCTAGCTAGAGCAAAGCAAGTCCAACTTAAGCATGAGCCCTGGTATGTACAGCCCAATAATCCGCGTTATGCACTCCGGGTTCCGAGCGATAAATAACGAATCCTATTTTCTCTTCATTAAGAGTCACTTGTTAATTGTATTTTTATTAAGAGCAACCCTTTTTTTCAAATTCATTTATTTAGAATTTCCATAATTATTTTGTCGCTAGTTATCAAAAAGTAAAATAACTGTATCTAGTAAGTTTTTTTCTACGGTGGTTACTTTTAAAATAAGAGCTATAATGTATTATAAGAACTATAATATAAATGTAACACTACAAATCTTTTAAAGTTTTTAAATTTAGAATATGCGCAGAAAATTTTCAAATATAGAATAGCGTGAATTAATGTAGGTAGAAAGGACAGTACTTAATGTATATGCCAGTGTCATAATTAAATCAATGTATAGTATAAACTTATTTTAGTGATCATGAATGATAAATATTACTTATTATTAGAATGGTACCAAGATTGGGATGATTTAAATTCATGTATTTGGGTAAGTTGTTCATAAAAAATATTTATTTTTTAGTAATGCTCGAAACATATTATTTAAACATTACCTAAATAATGAATGCGAATTATTGTGCACTTTATTTCGTGTAAACAAAACACTGATTTGTCTATTAAAATTACTTATTACTACAAGACGAACTTATAAACTTTAATAATAATAACAAATATTTTAATAGCTACGGTTACGACACGACACCTACGAACGACTATAATGCTACGAAATTGTATCGTTAAAACTTGTACGGAACAGTTAACGTCATCTAGTGAAAACATTTTAAAACGTTAATTCTATGCACGTACTACGTCTTGAACAATTTGTGGAGCTGCGTTGATCGCTTATAGTTGAATGCCACAAAAAACAGATGGCGCTATCAGCTCGTTTTCTCGCCGAGAAGCTTATTGAAGCGAACGGATGTTTTGTTTACCATACATACACCATTAACAGCAATAGCGTCTGGTGTAATTTTAGGGTTGTTAGCCAGCAGTTTAGTTTGTTTATAGGTCTGAAACGGAATTTCAAGTCCGAATAATCACTTGTTTGATGATAGCATTAATGTACATACCTACCACAGATGTGGAACAAAAAAATTAATTTTGAATATGAAAAAATATTTTAAATACATTTCGATTTGAGTAGGTACAGTAAGTTAAGTAGTTATAGATTTGAGGAGTATCAAAGAAAACTGCTTTGCTACAGCTCGACATTTATTGAATACCATTTTGCAAATTCAGGATAAATTAGGTTAGCAAATTCCAATACTGGCACTTTTTGGTATTTGTAAATGGTCACTTTTGATGGCATTTGAGAACTTGGCTATGTGTTTACGTGTGTGTTTTCTGTAGCATAATGGCATAACTACTATTACCACGGAGCATCTCGCATCACGAAGATGCCTGAGCGCGGATAGTTAGAATGCCATTGCGTGACTGCTCCTATAACAATCTCGACAATAACTATGTATGTGCATATTGCTATCGTAGCCAGCTCGACGTCATGGTATCTATTGTATATTTCATATATCTAATAGACGTCTTCATTCATTATGTTATATTAGATTGTGTTGCCCGCGGTGTTGCCCAGGTTGTAAAAGTAATACTGCTTCTTCCGAAATCGTGCTATTTCCGGGACTAAAGTTGGTCATTGTCAGTCTCACACGCACACGGGCTTCATACGAGTTGATAATATGTATTATTTTAGGGTCATTGATACCATTTTTAATTTATGGTGATACGTTGTTACTAATTTTAGAACATTTTTCTGAAGTCATCGTAAAGACTGAAGACTTTTTAGGGTTCTGTACCCAAAGGGTAAAAATCGGGATCATATTACTAAGACTTCCCTGTCCTTCCGTCTGCCTGTCTGTCTGTCCGACTGTCTGAAGGCTGTATCTCATGAACCGTGATAGTTAGACAGTTGAAATGTTCACAGATCATGTACCTCTTTCTGTTGCCGCTATAACAACAAATACTAAAAAACAGAATAAAATAAATATTAAAGGGGGCTCCCATACAACAAACGTGATCAGTTGCGTTGACTTTGCACGGTTTGCACCTCAATGGTATCCGGCGCCATACATACCAGGTGCAAACTTACCCGGCCAGTTAAGATGGGATAACTGTTTGTACGGAACCCTTGGTGCGCGAGTCCGACTCGCACTTGGCCGGTTTTTTTATTTCTCCATCTGGATCCGGATATTATGGGTAGCTACGGGCCGAAAAGCGACTTCTGGACTTTAGAGCCTTTTGTTTAGTCTTGTAACTCTTTATTTATTTACAAGAGAAAACTTAAGTATAGGTATCGTACAAAAGGCGGACTTATATGACATTAAGGGCATTCTCGACGTACTTAGATAAATACATATTCCTATAATAAATAGGTACATAGGTTTATAAAGTATATTTATAAATAAATACAGATACAATAAATTAATCAGATTAGTTCCATATTCGTTTATGTAATTAACTATGTCCGGAATCGAACTTGCTTGAAATTTCTTTCGTAATGAGAGGTCAATATGAGAAGCATGAGGTAAGACCGGTAAAATAAACCTAATTACGGAAATTCAGAATTATTTGAAGTCCTAGTTTATGTTCGTCGCAACCATTCCCTCAGAATTCCACAAGATTGAATATGCTCGAAAGGGAGGGAGTGCCCAACAATAGGATTGGGCCCTACCGTATTACTAGTGCTGTAGTGCATCAATAGCTTGTTCACGAATACTCAAGAGCGAGTCGTACCGGTTTTTGGTGCATATTATCTTCCTTATCTCTTTGAGAATAGATATCGCCCTTATCTAACCGTCACTCATTGAGGATTCTCAAACTATATGACGATGATAATCTAGTAATATTAACGCGCAGTATTAAAGTCAAAAAGAAGATAAATAGGTGGGTAGTTCGCATAGCCTCACCACTACTTACTTTCTTGAAATAAAATTGAGGGGCTGTTATAATTGCAAGGGTGCGACAGTTGCACCTAGTGGGGTGCACTATATTGCAACAATCGCCACTATCGGTTAGTCAATACTAAAGGACAGCCAGTTTCTCATTGAGGTTCCGGAAATAAATGACAATCTTACTCTTTCCTGATCTAATCTACTGCTAAGGCCAGCAGCCGGCACTGACAAAACACCTATCTATAGATTTTCCTCGCCGCTGCCGCTGTAAATACTACTGTTGTCCTGACCAATGTTCCGAATAGGAATTAAAGGAAAGACAGGTTGTACAAGTTGCATGTAACAATATTGCTTATTTTGATTTGATAATTAGGTATTTAGCTTACAGAATAGGTAGGTATTTTCTTAAATTTTATATCTTAACTTTAAAGCTGGTTGTTGGTAGATAGGTAAGTTCGACTATGTACAATTGTACATGAAACTATCTAATACGTAGTTATTCTCTAAAACGTTGTGGGGTCTAAAAGTACCATAGTACCTCCATAAATATGTATGTAGGTATAGACGCAATAAGATGCGAAATTATGAACTCGAGACAATTATCACCATTGTACAGGAATGTACCCTAATATGGATAATATGTTGTATGATATGTTCTATAAATAAGTCATAAGCGTATGATATGGAGTTTATTACGTAGTTCAAAGGCGTACTTTGCCCCAAAACGCGACGTAAATTTATATTAATTAGGTGGGCTATTCGGGATCACTGATGATGCAGCGAGCGAGACGATCACGAGAGGGCGCTCGGGGCGTAGGGAGGAATGTAGGGATGACGCCGGCCGGGACCGGGGGGCCTGGAACGATTCATTGATCCGAACGCTCTCGGCCACACGACAGGGACCGACGAGCTAGGGGGGAGGGTGCTACTCGCAGCATCTCTCTCGCTCTTCTTTAAGAATGAACCATTTCACGAGCTTACCTACTCGATTTTATTTCCACATTTACATGTCAGGTTTAAATGATCACCTTTAATTTTACAGGTATACTTATGTCAAATCTATTTTTTGACGAGAAAAGACCAACTGTTAGAAAACTGTCAAATATTTAATTTAAAAAGTATATACTTTTGAAACCGATTCTGTTAATTGGTTTCAAAATAATATAGACATTCTATTGTTTTCGGTACGCAGTAGACAACTTTCGACTTCTTTTAAAAATATTATAAATTTATGACAGTTTTGAGAATGATTGATTTCAAAACGCTATTGGCAAAATTCAAAAAAGCAAAGCAAGCGCGAGAAAATGTAATCTGTAACCGTCCAATGCTACAACGTAACAGAATACAACATATATCACTATCTCGCTCGAAGCGCCGAAGGCGAAATATTTGGCCGTCTCGTTCGCTCACCGCACGTTCGAGCGGCTTCGCGTCTCGCTCTCGCTACGTTTGTGTGAGTGAAGCGAGCCAGAAGCCAGAGCCACGCCGTTGTTGCATTGCACGCACGCACAGTCACAGCACATCGACACCAACCGCGGCAGTGTTCAGCGCGTTGTCTGCGCTGTTTCTAAATAACCTAAAAAGTTGAACAAGCCAGATTATTTTTAGGAATAATCATTGCAATTATCATAAAATACTCATGAGTACTTCGAATTTATAAGAGTTTGTGCTGTGAAGTCGACGCCCATCTCGGAGGCGTACGTGGAGTGTATTTTTGTGCAACACAAAGCAAATACAAACGGCAAGCTGTGGGGATCAGGGGCCTTTTTTTTGCCGCCGCAGGGGATGTACTATCCTGTGAGTATACATCAAGTTTATTTCACAAAATTGTATAAGCTAGGTTACATTGCTAGCTATTATTATCTCAAGTCATCTGAAGACGTGATAGGATATTGGCGCACAATAGTACGGCGCATGTCGTTATTGTCAGATGCGTTTTGTTTATACAACGTCCTTTACATACATGAGTTTAAAATACTTTGTCTATTGTTACTTGTAGTTCATTTATTATTATCGAATTTCACGCGTTTGTGGTAAATCCGCTAGATTCTTCCCAACAACGGGTACATTATATCTTTAATATAGGTAGATGAGCGTTTGATTAAAATTAAATCGGTAGGTACATGACCAGAATATTATCTATCTAGATACCCAGTTGGTGCGGCGTGTGTTGAGGCATGAATTAACGTTTGCCTTTGCCACTAGATGTGTTTTGTCTTTGAATATTAATGACGTTTAAATTAATTACATCTTTAATAACGCACTGTAGGTAAGTAAGTGCTTGCAAAACATAACAATGTTTATCATATAATCATTTAGGGATGTTGATACTTTAAATAGCATGTAATCATCAAGTCAGGCAGAAAATGCATTTACAATATGATTTAACTTTATTTTAAGTAACCTTAATGTGTGTATGTTATATAGGTCGGTTTTTATTGTGTATATCACATCTGCTGGTTATGTCGCTAAATTAGATATCGACAAATACCGTTTTACGCACAGGGGTGAATGATGTTGATGAGCGCTGATATGATTTATTGGAAATGTGAAAATTGAAGACATTTATTTCGTAACAAAAAATATTGCTAAACTCGACGATGATTGATTTTAAAGGCTGCTGTATGGCCATTGACATTATGATAGATCTGCTGTATCGTATCTGATGATTACATTGCGAACATTACTTTGAATTGGGCAATAAAACCAGTAAAAAGCCAGGTGACCATGTGGTACCTACATTACATGGGGCTGCTCGCGTGATAATTTACAATCACAACAAAAGAAATAGGTATGTTTTGTTCCTGTCTAGGTATACATTTAATCCAATTAAATACGTAAGCTAGGTTAATATTCTTTCCAACTCAATTTAATATGCTTGCTATTTTTTATATATATAGTTAGGTATGTAAAAATAGTTTTCTGTGATACTTATCTAACTTGATGTCCAGTGGGGTCATAGAATAATCATTTAAGTAGGTAGTATATCATTCAAAGTAAGTTGCACAATAATTTGATTATAAAAAACCGGCCAAGTGCGAGTTGGACTCGCGCATGAAGGGTTCCGTACCAATATTGAACAAAAAACACGTCCTTTGTATGGGGTCCTCCTTTAATTTTACTTATTTTTTATTTTTATTATTTGTTGTTATAGCGGTAACAAAAATATACATTCTGTGAAAATTTCAACTGTCTACCTATAACGATTCATGAGAAAACGCCCGTTGAAAGCCCTATTTTTTTATGAGAGCCCCCCTTAATTATTATTGTTTTATCATGAATAGTATTTGTTGCTTATAGCTGCAACAGAAATACATCATCTGTGAAAATTTCAACTCTAGCTATCACCGTTCTTGAGATACAGCTTGGTGACAGACGGACGGACAGCGAAGTCTCAGTAATAGGGTCCCGTTTTTACCCTTTGGGTACGGAACCCTAAAAAAATCGAATTAAGTATGCCTAAATACCTACAGGTGACAGTGTCGTGTCATGAAATCAAAATACCATGCCATAGGTGCAATGAATGTGTTATTTTCTTTCAAATGGGTATGGGTAGTTCCTTAAATATTATTAGATAAGGCTTCGACACTAGATTCGAACCTAACCTATAATACTACAGAACAACCCACAAAACGGACTTAGCTTATCAATAACACGACATTGCCCATCACATCAGGCCAACATACCATACATACCTACTTACCCGGTCAACACTGTCACCTCACGTAATAACTGTATATCTGTAGGTACCTAAGTGCTTTCCTAAACCTGTACCCATTATAGACCAAACTTCGGTAAAGGAAATTCAAATGAACACCAAGTGCGACTGCGACTACAATGTCAATGAAATGCATAACTAAGTTAAACATTGGACACGAAACATCTAAAGGCTCGTAGTTATTAAACTGGCATAAATTACCAACCATGCCTTCTAAACTTGGTAATCACAACAGATAGGTACCTATCTAGTTACCTAAGTAAGCATCACCGGAATTAAATTGGGCAGAACGCTTGTTCGTCTGCCAGCCTACGTCAGACATGCAAATCTGCTCCCGTTTCTACCTGCGTTCGAAACTGTTGCCCTGTTGCTAAAATAAATAGCAGCCTGTTTTTGTTCCTTTGTTCAAATTTCGGGCGGCGTAGGGGCAGATTACTGGAACCCGTTCAAAGACTCAAGGTGAACGCGCGCGTCTGGCGGGGATGCCACTAATAAGGATAAAAATATTTACAACACATCTTTCGAGTTCATGGACGATCCACCATTTTGAAATGTGTACCTACCTGCTTGCTTGCAAGCGAAGTCGTGTTGGCATTGAAATTAAAGGTACACACGTAGTTTAAAGTAAGGTTTTTACCAGTTTTCCTTTCTTGGCTTTCTTACCTGCAAAGAATAACAAAGCCAACACAGGAAATAGAAAATGATATGGTCGGGCGGTTAGCCGCGAGCAATTAAGGGCCTAATAACTATAAAACAATTAGTATTGTAGGTGCTATGGGTTCCCTTTTGTTGTAAGCTTTGTTCTTAATTTCAGCTGACCAAGCAGCTACATAATACCTACTATACTTCTTAGTTAACGGGTAAAATTTTAACAATTATCCTTTTTGGTGGTAGAGTTTATCTCCCGTCTGTAAACGCGTATATGTAATGGTAACGTAACGAAGCTTCGTTGTAGGTTATATATGATTTGTTTATCCTTTTATTGCAATTTATATTATCGTTGACATGACAAAAAATCTTGTAGGTTTCTTCTACTACAGCAAATTGTATGTTCACACGCCGTATAGCTGAATGTGTATTCTATCTGTCTGTGTGCGTGTCCTTTATTGTCCTTCTTGGAATTTTGACAAAAGCCGCCCTGCCTCTGAGCACTAAAATTATATTGCACCATGTTACCAACTTTTGAGTGTTCACAACGCAGTCCATGCGTCTAGCGTAGTCAACCAATCACTCCTGTGGCGTGGAAACATGGCGTTCATGGGTTTGTAGTCCCACAAAAAGTCCGACTCAGTGTTTGTGAGAGCTAACCAACCCTGATACAGTTCATGGCATGACTAAAAAAATGCCTCAGAGCAGCTCCCTTTCAAAAGTCCCCAAAGGATTCCGTTGCAAGCGAATTAGAGTAAAATATAGCTAAGTTGCACTGCACTTCGACTTACTAGCCTTTGGCTTCAAAGGGCTTGAAGTACCAACTCTGCCATCATTTGACAATTCAGGGGCCCAATTCGAGAATGCCGATGGAGATATCGCCAAACGTCACATCTCCGTTAGATAACAGTTAGATCGCCGTTGAACTGTCATTAAAATGTGATGAGAAGGCGATGAGCTTCAAGTGACATATCTCATCTCAATTTTGGAAATATGAAGGCGATAATGATTGTCAAAAATGCTATTCCTACTACTGATCGTGATTGACATTTAATTTTATGTTATGACAGTCAGTTTGATGTGTCACTGCTATGGAAATTGTTGAGATATTTTGCTTAATTTATAATTGTTGGGAAAAAAGTCAGTAAAGTGCTTGGGGTGTAGTGAAAAAATACAAGAAAAGTTTCAGTGAGTGGTGCGAAGTAGTATATATTGCGTACTATATACCAGCGAACAGCGGTTGTCACTGTTTGCGATTTTGGAAGCAGATCTATTTATAATTGAAGAATAACTGCTGCTGAATCCAATATTTGAACCAAAAATGTACGTGGGAGAATTTGCTGCCAAGCTCAAATATCATAACAAGGTATTCCGATGTAAAGTATTAAGAAAAATAAACCATCTAAATTCTCGACTTGTCTATTTGTTCACATTGGCCTGGCTATAAGTAAAGTTTTGCGAAACATCTTACGCACTCAGCCAAAAACGATAGCATTTAGTAAGGTATTTAAATGAAATGGCGCCTTGCTCACCGTAGAAGCTACCTATTGTTGATAGGCATTTCATCTATATCAGAAATAGCTAAATGGGTAAATTTCCAGTACCTACCAATAGAAAAATGCTATACTGAAAAGTGTAAATTATTCACAGTACCTATACATATTCATATTTCAAACCACTTGGCGTTACCCTAATAGCGACAAGTCCCACTACCAAATTGAATGTTCTATTTAGTCATATAATACCCGTTTAATATTTATTGTATTAGTTACACATATTCATCATATCTCTCTTTAACATAATTGCACATTTTAAACCATCTCACCATATTATTATATTTTTAAGGATATTCGATGTATGTACCTAACCGGAAC
Source organism: Apotomis capreana (assembly GCA_947623375.1). Lineage (NCBI taxonomy): Eukaryota > Metazoa > Arthropoda > Insecta > Lepidoptera > Tortricidae > Apotomis > Apotomis capreana. Next base: position 12,903,261 of record OX392506.1, on the reverse strand, counting down.
TTACAAAGTATTATTCTCAATTCATATCAATTATAATAATCTGTTTGGACTGCAACTTGGTATCTAGATACAGTTTGCAGTTTAAAGTATAACTATCAAAGAGCTGAAATTATCAATCACTGAGCTCCGGGTTACACATGAACATGTTAGGAAAAACAGGTGTTATTCCTGGGGACATTATAATAGGATTATGCTTTTAAGCTTTAAAGCCAAAATTTAAATATAACCAAATCGTTACTAATGCATTGTCCACAACAAAGACGCCCTGTGTCCCACTCCCACCCTTGTGCGCTTTTGAGAAGGGAAAAGTAAAAGTAAGCTATTTGTATGACACAAGTTTTATTAAGAAACACATAATACAATATTGCACACTGCTATTTTATTATTTTTCAGATTAAAAAGGCAACATCAATATGAAAATTGTGTGTTGGATTGAAATGGTGTCGTCGTCTTTACAATAGAAGTTTCCTTTATTATTATGTTCCATTGCGTTCACTTCATTTGTGAATCAATCCACCACCGCATTTTGTGGGTGCTACCAGGTCTCCCCTTAACCAGCCTCTTGAATTGACGATGATTTGTTGTAAATAGTTGCCTAAGCTTAATCTTGATACTATACTAATGAGTTTTTTGGCAATTCTCACTTATCAAACCTTGAATCGGGCTTAACGTTAGAACGACGGATTTATCGTGCCCTTTCAGATTTATTTCACTCATGATAATTAAACATCATTAAAATGTGTTTCAACTGCGTTTTTGTTATAAAATATGAATTTATATATGTCAATAATGTTAGACGCGTGTTTGACGATTAAATTATCCTAGAGCACCAATAACTATGGAGTGTAAAAGGGAGGAGCAGCATCTTCATATATCCAAAAAATCCCGCTGAAAGGTGATAAATTGAAGCGCACAGTTTTTTAAAGATTCCGTTTTTGACTCACGCTCTTTTCAAAAATACGATACGTATTACCATTACGCATATCAAACTAAAACTCTCGCATCGATAGATCCTGTAGTTTTATTTCTAAAAATCATCAAAGTTGTTCATATCTGGGTCATGGTAATTTATATTTTTTTTATTGCTCAATAGAAGGTCTACTTACAGAAATTTTGATTAAACCACATGAACCTGCTTATGATTCCATCTTCCGCACAAAAAGATCTGCGATTTTAATACTGTTGATATAGGTACATTTGAGCTATCGTGTACTAAAATATCTCCGCCTAATACGGGATAAATATATGGATTAAAAAATTAAAACAGAAATGTCTAACAACAATAATATCCCCGAAAGTATTCACGGTAAATGTACGAAAAAAATTCTAACGGTAGGGATTCATATCAATCGCAGGTTCACGTAGTTTAATCAAAATGTATATAAGTACGCCTGTGTTCTTAAGCAATAAAATGAAATGTACATGACCCGGATATGAGCAAACTTAGATGAATTAAAAAATAAAACTACAGGACCAATCGATGTGGGAGTTTTAATCTGATATTCGTAATGGTAATATGTATCGTATTTTTGAAAACAAAAAGCGGCGTGAGGCAAAAACGAGGTTTTTTAAAGACTGTGTGGCGTTACTGTGGCGTAAAGTCGTTTCGTTAGTTAGCAACGTTCGTTCGTTTATATTTTTTTTATATAATTTTATTATGTTTTTTCTGTATAATATACTTAAAGAAGCTAAGTAGGAATGACTCTGGTCATCTAAAATATTCAAATTATCAATTCGAGACTCTCTCACTCTGTCTAAAACTTACAATATTTTCATGCTGGCTCTAGCGCTATTGGCCGGCATTGGAACTGTTATTTACTGCTACCGCTGGGCACTTTTTCATTTTTTTTCCTATGAGAGATTCCACTCCATCCTTTTACACTCCATAGCTTATTCATAATTATTTACGATAACATAATTATTTTATACATATGTACACATTCCTCAATCATTTAAGCGCCAAATTCACTTATGTACTTATGACCTCAAATATTATTCGTCTGAATAAACCATTTTACTATGAAGGGTATAAGAGAGGAGCGCATTGTTCATATATCCAAAAGTGTGTTTTAAAAGGCCGCCAACTACTCACCGAGACAGTTTGTTTATTGCTGAATTTCTATGGCTATCTTTCGGCTTATCATCAGATCAGCTCCATGGTGCCATATTATGGCATTGATAATCGAAGTGAAGTAGGTAAAGCTTTCAACTCAATTATAATCAAATTAAGTTTGCAAGATTTGATTGCAAACAGACATACAGAGAAACTGAAAACGGGATAAGTGGTTCCAATGCACGGGGTTGCGCCCCAAAAGTATCTTAAATAGTCATCGTCTCAAAAAATCAAAATAAATCATATAAATCATTTATTTTTCATAACTTTTTAAATATTATACCTACTTAAGGAGTTGTTTCGACATTTCTAAAAGCTTCATCCTATAATAAATTTTATGTAAACACTTATAAAGTCGACTACCTATTAGTCATATGTGTTATTTTGAAGTGTGCGTGAGTTATTATTGTGACGATTTAAATAGGCTAGTTTAGAAATATATATGAAATAAAGGACCATGGGCAAATTTGTATGGAGGCTGGACCAAGAACCAACAGAGATGAGAGTTAGGTTATTAGATAGGTATTAACATCAGCTTAATGTTTTACTATGGACACCAAGCTGGATTCCATTGCAGATCTGAGATATTCGTGTTTGTAGTTAAGATGTGGCAAAAATTGGAACTAAAAAATGCATACATAATAACCAGTTCCACATAGATAGTAGCGACAGTGTAGTAATTCAACGCTAAAAATATTTTAAATTGACGATATCGTATTTTAAGCTTGTAGTAATAAAGAATACCTTTTATTACAAGGAATAATCCTCATATTATGCGTGTAGGAGTGTAATTATAGTTATTTTTCAAGTTCACTCAAATTACAATGCTTCTATTGCCCACTAGATGTCATTAGTATTACTATGTGTACCTACAATACAATACAACATATCTTTATTGCACACCAACAAGAACAATAATACAAAATAAACCTTAAATTAAAAACGGCAGACATCGTCTTATCGCTGAGTGATCTCTTCCAGACAACCTATTTAGTAAAAAACAACAATGATAGAATATTATATTTGATAGACGTTATACAAGTTTCTACAGCTGAACTACCTTCGGCTATTACTAGGCCTAATTGGTCGGGTAGGTATAGAGCCATTAGCGAAGCCACTTGTTTTCCTACAAAAAGGACTGAACATATATTTATATCTACATATAATATGTATACATATAAAAAAATCATTATCTTAAGGAATGGAATACGGGCGTAAATCTAGGTAGTTACTTGTTTGCAGGAATACAAGGTACTTAATAAAATGATGCGCAGAATATTCTGCAGTTATTTAATAGTTTTAAGAGACTGCAATCGCTGGAGTAGTGACATCTGGTGCAGAGTAGAACACGCTACCTTCTTTCAAAATGTGGTTTTTACACGTCAGTCTAGTCATAGCATTAAAAAAATAACATCGGAAACCATAGTCTGTGAAATATATTTAAAAAACACACGTCATTGACATTTTGACACCGCTGAAAAATCCACTGTCATTTAATTCCTTGAAAGTAAAAAATATTGAATTCTTCTATTCTAAATGACGGAGCCAATGTTTTACGTTAAAACATTGTAAATTCATGGAAATAAGTCTACGGAGCAACACTGTTCTCGGATTCGATTTCTGTGGTACGATATTTTGATGAAGTTCTGCCCTTGAATGAAGCTTACTTGTGAACTGTGTTGTGTTCCTAGTTATATGGTACTCGGATGAACCTTCGGCTGTGAAGCCAGTGAGCTCAGGTTCGATTCCTGGTGAAATAATACTCGAATAATGCTCTCTCCGTGAAGATATTGAGGCCTGGTTCGATTCCTGGTGAAATAATACTCGAACAATGCTCTCTCTGTGAAGATATTGAGACCAGGTTCGATTCCTGGTGCAATAATACTCGAATAATGCTCTCTCTGTGAAGATATTGAGGCCAGGTTCGATTCCTGGTGATGTAGTACTCGGACAAAATTTTGCCTGTGAAACCAGTTAGCTCAGGTTTGAGTTCTAGTTCCATATTATATAACTTGTCTAAATAAAAATATTAAATTAAAATTAACACTACGTTTTCAAGACTAAATGCTTACCCTAACCCTAATGTTACTATTTTATTTATGACTAACTCATGATCTAATGATAGGTGCCAGGAGGGACTTTTCATAATTCTTCGGGACCCTTCTCAGCCAAGCTGCCACCGCTTCACCGACTTCAGTTGTTTAAAAAAGTGTAGACCTATTTAACGTGTACTGTACGATAACGAATTCGTAATCTGTATAAGTAGTTTCGGGTGTGTTGGGCTGGGCTCTGGCTTGGTTTAAGCCGGTAATTTTTTATAGTGATAATAGGTACCTATAATTTTCAGTATTGATATAGTAATCGAATTTATGCACACTTCTCAATATTTTAGGGTCCCGTACCCAAAGGGACCCTATTACTAAGAATTATTACTTACTATGTACGTTTGTCTGTCCGTCTGTCCGTCTGTCCATCTGTCCGTCTGTCCATCTGTCCGTCTGTCCGTCTGTCTGTCTGTCTGTCTGTCTGTCTGTCTGTCTGTCTGTCTGTCTGTCTGTCTGTCTGTCTGTCTGTCTGTCTGTCTGTCTGTCTGTCTGTCTGTCTGTCTGTCTGTCTGTCTGTCTGTCTGTCTGTCTGTCTGTCTGTCTGTCTGTCTGTCTGTCTGTCTGTCTGTCTGTCTGTCTGTCTGTCTGTCTGTCTGTCTGTCTGTCTGTCTGTCTGTCTGTCTGTCTGTCTGTCTGTCTGTCTGTCTGTCTGTCTGTCTGTCTGTCTGTCTGTCTGTCTGTCTGTCTGTCTGTCTGTCTGTCTGTCTGTCTGTCTGTCTGTCTGTCTGTCTGTCTGTCTGTCTGTCTGTCTGTCTGTCTGTCTGTCTGTCTGTCTGTCTGTCTGTCTGTCTGTCTGTCTGTCTGTCTGTCTGTCTGTCTGTCTGTCTGTCTGTCTGTCTGTCTGTCTGTCTGTCTGTCTGTCTGTCTGTCTGTCTGTCTGTCTGTCTGTCTGTCTGTCTGTCTGTCTGTCTGTCTGTCTGTCTGTCTGTCTGTCTGTCTGTCTGTCTGTCTGTCTGTCTGTCTGTCTGTCTGTCTGTCTGTCTGTCTGTCTGTCTGTCTGTCTGTCTGTCTGTCTGTCTGTCTGTCTGTCTGTCTGTCTGTCTGTCTGTCTGTCTGTCTGTCTGTCTGTCTGTCTGTCTGTCTGTCTGTCTGTCTGTCTGTCTGTCTGTCTGTCTGTCTGTCTGTCTGTCTGTCTGTCTGTCTGTCTGTCTGTCTGTCTGTCTGTCTGTCTGTCTGTCTGTCTGTCTGTCTGTCTGTCTGTCTGTCTGTCTGTCTGTCTGTATGCCTGTATGCCTGTCTGTCTGTCTGTCTGTCTGTCTGTCTGTCTGTCTGTCTGTCTGTCTGTATGCCTGTCTGTCTGTCTGTCCGTTTGTCGGTCTGTCACCAGGCTGTATCTCATGAACCGTGATAGCTAGACTGTTTCACAGATGATGTATTTGTGTTAAAGCTATAACAACAAATACTAAAAACAGTATTAATAAATATTAAAGTGGAGCTCCAATACAAAAAACGTGAACAGTTGGGTTGACTTTACACCTCACTTGTATGCGGCGCCATACATACCATGCAAACTTAACTTAACCCGGCTAGTTAAGATGGGAAGTGTTTGCACGGAACCCTCGGTGTGCAATTCCGACTCGCACTTGGCCGGTTTTTCATCTGATGTACGATTCCCACTGACCGGGCGGAGTCGGCGCGCGCTCAAGCGCATCTAAATAGTTGCCAAAGGAATGTAGAGCTTCTGTACAACAGTCAGATCCCATATTTGAATGTTATTGGCGCCGCTGCCGGCCGATCAGGCGCTAGCAGACGCGGACGGAGGTGCTCGGCTGTCGTCGCGCGTAAGCGGCTCCGTTCGGTTACCGCCGCGCGCCATCGGGTCCGTTCGCTCGTCCGTCGCCCTAGAATTTAATCGCTCGGACGGACGCAGTCGGCTGCTGCCGGGCGCTCCAGCGTCCGCTGGAACGTGGCGGCAGCCGAACCCGCTCGACATGGTCCGTGGACGCGGTCGGCCGTTGCCGGCTGCCAGAGCACCCGTTGCGACGCGGCGGCAGCCAACCCGGCCCGGCCCGGTCAATGTGAATCGTGCATTAGTTTATTGCTATAGGTAAGGCCATTTGGAGGTCAACAATCCGAAAAGGTTTTTTTAATGTTTGTATATTTGTGTCATTGTCCATTAATCACGCCTAACAAAATGAATCAATTAAAAAAAATAGTTGGACAGGTAGATAGTCACGGATGGTTAATGGACATATTCTACCCAACTACAGATAAAGATAATAATATGAGAAGAAGATCATTTGGACGGAAGAAGTTCATTGCAGAACTGTATTACCTACTAGAAATATGAATATAATTACGATAAAAGCAGGACATAGTGATTGAATAGGAAGCAGACCGCAATCCTGACACATTAACCCTTAAATGCATGAATTAAAAAAAACAACATTATAAAATATTATGTTATTTCAAATAAATGTTTCTAGTTTACAACCAGTAATTCATTTTTGTTTATGTAAGCTGCATCTTACACCATGCATTTAAGGGTTAATTTGTGAGATTGCTTTCAGAAGTACAATCCCAGACCCTGAAGTGCACGTCTCTTGGGCCGTCGGCGGCCAACGCCCCAAGAACGCGGTGACGCGCCCGCAGTTGGCCACAGAAGAAGGGAAGGTTTCGCAACTTTTTGATTATCTTCAAGCGTTGATTGATAATGTTAAATAAAGGCTATAACCTCACAATTAATAACGTTACCCTATCCCTGCTTGAAAATAAGGTTATTTTAGGTACGCGAAGCGGCGCTAATGTGGTGTCTTAAGCCTTTAGAATTTAAATGCACTCCATCGACCCTGAAGTCGCCGCTGTGGAATCTGGTGGTGAGTAGGAGCTCGTGGGGATCCCGCGGGGGCGCGGCGGATGCGTTTCGGTCGTCCCGATCTGGTCTCGACGCGCGAGGTGGCCGCGGTGCCTGCCTGTGCTGCTGCTTATCAGCGGTGAAGATAGAAATCTTACTGTATTTGCCAGTCGCGTTCGCATGCGTTCGTTGTTAAATCGTACGGAATGCCTCAGATCACCAGGTGATAATACGTTTGTTATATCGGTGATCGGGAACGATGACAATTGAAACAACCGTATACCTTGACGACTCGTTTATTACTGGATGGGCGGGTAGAACGCAAACAGTTATAATTACACCTTACATACATATCAACGTTACCAATTCATTATTATTTTACCACTATCGAGATGGATACAGAGGGATGGCTAGACTATGCCGCCCGATACGAGGCTAGAGGTCAATATCTAAGCTAGAAATTCTAGCCGATCTCGTAGCTCATGAAATATAGGCTCTAGGCTCGTTTCGGGATAATTTCTGAGCCGGCTTCTACGTCGCACGTTGCAGGGACTAGACGGGCTCGGTCAGGATTTTGTGGACGTTCTCGCTGAAAGTAAACCTGCGAGTTCTAATTCAGCGCCGCATAATAAAAAACATCATTGACGACTGCACCAAAAATTGTTTCATGCATTGTGGGTTTGCAATCGTATAGCTAAATTCATTGTGACAATTTCTTGTTACTCGATCGATGACAGATAGAAATTAATAACCAGAAAAAGTCTGTCATCGCTGGCTTAAAGTAGGTTAGCATAGATTGAGTTTGTCTACACCTACAAATATAAATGAGATATACTTTTACAGCATGACCACAGCGGATTTTTTGTGATACGAATTTATTAAAATAATTTGAGGTATATGTACATTTTAGCCGACTACAAAAAGAAGGAGGTTCTAAATTCGACTATGTTTTTTTATGTTTGTTACCTCAGAACTTTCGAAGGGGTAAACCGATTTTGATAATTCTTTTTTTGATAATTCTTTTTTTATTTGAAAGCGGTGCTACCCATGAGTCCCATTTAGTCCAGTTCTGATAAAAGCATCTATGAGAAAATCATCATAAGTTTTATTTTATGTTCCATGAAACATGCCAACTTTGCCCGCTTTTTTCGTAAAAACCCGAATTTCTCTCTTTTTTTCTATGACGGGATAAAGCTTTTTTCTATCTAACGCATCCATCGTATTCATATGCATGCGTTTATTACGAGAAACAATTTTTAAATCTACATTTAATAAAGCTTTTTTCTATCTAACGCATCCATCGTATTCATATGCATGCGTTTATTACGAGAAACAATTTTTAAATCTACATTTAACCAAGTCTTTTTATCAATTTTCACCTCGGGTAAAGTTATCTAAACTTTTGCCAACATTGCCCAAATCGATTATTTTCGTAACTATAGCTCCTACAACGTTAAGATAAGGTTGGAGGAATGGCGTTCCACGTAAATATCTTGATCTTAACTGTACAAACACGTGTGCAATATGGGTGGGCAATGTTACATAGGTATTTTGTTTTACTCCATACAAGCCGAATCAAGCAGTTTGAAATTGTCAGGGTTGACACTTTTGGTTGAGTAAACCATCTTTACCAAGACCATTATCAAAATGAAAAATGTATGCTTAATATTGGGTACTAATAGTTAGGCGGTTATTTTTTTACTCCACGTTAGAATAGGCTGGGCAATGGTAGCATTCATAGATTAGCAAGTTACTGGATAACATTGCCCACCATCATAACTCTGGTTTTAATAAGTATTTTTAGTACAAACTACAGTAAAAATGATCTACAGTTCTTATTTTATAACAAGTAATAAGATACATTCACCTGAGGCTTCCCCATTGTAAAAAATACATCAGAACTTCACCTAGAATTGGCCCGCCAAATCACGCACCTTACTCGACTAGTTCCAACACGTTACGGAATAAAGTTGCGCGCAAATGTGATTCCCAGTGATACCACATTTTCCACTTAAAATAGTACTGCTATAATCATCTTGAAATTGTCTACAGTAACGTTTCTTTTTTTAAGTACCGTTTTGGCCAAAGTCCCTGTGGAGGCGAAGTTGGCGTATTTCACGGTTCCATTTCGCCCATTGAAGTCGGTTTATTAACCGACTTCAAAAAAAGGAGGGGGTTCTCAGTTCAGTTTTATGTTTTTTTTTATGTGTGTTCCCTCAGAACTCCGTCATTTATGAGTCGATTTGGAAAATTCGTTTTAGGTTCATGAATAGACATCTCAAGGTTGGTCCCACAAAATTTTGGTGAAGATCGGATGACGTAATCTAAGAGGAATCGAAGGATTCCTGAAATTTTATAGGCATTCATAATATTTTTCATATTTTTTAAACTATTTAAGTACTTGCATATGGTAGTCATCATCTTCCAATGCTGAGCTGATGATGGAAGGTACAACTCCTTAACGGTTAGGAGTTAGGAGATAATTCAAAGGAGATGCATGCCTTCAAGACCTCCCTGATCACCCCGCCATAAGTATTTTATATGAATCACTAAAAAAAAAAAAAAAAATTTTTTTACAAAATAAGAACCGACTTCAGTAAAACTAAAAAGCCAAAAATAACCCGTGCTAGTACAGATTACATTTGTCTCACCCTTTGAAGTCGGTGCCAAACCTCACGTAAACTATAATATATAAATATTGTTACGCCGGTAGGTTAGGTCAAAAACTTTGAACGTCAATTTCAGTGCTTTAGAGGCGTTTTCAGCAGGCTGAAAAGTCATTTCAGGCCGTTTCAGAAGTTGCTCTATCATATATCTAAAGATCGAAATTTCACCCAAGTTGCCGTCGTTTTCAGGCGCCTGAAACATGTTTTCAGTCCGTTTCAGGGCACCCTCTATCAGATGACGCCATAACCTGAAAACCCGTTTTCAGGCGTTTTCGGGACCCCTTATGGGCCTCTGAAGCACAAATCGTTATATGGCGAAATATCCAGTAGGAGTGACAGAGATAGCACTAGTAGAAAGAGACAGCTATGCTCAGAACATTCGAGAAGTGTGTAACAAGGATGGGACTACTAGGAAGAGATAGCTATACTCGGAACATTCGAGAAGGGAGTGACAGAGAGTGCACCATTAGAGAGAGACATATATGGCCTCGAATGTTCTCGGCCCTTACGCTGGACCTTACTAGAATATTCGCGATATGTGTGGACAATGCGTCTAGAGCGGTTCCGCGGGATATATAAGGCGCCGACGGCCGGCGCGAGTTAGTTACATTTTAACTGCGATCGAGTGCTGCTAGTACAAGGATAATCGGAGAGAAAGACTCTTAAGTGATTAGTGCGCTTAAGTACAGTTCGTGTGAATAGTGAGTGCATAATTTGTGAAATAGTGTGTGTGTTTTCATTAGTCGATTTTAAGTACAGTTCGCGTGAATTGTAAGTGCGTAATTTTCGTAATAAAGTGTGTGTTTTCATTTGTGGATTAATTTGTGCTTTTCTATCATATACGAACCCCACGCTCGTAACAATATAATATCTGAGTGGTTTGGGATCGACTTCAAAGGGTGAGTCAAATGTAATCTGTACCAGAACGGGTTATTTTTGGCTTTTTAGTTTTACTGAAGTCGGTTCTTTTTTTGTTAACTTTTTTTTTTGTTTTAAAGTGATTCTGATTATATTTGAATCACTAAAAAAGCAATAAAATAAATTAAGAGATCTTTTTTTTTTGCTTATTCTTCATTATGATGTATAGTTACAACACGTATTACCTATACAGGATGACTCTTTAGTCGTAAATGGTAGTGCCAGGGGGTGATGAGAACGGTGACGCTGAGCAACTTGCACTAAGGGGACAACCACGAAATCCGGTAAAAAATAAACTTATTTAAGAGTTAATTGATACTTAATTGATAGTTCAGTAAGTTAAGCGATAGCTTTTTTTTTGAGATTTCGTGGTTGTCCCCATAGTAAAAGTTGCTCAGCGTCACCTTCCTCATCACCTACTAGCACTACCATTCACGACGTAGTCATCTTGGATAATTATGCATGACCGTAATGGCTAGTTCCCGTTCCTAAAGAATGGAAAATTAAAATGGATTTGATTGCTTCAAAACATGCTAATAACGACTTCCGCGGCTTTTGGAAAAGCACAAATAAACTTAATGATCGAACTGGCCTGCCGGTGAATGTTGAAGGTCACCATGATCCAAAATGTATTGCGGATATGTCTAGAGAACTATTCTAAGTAAAATCACAGGTGGGACCTTCACAGCGAGATATGCCTTGTGTGGATGTATTACGGGACAGAGTGGGTTTATGTTTTTCTGCCAAAGAAGTTCAGAAGGCGATTCTTTCTATATCAAGGGGAAAATCACCAGGCCATGACGGGTTAAGCATAGAACATATTCAGTATGCTGGACCTCATATAGCGAGAGTTCTAGCTTTACTATTCAATGTATGCCTTAGTCATTCCTATCTCCCCAAGAATTTAATGATAACTATAGTGGTCCCAATAATTAAGAATAAAACGGGAAGACTATCGGCCGATATCTTTAGCGACCATTGTGGCGAAAGTTTTTGACAGTGTGCTTGATACACAGCTAAAAAGTCAACTCAAATTGCACGATAACCAATTTGGTTTTCGATCGGGGGTATCGACTGAAAGCGCAATTCTGGGTCTCAAGCACACTGTTAGATACTATACAGAACGAAACACGCCTATTTATGTGTGCTTTTTAGATTTATCTAGGGCTTTTGACCTGGTCTCCTACGATGTACTATGGGATAAGCTTACAAAACTAAAATTACCCACAGCTTTAATAAACATATTTAAGTATTGGTATGGAGGCCAGGTCAACAGTGTTAGGTGGGCAGGACAACAGTCGGAGCCTTATAAATTGGAATGTGGAGTAAGACAGGGTGGGTTGACGTCTCCTACACTTTTCAATATTTACATAAATGCACTGATCGAGGCGCTGAGTAGTCAGCGCGTTGGTTGCCATGTTGATGGAGTGTGCGTAAATAATCTAAGCTACGCAGATGACATGGTGCTGCTCAGCGCCTCGGTCTGTGGACTTCGAAAACTGCTCAGTACGTGTGAGGCGTATGCGGCTAGTCACGGGCTGGTGTACAATGCCAAGAAAAGCCAGTTTATGGTATTTGAGGTCAGGTCAAAGGATCCCGGCAACGTACCTCCTATAAAGCTGAATGGAGAAGAACTAGTGAGGGTGAATCAGTTTAAATATCTAGGTCATCTAATAACGTCTGATCTCAAGGACAACCTTGATATAGAAAGAGAACGGAGAGCCCTATCTATCCGAGCTAACATGATAGCACGACGATTCGCACGTTGCTCCCCACAGGCTAAGATAACGCTTTTCAGGGCATATTGCACAACATTTTATACCTGAGTCTGTGGGAACGGTACACGCAGAAGGTATATGGGGCTCTCAGAGTGCAATACAACGACGCGTTCCGGGTGCTGATGGGGCTGCCCCGCCATAGCAGCGCGTCCGGCATGTTTGCCGAGGCGCGAGTAGATTGTTTCCGCGCCACCATGCGCAAGCGTGCGGCTGCCGCCGTGGCTCGCGTGAGGGCCAGCCCCAACACCATCCTTAAAATGATAGTGGACAGACTCGACTCTCCCTATATAAATCACTGTTGCATGCTTCATGTAAAAACTAACACTTAGAATAAGACAAAATTGTACTACTAACAAAATGAGTCAAAGTTACTTGAAATAAAAATTTCACGGAGTATCCACTCCCATGAAGACCAATTCCCAAGACGACCACTTGATAAAACGACCATTATCATTGCCCACTGACCACTTCTCGGAAGAACAGCTAAAAATTACGTGTCAAATTGTGCTGCCGAATTTAGTAGGCACCAAGACAGTGAGCGGGGCAGTACACCGTTATGCACAATTGCACATGTACGAAAGTACATATTAAGTTTTCAAGTAAGCATTCGTGTTATTTTTTGTGTACAAGAAACTTTTTTTTTTTGTTTTTACTTTGGTAATAAATACATGCATTCATGTAAACTTTTTAATTCAGATAACACCATATTGACTTATCTGTTTAGTATTAGAAAATATAAGATCTATATATAGAAGTGTAGTGTAGGGCGCCCTGTAACAAGGTGCAGCGACGACATTCGTAGGACAGCGGGTAGTAACTGGAGGACGAGAGCTGAAAATCGAGCCCAGTAGCGTGCCATGGGAGAGGCCTATGTCCAGCAGTGGACTGAAACAGGCTAATGATTATGATGATGATATAGGAGTGGGTATACGACACAAATAGCTAGCAATAAACTAGTTTAAATATTCCATAGAAACTATTTTTTTATAACCCCGTCTATCCGTTCTTTCGTAGGTAAAGTAGTCGTTCCGGGAACTTGTCTTTAATGTCAATATATGAGAAGTAGTCACTCCGGGAAGCCGCTTCCTGGGAATAGGTCAGTATAGGAAGTGGTAGTCTTGGGAAGTGTTCGGTCTAGGAAGTAGTATTTGTACCAGTTTATACTTTTTGTGTATTTATTTATACATTTTTTACTTATATTTTACGCATATGTAAATATACCATTATCTCGGAACCAGCTCGTTTCCTTTTATTTCCATCAGTAAGAAGTAGGTCATCTGGTGCAGTGGCTGCAACATGAGAATTTCTAACTATACTCTACGAAAGAGTCAGATATATGTTTGAGTTTAGAATTTCAAAAGCTACTCGGTGTAATGAATTAAAAGGGGTTAGTATAATTTCGTCTTAAAAGCAGTTGGTCCAAAAAGCAGGTAGAAACAAGTGGTCGAAAAACAAATTGCGATCTGGTCTGCCTGGTATTCTGTTTAAAATCCCGCTTGGTCTAAATGTGCAGCAGTATTTGTTCCTTAGACCCATACTAAACTTACCTATTAATAGCGAAGTATATAACATATGTACGTGTAGGAAATAAGTTTAGGAAAAAAAATACGGTGACGGCATGTTGTCCAACGAGCCTTTAGCGTGTGAGGCGCGTGGTAAGTTAAGTTTTCCCAAAATAATGGATTCATCTTGCGCTGAACCTCTTCCCCGAAAATCATAACTTGGATCTTCCAGAGATACAATATGCATATTCTTAGGAAACATGCTCTTTCTTTGACTTGATAGTAACTATTCATCAGGTGAATTCTAGATAAAATGCTTGCTTATTTTGCATGAAAATTATCACCAAATGAACTCCTGACAATTATCATGAAGATACGAGCATTGTATTTTAAGAAGCAAACTTTTTCTTCGCTGAACAATTGATTTAAATACACGTGAGAAATAATAAAAATGCATTTATTATATTTGGTACAATGGTAATTAATACACGTCGCACCAAAAGTAGATTAACACTAGGTTCACCTTCCGCTCTTACCCATATAATATAAGGAAGAGATAAAATAATAAACGAGTACACACTTGTCGTCAACTTTCCTTTTGCTTTGACACTACTACCTATATTTACTTTTTTTTGGTATTTCCAAGCGTGTACCAGCGACGGTATGGACACAGCATTATTGACATGTAATTAGTTCCGCTACTCACCATTTCAAGAAAAGACTGTCAAGAAAAATGACAAAAACGAGTTTTGCTATTTTATACTAGAGGGCATAAGTACTAATCAAAAATCAGCTTTTAATGGGATTAAAACTTTCATTTCGATGGCATAATATAATATGCATGTATTAACTAACTGATTTGCGTCTACTTTAAGACCATTTAGCTTTGTAATATAATTCTGGCGCCACTATCTACACACTGGTCACTGTCCGTATGAGTTAGTTAGTACCAATTTCCGCCACATGTCCCTATTTCAAATTGGAATATCTCAGCTCTGCAATGGAATCCAGCTTGGTGCCCATAATAAAAAATGAAGTATATTCAAATATCTATCTAATGATTTAACTCTCATCTCTGTTGGTTCTTGGTCCAATTTGCCCATTGTCCATGAAATGGTCAATAATGGTAAATAGCTAAAAAAAAATCTATTTTTGTGAGACCCAGAAAGCTAAATATTATTAATTGAATATTGAAATGTCATCAACACACAAAAACGCCGTTGGCTATTTTTGCCTTTAGCTATCTGTGGAGTTGAATACTGAGTATAATATACTCCGATGTTCCAAATTAGACCGTCGTATAGTGCCATCCCGCTCACTCAAATCTACTTTCACGGGAGACCGAAAGGGACGGTACTATTCAGAGTCGTCGTAATAGCCCTTCAGTTTTATTTACGGGACCGGTTACGTCACTGTGTGTCACCATCATGAGCGATAATGGCGGACGGCGTTTTAAGCCTTTCATATATTCAATACAGAATAAAATCCATGCATTCAAATTATTATTTTTCAGCCACCTTCTACTTTTATGTACTTACCTACTGAAAAATATATATTTATGTTTCCTATGCTAACTTAGATGAAGTACCTACGTCCATGTATGCTAAATACTATATGAATTAAACATTAGTTTAATGAAATTTGGAATGAGTCAACTAGCCTATTGGTGTTTTAGAGTGCGTAGTAATGAGAGTTTTACATTTGTGTGCAGATTTTTTTATATGTGTGTTATCTCGTCCCCATCAAGTTTTGGCAGACTTTTTTGTTTGGAACGATACAGCGATAGGCGAGTCCTTTAGTTTTAATTACTCAAAGCTGTTTACAGACGAACATTCGCATTGAGAAGCACCCGAATAGGCTGACTTAAAATAATTCATTACATACAACCTTATTTAAATATACATTATCTTAATGAATGTCACCAAGAAATAAACAAATATCACAATATAGATTTCATAAAAACAAAATTTAAAAGGAATTAATATAAATGCTAGTTGATACAGTTTTTGATACAGAAAATTTAACAAAACTAACAACAATGAAATCGTGTAGTAGGATTCACTTCACAACCCGAACGAAAAGTACTTTATTATGAGTATGAGGATCAAACACACCATGTTCTTCAGAGTGTTGTTCAGTTTTCACTTACTCATTATTACTGTAATAATGTACTTGGATTTTATGGACGATGGATCTATAAACATAGGGCGTTTAATACCTATGTCGTCTCTTTCATGCTGCACTGCGCTGACCTGGAAAACAATGTATTTTTTTTAATATTATGGTGTTTTTTTACTCAGATTAAAACACTTAAAATTTAATAAGTATTGTATTTCACTGCGTATACGTATTAATTCTGATTTAACAAAACAGACTAATAATAATTGTTGGTCATCTATCTATACTATTACATAATTGTAAAAATAAAATGTCTGTACAGTCAAACAATTTGATTCCTAGGCCACTATAGAATAGAACTGTGTCGCATTGACGACGATAATTACAACGTCAGTGCGGTTCAAACAATTATCAACTTACATTGAAGATAAGTATTTTTTTAAATATGTGAAATAGGAATTTGGCGGTCACTGAGTCAATTCTATTTTAATATGTCTGTAGAGAGTAATATTATTAAAACGAATAGTGAGGGATCTTTAATAATTATAAAAACGGTTTGCCAGGAACGGTCCGACATGTTTCGAACTCATATGGAGCTCTTCATCGGGGTCAGCTATTTGTGCTCCTACGTGACTCGCGGCCCACAACACTGGTTTCCGCTCTCCTCACCACCAAGCTGTCCCTGAATAAAAGCTCCATATGAGTTCGAAACTTCGACATATGTCGGGCCGTTCTGTACAGTGTGTTTGTGCGTTTATCACGCCTTAACGGCGGGACTGATTTCAATAAATTTTGGTACCTACACAGGTGGCTGAGCTTTTTCAGATAGTTATAGGATACTTTCAGTCCGATAATGACAAAAAAAAGGGGGTGCTTTTTGACACACCGACAATGTTTGTTACCACCCTTCCAGTGCAATTAACCCTTTAACCGCCATCAATTTTTCATCAAACTTGCTCGTGTCGCCGCCGATATATATCTATATAGATATTTGTCTTATTTATCAGACTGTGGCGAAATGAGCTGGAAATGTTATGTCTTATATATCAGACTACGGCGGTTAAAAGGTTAACCAATTTATTAAAATACTAAGACTCCAGACTAAGATTACAGGCTATACAATGCTGCAATTAGGTATAATTGTCAGCTTAAACGTGTCATTGTTACAAAATAGAATGCAAAAATGAAACAGGAAGAATAATTTAAACAGAATATTTTGTCCGAATCTCGAAAACTTACCCGTTCTTTTTGATATATTCCTTCTAAATAAAACACATCTTGTTTGTTGTTTATAGACGATGTGGTTGGCTCAGTTTGTAGTGCAGTTGCATACTGAGCCGGTGGTCCTGGGTTCGAATCCCAGCAAGGGCACATATTTGTGTGATTAACTGTAATATTTGTTCCTGGGTCATGGACGTTATATACCTATTATATATTTTCATATATTATGTATGTCGTCGTCTAGGAGTACCCTAAGCATTGCTTAGTTTTGGACTAGGTCCATTTATGTAAGATTTCCTCTTAATATTTATTTACCTATTTTGCAGTAATTCATTAACTTATATTTTCATGTATTTAACTTATTTTTCATTATATTTTATAATATTATTCATTTTGACAATAATCAACAATCAGACGAGACATTAGTCAAACATTCAATATGAATGACGTTTGATATCTCGGCATAATGTTACCAGTTAAGGTAGGGACATAAGATCAAACAGGGTCATTGTACACGGGGGTAATTGGCATCTAGCTTAATAAATACTTTATATGCATATGAATTTCTGCTTAGAACGAAACGTAACTGTCTAATTTCACGTACTACCCGGACAAGTTAAGTATGCGCCTGTTATCTACGCCGTCACATACAAAGGAGACCCAAATTTAATTCGACCGGATTGGCGAAGTCGCGATGTTCTGGAGATATCGCCACTTGTCAAGTTGGGAGACGTCAAAAGTGACGGATGGCGTTCTCACGGAGAGATCTCCATTATATCTCCTTAGTTGGTGGAATTGCCCCCCAGACATGTTACAGCGTTTTATAGAAGTTTATTAGATGGTACTTGGTAGGTAATTTCTCTAACTCTGGTTTAGTATTGTTTTCTCTTGAGATAAGAAATAAAATGTTAGTGCTAATTGGCACTAGTTTCAGTATAAATAACATGCACCAACATAAATACCGAAGAGAATAGAGACAGCCCGGCGACGCCGGTTCAAACGTCTGGAAGATATGTCAGTCAGGGTAACATGATGGGAATGGGATGCTTTCTGTAATAACAGGCACTAGTAAGCCCTTAAGTGTACTTTAACAAGGTTTTAAGACATCTTTATACCTCAGTAGGTATTAGGTAGGTTATATGGTTATGGTCATAATCATATAACTTTTATCTTAGAGAAATTATTATTAGTTCCTATCAACCTTATTTGCACATCTTATTGAAATGCCTGTCTTTTTGAAAGAGTACAAATCGGTAGACGTATTGTGAGATCAAAATAAACATCCTTAGTTTACCAGCTTAGTATCGGAATTTTTAGAAACAACTGCAACTATGATATTTTGTATACAGATTTAGCGAATAAAGTTTTGCCTTTGTCCTTCATTCTTCTATTTAAGCTATATGTCTGTCTTAAACCTTTTCAATATAGATAACTGATAGAGAAACCAAGTTAAATTCGAATCGAACTTATACGACAATACGATAGCAAATCAATAATACATTTATGTTTATGTATAAATAAGCAACTGCCATACAAAACTTCACCCCCTTAATTAGGCAGTTATTTGTATACTATTTTTATTAAAACCATTTATTTCATATAATTAGTATAAACAGATATATGTACGATAAATTAATACGTAATATTTAATTAAAACTAAATTATATAAAGAACAAGCTGAACAAGGTTAAAAAAACACCGCTTCCTGTCGTTTCTGGTCCAAAGGTGCCTCGCAGCATTTCCACGCTGGATCGGAATGGACAGCCTTTTGTACCAGAAACGACTCGGAGCGGGGGTCTTCCTCCTTTTGCCTGAGTATACCGCCTACGTAACGCACAAAACTTTTTCGGTCCCCCTACAACTCGACGTCTCCACCGCCAACCGCCAAAATATAAGACGAACCTTTTACTAAATAACTATACAAACGTCCTGCGTTGTATAGTTATGTTCATAACATAAATAAATGTTGTTTGCTTTGGGTTCTATGACACATCTTATCACAAATATCAAAATTCTATACCGACCATTCTCCTCTCATGTCTAACACGTCGACATTGGCGAAATACCTCCTGCTAAATCAACAAGAAGTGAAAGCCAGGTTAAAATTAAAGTGGCTTATCTCTAGGGTTTCAGCTTTCGTCATAACCAATCATTTAAATTGTTACAGTCAGTATGTATTTTTGCCGTACAAAGGTAGCTTTTGTGTGGTCGATTCAGTTACTCTGGAAGCCATCTTCCAATTTTATCTGGCGGCTTCTTTTTAAGCAGTAGCACGTTGAAACAGGACGACACTCATCTCGGGATTTAATATAGCTTTAAATATATTCCGTTTAGTTTCATCCACGAGAAATAAACTTCCTTGACATGCAAAAACCGTCTTAAATTTCAAACATTTTAATCCCTTTGCAAATACAACACGCGTTATTATTATTATTATGTTTATACTACCGTGTAATAATTTGTCTGGCATGATTTATCATATATTATGCTGTATATAGTTGTTTCCTTACTTGACCGCTTAGTAGACCGATGTCAAATCGAGCAATTATCGAGTACGCGGGGCCTATTGTGATTGCGAGCTGAGTCGGCCGGTATTCAATTACAGTTCAACAAATCTCCTGTAGTCTGTCGCCCAACTACAATGTTCCTGGAAAATCACATTACGTTGGTATGTTGATTGGTTAACATTACCTACCTATTTATTACCTACTGGCTACTATCTATTAGTTAGTCTAGGCAATGGGTTTTTTAAGTTTTCTGGTTCCTCAGCTTTATAGTTATTTTAAATCTATTTATCTATCTGGATTTAGGATGATATCTTTAAAATAACCACGAAGCTGAGGATCTATCGGAATTTATTTTATAGTACAAACACTTTATTTCTTTTGAATTTTCTTGAATTTTATCTACGTTTCCGGTGCGATGTCAATCGTCATACATAGGAAGATCTCACTTTAATTGTTGGCCTAATGGTTTGATAATTATATTGTTGTTATTGTTGTTGTTGTTATTACTAATGTTGATTTTTATTATTTAAATGTGTTTAAATCTAACCTTGGGTAGGTAGGTTTATAATGAATTTCAAAACGTGATCCTGTTCCTTATTTCCCAGAGGTACAAAGTATAAACAATACCGCAGAACACCGGTTAAAATTAATTGCAATGGCAACACCCGCCCGCTGTTGAATCCCATACGCACAATTCCCCCAGTTTTTGTGTCCTTTTATTTTAATATACCTGAAAAGCTAACGCTAGACTCCAGCTAGGCTACGAAATAGAGGCAGGTATTTTAGGTACGACGTCGCCGATATTACATACCTGTCGTTTGGAACTAAAGTAAAAGCTGTTATTGGTTAAAGTATCCCTGTTCGCTAAACTTCTCAA
Source organism: Apotomis capreana (assembly GCA_947623375.1). NCBI lineage: Eukaryota > Metazoa > Arthropoda > Insecta > Lepidoptera > Tortricidae > Apotomis > Apotomis capreana. Next base: position 12,882,662 of record OX392506.1, on the reverse strand, counting down.
TATCCGTCCAAGAATAAAATTGCCGCTTTATAATAAAGGAAAAGGATATTTCCAGCGTTGTATGCAGAAGGGTATTTCATAAGTGTTTTATTGTCGAGCCGTGCGTCAGAAGAGTCTCGTTGACAATTGCGACATTTTTTCAGTTCCTTTCATCACGTTTTGCGGATTTTTGTTAGAGAAACTTATCTTTCATACTTGAAATAAATATAAGGATTGGTACATTATAGTGAAACAATATATAACATTACTTATCCCTGATACGAAGCGTGTCGACAGGCAATATGGGCGGGTAAACGTTAAACCTAGTTGAGTAAGGTTAATATCGAGTTGTCCTCTCTAAGCTAGAGATAATTTTGTCTGTTTTCTCATCCGGTGTATTGTTCCTAAAATGTGTATTATCGAAACAATATCAAGGGAAAACCCTACATAATAAATAATATTTTTGAAATAAACACTAAATATTAATTATCATTCAAACCTTCTGTTAAATATCATTAAGTTATTATAATTTTAGCATTACATTTGTTTGTGAACTGGTAGGATAGGCAGTGCCTAAACGGGAAGACAACTTTTTTAGCATTTAGCCTGTATGTGTATCCCACTTCAAGTCGGGCAAGACAACTTTAAAAAGAAATAAAAAATTGCCACCAAATAAATATTTGATAATCATCTCACTGTTATTGAATGTTTACCATAATTTATCCTTTTAATAAATTATACCCTTAATCAACCTAAATAATCCGGTATAAATCTCCAGAAATTACCAACGTGTTCTTTTTTATATATTTTTATTAGGCTCTTCTGATTCCCGCATATATCTAGTAGATATGGCAGAAAGATGTCTTCTTCAGTTCTTAACAGATCAAAGTTCTAGCTATCCAATCCTTCTCGATAGCAACATATGGCAAACTTAAACTAAAATCCACAGACTAAATTGACAAATGACTGACAGGTAAAATGATACCAGGAACAGCAAAATAAAAATAGTGATGTGTGTGAACCTAGCATATCAAATGTTAGAATCTCACAATTTAAGGACAGTTCTAGTAGCATCCCCAATAGTTCTACAGTTCCTCATACTTTTTTTCAAAAGTTCTGTTCAACTTTCTGAAAAAAAAAATTTTCAAAATGAGATGCTAACTTCACACTACCCCGATCAGCATCTCACCAGTTCTTGATTGCTAGACCATAAATACGTCAGAAACTGCATAGTTCTATCGCCTGGAGCCAGCACAGCAATAGTTCTGGCCCAAAAACCAAAAAAAAATGAGATTCTAACTTCACGATACACCTACTAGCATCTCAGTAGTTCTCGATAACTAGGTCACAAATACGTCTGAAACTGCATAGTTCTATCACTTGGAAGCAACACAAAAATAGTTCCAGCGACAAAACGAAACAAATCACCTCATACACTATTCTAGCTAAAAAAAAAAAAAAGTTTTTTTTGATATGCTCGATTTTAAGCGAGAGTTCTGCACAGCATCTCAGCTGTTTTGGATGGCAACGTCACGAATACGTATAGAACTGCCGAGTTCTACCTTCTGCGGGCGAAACAGCAATAGTTCTAGCGAAAAGACGAAAAAAAATAAGATTTTTTTGATATGCTACATTTTATGTAAGAGTTCTGCACAGCATCTCAGCTGTTTTGGATGGCAACGCCACAAATACGTATAGAACTGACGAGTTCTGCTATCAGCGGGCGAAACAGCAATAGTTCTAGCGAAAAAACGAAAAAAAAATAGATTTTTTTGATATGCTACATTTTATGCGAGAGTTCTGCACAGCATCTCAGCTGTTTTGGATGGCAACGTCACAAATACGTATAGAACTGCCGAGTTCTACCTTCTGCGGGCGAAACAGCAATAGTTCTAGCGAAAAAACGAAAAGAAAATAAGATTTTCTTGATATGCTACATTTTATGTAAGAGTTCTGCACAGCATCTCAGCTGTTTTGGATGGCAACGCCACAAATACGTATAGAACTGACGAGTTCTGCTATCAGCGGGCGAAACAGCAATAGTTCTAGCGAAAAAACGAAAAAAAATTAGATTTTTTTGATATGCTACATTTTATGCGAGAGTTCTGCACAGCATCTCAGCTGTTTTGGATGGCAACGTCACGAATACGTATAGAACTGCCGAGTTCTACCTTCTGCGGGCGAAACAGCAATAGTTCTAGCGAAAAAACAAAAAAAAATAAGATTTTTTTGAAATGCTACATTTTATAAGACAGTTCTGCACAGCATCTCAGCTGCTTTGGATGGCAACGTCACGAATACGTATAGAACTGCCGAGTTCTACCTTCTGCGGGCGAAACAGCAATAGTTCTAGCGAAAAAACGAAAAAAAAATAAGATTTTCTTGATATGCTACATTTTATGTAAGAGTTCTGCACAGCATCTCAGCTGTTTTGGATAGCAACGCCACAAACACGTATAGAACTGACGAGTTCTACCATCGGCGGGCGAAACAGCAATAGTTCTAGCGAAAAAACGAAAAAAAAATAAGATTTTCTTGATATGCTGCATTTTATGAAAGAGTTCTGCACAGCATCTCAGCTGTTTTGGATGGCAACCTCACAAATACGTATAGAAGTGACGATTTTTACTATCTGCGGGCGAAACAGCAATAGTTCTAGCGAAAAAACGAAAAAAAATAAGATTTTTGTGCTATGCTACATTTTATGCGAAAGTTCTGCGCAGCATCTCAGCTGTTTTGGATGGCAACGTCACGAATACGTATAGAACTGCCGAGTTCTACCTTCTGCGGGCGAAACAGCAATAGTTCTAGCGAAAAAACGAAAAAAAATAAGATTTTTTTGATATGCTACATTTTATGAGACAGTTCTGCACAGCATCTCAGCTGTTTTGGATGGACACGCCACAAATACGTATAGAACTGACGAGTACTACCATCTGCGGGCGAAACAGCAATAGTTCTAGCGAATAAACGAAAAAAAATAAGATTTTCTTGATATGCTACATTTTATGTAAGAGTTCTGCACAGCATCTCAGCTGTTTTGGATGGCAACGCCACAAATACGTATAGAACTGACGAGTTTTACTATCTGCGGGCGAAACAGCAATAGTTCTGGCGAAAAAACGAAAAAAACAAGATTTTTGTGATATGCTACATTTTATGCGAGAGTTCTGCGCAGCATCTCAGCTGTTTTGGATGGCAACGTCACGAATACGTATAGAACTGTAGAGTTCTACCTTCTGCGGGCGAAACAGAAATAGTTCTAGCGAAAAAAAGAAAAAAAATAAGATTTTTTTGATATGCTACATTTTATGTAAGAGTTCTGCACAGCATCTCAGCTGTTTTGGATGGCAACGCCACAAATACGTATAGAACTGACGAGTTTTACCATCTGCGGGCGAAACAGCAATAGTTCTAGCGAAAAAACGAAAAAAAAATAAGATTTTTTTGAAATGCTACATTTTATAAGACGGTTCTGCACAGCATCTCAGCTGTTTTGGATAGCAACGCCACAAACACGTATAGAACTGACGAGTTCCACCATCGGCGGGCGAAACAGCAATAGTTCTAACGAAAAAAAATAAGATTTTCTTGATATGCTGCATTTTATGAAAGAGTTCTGCACAGCATATCAGCTGTTTTGGATGGCAACCTCACAAATACGTATAGAACTGACGAGTTTTACTATCTGCGGGCGAAACAGCAATAGTTCTAGCGAAAAAGAAAAAAAAATAAGATTTTTGTGATATGCTACATTTTATGCGAGAGTTCTGCGCAGCATCTCAGCTGTTTTGGATGGCAACGTCACGAATACGTATAGAACTGCCAAGTTCTACCTTCTGCGGGCGAAACAGCAATAGTTCTAGCGAAAATACGAAAAAAAATAAGATTTTTTTGATATGCTACATTTTATGTAAGAGTTCTGCACAGCATCTCAGCTGTTTTGGATGGCAACGCCACAAATACGTATAGAACTGACGAGTTCTGCTATCAGCGGGCGAAACAGCAATAGTTCTAGCGAAAAAACGAAAAAATATAAGATTTTTTTGATATGCTACATTTTATGTAAGAGTTCTGCACAGCATCTCAGCTGTTTTGGATAGCAACGCCACAAACACGTATAGAACTGCCGAGTTCTACCTTCTGCGGGCGAAACAGCAATAGTTCTAGCGAAAAAACGAAAAAAAAAATAAGATTTTCTTGATATGCTACATTTTATGTAAGAGTTCTGCACAGCATCTCAGCTGTTTTGGATGGCAACGCCACAAATACGTATAGAACTGACGAGTTCTGCTATCAGCGGGCGAAACAGCAATAGTTCTAGCGAAAAAACGAAAAAATATAAGATTTTTTTGATATGCTACATTTTATGTAAGAGTTCTGCACAGCATCTCAGCTGTTTTCGATAGCAACGCCACAAACACGTATAGAACTGATGAGTTCTACCATCGGCGGGCGAAACAGCAATAGTTCTAGCGAAAAAACGAAAAAAAATAAGATTTTTTTGATATGCTGCATTTTATGAAAGAGTTCTGCACAGCATCTCAGCTGTTTTGGATGGCAACCTCACAAATACGTATAGAACTGACGAGTTTTACTATCTGCGGGCGAAACAGCAATAGTTCTAGCGAAAAAGAAAAAAAAATAAGATTTTTGTGATATGCTACATTTTATGCGAGAGTTCTGCGCAGCATCTCAGCTGTTTTGGATGGCAACGTCACGAATACGTATAGAACTGCCAAGTTCTACCTTCTGCGGGCGAAACAGCAATAGTTCTAGCGAAAATACGAAAAAAAATAAGATTTTTTTGATATGCTACATTTTATGCGAGAGTTCTGCACAGCATCTCAGCTGTTTTGGATGGCAACGTCACGAATACGTATAGAACTGCCGAGTTCTACCTTCTGCGGGCGAAACAGCAATAGTTCTAGCGAAAAAACAAAAAAAAATAAGTTTTTTTTGAAATGCTACATTTTATGTAAGAGTTCTGCACAGCATCTCAGCTGTTTTGGATGGCAACGCCACAAATACGTATAGAACTGACGAGTTCTGCTATCAGCGGGCGAAACAGCAATAGTTCTAGCGAAAAAACGAAAAAATATAAGATTTTTTTGATATGCTACATTTTATGTAAGAGTTCTGCACAGCATCTCAGCTGTTTTGGATAGCAACGCCACAAACACGTATAGAACTGCCGAGTTCTACCTTCTGCGGGCGAAACAGCAATAGTTCTAGCGAAAAAACGAAAAAAAAAATAAGATTTTCTTGATATGCTACATTTTATGTAAGAGTTCTGCACAGCATCTCAGCTGTTTTGGATGGCAACGCCACAAATACGTATAGAACTGACGAGTTCTGCTATCAGCGGGCGAAACAGCAATAGTTCTAGCGAAAAAACGAAAAAATATAAGATTTTTTTGATATGCTACATTTTATGTAAGAGTTCTGCACAGCATCTCAGCTGTTTTCGATAGCAACGCCACAAACACGTATAGAACTGATGAGTTCTACCATCGGCGGGCGAAACAGCAATAGTTCTAGCGAAAAAACGAAAAAAAATAAGATTTTTTTGATATGCTGCATTTTATGTAAGAGTTCTGCACAGCATCTCAGCTGTTTTGGATGGCAACGCCACAAATACGTATAGAACTGACGAGTTCTGCTATCAGCGGGCGAAACAGCAATAGTTCTAGCGAAAAAACGAAAAAATATAAGATTTTTTTGATATGCTACATTTTATGTAAGAGTTCTGCACAGCATCTCAGCTGTTTTCGATAGCAACGCCACAAACACGTATAGAACTGATGAGTTCTACCATCGGCGGGCGAAACAGCAATAGTTCTAGCGAAAAAACGAAAAAAAATAAGATTTTTTTGATATGCTGCATTTTATGTAAGAGTTCTGCACAGCATCTCAGCTGTTTTGGATGGCAACGCCACAAATACGTATAGAACTGACGAGTTCTGCTATCAGCGGGCGAAACAGCAATAGTTCTAGCGAAAAAACGAAAAAAAATAAGATTTTCTTGATATGCTACGATTTATGTAAGAGTTCTGCGCAGCATCTCAGCTGTTTTGGATGGCAACGTCACGAATACGTATAGAACTGTAGAGTTCTACCTTCTGCGGGCGAAACAGCAATAGTTCTAGCGAAAAAACGAAAAAAAAATAAGATTTTTGTGATATGCTACATTTTATGCGAGAGTTCTGCGTAGCATCTCAGCTGTTTTGGATGGCAATGTCACGAATACGTATAGAACTGCCGAGTTCTACCTTCTGCGGGCGAAACAGCAATAGTTCTAGCGAAAAAACGAAAAAAAATAAGATTTTCTTGATATGCTACGATTTATGTAAGAGTTCTGCACAGCATCTCAGCTGTTTTGGATAGCAACGCCACAAACACGTATAGAACTGACGAGTTCTACCATCGGCGGGCGAAACAGCAATAGTTCTAGCGAAAAAACGAAAAAAAAAAAAGATTTTCTTGATATGCTGCATTTTATGAAAGAGTTCTGCACAGCATCTCAGCTGTTTTGGATGGCAACCTCACAAATACGTATAGAACTGACGAGTTTTACTATCTGCGGGCGAAACAGCAATAGTTCTAGCGAAAAAACGAAAAAAAATAAGATTTTTGTGATATGCTACATTTTATGCGAGAGTTCTGCGCAGCATCTCAGCTGTTTTGGATGGCAACGTCACGAATACGTATAGAACTGCCAAGTTCTACCTTCTGCGGGCGAAACAGCAATAGTTCTAGCGAAAATACGAAAAAAAATAAGATTTTTTTGATATGCTACATTTTATGCGAGAGTTCTGCACAGCATCTCAGCTGTTTTGGATGGCAACGTCACGAATACGTATAGAACTGCCAAGTTCTACCTTCTGCGGGCGAAACAGCAATAGTTCTAACGAAAAAACAAAAAAAAATAAGTTTTTTTGAAATGCTACATTTTATGTAAGAGTTCTGCACAGCATCTCAACTGTTTTGGATGGCAACGCCACAAATACGTATAGAACTGACGAGTTCTGCTATCAGCGGGCGAAACAGCAATAGTTCTAGCGAAAAAACGAAATAATATAAGATTTTTTTGATATGCTACATTTTATGTAAGAGTTCTGCACAGCATCTCAGCTGTTTTGGATAGCAACGCCACAAACACGTATAGAACTGACGAGTTCTACCATCGGCGGGCGAAACAGCAATAGTTCTAGCGAAAAAACGAAAAAAAAAAAAGATTTTCTTGATATGCTGCATTTTATGAAAGAGTTCTGCACAGCATCTCAGCTGTTTTGGATGGCAACCTCACAAATACGTATAGAACTGACGAGTTTTACTATCTGCGGGCGAAACAGCAATAGTTCTAGCGAAAAAACGAAAAAAAATAAGATTTTTGTGATATGCTACATTTTATGCGAGAGTTCTGCGCAGCATCTCAGCTGTTTTGGATGGCAACGTCACGAATACGTATAGAACTGCCGAGTTCTACCTTCTGCGGGCGAAACAGCAATAGTTCTAGCGAAAAAACAAAAAAAACTAAGTTTTTTTTGAAATGCTACATTTTATGTAAGAGTTCTGCACAGCATCTCAGCTGTTTTGGATGGCAACGCCACAAATACGTATAGAACTGACGAGTTCTGCTATCAGCGGGCGAAACAGCAATAGTTCTAGCGAAAAAACGAAAAAATATAAGATTTTTTTGATATGCTACATTTTATGTAAGAGTTCTGCACAGCATCTCAGCTGTTTTGGATAGCAACGCCACAAACACGTATAGAACTGCCGAGTTCTACCTTCTGCGGGCGAAACAGCAATAGTTCTAGCGAAAAAACGAAAAAAAAAATAAGATTTTCTTGATATGCTACATTTTATGTAAGAGTTCTGCACAGCATCTCAGCTGTTTTGGATGGCAACGCCACAAATACGTATAGAACTGACGAGTTCTGCTATCAGCGGGCGAAACAGCAATAGTTCTAGCGAAAAAACGAAAAAATATAAGATTTTTTTGATATGCTACATTTTATGTAAGAGTTCTGCACAGCATCTCAGCTGTTTTCGATAGCAACGCCACAAACACGTATAGAACTGCTGAGTTCTACCTTCTGCGGGCGAAACAGCAATAGTTCTAGCGAAAAAACGAAAAAAAAATAAGATTTTCTTGATATGCTACATTTTATGTAAGAGTTCTGCACAGCATCTCAGCTGTTTTGGATGGCAACGCCACAAATACGTATAGAACTGACGAGTTCTGCTATCAGCGGGCGAAACAGCAATAGTTCTAGCGAAAAAACGAAAAAAATAAGATTTTTTTTTTTGATATGCTACATTTTATGTAAGAGTTCTGCACAGCATCTCAGCTGTTTTCGATAGCAACGCCACAAACACGTATAGAACTGATGAGTTCTACCATCGGCGGGCGAAACAGGAATAGTTCTAGCGAAAAAACGAAAAAAAATTAGATTTTTTTGATATGCTACATTTTATGAGACAGTTCTGCACAGCATCTCAGCTGTTTTGGATGGCAACGTCACGAATACGTATAGAACTGACGAGTTCTACCATCTGCGGGCGAAACAGCAATAGTTCTAGCGAAATTAAATAAATTAAATTTGGCAGAAACTAAATCAAATAATTGTATAAACTGTGAGAGAAAATTCCATCATTCCAAGTTACCGATTATAGCAAAAAAACATAAGAATATTGCATAAGACCTTATTATATAGGCGAAATAACTATCTTATAACTCGTAAGTAGATTTATAGTTACTAGTTAGTATAACTGCTATGTTGTGGAGCGGACCGTGCGGACCCTTAATGCGTAAACCCCACTCGCACTTAACCGTAAATTTTTATTGTTCTGTTTCTAACCATTCTATTTTAAATTATTGGTCGTATTTTTTTTAACGTTACATAACGCAGCGTGCGAGATAAGAAGTGAAAAGACTGTTAAACCAATATCAAAACCTAAGTATTGTAAAATTTACAAGAATTGAAAGTTATTATACATAACTTAAATTAAAAAAAAATTAATATCCCGACACAAGTAGCTCGTCATCATGAGACCCTCATTTAATGAGTGATATAGAAAATGCTACTAAAACTGAACATAACTACAAAATTTGGAATTTTTAGCTTAATATCTTGAAAACTACTGGCCCTATTTCCACCAAACATAGCTAAGAACCATCTTGACGGACAAGTACGAGTATTTCGCTTAATTTTTTTTTTAACAAAACCGGCCAAGAGCATGTCGGGCCACGCTCAGTGTAGGGTTCCGTAGTTGCCCATCCTTCACAATAGACGTAAATTACGAGAAAGATTTGAATTACGAGACAGATTTCAAGCTCTATAAAAAGGTCGTAAACGCCAAAGTAACAGTAATTACTTATTACCTTATGGAAGTTATCGATTATACGCGCCAGATTGAGCGAAATATTTTAATATATAGTATAGCACTTAACTAATATGTGTAACGTTCGACGTGTAGCGACACCGCGCGGCACTTACGTCATTTTAAGGAAAATTATGAACTTTTGCGATAATTCAAAAACGGCTCAGCCGATTTTATTCAATATAGTTTTCATTGAAAGTACTTATAAAGCCTCATTTGCATGAATTTTTCCATAATTTTTTGACCTGTGGTTGAAAAGTTAGAGGGGGGGGACACTATTTTTTTTATTTTCGGAGCGAATATTTACAAAACTATTATCTTTATCAAAAAATTATGTTTGGAGACAGACCCCTATTATTTTTAAAAGACCTATTCAACAATATCACACACACTAGATTTGGAACGAAAAAAAAAAATCACCCCCACTAGGTGTACGGGAGGTACCCGAAAAAAATTTTTTTTTTAGTTTTTATTTTACCGTTTTGTCGACGTGATACATACACATACTCATACCAAATTTCAGCATTCTAGACGGAGCTAAGCCGCGGACGGACGGACAGACGGACATGGCGAAACTATAAGGGTTCCTACTTGACTACGGAACCCTAAAAAAAGAACCTACTTCAATAAAACTAAAAAGCCAAAAATAACCCGTTCAAGTACAGATTACATTTGACTCACCCTTTGAATTGAACCACCCTCAGTCGGTAACCTCACGTAAACAATATATAAATATAATAATTGAGTGGTCTGGGACCGACTTCAAAGGGTGAGTCAAATGTAATCTGTACTTGAACGGGTTATTTTTGGCTTTTTAGTTTTAATGAAGACGGTTCTTTTTTGTTATTTTTTTTATTTTTCTTTTTAGTGATTCATACATTTAAAATACTTATGGCGGGGTGATCGGGGAGGTCTTGTTTGCATGCATCTCGTTTGAATTATCTCCTAACTCCTAACCGTTAAGGAGTTGTACCTTCCATCATCAGCCCAGCATTGGAAGATGATGACTACCATATTCAAATAGTTAAATAGTTTTAGAAAATATATGAAAAATATTATGAGAGCCTATAAAATTTCAGGAATTCCTTCGATTACTCATGGATCTCGTCATCAGATCTTTACCAAAATTTTATGGGACCAACCTTGAGATGTCTATTCATGAACCTAAAAAGGATTTTCCAAATTGACTCATAAATGACGGAGTTCTGAGTTAACAAACATTTTAAAAAAATACAACCGAATTGAGAGCCCCCTCCTTTTTTGAAGTCGGTTAAAAAGCCCGCACTCAAATCGATCCATCCGTTTGGGAGCTACGATGCCACAGACAGATTCACAGATACACATATACACATGTTAAACTTATAGCGCCCCTCTTTTTAAACATACACAATAGTATTTTATGCAATCGTTGCACAATGGAGGTTCTTAAAGTCGAGTACCGCGTTTAGGTCACGAGGCTTGCCGAGTGGCCTATGTAAGGTACGAGACTTTAAGACCTAATTGTGTAACTATTGCATACAATACTTTTTATACGAGCAAAACTCAGAAAAACATTTTTTTCTTTAATCGTCATTCTCCAATATGATTTTTTATTTTTTATGTAACCTTTTTCGTTCAACTAAAACTGACCTATTAAAAAAAAACATGATCGCGATGGCCATGGCGGGTGCCTCGTGATTGGTGATTTTTTTTGACAAGTAATTTCAACCAATCAGTGAGCTTCAAATAAGCTTATGTTCTCTTTTTGAAATTATTAGAGTTGTGTAGAGAGATGTCTTATGAATATTAAAGTTCTGTAGCGGGTACCATAGAGTATAGAATTTTGTTACAGGATTAAAAAGTGCGTTATTGTGATTTTGTCTGTGAGATTATAATTGACAGATTAAAGTCTGCGAGTATAAAAATACTTATTAAAACACATAGGTATCCTTTAGGTACTTGTTCGTTAATTAACCAGATAAATTAACATGTAGACACTATACCAGTAACACCGAAATTTCATGATATATTTTCTATGACAGTGAAATAGAATGTAAAATACACGCTTTGGGTGTGGACAATATTAAGTTTTTAAGTTTAAAGTACTAAAAAATTGAATGTAATCCACTGCAATGTAAGCAGGTCTCGAACCTGCGACCCTACGTTTCCGGCGTAGTGATCTACCAACTGAGCAACGGAGTGATTACATACTCATTGAACTGAGCTATCAAATCGTTACGTCAATCACACCAAATCTTTGATTCCATAATTCTACGCTACTGGAGCGCCCTCTGTGTCATGTGTGTTTAAAATGGTTACCTATCTGAAACACTAAAAACGTTAATTCCAATTTCGTTTCGACAAAAACTATTCGACAAATATAATTTTAACTTTTTTTCATTTGTCCGAAAATTCAATTCGATATTATACGATTGGGCATTCATTGTTTAGGTGTTTTATTCACTCGACTAATGACACGTTTCCCTAAATCTCATTTGTCCGTAATATCAGTTTTCCGATGTAACGTTTCGGTTTATTATTTATTCGACTTTTTTTGTATGACTTTGGTTTCATTCGTCCGATGTAACGATTCGGTTTATTAAATACTCGACTGTTCTCAAGTGGACTGGTGGTTCTGTTGTGGTCACAGTTCTAACCTAACCTAACCCAGCCAGGTCGGTTTTGGAGCTTTGCCGGCTGCTGCCGCGGCACGCTAGCTTCGCTCGCTTGGCTCGCGCGCTGCTGTGGTCACAGTTCTAACCTAACCTAGCCAGGTCGGTTTTGGAGCTTTGCCGGCTGCTGCCGCGGCACGCTAGCTTCGCTCGCTTGGCTCGTGCGCTGTTGTGGTCACAGTTCTAACCTAACCTAACCTAACCTAGCCAGGTCGGTTTTGGAGCTTTGCCGGCTGCTGCCGCGGCACGCTAGCTTCGCTCGCTCGGCTCGCGCGCTGTTGTGGTCGCAGTTCTTATGTAATGCCAAAAATATCACGTAAATGAAAAAATGGTTATTAAACGAAAGAAATTCAGAGGGCAAGTGAATGGGGCGGGAAAAGTTAAAAGGTAATCTGAAAACTTGTTTAAATGTATGCAGTGCCAAAAGTATCATTGGATAATTGAAAAATGGGCTACGAAAAAGAAAACGTAACAACTCATAGGGCAAGTGAATGTGACGGGAAAAGTTTTTCGGACAAACGATACTTCTACTAAGGGCCTTATCACACTTGCGATTTGCGAGCGTATTTTCTATACAAATAAGCGACGCGGCGAAGACGCTGCGCGATCGCCTTCATACAAAATACGCTCGCAAATCGCAAGTGTGATAAGGCTCTAAATGTGAAATGGTGAAAAGAAAAATGTACGAATCCTGTCATCGGACAAACGATAATAATTCGAATAGTTTTCGGACAAATGAAATTCGGTCAATGGTTTTTAGTGTTTGAGATAGGTTACCGTTTGAAATGCTTATGCGCATTAGCCATACCCTAGGATGTGCGTTTACACGCACGATCCCCAGTCCCCATTGCTTTACAGCAAGTAATTTTGCTTTACGTCAGTTGCTGTGCAGCAGCAGTCAGAAAAAAATCATCACATCTCTTTCGTGTCATTAAACATGTATGAATGTGTCTATTATAGTATATTTTTATTTAGTGATTAAATACTCCAATTATACTAAAACTAAGGCAAGATTGAGAAAACTGGAAACACGGTGGACTGCGCATGTCCCGTACAAACGCTATTATTTATTGGATTTACTCAGGAATTTGTTACTGTTTAGAAGAATAAATAATTGTAAATAGTATAGGTACGTCCCTTATTCCTATTTTCATACTTGTTGCAAGTTGTGTAGGATAACACTCGGTTTGCTACATACTTTTTTATTTTATCTTTAAAAATCCGTACAATTAGTCCCGTACGAACAGTGAACCACCTTTTTTTGCAATTGCACCAGCCGCGGCACTGTATTTGCATCTAACAATTGCACCTCACAATTTCAAGACATGCTTCTGTAGAAACAGGCACGTCCGTCCATGTAGGCTCCCAGTTGTTGTTGACCTTCGTCCAACCCCAACTAGATGGACATGGTAGATTTTGAGCGGTTTGAGCCGGTGCTAGCTATGCTAGCTAACCAACCCCAAACATACACCCATTGATAAATGGCTCTTAAATAATGCTGATAAAAAAAGCAGCTTTGGTCGTGAGGGGTGTTTCATCTGCCGGTATTTCTTGGGAAACAGATGTTTACGGCAATCGTTCCATGAAGTGCAGGAAACTGGTTTTATTTAATAATTATGATATACAAAGTTCCTGTTTTAGTTTTGAAATCTCTCGGACTCGAAACCTACAGTTAGGTAAGGTTATGGGAAGCCTTTCCTGACCTAACTGCATGTTTCGAGTCCAGCGATTCAGAGACGCATTTAGGAGGCAATGAATGGCTTCCATTGCAAAATACGTCGTAACATTATGATTGATCAGATTTTCTGCTTTTTTAAACTGATATAATAATAGAATCTCACAATTCACTCAAACTCAAACTATTTTTCCGTTTTTTCGCTAGAACTATTGCGGTTTCGCCCGCAGACGGCAGAACTCGGCAGTTCTATACGTATTTGTGGCGTTGCCATCCAAAACAGCTGAGATGCTGTGCAGAACTGTGTCATAAAATGTAGCATATCAAGAAAATCTTATTTTTTTTGGTTTTTGCGCTAGAACTATTGCTGTCTCGCCCGCAGATGGTAGAACTCGGCAGTTCTATACGTATTCGTGGCGTTGCCATCCAAAACAGCTGAGATGCTGTGCAGAACTGTGTCATAAAATGTAGCATATCAAGAAAATCTTATTTTTTTTGGTTTTTGCGCTAGAACTATTGCTGTCTCGCCCGCAGATGGTAGAACTCGGCAGTTCTATACGTATTCGTGACGTTGCCATCCAAAACAGCTGAGATGCTGTGCAGAACTCTTACATAAAATGTAGCATATCAAGAAAATCTTATTTTTTTTCGTTTTTTCGCTAGAACTATTGCTGTTTCGCCCGCAGAAGGTAGAACTCGTCAGTTCTATACGTATTCGTGACGTTGCCATCCAAAGCAGCTGAGATGCTGTGCAGAACTCTTACATAAAATGTAGCATATCAAGAAAATCTTATTTTTTTTCGTTTTTCCGCTAGAACTATTGCTGTTTCGCCCGCAGATGGTAGAACTCGGCAGTTCTATACGTATTCGTGACGTTGCCATCCAAAACAGCTGAGATGCTGTGCAGAACTCTTACATAAAATGTAGCATATCAAGAAAATCTTATTTTTTTTCGTTTTTTCGCTAGAACTATTGCTGTTTCGCCCGCAGATGGTAGAACTCGGCAGTTCTATACGTATTTGTGGCGCTACCATCCAAAACAGCTGAGATGCTGTGCAGAACTGTCTCATAAAATGTAGCATATCAAGAAAATCTTATTTTTTTTCGTTTTTTCGCTGGAACTATTGCTGTTTCGCCCGCAGATGGTAGAACTCGGAAGTTCTATACGTATTTGTGGCGCTACCATCCAAAACAGCTGAGATGCTGTGCAGAACTGTCTCATAAAATGTAGCATATCAAGAAAATCTTATTTTTTTTCGTTTTTTCGCTAGAACTATTGCTGTTTCGCCCGCAGAAGGTAAAACTCGGCAGTTCTATACGTATTCGTGACGTTGCCATCCAAAACAGCTGAGATGCTGTGCAGAACTGTCTCATAAAATGTAAGAAAATCTTATCTTTTTTCGTTTTTTCGCTAGAACTATTGCTGTTTCGCCCGCAGAAGGTAGAACTCGTCAGTTCTATACGTATTCGTGACGTTGCCATCCAAAGCAGCTGAGATGCTGTGCAGAACTCTTACATAAAATGTAGCATATCAAGAAAATCTTATTTTTTTTCGTTTTTCCGCTAGAACTATTGCTGTTTCGCCCGCAGATGGTAGAACTCGGCAGTTCTATACGTATTCGTGACGTTGCCATCCAAAACAGCTGAGATGCTGTGCAGAACTCTTACATAAAATGTAGCATATCAAGAAAATCTTATTTTTTTTTCGTTTTTTCGCTAGAACTATTGCTGTTTCGCCCGCAGATGGTAGAACTCGGCAGTTCTATACGTATTTGTGGCGCTACCATCCAAAACAGCTGAGATGCTGTGCAGAACTGTCTCATAAAATGTAGCATATCAAGAAAATCTTATTTTTTTTCGTTTTTTCGCTGGAACTATTGCTGTTTCGCCCGCAGATGGTAGAACTCGGAAGTTCTATACGTATTTGTGGCGCTACCATCCAAAACAGCTGAGATGCTGTGCAGAACTGTCTCATAAAATGTAGCATATCAAGAAAATCTTATTTTTTTTCGTTTTTTCGCTAGAACTATTGCTGTTTCGCCCGCAGAAGGTAAAACTCGGCAGTTCTATACGTATTCGTGACGTTGCCATCCAAAACAGCTGAGATGCTGTGCAGAACTGTCTCATAAAATGTAGCATATCAAGAAAATCTTCCTTTTTTTCGTTTTTTCGCTAGAACTATTGCTGTTTCGCCCGCAGATGGTAGAACTCGTCAGTTCCATACGTATTCGTGACGTTGCCATCCAAAGCAGCTGAGATGCTGTGCAGAACTCTTACATAAAATGTAGCATATCAAGAAAATCTTATTTTTTTTCGTTTTTCCGGTAGAACTATTGCTGTTTCGCCCGCAGATGGTAGAACTCGGCAGTTCTATACGTATTCGTGACGTTGCCATCCAAAACAGCTGAGATGCTGTGCAGAACTGTCTCATAAAATGTAGCATATCAAGAAAATCTTATTTTTTTTCGTTTTTTCGCTAGAACTATTGCTGTTTCGCCCGCAGAAGGTAGAACTGGGCAGTTCTATACGTATTCGTGACGTTGCCATCCAAAGCAGCTGAGATGCTGTGCAGAACTCTTACATAAAATGTAGCATATCAAGAAAATCTTATTTTTTTTCGTTTTTCCGCTAGAACTATTGCTGTTTCGCCCGCAGATGGTAGAACTCGGCAGTTCTATACGTATTCGTGACGTTGCCATCCAAAACAGCTGAGATGCTGTGCAGAACTGTCTCATAAAATGTAGCATATCAAGAAAATCTTCCTTTTTTTCGTTTTTTCGCTAGAACTATTGCTGTTTCGCCCGCAGATGGTAGAACTCGTCAGTTCCATACGTATTCGTGACGTTGCCATCCAAAGCAGCTGAGATGCTGTGCAGAACTCTTACATAAAATGTAGCATATCAAGAAAATCTTATTTTTTTTCGTTTTTCCGCTAGAACTATTGCTGTTTCGCCCGCAGATGGTAGAACTCGGCAGTTCTATACGTATTCGTGACGTTGCCATCCAAAACAGCTGAGATGCTGTGCAGAACTGTCTCATAAAATGTAGCATATCAAGAAAATCTTCCTTTTTTTCGTTTTTTCGCTAGAACTATTGCTGTTTCGCCCGCAGATGGTAGAACTCGTCAGTTCCATACGTATTCGTGACGTTGCCATCCAAAGCAGCTGAGATGCTGTGCAGAACTCTTACATAAAATGTAGCATATCAAGAAAAACTTATTTTTTTTCGTTTTTCCGCTAGAACTATTGCTGTTTCGCCCGCAGATGGTAGAACTCGGCAGTTCTATACGTATTCGTGACGTTGCCATCCAAAACAGCTGAGATGCTGTGCAGAACTGTCTCATAAAATGTAGCATATCAAGAAAATCTTCCTTTTTTTCGTTTTTTCGCTAGAACTATTGCTGTTTCGCCCGCAGAAGGTAGAACTGGGCAGTTCTATACGTATTCGTGACGTTGCCATCCAAAGCAGCTGAGATACTGTGCAGAACTCTTACATAAAATGTAGCATATCAAGAAAATCTTATTTTTTTTCGTTTTTCCGCTAGAACTATTGCTGTTTCGCCCGCAGATGGTAGAACTCGGCAGTTCTATACGTATTCGTGACGTTGCCATCCAAAACAGCTGAGATGCTGTGCAGAACTGTCTCATAAAATGTAGCATATCAAGAAAATCTTCCTTTTTTTCGTTTTTTCGCTAGAACTATTGCTGTTTCGCCCGCAGATGGTAGAACTCGTCAGTTCCATACGTATTCGTGACGTTGCCATCCAAAGCAGCTGAGATGCTGTGCAGAACTCTTACATAAAATGTAGCATATCAAGAAAATCTTATTTTTTTTCGTTTTTCCGCTAGAACTATTGCTGTTTCGCCCGCAGATGGTAGAACTCGGCAGTTCTATACGTATTCGTGACGTTGCCATCCAAAACAGCTGAGATGTTGTGCAGAACTGTCTCATAAAATGTAGCATATCAAGAAAATCTTCCTTTTTTTCGTTTTTTCGCTAGAACTATTGCTGTTTCGCCCGCAGAAGGTAGAACTGGGCAGTTCTATACGTATTCGTGACGTTGCCATTCAAAACAGCTGAGATGCTGTGCAGAACTCTTACATAAAATGTAGCATATCAAGAAAATCTTATTTTTTTTTCGTTTTTTCGCTAGAACTATTGCTGTTTCGCCCGCAGAAGGTAGAACTCGGCAGTTCTATACGTATTCGTGACGTTGCCATCCAAAACAGCTGAGATGCTGTGCAGAACTGTCATAAAATGTAGCATATCAAAAAAAAACATTTTTTTTTTCGTTTTTTCGCTAGAACTATTGCTGTTTCGCCCGCAGAAGGTAGAACTCGGCAGTTCTATACGTATTAGTGGCGTCGCCATCCAAAACAGCTGAGATGCTGTGCAGAACTGTCTCATAAAATGTAGCATATCAAGAAAATCTTATTTTTTTTCGTTTTTTCGCTAGAACTATTGCTGTTTCCCCCGCAGATGGTAGAACTCGGCAGTTCTATACGTATTTGTGACGTTGCCATCCAAAACAGCTGAGATGCTGTGCAGAACTGTCTCATAAAATGTAGCATATCAAGAAAATCTTATTTTTTTTCGTTTTTTCGCTAGAACTATTGCTGTTTCGCCCGCAGAAGGTAGAACTCGGCAGTTCTATACGTATTCGTGACGTTGCCATCCAAAACAGCTGAGATGCTGTGCAGAACTGTCTCATAAAATGTAGCATATATAGAAAATCTTATTTTTTTTCGTTTTTTCGCTAGAACTATTGCTGTTTCGCCCGCAGATGGTAGAACTCGGCAGTTCTATACGTATTTGTGGCGCTACCATCCAAAACAGCTGAGATGCTGTGCAGAACTGTCTCATAAAATGTAGCATATCAAGAAAATCTTATTTTTTTTGTTTTTCCGCTAGAACTATTGCTGTTTCACCCGCAGATGGTAGAACTCGTCAGTTCTATACGTATTCGTGACGTTGCCATCCAAAACAGCTGAGATGCTGTGCAGAACTGTCTCATAAAATGTAAGAAAATCTTATCTTTTTTCGTTTTTTCGCTAGAACTATTGCTGTTTCGCCCGCAGATGGTAGAACTCGTCAGTTCTATACGTATTCGTGACGTTGCCATCCAAAACAGCTGAGATGCTGTGCAGAACTGTCTCATAAAATGTAGCATATCAAGAAAATCTTATTTTTTTTCGTTTTTTCGCTGGAACTATTGCTGTTTCGCCCGCAGATGGTAGAACTCGGCAGTTCTATACGTATTTGTGGCGTTACCATCGAAAATAGCTGAGATGCTGTGCAGAACTGTCTCATAAAATGTAGCATATCAAGAAAATCTTATTTTTTTTCGTTTTTTCGCTAGAACTATTGCTGTTTCGCCCGCAGAAGGTAGAACTCGGCAGTTCTATACGAATTCGTGACGTTGCCATCCAAAACAGTTGAGATGCTGTGCAGAACTGTCTCATAAAATGTAGCATATCAAGAAAATCTTATTTTTTTTCGTTTTTTCGCTGGAACTATTGCTGTTTCGCCCGCAGAAGGTAGAACTCGGCAGTTCTATACGTATTCGTGACGTTGCCATCCAAAACAGCTGAGATGCTGTGCAGAACTGTCTCATAAAATGTAGCATATCAAGAAAATCTTATTTTTTTTCGTTTTTTCGCTGGAACTATTGCTGTTTCGCCCGCAGAAGGTAGAACTCAGCAGTTCTATACGTATTCGTGACGTTGCCATCCAAAACAGCTGAGATGCTGTGCAGAACTGTCTCATAAAATGTAGCATATCAAGAAAATCTTATTTTTTTTCGTTTTTTCGCTAGAACTATTGCTGTTTCGCCCGCAGATGGTAGAACTCGTCAGTTCTATACGTATTCGTGACGTTGCCATCCAAAACAGCTGAGATGCTGTGCAGAACTGTCTCATAAAATGTAGCATATCAAGAAAATCTTATTTTTTTTCGTTTTTCCGCTAGAACTATTGCTGTTTCGCCCGCAGATGGTAGAACTCGTCAGTTCTATACGTATTCGTGACGTTGCCATCCAAAACAGCTGAGATGCTGTGCAGAACTGTCTCATAAAATGTAGCATATCAAGAAAATCTTATTTTTTTTCGTTTTTTCGCTAGAACTATTGCTGTTTCGCTCGCAGATGGTAGAACTCGTCAGTTCTATACGTATTCGTGACGTTGCCATCCAAAACAGCTGAGATGCTGTGCAGAACTGTCTCATAAAATGTAGCATATCAAGAAAATCTTATTTTTTTTCGTTTTTCCGCTAGAACTATTGCTGTTTCGCCCGCAGATGGTAGAACTCGTCAGTTCTATACGTATTCGTGACGTTGCCATCCAAAACAGCTGAGATGCTGTGCAGAACTGTCTCATAAAATGTAGCATATCAAGAAAATCTTATTTTTTTTCGTTTTTTCGCTAGAACTATTGCTGTTTCGCCCGCAGATGGTAGAACTCGTCAGTTCTATACGTATTCGTGACGTTGCCATCCAAAACAGCTGAGATGCTGTGCAGAACTGTCTCATAAAATGTAGCATATCAAGAAAATCTTATTTTTTTTCGTTTTTCCGCTAGAACTATTGCTGTTTCGCCCGCAGATGGTAGAACTCGTCAGTTCTATACGTATTCGTGACGTTGCCATCCAAAACAGCTGAGATGCTGTGCAGAACTGTCTCATAAAATGTAGCATATCAAGAAAATCTTATTTTTTTTCGTTTTTCCGCTAGAACTATTGCTGTTTCGCCCGCAGAAGGTAGAACTCGGCAGTTCTATACGTATTCGTGACGTTGCCATCCAAAACAGCTGAGATGCTGTGCAGAACTGTCTCATAAAATGTAGCATATCAAGAAAATCTTATTTTTTTTCGTTTTTCCGCTAGAACTATTGCTGTTTCGCCCGCAGATGGTAGAACTCGTCAGTTCTATACGTATTCGTGACGTTGCCATCCAAAACAGCTGAGATGCTGTGCAGAACTGTCTCATAAAATGTAGCATATCAAGAAAATCTTATTTTTTTTCGTTTTTTCGCTAGAACTATTGCTGTTTCGCCCGCAGAAGGTAGAACTCGGTAGTTCTATATGTATTCGTGACGTTGCCATCCAAAACAGCTGAGATGCTGTGCAGAACTGTCTCATAAAATGTAGCATATCAAGAAAATCTTATTTTTTTTCGTTTTTTCGCTAGAACTATTGCTGTTTCGCCCGCAGAAGGTAGAACTCGGCAGTTCTATACGTATTCGTGACGTTGCCATCCAAAACAGCTGAGATGCTGTGCAGAACTGTCTCATAAAATGTAGCATATCAAGAAAATCTTATTTTTTTTCGTTTTTTCGCTGGAACTATTGCTGTTTCGCCCGCAGAAGGTAGAACTCGGCAGTTCTATACGTATTCGTGACGTTGCCATCCAAAACAGCTGAGATGCTGTGCAGAACTGTCTCATAAAATGTAGCATATCAAGAAAATCTTATTTTTTTTTCGTTTTTTCGCTAGAACTATTGCTGTTTCGCCCGCAGAAGGTAGAACTCGGCAGTTCTATACGTATTCGTGACGTTGCCATCCAAAACAGCTGAGATGCTGTGCAGAACTGTCTCATAAAATGTAGCATATCAAGAAAATCTTATTTTTTTTCGTTTTTCCGCTAGAACTATTGCTGTTTCGCCCGCAGATGGTAGAACTCGTCAGTTCTATACGTATTCGTGACGTTGCCATCCAAAACAGCTGAGATGCTGTGCAGAACTGTCTCATAAAATGTAGCATATCAAGAAAATCTTATTTTTTTTCGTTTTTTCGCTAGAACTATTGCTGTTTCGCCCGCAGAAGGTAGAACTCGGTAGTTCTATATGTATTCGTGACGTTGCCATCCAAAACAGCTGAGATGCTGTGCAGAACTCTCGCATAAAATGTAGCATATCAAAAAAATCTAATTTTTTTTCGTTTTTTCGCTAGAACTATTGCTGTTTCGCCCGCAGAAGGTAGAACTCGGCAGTTCTATACGTATTCGTGACGTTGCCATCCAAAACAGCTGAGATGCTGTGCAGAACTCTCGCTTAAAATCGAGCATATCAAAAAAAACTTTTTTTTTTTTTAGCTAGAATAGTGTATGAGGTGATTTGTTTCGTTTTGTCGCTGGAACTATTTTTGTGTTGCTTCCAAGTGATAGAACTATGCAGTTTCAGACGTATTTGTGACCTAGTTATCGAGAACTACTGAGATGCTAGTAGGTGTATCGTGAAGTTAGAATCTCATTTTTTTTTGGTTTTTGGGCCAGAACTATTGCTGTGCTGGCTCCAGGCGATAGAACTATGCAGTTTCTGACGTATTTATGGTCTAGCAATCAAGAACTGGTGAGATGCTGATCGGGGTAGTGTGAAGTTAGCATCTCATTTTGAAAATTTTCTTTTTCAGAAAGTTGAACAGAACTTTTGAAAAAAAGTATGAGGAACTGTAGAACTATTGGGGATGCTACTAGAACTGTCCTTAAATTGTGAGATTCTAACATTTGATATGCTAGGTTCACACACATAAAATAGTGAAGGGTATATGTCGATAACAATATATCGACAAGTTGTAAAGTACAAATAACAGACTAGTTTAAATCAAAAATAAGTATATTAGTTTCAAATAAGAGGTACAAATTTTGGTTTGTTTGGTTTTCGAGGTAGTGGATGGATAAAATGCGTTTTTACCCACTAGTTTTAAAGCATAAAAAGGTTTTCGAGCCTAAATATATAAATATTCTATTGTCGGACTTGGGTTGTCAGACTATATTACGTATACAACAAATTTAACGGAAATAATTGAAAATCGCTATACAATTTACCTTTGCAACAGTCGGGGCCTCATTTTTTTCAAAAAACATATGCACTTTTTGACGTATTGCCGCAAAAGTAAATTCGTCCTCCTTATCTTTGAACGTTAATTTTGGACCGGGTTTCAGAGGCAAAGTAAACTTCTCTTGTTCTTTGTATTCCTTCAAAACTTTAAAAACTGAACTTCTCGAAATACCAAGAATTTCGGATGTTTTCATGACACACTTATTTTTATTGACATGAATGTCCTCTGGGATATCTTGTTCGTCCTGCAATCTGTCTACCATCTCATTATAAATATAAACGTAAACTCGATGAATCGTCTCTTTTTCAGTTTCACTAATAGATTTTTTTTCTCTCTTTTGTCGGAGGCGAACATTTTGATGAACATGGTTCTGGTCCCGAATCTTGCGAATCCATAATAACACGGAACCATTTCAATAAAAACTCGTAATAGTAATGATAACGTATATCGTTAGATACATAAAAGTAGTTTGTAAACAGCGGTCAACTATTTCTGAAGATACCCGCTTTTTTTTGTTAAAAAGATGGACCACAGTGTTGGGAATTTGAAAATAAAGAACAATAATTGTATTAATTCATTTAATTAAATGTATGTATTCAATAAACTATCAATTATCATAAATATATAATTTTCATGTATATTATTGCGGGTTTGACATTAAATTTTTATCTCTAATTAGGGGTCTACAGACCTTTTGAACTGTCAAAATCACTGCAAAAAGTTGGTATATAGATTAGCCGATCAAATTGCCAATTTGATTGTCCCATTGACCTGGGTTGACCTACGATGGTAAACCGGTGGTAAACCTACGATGTAATTATAATTTTAATATCGATGAGAACGACACTGGCCGAACTGTGGCAACATTTGTTCATACTTACTTGTCAATTTGGTCCGTAGGTCTGTGGATTTTACTTTAGTTATCGTTTGTAAGTTACCTAACTCGACAAGTTCCTTGCCTACTCCACAAATTCCTGTTTGCCACAAAGCCTTCAGGTTTCCCTCTAATTCGCTTGCTGGATCCCTACCGCTTTTAATGGCGGTCTCCATTGTTGTACACGCTTCGTGAAAGTTACAAATTAATTTAAATGTTCTTAAGTAACACAGCCATCCTTGTTGAAGCTGTTAATGACTTACTTATTTCGCTCATTTTGGAGTAACCGGGAGAGCGGAAAATCGACTTATCTTGTTCACCCTTTTTATTGCTTCCCAACTTATTACGGACAACTGGCACAACGCACAGGCAGTGAGTAACTATGTACCTATGTGATACTGGTTTACCCGGCTTCTCGTTTCATTAAATAACAGAGTTGTAACAGAAATTAAAAATATGAATATCTGTATCTGCTAATTATAATATGTGTATCTGTGTGTCTGTCGGTGCGTATTTGAATGCGGTTTTTTTTATTTCGAAATCCTTGTCTGTCAATATAGTGCTTAGCTATGTTCGGTTGGGTCGGGGGTTTCGGGGGTGTATTATATTATTAAAAATATATTTGCTCAACTATTTGAATTAGTGGCTGCAAAAAATAAAATCCTTACAGGTAGGTACATATTTACTCAATTCACACTTTAGTCTCTAAAGTTTAATACTTTATGAAAAACGTCACTTCACATGCTCGTTATTGTTTCATTGCTGAAGCAAAATAAAAAAATCGCTATTTTTATCTGATGCGACGTTCTAAACATTTTCCTAGACGAAAGTGATTTATGATTAGTGTACTATTCGTAAAATACTGCTGTCTCGCAGACACATAGATCTTAAATTTGATTTTCGCTGCATTCACAGAAACTGGAATAAGACTTAAGAGACAAAATGTCATATGAACTTGACATTAATTATAAGAATACCTTATTTCCATGTTGGACTAACATTGTTAAACAAAGCCTTGGGCTGGATTTGACCAAAATTATATTCGAAGAATAACGCTTACTCTAGTTTAGTAATCCCATCAAAAACATAAATGTTACATGAGAGCCAAGTTCAATAGTATAGCGAGCAACGTTGTCGACTTCGCCGACAAAATAATTAAGATCTAATATATTGGTGCCAAGTTCTTTGCTTTAAAAATTGTAGATACAAGAACATGCAACATACTAAAATATATAATATATAGTATGTAACAATTTCTTGTTTCATAATACTACTACATACTACAATGTTTGCTACTTAATAGTTAATATAAATTCTTAAATTATAACAAACAATTATTTACTCAATGCATTTATTTTACTTGGGGTGTTATTCAATATCACGACTTGACTTCGCTGGTTTTTATAAAATTTTGTGTTTTTGGAAAAAACTAGCCAAATCAAATGATATTAAATTACACCGCAAGTAAAATAAATGCATTTCACCCTAATAGATACCAACCAAATCCGCCCCGTGGAAAGCCCGCATAAAGAGATTGATGAATGACGAGACTGGCCTTTTATCGTTCATACTGGTATGGGTTAAAACGAGTGGTATTTAGCTTATGTGAGATAAGTTATTACTTCTATAGTGATTAGATATGCTGTTCATGTAATTTATAGTAAATTACACCATGCGTAGTCACGTATGAGGCATCCAGGAGGTTCGAACCACATTAATTGAGCTGATATTACGATTAAAGTAAACAAAATAACATCAATATAAGTCCATTTAAAGTAAGGATAAATCTGGGTATGAAGGTAGCTGACACTCTGCTCTGGATTAACACATACCTAGGCTAGTTTTTATCCCGGAAAAAAAGTTCCCGTGGGATGAGCGGGTAACACCGCGAGGCGCAGCTAGTGTAATGTATAATATAAACTAAAGAAGTGCAAGTTGCAGCTAGTTTCCAAAAACTTTGAGTAATTTGCCAGATTTTTTTGGAAACTTACAAGAATAAAAAAAACTATTTGTGTATTCTCTATAGAAAATTTAGATTCTCTATAGAAGCTTTTTGCTTGTGGAAAGTTTCGCTATTTTGGAAACTTTCCGCCGACAGCCCATAAGTATAAAAAGACAAACTATTTTACGTCTGTATTTAGATTAGTTAATACCAAATAAACTATGACACACAATTGTGAGACAGTTGGTAAGCATATGCTAAAATGCTGTAATCCTGTGAAGTCCGCACAGCTGTGGAATACAACCGTGTTCATGTTAGGGCTCATAACTTATATACACAGCCAAAAAACAACGGTCAATTAGTAGTACAACGGGCAATGGTGAAGGGATTAAGTTGGTCGATAGTAGTTTTAACTGATTCCGTCAAAATTAGTTTTATTATTTAACTAAATCTACGGACTACGGACTCCTATTTCTGGGCGGTTTTCCCTTCGAGCATTTGTGTTATACCTACCAATTAAGCTTACCTACACAGTACACATTCCTAAAGAACCTAACCTATTGGACAATGGTAACACCACCATTGTCTAATTATCCTCGTTTTCGCATAATCCTCCTACGGCATTACATATAGAGGAGATAGCACCTACCAGTGGCGTGGCGTCCCTTCAACCCGATTCCCAGCGGCTTGGTCACTTCAGGAAGATTAAGCACCTTTATCTATTGCTACTGAAGAAAAACTAAGCGAAATCATAGCCTTGCACAGGTACCTGAACAAAGATTGACGAAGTACCAATCAACGTATCTTTTTCTTTGGGTTTTAGTCTCATCATAGAAGATCCAAGGATTACTTTAAGGCAATGACGGGCAAGTGAATAATAATGTAGTTAGTAAAAAAACGATAGTTACCTACGTAAATAAAATCCATAATTGTATTGTTGCTAAATTATGGAACACGTTAAGTTACCTACGTAAATAAAATCCATAATTGTATTGTTGCTAAATTATGGAACACGTTATTCTGGACAGACTTTAAAGTGGGAAGTTGCGGGGAAACATGCTGACGTGATCTTTGTCGTTGGGGTAGGTTATCCGCTAAAGAGTGATAGACTAGATTTCACTCGAAAAAATGAACGGTGCCCGAGCGAGAAATGAATAAGCTTTATGTATTACCACGCGCACTACGATGGGGGCTAAATCTACTTATCTTCGAATAAATATAAGCTAAATGGATCTTGGTATTTAAATAATTAACTATTCTTCTATTAACCTTTACTTTGCGAAGAAATTGTAAATATAAGATTAAAAATATGAAACAAGTGCTTATTTCATATTTTTAATCTTATATTTATGAGACAATATGATCTTGAGAGGGCGTAGTTATGTACATACTCTTTGAAATGTTCTGATGTAGAGACTGTTGGATTTACTAATTTCTTCGAAAAGGTTATTTGAAAATTTATAAAACGTTTGTATGAAGTTAAACGAATTTTATAGTTTCTAATGATACCTCACTATATACTAGAGAACTGCTTAGTAGTGTTCAAGTAGCGTGGTTTATCTGAACGAAACACAAATGTAAAGAACAATCTACATTCGTGTTAAATACCGAATCCTAGTGTCGATACATCGACGAGTTTCGAGATTAGATAATAAATGTCACAGTTAACCACTCAACTAGGATAACGAGCCATTAACTGTATCAAGAAATCGTTTGCAAAATCCAATTCTACTACGAGTTAAAAAATGTGCGGTCGTAGCGGTGAACAATTACTGCGCCGATTTTATTTTACCCTTCTGTATTGTATTAGGGATGTGCCCTGAATGTATTTACTACCCTGTGCTCGCTACTGGTTACCAGCTGCTAGCGTAATTATTCATTCTAGAAATGCGAGGTTTCACTCGCTTGAATACAGTAAATTACACTTTCAGTTAACGCATGCATTTCACGGCGTAATTTAAATTTCTACCCATTTACTGACCGACGTTCGCCGCCGGCATACGAGTCTATTTGTTAGTGATTTTTGTTTTAGGGCTTATACCACTCATACATAATAGCCATTCCAGAATGTAGAGAATAAGTATATAATCTTATAACTTACAACGAACCAAAAAAATTGAATATTGACGATTATTAACCTATGTCGTGGTCTGTACCCTGAGTACCTAGAACGGAATAAAGATTTCTGTTAAAAAGGATAGATATTTACCAATTTTAACGTGTTTCTCTGCTATGTAATATGATTTTTAAGGATGAAATAAGTTTATAAAATTTATTTTTGTATTATATTAGCTAAAATGTAAAATCGATTTGTAAATTTTGAAAAAAGCAAAAGCAAATAAAAGGAGTCATCAAAATCGATTCATAATTGGCGGAATAATCGCGTAACAAAAGACATACAGGCGAATTGAGAACGTCCTCCTTTTTTGGAAGTATGTTAAAAATATTTTTGTCCTCTTATTACGCCAAAACGGTTTTAACTTAACCAATTTTGGTACAGGGATAGCAGGACGTCCAATGATGGTTATAGGATACTTTTTACCCGACTACGATAATTAACTAATTTTACGCGGACGGGCATCTTGTACCTTATTATCTATTCTGTGGTAGCGTATTAAACATGCCAACTGTTGAAAAAAGGCGCCTCCTATTTTCTGCGTATGTTGAACTGGCAGCGTGTCTCCAGCGGGCATTCATTTGTCTCGCGCGGCTTTCGTTGATGGACACTAATCAACAATCTGAGGAAGGTGATTAAACATGCCGTATCCGCGCTAAGCGCTGACCATTCGCCTCACGTAATTTGTACGCTGCTTTCTTAGAAAATAAAGTCATCACACTTATTACAACTCTCTCGGTAGCAATTAACGGCGTTTTATAGAACGATTAATGTAATAGGTAACACGAAAATTCGTATTTTGGTTCTGCCGCTAGAAGCTAAATTTAATAATGGTACACGTTTTAAAACTTGATCGTTTATTTCTCTCTCAATTGTTGTAAGTCAAGATTTAAGTATTATACTCATACTCATACTCATTTATTAATAAAATGTCAACATTTTACAAGTCAATACATTATAAAAGTTCTATTAAATTTCAAAATACAAATTATTATAAGAAAAACATTAAGTAATTATTAAATAAAAATTGAAATAGGTAGTTACATTATTAGTAATATTAATGATTATATTATTTCATTATTAAATTCGTAAAATTCGTCCATGTTATAAAAAGCATTGGTTGTTAGCCATTTCTTTAATACATTGAAGAACGTTACATTATTTTCAATATCTTTGATATTGACGGGTACTTTATTGTAGATTTTTGGCCCCACTATAGACATTGTTTTACCCGACTTTGCTAGCCGACAACGTGCTGTGGACATCATGTTTACGTGTTTCTGTGCAATACGTGTGCTTTTGTATGTAGCCAGTGGAAAGAGATGTATATTACATCGAACGTGCTTAATTATGTAAAAAATGAATTGTGATGTGAGTGTCATTATGTTTTTGTCTTTAAAAAGTTGCCGGGCGGGAGTGCCTGGTGCCACATGAGATATTATTCTCAGTGCTCGTTTTTGGAGAACAAATACTCGCTGCCAATCTGCTGCTGTGCCCCAGAATTCAAGCCCGTAACACATCGTCGAGTGGAACAGCGAAAAGTAGCTAGATCTAAGTTGCTGGTCTGGTAGCACCTGTGCCAGTCTGCTCAGGGCAAAACAAGCGCCCGATAACTTTCCACAGACAGTCTCGATGTGCGCATCCCATTTGAGTGCCGCGTCCAAGGTCATACCCAGGAACTTGGTTGTGGTTACTTGGGGCAGTACTTCCCCATCTACAGCTATTGTGAGTGGAGCTGGAGGTGGGCCCCCAAGGTTAATGTGTATGACTTGTGTTTTTAGCAGATTGAGTACTAAACCATTTGTACGGAACCAGTTTTGTAACTTTAAGATGTCAGAGGCAATTTTGTTCTCTAGTTCTGGGATAGTACTCCCTGTAATTACATTACACGCGTCGTCGGCAAAAATGAACATTTCGCCATCTACGCTTTCCGGTAGGTCATTGACTTGAATTAGGAAGCATAAGTTTGCAAGGGAAGACCCTTGGGGTACGCCTATGTCGATTCTCCCACTCTCTGATGTGATTCGACCATTATTAATAGCGACACATTGGTGTCGTTGTTTTAAAAACTCCAACATTAGTTTGAGTGCAGGACCGCGGATGCCTATGTGTTGGAACTTTCTCTCAAGGACGTCATGGTCACAGAGATCGAAAGCCCTCGTCATATCACACAAAAGAATCGCCACCTGCATTTGTTTTTCTTTAGCATCGATTATATTTTTTATGATGTCCCGAATTACAGATACGCATGATCTGTTTTTCCTGTACGCATATTGTCTTTCACTTAATAAGTTAAAGTTTTCTAAAAAGTTACTTAACCGTTTCGAAAGGCCGTATTCGAATAATTTTGCGAATGCAGGGATTATACTGATTGGCCTATAACTTTGGAGATTGTCTTTACTCCCTTTTCCCTTGTAGACCGGTACGACCTTAATATATTTTAGTATACTTGGGTATGTTGCGGTCTTAATTAAGTAATTGAAGATATTTACTAATTGTGATAATAGCAAAGGCAAACTTATTTTAAGGAGATGTGTAGATATATTGTAAATATCGCAAGTATTTTTATTATGGACTCCTTTAGTTACGATGTCGAACAATTCCTTCTCTGTAAATAATTGGAATCTTAATGACACATTGCTCGGGTCAGAAGATCGACACATAAGTAGGTACGCTGTATGTGGACTGGCGGTGGGGGCGCGCACGGTTTCGGCTGCACTTAGAAAAAACTTGTTTATGTCATTCGCTAGGCGCTCGCTTGACTTATATAATTCGCCGGTATTGTCTCGCAATAAATCGATAGTATGCTGGCGTTTTGATGATTTACGGCCTGTATATTCGTTTACGATCTGCCAGAGTGTCCTCTGTTTATTTGTGGACTGTTCTAAAGTGTTGCCGTAATGCGACTTTTCTGCGGCTGATAAGGAAGATTCCAATTCTAATGAGTGTGATAGTATTAACGGAACTAGTAGTTGTTTATCAAGCCCGGCGGCCGATGCGTTCAATAGATAGGATAGTGTATTTTTTTGTGTTATTATGTCGTCTGTGACCCAAGGACAATTGGGTTTACTGGTGATGTTAGTTTTTTTGTACGGGAAGCAAGTGTTACAACCATTATTTATTATGGACGTTAAGTGTGCTATTGGATCATTTTTTGATTTGTTTGTAATTGAAACCCAATCGATAGAATGGAGATACATTTTGAAACTATCAATTACCACATCATGGATTTTTTTAGTTATAATGATCTTTTGTGCGTGATGGTCGGAAACATGTGTTAGAACTATAGACGTGTTTATTTCTTGTGTGTGTGTGATGTGATTGGAGTAGACATGGTCTAAACACGTTCTTGACGAGCCGACTATACGAGTTGGGTAAGTTATTAATTGTCTAAAGGAATATGAGCCTATCAGATCATAAAGTGACCGTCTTTGCGTGGAGTCGGTTAAGAAATCTACATTAAAGTCTCCCGTTATCACTACTAATTTGCTTTCTTGGTCTAAGCTATTATCAGTGGTACTTAATTCGAACGCCAATATTTTTATATCCGAGTTAGTTGCTATTATTTACTTGGTTCGGTACTGCAATCTGTGGTTTCTACCGTTTTAAATATATACTTTTCCATTAAAGTTGAGTTTGAATAGAATCGTGACAAATGGCGTACTATTTTCATGTCGCAGTGTCATAAGTGCTTATTACAGTAGTAAATAGATAACGGTATTTGCAGAGTGGTTTATCTCCCGACCTAAACGTTAATCTCGATTGTTAACCGTTAGGTTGGTATCCATTTTCAAGATTGAGTAATTTTATCTCGCTAATCCAAATTAATTGCGCATTGATTCGCGCTTTAATGTTTTATTTTTATTTTTATAAATATACATTGCGAAACATACATTATAATAAGTATTTTACATTAACCTAGAACACGACTTTATTTTTCTAGAATCGTCACTACATAGAAGCATCTCCAGATTAACACGCGAATCTGATGCGTGAGGTCAATGGACAGTCATTGATTCGCGGTTAAATATTTTTATTTTATTTTTAGCAATGTAAACATACATTGCATAATATTTATTATGATAAGTACTTTGCATTAGCCTAAACTCGAATTTATTTTTCTAGAATCGTCACTTCATAGAAGCATCTCCAGATCCCCACGCGAATCTGATTCGTGAGGTCAATGGACAGTCGGCCACTATCAAATTATTTATAAATGTGCCTACACGATGAGTAAGATCCATTCCACATGCTTGATAATCTTTACTAAAATCTGTTTTGGACACAAATTGGCTGCAGTCCAGCACAGCCGCAGATATCGAGTTCAATGCGAGGAATGTCGGCGATCCGACTGCTTATACATGACGTTGTCCAATAGCAATTTGGCTTAAATGAAAGATTTATTACACGTCAACTTGTCCTGCGTCGCTAAGTACCTCATGCACGGTGGAACTGATCCGGTACTCTTTATATTCTAGAATATCAATTTCTGCAAGTCTGCGCGGACAGAGCACAAATAATCGATTATCTACTTATTAAATACCATGTTGTCGGCGTTTAATGTAAATAAAGGGTAATCTTTCACTTTGATACCTACAGCAAATAAATATCAAAGTTTCTAAAACCCAAAACCCCTCCAGTCGGGCTTATTTCCTTTTTTTGCGTAATTAAATAATAATAAATAAATATCGGACAACCTCACACAAATAGATCTAGTCCCAAATTAAGCTCAAGAAGGGATGGGTACCTACTAGATGACGATATACGTACTTATATAGATAAATATATACTTAAATACATAGAACAACCATGACCCAAGCACAAATATTCGAGTTCATCACACAAATATTTGCCCTGGCTGGGATTCGAACCCGGGACCGCCGGCTCAGTAGGCAGGTGTCTACAAACCGAGCCAAACGCGTCGTAATTGGTTGTTGTTTTTATTGTTAACTTATCTCTGATACACAAGACTAAGTCACTATCATCTTATAGAAGCATTAAGACCTGTTCCTATAAGATAATAGCAATAACTACAAGCTTTTTTTGGGAAATTCTGACATTTTGTTAATATATAACATCACATGTACCGAATTCAATAGCTTACCGAGCGTCCTGAAGTTGGCACTAGCTTTATCTGTTCTCAACTCGAGCTCGAGCACAAAAAGGCCTGTTTACGTGATAGCCAAGCCACTCAATTCACCTGCCAACTACCACACCGCACCCCCCACAACTAGGTACGCTCGGTTAGGCATGTCCATATCGATATGTCTGTATACTATTTGATAGATAGAGTATCCAGTCAGCGCAACAATTAACTATGTTTCCTTTTGTGTACACTGTTTTCTACCTCCCGACCAACTATTGGATGTTTCGATGTTTGCCGATGCACAGTCCGATTGCGTTGTCATACTGTCGGATTACGTTCTATTGTATAGGAATTAAAGGGCCTTCCGGTTGTTCTATTGTTTACCTTCTCTGCATCGCGTGTTGTCTGCTGTGACTAGATGTGAAGGTCGTATCGTACTCGTCAATCTGATCTAATTTTATTAATAATAATAATAATAATAATAATAACTTTATTGAGCGATGTAAAGGTTACAAATTACTTACATGTATGTATCGGTAGTTATTACTTATTAATACGTAAAACCTTTGTCGTTAGGTACTACACTGCTGAGTTATGTAATGAGCGAGAGTAAGCGTCTTCTGATCCCCGTACTAGTTTTTAAACTGTATCACGGTGGAACAGGATTCACCATTCTCGTCTTAAGCGCAAGATTACACATTAACAAACACTACTAACCTTATATTAACAATACATTAACTTATAATATAATTACTAACGTGTGGGTAAGTATAGAAATTAACAGATAAATTTTTTAGTTGGTGCTATTAAACGGGCAAGACAAGTATGCACCTCTTGTCGGCGATATCGCATGCAGATGCGGGGCAACTTAACTCGGCCGTTTTCTAGCTTTGTTCCTTAGTAGTAAACATGCAGTATATGCAAAGTTGACACATAAGTTTTATCTTAAGTTTGAGGTATAAATTAGTCTAAAGATACTAGTAGTGAAAATTAAGAAATGATCGAGTCTTTTCTTTTGGGCCCCTTACGTTAAACATAATAAAAATTTAAAAATAATAATAACAATAAAAAGAAACTTAGACACTTAAACATGATCTCAACACGGCGAGACTATTTTGTGTCTGTGGGTGTATTCGTTTATGCGCGCGCGCGCGCGCGAGCAAGTGTGTGTGTGTGTGTGTGTGTGTGTGTGTGTGTGTGTCTGTGTGCATGTGCGCGTGTATGTGTCAGTTTTACCATCTACTTATTTAATTAATCGCTCTGTATTCTCGTAATCTAACAGTTTTAGGTATTTATCCAGCATTAATTTACAGGAGTAAAAAGTAAGTGTCCGTAAATTCAAAGTT
This sequence comes from Apotomis capreana, assembly GCA_947623375.1. Classification (NCBI taxonomy): domain Eukaryota; kingdom Metazoa; phylum Arthropoda; class Insecta; order Lepidoptera; family Tortricidae; genus Apotomis; species Apotomis capreana. Next base: position 12,848,771 of record OX392506.1, on the reverse strand, counting down.
TTGCTTACTTTGTTGTAAATAACTGGTCCAAGGATGTTGAGAAATCGTCTTGCAAACTTAGTTTTATGTTCTGGGATCGTGTAAACAATATCGTTTCTTCTTCGTGTTGCTGCAAAATTAGGTGGATTTTTATGTTGTTCAAGCAAAAGCTGTTTAATAAATAATTGCCTTACAGTTAATACCGCAGTGTCACTATACAATGTTGTCGTCGGGTGTCGATAATTTTTGAACGTCATAACTTTAAGCACTACTCTCTGCGCTCTCTCAAGTTTGAGCATTGCAGTTTTCGTTGTACCTCCCCAGATAATGATGCAGTACGATATTATCGACTGGCATAACGCATAGTAAATGGACGTTAATAGCTTTTTGTCACAGACGTGACGAAGGGTTTTAAAGATGTATATCATTTTTCTCACTCTTCCCGTAAGGCCATTGATATGTTCTTGCCAGCTAAGGTTTTTATCAACTTGTATTCCTAAATACCTTATAGAATGGGTTTCGGTAATTGGGTGGCAATTACAGCTAGTATGACCTTGACAAGTATGTGCCCTAATTAAGATTGACCCTTCAGGTGGTCGATTTTTATTAGTTACACTGAAAGCAATAAATTTTGTTTTAGTTAGGTTAAGTGTGAGTAGATTCTTGTTTAACCAGTCAGTGACTACATTAAAACCAATTTGAGCAGTATTATTGACATTGGACCAAGACTCTCCATGAAACAAAATCACAGTATCATCGGCAAAAGTAATTATTTCAGCGTTGGTGAGTGTTAATCTACATAGGTCATCTATGTACACGAGAAATAGCGTAGGCCCAAGCACACTGCCTTGAGGTACGCCATAATCCATACAATCTTCGGTGCTGTATTGGTCTCCCACTCTTACCGCTTGTTTTCTGTTAGTCAGATAATCCTGAAATAATTGTAACGGTACACCTCTTATACCTATGTTTTCCAGCTTCTTTATCAATATTGGGACAGAGACCGTATCGAAAGCTTTTTTTAAGTCTAAAAATATACCGAGTGCTTTTTTATTTTTGTCAAGATTGTTAGCTAGGAATGTAGTTAGTTGTTGTACAGCATCAGCAGTCGATTTACGCTCTCTGAACCCATGCTGATTAGAGCTTAGTAGATGATTTTTTTCTAGATATTTTTTTAACCTGTTATTAATAATTTTTTCCAGAATTTTAGACAGCGTGGGTAGAATGGAGATTGGTCGATAGTTTTCAATGCAGTCTCTATTCCCTGACTTATAAATAGGCACTACAATTGATTTTTTTAGAGCATCTGGAAATTTTCCACCATTAAGGCAAAGGTTACAGATTATAGTAATTGGAAACGCTAGAGTATTGAGCGCAAGTTTTAAGAAGTACGAAGAAAGACCATCCCAGCCCGAGGATTGAGAATTTTTTAGTGTTTGAATTATAGTCTTCACTTCTTGCTCATCGGTTGGTAACATTGTCATTGAGTTTAATGGGGGCTCATTGCTATTAATGATTTTAACTCGTTCAGCTTCGGATAGCTGCGTTCCATTTATGATATTATTGGCCAATTTTTTACCAATATTGGTAAAATAAGAGTTTGCGTAATCAAGTGATTCTTGAGGTGAAGATTTTAATGTTAAGAGATGACGGTCGCTTTTTCTGACCTCATTGACACAACAAATTTGCTTGATAATTGACCATTGTTTTTTTAGATTTCTATGGTGTTCATTGATTAAGGATCTCTGGTGATCACGCTTTAGTTTATGTAGCAAGCGACTACACGTGTTTCTATATCTTTTGTATGTAATTTGAAGAATTTTATTATTAGGCTCTTTTTTGAGATTCCGGTGAAGTCTATCTCGGTTTCTTAAACATCGTATTATTCCGGGTGTAATCCAGGGTTTTATATTGCGCTTTCTATGTGATACTTGAATTATTTTTGTGAATTTTTTCAGTGTTTTGTTAACAAGATATAGAAACACGTCTGTCACTTCATTTACATCTGTCCCTTTCAGCATTGCAGTCCAGTTAATTTGATCTAATTCTGCTATTGCTGAGATATAATCAACTTTTTTGTAAGTTTGGGTTGGACTAGCCTTTTGTTTTTGACATTTATACAAGCATATCATAACGGATGAGTGATCCGTGACTGAAGAATCGCAGACGATTGTCATATTAGGTAAGTGAGTTTTGATCATGCAGTGGTCAAGACAATTATTTTCTCTTGTCGGAAATTTATGGGCTGGCAATATTTTATGTGAAGCTAACATGTCCATGTAGTCAGAAGATCTGTTATCCTGGTTATTCTCAACAATGTTTATATTTATATCACCTAGTAAAATAATATTCCTGTGTCTTTTAAGTTTGGTCAAAAGCGAATTGAGAGAGGAAATGAATTTATCTGTTTGTCGAAAGGATGGTGGACGATATATAGATATTATTGCGTAGTCTATTCCAAAAGTCGTGACAAGACAGTTTGCTTCTTGTATAATTTCAGGTTCAGTCGTTTCAGAAGGTAAGTCAGTTTTAACATATATGACAACGCCGTCATTTTGATTGTGGTTGCGTTTTGTTGAAGTAGCTTGATAGTTAGGTAGGGAAGGTAAACCTTTGTCTTCGCGTAGCCAACATTCTGTCAAAATAATAGCATCAAATTGTATGTCCAATCTAGTTAGTAAGACTTGGAGTTCAACAAAGTTATGGTTTAAGCTTCTTATATTTTGCGTGAATATTTTAAACTGTTCATGAGTTCCATTCGAGAGAATACTTTTACAACTTTCAGGTGTCTCCACTGCCATTGAATCACCGATATTGATATTTTTATCAATATCTGATGACAGGATTTGTATATCGGTCATTTTTGTTTGTGGTTTTAGAGACAAATACTAATAATGTTAATGTGATTCCATGGCAACTGGAGTTTGCAAGCTGTTGTTGTGAGATGTAAGTAGACGGTGTGTGTGAGTGAGTATTAGATATGATTGTATTAGATGTGTAGTGTATACGGGAAAACTTATGTTGCAAATATAAAGACAAGGACTTACAAAATAACACAAAGAATAGTCATTGGGTTGAGCTGGATGCTTTTAAGGATTCAACTTGTTGTTCTGATTTGATCACAATTGCTTCCGAGCCGTCCATTTGCCTGACTAGCACTTTTCCTTGCCAGATCCAGCAGTGTTTGAAGTTGTGGTTCTTACGCAGGTCACGTGCCAGGTAGTGCAGCTTCCGTGCACGCGACGTCAGAGATTCTGAGATGTATACAGGTCGCTTCTCTCCTTCTAAATTCAGAAGTTGCGTGTGAAATTTATCATCTGGGTGCATCTTGTTGTATTCTCTGATAGCTTGTATCAGTGTGTTACTTTGCTCGGTAGTCTGAAACTCCGCAATAATCAATTTTTGACGAGCAGACCTTATTCGCCTATAACCTAGCTAGAGATTTGCATTTTTTTGTGATGTCTATATGGTATTTATGAGTATTTTATGCGGGCAGTCGTCATTGATAGTGTGGTTGAAGCGATCAATCAAGCGCGGCTCGCCGGGCTGCGGCCGCTGCGGCGACACTCCACACTCCACGTCTGCCTGCAACGCTGATTGCGCCCACAGGCCCACTTCAAAGCGAACCGATGAAAGGAAGCGTTCCCAATGTTTCCATGCCTATGGGCCGCGAATGAACTTTTATTCATGTTCTGTTTATCCTGTCATACGGAAACCCTTTGCCTTAGTTGTTTCTCTATCTGTACCTAACGTGAGGTCGTTTGTTAATAGTCATAAATAAAACTATTATCGTTTATGTGCTATTTAATTAGGCACTTAGGATTGTTTGGTGCGATAGTTAATTCGTTATTGCTTTGTTTGTTCCCAATATCGGGGCGTGGAACGACTTCTCGTGAGAAATCGCATTAACCCTGTCAAAAGTGAATTTGAGTAACTTTTCGCCAGGCAGCTTTATCTGTCAGAGGCTGACGTACACGCGATGATAACCGATACTTAGTGAATTTCTAAACTTTACATTCCGTTAATAAATTTTAGTAGCGTGAAACCTATGTATTGCATCTGGCATTTGAAGGCGAACCAGTTCAGTTGGTGGTAAATAAATACCTGTTTTACGGCGGCGGCGCGGGCGCGGTGCCACAAGCGCCGCTATTTACTATAATTATTGTTTCACTTCATTCAATCCGCGAGTGATGCCCGTGTGTAATTGGAGCGACTTGATAACTCATTGCGCGCGCCTGACGCACGCATTATGGATTTTAACAGCATTTCGGGTGTATTATTTTAGTTTGGGTTGAATGATTCAGTTACATAGACATACCACAATTTGCAAAATAGCACACAAAATCCACAATATCCAGTAAAAGAAGTATTTTCCTTCGTCTCATGGGTTAGTGGTCTCGATAAACATTAATCTGCATTAATATCTTAAAGTTAAGGAGAGGAGTAAATATTATAGTACTAACTACTAAAGTTCAGACCTGAAAATGGTATATAAGGTATGAACATAGAGATAAGAAAGCTGTGTTCCCCATATATACCGGGTGGAATTTTTCTATGAGCCATGGAGGGGAACTACCTTAAATCCTCTAGTTAGATATTTTTACTGAAAGGAAACATTCCTTTATTTTTGAAAAGAATCAAAACTGCATTCAAAGATTTTCCAAAATCTGCTGGCCTCAACCGGGAATCGAACCAACTAAAAATAAAAAAAAAACCTCGATATTTTATTTCACGAATCGGTAGGATTATTGTTCAGGATAAAAGTTATCCAGTAAACTTAGCCCTACACTCATCTGTGGTACGAGATTCCATGAAATTTTATACTTATTACAAGTTCTTTATAACAATACGACTATCGTATGAAGTACAAGCTTGCTAATGTTATTTTATTTATTTCTAAGTATCTTGTTGAAGACTTTGATAAGAACATCGTTAAATGGTAATAAATAATAAATCAATGCACAATTTCTTCTTACAAGGCGTTCTAGTTGTTCTTCATATTAATGATAAAATGAAATTAATACTAAGTAATATCCACTTTTTTTTTTCAAAGACCAAATGTTTATTAGACAAATTTTATCCTGAACAATAATCCTACCGATTTGTAAAATAAAATATCGAGGGTTTATTTTTTAAATTTTTAGTTGGTTCCATTCCCGGTTCAGGCAAGCAAATTTTGTAAAATATTTGAATGCAGTTTTGTTTCTTTTTAAAAATAAAGGAATGTTTCCTTTCAATAAAATGAGCTAACTAAAGGATTTAAGGTAGTTGTGTGGAATTCTCTTAACATAATTTTAAGAGATACACCACACTCACCCGGTTTCCGAGTGCCGAGTGCTCACTTCATTAATTTCCAATTAGGAATAAAAAAAACAAATATGCGCAATTTCTTCCAAATTGAAATCTTTATTCTATAACTAGGCCTCAAGCGTACTTTTACATGTCTGAATATGTATAATTCTATAACAATATAAATAGTAACATTATTGCAGCTGACAAATCACTGGGCACACTTTAGCGGGAGATGTATATGTCTCCGGGTTCTTTAAACTAATATACTGCTCTCAAAGATATAAAGGGTCTGTTGGTCAACATTAAAATGCGATATAATATAAAACAATAATAAGCTTATAACTTAATAACGGAGATGTAGGGTGTCTACAATGTCAAATTCGATTTGGGTATGTAAAACGTCCCCACCAGGTTTTAGAGGTGTAGTCAAAATCAAAGATACTTAACAGTTTTTAAAACCAAGCTACATAACAAGTAATGTATTCAGTAGCTCAAAAATTAATACTAAAATATATTTATACCTAATATAATAACTAAAAATACCAGTATGTGAAGCAAGCAATAGCAATTTTTATTCTATATCTCTAATATATTTATCACAACATAAATAAAAAAATGTTATGGTATTGTTTACGTTGTGATATATGTATATAGTTAAATTTAATACACTGGACATTTAATCGTTATTTAGTGCAACAACAGAGCAAAGTAGTTTTTTTTTGCGAGTTCTGATTTTGAGTCCCGAGCAAGCGAAGGGTTCTAAGTTAGAATTCTGAGTGTAGCAAAGGACTCAACAGCACGAGATGCAAAAACTTTGCTCTCGAGTAGCACTCACACAACTTTTCACCTCAACAGCGAGAACACTATGATAATTCGTTAAATTATAAATTATTATTATAATTACAGTTTAAATTTCTTTTTGTGTTAGATAATAGACACAATTATTTTAATATTCGGTCGTTGAATACAATATACAGTGGAAACTGGATAAGTGGAATCGCAAGGGACTGGCTGTTTAGTTCCGCTTATCCAGGGTTTCCATTTATCCAGTTTTCCACTTAACCAGGTTCAAATAAAACCTTTTCTCACTTATAGAGGCTCTCGCTAACAGAGGTTGTGGATGCTAGTAATGTCGCTTATAGAGGTCACGTATACATATATGGTCAAATAAAAGATCAAGACTTAAATAATCCTCTTTTAATATGTATGTAGAGGTGTTGGTGTCCATTGCACTACCTACTCTCTCTACACATTTTTTTTTAAACTAAATCGTTTCGTTTTTCTGAATTCTTCTAACCATCCGTTATTCTTAGAAAAAATATGAATATTAGCTTTTTCTTTTATCATTGGCCATTAACTGGTACATTTTTTTTTCCATACAAAATACGAACCATAATGGTCCTCCTTGTATCGGTTTATTAAAAATACAAATTTTATAACGCCGAGCTATTCCACTCATAGAGGTTTCGGAGACGGCTGCTTCCAGTTACAGAGGTAAAAATAAGAAATTTTCGAAAAATTGATTCCGCTTATATAGGTCCCAAAATTCCACTTATAGAGGTAATTCGCTGCCAAGGGACTGGAACCGAGAACTTGGGTCCACTTAAAGAGGTTTTCCACTAACCCAGGTTCCACTTACCCAGTTTCCACTGTATTGCAATTTAAACTTTTTCGGGTGTTTTACTTAATTTATGGTAGGTATAACGCGTATCGGAACGTGTTCTTCTTCTTCGAGGTCAAATTCGAAAATCGAATTTCGAATTAATATGATTTCATCACTCTCTTTTTCATATAGTTAGATATGAAAGAGACAGAGTGCAGCGAAGTTAGAATGATTCGAATTTTTTAATTAACCTGTGGGTGAGGAATGACAATTCGTGACCATACATAAAACGAGTCGGACTCGCGCACCGAGGGTTCCGTACAAACACTTTCCATCCCTAAGTGGTCAAGTTAAGTTTGCACCTGGTATGTATAGCGCCCCATATAAATTAGGTGCAAAGTTAGGTATTAAAAAAAAACTACTTACTCGATCTCGTTCAAAACAATTTTCGTTGGTAGTTTTTATAGTAATGTACATCACATGTTTTTTTTAGATTTTTCATTTTCTTATTTTAGAAGTTAGAGGGGGGGGGCAACTTTTTTCCATTTTGGAAGCGTCTGTCACGCAAACTATTCGGTTTAGAAAAAAATATTTTAGAAACCTCGATATCATTTTTGAAGACCTACCCCACACGTATGTGTTTGATGAAAAAAAAATTTTTGAGTTTCAGTTCTAAGTATGGGGAGCCCCCAATATTTATTATTATTTTTTTATTTTTGCACCAAAATCTTAATGCGGTTCACAGAATACATCTACCTACCAAGTTTCAACAGTATAGCTCTTATAAATTCGGAAAAAAATGGCTGTGACATACGGACGGACAGACGGACAGACAGACAGACATGAAGAATCTATAAGGGTTTCGTTTTTTGCCATTTGGCTACGGAACCCTAAAAAGAGTTACTTAGCACTCTCGCTCGAAATAAAATCGCATTTTGTTCACCGTTATCTCGCAGCAAAATCACCATGTTTGAGCTGGTGAGGTGAAAAGACATTTTTTCTATTGAATAAAGGGATGTACTACTGTTAGGAAATTTATTTTCCTGTCCAATAAATCAGTAACTATGAAATATACAAATGGTAAAGTAAATTGATCCAAAGGTAGTCACGTCAATATAACCTCGTTATTGGGCAGGGTGGATGGATATGGATAGGAGTACCGCACAAATTACTATCGCAGTAGAATGTAAATGTATTCCGATCCAGGTGAATAGGGCAACTTATCCCGGTCCCGAGAGGAGTATGAAAATTATTTGGGCGCGTGCCAACGTTGCTCGGTTTGCGGCCAGCGCGACGCCTCGCCCATCCGACTCGATAACTAGTGCCCGCGTAATGTGCAAGCCACTTCGAAAGTGCATCATTTGTCTCCCCTACGTGTTAAACATGTGTGTTATGTCAATTTCACTGCCAATATCGTTGCATACGCAATTATAACGGTAACTAGATCTCATCCACGCTCGACGACTGCGCAGCCGATGTCCAATCAAATTATACGAATGACACAACAAAACTGTGCTGTTTTAGTGTTATGAACATTGTAGTTGGAGGGAATATTTACGCTAGTCACGATCCGTATTAGCCGGGGCGTTTGCTTACGTGAAACAGTGTTTATGTTGTTAAGGTAGAAATCTGTTACCAGTACAGCCGACAAGAGTTTACCTGGTACCTATTGTTGCTTTCAGGTGAGTAACGGCAATGTCATCGATACGGGAACCACAACCCTACTGGTATTTACTATTTGATATTATCGGCACTTAGCATGTGAATGCAACGTATAATCGTTAAAATAAGACTCATTAATCCGACATCTATCCGCGGCTACGCATCAGACGGTATATGCTTGCAGATGCAATTAACCGTGTATGTTTAAGTCGTTTAGCAATTTTAAACTCTATATCACACTTTTGTTTCATCTGGGAATATTGTTATGTGTGCAAGCATGTTCGATTGTTCGTATAATTTCGTAGGTTCATTAAAAGCCTGTCGGTAATAATTTCATTAAGTGTTCTCATCAGCATGATCTCTGCGTCAATTAGTACGAAAACTTTTCGCACGTGATAATGAACTTAGCTTGTGATAACTTCCAAATTAGGTTCATTTTATCGTTAATTTTCATTTCTCTGTTTATTTTAACGTAGTATTCAATTAAATTAGTTGTCTATTTTGATTTACCATTAAGTTATACTTCAATACTTATTATAAGATTGGGATGTTGTTTCTTAGCTACACTAACGTAGTTTATCTTTATATTTACTTCTCCATATTAGAAGCGTTCCTTATTTACGCAGAGGCATATTACTATACTAGGCATTTACTGTGCATATTACTTTTATAGGTTTCATTGACTATCTTAGTGCGTAACTCTATCTGTCTTGTGTTAATCGGTATTTTCCTGATATAAAGTTGTAAATCGATTTTTACAATGCAACTTCAATACCTTTATATAAGCCGATGAAAATTGGCTTTTATGGACGTTACCTCTCTTATATATGTGTATATGGTAAATCTTTATAACTGGCTGGCTTTATAGCTGGTTTTAATAAAATTTATAAGATATAACAAAAACGTGCAATCGAAGAATTGTGTGAATATGTATAGGTAGGGTGTGTATACGTTTGCCAAATTAAAATGGGGGATAGAAGGGGTAATTTGCTATCTCCTACGGACCCTAAAAAAAATCTTAGGCCCACGCATTTTTTATGTTTTTTTTTTGGAAGATCCTAGAGTGCGACTCGTTTAAACTGAAATTACAAGAAAGTTTCAGTGCCTAGACCTGATTTTTTAAATTTTATTTCAGGGTGTAATGTTGTACGGTTCTATCAAAATTACCAACAAGTCGGGTCTAGTTATTTTTTATTGACCCAGAAACGTCTTTCAAGATCCAATGAAACTGAAACTGTGATTACCATTTAAAAAAACTACAAAAAACATCTCTTGTCTGTCCTCTTTCTAATGATGTACAATAATGCCATACAAACCTTACAAAACTTCATAAATTTGTCAATTTTGTGCAATCCCAAGCAGGTAAATTTGATACTTATGCAGGATTTTGTGTAAATAACTCACTGACTAAGGCAATAATCTTGATAATCAAATTTTATTCATAATAACACATCAATTACAATTTGTAAAAAAAATATTTACAAATCTTGCTGAAATTGCCTTCCCTCATTGCGTATGTACGCGTAGGCCCTATCCCTTATTTCGACCATGGTGGTTCGTAATCGAACTTCTTCCTTAATGACGGCGATTGGGATACATCTTCCCTAGATTGAACTTCCGTGGCGTATACCTAGAGATGTACCGTTCCCGAGAACGTTCTTTCCCCACACAAACCGAGAAACGTTCCCGAGAACGGCACATCCCTACGTATAGATCTTTTGCCGGTCCCCAGATGTAAAAGTCCAACGGGGTTAGGTTAGGTTAGGATTGGGAGTCCCACATAACTACCGGGGTCCGTCCCTGCACCCTGGTGGTATGCGTAACTCATTTTCCCCTCTTAAAAAAAAAAGGTTAGGTTTGAGGAGGCTTGTGCAGCCTTTGCGGCCTTCAGTGATGATGTCATGTCGTAGAAGGAGGCGGCTGAGCGGGAGCGCGAGGTTGACGCAAATGCGCATCCACAGCGGCGCAGAAGACATGGCAGGCGGCGATTGGCCTACACAGGTCGGATGATGCCGCCATAACGAGAGTCTGCGGTTGATGGATCGGGAGACCATTGCCCGCAGTAAGAGACCCTGAGCTGGAAGGCTCCTCATGAGTGTTCTGAGGCGCCTTCAGTAGAGCGGAGACGGCCCTGTAAGGGCAGCGCTGTGGTTGAGTGCAACAGCGTTCCCGGAACCCGGCCGAGTCGGACATACCAACCTGGCTCCTGGTGTGCACTTGGTTTTGACCAAAAACAACGTTTTATTCCGCACACCGATTATCAACCGAATGCGTCCCTATTGCACAAAATTTACGAATTTATTAATTTGTGTAAGGTTTGTATGGCATTATTGTACATCATTAGAAAGAGGATAGACAAGAGATATTTTTTTCACAATTTCAAGAGCACGAGTCTTAGTAGGTACTTTTTTTGTAAATGATAATCAAATTTTCAGTTCCACTGAATTGTGACGTTCTGTAAAACGTTTCTAGGTCATTAAAAAAAAACCTAGGCCCGAATTGTTGGTAATTTTTATTTTGATAGAACCGTACAACATTACACCTTGCAATAAATCCGCTTAAATTGTTTTATTTAAATATGGAAAGTTTAATTTAATACAAAATACCTATACATTTGGTCAAATTTCTAATTAACATCGCCATTAATTTATTAAATAATAAAGAGGTTCACCCTCCCACATACTACACACTTTTTAAAGCGTTTTTGTATTTCACCATGAATAATCCCCGCCATAAAAAATAAACTTTAGCTGGCTGTAAAAAAATAATTACTCAGGATATTGACGTTCCAGCTAATTTAAAAACACGCTAAATTTGTTTACTGTAAATACACACAACAAATATGGCATAATTGCTGCAAATAATAAACATAACGTGTGTTGAAAACCAGAGTTAACTAAGTAACAAGTACTTACTACTTGAAACAAAGCTCCTATCTCAGTATCAATCAACTTACTAGCTAGGTACGATGTTTTGAAGAGTATTGACAAATTTTTTAATTAGTTTTGGTTGTGATCAAGCGATTTCAATGCGTTCAAGGCCTAATCCTAACTAAAACGGTCCGTAAAAAATATAATAATAATAATAATAAACGAGAACTGGCGCAGACCAAAGGTGCTTAGCACCGATGACCGCAGGGCGTGGCAGTGCCGTATGGAAGAGCAAGGAACTACACGGGCGGTTCTACAGTAGATCTGCTCGCGTCGGTGAACTGGCTACGCTTCGGTGATCTTTTCGGGGAAACCGAAGGTTTTGTCTGTGCAATTGCGGACGAAGTAATGATGACGAACAATTACCGGAGATATATCCTGAAGGACGGTACGGTCGACATTTGTCGGGCATGCCGCCGTCCCGGTGAGTCACTCAGGCATATAATCTCTGGTTGTTCTCATCTTGCTAACGGTGAGTACTTGCACAGACATAGCCAAGTAGCCAGGATCATTCACCAGCAACTAGCTCTTCGATACGGTCTTGTGGGGTCTGAGGTGCCGTACTATAAGTACACACCGATGCCAGTGCTTCTCGAAAATGGTCGTGCCACGCTCTATGGGGATCGATCTATCATCACGGACAGGACTATTGTAGCCAATAAGCCTGATATCGTGTTGGTAGATCGATCCAAGCGCCAGGCAGTGCTCGTCGACATCACCATCCCGCATGACGAGAACCTCGTGAAGGCCGAGAAGGACAAACTCAGCAAGTACCTTGACTTGGCTCACGAGGTGACCGCCATGTGGGATGTTGACTCGACGATCATTGTCCCGATAGTCGTTTCGGCGAACGGTCTTATAGCGAAGAGTCTCGACAAACATCTTAACAGACTCTCGCTAGATGGCTGGATCAAGGGCCAGATATAGAAGGCGGTACTCCTGGGCACGCGCATTGTCAGGAGGTTCCTCTCTCTGCAGCCCTAACCACCGGTAGCCAGGGCCCTGCCCCGCTGCCGGCGGCACCTTAGATTAGGTTTTTTATAATGTGTTTATATATATATTGTATTTTACTTTTTATATACATATATTGTAAAGACCTGGCCTAAGACAGGAAATAAATAAAGGGAATAATATTAATAATTAAAGACGTGTTGGATCCATATCCCCACGCAAGCCTTCCAAAAGACCGGGACGTATGAGCCCGAGACTCAAAAAATGAGAAATAAATAATAATAAACTCGATTGGGCTATTTACGCTTGTGATGTCAAGATATATTAAAGCTTGAAATATGCGAATATCGTAAAATTAAGTTAGTGTTTTTATCAAGATATGATTTACAGTGTACTTACTAAGTAAATATATTTATAGCCTTCTAGTTTTTTTTTTAATGCGTGGTATGTAAGAGGGTTTTTGATACGAAATGAAAAATGTATAAAAACTCGATTTACAAAAATCTATCACAGATTGGACTAAGACATATTGAATTCAACCTCTTCCAAATAGTCCCTTTATCAATCACCTGCTAAAGTTCCTACATCGTATTCCAAACACCCTGTATATGTAGTACATTCAGGAAGAATTTAGCGATTTGTAACACGTTCCTGTATTAATTCTACTGGATTATATTATAATCAAACATTTTTTAAGCAATTAGCAACAAGGAATCAAATTCTATGTCTCTAAATTAACGGCCCACGAAAAATTATATAGGCGGCATCTGTAGGGATGTTCAATTACGGACGGTTAATTATTATATCTATAGTCTATTACAGCAAGTGTAGGCGATAAAACCGCCTTAAACGACTAAAACATCAGCTGGAAACCGTATAACGAGATTAATGAGACTCCAGTACTTACGGATTTATTCGCTTTATAATATTTTATGTAAGCTTTTACAATCAACGTTTATTTTAGTCTTTTAAAGCCTACTAGGGCGGAACTTAGTTTCATACCTCGTTAGGACACGGTAATCGTTGGGCTGGCGGAGCAAATACATGTCCGGTCCAAGCTTTATTAAGGGAGTTGGGGAATTTACCCGCCTGTGCATAACTTATCAGTGAGATCAAACAAATCAACGTTATAGCGCGTCACCTTTGAGAGTTGTCGTGGATCGAAGTACCATTAAGGCCTCGCCTGGACACGTGCCAGAGTTGGGGTATTATTAGCTCGTCGACAACGTCTGAGTTAATCAAGCTCAAATAAGATCAATATTTCCCGTAGGTGATGGTCCAGGGCCGGCGTCCGGTGCCTGTCACGCAGGATTACGAACCAGAACCGACAACGATGTACGCCGCTCGTTTGAAACTTCAATTTACGTCTTAACCTAATTATGTCGAGAACCAACACGTAAACAAATTAATCTTTCGTAAAGAGACAAGGTTCATGTAATCGAATTCCAGAAGAGTCTTCTTAGAGCTCGATAGAAACGGATTCACTACGCGTGTAACATAAGTGGATTTGATATGGGGTTCAGAATTTTAGTTTATGATTTACTCTTGCATATGGTTGTTTGTCGCGAATGGAACGCGCGTAAACATACATCATTTGTTAAGTCATGCTGTATATCTTCGACAGTACATTCAATGGCGCTTTATAAATAGAGTGAGAACTGGGGATGCATTCAAAGACCGATGCCAAAAATTAAGTGTTTATGAATGACTAGCTGTTGCCCGCGACTTCGTCCGCGTGGAACCTTTACTTGAAAATTTTACATCTTTATTATTTTCAGATCTACGAGGGGCGTTCAATAAATTCTCGGTATTAGAATGAAAACAAAAGAATACGATAGGCGTTTTATTTTTATTTTTTAATGTATTCCCCCCCTATGTTTATGCACTTATAAGATCGGTCAATTAGATTTTTTAACCCCTCATAAAAATATTTTTTACCTTTGGTGTCAAAATGCCTCTCCACTGCTGCCTTCAGTTTCATCGTCAGAAAATCAATGACCTCGTAGATACTTTTTGAGATTGGGGAACAAAAAGAAGTCACTCGGGGACAAGTTTGGACTATACGGTGCGTGTGTATTAGTTTCGAACCCAGATTCAAGAGCAGCAGCCTTGGCAATATGAACAGTATGCACAGGGTCGTTGTCATGCAGAAGCAGAACTTCCTTGGCTAATTTTCCTCTTCTTTTTTTTAATTGCTTCTAAGAGAATTGGCCTATAATATTAGCGTAGTACTCTCCTGTAATAGTTACACCTTTTTCTTTATAATCGATCAGCAATATTTCCTCACAATCCCAGAATATTGTGGCCATGACCTTGCCAGCTGAAGGCATAACCTTGAACTCCTTGGGATGAGGAGCTCCTTTAATGTGCCACTGCATGGAGTCTTGTTTGCTCTCAGGGTCATAATGATGAACCCAGGTTTCATCTCCGGTCACGATCTTTTGCAGTATCTCATCAGGATTTTCACCACACAGTTCAATAAATTCGGAAGAAAAACAACACGCGTATTTTTTTGAAGCGGTATCAGCATTCGCGGTAATCATCTCGCACTGACTTTTGACATATTAAGATGGTCATGGATTATATTGTGTGTAGTACCAATAGAAAGGTCAGTGCTTTGGGTAATTGCTTTCACCTTTACTCGACCATCTTCCAATATCATTTTCTCCACTTTTTTTCTATTTTCTGTCGAAGAAGCTTCGATGGGCCGATCAGGTCTAGGGTCGTCTTCAATACTCTCTCTCCCACGCTTAAATTCACTTGACCACTTTTGAATTGTTGATAAAGAAGGAGCAGACTCACGGTAAACATAGTTCATTTCTTCTTTTATAGCTTTTTGATTTTTCCCTGTTTGGTCAAGAATTTTATTACCGCTCGGCGTTCTAATTTAATTAACATTGAAAAATCGCTCGTAGTGATCACGTTTATTCGGCAGTTGCAAAAAAACAAAAGAACATCGCCGTTTGAATTTTACTAATTTTGTATACTAATGAATGCCACTTACCATACCACCTAGTATTAAAAAGTTAACTAAAAAGGTTTAAAAGATTTCCATACCGAGAGTTTATTGAACGCCCCTCGTAAGTAATGTTGAAATTGTTAAACGTGCTTTATTTGCAATTGTTTACGAAATAGTAACGAACCCTTCGTACGCGAGTCCGACTCGCTCTTGGCCTTTATTTACTTTTTTTTCGGCTAATTTGCTCTAATTACGCGGTATCATTATAAAATCAGGTACATCTTCGAACGAATAGCTTTAAATTCGATGAATTTAAGAACGGCGTTTATAAATTCTTTGATTCGAATAATAATGCCTATACACAAAGTTTCAAGTACCGCACTCAAAAAAATGTTTGATCTAAGTACATACAAATTTTCAACCCCTTTTTAACCACCTTCAGGGCTGAATTTTCAAAAAAGCTGAAATGAGTTTTCTTATCTTTTAATAAAATACCTTTTTACAAAGTTTCTAATTCCTCACTTAAAATACAACTTATACCCGATACAACCTTTCAACCTCTTTTTAACCCCCTTAGGGGTAGAATTTTCAAAAACGCTGAAATTACTTTTCTTGTAGTCTTTTATACAAAGTTTAAAATACCGCAATCAAAAAAAGAATTGATCTTCATACAAATTTTCAACTTCCTTTTTCACCACCTTCGGGGCTGAATTTTCAAAAACGCTAAAATTACTTTTCTTGTATTTTTATAATATGCTTTTATATAATGTTTCAAGTCCCGCACTCAAAAAAATGTTTGATCGTCATACATACTTTCAACCCCTTTTTAACTTTTTTAAGGGATGAGTTTTCAAAAACGCAGAAATCAGTTTTATTTTATTTTAATACCTTTTTACGAAGTTTCAAGTTCCTAGCTTAAAATTAAATTTGAACCCCAAGACAAACTTTCATCCCCCTTTTAACCCCCTTAGAGGTTGAATTTTTAATAACGATCAATTAATGTTTTTTTATTATTATATATGCCTTTATAGGAAGTTTCAAAGAATTTGTTATGAATTTGAACTTTCAACCCCTTTTCCACCCTTTTAGGGGATGAATTTTCAAAAACGCTAAAATTACTTTTCTTGTATTTTTATAATATGCTTTTATATAATGTTTCAAGTCCCGCACTCAAAAAAATGTTTGATCGTCATACATACTTTCAACCCCTTTTTAACTTTTTTAAGGGATGAATTTTCAAAAACGCTGAAATTATTTTTCTTTTATTTTATTTTAATACATTTTTACGAAGGGTCAAGTTCCTAACATAAAAAGAAACTTTTACCCCATACAACCTTTCATCCCCTTTTTAACCCACTTAGGGGTTAAATTATTCAAAATCGCTTCTTATCTCTTGTACACTTTATAAATGCAACCTACTGTGCAAATTTCAACTCTATAGCATTTGTAGTTTCAGCTCTGCGTTGATGAGTCAGTCAGTCAGTCAAGACCTTGCATTTATATATATAGATTACTTGTATCAATCAGTCAATATCCTATATAATTGTAGCGAAATTTACCGATATCAGCAAAAATATACATAATTGTTACGATATTCGAAAGTTGCTCTTGTAAATTATATTTAGACTTATGTTAAATTATATTGAACTAGTGTTTATATATTTTTCAGTTTATAAAAGTAGAAGATAGCAGAAAAAAATATATTAGAAAATATATTATGGTTTTTATTTTGTATTTTGAAATGCTTAAAACACTGTTCGCCATTTTCGCTCATGATAGTGACGTCACCGGTCCCGTAAAGTAAACTGAAGGCCGTCTAGTGCAGTCCAAAAAGTGCCGTCACTCTCGATCTCTGTCAAAGTATTTTTGAGTGGACGGCACTATTAGGGCCTGCAATTCGAATATTCGAATAGTACGAATATTCGACTCGTTTTGATATTCGAATACTAATGTGTGCGGTATTCGAATATTCGAATATTTTTTTATTAATGAAATATGTAACAAATTAAATGTAATCCTTTCACTTCAGCAAAATAGGGTATGAATACCTATGTATAAAATTGTAGACTAACGTAAATAATGAATATATCCATAAAAATAACTTTCGAACTATGTATGTATATGTGAATATTATGAATGATAAGTCTTCTTCTCCTGGTCCGCAGGATTTTATAGGGATTGAGAAACTTATTTCAGGGCTCTGTGGTTCTGCCTGGCCCTGAGCCTACTCTTCTGAAGGTTTCAGGATTGGAATGCCGGTTTCGAAGAGGGTGCAAGGTCATTTTCTGTACATTGACATGCATTGAGTGCCCCAGATGGCTTAAACGTGGTGGAGCTACAGAAAGTCACAGAAAGAATTAGTGGCGATAGCACCTTAGATCTCTTTCCGAAATTAAATCTATGTACTAATATTTGGTATTGCGGGGACACGAAGCAGGCTTCAAAGAGGCGCTTCTTTTGTCGTTTGACAAAATTACTTAATTCTTGTCGGGTGGCTACAAGGTGTGTTTGGGAGATGCCTCTGATCACTTACTCCTTTGGCCTACTGAGGTGGACTGTGAACTCAGACTAAGCTAGGCGCTTTGGACAGGAAGGTGTTTCTCACTACATATGGTATATGGTATGTTAAAGCCATCATTTATGAGACTGTTGATTCTGCGTAAGAGTCGAGGCCGTTACTTTAAACGCCAAGAATCTCCACAACCGCGAGATGTACAGTCTCAGGGAATATTTCCTAAACAACAAGTATGGAATTAATCGCAGTGTAGTAGTAGAAAATACGTGGCAGTAGACAAAGCCTTCACTTTTACCAGAGCTACGTAGCACCGATGACCGCAGGAACGTATGGAAGAGCAAGGAGCAGTACGGGTTGTTCGTTGTTCTACAGGGTCCTTACAGGGATTCGCTAAAACACCTTAAAAGGATCTCGTTCTCGAGCCATCTGGCTGAGTCAAAGGACAGATACAGAAGATTTCACTTTTGGTCACAGGGTATCGTCGATTTCGCTTTGCATTGTCGTCGGCACCGTATGTTTAGCTATTCACGAATTGCTGTTCGTTTAATTACCACAGGATTTAAAAAAAAGCGACTTTTAATACTTTTTAAAAATAATTTCAACTATTCGAATAGTATTCGAATAATTCGAATATCTGCGAAAAAAAAAACGAATATTCGAATACCTAAAATGGTCGAATATTTGCAGGCCCTAGGCACTATACGATGGTCGAATTTCGAACAGCAAAAATGGCGGACGGCGTTTGTCGCTGTTCATGAAATTTCTATTTTCAATTAATAAAATTCAGCTTTCTAGCTCTCAAAAATACAATAGGTACATTTATTTTAGAGCTAGTAAGATCATTATTTTTTCAAACATATTTAAAAAATGGGTCAGCTAGTCTATTGAGACACCGTATGTGAACCCTTTCATAAAACTTCGGCAGATTATAAAAGTTATTCGTCGATCATTTAATATTCCGTATTGACGCAGAAGACGTAGGTACTTTTTTCATTACCCGAGGGTAAAGGGTTAATAATTATTTCGAGACATAATCATTTTGCGAATTCTATAAGTAATATTCATACTACAAAGTGCTGTTTACTTTCTATACTTACTATGTAGCGTGACCATTCGCTTGAGAATTTCTGCGTTCCAACAAGAGAAACGCTTAGCTGAGTAGTTAAGTTTTATTAATGGCATTACGTAAGTACTCGGGCTTTTGTTTCAGCCATTGCAATATTCGTTATGGTTCAAGCCTCATTTGACCTTCTTCTTAAAGTTTAAATGTTTCACCTTTTGGAGAATTACGAACGAAAGTAGCCTTGAGACCGCTTTACGTCGCTCTCAAACTAGTATTTAATGTAAACTAAACTGCGTGTTTATGAACTAGTTATGAAAATCTGTAGTCCTGAAACATAATATTGACTTGAGGTACTGGGCTCCTTAATCATTTAATGACCGAACTTATTCTCTAGCGCCGTTCATAACTTTTTAAGTAAGGAAGCATTAGATCACATTTAATATATATCGTGCGCTGTTACCTGAAACGAAAATGCATTTACCACGCACAGAGAAATTCCCTGTGTATTTACTGACAAGCGAATATAGTGAATCGAGAATCCAATAATTGATTTTAATAGAAATTAAAGTCCGGAAGCAAACCGGTATACCTATTCCGCAAATGTTAATTTAATTAACTTTTAGGTTCGGTAAGATATGTCATAATTTATTTTCTTTCACTTTTAGTGCCCTACGCGAATTCAGTTTGATTGTGTTTGTCTATTAAATACCTACGGACGGACATACCCGATGAGATGACAATACTGAAGTGCCAGCATAACACGCACGGTAGTGTACCTACTCAAAAATTAGTATTCCGTATGTTTGTTAAAAAAATCATGCTCACACCAGAAAGCCTGTTGTTAACAGCCTTAATTAGTCCAATATTATATTATAATATAATGCATAGGTACGCTTACCGTAGATATAATGTTGTCGTACTTAGGTGTAAAGGAATGGCAAGCACTGGGAAAAAGAAACCGCGTTAATTAACGGTGCCGGCGACCCATAAAATGGGCTACAGGGTGCAGTTTCAATGAGATTGCTTCCGCGAGTCGAGTGCATGTTGACTTTACTGTTGTCGAGTACGTGATGCGCCCCGCTATATTTTCTGTGAGAATATATTTACATGCAGACATTGTTTATTTTTTATATGTTTAGTGAGCATCATGCAGACATTGTTTATTTTTTATATGTTTAGTGAGCATCTAAAGTAGCTGATAATTTTAGTATGCAATTAGCCATAAGCCAGTAGAAATTGTCAGCTGCGTTTGATGCTGACCGTGTATCATACATAATCCATACTAATATTTTAAATGCGAAAGTGTGTCTGTCTGTCTGTCTATTACCTCTTCACGCTTAAACCGCTGAATCGATTTTGATGAAATTTGGCATGAAGATAGTTTAAGATCCGAGGAAGGACATAGGATAGTTTTCATCCTGCAAATTATCCCTAAAAAGATTGAAAAGTGAGAGAAGTAATTCATGATGACATTGATGACCCTGTCGGAAATTTAATGATTAGACCAAAAGCACAATTGCTCTTACAGTTGCTTAGGCGCTTTAAATAATCCCTTTTATTAATTAAGGTGATTCTGATTAGGTGGATATCTATCGTGTTGTACGAGGTTGCTTCCATACTTCCAAGTTCCACGCGGACGTAGTCGCGGGCAAAAGCTAGTTATATATATATATATACTCCCATGCCGGTTTCGGCTACGGTGACTGCTAGGTACCACGCCAGTGATTAGAGGCTCTAGTGATTAGCCCTATCGTGTGCCCTCATATGGCTACAGTAGCCAATCTTATGCGTGAACGTGCGCGAGCATTGGCGGCTCGTAAGGACACCGTCAACATAATTGTAATTGATGGCCGTCGGTGTTTTAGCCTTAAGAGCATCACGCTTATTATCAAGATCAACTTTCCTTTGCTCTTCAAAGTGATTTACTTTTCCATGTACCAAACGCCTCCACTCTGGACGACGAGTTGCAACTTCCTCCCACTGTAAGGGATCAATATTACATTGCTTCATATGTCTTTTCTGAACATCCTTGAACCGAAGTAACTGGCCGCCTTGTTTCCGCTTACCATCTTGGAGCTCAGAAAAGAAGATGCGTTTTGCTACTCGTTTGTCGTCCATTCGCGAGACATGGCCACACCACCGGAGCTGCCGCCGCATCAAAAATGCTTCAATGCCACAGACTTTTGCCCGTCGAAGTACATCGGTGTTTCTCACTCGATCAGACCATTTGATGATTAAAATATCGCGCAAGCATTTTAGGTGAAACCTATCCAACATGCGGATATGCTTCCGATAAAGGACCCAGGTCTCGGATGAGTACAGGAGGTTTGGGAGAACGATAGCCACATAAACAGAAACTTTTGTAGAAAGCTTCAAATCATGCGATCGCAGCACCTTGGATCGCAGCTTACCGAAAGCCGCGGCAGCAGCAGCAGCGGAATGAAATGTTGTTTGTTTGTATTACCGAACAGATATTTGCTCAATATGGTAATTTATTGTCACTTAATTGCACAAATAACACAAACATTATAGTACAAATAGCAGAGTTATGTAAGATTTTGTTGAAACTGAACAATCCTACATTTAGGCCGGCGCTATAGAATAAAATAAATTGAGAGACACATTAGCTCACTGATGACACACTTAAAGCTAACCGTAATTTTGCTATTATATGATCATCTTATAAGCATCATTCATCCCGATATTCCATCATTTTGACGCCCGCAGCTTGCCCCATTTCCTCGAAGAATGTTAATATAACGTACACAGTCATACATCAATTCGATATTTTGTGACAAAAAACTGAACCGTTTAAAGTGGGTACGGGAGCGGGTCTCGGCTTTACGAATGATCAAGTTAGCTCACCCGACGTAAACTAAGTGGCTGTTGTTTTAAATTTCACTTTCAATTTATTTATTAAGTAAGTGATTTTAATAGAATATTCCAAGTAAGTTATTTTATTTTCATCACATTTGCTCGTAAAACATGGTATTACATGTAGGTGTACTGAAGGACTAAGGCCTATATTGTTCCCGCGGGAGTTATAAATTGTTAGTTTTAAAAATATAGTACGCACTCGGAGTTTACTTCAGACTAAGAAGGTTTCAATCCGGCCAAGGTTTTTTGTTGTACGAACAAAACTTGCCTACTAGCAAATTTTATTGGTGTATTGAATTAATACAGTACAGGTAACTGCATTCATATTTATGTTTTACAATTATTTAAGTGTATTTTGCAATAATTTTATTAAATTAAATTTTGAATTATCGTTACAATCTGGCAGTATGGTTTGTCATGTTTCTAAACTAAACGCAGTTCTTAGCATTATCTGTGTTAGACGACACAAAAAAAAAGAAAAAAAAGTTATAAAATTATTGGTTAGGTACCTACTATTTAGTTTTGTAACAAAATTACTGTTCGTATTTAAGTTTTATAATATATTACGGTGTTCATTATTCCTGCATAATATTGTTAATTGTTATTTGTTTAATGATAGATGGTAAGATTCTGTGTATATTTGTTATCTGTTTTAAGCTGATGGCCGTTTTGCCAGTGCTTATAGTAGTAAATTAAAAAAAATATATGCAGAAAAAAGTTGGTTGTCAATCGTTATCGTTTAATTAGTTTAATGTTTATTTTTGTCTTATTTAGTTAGTATTTGTTATTTACTCCCAAATGTGATGAAAAATATTGTGTGTATGGCGGGTAGTAAGGGGATTACAAACTCAGGGCTCGGCATTAAAAGCCCTCCGCCTTCGGCGTCGGGCTTCTAATATACCTTCGTTAGTAATCCCCTACTTACTACCCTTATGACACAATATACTATTAAACGTGTGACAGTCGCGCAAACCGAAGAAAAGATCGCATAGTGTATTTTTTTCCCAGTGTAGTGGCCGAATTCGACAACGCTTGTTTTTTTTTAATGACTGAATGATATGATGTTGAGTCAAAAAAAAATTGAAACAAAAGAAGGTTGCTTTTCAGGCGAGGAGCCTGAAATGTTGTTTGAAATATCATTAATACTCCCTTCGTGTCGACCTCCCTACCGCACCCTAAACGTAAGACTCCCGAGCCTATTATATGGAATACAATGTTAATATTTCATAGCATATTTGAGAAAATATAATAAATTCGCATACATTTAATTTCCTCAATCTGCCTCGTTTGCACACGCACAGCCCTCATTCATTAGTTCATTACATACTGGCAGATGAAAATGAATAATAATTACATAACTCGTATCCTGGAATTCCCATGATACAGCTGAATCCCTCTGGATTCTAAATCTAACTTTGTAAAGTTCCTTACGCTTAAATTTATTTTTACCCTTTACAAATACTCCTAGATCTCTAAAGGACTAAGTGTCAAAATACCTAAATCCCAGAATACCTATTTTTTTCTCATTAAACCGGATTCTTAATATGGGTGAATTATAAAATGTCCTAAGTGTCAACACCACAAATAATTAATTATATTTAGAACAACCAAATGGTTGTGGTAAATAATTAAAAATACCCTAATGACACATGTCTATTTAACCTTGATCAAAATCAAAACGTTTATTCTGTAAGTAGGGCACTTCCACATGTCTGGAGGAGACCTCTTTTGAGAAGAAAGCCGAAAGAAACTCAACAGTAAGTGATGTTTTTATGATCAATTGCCTAATTTACCTATTGGAACTGTAACTACCTATTATAGTTTTGGAAAAATATATTCAATCACGACGTGTTGAAAAACTTAATTATTCACCCACACATAGTTACTCGAAATCAAAAATCACGAAGAAAAAAATAAAATCTGAATTAACGCTTGTAAAATATAATTTAGGCATTTTGACTCTGTGACCTTTTGCCATTCAGCTATTTTCGTTTGAAGTTGTTTTGAATTTTCAGTAAGTATTTGAAAGACTTTGGGATGAAGACGTTTTAGGTCACAGTTTTTAAGACTTTTCTTCATGTAAAAAAATATACATTTTCATATCTAGGTATCATGGGCACATGGAAATTTGAAATTTAGTGAAATTCTAAGGCATTTTGCAATCTAGTCGTAATAAACCCTACTCGCTTTAACTTATTATTATCTACATATATATTGAGCTGTCGAGCAGACAACAATTACTTTTCTTTTCTATTCTTGTCGATGTCGTATTGTAGTATATTATTTATCGCATAATATGCAATAAATAATCATAAGTAAGATAAAAATTGACGTTATCCATCACATAATCACGTCATTATTGCACATTACCTGACATCTGACATACTTTATGCACATAAATTATATAGAGATCGTTTAGCTTCTTTTTAATTTTTTCACTTCTCATTCGGTCTTCACTCATCATTTATGAAGTATTCTGTGTGTTTTTTTTGCGGTCGTCGTGCATAAGAAGAAAACCTGTAACTAAAACTTATCTACAGCATGATAGCCACGTCCCTTGTTATACCGCCGTTGATCGGTGAACTCTTTTTACGCCTCCTTTGACCTGCTTATTATTATTACCACTTATTACAACGTCGTGCCTCGAAGCAGCCAGAGGGAAACTCATTTTATCTTGTGCTCAGGGTGTTCATCTCTGGAACAAACGTTAGAACAATACAAATATTAACGAGAACAATACTAAAGAGTGTCTTTTATGTACACGACTGCGCAAACAGCAAAGCCAGGATAATCATTTATTATGAAGAGCGAAATGTTCGGCTGCGTGTACAGTAAGTACAGTTCTGGAAAACTGACGCGTTTTATAAATATTTCAGCATAATTTGTTATGTTGTTTTTCGCGCGTATTTGAGTAACGATGTATGTGGGAATATGTATTACTTCGTAGCATTGAAACGGCTGGATGATGGATGAGTCCATCTTAATACCAAGAAATGGACGGATTTATCAAGTTGCAATTCGTGTTCAGCCGCCATATTGCTGAAGATCTGTTTAACATAATTATGTAGATATTTGTTTTAATATGTTGTGCGAGTACGTACGTATCAAACTAAACGTGGAACTTTCAGGATTTGATTTATATTCGGTTTTAAAACAACCGATTTAATTTTATGCTCTATTTAGGGTTCTATAGCCGCTGCTAGAGAGGGATCACCACCTGGTGATCAAGCGCTTGAGGATACTCATGATAGTTATTCATCATAGTATTCCTTTTTACTTCGTTATAATTTCAGCGTCGCAGTCATTTAAGATGTATTTTATTGTAGTTTTATTTATAGCGGAATACGTAGGTCGTTGGATAGCATTGTTTATTATTTATATATTTGCAGCATGTACCATTAATGAAGTTCATGTTCCATAAGGTTATTGATTCGTGTAATTCGTTGAACGGCGGCAATGCTGGGGCGGCGGGCGGCGCCGAGAATTATTGATGATCGAATCCAAACCGATCCGGAGGCGAGGTGTCGGACCACGTCGCAACCCTCTCACAATTAAATATTTTTAAATTTTACCTGGAATCTAAATGGAATATCTTGGAAAAATCAGAAGCATCAGTTCAGTTAACAGTTATCTGTTTATTTATTGCTTTGCATTTCGATTCGATTTACTACTTAGTTCAATAAAACTGAAATATTTCTGTCTAGTTAGTGGTTAATTGATATACCTCCTTTGACCGTCTGCTTCAGGAAATTAATGAATGTAAATATGTTTGAAAGGTACCGATTCCATTATTGTTGTTTCTATTTGAATTCTTCATTTAATCGATGTCATAAATCATACCATAGAGAGAATGTAGACATTAAGTAATGTGACAAAATTTATTATAAAAAGGAAAACGAAGCGAATGGCATGAAAAGGGATATTGGCTTGAGGTTGACAAATGGTGAAGTATGGAGCGCAGAGCGAAGGGGCTGTCAAGCGGGCAGCGTCCGGAAGGGAGCTATTCCAGCTAGTTACGACCGACTACTGAACGCCCGTCTCCATTGTCGCCCACATGTTCAATTGCCAATGTGGGGGACACGTTCTTACATGTGGCTTTCTATTACACCCGGCCAACGAACACTTGTCTCGACTTTTATCCCGGCTCCTTACAATGAATCGACTTTTATTTAGGTCTAACGATATTTAGTATTTGTACCTACATATTAAATATAGAAGCTAACATCAAAGGTCAACCACTATTTAGTTTTAATTTCAATTCTATTGTAAAATTCGACAATTTTTCCTTAATTATTAGTAAAAGGTCCAGGGGCTCTGAAAGATCTAAGGCGAAAAGTTTTTAATTAAGAACTTTGTTCAAACAGGCGAGTAGACAAGTTTGCAAGAGTCGTGGTAGCGGCAGTGGCTCAGTTAGCTTTTGATACAATTAAATTAACAGGCTCGTTTTTGTCGACCAACCCAAAACATTTTAAGCTTTCTGTCTTTCTTCAAAAACACTTCACCCATTTCATTATCGTGCGACAAAAGTCTCTAAATAACACGTTTGTGAGTAACAGAGACAAAATATCTTATCGTTTTTGTAACACCCTATTATCACCAACTTTTACTACGATTAAGGAGCTGTTATTTTAGGATGTCAAAGCAGTAGGCATAAGCAACATATTGACAAATTATCCATTCATAAATCTCAACATGAATTTTGTAGACCACACTAACTGCGATGTGTTAACGTATTGGCGCGTTTATACGCGTTCCTATACATATATGTAGCTCTAATAATTGCTAACAAATTCTGCTTAGAATGCAGGTACACTAAATTATGTATGATAACACTGTAGGGATTGATATTTTTATTGTGAATATTCAGATCAATGCATAGTGTCGTAGTAGCCGACACGAGGGTGCCTGCCCGCGCCCGGCGCTGAGGCCGCGCGCTTCGCTAAGCACTGTAAATACTCCCCCAGTCACGTACCACGGCTGCAAACTGTTGAATATTAAAATATAAAATAATATTCCCACAAAGATTCTGCTGAAACTAAGAGCTTCGTGTTCGAGACGAAAAAAATCCTGCCCAAAACAAATCCCTCGCGCACGCCAGGCCAAATTGTAAAAAAAATTAATAACTCTGTCTGGCTCTGAGAGCGGTATTTAAATGTTTCGTGTTTTTTCGGCATTCAGTTTTGCTACAAGAAACCAAGCTCTCGTTTAAATGACATACTATAATGTATTAGAATTACATGCACGGCAGGGCGAATAGAATATTGCGCTCCGTTAAAGATGCAGCACGGCTCTTATAAATGGGTCTCGAGATGAAATCGCATTAAATCTAAATTGTTCCTAGCATTGGATTGTACTAGAATTCGGATACTACTACTATATTCATACATGAAACACAATTTGTTACATTCAAAACTAACAGAGTATAAAAAAAGGAAATAGAGATAGATTCATCCTTAAAATCAACTGTATGTCTGCTTTGGTCTGTTTGATAGAGCGTAAGTTTTATTATCGCTGCTTGACGGGTCCCTGTTTGTGTTTACAAAATCCAGCATCTGTTCAGCGCCGAGGGAACGTCCGGGCGCCGGGCGGGCTGGGGGATGAGAAGGGGCCTTGCACCTACGCACTCCCGAAGCCCCATCCCATGTCATTAATCTATCATCGCGTGGTTGAGAACCGCATTTCGCATCCGAATGACGATATACATATTATTGAGGGCTTCTTGAGACGTATCATCACAAAGTACAAATGTTACATGATACGACAGTATTGATGGTTTGAGAGGTCCACAATCTAATTTTGGAATTTATCAAATATAACGAACTTATTAAAGCCCATAAACAAAACATAAAACCGACTTCTAAGTAGCTAACGAGCGTTTTTATTGCGACCCTCTTGTGAACGCATCCTTAGAAAAGCACTTTAAAAGTTCTGAAATTATGCTACCGATATACTCTTACGATAAAGGGTTTCGTTTACGAAATATTAAGCACAGAAGTGGTCCCTTTGTGTGGCTTACCCGCGCCTCCCTCCTTCCTCCCGCCCCACCCTAGACTCCAAAGTCAGACTACGGATAATTTGTAAAGATAAACGTAAATAAATACCTTGAAAAAATTAAACCAAAAATACAGTAGGATTTCCAGGAAATGTATATATTTAATGTAAAGTTCAAATGAAATACGTAAAAATGTTCCACTCCATAAAATGTATAACTGAAAAAAAAAGAAACTCAAACTTACTTTACGAAAACCTGAGTGTGAGTGTGGAGACGGGTGATAGAGACACAGACATCCGACTATAACATGGAACTCTGACTGCGTGCACAAGCACATACTGATTCTGATAACACGGGTATAATTTCCACGTACATACATTAAATAGAGAAATTTTAAATAAAGTTATGATAAATCGCAGCCCGGGCCTCTGTATGTAGTTCGTTCACTATTAGTCGTTGAACTTGTAAATAGCTGTTATCGATGTGTCAATATGTGTCGTCTTCAAATTATCGTGAGTCGTAACGGCAAGGTCCCCCGACGGTGACCCCAACTAGTCCCTATCATCCAGTCATGAATACATATATAACTATTATAATGTGTTGTTGTTTTATATTGACCGTTATATTAGAGATAAGGCGCGTATGTTTATGTAGCTATTTTATAATTACATGCTATGAAATGCGTTTCTAATGTTGTGGTATTCGCTGCGCTATTCAACTTTTCTCATTAAGCATTTGTGTTTTCGACTTGACTGGTCTGTAGCCTTCTTCGCCTTTTGTAATAATAATTCCTAAAGAAAAAGTCTTGTTTTAAAACTCATCGATAAAGTTGGTTAATACATAATCTGCGTGTGGATAAGCTAAATACTTTAAACTTGGGAGTAACAGATTCAATTTTCGAAGGTTCATCCTTTCTTATGAGTAAAGCGTTGGACCCTGAGACAACCCGATAAGAGAAGATCAATTGCAAATTATGATCATATTTTTTAACTTTAGCTAATTGACAACATTTCATATTTTTAAGACTATCATTTTATTACTTTTCTGAATTCTACTGAAAAAGATGAAGTAATCTCTGTTTTTATTTACTTTCTGAGATGATTATTTATTTTATTATTAATTTATAAAAACAAACTCATTTTAAAATGTGGCAACACCAAAACCAGAACTTAATGGAACGGTTACTTTAGTCGGTTTTCTTATTAAAAAAAAACTTCGGTATGCATCTGTCATCTGTCAACGTCAAATAAAAAAAAAACTATGTTTTCGCTCTTTGGTTTAGACAACAACCCTATTCAGCCCGTACTGTCTTAGATTGCAGTTATTTGATGTATTTTCTTATATTTCTTTAAATACAGAAGAATAAATTCCAAGATTTTTTTTTAAGGTACACGACATAAAGCCCTGTCGATCTCTATATTAATTTCCACCTGTTATAAATATGAAATGTTGTCAATTCAATGTTAAGTTGCATAGTTGATTGGGGTTTGGAACGGCCACGATGACGCACGGCAGTAAATCCAGCCAGAGACGAGTCGTGTCGCCTTCAATTACATTCAATTGTTCTTGATATAATTACCTACCTAATTGTGAAACGTAGGATGCTTTTGCTTCTGCTCTGTTAAGCGACCCAACCTATTCCTTTAATACATATGGTAAGAAACGGCTTCCACGGAACTTATAAGATATTAATACTGAGCCCTGACTTAAAGTAATCTTGCTCCTTATTGTTTCGCTTCAGCTGATGGCGATTTAAATTCCGGTAGATGCCTGTAACACGATACAGCTTTAATTAAACAATTTAGTCTAATAAATTACTAATTCACGTACCTAGTTATAAATACGGTATGGTTTATACCTAATGGTAACAACAAACGAACGAATAAATTAAACGAATTAAAGCAAAGTAAGATAAGACAACTATCATTATAACTACTCGTATCATATGAAAGTTCATAATATATACTGTTTAATTGTTCTATTGAGTATATTTACACCTTACTAGTATCGGAGTGTCTGCTGGAAAATAGTACACATAAAAGCTCTTCTAGATAAAGTAAACTGTATAAAACTTTCGTAACTATAAAACCCTTTTCTTTCCCACTTATCGTTACGAATTTATCCGCACTGTATCTTCAGGACAAGACGATAAGTGAAGGTATTGAATTTCGTTAAATTAGATTGTAAGTACACCTATTTCCTCCGTCGCACACGTTGGGTACCTCTTATAAATACGATTCCGGAATGTGAATTAGCTAATCGCTATTCCAGAACAAATGTTCGTTCGAAATTGAGCTTGGACTTAGAATTCAGTAGAAATAGTCGCAGAAGCTAATAAATTTCATTAGCGCATAGTAATTGGCGGAAACCTAAAAGCCCGTCCTTAAACTGACATTATTTTGCGAGGGAGTATAATAACGTACTAAAATATTTAATCCTCTCGTACAATGACAACGGAAACAAGTAGGATTTAATCCTTAATACGCAGTTACTTTGTTAAGTGCACACCAGGGTTACACAAAGGTGTTGTGCGAAGCTAAATCCATTCATCCTATAAATAAAACAACGCTTACATGTGTTGCCGAATATGCATCGCTGTTAATGTTTACATCGCTAGTTAAGGCTATGTTGTTTAGGTTGAAGTTTTGGAATTTACGGCAAACAGCGTATGTTGGGACGTCGAGAGCTAACAGATTCCTCTTAAGCAAGAGGGCGTTTGGATGCAAGACGAATCGCAGACTCGCTGGTCTATAAAAAGTCAGTTTGTTTACGCGACAGCGCTCGCCGGATATGACTGGACGGTGGTACGCCACATGTAATGGGAATTGTAACTTTTCTCAAAGTGTTTGCCAGTATTATGGTTCAGGCTGCATAAAATTTATATGCTCATTTATCTCGTAGTTGACGACACGGCTTTAGCGTTGTTTCACTCATTAAAATGGTTAAAAGTGGTAGTTTGATTTTTTACGGTCTTTAATTTCCAACATATCTTTTTCTTACTAAACTTTTCTGAAACATATTAAAAGTAGTAAACCAAAACCAAACGTTTTAATTATTATAATTTTTTAATACCGTTTATTTCGCGTATTCCTGACACGTACACAAAGTTTCATGCAGCACTGAGTATGAGTCATGTCTATTGTTTGGTTATGGTACCATAAATAGCACAAGCTCTTAGGGAACGCTATGCAAACTCAAACATAATTTTAAACCAAGTCACCAGTGTCGGGCCCCCGCCCAGCGTCGCGATGGACAATTAGAACTAACAAAAGTGAAGTGCTCTTTGCGCGGTAGCGCCGGCACCACACGGTATAATACCCCGTCGCCTTGAGAGACTTTCTTCTAAATATAATCCCTTCGCACGTGAATCTCACTCGCGCCTGATAAAGTACTATTACACCCTATGCTTGTCTTTATAGGCTCATGAAACGTCGTAAGCGTCGTTATGCTAGTTATGGCGTATTACCTGCTTTACACCTTTTCATTATTTCATCGCGTTTATTACATCTTCGCCAATGAAAAGTTTTTATAACGGGATTTATTAACAATGAGAGCCTATAGCTTTGTAAGGGATTATATTACTACGCATATAAAAAGGAATCATCTATAAAAGAGGGTTTATATAATTGTGACGCGTATACCTATCCGCCAACAATAAGTGTTGTGTACAAAGCAGATGGTAGCGTGGGAATGCAGGAGTGTAGCACTCCATTTTCGGGGAGGGGAATCCAACGAAGAATAGCAGCTTTCAAAGGTGACGAGAAAGGAGACCCACTCCGTTGAGCGGCGATTAATAATATCTTTAAACGCTCCCCAGCCTTCCTTTCAGTTGTATCGGTATTACTGCCCAATTCGTCCGCCGAATAAAACATGATAAACAGGGTTTTTTGTACTTATTCACGAAGAGAATATAATTGTACAATTTGAGCATTGTTAGTTTTAATAGAAAAAAAAAACAGATGCGTGCTCCGATTATTAAATGTGCCACTAAGTATTTATTAATTTGATAAGCGAGACGAAATTACACACAAACATATTTATAAAAATGTATTAAATACAAAAGTTCCGGGCTTGTCGTTATGTCCATAATCTATTGGGGCTGAAGATGCGGTTATCAACTTCTTACAGTTAGAGTTTTCGAATTACGCGCATTATCCTATTCCTTTGCATCACTAGGTTAAAAAGTTTTGTTGATGTGTAATGGTGGAAACGAGTGCGATACGAGCGCTGTAAATCTTAAAAATAAATATCGGGCAACCTCACACAAATCGATTTAGTCTCACAGCTATGCTGTAGTAAGTCTGTGTTATGGGCACTAAACGACGATATACTTAAAATAGATAAATACATAGAAAACATCCATGACCCAGGAACTAATATTCGAGTTGGTCACACAAACATTTACCCTTGCCAGGATTCTAACTCGGGACCGTCGGTTCAGTAGGCAGCTGCACTACCACTGCGCCAACCGCGTCGTCATATATTGCGCAGGAAGATCGCTAGCCCTCTTTTTACGTACTGCTTCAAATGCTACTGCATAATAATATACTTAAATTCAGTGTAGTAATACCACATTGTAATAGATTCACAGACATTTTATTAGATGTCAGTGGATATGAATAGTAGAGTTCACTTTTTAATTTAAGTTTTGCTTTGATTGTATTTATAATCGTTAAGGAATTTTAGTGGATTCATTTGTATGGTAATCGAGGTCGGTAATAAAATAAGATGTCAGTAACAGTCGTATAGTCGTAAATAAATTATATTGTTTTTACAATAGGATAAACAAGTGTGCCGACCTTATTTTCGAACAGATTTCGTTGATTTCGTTGTAGAAAGCAGATTTGTTCAAATAGATGATATTGATCTATGTAAGAAAAATTCTCATTCACTTAGTCTAAGATCCCGATATAGAACGACCTTCACCGAGATGTTTATTTGATGAAATGTATTTTATATTTAATTTAATATGTCAATAAATATATTGCATGTGGGTTGCCTAGCAAATTTTAGTCCAGGGTATGTTTAATTAATAATTTAAGAATATATTTTTTTAAAACATTTCACCGGTTTGATTAATATTAGATAAATTCTATACCAATCGAAAGTATAAAGCCCATAGAATATGCAAACGTTAGGTTGCCTATTCTTTTCCCGTCACAACTATCGGGTAGCCAGGTATGGTAAATCTATACCTACTAGCATTTTGCAACGTTTTGATTATTGAATTGAAATTAAATAAAATTAAGATTATTTTATTATGAATTTATCTAATAATCAAACCGGTGAAATGTTTTTTTTTTTAATTTTTAACAAAACATACCCTGGACTAAAATTTTTTAGGCAACCCATATGCAATATATTTATTGACATATTAAATTAAATATAAAATACATTTCATCAAACAAACATCTCGGTGAAGGTCGTTCTATATCGGGATCCTCTACTAACTGTTCAAAAAAACAAATACAGATGTTGTGCATAATATTTTCGGCTTCGGTGAAAAGTTGAGGCTCGAATAAAAACGAGCTTTCCCGATAAAATACCGTGACAAAATTCATAAGATCTTTTTTGTACTCGGCTATAACTTCAAAATACTAGACTTTTACGGTGAATAAATGTAATCGGTAATTCAAAATCGTAATCAATCTAGGTGCAGTTCAATTTATTGAACGGTAATAAGCTGCTAAGTAGTTCTAACCTTTATCACGAGATGTTGCTCAATAGGAGAAGATAAAGGATTAATCTAGGGCAGGCATCCTGTCGGGTTCACTCGAGATGGGGACAATAACATAATCTCGTGGTCTCGTCGACGTCGTGCGCCGGTGTTGAGGGGCACTATAAACTCGACTATCCCTTCAGAATTCGTGACCTTACGTTAACTCGTTATATATATATATATATATATACGCATATATATATTATAAGCGAGCTTGAGCTTGAAGCAGACTTCTAACATGTATTCCATATTTATGAAATACTAGCTTTGGCCCGCGACTACGTCCGCGTGGAACTTGGAAGTATGGAAGCAACCTCGTATATACAACACGATAGATATCCACCTAATCACCTTAATTAATAAGAGGGATTATTAAAAGCGCCTAAGCAAATGTAAGAGCAATTGTGCTTTTGGTGTAATAATTACATTTCCTACAGGGTCATCAATGTCATCATGAATTACTTACTCACTTTTCAATCTTTTTAGGGATAATTTCCAGGATAAAAACTATCCTATGTCCTTCCTCGGATCTTAAACTATCTCCATGCCAAATTTCATCAAAATCGATTCAGCGGTTTAAGCGTGAAGAGGTAACAGACAGACAGACACACTTTCGCATTTATAATATTAGTATGGATTAGTATGGGTATTAGTATGGATTATCTACCCACTTATATTTCATTCTTTCATCAGTTTCATCTTAACCACTCACTTGCTTCGAAATTCGAGTTGAACTAATTATATAATAAAAAAAGAGCGTTGACAGGTATATCAGAAGGAATTGAGTGGATAATGTACATTACTTACCATCATTGTTGGTTTTTTATTAGACACTTAGTAATTGTGTGTGGCCAGCCGCTGTTTACATAAAACAGCAAAATCTTTGAATTTGTTAAAACGTTACTCTGAATCGGCTCTAAAACGAGTATTAAACACAAAATATGAACACTGTAAATTTACAGTCCATGTTGATACTCGATAGCTAAAAATTTTACACAAAAAACAATTATTCTTAGGTTGGCTACAGCGATTGGGCTCTGCCCGCCAGTCAAGCGTGCGTTTAGTGAGTAGACTACACAATTGTGCTCAATAACCACTTCCTAATTTTGTCGTATCCGGTACGGCGCCTATAGCGACGCAAGTCATATTTTATGCGGACTAAGGCTAGAGTGATAAATTCAACATTATATCCTGACTATGATTCAAGCATGTGGTTATTTTTATACCAAATAAATGTTTAATAAATAGGCGTGTTGAGAGTTTCTTCACAATGATGTAGCCGTAAAATCAAACATTTTTAATCCTTAATTTTAAGAACTATTGAAACGGAGTACCGTCTTCGTCTTGTCTGAAGAAGATAATTTAATTATGCGTTATTATATATTTATATGATTCAATGTTTAGTGAAACCGAACAGGTATCCAGTGAAACCGAACAGGTATCCAGTGAAACCGAATAGGTATCCATTTCGACTAAAGTTCCAATTTTGCTCAAATTAAGCAGTAACATAGTGGGTGGGAGTCCCGGCCGCGTGAGACTTCACTCGCAATTTAATTTTGTCCCGGCAGGCGTTTCGGACGTAAAATAAAAGCAATTTTGTCTACGTAGTAAAAGCCGCTTTTGTGCTATCGATTCGATAATTTTAGGGCAATTGTTCTCAAGCCGCTTGTGCTAAATGAACATTTTGGGAAAAGGATGGGGTTTCGTAAATTGTTGTCCACACGGGTACGGTTATCGCAATAGGAGTGAGTGACGGCTGACGATCCGTGTCTGTGCGAGCCCGAGTGCGCCGCGTGCGTTGGCAGCAGCTTGCCATGTCAATATTTCGATTCGCAGCCCAGAAACGTCAACTATTAACAGACGTACATATTTATTGCGACAGAATTATGTGTTGACCACGTCCCTGAAACGAAATGACTATAAATCCTTTGATATAACTACGTCGGTCCCATGAAAACCATCATACTCGATCTAAATTCTTCACTGTTTTATGTTGATTTTTTATTGCACCGGCTAGATTTCTTCATAATTTAAGTCTATCGTGTCTTATTATATTTTATGGAGCCTACTTATTTTTTATCACTTGAAGCTAGTTAAATCAGCAAAACGTTCGTCATTTCAAGTCGGAGATATTTTGGAATGTTTATTTATTAACGTCATTTTAAAATCTGATGGGGATGGTCTCTTATTCTCCTGTCTATCCGTATTATACGTACTTGTAAATTATTCAATGTACTCTTTAGAAACATGAGTTATCTTACTAGTAGTTCCTGTACTCAATGTACAAGCATCTGCGTTAAATGGTTTCATTTGGTATTTTAATGACTCGTTGCTTCTCAACCTCTTCATCTAAATCTCTGTCGCGAAACCTACTGTTCAGTCGAATAATGTTGTAACTCGTATGTATTTCAGCACATGGTGGGGACGGGCATGGCGAACCCGTTCCCTGCGGCGGCGGCGGCGGCAGCCGCGGCGGCCCAGTTCGCCGCTAACGGCGACGCACTCGCGGGCGTGAAGCACGAATCCAGCCCCGCTAACCCGCCGCAGCCCCCGCTCGTCAAGAGCGAAGGCCCACCGCCACCCGCGCCACTACCGCCGGCCAACTTCTCACCACAACCACCGCCTCAACCGCACCCACCTAGTTCCATAGACAATCAAAACAACAGCTCAGTAAGTTAATTTATTATGCATTAGTCCTGTATTAACCGCAATTAAATGGATGGGTTAACTTTATATGTTACCTTTGTTAAAATAAGCTTGCATATATAGGTATTATAGCTTTTTCATCCATTTTCCGAGTACGTAGATACAAATCTAAGTTACACTTAATACCTATTCAGAATTTGGAAATGACCTAAAATTCCGGACATGTACATATGAATACCCAAAGAGCATATAATCACTACGTTTTATGAATACCTACATACATTTACGTAATTAGTCTTCTTCATTTAAAGTTGAATAACTGCAGTCTAATTTCATAATAGATACATAATGAACAATCTTTTACAGCAAAGCGATGGTGATTCAGCGGAAGAGAGCACACCCGTGAGTGTAGCGGCCGTAGTAGCACAACAAGCGGCCGCAGCCGTAGCGGTGGCGCAGCAAGCGGCCGCGGCGCACGCGGCGGCCGCCGCGGCCAGCGCCGCCGTCGCCGCGCAGGCCACCGCCGCCTCCCCCGACAAGAGCCTCGTCCCCGTCTCGCAAGCGTCCCAGCCCAAGCGGTTGCACGTCTCCAACATACCCTTCAGATTTAGAGACCCGGATCTCAGGAATATGTTTGGGGTACGTACCGCACTTCTTGGCTCTTCTGCAATACACTAGCGAAAGCACGGCATGAACGAAACATTTGTGTTTTATTTGTAGAAAGTGATTTCGAAATTTTAATTACGACGTTTTACATTTCAGCAATATGGCACAATACTTGATGTAGAAATTATCTTCAACGAACGTGGTTCAAAGGTAAGAATGATTATATACTTAGTAAAATGCAATACGAAGTGGCTCTCAGAAATTCTATCCGAGCGATAGTGATTTCAGTGTGGCCACTTCTTTTTGTTAGTTCTACTTTGGAGCGAATCGTACTCTCAGGACGCTCGAGTCGTATTTGAAATATCAGTGTTCTGTCGGTACGCTTTGGTTTCCGTTTATAAGTCGAGTGAAATATTGGGATGCAATTGGCGTTTTTGCATTAAACTGTATTAACTGCCATTAACAGATGGCACGGACTTCGCTGTTTCATATCGTCTGATGAGTGATGACATTATATACCGTCAAATTCCTAACAAAAGCCACATTCCAATAGTTTTCTTTAACTATGACCGTTTCATGTTTTCTTTTTCTTAAACTGAAAGTCTGAACAACAACATAATTTAGTTAAATAACAGTCATTGACTTAAATCGGTATTTTCTGATAATTTTAAGGACAACAAAGCACGGAACGAACGTATCTTCAGAACTATTGCAATACATTA
Source organism: Apotomis capreana (assembly GCA_947623375.1). Classification (NCBI taxonomy): domain Eukaryota; kingdom Metazoa; phylum Arthropoda; class Insecta; order Lepidoptera; family Tortricidae; genus Apotomis; species Apotomis capreana. The sequence continues at coordinate 12,811,255 of OX392506.1, read as the reverse complement.
TCGATTTTTTAGAATATCAATATTACTTACGTGTATATTTGCAATAGTGACGAAGTTACATTATTTCTACAAGTATTTGCTGCCCAAACAAAAATTTCTCTCACTATAATGTTGATCATAGAATTTTTTTATTTCCCCTTTTAACAAATCATTTCTCATGCCTATGATATATTATTTTTAATTACATGCAATTATATCTTGGGTTAACAAATCTTAAGGCAAATGGGCTTAAATCAATATTAATACATTGTGTTTAAGACTATCTATCTCATAGCATATTCTTGGTTCTAATGTTTGGTGCAGTATTCTAATTGCATTGTAAATTGTCATTGATTAAATACTGTTACAATATCTCTGATTTTAAAACTATTTAAAATACTATGAACAATTTATGCTCATGGCCTATTTTTCATTGTGTTTCGAAATACTAGTGCCGGCTCTGCTAATGACTAACGTTACTTTAACTAATTTTACTTTGAAAAATACGTCCTAAGCATAATTATGTTGATAGGCAATGTTTGTTCTTAATCATCGATACTCAAAAAACAACTCACTGTAAATGTCAGCTCCCTATAAAATTGAAACACAGATATAGAAATGATTTTTTATAATAATTGATTGGATTGACCGCTTTTTCGTGTTTACTGCTTTCCTTGTGTCAGTTTGGTGACCGCCCCTAAAGTAGTCCATGCTCGCTCATAAAGAAAGTATTTACTTCTTACAAATAATAGCTCCAAATTTATTTTTTCTTCAAAGCCTCACATTGGGATATGCAGTATTAGAGAATGATGCATCGTCACTTTAACAGCTGATTTTCTGAGTCATATTTTCAGGACAGCTCTATTATTCATCACTAATATTATGTTATATCGTCCCAACTGCACTCGCATTTCTCTCGTTGTGTGTACATATTGACTGTGAACCTAGTTTTACCAACCATAGCACATAGTCCTGAATGGCTTACTTAGGTCAACATGACTTATGCGTGTAGTTTGGATGATGGACTCATTCTGAAGTATTTAATCCTGACTATTAGATTGATAGTGATCTTAATATTTTTGTCCTCTTTAAATAATATAAACAGTTCCATTACACGCTTCCTAACCAGGGAACATGATGTATTTCATTAGTATTGGGCATGTATATTTCGCTGGTCCTGATTATTGTCTTAGTCAATCGATAACGTTAGTATTCCGTGTTTCCTAGTACTACTTATCTAGGGTGCATCACTTAGTTTGGCTTTATCTCGAATGTCATTTGTGTCTTCTTGGTCTGTACGATCGAGTTTTGTGTCCGTCATCACAATCGAGAGCTTGCATAGCGTGTGTTGTGTCACGTACCGGTGGCGCGCCTCGCGCCCGCGTCGCGGAATGGCATCCAGCCATCTCCTGCTAAAAATTTCTCTTTCTCTCTGCCCAAATATATTTACTGTTATAAATACTTGCACTCAGAATGGTAATAATAGAGCTGTCATTGCTTTTATAAGTGTAAGCGTTTCGTACAATCAGCAACTTGTTTGTCACTTTCACAACTCGTCTCTTCCACTGTACCGTGTGCTGTGCTAGCTGCTTTTTGTATCTATGGATTATCACCGTTTTATGGACAGTAGTTAACTTGTCTCAGCACGACTGTTTTTGATACAGATAATTTAATGGATACCTATTGTATTACTTTATGGGTTAATATTTGAATGCCGTTTTTATTATTAGTATTTTACAATGATAGTGATTTTGGTAACGATTGAATCATGGGATAAATAACTCCAAAGCTTAGTTTTTAATTGCTTATGATTATGACTTTCATTAATGTATTACACTTTTGGCACTGTACAAACACGCACATTAATGATGTTTTAGTGTCTTCTTTAGTTAAGCCAATTGAAATTGTAATTAATAAAAAAATAATAGTCATCAACCATCTTACCCTGACTATAAACACCGTTGAATGAGCATTACGGTGTTCATATAACTTCGGCTATCGGTCGATCATTTGAAATGATAGAACAAATTGCAGCTAACATCCCGCACAAATTGAACGTTGTGTCATAATGTAGAACCTCTTTGTATAAGTCTATCTCCGAGGTGTATAAATGTGTGTACTCTGATACCTATAAGTACTCGAACACTGTGATACAAACACTCCTTCTAATAGTACAGACTACTAGGTCGAGCGACATATTAATTTACTTTAATCCAAACGCTTATGTGTACCCATTCAGCTAGAATACGCTCAAAGTATCAACGTAATAAAATCAATTAATATCCTCTCGATTTTTTCACTAGAATATTTAAATAAAGAATATGCAATGCATAAATGTTAATTTTTGTTGCACGTTGTTTTTTGAGCGACGCTGTTTTTAATGCATGTTTTGTCTGTCTTGCATGCAGGGATTCGGTTTTGTAACATTCGCAAATAGTGGTGATGCGGAGCGAGCACGAGAGCGTCTTCACGGCACCGTGGTTGAGGGCAGAAAGATAGAGGTGTGCATGACTCAATGAATACCATCTGTACCGTAGCACTGTAACTTATAACAAACATCCCGCTCCTGCCCATGTGCCCATGCCACGCCCGCCACCGCCACCGCAACCTGCGCTCGTCTGCTCTGTAGTTACTGTCATGCTAGCGTGCTCCAGGCGGCCCGCCTTAGCACTAAGTATGCCGACGTCTAATCCACAAACAAACCTTATTTATTTTATCCCTTTACTCTCTAGACGGTCATTTAAAATGCCGATCGAAAGAGAGACTGTCTCACAGAGAACTGTCTGTAGAACGAACCGTATCGTCCCAATACCACAGAGGTAAGACTACAAGTAAAAAATTTAGTTCAATTCTATCTATATTTTCTAAAAAAATATTCGAAGCACTAACAATGATTTCGGCGACTGAATGGCATTAAATATTGTTATTCATGAGACTCCCTTCTAACTGAACCCCCGACGGAAAGATACTAACACCTCCTGATTTCCCTTTATCTCATACTCCAGTGTCAAATGTCTCAAGTGTTATTGACAAATATAAGACTTAATATTTACACCGGTAACGTGTTTTAAATATCTACTTTTATTGAATATTTTAATGAGACATTTGTCACAAGATTGGCTGACTTTACAAAGTACTAAATCCATTAATCTAAAATTATATTAATCGTAATGTAGCATTGCTATTCCAAATTGGGTTCGAACCCCAAATGACTTTACTCTGTTAGTAAATTAAATATATATACTATTTATTGTATTTAAACGCTTTGTGGTTTCGAGGACCACTATATAGTTTTTTTGTATACATTTACTGCGTTTCAATGACAAAGCGTACTGTTTTTTTTGTTTTAAATTTCATGATTTTCTATTATTTTGGTTTGAGCTTCTATTTATTTACAAAGTCAGCCAATATTATGATTGCAATTATAGTTTCAAGGAACCCACTCTGATCTAGTATTAAATTTCCATACCAGGTTAATAACGCTACGGCAAGAGTTCAGACAAAGAAACCTCCCACAGTACCGAACGGTAAGTGTCAACTCTTATTAATTTAATTAGTGTGCGTGTGGATTGAGTGAGCACCTTTCAAAAATGAGAAAAAATGTGCTGATCATTTAGTAAAAGTTCTAAAACAATTGTAAAACTAATTGATTAATTTGTAAAACGATAAATAAAAATAATACATTCATTAATGTGTGCTCACTCAGTTCTCACAAACTACCAACGAAATCTGTGAATGTGTTTATTTAACATATAATATTTATATAAGTACTAATTTTTAGTAAAACCTATGCTTAAGAGGTAGGTAATAATTTGTCGATCACCTGGTTACGTATTTAAAGTTTTACAAATAATTTCGTATGCTCACTTAATCCGCACACTTTCGAAAACCCAATTTCTGATAGAAAAACTTCAGATTGAAACTTCTATATGTGTATAGTTTAGTAAAACTCATATGGGAATTTGTAAAATACAAAACAAACCGCTAACGTGGCAGATTTTTGGATAATAAATGTTTGTAAGTGCTGACTCAGTCCACTCATTATTCGTAAGTTAAAAATGTAAATATCTTAATATTTGTAGTATCTAGGAAACTATAGTAGTTCAACTTTTAGTAAAAAAAAATACTAAATATCCACCATCTAAAATGTCATATTCGTTGTCTGCTTTGCTAGATTGTATTTTAAGAAGTGGACTGTGTGATCTAAAATGTGAACTGTATTTTAGATTGTATTTTAAAATTAAATTTGAATATCTTTAAAAGCAGACAACGAATATAACATTTTAGATGGTGGATATTTAGTATGTTTTTTTTACTAAAAGGTGAACTACTTTATAGTTTCCTAGATACTACAAATATTAAGATATTTACATTTTTAACTTACGAATAATGTGTGGACTGAGTGAGCACTTACAAACATTTATTTTCCAAAAATCTGCCACGTTAGCGGTTTGTTTTGTATTTTACAAATTCCCATATGAGTTTTACTAAACTATGCACATATATAGAAGTTTCAATGTGCAGTTTTTCTATCAGAAATTGGGTTTTCGAAAGTGTGCGGATTGAGTGAGCATACGAAATTATTTGTAAAACTTTAAATACGTAACCAGGTGATCTACAAATTATTACCGACCTTAAGCATAGGTATTACTAAAAATTAGTATATAAATATTATATGTTAAATAAACACATTCACAGATTTCGTTGGTAGTTTGTGAGAACTGAGTGAGCACACATTAATGAATGTATTATTTTTATTTATCGTTTTACAAATTAATCAATTAGTTTTACAATTGTTTTAGAACTTTTACTAAATGATCAGCACATTTTTTCTCATTTTTGAAGGGTGGCTCACTCAATCCACACGCACACATTTAATTATACTTGACTGAAATTCATGCTTGTGTCTAGAGACTGTCACACATAAAATTAAATTAAATATGACTGGCCCTAATTTACACAACAGAACCATAACGCATCCTGAGATTTCTCTTTTAATCCATCCAGTTATTCAGGCTAGAAATGGAACAGTTCCCACTTTGGGTGAGAGAACTGAAATTGTACAGATCGGTGTTGTTTTACCTGTTTCTGTTTATACGTATACATGTTGGCTAGTACCGTTGTCTGAATGCAATTAGGTGAATGCTATTTAGAGATTGAGTCCACTGTCAGCCGGAGACAGTCTGGGCCTGGCCTCCGTTTGCCATGCGCATGCACCGGCCGCAGTAGTGCACATGTCTATACTTACGTACTCTTACTCTTTGTTTATTAATAAACACGTTGCTCAACTGCATTCCTAACCTAAATAACGCTCTCGATTGGCTATCTTCACACGATCATATATCGCTGGTTGCGTTTACACGGCTGCTGAAGGCTGTCTCCGGCGGCGGCGTCACATGTCCGCGACAAATTAACGTTCGTCTGCGAGCGAATTACACCACCAATTAGACAGCTTGTTAGTTTACCGTTAATCATCCCGAGCTATGTATGACATGTTATATGTAGGTCTATTAATATATGTTAATTATTTTGACGTTTTCAGGAATGAACACTACAATAATATTGTTTTGCAACTTGCACTGTTACCTAAGTAATTTTTCAAATCGTGTAGTGGGAATGAAATGATTTTGTCCTAGCATTAGAATTAGTTCAAAGTAAAATGTGAATTATATGATGATGAATTTCTTTATAGCGTGCCTTTAATTTGTTTCAGTGTGCGTCCAGTGGCCTGAAGGTAAGATCTCGCACACTCATAATATACACATCTCTTACTCGATGATAAAATGCTTACGCGTCTACATTTATTATAACATTCATTCGAGCATGATTTCTTTACTTAATGTGGTGGGACTATATGGTTGATTAGTTCTAATGCTCGCTGAATTTTGAATGTCACGAATTACATTTACGTCATTTGTAAAGCTCCTCTAACGGCCATGCTTCTTTAGAGCAGAAAGCCAACGGCTGCGGACTTGTTACTAGAACGCGCCCGCGGGCTCGCGCTCGGGCGTGTGTGACTTCTGTCGAGCTGTAATGTGGCATGGCCCGGACATCCTTTTTATGTGAATAATAAATTTGCGTACCAACAGTACCCGACCGCGGCCAAGCCTCCGGAAGGGTACTCGCTGGCCTCGTAATTAGAAATGCATTATAGAAATGGTATTTAGTAATTTTAGATTTGTTTATAATTTGTGATTAATAGTCGGATAATGTCGTATCGGCTTCCTCAAACCGCACTAGAACGAAATAAACAACAAACTCTATCGATTAACCGAGGAAACGGCAACGGTTCGAGAGGATCGCTATGGCGAGAGAAAATGTAGGTATCACCTAACCGCCGCATCGCACGTGCGAGTCGCACGTTCAGGTCGCGACGGTTCCACGTAACGAGGCTCGACAAAATTGGAACAATCGAAACATATCGCATATCGGTCGAGTCGCCCTGGACCCTCGCCGGGTGCGCTGCGACGGTTAGTGAGCTCCGTGGCGCGATGTGTGCGCAGGGCTGCGGGTGTCCGGCGTGTCGTGGCCGTGGCTGAGCGCGGCGCCGGCGGCCGCGCCCGCGCCGCCGCTGGTGCTGGCGCCGCGCGCCGCGCAGCGACGCAGGTAACCGGTAACGCATGCCCTGCACCCTAGTCGTTGTGTGTTGCATGTAGCCCCCGTGGCCCGCGCCGTGCTGCGCCGCGAGCCCCGCGCGCACGAGCAGGCCATGTCGCACGCCGTCCTGCCCCGCGCCGCCTACGCCTCACCGTTGCACGCGTACGCACAGTGAGTACTCACCGCGCACCGCACACCGCACACCGCACACCCCCATACTGCACCTTCCGTCTGACACCACCTACCGCTACCCTACCCGCCCCGTCCTTTTGCTCTTTATTTTTAGTTCTATTCGAATTGACATGAAATTACACGCCTTGATAATTTTATAAATAAATTAAAAAAAAATACGAGAAATGTGGTATATATATAACACAGTAACAATCATTTCCACATTTTTTTTGTCAGCGGTACTTTTAAGTTATTAGAGTACCGATTTCTTATTAAATTCTTGATTTACTATCAACACATTAATGTGGAAATTAGGAACTACTTACCCGTTTAAAAAATCTTGCCGCGTGCAATGGGCACTAATATCTCAATAAAATTGTTAATTAAGTTTAAAGTAATTAACGCCACAATTAATGTTTCTGGAAATCTGTCGGCTGCAATATTTCCACTAGCGATTAGAAAAGTTTCAGTTATGCAGGTGTATCAGTTGAGTTTTATATTAAAATTACTACCACAGGAGACAGAGCCCATCCCGCCCCGTACACCCTAAACGCCACCAGTGATGCTCCTCGATGTCAATAATGATCCTGTCCACCATCCTATCACCACTCCTTCCCATTGGTATGACTGTTACAATCCTTGTTAGATAAATAACCTTTAGTATAGTTATTACTAGTCAGTATTTTACGTTCGATGAGAGTGTAACTAATAACTAACGGAACGTCGCTTAGCGCACTGTCCTGATATTAAACTGCAACTCTTCACAAAATTTATTTCACGCATTCCTTTGGAATACATTTACTTTACTTCTCTTACGAAAGTAAGCTTTCTTTTTAATGCATTATAGATATTGTATGTAGTTGTTTCTTGTAGTGGCCTTTGCAAAAACTTCTATTTTGCCTTGTTCGATCTATTACATATATTTAACTTCGTTTAGCTTTCTTACTAGAATCACTTATTTAAATATTACTTTAAAATCATTTTTCTTAGGTCGTTAACTAAAAATAAGAAAACAAATAATGCAACTTAATAATCCATTATATTGTATTGAAACTTAATCTTTGAAAACCATTAAAAGCATTAAAAGTATCTAATTATGATAATAAAAAAAAGCCTTTTTTATTGTCTATCAATACGTGGATAATAAATACCACCTTTGTCCTACTTTCAGGACAAAAAAAATAGTTTCAGGTTTTAATGTTGACATTCACTGCATACGTAAGATGGTTTCTACTTTCGAAGGAGTAAATTCATATGCTATATATATATATATATATTAAGTTAACGGTCTAAGTAAATGAAAAAATATAATAACATGGAAAGTTCAACGTAGCTAGTTTTATTTTTTACAATAATTCACTTCCGAATAACAACGTCAGCATACATATATTTACAACACAATCAATAATCTCCAATAATGAATTGTTTTCAATTTGCAGCGTTTATTACGACCCGTTCTTAGCTGCAGCCGCGACAGCTGATTCCAACTACAGACTCCAGGTAACACATCCATTGGCATGCTATATACATTGACATACATTTATTTCACCATTTATCTGTTGAGTCTGGACGGGTTCAGACAGGAGGCAGGCAGGTTGTGTGAACCATACATGTGTTGTTACAGGCCGCGAAGCCGGCAGCAGAGGTAAACATCACGCCTCTAGCTCAATTTGATCGATATGCGACAATATCTGTATCTCTATCGCTTCCTGATTCATATTACCACCACGCTAGTATAAGTCAGATGTAAATCATTGTGGAGTGAGTGCTGGGATTTTGTTTGCTCCTTTTTATTCGTATGGTCCTATTGGTTGGTAATCCACAGTAATATATTGAGGGTGCACATTGTGTTTGTGGTAACCGAGACGTTGGCTGCTGTTGAGTTATCTTTGTTCCTTTGGTATTGTGGTGGGTAATTTAGTTTTGCGCGTTTGCTGCAGCTGTGAATTGACTCGAAAAGACGCTAATTTTTTATCATGCTCCGAGTAGAACATTGAGCCCACAAAGTCGTAATTGCTACTGTCGAAGTTTACTAACCATCACCACGTAGCAGTCGCAAAAGAATGTTAGTGACCGTAAACTGGTTAGTTTTTGTCTTATTTAATTATTCCTGTATAAATCAATAGTGCATGTTCATTTGTTTCATTACCTCTATACCACATTTTCTGCAACAACACTAACCTCTCAACGTTTGAGCCCCTTAGGTCACATTTTGTTGACCGACAATCACATGCCCCGGGACCCGCAAGGATACTTCACTTCTGCGGCAGCGGGCTTCGGTGTTGTCGTGCTACAAAGTACACTCGGCCGCTGGGGCTCTTTGCTGCAGAAAATATTATTTCATTAGACTATAAAATGAACGCTGCATGTTCGGCACTCGTGTAAATTTCACTGACATACGTAATACCACTTATTGTGTTAAAATGGTTTTAAGTGCTTTATTATTATGCATCGTTCTGGCTTTTTTCTTTATGGCTCAATATAAGCTAAGTCCATTAATATTAACAACGTCGTCAATCGACAGTGATCGGTGAGTGGTCTTTGATGAGCAGTAGATATGGTAAAGTATACATTTTCTCGAAACGTATAAGTATTAGATGAACTCGCGACTATGTCCTTCAAATTGTAATAAATATGTAGAACGTAAAATTTATACCCTACAATATTGCCTTTTGTGGGCTCACTGTTAACAATGCATAATTTTGTCATGATTAATTACGCGTTATTAGGCTACTAACAAGCAAGCGATAGATACATTTTTTTCACAGCTAACGGTTTCAATTTTATTCCTCCAAATGATTAAGAGTAGTTCGAATAGCGAACATTCCATCCGGTTTTATTTCATTTAAAAAATATTATGAGGATATTCGTTCGGTTTTCATGCGACAACTATTTACTTTTCAACGCATAGTAGAATCATTCATATTTGGCGTTTTCGAGCCTGAGATCAACTGCGAGCGCGTTTGCTATACAATATCGCATATATCGATCAAAAGTAAGTACATCTTTCGTCGGGCAGTTTATCGATAATAAGTAATAAGTATTGATCGGTTTAAATGCAAATGCGAAATGATCGGCGCGACTCTACTTCGTGTTAGTTATCTCCCGTTCAGTGGTAGCGTAATTGAGCGTGTGTATTGTCATGTTTAGGCGGCAGCGGCAGCAGCCGCCGCAGCATCACCGCTGCTGAAGTCGCCACTGACGACGGCACAGCACGCCGCGGCCGCCGCCGCCGCCGCCAACTACGGGGCGGCCGCGCGCGCCGCCGCCGCCGCCGTCAGCGGCACGCCCCAGCACACCGCGCTCGGCCCTCTCACCGCCACGTAACTATCGCTACTACTAATCTACTACGGATAGTGAATAAACATCGAGAACAATTACAAGCCAGAAGACATTTCAAATTATAGCAACGATTCTATAAAATGGTAGTCCAGTTTTTGAACTGAGCTACTCGTAATCCAAGAGACCACACAAAAGCAAATAGTTCTTAGCTTCTGCTGTGTTTTTAATCAAAGCAGATATATGTTTTAAGGACAATGAACGAACAACCCTATTGTAGTCATTAGTCATTATATTTACAAACGAATCAATGGTGTATTTTCATACACATTTTGGCCACTAGTATGTACTACGGATTTCTAAAAAAACAACAAACAAACGTTGTATAATAATTATTTTAACGTCTAATCACGGTCTATATTTTTTCTAGATACGGCAGAGAATACGCGGATCCGTACCTAGGCCACAGCATCGGCCCAGTCACAGGTTATGGGGTCAGTATATTTGAATACTATCAAATTATATGTAGATTAGATTATGAATTTGTTGACGTGATGAATCATCAATAAACATTCATCATATCAACTGAAATACGTCCATTAATGAACAAAACCTTCAGGATTATGGAAATCCATAATAACGAATCATGCACTGCTCTTATCCAACGATTTCCTACGTCCTTAACTAGGGTTTGCAATATTCTTAAATAAAACGATTTTGCAACTCTCCGGAACAATATCTCTTGATCTCTCTCCCGCAGTTGAGATCTACAAATTACCTTGGAATGTCACAGTCTTTGGGTATATGGAGACATTATGAGCGCTTAAGTTTTGTCATGCTGATGTTGAGATGTTTATACCTGGTGTGTTCATAACTTTTGAGACGAATTTAAAAAGTTGAATTAGAAATAAGAACAAACACGCAGTTTGCTCGAGTGTTTCAAATTTTAAATTTGGAAGATTGGTTTTGAAAAAAAAAAAACGATTTTTTGCCATTGTTTATCGAGATGGCGGAAAGCGAAATCCACACAGAAGCGTCTAAAAGAGAATTTATCAAGCTTTATTAATAGAGAAGAATGGCCTTCGTCAAGCCCTGACTTAAATCCGTTGGATTATGCTTTGTGGACAGAATTGGAGCTAAGAGCTTACCGAAACACATCCAAACCTTCAGTCCTTAAAACGCAAGCTAAGGAGAGAATCGAAGCTAATCCCTATAGAAAAAGTGCGCGTCGCTATTTGTCGAGTGGTCAGCACGCTTAAAGGCCTGTATAAAAAAGAAAAGCGATCATTTCGAGTAAATTTTATTATATTTTTATTTATTCAATGCATATTGATAGCCCGCCCTATGTTTGTTTTATTCAAATAAATTGTTTCTGTTATTTATAATAGGTTTTTTTATTCTCGTGTCTAAACTTATGAACACACGAGGTATATAATAAAATACTTTTAGCAAATAATTGAATTATACAAAGAATCGAATTATTATCCCGTTATTTTAACTAAATCGTAGGCCGTCCTTAACGATGCTTTATTTTCTGATCGTCATATTATCGTTTTCCAGACGGCGGTGTACAGAAGCGGCTACAACAGATTTGCGCCGTATTAAGAAGCCAGTGGAACAAATTACGATTTTTACTCGAATATGGATCTACCTTCGTTTCCTTTGCCCTAACATGACAATGGACTCTCTTTGTAAAGGTACAAACATAATTTTATTATACATTAAGGAATCAGTAATAGTGCTAGCCGGTTCTGATCGGTTACTGTGCAAATAAGCTTGGGTAACGTAGTCGTCCCGGTCGACCGGACTCAAAATACCAAAGTCATTATTAAACGTTCTAACACAAATAGTATATTAAGTTCAGCTGTTATTGTTTTCGTGTAATGCATATACAAGTGCGAGCAGCTAAAATGCATTCGACGGTTTCGATATTTGTAAGAACTAACCTATTTTATTCTATCACTCGTGTGAGTGAACTACCTAAATTGGTAAATAGTGTACGCTATTATTTAGTGTAGATGTTACACTTAATATTGTAATTGACAATAGAAGAATACTTCATGTAGGTAACGATATTTAGTGAGCTTTGCACTTGCATATCATAGGAAATTTGTAAATATTGAACCCAATCCCATTTCGATTTGTTAGTTTACAGATGAACAATATTTTGGCTGGTCATAAACATTTCTAGAACTGTTGCTATAGTAACTCTCTTTACCTAATTTAGGTAATATTTTAGTTTTGTACGAAACATTTGATAGAAACTTTCGTTTTAAAAGCACCACACCGGATGTCGATCTTTTAACTATTACCTACCTAGAATATTTTAATTTAGGAACTCAACTTATTATATAAGTAGAAAGAGGCGCAAAGCTAACCATTTTAGAACTGTATTGAAATATTTCGTGGTGCAAATATTATGCGGTGCCATCTACTCGGTTGTTAATTTACAACATATTTTTCTAAAGTTACCTATGTACTTTTTTGATGTTTACTTTATTTTTACTTTATTTTGAATAGTCGTAGAGATTCCTCGCTGTAAGTACTCAGTGTGACGTAAACGTTCCGCTTGGGTCCCGCGCGCGACTTTCCGTAAGTCTCGCTTCGTACCGCTTCGCGAACATCGGTAAACATTATTCTCCCAGTCTGTTTATTCACAAATTAAACTATTGATCGCTAGTTTATATTATAAATGATAGCATTTTATTGAATCGTAATCGTAGGCATAACGCTTATATATGTAGTGTTTAAGAAAAGAAGGGAGCTCCATCGAGCTCTTACATATCATTGAGATTTCTCCTTGTAAATTAGTTTACACGATATTTTCATTAACAGTGTCTAATAAGGACAGCGCTATTTTAATGTTTTTATCCGGATTTTCTTTATTTTATCGAACAAACACGCGTACGGGTCCAACCCTTTTAGACGTCGTAAAATTTAGATCGAATGTTTAAATTAGAATTGTAAAGTAATGTATCATCTACGAATTCGCTCAAAGTTTATACCAAAGCACAAATACCCATCGATTCATACGTATTCGAGCATTCGTGTCGTTCATCTCCACTCAATAGATTTAGTAGTCTTTCAGTTAGAAAAACTTACAAAGTCTGCAAAATCACGGCTTCATTCCTAAGGCCCAAGTTTTGCATTCTCGAGTTGAGTAGGTACCTACTACGATACAACACCTACTCGCGGGTGTAAAACTGGCATAGCCCAGCCAAGACACATATATTCGTACTGAGTTTACATGTAATTTGCCATTTAGATTATTATTTTAACAACAAACATTGCTATAGTAGATCTGATTTTTCTTTTTAAGCCTATATTTAATTTTAGCCTATTTTGTGACTGCTTTCAATTCGAATATTTGATTAAATCGAATAGCGACTGCCATGAACAATTTTGCTTACAAAAAAATATTTTACATAACTTTGTCCAAGCTAACTCGATAAACGTTTATTTTGCCATGTCCACTTTAACTACATATTGAATTAGTAACATATCAATAGGAAAGTGTTGCCTGCGCCGACACTCTCGGAGAGCTCGGTCTTGGGTCGGGGCAGCTGGCTCTGCAAAGATAGCTTTAATTATTGTCAACATTAAGTATAGCGCTGACACTCACCTCCCTACTCGCGGACCTAGTTAGCCGGCAACAATCCCATGACAATTTTGGTTTTAAAATAGGTCTAGTCCTTTGCGCACAATATACGTTGTAATTATCTTTACAGGTGCTTTTTTTGTAAAGGTTTCATGTGATAATTAAGAATCCACTTATGTGTGTACCTTCTGAACCGCGTTTTTAAATATGTTCGTTTTATTGGTTCTATATTGTATTTCTATTCGTTAAGCGATATTGTGTCATATTTTCCGAGTGCCGGTTATTTTACATTTTCTCTTCTTTTAGCACCACTGGCTATTTACAAGTTACAATTATTAGTTAATTAATCATTAGGTTAACGATACATTAGTAGTCATGTTGCAGCTTCGAACAATTATTTGTGCTTTACTGCTGAATACTCATGCGTGTATGCGTAATTTTAAGACGGTCTTAGTTTTTGAATGTAACTGATTATTTTAATGCAAATTTTTATGTAAAGTACAGGAAGGAAGTACATGTGATTCGTCAGGATGATTTTTATATTTTTTTGATGTAGATGTAGTCAATGTCACAAACTTGTTGATTGTTGATCTTCGGTAGTGTTTGGAGCTGGCGAGGCGGGTTCTGGGCGAACGCACTGTCGCTTCATTTTACCGTTCCTACTGCCCGTGATGATTACAAGGTCTATTAATATTCCCTCAATAATTTTACACTTAAATTCTATCACTGTAATGATACGCGTTCAAAGCTCGCCTCGTTATCTTAAGTTTCTCAGATTTGTAGACGATTTTTTGATATCTTATTAGCAAGTCACAGAAAGTCCTTAGTTTTATATAAAAGTTTCGTAATCTAAGCCAAATTGTTATAACGTGGAGAAAATCTGAATTTAAATAACATATCTGACAAAATGGTTAGTGTGCTACAATAAGAAATGAAAAAAAATAGCATCATGAACAATGTATAAATATAAAGTATGATCATTAAATTAAGAATGATATGTATTTTGTAACGCGATTTGTTTCTCAGTTTTTATGAGATGTTGAATAAAGTTTCAAACTGTTCTCGTTTCCGTATGCTGTGCACAAAATTATATCGATGGCTTCGATTCTATAGTTACTAGATCTAAAACGAATTGTTATATTGTGCATAATAAGGTCATATCAGTAGTATTGTTAGCGGTGACAGCATCGCATCGCCGGCGTATGACTGCTGTTGCCGGGAGCACGCACGCAGGTGCGCCCGCGCCCTACACAATATTGTAATCCATAATTACGTAATCTAAACACTTAAATGTAACACGTAGCAGGCCTACTTTCGTAAAAATTCGAGTTCACTCAACTATGTCAAAAAATACTTGGAATGTTTAATATAATTTACGTCACCCTAAGCCGTAATTGGGATTTTCTGGCCGCTACGGTGAAAGACTCACTTCCTGGCCAAGTCAAGACGTAAAACTTTAGAGAAACCACGGGCGGTAATTCGTAAAGCCCCAGATCGCATATTTATGGCCCTCACCACCCTTCTGTTCCGGCCACAGACACCTGCGATCTGGGACATTCACGAATTCATCGTCCTAGGTATGTAATGTACTATTCCGTTTACTCGAAACTTTGAGAGTACCTGGCCAACGAGCGCGGACGCAGCTTTTTCGTGCTTTGTAAATAATGTTATCGGCGGGCGACCGCTGCATGTTGTGCGAATGATTTCTGCCTTCGGGTTAATATTGTTAACGTAGCCAGTTATAAGTATCACTTGTTCGTCAATTGCACACGTCGACGCTGATCAGTTAAGCAGTAGTGTACTCAGATTTCTATTAGCAGGGTTAGAATTACGCCTACGTATCCAAATGTCTGATGTACATTTAGTATTGAACTGGTAGACCTGCCTGCCGTTGCGGCACCGGAGCGCCCGCGCGAAGGTCGGCACGTATACGAGTTCAATGAATTCGGTTGTAAAACGAGGGAACAGGTGGACGCAGCGCACACTATTCGCCAATCATTAAGTTATAGAGGATGCGTGAGCTACGTTTTCGTGTGGCTCGCGATTCAGGCGCCGCTCAGTGGTGAGCAGTTAGGTGTTTTCGAAGCCTTCGCCTGCCACACGGAAGCCAGCTCGCAGCGGATTATATTTTTCGTATGTTATTGCCTAAAGGCCGGCGTAGTGTGCGCTGCCGGCGCTCTGCGGCCACGCCCGCGCGCCCGAAGACCAGTATTTGAGATACTAGTAACGTGCTCAATTTCCGTATCTGTATGTTGTACGTATACCTAATGTTAAAACTAAATGTTTTTAAATTAACTAACCTACAATAGATTTGTTACATAATAAATGTCTTCCGTTTGGCACATTTTATAGATTCATCGCACGTTTTATTGCTGCACAGTACTATTGAGAAGTGAATTTGATTACTCGAGCCGAGTGCACAGCGAGCTCCCTCATAAGATTTGTGATAAAATAAAACAATTAGATTTTCTTTTCCCGTGTGGCAATTTTAAATAGATTGCAAGCTGATTTTTCTCTTTTATTGTAAATATTTTTTTCTAATGTGAAATATTGAATGAAGTGAATCATTTTAAGCCTTTGGCATTGTATACTCATTTACGTTATTAATAAATTATAGTATGAAACTTCGATTTTTTATTTATTCTTCCAACTAATTACAGCCCTAGTTTATGGTTAAACAATTGAACTCTGATTGAACTGAATATCGAAATTGTCTGCACAATTCAGAAATTTTGCAATGGTAAATATTTAAGTTCTTCGAATGCGGCTTTGGAGAGTGGCCTTATTGAAAATCAGGTGGTTTGAAGTAAGTAGGTGGATGGATGGATCCACTATCATAAAAATGGCAGTGGATAATTCATTGCATAATACCGGAAGTAAGAGATGGCGAGACGTTAGGCGGGTAACAACGGCTTCCAATTCCCATGTCGACGACGATCACTAAGCAGGAATCGAAGACGTATATAACGTACTTTTGACTGCTTTAATTCATGAAGACGACAATGTAGTGTTTACTGAACTTTTCTGTAAACTTCTATACTTATAGGTAAATGTAATTTCATCATGATTTCATGTGACGTTCAGACGCAGAATAGGGGGCGTTCAAGTATTACGTAACGCAATTTTTGAAGATTTTTGACCCTCCCTATCCCCCTTGTAACGCACCGTTACGTTTTTCTGTACCCCCCCTCCCGCTCTCTAAACGTTACGTAACACCATAAGTGACACAAAAAGTGACAATTTTTACCCAAAAGTCACAAAAGATATGTTAAAATGATTAAAATGACGACCAGACCGTGAAATAAACGACAAGGGTTGCCAACTTGGGCGCTTTAAATCCTATTTTTTTTTATAAAAAAGAAACAATGTTACGTAACGTGTTGTAAGAGAGACCCCCTCCCGCCCCTGTAACGCATCGTAACGTTTTACGAGACCCCCCCTCCACCCTAATTTGCGTTACGTAATACTTGAACGCCCCCATAGGTGAAAAACTTAACTAAATGACTAGGTGTAAGTATGTGGGTAAGGCCGCGGAAAGTTACCAATTTGGACGTTTCAAATTTACCCAGCTGATTAAAAAAAATTGGTAACCCCTATTGTTTCAAAAATATTTTTATCATATGTAGATATAGGAATTCTCGTGGTCGCAAGTAAGATAAATAATATAAACCCCTTTATAAAAATTTTTTCGACCACGAGTAATAAAAGCTCTGTTATTTTTATGATATTTCAACTTTCATGGGCATACTTTTGTTTTAAACTAAAATTTATGATATAAGGATAGTTCTACTGAATACGGAATAATGATAATATAATCATTTTAATTTTTTATCTTACATTGTTTTAATGGATCAGCATTCCACACTTATGTTACAAGACTTTCGTGACGCTTTATGTAGCTTGTTTTTAAATATTTTTTGGCGAAAATACCTTTACGTACACTGGCAACTCATATTCTAGTAGGGCAACACCGATGAGCAAGTCCAAATCCGTCAGTTTGTCAACAAACGCAATTCAAAGTAGACAAAGTCATAGTTTCGTGAAAGTACCCCCAAAGTGTCGTGTGTGATTTTAAAGGTAAGGAGTGATTGTTTTTAATCAGTTTTTTTTTTATACAATAGCGTAACGGTTTTCAAGCAAGTGACACGTATTTTTGTATTAAAAATGTCTTTATTTCACCATGAAAATCCACTTTTTTTTTTCAAAAATACGTTACACTTTCGTTACGAATATGTTACATTTTTGCAAAATGTTACGTATTTACTACGTAACATAACGAATAAATCTTGTGAAGGGAAGTGCACACAGAATATACTAACTTAAATGAGTTTTATTAGATTTTTAATGACACGAAAATATACAAAGTCGAACAAAACTCCTGTACAATCATAAAATAAATAAAAACAACATCTTAATAAAAAAAAACTGTTTTAAGAAGAAAATAATTTATTTTCGACCTCAAGTCACAGTAGAATCATTGATTCTAAAGCTGTTTTATTGTTATACGGTCGTCTTGTTACTAGTATTGGGTACCTGCAGTGAACAAATAGTAATTACTGCCACCTGGTACAAAATGAGAGGCTTTAAAACACTAGAGCGGTTTGGGTTTCATTAGTTCCATCACACGCGTGTTTGATTATATTGATTTTAATGTGCCATGCAAATTTTGTTTACAGGCAATATAAAGCTAATAATTTTATAACTTGACTTTTTTTCTTAGCTACGTTATTTAATGGGAATATTTTCCAGTATGATCTAAGCTTTATAACGACTTATGTTACGTTTTATGTTAACATAACGTAAATCTTTTTATGTTACTTCTATGTCACATTGGTAAATTCCCGCGGCCTTACCCATGTAGCAGTAACGTGTATCAATATTTCAAAGGAAAAATGACCAAAATGCAACAACAAATTGTCACTTTAACCATTGCTTAACTGTGATCCTGATCAGTGATCACTATAAATGTTGGTAAAACAACTATGTATAAATCTGAATTTCGTGAACACTATTTCATGAAGAGTTGCAATGCTGCTAAAATAAAAACTGAACTTGATTCTGTTTACGTCACTAACGCACCAACGTTGTAAACTATTTATAACGTATTTAATGATTTTATACGTGGTTGGTCAAGCACATCTGATGCTCCACGGTCTGGTGGCCCAATCGAAGCCACTACTAAGGATGTTGTTGAAGAAGAAACATAATATCGTACCCACTCGACGTCTCGACGACCGCCGAGTAAAGTTGCGTGAAATAGCTGAGAAGATAGGCAAGTCCACTGAGCGAGTGCATAAAATCCATTAAAATCCGAATTGTTAGAAAAACGACCCCCTCATCTCCCACGAAAGTCTTCTTTCATCAAGACAATGCCCCAGTACACACCTCAACTATTGCAATGGCAAAAATTCACGAATTAGGCTTCGAGCTGGTTCCTCATGCTCCGTATTCACCGGACTTAGCTCCGTGTGATTATTACCTATTTCCAAACTTGAAGTTCGCTTGCAGGACAATAATTTTAGACAAACGAGGACTGTAACGCAGGCGTGAACGGCTATTTTGCAGACCTCGACAAATCGTATTTTTGGAGGGGGTAAAAAAAATGGAAACTCACTGGAAAAATTGTGCTGAGAAATAAATAAATGTAATTTGTATAAAAAATATGTTTTTTGACTTTTAAAAAACTTATCAATCGGCCCACATACATAACTTGGCATTACGTATTTGAATTGACGTAACTTCCTCTTCCTTTAGTTATGTTATTACTAGCATAGAGGCATTCTATCTTCGTCCTCCGGGTAGGCAAGCACTTGTGACTCCTCTGGTGTTGCAGGTGTTTATGGGCGACGGTAATCGCTTTCCATCAGGCGATACGTTTGCTCGTTTGCCCCCTATGGCAAAAAAAAATGGAGTTTTTCACCTATTATGTCTAATGGTTAACACCACACATACCTAAGTAAGTATGTATTTATATAATACCTAGGTACACTGAAATTTCAGTAATTAACGATGGTGTTTTGTGAGAAATGAATTTAATAGAAACCTTGTTTTGTGACTACCTATAAGATATAATAAAATAACTACTCGTGTTATAGCAGGTTTCGTGTTAAGTTGATAATGTTATTTTTAAATTTCCCTGCTTACGGGACAATAGTGTACCGAACCTTAGGGAGGTATGCACTGAGCTGTGGGGGGTAATTTTCGACAGTCAATTTCTGCTCGAGTCATGGGAATGGGACTAATACGATACTATTATCTATTTTGTGCTAATACCGAGACAGCACACGCTAGCTATGCATTTGGCATGTAGGTACGTCTACTTATAGCTGTTCGTGTAAATACTGTAAATTACAGCATACTTAGTAGGTACAGTTCAGAATATTTAAAGAATGCCAACCTATTATAAGTCCGATTGATTGGGTGACCGATACCTATTAATATTATTAGGTCTGATAAGATTGCAAGGCTCTTTGATAAATAAATAGTACCTAATCATTCTTTAGTATGTATAGAATAATTAAAACAATCGGTGCGGCCTGATAATCTAGTTCGCGATAAGGGTTGCCCGTGCGCCGATCGTGCAGTGCGTGGTTATCCACACTCCCGATGTAATGCGGCTTCACGAGTTGTTAACGAACTTAACATATTGCGAACATGGTGTTGTGTCCTCCGTTCAAGTGGTCGTCCAAGGGCGGGTTCAACCTCAACAGCGCTGCGGCCGCAGCGGTAGAGGCCGATGTGAGACGAGAGACGATCGTAAGTCTATTATGATTCATGAGTTACATACTTCGTCGCTAACGTTGCATTTTAGGTACATATATTATTAACATATTATCTTTCATCAACTTTACTTTACACAGGTGCCATATGAAATGAATATTGATTAAACATTTTACATTCAGAAACGTGTAGAGTGAGCTAAGAAGTGTAACACAATCTTTTAACATGATTGAAACATGTTTTACTAAAAGTGCTCATACCTAACTATATTTCCTCAAAATGATTGCCATTTACATGCGTTTTCACTACAAGTTTCCTCTAGGTTAGGTAGAAACTTATCAAACTTATGATAACAATCTTTATTGCTCATCAACTCTACCTTATAAAATAATAGTAAACACATGTTGTATTATGTGCATCGTCCATCGGGCTTCGCATACGTTTTTCTCGTAATCATATACGTAGGTCCATACATTATCACAGTGAAAACATGACTTAAGTAGTAATAATATGTATATAAGTACCTAAGTTTCATATAGGTACCTAAGTCCTATTTACGTTGCGGTAATCAGCGATAATAACCATATTAAAATTTCTACGTATAAAAATTCTTCGATCGGTCGATCCAGTTTACCATAGACTGAAGGAAATACCATATAAATATAACTAGTAACCATATAAATAGTACTTACATATAATATGTACGTAACCCTGAAAACGGTTTAGGTTCAGTCGGGACAAGCGCGCTACATGGGGTTACCATAAAAATATCGACAGTACACATGTAATACTTTACGACTCGACTAACTTACGACTAACTTATTTACGTGGTTGTTAGAGTAATATAACATATGTGTAAACAATTTGTACCTATGAGACGTGTGACCTGGGACATAGGATAGAAAAAGGGATACCTAAAAAAATGCATAGGTCACAAAGGTTCTGTATATATCACTGCTCCTTTTACCATGATCAGTAAATTACATAAGTAAGATAAGTTTAAAATCACTAACAAATCCGCTATGAGTACTTCCGTTCAGCATGAGCAATTCTCATACACAAGAACATTGTTTTGTTTTTTTTTTTATATTTAATTATGATAATCTTTATTGCACAAAAGAAAACCTATTGTACTAAAGGCGGACTATGTCATGAGGCATTCTCTATCAGTCAACTACATACATTGCAGGTGGAGATCAATAACCTACGACCTCTACTAGTCCGGAGTAGTGCTCTGACCTCTGAGTTACCACATCGCATGAAATTAAGCATTATATTCCGCCAAAGGGCCCTGTCTAACACTTTTAAACTGACTTCAAAAGAGGATGAGGTTCTATATTTCACTGTGCGTATTTTTTATGTAAATATGGCCCACCGATTGCTCCGCCAAATGTGGAGAGATTCTCAAAATCCTTTTTTTATTTGAAAAGGTAGGTAATTATACCTACTCCTGAGGTGGTCCCATTGTCACCAAGTCGGGATCTAATGATGCGATCCCAGGGAAATCGAGGGCAACCCCTTAAAATGTTATAAGCATTAACAATGTTTTCAAGTATTATTTATTTATTATTTAAGGGATCTCTTCCAGTTAACCTTTGAGTAAATGAGTGCTAAACACAAATTATGTAAATGGTAGACAAACCAAGCAACATGTACAATACGAAGGATAACTACAAAATATACTTGAAAATGCAAAAACTAACTTCCCCTTGAGCGATGCTACGGACTGCGTATTCCTTAGGGCGGGACACAATTTATTCCATAATTTCACGACGCGCATAGCAAAACAGATATCATAAAAATGACATCTATGTGGTGGGATAGATAGATTCGCACTTGACCGCAGGCGATGGCCACTACCATCCGTCATGTAAGAGAACTTCTCTGCAAGGTAAGGAGGAAGGAATAAAAAGGACATATTATACAAAAGACGAAGAACATGTAAGTGTGCGCTGACGGATCGGAAGCCATTTAAGTATTGAGACACATGATCAAACTTGTGGAGACCAAATATGTATACAAACATTTTGTAGGCGCTCCAGCAAGTCAAGCAGCTCTCCCCGGAGATCCAGGAAAGCAACGTCACCGTAGTCAAGAAGCGGGAGTAAAAGAGAGCGGGCAAGCATGATCTTCGTATGAAGAGGAAGGATATTCTGTAGATGCCTCAATGAATGAAGGGACACGAAAAGTTTCCTACTGATCTCAGAAATATGAGGTGCCCATGACAAGGTTTGATCCATGGTATAGTACAATTTTTTTAAACTAAGCTCATCCACTTACCTGCATTCACAATGGCATTGTGTCTAATACAATCCTATCTGCTTTTGTTCTCGTAAGCGCTAACCAGTTACCTACTTACAAATAAATTGAGCAAGTGCGAGTCCGACTCGCGCATGAAGGGTTCCGTACCATAATCTATAACAAGTTTGTTGTATGGGAGCCCCCCTTAAATTTTTATTTATATTTGTTGTTATGGCGGCAATAGAAATACATCACCTGTTAAAATTTCAACTGTCTAGCTATCACCGTTCTTGAGATACAGCCTGGTGACAGACGGACGGACGGACGGACAGCAAAGTCTCAGTAATAGGGTCCCGTTTTTACCCTTTGGGTACGGAACCCTAAAAAAGGTTAGAACTACATTGCAACAAAGAATAAGGTTGAAAATTCAATATCCACATATTGAATTTTCAACCTTATTCTTTGTTGAATAGGTTTAAAATGGTTGATGAGAGATCATAGTCCTTTTTCAAGAGAATACGTTCTTGTGGAGAGTCGGACGGTTGTAAAATTCCAAAAAAGTTATGATCACCATTATTCTGCTAGTGTATTTTGTAGTCAAATGTCCAAGGAAATAGAGTCGATAATCTATATTAACCTTCCAAGGTGGTTACAATCTGCTTTGACTACGAGCTCGCTATCTTAATTTGTGGTTAACCACTCAAGGGTATTAATTTCTTAAGTGGATGAGCTTAGCTTAGAAAATTCAAACTCAAACTCAAACTGTTTATTTGCACACATATATATATAACATAGTACAATACTACAATTATAATAGGTATGTACCCTGTAAGGGCGCAGCAATTTCCTTAATTCTACTTAGCACTAGCATTACAATAAAACTACAAAATGACATTCTATGATTGATGAATTTGTACTATAATGCCTAAATTTTTAACAGTAGAAGAGAAAGGTATAGGCGGCGTACCAGCAAATAAAATAACTGTTTTAGCTTGATCTGAGAGCTTGGAAATAAAATGTGGGCTTCCAACGACAATATTATAGCCTGCGATGCCTTCTTGGCATTCACCATCAAACCAAAGGATGAAGCCCAAGCACGGATTGATTCGAGGTCCGAATTTATTTGAGAAACCAATGAGCCAAAATCATCGATGCTGGCCGCCGCGTAAAGCTGCAAATCGTCTGCATAGGATGGAACGAGCAGGGACCGGAACCGGTTACCCTAACAAGGGTTTTTGATGAGGTTATTTTAGAAGTTGTTTTTAAAAACCCTTACATATTGTTAACCCTATGATGTGGTTGTTTCAATGATACGGTTACTGTTTTGTTGCAGTTAACGCGGTTACCGGTTACCTTAACTAACCTACCCCGTCCCACTAACCGGTCTTTAGGGTATTGAACCGAGTTCAAACGAATGTGATCCTTAAGTAATGTGTTATTAGTTCAGTTTTTGAATAGCAGTTATAATAACTACTAACCCTAACTTAATAACCTTAACGTAAGGGTTTTTGAACGAGTTCTAACGAATATGATCCCTAAATTATGTCTTATTAGGTCAGTTTTTGAATAACAGTAACTCAGTAAATTTCTTATCTCTTGCAAGTCATAAACGTGTTTGGTTTGCGAGGTTTGTAACAATATGCTATAAAGCGACAATTCAGTCAATATTCAACTTTAGGTCTTTGGTGTAGAAACTTCCTATGTTACCATGGTAGCGTTGCTTAGCTCGAGCGGCGAAAACAATGTGTTGTTTGTTTTTTTTTTTTCATATTTCATCTTTGCCTTTGCGGCTTGACAAATAACTGTAAGACGGAAAAAATAAAAGTTATTCGTTTATTTTTGCCGTCACCATTGTTATCACATATTGGTTTATCGCAAAAACAATTAACTATCATTTCCTTCATACCATACCCCGTAATACAGATTAGTATTGTTTCGATAAAAAAAATATAACAATTAATGCGGCATTCAGTTAAGGCACAACTGCATTTTGATTATTCTTAAAACAATAATAAATACCGCGTCTCAGTGTGCAGTAAATGCCAATACCCCGATAACAATAAACTAAAAATAATTCTTAGCATTTCACTCATCCCTTTTCATCTAAGTATTATTTTTCATCTAAGTATTGTTTATTTTTGAAGTACTATTGGTTATATTTAGGTTGATGTATGTGTCAATAACGAACTTCAAATTATTTTAATCAAATTACACCCTTAAATTGTAAAGATAAGCAATATTAATTATGGTTCTGTGGATATTCTTATTATTCAAATTGATTTGAACAAGAATATTTCTTGTACTCTGTCTTGATTAAATCATGATCCTTTTTTTTTTATTAATAGTTAAAAACGTAATAATTATAAAAACATTTAAACATTAAAAAAGTTTTAAGTAATTAATTAAAATGTTATTTGAAATAAAGTTAATTTTGTTATATTATGTATTCTATAACTTTTTTTTTAACTATAGAAAGAAAATTCTTTACACACAGACAGATGTCCTTTTGTCCGGATTTCCGGCTGGTCTCGCTTAGGGGTCACATTTCTCAACCGATTTATGAAGCTTTGTGAGGTCTAGGTTAGTTAATTATATGAAATATTTGTGTCGATAAAATTATCCGAAACTTGGTTCGAATAATTTTATCGACTTCGATTTGTAAACTAAGAAAAATAAAAAAAAACATCCATTTGGAAGAAAAAAATTAAACAATTTAAACTAATAATCAATGGCATTTATTTGTATATATCAAAAATCCAGTTTACTGTTCTATCAACACACAACCAATTTAAAAATTATCTTTACATTAAAAGTTGTTACAGCAGTAATCAGAAAGTAAATTAACATATTATCATAAAATAAGTTGGCTCACTGAGTGGTCAAAATAAAAAACAAAAGAAAACTTGAAATCAAGCTAGCTTACTCACACAAACCATACATATTGTATTATAAGATATATATATGATTTCTATATATATAACACATATAATATTATAAACAAATATGAAATATTAAAATATATACCTAGGTACCTTATTAAAATTTCAACAAGGGTCAATATGTTCTGCCAGCATCAACGCGATTTCTATAATAATACCTTTAAAAGTATTTACCATATTATAATCATGCTATGTTCATAAAACTAGGTCGATGCAGAGTCAGCCACCGGCTAAGCTTGCACCATAGATTGGAGCGGAGTTTTTTTTTTTCGAAATTTTCTGTTCGTCACGACCTAGCGAAATTTTATTTGTGCATTTTAAAACAAAAATTTCTAAAATCGGTTGGAAATCGCTGAGATCTGCGCATTGTTACAAAGTCCATTCGAGTCGATCCATGGGAGCTTCGCTCGCTCCGCTCCAATAAAATAAAATTTGGGTGTGTAAATAATTTACTAGAATAGTCATTTTTTTATCAGATAACAAAAATAGTAAGTTTAATTATACTACTAAAACCATAAAAATATCATCATCACAGTTTAACATGCATAATCAGTCTTAATAACTACCTATTCTTAACAATTAATACTTATAACACCTATACATTAAAAACACCATAATAAAAAAAACAATGACATAAATCAGCAATCAAAAAATCAAATCACTTTAAAATTAGACCTTATCAAATATATTACTAAATTATGGATTACTTATTATTTACGTAATTTTGGAAAGCCGTATGATACAATTCTGTCATAAATTTTATACGTGCCCACATGTCCTTCAATTTATCGTCCGGTACATCTTCTAACAATTCCTTGAATTCCGCTAAAATTTCTGTACGTTTTTCATAACCTTCCTTCCTCTCTTGATTTAACTTTGAGTCTGAAATAAAAAAATATATACTTAATTGGGCATTTCATTTTAAGTTTAGTAAGTAATACGTCACTAATATTACATTTATATATTAGAAATGTAAGCGCCGTCCAATAAAGTACAACGTTAAATGCCTATTTTTTGTTAGGAAAGCTAAACTGGCAGCTCTAAGGATACCCGAACATTAAAAGTAAATTGGAATAATGCAATGTACATAATATATATATATATATATATATATATACTTATGATTTTTAGCTAAATGTGCCAACATATTCTGAATAAAATGTATAATAAATGAAAATGCACAAACACACATTTACGAAATGTCATTGTAGTAGATATTCCGAATTTGTATAGTGATTAAATATTATATATTATTTACATATAAATTCATTTAAACAAGTTGTCTGAACGCCTCATTTCATGGCAAAAGGCCGCCATTTATATCTACGTTTTTGTGGAATGCAATGTGCAATTGACTTTAAATAAATAAATATATGTACGTATAGGTATATATATAATTAGAATATGGTTGAAAATAAACAAACATATTGCAGATATTATTAAGGAAAAAATATCAGTTCGAGTACCTTTAAGGTCGATAGTATTTACAAAGACTTAATGGTAAACAAAATTGAAATATCATCATAATAAGAATGCATAACTTACCAGTTTCTGCTGTCTTTTGCCTGTTAAGTTTATTTACAAAGTCACTAATATATTCCTCGGGAAAGTTGCATGGCAGTGGCAGCAAGCGCTTTTTGTTGTCCATTTTAAAGTTTTTTTTTAATATTCGTTATTTTATGGCACCCGTTTTTAACTGACCAGTTGGACGATTTGGAGGATACTGAGTAACTAACGCTTAGCATCCATGATGCTTCAAAACAATACTAATCCCATCTCTTTCTTACATTTTTTATCTTATCCGTCATTTTTAAACAGCACGTTGCATACTTAAAAATACCATGCTGCAAGTCAAACTCTCTTTTGTTCTTATACGATGGTTTTTACTGTTATCAGGTATAATGCTGGTAACGCAGCAAAGTTGCCGATCGTTCTTCGATAAGAAAAAACTTTAGTATGAAAATTATAGTTATTTATTATTAGATGTTATTACTTTTTTATTAGCAGAACAATCACATCAAATTATCAACTAATTAACAACATCAGTGTAGGAGAAACATATAAAAAGCGAAGATAAAGTACTTATTATCTAATAACAACAACAAAAAACAAAAAGTCAAAACAAAACTAGTGTAAAAAAACACGGCAAAACGTGAACATTCTGCCAACTCCGCTCATCTATAACGATCCTTCAAGGTTCAGTTCCAAACCCTAACGCGTAGGGGTTTAGAGTTAACTGCTATAAAAAACCCTTACGCGTTAGGGTTTCAACCATAACTGTGTAACTGTGTTGAGGTTGTAGTTAACTGTTATGATATGGTAACCTTAACATAGGGTTACCAAATGAAAAGGTTACCTTATGTTATGGTTACCAAATTGTTGGGGTTACCTTATCAATAGGCTTAACTTTAAAGAGGGGTTTTCCGGTCCCTGGGAACGAGGAGGAGTCCTCTCCTATAAAGCTATTCAGGTATTTGCGTCTGGTCATCATCATCATCGTTGATAAATCTTCTATTCCAAATAATAATAAAATATTAAATTACTTGACCGTCACTGGAAGCTTTATATTGAGATAGCATATCTGTTTCCGTCGAATTATCTCCAGTTTTCGTGCTTTATTTGACTTCCGTTTCCCGGCTCAGTGGCGACACCTGGCGGGACGCGCCAATTTTTTACAAAGTGTAAAGTGAGTCGCTGATTTTAGTTCATTGGCGTTAAGTTTCCCGTCGAAGCAACTTGTGCGCAGCATAGTCGATGACTTTGTATCTGCGACGGTTAAAAATTTAAATACGAATATCAAAGGTACTCATGTAAGTACTTAGATATAATTTTAATAGTACGTGGTCATTCCTATTAACAGTTTTCTGTTCGGACCACTACTTATTTTATTATTTTTCCAGTTTTTGTGTCTACAGGTTATAAAATGACTGATAGTATTTGAACTCCGTTAAAATACAATCAGTTGAGGTTTATAGTACAGATTTAACGTAATTTATATTGCAGAAATGGATAATCTTGACGATTCGACCGAGCCACAAGCTGGGCCAAGTGGGATGGCTCGAAAACGAGCCCGGAGCAGCAGTAGCAGTAGCAGCTCGTCAACCAGCAGCTCATCGAGTTCATCTTCGTCGAGCAATCGAAAACGATCACGCCGCCATCGGCATAAGAAATCTAAGCGATCCCGGCGTTCCAAGCACTTGATGGATAAATTATTTAAGGAAATGGGTGAGCTCCGCAAACATATTACAGTTACATCTGCCAATAATAATGTTAATGATACAACTTACCAAGATAATGTGTCAATTTACTCAGATGTCAGTGGAGAGCTATATGAAAATAATGTTACTGACGAGACGTGTCCGAACGCTGAGGGTCAAGAGGCAACCTTGCCGTTTACCTTCGATATTGAAACTAAACTAAAGGAACCATCTGTTCCTAAGACTCCAGATAATTTTCTAAAATTTCTTCTGGACGTTCAGCGTTTGGGAAGTACTACTTGGTCTGAAGTAAGATATTCTGACACCCAAAAACTGTACAATCACACTCCAGGTTTCATAGACCTCGAAACAAACGAAGAGGTAAAAATATATGACACCTTACGTCATCTAGCTTATGCACTGATAAATCATATGCAGCTATAACCTATTGCATACTAAAACAAAAGCAAGCAGTGCAAGATAGTGTTTGTAGCCTCCTGTCTTGGGCAAAAACCACAAATTTCACTTTTAACGAGCTAAATTCCAAAGTTGACAGTCTTTTTCAAAAGGGAGATTTGCAGAAGATCACATCTGATCTTTTACAATTAGTTTGCGGCCACCGCGCGGAAGCTATTGAAATGCGCCGTCGTGAGGCCATTACGAGTCAGATTCGAGAACCATTGGTGAAGGCATCGGTAAATAAAATTCCCCCTTCAACGTCTCACATTTTTGATAGCGAACCTTTCACGTCAGCAATGGAAAAGGCAGGCGGAGTTCGTAAGGCTTTTTGGCCACTTAAAACTAATACCCAAGTCAAGCCCAATCAAGCCAACAATCGTCCCTCGCGGGGACAAGGCATTCGAAAACCCACAATTCCATCGCGTGGAATTCAGTGTAACTATAACACTGGCTACTTGCCCTTGTCTAATATGCATACGCAGGTTTGTAATAACTTACCCTCGCGGGGTGGATGTTATTGTCAAAATTGCCAACATACTAATTACCCGTATGTAACTCAACCCCAAAATAATCAAAACGCTTACCACCAACCCAGTGGAAGAGGTACATTTCAAAATCGAGGCTCGCGGCCCGATCGTGGAAGTAACAGGGGACGTGGCAGTGCCGCTAGGGGTTACAGAGGGAATCAAAAACGGCAGAAACAATGACTCGGACTTTCAAGCAGGTCGGTTAGTGCATTATTACGCACATTGGAAGAATATGGGGGCACCAGACATAGTATTAAAGTTAATCCAAGGTTATCGCATACCATTTTTTCAAAGACCCCCACTTGTTTACCCAAATGTGAAAACAGGCTCCTTTCACACTCCTGTTTCAAAGGAGATGTCCAACATAATACAAAAAATGAAAGGTCAGGGCGTTTTAACGACGGCCCAACCCTCTCCAAGCTTCATCTCCCCTCTATTTCTTGTCCCAAAATCGGACGGGTCAGCTCGTCCCATATTCAATCTAAAAGCGTTAAACGACTATGTATTGACCGAACCATTCCACCTTATAAACATGCATCGAATACCCGACTTTCTTCAGCCCAACGATTGGATGTGCAAAGTCGATATATCCCAAGCGTACTTTCACGTGAAAGAGTCACACCGGCGATTCCTACGCCTTGTTTACAACAGCGAACTGCTGGAAATGACGTGTCTCCCATTTGGTTTAAGCACAGCGCCGAAAACCTTTGCAATACTAAGAAATTGGATAGCACAAACGTTACGACTACAATGGAATGTCAGAATTCTAGTATACCTGGACGATTTTTTGATAGTTCATAAAAATGCCCACATTCTTCGCAACCACGTCAATATCACTGTAGAGACCCTCCAGTATCTGGGCTGGATAGTAAATCGGGAAAAATCGGTTCTTTATCCTCAGAAAAGCATAATTTATTTAGGAATACTTTGGCGCACTTGGGACAATCTAAAATCCCTACCGAAAGAAGAAGTAATATTACTGAATCAAAAGCTCAATCGGATTCTCGAACAAGGCACGGTAACCCTAAAAAACGCACAAAGTATAGTAGGGTCTCTGAATTTCGCCAGCTTTGTTGTCCCGCGGGGACGACTCAATCATCGGCGTTTATTAATGTTTCTGAACTCTCTACCACGCCTATCGACAAAATCATTTCCGATTCCCCCAAACGTACTGACCGAACTGACATGGTGGATTCAAAATTGTCAGACATCAACACCCTTGCATTACCCTCCTCCCACCAATTTTCTAACGACAGATGCCTCAGACCTAGCCTGGGGGGCACAGTTGAACGATCTGGCTCTCTCAGGCTCCTGGTCACGAGAAGAACAGGACCTTCATTGCAATCAAAAGGAGATGCTAGCCATTCTCCACGTCCATCAAGGTCACGCCCACTTATTACATCACAGTTCGATCCTGATTCAATGCGACAACAGGACGGCTGTAGCTCATCTGAGGAAAGAAGGAGGGTCGAAATCACTAGCCCTAGTGAACATATCTCATCAGATTTTGGATCTCCTAGATCAAAATCAAATACACTTCAGCATACACTATCTCCCCGGCAAGTACAACTGTCAAGCCGACCACTTGTCGCGTCACCGTCAACCCCCAGAGTGGCATTTACTGCCGGCTTGCCTGGAGATAGTGTTTGCGAAGTGGGGAACTCCAGTAGTAGATCTGTTCGCCTCAGCAACAGCTCATGTAGTTCACAATTATGTGTCTCGAGACCTGAGGGACTCACAAGCCCTATACCACGATGCGTTCAGTGGAATTACCCACTCGCGTGGATATTCCCGCCTCCATTTCTAGTCCCCCGAGTCCTGGCTCATCTAAATCAGTCGACTGGGATATTTCTAATAGTAGTGCCTCGTTGGGAGAAGGTATTCTGGCGTCCGGATCTCAAGGCCCGGGCACTAGGAGCCCCATTGACCCTGAGGAACCTACACAAGAACCTAGTCGACACGTCGACAGGACTACCACCCCCGAAAGTCGAGAACATCATCCTCGAAGTTTGGAAATGTGGGGGTGGTCCCAGGCCATAGAATCCTGGAGCACTGAACAACAATTGTTGCTCAAGAATTCTTGGAGAAATTCAACCTTAAGGACTTATAAGACAGCTTGGCAACGCTGGATTTCTTGGGCTAGTACTAAGAATATAAATCCGAAAAATCCAACAGGAGCGCAATTAGCGCAATTTTTATCAGATTTATATTTAGTTAATAAACTGTCATACAATACTATACTTTTACACAAGTCCGTGGTTTCTACATTGTGCAACACTGAAACGTCAAGTAGTTTAAGCTCACACGTTCTAGTAAAACATATTTTAAAGTCCATATCCCTGAAGTGCCCTAAAAATGCAAAACCCGCCGTTTGGGATGTCAGTGACTTGATCACCTTTATAAGTAACTATATAATAGACATTGACAATGTTTTCCAAGTTTCGCGCCATACGGCAACTTTATTATTACTCTGTTCTGGTAGACGGATACATGATCTGACCTTGCTTACAATAGATCCGGATCATTGTATAAAATCCGATGAAAGTATAATATTTTGGCCCAATTCGGCTCAAAAACGGCCAATAGTAGTCATAGACAGTCCGGTTGGAAATTATTAGTTAATACTAGTAATCGAAATTTGAACCCTTTATTCTGGATAGAACGAACTATAACACTGTTAAATGAAAGACGCAACTCTGCAAAATCGTTTAATTTGTTTATTACAATCAGAGGTAAACCGCAATCGGCTTCACGCACAGTTCTAGCAAACTGGGTAAAGACATTGTTTAAAGAAGCAGGCATCGCCGCTGCTCCAGGTAGCACTCGATCAGCTGTAGCATCTAAAAGCTGGTTGGAAAATAATTCTCTCGATGAAATCATGGCTCGTGGAAATTGGCGATCAGCTAATACCTTCCAACAATTTTATAGACGAGAAGTAGCAATTAGTACTAATTCTACTAATGTCACACAATTGTTTGATCCTGTATGATTATCATTAGCACACACTAGTTTGTAAGGTTTAGTTGATTATGTAAACGCTATGTTTATATGTAAATATGGTTTTTCTGACAAATCTAGGTCAAAATACCAATATCACAGAATTGTTTGTATCTGTATGATGTACATATCAAAATACTAGTTTGTAAGGCTTACCTACTTTCACATAAACACAAAGTTGATAAGTAGGTAGGTAGTTACATTGTTATATGAAATCTAGGTCAAAAGACCACAAAGTTATTGAAGTGTATTAATTGCTGTAAATTTGAAAAATAAATATACATATTGAACTTAGTGTTTTTCCGTTTTATTTAACTAATAATAGTTATCACATTGACGTTACTAGTGGCGACACCAGGCGATAACAAACAGGTCTCAATATAAAGCTTCCAGTGACGGTCAAGTAATTTAATAGCCGCGTTTTACCTGAAATAAAACGCATATTAAAATACTTACCTCACTGGAAGCTTTCGTTTCATTCCTGCCTGGTGAAATTGAGCCAATGAACTAAAATCAGCGACTCACTTTACACTTTGTAAAAAATTGGCGCGTCCCGCCAGGTGTCGCCACTGAGCCGGGAAACGGAAGTCAAATAAAGCACGAAAACTGGAGATAATTCGACGGAAACAGATATGCTATCTCAATATAAAGCTTCCAGTGAGGTAAGTATTTTAATATGCGTTTTATTTCAGGTAAAACGCGGCTAATAAATAGATAAGGAAGGTAGGTAGGTACAAACGCATTAATGGTTAGTTCTTTAAATATTATAGGTTGGTTAAGACTGTTAGTTGTATTATTTTTAGTCCTGAAGTAGGTAGTCCTAGTCCCATTGTCACCAATTCAGGATCTGATGATGGGATCCCAGGGAAATTGAGGGCAATCCTCAAATGTTACAGGAACTAATCATCCTTTTCACATATTTACTAAAGCTAATAATCTGTACATAAACTGATTTTCAGTTTATTTTTGAAGGCAGTTCTTTTTTTTATTGAAACACATTTTGTTTTTCAAATGCTAAGCACATTCTCCATATTTCTAGGAAGACGCATTTCAGCAAGATCCCCCTTGTTTTGATCATTACTATACTAACGTTTTAACTATCTTAGTTCTTTGAACTGATCAGAAGATCTTTAGGATTACTATTCGCTTGGAACAGAATAACACATTTGAGTGGGTAGGTGACGGCTGAAGACGTACATTTGTTCGCAAATGGTATTTAAAAGTCCCGTCATTAATTATCTGA
Organism: Apotomis capreana; assembly: GCA_947623375.1. Classification (NCBI taxonomy): domain Eukaryota; kingdom Metazoa; phylum Arthropoda; class Insecta; order Lepidoptera; family Tortricidae; genus Apotomis; species Apotomis capreana. Next base: position 12,777,308 of record OX392506.1, on the reverse strand, counting down.
ACTATACTTTGTTTTACCGGCATGCCGCACTTCTGTATGTTTGCAATAATATAAAAAAATAACTATCAAGATCGCAGATATAGTTGACATGATCACTTTACGTTGACACGATAATTATCTTAAAAGCTACAATTAAGTACCTACATTACTTACATAATATAATACTTATAATATAAATAGTAATATATTTCTGTACCTACCTATATTTTATTTGCAGCTTAATATAGGTTTTTCAATTTATGAGCAAAAATGTGATCAAAAACATCTGGACAGTTCTCTATGCTGTTAACAATAGAGGGGAGTTAAATAGTTATTTGTTATGCAAGGCTGCAAAGTTGTTATTTGGCGCGAGTGTTGAAATTGAAAGCTGAGCGAGCGAAGGATTCATGACGCATTGGTGTAAACTGTAATGTTATGTAGCCTGTTCTTCAATAAATAAATAAATAAATGAGGGAAGCGAATGGTTCAAAGATGAGCGTAGCGAGGCATGGGATCCGAACAAGATAATTTCGGCTTTATCTTCTTTAAAAACGCCAATAGTTTCGGTAAATTACTTATTGCCTCCAAATATTTATAACAAATCTTTTTTCATTTTAATGCAGGCTTTTAGCATTGAATAACTACTCCAAATTGGGCTTAACTCTTGTTTTCGATATTTCTATAAAGTAAGAACAGTATATGTATTCTCCACAGAACAAAGGGTATAGCAGTATAGCCTAAAACAAATTGCCCCAGCGTTTTTGGGTTGAAACTATAATCAAACGATGCCTTTTAACTAGGTAATACCCTGCACAAAGTTTCATCCCTCTATTACACCCTGGGGGTGAAAAACATTCGATTAACACCAAAACTGTTTTATTTATTTTTTCCTAAACTATGAAAGTGACGAATATCAAATTTTGTACAAATAATAATGAGACTAAAAGCTATAATGTTAAAAAAATATGACCCTCCTAACCATTTTATTTCTTGTAAAAAAATAAAAAATAAAAATTGAATCACCCTGTATAACAAGCTCGCCTCTTTGGTACGTACACAATTTTTTTTCCAAAGATGAACCCATTTATATTCTACATCATACAAAAGTTTCATCGATCAGCCTTTACGTGAATTGTGAAAACGAAAAATAATTAAAAAGTTCGAAACTTTTTAATTATTATTTCTTTTCTCTGGTGCGTTCAGAAATTACACTCTTTGTGGGAACACAACTTTTATAACAAATAAATATTAAAATTTGTGTTGTATTTAATATATTTACTAGTCAAAATATGTAAATGAAACTAAAATACTTACTATTAATATATATAAACATATTCAACATAAAGTAATTTAAAGTGTAGAAATATAAAAACTTAAAAATATGTAACCACAAACCAGGTTTCTTGACGTGATATTGTAGGTGTATTTTTTTAAATTATTCAAACGTACATATGATTTTAGCCGGCCTGACCAGATCGCCCTTTATTAGCGTGCGTTGATTGGTTATTCGAAGCTTTATCGACTGATGAAATCAGTCACGCGTTGAAGGAGTCTTAAATATAAAAAACTTACATGCACCACAGAGAATCAAAATCGTCGTGTTCGAAATTCAAATGACTTTTGCACGCTAGCGGATAAAATGCATTACAACAAAACAGATATTGTGTGTGTGAAAAAACACAACAATAGTTGAAGAAAGCTATACCAGTTTCCATTATTTAAGTTATGAAATATGCCTCTTACCTCTGTAAATTTGCTTTGGTTACCTTCGATTTATCCGTGCATGCCAGCAGAAGCGCGCTTGCGGGAACTAAACGCCTCAGAAAGCGCGCCCTAGGTAGAGACTTGTCTATACCTGTCATAGTCTTCAACTCTTCAGGAGTCACCACCATAGAGTATATTGAATGTTTTATAAGTCACCACTCACCAGCAAGTACCGGTCAAGAGCATGTCGGGCCACGCTCAGTGTAGGGTTCCGTAGTTGCTCATGCTTCACAATAAACTGCTGTTTTAAGCCCGAGTTTTAAGTTAAGAAAGATTTTAAGCTCTATAAAAAGGTTGTAAACGCCCTAGAAACTGTAATCACTTATTACCTTCTGGAAGTCAACTTACGTCCTTTAAAAGAAAAAATATGAAATTTGGCGATAACTCAAAAACGGCTCGACCGATTTTGTTCAATATAGTTTCATTGAAAGTACTTATAAGGCCTCATTAACATGAATTTTCCCGATTTTTTTTGACCCGTGGTTGAAAAGTTAGAGGGGGGGGGACTATTTTTTTTTGTTTTCGGAGCGAATATTTACTAAACTGCTGACTTTATCAAAAAATAATGTTATTAGACCCCTATTATTTTTACAAGACCTATTCAACGACACCCCACACACTAGTGTTGAAAAGAAAAAAAAAACCGGCCAAGAGCATGTCGGGCCACGCTCAGTGTAGGGTTCCGTAGTTGCTGGCCTTAAAACAGCAGTTTAATGTGAAGGATGCTTCACAATAAACTGCTGTTTTAAGGCCGAGGTTTATGTTAAGAAAAATTTTAAGCTCTATAAAAAGGTTGTAAACGCCCTAGAAACTGTAATCACTTATTACCTTCTGGAAGTCAACTTACGACCTTTAAAAGAAAAAATATTAAATTTGGCGATAACTCAAAAACGGCTCGATCGATTTTATTCAATAAAGTTTTCATTGAAAGTACTTATAAGGCCTCATTATCATGAATTTTCCCGATTTTTTTTTGACTCGTGGTTGAAAAGTTAGAGTGGGGGGGACACTATTTTTTTTGTTTTTGGAGCGAATATTTACAAAACTGCTGACTTTATCAAAAAATAATGTTAGAAGACCCCTATTATTTTTACAAGACCTATTCAACGACAACCCACACATCAGTGTTGAAAAGAAAAAAAAAAATCACCCCCACTTTAGGTGTACGAAAAATTTTTTTTTTTAATTTTATTTTACCGTTCTGTCGGCGTTATACATACACATACTCATACCAAATTTCAGCTTTCCCGTACTGATAATCACGGAGCTAAGCCGCGGACGGACGGACGGACGGACGGACGGACGGACAGACGGACGGACAGACGGACATGGCGAAACTATAAGGGTTCCTAGTTGACTACGGAACCCTAAAAACACCCCCACTTTAGGTGTTCGAGACGTACCCGAAAAAAAATTTTTTTTATTTTTATTGTACTGTTCTGTCAGCGTTATACATACACATACTCATACCAAATTTCAGCTTTCTAGTACTGATGATCACGGAGCTAAGCCGCGGACGGACGGACGGACGGACGGACAGACGGACAGACGGACATGGCGAAACTATAAGGGTTCCTAGTTGACTACGGAACCCTAAAAACACCCCCACTTTAGGTGTTCGAGACGTAACTACCCGAAAAAATTTTTTTTTTAATTTTTATTGTACTGTTCTGTCGGCGTTATACATACACATACTCATAGCAAATTTCAGCTTTCTAGTACTAATGATCACGGAGCTAAGCCGCGGACGGACGGACGGACGGACGGACGGACGGACGGACGGACGGACGGACGGACAGACGGACAGGCGGACATGGGTAGGGGTAGTTGACTACGGACTGGATAAGGGTAGTTGACTACGGAACCCTAAAAAGTTACATGCACCGCAGAGAATCAAAATCGTCGTGTTCGAAATTCAAATGACTTGCACGCTAGCGGATAAAATGGACTTTTGCGCGCAGACATCGCCCTATAAACGGAGGTTTTCCGAGCGAGTGAGGTGAAAAGAAAATGAAAACCAATTTTCGTTTTTTCTAATTTTCTCAAATACTATTTCAGGGTGTTTTTGTAAAATAGCATCTTACATCTGGGCCAATATATTAGCAAAACGGCAATCGATTTGGCTTCTTGGGCCGATGCCCCATAAAAAGTTTTTATGCCGTGTTTTTATTAAAAACACGGCTATACCCTTTTTGCTCATAAATTTAAGAACTCGACTGTACATACATTGACTTAGCGCTTGATTTCACAAAATACAATGGAACATCCATTGAAGTAGTCATGCATTTTACGTTCCAATTGTTACAAACGAGACTATAAATAAGTATAGGTACCTAATGTAATATACACATTCATTGCTTACCAATTTACCATCGTTTGGAGTGCTTGTTTGTCTACTAGTAATAGATATCTCATATCAGGACATCATCGTTAAACAACAAAAAATGTTTATTTTTTACTTAAGGGATTGCTTTTAATTATAATCATGCCTGATGAGCATGAGCACCCAGAAGATAGTACCTATGCACTTTAGTCCTGAAGTGTTAGGAAATAAGGATACAGATTAAACGAATGTAGAAGCAAAACGCCGAGTAGTATAGCCCCAAGATGCGTCCGATAACCTGCAGGTGTGGCGGCAGAAAGGCGATGGTAGCATCTGTGTTCGGGGTGCCAGAGCACACACCCCGTTGTATTCCCTGTGGCTCACACCGCCATTCAGACAACATTACTTCAATGCTGTATACATGGTATGAAGCTTGGTTTCGTCTTGAATTTCATCGCCTACTAATAACCTCTTAATCTAGGATTTCTAATTCAAGACCAGTAGGTATAAGTAGTTCTTAAATTGAAAGTTGCAAAGACTAAGCACCAACAATTAACATGTTTAATATAAGTACGCCAACGTGGTACTATATCTAGATAAAAATTGTTTATTTTGATATTTTCAGAAACTTACCGAAAATGTTAACGATACACAAACTGCCAATGGTACAGTCACAAACGGAGTTGCGGTACAGCCGCAACAGGCTGACCCTCAGCAGGATGACCCTCAGCAGGATGAAACTCTACAGCAGGATGACCCTCAGCAGGATGACTCCCCGGACCCTGAGCCTGGGACCTCCAAAAAGTCCACCGCCAGTTACATGAGCATACAGAGTGTGCAGACGGCGTATGGCAGAGATTCAGATGTCAGTCAGGTCAGTCACGTCGTACTCTCTATTATATCAATAAGTAACTATAAAACTCGCCGGTTTATTTATTATTTTTGGTACCATCATAAATCGGGTTACCGCCCCATCAGGATACCTCACAACAGGACGAGTCCCGTTCTTCGACAAGTCCATCATTCAGTTATAACTTACAAACTTAGAAACCGAATTTTAACTTTTGCTCTTAAAGATTATCGGAAAAGTTACTTATAGACACAAAGTCTCTTCTATATACTCGTATGTATCATTAACACTGATTGTATTATTATGAACAAAGTGTTTGCACACGTTTAGGCAATATTTAGAAGTACCATTTATTTTGTGATCAGGTGGAACTGAAGACTGTATCAGACTTCATAACCCGACCCGCACACGCCGAGCCGCAGGCACAGCGCAAGCGCGGCATCATTGCACCGCACGCGCCACTCGACACGTCGCGCGCCAGCGTGGATCTACAGTACATGAAATATGAAAAGGATGAAGAGTAAGATATATAATACTTACTCGTATCTTGTCAATGAATCATCAACGTTTTAACCGAAAAATATCCACTTTTGGTCGAATGCCTCCCCAAATATCTCGACGATGGCCTCTCACGCGATCCTTATAAGATCCATTTGTAGGAGGTATGCCATGCTGCGTATTTCGGATCGTGGTCATCGCTCGAGAACCTCTCTACTGCGGCGCGCATCGCAACATTCGCAACGCATGAGTATTCGTGGCATAAAACTTCTCTTTGCATATTAACTTGTTAGTTTGTCTATCTTCTTGGATATCTCAATATTCTCTCTCATTTTCTCAGAGGTTAACTGGAAGAAATCCCTTATAGGTAAAGTTCGCCTTAATACATATCTTTTGTTATTACGTGTTTGTTATTTACTTATATGTAAGTACAATAAAGTTTCTCCCACAATATCTACTTTGCCTGAAGGTTGACTGGTATGCCTCATGGCATTAAGTCCGCCTTTTGTACAATATTTTTTTCTTTAATCTTTCCTTGTGTAATAAAGATTAAATAAATAAATGGATTAAACATAGAATTTCTAGCCGTGAATACTTTGTTTCCAAACCGTAGACTTATCATCATCTTATCGCTTCTAGACTTTGATTTTACACATTCGTATCTACACAAAATATTATGTAGGTACCTAATGTTCTCCTATTACATTACAGATCAATCCAACAAATCAAGAAGGCGATAATGGCGAATGACTTCCTAAAGAATCTAATGGATGATGAGTTGTTAGTAATGGTGGTCGAAGCTATGAGTCCTCAAGCGTTCCCAGCAGTGAGCCTGATCATCCGCGAGGGAGAATCTGGCAGCCACTTGTATGTCTCAGCCCAAGGACAGTTCGAAGTGCTCAAAGGAGGCCAAGTCGTAAAGACCTTCGGGCCGGGAGAGGCGTTCGGAGAACTCGCTATCTTGTACAAAGCCAAGCGATTTGCGTCAATACGATGTAAGTGATAACTTGATAAGTATTTGAAATGACTCGTGGCCATTAACGATACCAGGTAGCTAATCTCGTTTGAATGCTTCGAAAGCCATTCGATGAGTTTGTTTGTTTTTAAAGTGCAGATTTATTTGTTCATATTCGAAGAATTAAAATGTATAATCATGGATAATCCTGACACTGACTAAAAGTGCCCGAACTGCATTAGCGGGATAATAATAACCGGTGATTTAGTCATATTTGCGATTTTAATGATGATGATGAAGATTGTCCCTTAATATTTACCTATTTACATTATATTTATTGGCATAAATGTCCTAAATGCCTTGATAAGAAATAAATAAACCATATTCATGTCCAAATCCATAAAAAATTACATATTACTAACGATCACAAATAGTCCAGTGGTAGCTCGAAGAAATTTCGTATAGGTATAAATTCGCCTTTGTACCTAATTATTATTTTTTCTCAAACATGCAATGAAATATCGTCGTAACGTGCGTTAGAACAGGCTTCGAAGTGTCAAGTTTCGGGCGGAACAATTCGAGAGAACTGTAAAGGAATTTCATACAAAATTGAAGGCCTAAGCCGGGAAGTAATTTGTTTTTAATTTTAATGTAAACATGGCGTCTGTGTGTATGAACAGCTGATATATATTTTTTTTCTAGTAGCTACCCATTCAGCCATCGTACCAACAATATCCGTGTTAATGCCTAGTACACACGAACTGAAAATACCGTCTATACGTAAGTCACCAGAGACCATAGACAATATTAAAAATCCTCTGCCTTTATTTTACTTATTATAGAAACTAAGATTCTTATTATCAGGTTGTGTATAATGGCCCTAATATTCGCATACTGCACACGTGGACTTATTAAAGAAAAAAAATATAGAGGGATTGGAGGGAAAATTAAAAATACTTTTTTTAAACATGGCGTCTGTGTTCATGAACTGGCTGAACAGCTGAATTATGTTTTTTTGAGTGGTGTATTTTTTTATTTCATTGCATATGTTTGAGAAAAGCACTATACATGCCTTAGCCGTGAAAAGGGCTTGCCGGCTTCGTATCACTAGACGGCCTCCCTTACGGTCGGCCGGCAAGCCCTTATTTCCCGGCGTCTGCAGTAATGTACTATTAATTTTATTCTTGGACTGTAGAGGTGTCTAGCTCGATAGAGGATACTAATAAACACTGACAGTTTATATGCCAGACCTACGCTACACATTAATAGTACAATTACTGCAGACGCCGGGAAATAAGGGCAAGCCCTTTTCACGGCTAAGGCATGTATAGTGCTTTTCTCAAACATATGCAATGAAATAAAAATATGCACCACTCAAAAAAACATAATTCAGCTGTTCAGCTAGTTCATGAACACAGAAGCCATATTAAAATACTGGAAGCCATGTTCAAAAAAAAGTATTTTTAATTTTCCCTCCAATCCCTCTATAATTTTTTTTTTCTTTAATAAGTCGTCCACGTGTGTAGTTTTCGAATATTAGGGCCATTATACACAACCTGATAATAAGAATCTTAATTTCTATAATTGATAAAATAAAGGCAGAGGATTTTTAATATTTTCTATGGTCTCTGGTGACTTACGTATAAACAATATTTTAAATTTAATAATCAACACATTGAATCATACAGATTTTTATTCTTAATATCAATTAGTAGGCATTAACGCGGATATTGTTGGTCCGATGGCTGAATGGGTAGCCACTAGAAAAAAAAATCAGCTGTTCATAAACACAGACCAGACGCCATGTTTACATTAAAAATTACTTCCCGGCCTAGGCCTTCAATTTTGTATGAAATTCCTTTAGTTCTCTCGAATTGTTCCGCCCGAAACTTGACACTTCGAAGCCTGTTTTAACGCACGTTATGACGATATTTCATTGCATGTTTGAGAAAAACTTTTTTTCAGGATAGGCACATTAAACAGTAAAGGCAATAAAGTCACCAGAAATCCAGAAAGTATGATTATTTAAAGAAATCGTAATGCCTATTGCAGTTTTTCACTAAACGATCATTTCTGCTGAAACAATCATCATTCATCTTCATCTGATAATTTTCAACCAACTAGATAAAGCTCTACCGTTGTATATAGAATAGAATACTCTTTATTGCACACCTCAAAAATAAAGAAATACAAATACAAATGACACTTAACATTACAATAGAGGCAAACAATAGGCGATCTTATAGACTGGTAGAAAAATCCAAATATCGGCTTCCTTTACCGTCCTAACGGCATTTTGTGAGCCATTTTGGCAACATGACTTTTCCGACGTAAAAAAGCCTGCTGAATTCGATTCTGGATGTTGCCAAGCCAAATTTTGCCCCCATCCCCCCATTTCCCCCATTTTTACCTCAAAATATGTCCCTGATCACGGTTTTTACGGTTTTATACAAAAAGTATTACAGCTAGAAAAAAAGGGTCAAAGACAAGACTGATCTCTATAAAATTTGCTATAACATGGTGTATAATTTTTTTTAGTAGGCCTTATGGTTTGTGAGCAATATCTTCCCGAACTTCATAGAATGGTAGAAAATTCTAAATATCGGCTTCCTTTACCGTCCTAACGGCATTTTGGGATCCATTTTGGCAACATTACTTTTCCGATGTAAAAAAGCCTTTTGAATTCGGTTCTGGACGTTGCCAAGCCGAATTTTGCCCCCCTCCCCCCATATCCCCCCCTTGTGACCTCAAAATATGTCCCTAATCACGATTTTTACGGTTTTATACAAAAAGTATTAAAGCTAGAAAAAAGTGTGAAAGACAAAAATGATCTCTATAAAATTTCCTATAACATAGTGTATAAACTTTTTTAGTAAGCTTTGTGGTTTGTGAGCAATATCTTCCCGAACTTCATATTTTTTTTTTTAAATTGATAAACATGGTGGAGGCAGTGAAATACACTTATTTTACGATAATTGGCATCGCACAGGATCCAGCCGCTCTGCTGCTCTTGACGCTGACATCCAGTTGACGTGCTGCTTATTATAATGCAAGACTTACGGGGCTTTCAGTCATAGGCAGTCGTCAGATTTACACGCAGAACAGAAAATAAAAATGCTTTACTTCTGATTCTGACCCTGAAGTCATTCAAAATGCTCACCCCAGATTCTCCAGAAACGGGCCTCAGAAATGCAGTTACCCAGGATCTCGCAGCAGAAAAAAATGGCATGGTCCTTGAGTCAATCTTCTTGCGGATCTGGCGAGCTGATAATTACCGTTTCTGTTTCGTTGCAGCCGAATGTTAATGAGGTGAGCATCCACAAGTGATTCAAGAACTTGCGGATATTCTACTGTTTCGGTGATTAGCCTGAAAACATTAGACTTTTCCCGCCCCTCAGGGATCCATCCGGGATGTAAATAGCCATGGAGACAGCATGTAGCTCATGATTCAAGATCTCTCGCAGACTTAAAGTTCTCCCAGCCTTGTCAACAGCTGTCAAGCATTGTTGGACGCTACGGTTTTTCTAATTTGTAGTTTTAGCAATGGCAGATTTTGAACGACCTGCCAAGGCAGGGGTATTTGAAGGTCGGGCCTTTGTTAATTTTGACCTTAGCGCAGTTGCTTATTAGCTATTGGTGAGCCTTTCGGAAGCAAAGTTCGTTACTTGGAGTGAGCCAGTGACACTTTATTTTTTTCTGCTGCAAGATCCTGGGTAACTGCATTTCTGAGGCCTGTTTCTGGAGAATCTAGCGTGAGCATTTTGAATGACTTCATGGTCAGAAGTAAAGCATTTTTATTTTCTACGTAGCTTTTAGCCCGACTTGGAGACAGTTCTGCGTGTAAATCTGACGACTGCCTATGACTGAAAGCCCCGTTAGTCTTGCATTATAATAAGCAGCACGTCAACTGGATGTCAGCGTCAAGACCAGCAGAGCGGCTGGATCCTGTGCGATGCCAATTATCCTAAAATAAGTGTATTTCACTGCGTCCACCATGTTTATCAATTAAAAAAAAAATTATGAAGTTCGGGAAGATATTGCTCAAAAACCATAAAGCTTACTAAAATAAAAAAAGTGTGTGTGTCAGCTCCGACGCACGACTGGAGTTTACTCTTCAGGCCAGGCGCGCACCACGATTTTTTTTTAGTCGCGCGATAATTTTGTCGCAGAAATAAGCGTAAGTACTTCTGGGTTTATGAAAATCGTGGTGCGCGCACTCTCATATAAACCCATATCTTGCATTTATGCGACAAAATTATCGCGCGACTAAAATCGTGGTGCGCGCCTGGCCTTAAGAACGATTATAAAATATATACTCAATACATTTATTGCACATAATGATTAGTAAATAGTTTAAGTATCACATTACGTACCCTGTTGGGTGCTGCAAACAAGAACAAGGTAGGCACTTACATAATATTAATATACGAGTATAATATACAGCAAAATTACAATATTTTACAAGGAAAATTTACTTCCGATTCATTTTTAACAAATTAGAGAGAGCATGAGTAGTAACTAAATAAGGAAGCGTGATGTAAAGCGCCCTCGAGCGGCTAGTTTAGTTACTACAGTCTGCAGTGCTACGGAAAAAAAACCGTATCTTACTATGAAATCCATACAAAGATACGACCTTTCTACCGTAGTATCGCAATACTTTTTTTTTTTAATCTATTAATTAAGGAGCTTTGATCATTTTTATGAACATGCCAGCTCCAGCAGGCCTAATACACAACATCATTCATCTAAAAGACATAGATAAATAAAAACATAAACCGTATAAACTTAAAAATAACATGTACACGAAAACAACTAAATTTGTATACACTATTTACATAAAAAAACTGTATACAAATTTAGCCGATTCCGATAAGGGTTCCGCCAATATTGAATTGAACATTACATTCAAGAAAGATCTGGTATTAGACCTAGCCATTTACATTAGACAAAAACAAACTTACAAAATCACCTTCCTTAAAAAAATCCTTAAATAAATCCAAAATCTCCTTAACAACAACTCCAAACAGCGTTTTGAAGTTCTCCTCCCAACTTTCGGTAGAAAACAAAATATCCTTCGTCTTCTCAACCAGCCTTTCAAAAGTAATACGTCTCTTCTTCTTGTCCTTATTTTGTCTTTGATCTTCCATATCAGCCCGCTCAATAGTAGGCTGATTGACCAATAGACACTCGGACCTCTTCACATCTGTTACTCTTTTTGAATTCCGCGGCTTACAAACCTCTTGTTGTGGCTCGCTCTCTAATCTGTACTGACTTACTGATCGCTGGCCCTCAGCCTGACAGACAGAATCTTCAGACTCTTTAGATTGTAACGGCTTCGACAAAACAGCATCTCTATATGACTTTCCAAAACTTAAGTCATTCTCAAAAACAGATGGCGCATCCTGACTACAAACATCCGTATCCTTTTTTTCCTTTTTTTGCATATACAACCAAAAAGCCCGTTTATATATCCACCCCTTAGCAGACATAATCCTGCGAATTTCTTACTCCTTCACAAAAACCGGGCACGACTTATCTAAGGCCATATGGCTGCCTTTACAATTAATGCATCTAAAAATAGTCGTTTCGCAATTGGCATGCTCCCCGCCGCATTTCGGACAAGTAACTTTAGTAGTAGGACAAAACCTGCTCAGATGACCGAACTTCCAACATATTGAACATTGGGTAACCGGGAAAGTGTACTGATTTACCTTAAATCGGCAACCGTAGGCATAAACATATGGCGGTAAAGAAGTTCCCTTAAAACACAGACGAATAGCTTCAGCCTTAACCCAACGCCCATCATGATCCAAACGGTTCAGTCTACATATTGACAAAATGTCTTCAGACCCTTCAATATTCTTTAAAAATTCGTCTTCCTCAACCTCCAACTCAACCTGCCTTATAATTCCATAAGTGCAGCATGCCATATTAGACCAATAAGAACGTCTCGTCTCATTGTTAAACTCCTGAGAAGCCAGAAGCTTCTCCGCATCATCCTTAGAGTTAAACTGTATGCGAACTTTACGTGGACCCATAAACTTGACGGATAAAATTCCTTTTATACCCTTAAATTGCAGCAACTTTGCCAAACCAATCTGTTTCGGTAAATCTTCTTTTGACACTATATAAACTTCAAATAGCTTGTCAGGCACACCGTCCGGCTCCAGCTGCGTTTTGGTGGTTGCTAAAACCCGCAAGCGTTTAGGTTTCCTGCCTATTGTGATAAAACTATCACTACAACCACAGCTTTCGTCGCTCAGACCACAAGCACGCTTCACCGCTATATGCCGCACATCCGACATGGACTCAGCGTCCGATACAATATCCGATTGACTCGGCCCTGCCTTATTATCAAACTCCACTTCAGATAGCCACGACGGAGCTGCCCGCTGCCCACATTCTAAAAGTGACGTATCACTCACGACACCTCGACTTGACTCACTCATCGCAAAAACAGCGAAAAGGACTCTAAAACTTAATTAACTTATAAATAAAATAAAATTTGATAAAATTTTCAACCGTCGCCTTTGACAACCAAACGTCAATCCTCGCAATACTTATATTTTTGGAACGTATCTGCCGTGCTAATTTAAAAAGTCGTATCTCAGTATACCATCGGGGTAAAAATACGACTTCTTAATTTAGCAGGTTATGCGTTAAGCGTTATAGACTAAGCTCCCGATATAAAATGACCTTCACAGAGATGTTTATTTGATGAAATGTATTTTATATTTAGTTTAAAATGTCAATAAATATATTGCATATGGGTTGCCTAACAAATTTTAGTCCAGGGTATGTTTAGTTTAAAATAAAAAAATTTTTTTTTTTACATTTCACCGATTTGATTATTAGATTAATTCATAATTAAATAATCTTTAATTTTATTTAATTTCAATTCAACAATCAGACCTTTGCAAAATGCTAGTAGGTATAGATTTACCTGTTTATACCTGGCTACCCAATAGTTGTGACGGGAAAAGAATAGGCAACCTAACGTTTGCATATTCTATGGGCTTCATACTTTCGATTGGTATAGAATTTATCTAATATTAATCAAACCGGTGAAATGTTTAAAACAATTTTTTTTTATTATTAATTAAACATACCCTGGACTAAAATTTGTTAGGCAACCCATATGCAATATAATTATTGACATATTAAATTAAATATAAAATACATTTTATCAAATAAACATCTCGGTGAAGGTTATTTTATATCGGGACCTTAGTCTATAACGCATAACGCATAACCTGCTAAATTACGAAGTCGTATTTTTACCCCGATCGTATACTGAGATACGACTTTTTAAATTAGCACGGCAGATACGTTCGATTTTACACCCCATATTTTTCATACCCCGGGCTTATATATGAAAATCGATTCTTAAGGAGTAAACTCCAAAAATGTATACACCATGTTATAGGAAATTTTATAGAGATAATTTTTGTCTTTGACACTTTTTTTCTAGCTTTAATACTTTTTGTATAAAACCGTAAAAATCGTGGGTAGGGACATATTTTGAGGTCAAAAGGGGGGGGTATGAGGGGAGGGGGCAACATTCGGCTTGGCAACATCCAGAACCGAATTCAGCAGGCTTTTTTACATCGGAAAGTCATGTTGCCAAAATGGATCCCAAAATGCCGTTAGGACGGTAAAGGAAGCCGATATTTAGAATTTTCTACCATTCTATGAAGTTCGGGAAGATATTGCTCACAAACCATAAGGCCTACTAAAAAAGTTTATACACCATGTTATAGCAAATTTTATAGAGATCAGTCTTGTCTTTGACACTTTTTTCTAGCTATAATACTTTTTGTATAAAACCGTAAAAACCGTGATCAGGGACATATTTTGAGGTAAAAAGGGGGGAGATGGGGGGAGGGGGGCAAAATTCGGCTTGGCAACATCCAGAATCGAATTCAGCAGGCTTTTTTACGTTTGAAAAGTCATGTTGCCAAAATGGCTCACAAAATGCCGTTAGACTTGAAATTTTTTATTTGAACTACCAGTCTATTATCGCTAAAAAGCGATCTCTTCCAGACAACCTTTGAGTAGCGGATTAATATAAATGAAATGAGATGAGTAGGCGATGCAAAAAGTAATCAAGAAAACTACTGAAAAATTATTAAAATCTACTAAAACCTATAATAATATAAACCTATAGGTATAATTATATACTATACATTGTCGATTTGTGTATGATTGTCCCATAATATTTATTTATTTATTTTATTTTATTTTATTTATACACGGCATACCAAAAAACATGAAATTTTTACGTTATGGAAATGTGTTATCCGGTATTCTGAATAATGAAATTTCGTATAATAATGATGCTTTCGCATAAAATAAACTTCGGAAGTATAAAGTGAACTCATATTTGCCCGGTTCGATGAAAAGTAATTTTTGAATAGATTGAGCACCTCAAGTTCCTATACATACCATATAATCCAAGTTTTACACACGTGCAGGTATAACAGAGGCCAAAGTATGGACGCTAGAACGGCGCGTATTTCAAAAGATCATGGTGAGCAGCGGGCGGCGCGAGCAGGAGTACAACATGCGCTTCCTCGCCTCCGTGCCGCTGCTGCAGGGCATCCACCCCATCGAGCTCGCCAAGATCTCAGACTTCCTTAAAAGAGTAAGGGGGTTGTAACCATATTTTACACTCGCGTACATTAATCTGTCAATTATAATTTCACACGCAAAATCACAATTACGCACTTTTTAATCCTGTACCAAAATCCTATACTCTATGGTACATACCCGCTATAGAACATATTCATAATTCCATAGCTGGGCATTAACTCGTTAATCCGTTAATCGTTAATTAACGAAGTTAACATATTGATTAACGTATTAACTTTTAAGTTAACTTTTAAAAATCTTAACGGACACGTTAACTTCCGTTAATATGCAGAAGTCCGTTAATCGTTATAGTACGGCTCTTCCCAGGTGAATTTTTCGCTTCGAGCCCTAATCTTTCAAACAAAGGCCATTGTCTCCATTACCGCAAAGCCGCTAGCTACTGCGTTAGCACGAGCCACTACAACATTCATATGAAAAACAAACGGTATCGTCATAGTATTAAGGTTCAAATTTAATGTGACTGATATTCTATATATGTCGTTTTGGTAGTGTAGGACAATAGACCACCCCGACGAAATACAGCATTCATATTATTTTGATTTGAACCTTAATACTATGACGTAACGTTTGTTTTTAATATGAATGTTATAGTGGCGCGTGGCAAACTTGAGCTTGCGGCTTTGCGATAATAGAGACAATGGCCTTTGTTTGAAAGATTAGGGCTCGAATCGAAAAATTCACCTGGGAAGAGCCGTACTATAATCCAATGCCTACTATTTACCGCACGGCACCGCGGCGCGGCGCGAAAAACAGGTTCAGACAAGTATGAAACGACAAGTGCAGGGCGGCGCGTGGCAGCGAGTGAAATAAAAACAAAACTAGATATATTTTGCCGGCGCGTGCGAGTGAGAAAACTGCGAAGATTTGTTTCGTTTGATCATTTCATTACTTAGCGCCCGTGCTTAGAGTGACGAGTGTTTTGTTTGTTGTTATTATAAATTACTGTCAGTGATCATTTGCGTGTTGATGAAGAAGAGTGCAGTGTAATTTAGTTACATAGAAAAAGTGTACTGTGCAGTGTAGTAATTAAAACCATATCATGGAAGACATGGAAACGGATTCCAGCGGTCCTGATGAGAATCCATGGCCACATTTGACTGAGTATGTGGAATTTTTATCCAGATCGGGCCAGCAAATACTTTTTGCGTGTAAGCGTCGTACGTAAGTTCACTAACGCAACGATATAAAACCGGCCAATAGCATGTCGGGCCACGCTCAGTGTAGGGTTCCGTAAAGTTGCTCATCCAGCTCTATAAAAAGGTCGTAAACGCCAAAGTAACTGTAATTACTTATTACCTTCTGGAAGTCAACTTACGTCCTTTTTTTACGACCGATTTTATTCAATACCTATAGTTTTCATTGAAAGTTCTTATTAAGGCCTCATTTTCATGTATTTTTACATAATTTTTTGACCCGTGGTTCAAAAGTTAGAGGCGGGGGGCCGCTATATTTTTTATTTCCGGAGTAAATATTTACAAAACTGCTGACTTTAGCAAAAAGTAATGTTTGGAGACCCCTATTATTTTTAAAAGGCCTATTCAACGAAACCCCACACACTAGTGTTCAAACGAAAAAAAAATCACCCCCACTTAAAAAATATTTTTTTTTAGTTTTTATTATACCAATTTATCGACGTGATACATACACATACTCATACCAAATTTCAGCTTTCTAGCACTAATGATCACGGAGCTAAGCCGCGGACGGACGGACAGACGGACAGACGGACATGGCGAAACTATAAGGGTTCCTAGTTGGCTAGGGAACCCTAAATTATTATTTTTTTGCATTTTTCTCGTATAAAAAGTATTGTATGCAATAGTTACACAATTAGGTAAGCTAAACGCGGTACTCGACTTTAAGAACCTTCATTGTGCAACGATTGCATAAAATACTATTAGATTCATATCACGTATAAGTGTTTTAGGAGACTCTGAGGATATGACACCTGATGGTAGCCTCTGAAAGAGCGCATGTACAATGAGCTGGAGAATTGCATGGCATGATTGTTTGCAGCCCATACAATTTCAGTTAGGTATTGCAAATGTGCTAACAATTCGCAGATAGTTAGCAATCCGGTTACGCTACTATAGCTGCAATACAGTATATTCATGTTGTTGTGTAATGTAGCGCCTCCACCCCATCACATGAATATCAGGAACAGGACAGTCATGCAATGCGTTTTGATATTTATCAGGAGTTCTTCTCAGCGGGCACGGCGGTGGTGCGACAAGGCGAGAAAGGAGACAAATTCTACATCATCCGTGGTGGAACAGTGACTGTGACGAAACGCGAGGGCGAGGGTCCCGACCGACATGTGGGCACGTTACGTCGCGGCGAGTACTTTGGAGAACAGGCGCTCTTGCACGAGGATCGGCGGTTGGCCACGGTCACCGCCGAGCCTCCTGGCGTGGAGTGCCTCACATTAGAGCGAGGGTAAGACATCTAAGGGCCTGACGTGACCGTTCTGATGTCGAAGGTACCCGAATGTAAAGTTAATCTTTTCTATACAATGGAAGTCGTGTGATTAAGAATCTTACTTACTTAACGAGGGTTTATGACTTGGTATTTTACTTCGTCTTATATATGTATTACGACACTATTTAGATTTTAATTAATTTAATATTCATTTCGTTATATTTATTTTGCATATTAAAGTAATAAATAATTCGTTATTTATATTCACAGGCCATTTACGGAGCTTCTTGGCAACTTAGACGAATTAAAGAATGTACGCCATTCCGTACCTCTACCACTGCAGCAAAGAAAGTCATCACAAGTTAAAAGCGGTAATCTTTTTATGTTTTACAAACAATAATATAATACATCGGTGCTTATTTAAAACTTAGACGAAACATAGATGATTAAGGAAGCTGCATTAGTTCCACGTAGATATAATATACTTAATTGCTATTCTTAACGAGATTGCTTCCAGTGCAATAGCTAGCTTGTACTTATTAATTAATCAGCACAGTCGATTGTCGCGAATAAGTAGCGACCCTGAATTCTCGAGACGATTCAGCCTAACTTGATTATCTACTTTGTACTTGTAACAGTTTCATATTCAAAATTCCATATCATCTTTTGATGTACCTATGTATCTAATCTAAGTTGTTAGCCCTATTACGGGCTCTGTATATCAAATTCCCCGTAGCCATATTATTGACAAGTCTGAAACGAGTTTCTGATCTATTCACTACTACTAAGGTGCCATTGTGACTGAATGAGGCAGAAGACGGAAGGGAGGTGTATCATTCACGGCTGTAGGATAAGCCTGTGAAATATGATTATTTAATTCAATTATCTCAACTCAATATTGACATCTGTTGTTAGAATTTGAATACGTGGAGCTGAAGGACCTAGAGATCGTTGGCACGATGGGCGTGGGCGGGTTTGGGCGCGTGGAGCTGGTGCGGTACAAGCGGGACCCCAAGCTCACGTTCGCGCTTAAGTGCCTCAAGAAAGTGGACATGGTGCAGCAGCAGCAGCAAGTTCACGCCTATAATGAGAAGAATATCATGATGGTCTGCAACAGCCCATTCATCTGCAGGTAATTAGTAGGCATCTTTTAATTATCACCGTCCTATATGGCACCCTAGCGCAGAGTCATGATGGCTTGAGCCTGATGGGAGGGGGACACGCCCCGCGTCATCACTCTGGGTTGGGTTTAGGTCGATCACTGATAATAGTAGATTGTATAACAAGTGCATAAAACGCACCATTTTACACGAGACGTTTATCCATCCGAGCGAGCTTGCGAGCGAGGATGAATATAAAGTCGAGTGTAAAATGCGTTTTATGGACGAGTTGCACACTCTACTTTTCACTTTGATTGCGAGGAAATGAAACTCCAACATGTGAATATTATACTTAAAAACAAATTTAATTAAAAATTATAGTTACATTAGAGCAATGAAAAACATTTAAAGTAATAGTTTTTATTAAAATAAAAAAAATATTTAAGAAGTAGTAAACAATACTAAATAAAAATTACAAATTTATATCAAAAAGTTTTATTGTGTACTTTGGCTGTTGGTATCTTTGCCTTGGTCTTAGAATACTAACGAAACGAAATAAATAAAAAAACTATGAAGTTTTAAGTTGGTCGTGTGGCTGTTGGACCGATCGCCCTGGTCTTCGACGACGATTTTACTTTATGCTCTAGAGCATAAAAAGCGACTTTATGTCGCCTACGCACAGCATAAAGTCGAACTTTTAGAGCATGAGAAGTGAAAAAACTATTGCATATGTGCTCTTGCGGCAAATGTACTACCGAGCTAGGTTTCATAATTATAATATACCAACCTAGGTACTATAAGTGATTGAATGTAGCTTAGGTATTTTGTCTAGTTTAACTCAGGTTTTAAGGGTTTTTTAACCAGGTTTAATTACTTTTATTAGCTCGTATCATGCCTTATCCTGTCTTTTAGACACTAATGCATTCACTCGCGTAGGTACCTGATCATTTTCCAGACAGCGTTCCCGCATTGCCTTGAAAATTTCCAGACTAGTTTATTATTATGACTTTGGCTTATTGCCAGAAATATGGAATTATTGTGAACGCGTGCGACATATTTTATTTAGCATTCAAGCATCGGATAGTTAAATTGTATGCGCTAAATCACATTAAAACTTTTAAAGGAAATATTTTAAATACGTTTCAGTTTGAATACTGATGTCCCAACGGTTCGATTAGGCTAGAGAACACTGTTTCACACAACACACAACAGCCTTTCGAAATCAAATTAATTTCCGTTAATATAAGTAATTACTTACTAATAATTTTTCAACATTTGCTAACGTTCCGCTTATTATGGACAGAGCCGAAGGTTATCTACCGCTAATTGTACTTACTTTCTTAGTTTAGTTTAGGGTTTGCTAAAATTAAAATGTTTATCTTTTAGACTATATCGAACATTCAAAGACAACAAGTACATCTACTTCCTCATGGAGCCGATCCTGGGCGGCGAAGTGTGGACGATCCTGCAGAAGCAGCGCTTCTTCCCCGAGGCCACGGCTCGCTTCATGGCGGCCTGCGTGGTCGAGGCCTTCCAGTACTTGCACTCCAAGGACATCGTCTACCGGGACTTGAAGCCGGAAAATCTTATGCTGGACAGGCTTGGTTATATTAAATTGGTAAGTAATTTTTTGACATACCAAACGTTTATGCTTATTTAAGTTGTGTTGTCCCATATGTCCTCGTAAATGTCAGCGGTAACCTGCGGCATTAGTTAGTAGGTAGTACGTAGTAGTAAGTTAGGCATATATACCCCTTGGGCCACCCCGGAGCTTAGCCCAGACCAGGTACCCTCAAAAATGGTATTGGATGAATAAAATGAGCAGTGATAATATGGCAGCCACGAACGAGCACTCTGGCGGAGAAACATCGAGACAAAGGGGAGTAAGCTATCGCAAGCGCGAGCAAAAGTAATGTAAGTACCATCTCCCGTTTCCTGTTAGCGGAATAATAAGCAGTCCATTGTCATGCGCTCTAGTGCAGTTTAGTTTTTATCTAGGTAAGGGCTTGTGCACAAATCACGTGACGTTTTTTCGGCTACTTTTTGACCCCCCCTCCCCCTGGTGATTTTTGGTGAGGTTCTTTGCTAACCCCCTCCCCCCTCCCCCTCACTACCTCACGTGTGTTTCTTTTCCGCCAAAATTTCGTATTGAAGTATTAAACAAGTGAAGACTTATTTTTAACAAAACCGAGAATAAAATATCGATTTTTGTCTTAGTTCGTTCACTGCGGGAAAATACACGTGAGGTCTCCTTATACCCCCCTCCCCCAACGTTGATATATCGTGATTTTTTCGTGACCCCCCCTCCCCCCTATTGCACCTCACGTGATTTGTGCACAAGCCCTAAGTTTAAGTCGGCAATCCCCAATCCGATGCCGCTACGAGTACATGCATATATATACTCTGTCCTTCTGCTCTGGTTACGATTGGACCTTATGGTATAGATTCCAAAGAAGGGAAGAAAAAGATTACTAACGTAACCTACATGTGTCAAAATATTGTACCTATATGTTATCACTTTACTCGATTTACGATCGCGATATTAATAGCGCATAATTGTTGTAGGTCGATTTCGGCTTTGCTAAGCAACTTGACCCAAATGTCAAGACGTGGACTTTTGCTGGCACACCCGAATACGTCGCTCCGGAGATTGTGCTAAATAAGGTGATCTGAACTTATACTTTATACCTATCTTATGATAATATATGCATTTTAAGTCTTCATAGCTGTCACACGTCATGAAAATTAATTGCTGCTGCGTATTGCTCACGTCGTTAAAGTCGAGTACTGCTCGACATATTTCGGTATCCGTGGCTAATGTGCGAAACCATATATACACATCTGTGTTATAAACACCCAGGGCCACGACCGCGCCGTAGACTGCTGGGCGCTGGGCGTGTTCATCTACGAGCTGCTAGTGGGCAAGCCGCCGTTCCGCGCCGCCGGCAGCGACCACATGAAGACATACACGCTGATCCTGCGCGGCATCGACGCCGTGCCGTTCCACCCACGCGTGCCCAAGTCCGCGCAGATGCTGGTGCGCAAACTGTGCCGCGCGGTGCCCGCCGAGCGGCTCGGATACCTCAAGAAAATGGTGGACGTCAAGAACCATAAGTACGACTTATTTAATTTTATGTCACAGTTTTATATTATATACTAGAAGGTGCCCGCAACTTCGTACCATCTTTGCATGTCCAGCTATCCCTGTATCGCGAAAGTCGTTAAATTTGTCCAGCCCATGAAAACAGATGGCGCGAGGCGGGCATGGTGAGGCGCCCATACAAAACAAATGACGATCCTGCATCACCCCAAGTAGCACAACTGGGTCTAAATAGCTCGTATAACATATCTAATTAGATGCTTAAGTGAAATTTACCACCATGACTAAGTGCTATATAGGTGGCAAGAACCCTTATGCCACCAGTATAGAACCAAAAGGAGAAAAATTGCAGCCTATTTTTGGTGCTAAATAGAATCCATAAGAGATCTCACAATTACCTTAAGTGGTAATTAGAACTATGGGTGAAAGTTATGCGCAGTGAACGAATGAAAACATTTCAGTTCGGTCAATGAGTGATAAATGAGTCGCCAAAATTATCTTTGAGTGGCGAGGCAACTGTCAAATTGTGTTTTATTAAAAGTAATACGTGATCTGCCATATTCATTTTGGATTTATATGTCTGTTTGATTGTGATTAAAACTTTACGTTATACAAGCATTGAAATAAGCACGAATTTCTTGCGATTTTTTTTTTACTGTGAAACTATAGTATGTTTTCTTTGTAAATTTCGACGCGCCCTTCATTTGATCAGGAATATTAAAAAAGAGAGTACTAAATTAAATAAGGAATAGATACTGATAGAAATAAAACTGTTAAAAACCTGACCTAGTGATTGTAGGTTACGTACAATGTTAAAGTAACATCGTCACAACTATCAAAAGTCTGTGATTATGCGTGAGTGTGATAAAATTCTGGTTAAAATAATCAATTTTCATAGGCTTCCATTTGTAAACATGGCGAAATAAAAATTGGGCAAGTGCGAGTCGGACTCACGCACCGAGGGTTCCGTACAAACACTTTTCATACTTAAGTGGTTAAGTTAAGTTTGCACCTGGTATGTATAGCGCCCCATACAAATGAGGTGCAAAGTTAACGCAACCAACCCGTTTGTTGTATGGGAGCACCCCTTAAATATTTATTTTATTTTATTTTTAGTATTTGTTGTTATAGCGGCAATAGAAATACATCATCTGTGAAAATTTCAACTGTCTAGCTATCACCGTTCTTGAGATACAGCCTGGTGACAGACGGACGGACGGACAGCGAAGTCTCAGTAATAGGGTCCCGTTTTTACCCTTTGGGTACGGAACCCTAACAAAAAAGATCCTACAGTGTTTATTTTCACTTATTTGTTCCTTATTTGGAACTATCAAGTCTAATAATCACTTATTTGTATCTTGCGAGTGGCAAAGCAGTGAATGATATCACCAATAGTAATTATTTGCTCTTTTGTAGACTATTAAACAAGCAAGACTATTAAATATATTTTGACAAGGCGCAAATAGGAACTATAATAGAACTTTTAGTTCGTTAGTGGTTTGAAATAAGTGAAAATAACTGCTTTTGGTTCCAAGAACCTCCTACTGAGACCTATTTATGCGTTGGAGTGGCAATATGGTACTTCTTAGGCCTTAAAGTTGCAATATTTTTTGGTTCCAAAAGAGCCGTAAAATTATCCCTTTAGCCACTATTGGTGATATAATTCGCTATTGTACTAGTCATTTGGAACTTTTAGTTCCAAATAAGGGTATGTTCCCACTTATATGTAAAAGTTGCTTATAAGTGATTTTAAGGCCTTATATAGCACTATTGCTTCTTATTGAGTGACAATTTGAACCTGCATGCAACTTTAAGTAGCAAAATCGACTTTATACCACCATAAGTAATAAAGTAGAAACAAAAAACGTTCCTATGCAACTACAAGTGATAGGATGAACTCATATACAGTCTTGAGTTGTGTTTAAAGCTATAAGTTGTATCAAACACTGTTAAACCACTCATTTAGAACTTAAAGCTATAAGATAAGCTGCAAAATTCACTAATGTGCTGCTTGGGACGCTATTAAGATTTTCCGTGAAATCATTACACATCTCCATAGAAAACTGATTTAAAATACAAATCTAGAATTTTATAATAGTACCTATAGAAGTTGAAAAGTCAATTTGGTTTAAACTCAAATTGTATATTTAATATCGTAGGCACATTATTTAATAGGTATATAATATCACAATTTTCCTCATCATTTGTTAACGTAAATACTAGCAAAGTGTACCTACGTTGATTGTCAACGCAATTATATGCGACTACCATTTAACGCATCACTACAAAAATAAATTGAAGCCAAACCACGACGGGGAAACAGCTGTTTAAAGTGAAGAGGAAATAGCTCGTTGTTTAAAATCGGTCAGGGTTTAAATACCGTTGCGGACACTACACCCGATGGTCAATTTTATTTTCCTAAATATTCATATACAGATATCAGAGTCTTTAATGTGTATTTTTACCCGACTACGGCAAAATAAAAAGGAGGGTTATGATTTTATTATAAATACGGCAAGGGTTTAAATACCGTTGCGGACACTACACCCGATGGTCAATTTTATTTTCCTAAATATTCATACAGATATCAGTCTTTAATGTGTATTTTTACCCGACTACGGCAAAATAAAAAGGAGGGTTATGATTTTATTATAAATACGGCAAATACCTTATCTTATACTCAAACAGATATTTTAATGACATACACAAGTAGGTACAGTCAGCCAATTCGATTCCTAGGCCATTTCGTACCTTGTCACAGTAAACGTCAATATGAAAGCCGCTTGAAATCTCATATCATTGTCATTGTGACAAGGTTCTATAGTGACCTATAAATCAAATTGGGGACTGTAGGTACATAAGTATAAATTAAATTATGTATTACGATTGCGTATGTTAGGTATTTTAATCTCATATGTTTCTATGTATTGGATTCAATTGGCCTTCCAGCTATTTATACATACCTAAAGAAAAATAAAATAAATAAAAATGTATTTATTCAGTAACACAAAAAGTTTTAGCGTACTAACAGTGTTGGTGCCTCTTTTTAAGTATAACTGAGCTAAGAGACACCACTCTTCAAGATGGTAAGATGTTTGCAGTAGTAAAAAATTATAAATTAAATAAAAAAATAACATCTTAAAAACTACAACTAGATTCAAATCAACAGAAATATGCACCATTGTTTGCATTGAGTTGAAACGGTTATTTTCTGTCAGTGATCAATTAACATAATTTCTGTTGAACAGATGGTTCCTCGGGTTCGACTGGGAGGGGCTGCGCGAGCGCAAGCTGAAGGCGCCGCTCGTCCAGCGCTACACGAGCCCCACCGACCTCTCCAACTTCGAGAAGTACCCCAAGGAGAAACTGCCCCCGGATGAAACCTCCGGTTGGGACCTTGAGTTCTAGGAGAAAACTAAGTCGAACATACCTACTTGAGATCAGGGATCGCTACCGGTATTCATTAAAATTGAGTATCTTTCTGATTTCGCGTTTCTTCTTTATTTTTTAAATTAGGTATTGTTATAAGATTTCGAAGCCCACCAAAATGTGAACATGGTGTTATAAATAAGGGAAAACCGACATTGAATAACGGTATTTTGTGTGGAGCCGAATGCCGGCATCCGATCCCTCTGCTGAAGTGCTGAGGATGGTATTACGCTCATATTTTTTTGATTAAAGAAGTTGGTGACACTGAATGTGTTTGGAGAGAGTGGTTTGAAAAAAAAAGGATATTTATTTGAATAAAAACTGTTGGACGAAATTACAGATATGTGTTACCTACCTTAAGGTAACAAATTAGGTGCAATTTATTATTATACTATTACGTACGTCCATCGTATAAATATGTCTAGGCAGAGACATAACTCATACGTCCATGCATTAGATGTAATGCATATTTACTTTGCGTTATGATATGTCGGACTTAAGGTGCAATTCGCGGTCGCAGCCGTACGCAGCCGCGCGCCATCGATTGCGTGCGACTGACGTCGGCCGCAAGTAGCTGTATGTGGATCTGCAACTGACTATTGTCGCATCAGACTCGCGCGTCAGCCACACGCGATCGATCGCACGCGGCTTAAAACGACCGCGATGCACGGAATTGCACCTTTACATAAGTATTGACATTCGTTTTGGGAGAGTGAAAATGTTAGTACCTATTGAATTATTATATCTGTGTTTTATTTGTAAAAATTTTTTGGTATGCAATAAAGCATTTTTGTAAGTTAAGGTAGGCTGATTTAGAAAATATTTTTTTTATTTTATTTACTTTTTGTTTGAGTTTAAACCCTCGCCCGCAAACCTTACTCTAGGACATCAAGGTTATTTATGTATCACGATATTAAAAAAAAAATAACATAACACTCTTTAACAACCCAAAAGAAATGGTGTTTTCTCACATTCTGCGGTCAAATGATAGGTACCTACCTATTTATGTATGTAACCGTGCCTATGATTTAACATCATGCAAAACAAAACTCATATTATTTAATTATGCAGCTATATTCAAGTTTCGGAGCATTTCTAAAAAGTGTAGGTATGCCTACAAAAATAAAACTTCAATTAAATAAACGTCATATTCTGTTGTAAATTTAGGTATTTTATATCAATTTTATTGCTATGTTTAATAATTAAGGTTCTGTTACATTTATAGTATCTTAATTAATAATCTTAAAAAAAAAATTGGAAATCACAAAACGAATTAATTTACCTTTAAAATATTTAATAGATTAAAATGAAATGCTCTCTAACTAGCGAGCATATCCTCTGTGTTAGTTTATTAATGCGGGCCTAAGAATGCTCTCGACAGTTCGAATACGAAGCGACAGTCGTGGAAAAGCTAGCGTAGCGCGGGAATGTAGGTCAATGGGCGGAAAACTGCGCCCGCGCCGATGCCCTTCCCCGGGCACGGGCGAAAACCTGCCGTGACATTGGAAATTAGGTTCATTAGAAACAGCTGACCAACTTCTCGATTACTATTATAACAGTAACAGACCGTCGTAAATTATGGAACTGACAGTGATAAGGCACATATCTAACGAGTTTTGGGTCAAGAATCTGTTCCAATTATACACACATCTGTTTCGGTTTACTCACGGCGTTGCGTCATTGGTAAACAAAGCAGTGTTTGTCTCATCTTCCTGCGTTATTAAATTCCGTCCACTTCCAGTTACACGACAAAGAATAACATGTATTTTTAAACAAATTCGTACGCGCTGAGATAATTAGTTGCTAGTGTCAAATTTATTCTACATGAGATCATACAACTCCGTGCGTCTACCTGTGCCGGCTGCATTATGCATGAAAGTGCACTAGAAATACAACCAGTTATATTGAACTAAATTGTGGTGCTAGGTCGGTCACTGCTTCCACGCGAGCGGAGGCCGCGTGGCGGGTCCGGCGCGGAGTCGCCGACTCGTCGCCGTGACGTGACGCTGCACGCTGGCGCGCCGGCCCCCTCACACGCATGCAAACGCTTCGCCAGCCTAGCGGTAGCGTAGCGGCTAGTCAACTACTCAACTCAGTCACTCGCTCGAACCGGCCGCCACGGGTACGTCCGATGCGCCGCCGTTTAACCCACCGACGAATAAAAACAAACCGCACAATGTTATCGGACTGAAATCATTACCCGTATGCAATGGAAGGACACACAAAAATGAGAGTGCAGTGAGTTGGATAAATATTGGTACCGTGTTCTTGAAAATTGTTTTCTTTTGGAGGTAAGTTTGTTTTCGGTTGTGATAACAATACCTTAGCAGAGAAACGATGTGGATTTAAGGAGTTTTGAAGTATTTTTATCAATATCACCGTAATTGCACTTGTACCAATGTCAACAAATTTTCTACGAATATTGTTGCAACAAACGAAAACTTCGTGTCATAATAACTGGAGAACTTTTACATTTTATGCATCCTGGTTGAGAAACTTTTGTAAGTTCTATTTATCCACGATAGATAGAACTTACAAAAGTTTTCTTAACCATATATAACATTGGATACAAAATTTCCCTGCTGAAACGCAGCTGGTCATGTATTTTTTATATTAAAGACTGTACGTTTAGTTTTCCTTATCATGTAAGTATGCATGTATAGGACAAGGTTAAAAGATATTATAGTTATATTATAATTTGGCTATTACTTCGCTGTTACTATATTCACATGGCAAAACATTTACAGTTACATCCGCCTCTCTCCGAACTCAGCTGATTTTCCCACCATTAAGTCATTTGACTCGGTAGGTGGTGCAAGACTGGTGCTTACTTAGATCTTACCTGACACTAACTACTTAAGTACTGGAAGGTCGGATACTCATTTAGTTAGCTATTTCAAGTTGTGTTCCAAGAATGTCGTTCAGTCGTAATACAAAGTAGGCGCATTATTAGTATGTGTTCTTGGTTCTTGATATTGTTATTCGCCTTGAGCTACGAGTATTCCTAAAATGTCTGCATTATTAGGTTTAAAAACACTTGTATTACCCTAGGCTAACAGTATAATGAGTTAGTTATTCTGAATTCTTTAGCAAGAAATTATATTTAGTAAAAATAGGGACATACGATAATCGAGAGATAATTAAAATAATTTAGGATTGTTAAGTTTTAGTATTTAGAATATTTTGTAGATATTATTTAAGGGTATGTTCAAGAAATAAATACATTAATATACTTTACTAATTAAAAAAAAAAATTATGAAGTAGCATAAAATGATGATATAGGTATACGAACGGCATTCTATGAAGATGAATTTGAATTAACATCAAAGACTTGAAAAAGAAAATGAAACATGTTAACATTATTTTTAGGGCCACAATTATTTAGGGTGGTGGAGAGGTTGACACGTTGGACCAGTAATCCAGAGGCACCAGGTTCGATTCCCGCCATATTACGTAAGAAAAAAAAAAATATTGTCACGGCGTAAAAAATAACTGATTTTTTAAACTCAAGCGGGCAAGTAAAGACAACTATGTGATGCAGATAGGCGCCTAAGAACATAACATCGAAACAGATATCTAATTACGCCCAACGTTTGCTTACAATACAACAATACTTTATTGCACACCAACAAGATAATTTTACATGAGAAATCATAAATTAAATAATGGTAGACAATATAGGCGGTCTTATCGCTAAAGAGCAATCTCTTCCAGACAACCTTTGGGTGGCTTACCTACGCATTTCTCCAGTTTTATAGAAAGGCCAGCCTTAGAATCAGAAGTTTCAGCAGATCTGCAGCAGTTAGGTTGTTTTTTTTCTAATTATCCGTACCTATCTATATTAGTATGTAGGTAGTTGCTGCTATTGTAGACTGCTAACAAGCTTTTTTAAATTGTCGTAGAATAATTATATGGTTTCCATTTAAACAGTTTAAGCTAAACTTTTATCCAAAGAATACCGCTTACTCTCGGATAGTAACGTCACAACCCCATAATTACTATCCGAGACGCGAATGACTACTTTAGCCCCACTATGCGAAGCTAAAATGTCGTACTTTTTGAACAGGAGGAGTAAAAAATATATACTAAGTGTGATATTTTGTTTTTATGCTATGACATCACACGAGTAGCCACACAAGGGTGAAGTACTGGCGCAACTACGCACTGATCATGACCGTTACAAAAGCAGCTACCTACTTATACAGGAAGACACAGCATAATAAAGTCCGTTTCGATTTATTTTGCATACATTTTAGGCACCTATAAATACGCAGTTATGGATGGTATGACACACAGACGTGCTTAGCGAATTAAACTAACCGGCAACTATAATATAAATGCCAAATTTGAACTATTAACGATAAAACTTTGAAATATTTCCAAATCTATCTGTATGGCCATGAAGTCCAAATTGTTGACGAATTCACACTCGCTCTACTATAAGTGTCACGCGGATTAAAGGCTAAAAGGGCTTTTTTAGGGTTCCGTAGTCAACTAGGAACCCTTATAGTTTCGCCATGTCCGTCTGTCCGTCTGTCCGTCCGTCCGTCCGTCCGTCCGCGGCTTAGCTCCGTGATCATTAGTATTAGAAAGCTGAAATTTGGTACGAGTATGTGTATGTATAACGCCGACAGAACGGTAAAATAAAATTTAAAAAAATATTTTTTTTTCGGGTGTCTCTGGAACACCTAAAGTGGGGGTGAATTTTTTTTTTCTTTTCAACACTGTTGTGTGGGGTGTCGTTGAATAGGTCTTGTAAAAATAATCGGAGCCTTTTAACATTATTTTTTGATAAAGTCAGCAGTTTTGTAAATATTCGCTCCAAAAACAAAAAATATTGTGTCCCCCCCCTCTAACTTTTCAACCACGGGTCAAAAAAATTCGGAAAAATTCATGTTAATGAGGCCTTATAAGTACTTTCAATGAAAACTATATTGAACAAAATCGGTCAAGCCGTTTTTGAGTTATCGCCAAATTTCATATTTTTTCTTTAAAAGGTCGTAAGTTGACTTCCAGAAGGTAAGAAGTGATTACAGTTTCTAGGGCGTTTACGACCTTTTTATAGAGCTTAAAATCTTATTTAACGTAAACCTCGGGCTTAAAACAGCAGTTTATTGTGAAGGATGAGCAGCTACGGAACCCTACACTGAGCGTGGCCCGACATGCTCTTGGCCGGTTTTTTTTTCTATACAAATGTAATTGGTCCATCAGTAAGGATATCTAATAAAATTTATTCTGTAGGTTAAACAAAAAATTACAAGGATATAAGCGGTTACAGTTCCACGTAACGTCACGCCGTGGTACATTTTATTGAATTCTAATACGTTGTAATTTTTTTTGGGTTGACAAAAGTAAAAATACGTGCTCAAAATTTTTTGATAATCTAACAAACGGACTAATTAAAATAACTAACTTTTTACTCGAGAAACTACCCAATTACAAATAAGTAAATCCCACAAAATATCTCGGGCAAGTGCCTCGCATTTGCTATGGCAAAGGCGGCGCACTGCTCCGTACAGTGAACACACACTCAGTAATAGGTAGGTATATGTTAGTTGGTGGACAGAAAAGCGACAAAAACTAGTCTCTCTCCTGGATTAGTTTAACATACAAGACACATGAGAGTTAAACAAGTTTAAGGAGATCAAATGCATAACGATTGCCATTAATAAACTTTATTGGCGCTAAATGTTACTAATATTTGTATTCTGAATCCGTAAAATATTCAGTTTTTTTTTTAATGATCATCGTGTTACATCAAATTTAATAAGTTTTGTTTAAAATAAAGCTTAATAGGTTATAGCTTGAGGACAAATGACCTTTCAGAATAATTATTAGGTACTGTAACAAATGGTACGTAATTAAAGATTCCATTAGTAATCCGCACTCGCTCTGCAGTAGGAGGATAAAGCCAATATTCATATTCCTACTGCAGACACCAACACCTTGACGCGGCGAGTTAGCAATGCGGATCTTTATCCCTCATCGACCAAGTATTGAAACTTTTTTAGTGTGTAAATTCCTGTATCTACAAGCTCCGCTCTTCCATACCGCCACTTTTTGTGTCGATGCGAGAGTGTGTCATCATCATCATCATCTCAGCCATAGGACGTCCACTGCTGAACATAGGCCCTCCCTTTGGACTTCCATATATACCGGTTGGAAGCGACCTGCATCCAGCGCCTTCCGGCGACCTTTATAAGGTCATCTGTCCATCTTGTAGGTGGACGTCCCACGCTGCGCTTGCTGGTCCGAGGTCTCCACTCGAGCACTTTTCGGCCCCATCGGCCATCTGCTCTGCGTGCTATGTGGCCTGCCCATTGCCACTTCAACTTGCTAATCCGGTGAGCTATATCGGTCACTTTAGTTCGTCTACGGATTTCCTCATTTCTGATTCGATCACGTAGAGACACCCCGAGCATAGCCCTCTCGGCACAACCTTGGCATTTGACATGAGTTTCGTCTTGTCCATGTTCATTTTTAAGCCCACCCGTTGAGAAACTCGATTGAGGTCATCGAGCATCATGCTGAGTTCCTCCATCGACTTTGCCATGACTACGATGTCGTCGGCAAACCGAAGGTGAGTGATGCATTCGCCATTGATGTTGATGCCAAGTCCTTGCCATTCCAGGAGCTTGAAGGCGTCTTCCATAACGGTCGTAAACAGTTTCGGGGACACAACGTCCCCCTGTCTTACGCCTCTTCTCAATGGAATGGCCTTTGTGCTCTGCTCCTGAACTCGGACCGACATGGTGGCGTTACTATACAAACACTTCAACACTTCAATGTACCGATAGTCAACATGGCATCGCTGAAGTGACTCGAGCACCGCCCATGATTCCACCGAATCGAAGGCTTTCTCATAGTCCACAAACGCTAAGCATAATGGCAAGTTATACTCTTCAGTCTTCTGTATAACTTGCCGCAGCGTATGTATGTGGTCTATGGTACTATAGCTTCTTCGGAAACCGGCTTGTTCAGGAACCTGCAAGCCATCAAGTCTATGTTCGAGACGGTTCGTGATGACCCTTGAAAACAACTTATAAACATGGCTTAGAAGCGTGATGGGCCTGTAGTTCTTCAATAGGCTGTTATCACCTTTCTTGAAGAACAGTACCACCTCGCCTCTATTCCATGCTTCAGGCGTTTTGCCCTCGGACAAAACGGAATTAAAGAGCTTCTGGAGGACCTTAAGTACCGGTGTTCCACCCGCTCTCAGAAGCTCTGCGGTGATTTCGTCTTCGCCCGGCGCCTTGTTGTTCTTAAGCTGCTTCAGGGCCATCTTAATCTCGTACAGACTGATGTCCGGGATGTCTTCGGTATAATGTCGGGACAGCTTGGCTCTTGGATCGCCTAATACCAAGCTGTCAACGGGCTTTGCAACTGAAGAGAGTGTGTCCGTCTGTCTAAATAAGTAACTGTTGAACCGATTGAGATTGAAATTGTTGATTGAGTCCATCATCCCTTATGCGGGCGAGAACGAGGGTGGAATGTACCATGGAAATGTAGAGACTTATGCGCATGCGACAATTACTGTCTAAAAATGCTCTGTTCAGTAAAGAACTCAACAAACGTGAAGAGGAGGGTGGTAAGATCGAGCGTTCAAATACCTATCGGTGTGTATTGCAGTGCTGGGGAGTGAGCAAACTGATAATAAAGATCAAGTGCGGGTAGTTCGAAATACCTACTCGCGCGACAAGATGACGTTGATGCCCGCCTCTTCCTCTTCAATGCCTTCGAGACCATGAACCATCACGTTCGAAACGTCGAGGCAATGAAATAAACAGTTTTTGGATGCGTTTAAGTTGTTTTGTTATAATTCTGTGAAAATCGTCTTAGTTAAATCAATGTAAGGTAAGGATTAAACATGGTTTTGTATTAAGTAACTTTTTGCCTTGACCGGAAAGAACCTGTTATGGTTCTCCGACCGAAAATCGAAAGCTTAGTCATCCGTTCTCCAGATACGTTACAGATGAAGATTTCAAACAGCCAGTTACTTATTGTACAGATTTCTAAGAGACGCGTGCCTGCGTCACGGGTTTCTCCCGGTCCCGGTCAGCACGACAGTTATTGAGTATGAAAAGTCTGCACTGTATTTAAAGTAAAAGGAAGTTTGTGGTAAAGTGCTATTATTATTATCATCGTATGGCTTTATTATTATTATTATTTTTTGTCAAAAGTTTGTACAAGTGAATTTAAACACAAAACAAAGAAAATGAGCTCTCTTCAGTTGAATGTCTAGATTTGATAGCCATTCCCTGGCATCCTTAGTCAGCGCGTTCAGGTCGCCTAGCTCCAGTAAAGTGGTTAATCTTGGTGGTTAAGTGCTGACAACTTTTTACCATATTTTTTTGGTCCAAAATCAAATTGGAAATTATTATCAGAATCCTCATAATTCATAAAAATAATGTGTACTACTTACACGCACTTTTTGACGATCAAATTGGCAATTTAATTATTTTGCCATAATATTGTTATTTTATTATCTTTTCGGGGTGATTACGTCACGGCCCGCTCGCCTTTTCTAGGAAGCGTTTTCAGTCGTGTCGAACTTTAAGTCCCATTTAATACATTTGATCCCAAGAAAAAATAATATCAATAAAAAAAAAAACTACACGCCTATTTGATGTCCGCTTTCGTTAACTTGTTTTATAGTAGGTAATTTAACGTTATAAGTATACTTTTTTGGTTCCTTAACCAACCTAATTGTGGCCGACGACGTTCGCTTGAATATGAGCATTTGTTAATCCGGACTATGGGAGTTCTTCTTTGGAAGGATTAATCTTCTGAACCCTAAGAACATTTAAAGAAGAAGAGCCATCTTGATTTTTATTGCTGGATGGACTCAAAATAGTCGAATGGAATGAGGTCATAACGTCATTATTTTTTGTATAGGATTTGGATATGTTTTGTTCTGAACCCTGAAAAACAATTAGATTTAAAAACGTTTTTTGAAGTTTGTTAATAATTCACACTTTTCTTTCTGACACATATATTACGGACACTTCTTAACTTAGGGATATGTAATCAGTTACAGCAATTGTTATGGTGGCGACATGGTACTCAGGTAGTTTTGAACCCAAAGTGCCATTTATACCAAGTTAAGCTATAAACATACAATTGACAACATTTAATATTTTTAAGACTACAATTTTATTACGGGTTCCCTTTATCTTGCATAATATCGATTCTCCGAAATACATTTCGTATAGCAGCTATCACCGAAACATTTTTAGCCGAATGATTCTTTAGCATAATCATATATGTATCATAATTGTCAGTTAGCATACTATTAATTTAGCATAATTTTAAATGGCAGAACACTAGTATTACCGACTTTTATTTCACATAATTTTATACGGCAGAACATTATTATCGCCGAATTTATTATGGCATAAAGACATAGTTTACGGAATAGACGGGTGCTAGGAAACTAGTTTAGGTTTAGGTTAGATTAGGCGATTATTAACTAAACTGATACCAGTAAAATGGGTTAGGTTAGGTTAGAACTGCGACCACAACAGAACCGAACGGCTGCCAGTAAAGTAGGTTAGGTTAGAACCGAACTTAATGGGTTAGGTTAGGTTAGAACTGTGACCATAATAGAACCGAACTGCTGCCAGTAAAGTAGGTTAGGTTAGAACCGAACTTAATGGGTTAGGTTAGGTTAGGTTAGGTTAGAACTGCGACCACAACAGAACTGAACTGCTGCCAGTAAAGTAGGTTAGGTTAGAACCGAACTTAATGGGTTAGGTTAGGTTAGAACTGCGACCACAACAGAACCGAACTGCTGACAGTAAAGTAGGTTAGGATAGAACCAAACTTAATGGGTTAGGTTAGGTTAGAACTGTCATGTGGTAAGTAGAAATAAAAAAGGAATAGTTATCGTGTTTCATTTATTTGAGACATGCAAAATACATTAAGGTTTTAAATACACCAAATTGTAAACAGAACGATGCACCCGAAATGTAGGTACCTGACATGTCAATAATACATAATTATCTTAGGTACCCACAACACCACTATCATCGCTTACCGATAATGTATGAGCAATTCCACTACAACAATGTTTTCTGGTTCGAACAATTTTTATGCAATCTAAATATTATGACATATACTTAAACTTCTTCGAAATAACTATTCGGACATGTAAATATTATGCTTATTCATATTCTGCCATATGAATGTTCTGATATAAAAAAATATGTGAAATAACAATATGAGAAAAAAAACATGCAAAATAAAATTCGGAGAAATGATGTTTCTGTCGAAGGTTGTTATACACAATGAATTTATGAGTATCAATTTTATGCAACATATTAGTAAATTATTCTGTAGTCCACTTAGAAAGAAGACGTACCTACCTAATTACTGTTTTTATATTTTTGATTTTATGATCTTACTATTAATATTATTTATTATGAAAATATACTCATTCATAACACTCCAAAACTATGTCACAGAAAGGTTACTTTAGTCTGGTGTCTCTAATTAAACGAACGACGCAAAGCTCTCTCGATATTAATTTCCACCTGTTATAAGTTTAAAATGTTTTCAATAAGTAAGTATACGGTATAAACACACTTGTCACTATTATATGCATTACCATGTTATTTTTGTAGACACGTTACAACATAGTCGAATCTGTCGAATTTATATAATGAATGACTTATTGCTTGTATTTTTTATTTGGGACATTTAGGTGTAATAGATGGAATCTGTTCAAGACAAAAAATTGCCGAACATTCCATTCCACAATCCATTGCCGACAATACTTTGTTCAGAAGCTTGACAAATCTGGACGATTGTCTTCAAGACAAACCGCAACGATCTTTTGCAGCAGTTTTATTATTCTATAGAATACATGAATGGTTCAGAATATATACTTAGCTAGAGATTAATGTTTTTGTTTTTTTTTCTACATTAGTTAAACGACGAAGAAATTTAGTTTTAAAAATGATATTTTTTCCCGAAATTTGACAAAGAAGTTTACGTGATGTTTGACACCTACTTCAAAAGGTGATTCATATAGGCGGTTCATAATTCAAATGTACCGTTACCCTTAATGTCACCGTTAAGGAGTTATACCTTCTATTATCAGCTCAATTCATGAGACGATGATTGAACTTTAGAAAATACGAGATGAATAAATGTTTATTATTAGTACCTGTAACATTTGAGGGTTGCCCTCGATTGCCCTGGGAGCCCATCATCAGATCCTGACTTGGCGACGATGGGACCACATTAAGGGCATACCTACTAAAAAATATAACCAACAGTCTTAACCTACCTATATTATTTAAAGAATTGTCCCCTAACTCCTAGCCATTGAGTTGTACCTTCCATCATCAGCTCAGCATAATGAGATAATGACTACCAGACGCAAATACATTGTTAGTGCTTATAACATTTAAAGGGCGACATTCCTGGGACCCCGTGATCAGATTCCGAC
Source organism: Apotomis capreana (assembly GCA_947623375.1). NCBI lineage: Eukaryota > Metazoa > Arthropoda > Insecta > Lepidoptera > Tortricidae > Apotomis > Apotomis capreana. The sequence goes on along the minus strand of OX392506.1, from coordinate 12,740,787 downwards.
ATGGAGACATTAGGACCACCTCAGTAGTATACTCTTTCAAATAAAAAATAATTTTGAGAATCGGTCCTCAATTGGCGGAGATATCAGTGAACATACATAGAAAAAAAAAACATATAGTAAAACATAGAACCTCCTCCTTGCTTTAAAGTCATAACTCTATTGTGAGACTTAAGCTCCTTTGCTCCCAGATTAAATCTGACGCATACCCTTTTTCATTGGGGCCACAGATTTAACCTTCAATAAAGTTCAATATAATATGAGCTTGAGCTGTCTTAATTAATAAAAAAGCATTTAATAAAATAGAAATCTCTGCATTTAAATTTAAACTAAACTAACTAACTATTTTGGCTCAGTGACCCAAACAGGATCTTAGCCTCCGAAACGAGAGTACGCCACTTATCCCGATCCTGCGCAGTTTCTTGCCAATTTTCGGCAATTTTTGAACAAAAGGTTTATTCAAATTAACAGAGGAAATGGGAGATGATATTTTTAACAAGCATTTATTTTCTCCTTTTAAGTCGATGGAATTTATTGTCTTTAATAAATGTATGTTTCTTAATATCTACATATGGTTGAACCTTGTTTTGCCTAACAACTTTTTGCCTAATTTCATTTAAACTTATATTATTTAGCATAACTATTCACTTTGCCTAATTTTCATTTGAGTGAGTCGTTTTGTACAATCCTTATTTCACATACATTTATTTCTTATAACTTAATGTTTGTTTCGTATAATCTTATTTTGTATAATGTTTGTTTCACATATTTTTTTGTATAAAATTCATGTCGCAAATTATGTATATTTTTTCTAATAATCTTATTTCGTACCTAACCGACTTTGTACTTTCATTTCTAACCTAACCTGACCTACTGTTATCGGTTTTTGACCCATTATGACGCTCCGCTATACATGGTCACAATACAAACCTCATCTAACCTACAGTTTTCGGTTTTAAAACTGAATCAGACAGACAGATTTTAGTAAAAACGTTATTCGGCTATGTAATGATTAGTTAAACTAAGAATCGACAAAGTGAGTTATAAATAAAATAATATTTGATAGGACAAGAGTTTGAAAAACATAAGTACCTAACTTAAGCAAAACCACAGAATAGATAATAGTACAAGTACAGAAGGCACACTACTTTGATCTTTACAAAAGCCGCTTTTTTTAACCGAAAAAATATGATTTATGGCCCTTCTCAAGTCGTCGTCCCCAGCGCAAGCCAAACGGAACGTTAAAGCTGCGTGCCAACGGTGAAAATGAATTGGCTCGCTTGCCGCGTCGCCAAGAGCGAGGGCTGTCAACGACTAAAAATAAAAATGTATTTCCCATTTATTTCTTGCATTCAATATAGAGAGCAATGTATTTATAATCTTCATACATTATATTTTTTTTTAATATCATATGTTATAATTTATATTATAATATAGAGGAGATGTACAAGATTATGTCTATAAAAACATTAAAATAGGAACTATAACTAAATAACATTAAAAAAGATCGGGACCCCGTGGTAGGGTACCCAAAACGCAGGCAGCATTCCCGCGGTGGATAGCAATGGCTATCCTTTACGCGAGAAAGCTGCCCGCGCGTGGATCGCCTGTCGCGTCCCGCAACAGATTATGAACAGCAAGACAATCCTTTAATAATTTTACATACACTACGAAAGAAAATCTTAATTAATAAAAACAAAGGGTTTAATATAACTGCATTTAAATTTAAAGAAAAACTTTAAACAATTAACAGGCGAAATGGGAAATGAATTATATATGTGTGCGTTTATTTACACCGTTAAAGTCGATGGCGTTTATGTCTTAAATAAATTTACGTTTCTTATCTACATATGTAGGTACACGTGACCCAAGCAATTATATGTTTGTACGTATGGACCAGGTTTAACGATCCGGCTCGCAATCTAGGACGCAATTTATTCTTAAGTATTAGCCGCTATACATTATAAATTATGGTTTTCCATTAGTGTAGGATATTAAACTTATAGATCTTACCCGTACGTGCCTGTAGAGATTACTGAATACATATAAGTATGTACGTGGGTAGTTCTTGCCATGACTTGTGATACACTCTAATATTAGATAAGAATATAGAAAACCAAAACAGATAACAATTAAAATTATCATTATCATTAGCTTTTGGTCAATTACTTTTTTCTGGTGGTGTACCTACTCGTTCAATCTAAGAGTAAGTCATTCATGGTCATGGGTTGTAGTTTAAACTTGTACAAACATAAATCCATCTTGCCTTGCGTATAATATTGAAGAAGTGGTTTATACCGTAAAAGTAGATAATTGTATGTATATTAGCATAACTTGGTATAAACAGCACTTTGGGTTCAACTACCTGTGAGCATAATTACTGAGGTAGCCATCTCTGCCACAAAAATAGCTTTTATTTATTACACACTTTGTTAACAATTATCTGGATGTGTATGTACTTGGAAGCGAACCACAAATTAATCTATCAAAACGATAGCTATAGCGTCATCCGTCTAACGCTGAACTTTCCAATACGTGGCCGCCACCAATGGAAAGGGCTATTCTCGAAGTTCTCTGCGCGATAGAATCAGAAAGGAGGAACCAAAGTAACCGACACCGACATAGCGCACAGGGTAGCATGGTTGAAGTAGCAATGGGCGTGTCATGTATAGCCCGGAAAATGGATGGCCGTTGGGCAGCAAAGTCCTGGAGTGGCATCCCCAAAAATCCTCTGCAGTAGGCTATTTACCACGCGTTTTCCATTCTAACCGTGATCGCGCTGGCGCAGGGTGCATGGAGGCGGTGTGCGAGCGCGGCGACGGCGCCTGCGCGGCGCGCGCTCTGGCCGCTGCGCTGCACGCACTGAATCTCTACTGCGCGACCGTCTCCGCTGCTCTTATCTGTTGCTGCGCTAAACCATCTCTCCACAGGTAACATTATCCATATATAAGCACACAGAGTACGCCCATTTCTGTATTTTATAATCTCATACCCCTCTACTCTATCTTACCGCGTCGTTTAAACGATTGACCTTAAGGTGTTTCATGTAATCCTAACTAGGGAAAATAAAACAATAAAATCAAAAATAAGTAGATAAAGCGGAAGATGATTTTCCGTGGTTTTTTTTTTTTTTTATGTCATAGGGGGCAAACGAGCAAACGTATCGCCTGATGGAAAGCGATTACCGTCGCCCATAAACACCTGCAACACCAGAGGTGTCACGAGTGCTTGCCTACCCGGAGGACGAAGATAGAATGCCTCTATGCTAGTAATTTCACCGGTGGTGGTGTTTTAAATTACCAATTCCAGACTGCAATTTTCTCTGGATCGAAGCAGGTGCTGGAAATGTTTACATCATGTGTCATTTGTAAATTAATACGAATTTCAAATTGTCTGTGAAAATAACAAGTGACGCCATGTGTGTTAATGCGACACTTAGGGTATATCAGAAATTAATAACTTTCAAAGTTTACAAATGATACTTATCGTAACAGGAGCACAAAACGATGGCGAGGCCAAAACGTGCGGGGCGTGGCCAGCCTGGTGCTGGGCGTGGCGGTAGTCTGCGGGGCCGCAGCCGCCGGCCTCCGACCAGCCCTCATGGTCCCTCTCACGGCCGCCCTCCTGGCCCCGTTCGCCTGGCTCTCCGCCGCCGCCCTCCACGTGGCGCTCTGGACCCGGCGATCAGCCGCCTCCGTCCTCTACCTGGCAATATACTGGCTCCTCACCGCAGTGTCCGCGGCAACTATCATCTGGCAACACTTTGAAACTAAGGCGGCGTCGCCGGATCACATAGAAATCTATATCCATTCTGTTACTGCGATCATGGCGATAATTATGTCTGCGGTGGACTGCGTTTGTTTTTATGATGAGGTATGTATAAACTAATTAATTATTTGGCACTTCATTTATGTAACTTTCAGTCTTTGATAATCCTGATGATGATCTTTATATTATACTGAAGTTTCAAGGTTCAGGGAAAGGTTTAAAATAGAACTAATTAGGTAATGCTACTTGGGTCTACTGATTAGGATAAAATTAAGAACGTAGTTGAATAGATAAGTAGGTACCTAACACGGAATTTAAAAATACGCGTATCTTCAAGAATATTTTTTTGTGTATTAGTGGTAGCTAGACTTAGTACTTAACCTTCAAATAAAAGTAAATAAGTCAATTAAAATTCTAATCAACAGCTAACTATACGACATATGTAAACGGAAAGTGGAACGGCATTATAATAGCTTGATGAGAATTATAATGCGTGTTGGCATATCATTCGAGCGGTAGCGTAGAGGAATGTACGTCGCTTGTGATTCGCGCCGGCGACGACACGCGGGCCCGACCGCTCCCGCACCATTGACCTAAAAACACCCTATCACAGTTTATTATGAACATTAGAATTACATTTGCCTGCCACTTGTTACTCCCGCTTGAATTGTATAGCGGATTTTACAGCCGTTTTATTATAACATCCATAGCCGGCATACTTACATTAAAGCTAAAGGAGGCATTGTGGTCGAGAAACAAAAAGAGCAAACCACAAAATAAAATTAAATCGTTTAGTTATAGAATGAGACGCTGGCTGTAATTCAAAGATACTACGTTCGATTCCTAGTAAATATACAATGCGCGATAGCAATTCAATATATATGTCGCAGTCAAAAGTGTCAACTGGTCAAAAGGACTTTTAACCGAAAAAAACAGGCAAAACTGCTTTTGACTGAGCGTGTTGGTCAAAAGTAGTTTTGCCTGAAAATCATTGGTGAATAGTACTTAAAAGATTTATTTTTTAAATGAAAAAGCAAGTGTGAATTTGTTTTTACTATCCTCATAATTTAATAAAACAATAATAATAATTGTAACAATGTACTTAACGAACTTTATCACGATCAAAATGGTAAATTGCTTTATATTTTCCATTAAATTATTTGTCGTACCCAATTGACGTCACGTCTCTGTAGTATGTAGCCATTTGCATGGAACATTTTCAGCGCTCCGAAGCCGAAGGAATGTCGAACTTTAACTGTAATATTTTCTGACTTTTATAGGAATCTAAGTGTGATTCAATATATTATATTATCTAGAATCGATTGACATCCTTAAAAATTATCATTATGCCTTTTCTACTGACCGCTAGTGATCTTGATCAAGATTCGCGGTCGCAGCCCGACGATCGTCGTGATTAAAACAAACACAACGTACGTTACGCTATACGCTTGCTCGCTCATGATTAACATGCGTAAATTATGTTCAATTTCTTTTCCAAGCTATAATTACTTAGTAAAACACCGGCCAAGAACGAGTCGGATTCGTTATTTCGTACACGAAGAGTCTCTCCGGTTCCATATTGGGTTGCATAAATTTTAAAGCCATAATGTCGGTGCGCATAACCACTTTTGTCATAATAGTCCTTGCGCATAAGGTGTATAGTCATTAACCTATTGACCGCCAAGCGGTCTAGCAATTTACCGTGCCACTGACGCCAGAGTAAAAAAAAAAAGATGTGCCCCAAAATCAACAGGGATTGAAAAATACTTGTAGCGGTTAGAATTACAAAGTTTTTGATCATTGAAATTTGGACGGCTGTGGCCGACGTGGCGTCAGGGGCACGATTTTTTGTTGACGGCCACAGCCGACTGTGGCGGTCAAAAGGTTAATTGATCCGCATAGGTACATTTTATGACCATAATGTTTTTACGCATAAGTAAGGAATGTCATATAATTTTGGAGCATATCAACCTGAATCATAATCATTAATCGTCATAATGTTCTTATGCATATCGTGCATTGGCACATAATACTGAAGAACATAAATATCAAGCTCCTAATGTTTTATTTCAACATCAGCCTGGGTTTCTGGCAGCAGTTCATTTCTGAGGGGGTTGCAGTTCTTTCAAACCTAACCTAACCTACTTTTCTGGCCGATGTTCGTATTTGTAGGTTCACAATTCTAACCTAACCTACAACAAAGAGGTCAGTGTGGAGAAGGATTTCTTAATGCGGGGGGCTTTGCCCCCCGAGCCCGCCTTGTGGGGGGCTTCGCCCCCCCGTCCCCCCTTTTTGTTTTTGTGCTCATGTAACTTTTTTATCATTATTTCAAATGTTATAAAGTATTATGATTGGTACATGTGATATAACTTATACTATATAATTTCTATTGCCATTAATTATGAAAACCATAATTTATCCGTTGCTCTTCTTCGTAGGTACTATCAATTATTATGACATTCAATAATATTACTTGAAATTCTGTGCCATACTAAATTAGGCTTATGAAAAGCCTGCCAAACAACAATTATGACATATAAAAATTATGCAAAAAAAATTATGACAAATAACATGTATGAGGAAAGCCATTATGCGAAATGAGTTATGACAATCAAATTTATGACAAGAATTTTTATTCCACTAGAGGTGATCCCAGTCTCTCCACTGTGAAATAAAGCGCCGAAAAACACACTAATTGGTTTACTAATATGTTGCATAAAATTGATTATGTTAATTTTGTTTCGCTTAGCAACCCTTGGCAGAATCATCATTTCGCAGAATTACTTTTCCCATATTTTTAACATACTGTCATTTCGCCCAATGTTCAATTAGGCAGAATAGTAGGTACATTGGCATAATGACGATTAGAATAATAGTCCTGATCGAATAAGCGTGTCACCGAAATTTGTATCGCATAATATTTACTTGGCATACTGTCATTTGGCACAACGTTTTTTGGCAGAATCGTACATTGGCATAATGTTGTTTAGAATAATAATCCTATGATCGAATAATTGTGTTGCCGAAATTTTTGTATCGCATACTATAATTTTACACAATATACAAATATAACCTACAGTTTTCGGTTTTTGACCCATGTTCCATTTTGTCGCAGTTCTTCCTAAATAACGGTATACTCTAGCAACAACTTTATCCGTAAAGACTTATGACAATAGTTGTTATGCGATTAGAGAAGACACCAATACTAGTATTATACTATAACAAATTCGGCGAAACTTATATTCTGCCACATAAAACTATGCAAAAATAAAGTCAGCGATATTAGTATTATGCTTTAAAAATTCAGCGGAACATATATATTCTGCTGCTTAAAATGCTGCGAAGGTAAAGTCGGCCATATTACTATTCTGCAATTCATCTGCCAAATGAGTGTTATGCGACATGACAGTTATGCTAAGTATACGATTATGCTAAAGTATCATTCGGCTAAAAATGTTTCTGCGATAACTGTTATGCGGAGTGTATTTCGGACAATCGATATTATGCAAGATAAAGGGAATTAGACAATAAATTTTCAGATGTCGTCCAGTTTGAATTTTAAAATTCTATTTGGGAATTTTGATTTAAAAAAGTCAACCTCTTTGAATTTCATAATGGCGGAATCTCTATGTATGCCCACTTTTTACATAGGCTACTAGACTTTTTGGGAGCAAAAAAAAAAGAAACTAGTTACATTTTGGATTACAAGATGGCGGTCGATGTGATTGATTTTAGGGTTCCCGTGCCTCAATCGGAAAAAACTGAACCCTTATAGGATCACTTTGTTGTCCGTCCGTCTGTCTGTCTGTCAAGACCCTTTATATTTTACGGAACCCTCGGTGCGCGAGTCAGACTCGCACTTGGTTGGTTTTTTTTTGTCAAATCACTGGATGGACATGGAGGTCATATCATTTTCGGGCGCTGCAGCTTTAGGTTCGAGGTTGCAGGAGTCTTCATACGGGGCCCAAAGTGCACGTTAGATATATATTATGCTAGGTACCTATAGCTAAGTGTAGGAAATAACAGACAATTCCTCAGACCCATTAAGAGTACAAAGGGATCCTTGTACTAGAGTGCAGTGGGTGTGTAGTCCTTCATACAGGCGGCCAAACAGAACGCAATATTTCAATAACTTAAAAAATATATTAAGTATACAGGGTGGAATTTTTCTATGGGCCCTGGAGGGGAACTACCTTAAAAACCAGGAAAAAACTTGTAATAAGTATAAAATTTCATGGAATCTCGTACAACAGATGAGTGTAGGGCTAAGTTTACTGGATAAATTTTATCCTGAACAATAATCCTACTGATTCGTGAAATAAAATATCGAGGGTTTATTTTTTTAATTTTTAGTTGGTTCGATTCCCGGTTGAGGCAAGCAATTTTTGGAAAATCTTTGACTGCAGTTAAGTAAAATGAGCTAACTAAAGGATTTAAGGTAGTTCCCCTCCAGGGCCCATAGAAAAATTCCACCCGGTATGTATAACTAGCGTACCTATGCGTAGTATCAATCTGTCCTGTAATTTTATTTGATCGAATCATAGTATTAATCGATATTCTTCGGACACGAATTGATCGTCTCCGATCAGTCCCACGTATCATGAGAATAAATATTATGAAATATGCAAATGTTTATCAACAAGCTATACTATAGTCTGGCTAATGAAATATTACGTGAAGTCCTGGCGGGAAATTTAAAAGTTGTATCAGAACACAAAATGCGACTTTTCCAGTTTTTCAAATGTGCATATATCTCCGTTACTATCTGTCCATGAAAGAAAATTTAAAGTATAGTAAATTTAATTGTCTACAACATTGTCTAAGCTCCTTTCTAGCTAAAATGCTCCTAAACGAAGGTATAAGCAAAAATCTGCAGAAATTGCCGGTTTCTTCAATATTGCGGCGGGCGCGGAGGAGGAATTGTGCATTTTGCATTTTAAACACTCGTCACTAACCATCCTAGACAACATATCAAAAATTCAACTACCGGACCGTTTGTAAAGTGGAACCCCTTTATTCACTGGATTAACGGAGGCTTCCGGTCCGTGGCTGAAGATGGCCGCATGCCTTCAAGTTCCGTTGTCCGTTATTTATTCATTTTGGTTGTTGGATGTGTAGCATTGATAGTAGGCAGTAAACTAACGAATGAGTGAATGGCTAATGAAGAATTCTCTTGGGTCAAGGCCCGATAGTCCGCGTGGTTTTTGTAAATCGCTATCGCTATCACTTTACAAAAAGCACGATTTTCTCACCTCACCGTACAACGTGGTATCAATCCTCTATCTTGTCGCCGTGTGCGATTGGCAACGAGCAACGAGACATTGCCAGTAATGTTCGCTTCAATGTGACGGGTGGCCATTTTCAAGAATATAATATAATAGAAAATGGACAAGGCAAACCGTGACTAGTTGTGCTAACGCGGCAGTTCTCTTTCCTACTTTACCACTTACCAGTTAGCTTTCTATGCTACAGCGATCAGACAGGCTCAGACCATTAGATACACTTATTCTAATGCCTTACACGTACAGGAACTAGCTTATCCCATTAAACACAATTATGTCACTTATCGAGTTAAGATAGTGCTTAGCTTAGCTCGTGCCTACAGGATACCTAGTTAACTTGCAAGTAGTTGTTTCGTTGTCATCGTTCAATTAATCTATAAATAAAATCTAAAATACCTGTGAAGACGCTAGATATTATAGTGGATATAAATTGACAAAATATAGACCAAACCTATAAATTAACCAATTGTGTCGTTGCAAAAAATATCCTATTAAAGTGTCAACGCACTACGCTATGTTCAATAGACATTTAGTAGTTAGTCTTTATTATGGATACTGTCTAACTCTACATTCGCCATCAAATAGTGTATATCTCACCAATCTACGCGCTCATAAATATCTAAAAATGCACTCTATCGCCATCGCAATAAGAGTCGTTTAGATTTATGAGCGCGTAGTTTGCTGCGATATATCTCATGGTGACTGTACATAGTTCGTGTGAACGATCCGAGACTCAAACGAGTACCCGCACCCGCCAGGCGGCCGCCGCCGGTGCCGCGAGACACTCCGATGGCGCCAGTCTTTGTTGGCAAATCTTTTAAAGAGGTATTGGTATTCTACCTACTTTACGTCCATTAGTCTCTTACTTTTAAAAGGACCCCCCACTGAAATATACTTTGATATTTTTGCAGTTTTGTGGGTTGATTGGTGTATAGATACCTAATTACTAGCTTTTGTCTCGCAACTAAGATATTAATATGCATATGAACCGGGTTTACTCACGTCGTATATGTTAGTCGAATATCCAACTAGCCGCTGCGACTGATCGGCGGTCCTGAGGATGAATTGCGAACCAATTCGAAACATGTCGAGCGATATTCGACTTTTACGACGTGAGTAATATATGTATTTCAATTTTTAGATGTTTGATCATATCTACGTTGTATTATTGTTGAGTAGGAAGTAGGAACCTGCTGGAGCCAGAATAGACGTTTCTAATTACATCTGAACATTGCACTTTAACCCTTCGTACGCAACTCCGAATCGCATTTGATAGCCTTTTTATGTACGATTCAACACGATTTTTTTGTTTCAGGTTACAAAGAGATTTCAGCAACCTCAAAAATCGGGACCAGATATTTTAAGCGACATAAGTTATTTACACAATGATTGCCACTTTTATTCAAAGATATCGTTCTATTGGCTTAACTCACTTTTGTACAAAGGATATGAATCACCTCTAGAGCAAGAAGATTTAGGAGAACTCTCCGAAGCAGAACGCTCATTAAGACATTACGCTAAATTTAAGAAGATTGTTGACTGTCAAAAGGTAGTAAAATAATAAGTTTTTAAACTAGTAACTTATAAATTTATGAAACATGTAATGTCTCATTTTTTAATGTGGATACACCACCATTTTATACCACCATTAAATAAAAATAGTGGTGTATCCACATAAAAAAAATTAGACATTACATGTTTCATAAATTTATAAAACTAACAGCGCCCTCTCTCGCTTGCTCGTTCATCGCTGTAAAGTGGTGCGGTAAGATGTGAATATTAACGTATTCACATTAGAGGTCGCTAAGGTGTAAAAACCTTTCAAAAAAACAATGCAAAGATCGACACACAAAGCATAAGCAAAAATTCGTCAGGTCTACGTGGAGCGAGGGTAGCGAAGTGGCTAACGCGCTGGACCGGTAATCCAGAGGTACGGGGTTCGATTCCCGGTCCCTTCCACCAGGTAGCTCCTTTTTCATTTTTTCTTTAAGCTTTGATCTTTGTATTCATGGTTTTAGTACCTACTTAGTTAGAATAAGTGTCGGATTTTTTATGGTATTTATTTCAAGAGACTACTTAAGAAGTACTTATCGATAATTCGTTTTATTTCAGAAAACTAAAACTGAAAACAATAATTATACCAGTATATGGACGTGCTACATTCGTATGGTGTGGCCAAACTTTTATATAGCAGGTGTTCTCAAATTATTTAGCGATTTAATAGGTGTCGTGCCGCCTTTAGGACTAGCCGTAGTTATTAAATACATACAAGACACGGGCCAAGAACACAATGTCAACGTAAACGAACCTGTTACAGTAGAGGAATTTTTGAGTAATGGATACGTGATTCTTCTCATAGTGACGTTGGCGCTGATAAGCCAGGGCTTTTTATCACAGAACTCTACGCACTTAGTAACAGTAGAAGGAACTCGGTTGAAGACGGCTTTGCAAGTATGTATGCCTTTTTACTAGATTAGTTGTAATGTTAGAGATTCCTTAAAGTACTTTCGTATTTGTCAATCCCTATATTTTAGTATTTTAGTTTCTACGCTTTAATCAAGTACGTGTTTTAGATCTTTGAATTGACGGTAACAGGGCATGGTGTATGACAAGTGCATGCGGATAGCGCCGTGGTCAACTCCTGACGCGGCAGGGGAAGAGGCCCCTCTGCTCGCGCCCCCCGACTTGAGCACCCATACCGGCTACCTCACCAATCTGGTCTCCCAAGACACTTACAACGTCATGTCTTGTGTCTGGATCTGCCATTATACGTGGGCTATACCATTGAAGGTATTGTGATTTGCATCATAATGCATCGTCCGATCGGGTCAGTTACTCAAACATTACATTGTTTTATTATATTACAGGTATCTGTTATTTTATATTTATTGTACACTAAACTGGGAGTAAGTGCAATAATAGGTTCATCAGCAAGCATTTTGTTCATCACTCCCTTGCAGTTCTACTTAGGGAAGAAAATATTTGACAATTCCAAAGAAATTGGAAGATGCACAGACCATAGAATTTCAAAGCTGACTGAGATATTGCAAGGGATTCATGTTATAAAACTATACGTATGGGAAGACCTATTTAACGAGAAAATTCTTAACCTCAGAGAACTCGAATTGAAGTTCCTGAATAAAGAATCAATTTACTGGAGCTGTCTAAGTGCGTATCAACTGAGTGATTATGTTTTTTAATACTACCCTTTTTACACTAACAATTGCGACACGTGTAACAATAATGTTGAATGTTTTCAGCTTTTACAACCCAAGTATCCACGATATTGGTAACAATGATTACCTTCACAGTGTACTACTTCTTGGACAACAGCCACACATTTACAGCAGTTAACATTTTCACCGGCCTAGCTCTTTTCAATCAGCTATCTGTACCGCTGCTTATTTTGCCGGTAACAGTGCTCATGGTGATTCAGGCAATGGTAAGACAACGCGAATGCTTCTTCACCTAACTTGTTATTGTCGTTATCAATGAACTATCACTACCAGTTAATAAAGATGATAATAACTTATTTAGGTCAGCACAAACAGGATTAAACGATACTTAGATCTACCCGAGTCAAATAACGTCAGAGAAGACGATAATGAACCGTTTTGTCAAAGGAAATCCACGGACACGTTCAACGATGCTTTTGTTGATGTTAAGCCGGATGATTCTTCCGAAAATGCTATAAAAGATACAAATGACGGCGATGACCTGAGTAGCGATCAGTTCTCTGACGAAGATATTTTCAATGTCGCAGAAGACAAGCAAGAAATTCTAATTCGATTTAGAAACGCAGGATTCAGTTGGGGACCAAAGAATGACACAGCATTAGAAATTGACCATCTGGATATTCCTACTGGTAATTCTGTTAATTTTAATTAATGTAATATTAGTACCTAACAAAAATTTTGTTACAGACATTCATTTACAATATACACTTTGCTTTCACAGGAAAGCTTATAATGGTGGTCGGCGCAAGTGGATCGGGGAAAACATCTTTTCTATACTGTATCCTAGGAGAGATGCATTTTGAACGAGGTGAACTCTGTCGAAGCGGGTAAATATTCGTTTTAAATTACGGTTACAGATACGACCTTCTATAACCTAAGATACGTGATATTATGTATGTATGACAACACTTTATTGTACACTAGCGGCCGCCCGCGACTTCGTCCGCGTAGATTTTTGATGATGACAAAGATATTAAAATAGGTAAGTGAATTTTAATCTTAGTTAGAATGGTCTAGACATAACATTTCAAACAGTGGCAAACACTGATATGCAATTGCTAAAGAATTTTAGAAGATTTTCCAATTAGATTACGGAATTGTTTGCAGGTGTAAATCAAATGATAACATAAGATATTATGCTTTGTCATTTATCAAATGAACACCTAATAACGTGAAAACAGGTAAGTAATAATTATGAAAATGACTTGAAAAAACCATTCAATCCGTATGCTAATGCCACCTGTTGACAAACAAAATGACCACCCTACTACTAAAACCTTCAACCTTTTTTAACCCCAGTAGGGATAGAGATTTCTTAAACGCTGATATTACTTTTTTTGTATTTTAATAAGTTATTCTTTCTACAAAGTTTCAAGTCTCTAGCTAAAAAAATAAAGTTTTCCCCATACAAACTTTGCACCCCTTTTTAACCCCCTTAGAGTTAAAATTTTCCAAAACACTAAAAGTAGGTACTTTATTTGTATTCTAATAAGTAATCTTTTTACAAAGTTTTTGGTCTCTAGCTCAAAAAAGAAGTTCCCCCATACAAACTTAGTACTAATTACTTTTTTTGATTTGATTAAGTAAGCTTTCTACAAAGTTTCAAGTCTGTTTCCCCCATACAAACTTTGCACCCCTATTTAACCCTCTTAGGGGAGGTATTTCCAAAAATCTTTTGTTATTCCTAGCCAACGTTATAAAAGTAACCTACTGAGCAAAAATCAACTCTCTAACATTAGTAGTTTCGGCTGTATATTTAGTTAGTTCTTTTATATGTATAGATAGCTGTGTTGCCCGCGTCTTCGTCCGCGTGGAACCTTATCTTGAAAATTTTACATCTTTATTACTTTCAGATCTAAGCAATGTTGAAATTACTAAACGTGATTTTTTTTGCCATTTTTTACGTAATAGTAACGAACCCTTCGTACGCGAGTCCGACTCGCTCTTGGCCTTTTTTTTGGTATTTTTTCGGCTAAATTGCTCTAATTACGCGGTATCATTATGAAATCAGGTACATCTACGAATGACTAGGTTTGCTAAATTCGATGAGTTTAAGAATAAAATGTTAAGGCATTATTATTCGAATTCAAGAATTTATAAATTCTTGGTTTCGAATAATAATTCCTTTATAGTAATTTACAAATCCCGCACTCAAAAAAAATTTGATCTTCATACAAATTTTCAACCCCTTTTTCACCACCTTCAGGGCTGAATTTTCAAAAACGCTGAAATAAATTGTCTTGTATTCTATTGATATGCCCTTATATAAAGTTTCAAGTCCTGCTCTCAAAAAAATGTTTGATCTCAATACAAATTATCAACCCCTTTTTCACCACCTTTAGGGCTGAATTTTCAAAAACGCTGAAATTACTTTTCTTGTATTCTAATTATATACCTTTATACAAAATTTAAAGTCCTGCGCTCAGAAAAAGGTTTGATCTCTATACAAACTTTCAACCCCCTTTTTACCACCTAAGAGGATGAATTTTCAAAAACGCTGAAATCACTTTTGTTCCATTTTATTTGCATAACTTTTTACGAAGTTTAAAGTTCCTAGCTTAAAATTAAATTTGAACCCCAAGACGAACTTTCATCCCCCTTTTAACCCCCTTAGAGGTTGAATCTTTGATGACGTTAAATTAATGTTTTTTTGTTATTATTGTATATGCCTTAATAAGAAGTTTCAAGGAATTTGTAATGGATTCACACTTTCAACCCCTTTTTAACCCTTTTAGCGGACGAATTTTTGAAAACGCTGAAATAACTTTTCTTGTTTTATAATAGTATGCCTTTACACAAAGATTCAAGTCCCGCGCTCAAAAAAATACTTGATCTCCATACAATTTTCAAACCCCTTTTTTACCCTTTTAGGGGTCGAATTTTTGAAAACGCTGAAATTATTTTTCTTGTATTCCAATAGTATGCTTTTACACAAAGATTCAAGTCCCGCGCTCAAAAAAATACTTGATCTCCATACAAACTTTCAACCCCTTTTTTACCACCTTAGGGGATGAAATTTCAAAAACGCTGAAATTAGTTTTCTTTTATTTTATTTTAATATCTTCTAACAAAGTTTCAAGTTCCTAGCTTTAAAAAAAACTTGTATCCCATACAAACTTTGCACCCTTTTAACACCTTTAGGGATTCAATTTTTCAAAATCGCTTCTTATCTCTAGCCCACGTTATAAAAGTAACCTACTGTGCAAAAATCAACTCTCTAACATTAGTAGTTTCGGCTGTGCGTTGATGAGTCAGTCAGGACTTCTTCTTTTATACCTATATATATAGATAACAACAAAAAAAAAAAACATTACAAAACATGTACAAAGGCGAACTTCTCCCTTTAAGGTATCTCTTCCAGTTAACCTTTGAGCAAATGAATGCTAAACACAAATGTAAATGGTAGACAAACCAAGCAACATGTACAATAGGTACAAAGGAGTATAACTTTACAATAATACACATGAAAATGCAAAAACCAACAGAGAGAGAGATATAGGCAAACAGTCAATATAGTACATATTACGTAATATCTATATAAATACATATACATAATATTCAACATAAATATAATTATAACAAAAACAGCAACCTAATCATTCGTTCAACAGCCAAAATTCCTTTAACTTCCCCTTGAGCGATGCTACGGACTGCGTCTGCCTTATAGGGCGGGAGACAATTTATTCCATATTTTCACGGCGCGCACAGCAAAAGACATATCGTAAACATGAGATCTATGAGGTGGGATTATTAACTTAGGAAGCGTAACAAACTTATTATTTGTTTCTTTAATCATTATTCGATTGTTTTACTTATCTTTCAGAAATTGTTCAACGTGGTTCGCGGGACAGCCGCCGTGGTTGCTAGAGGGGTCGGTGCGGAACAACATTGTCATGGACAGCGCGTGGTGCCACAGCAAGTACTCACGAATCCTGCGCGCCACCGGCCTTGTGCCCGACTTGCAGCTGCTACCCGGTAAACACTTTTTGAACTCTATTATGCCCCGTTTTGTTATAATAATGTGCTGCCCGGTGAGCACTCAAATTTCTGCAGCTACACGAGGAATCGGTGCGGGACAACGTCGCGATGGAAGTGAAGTAAAATACGTAAGTAGGAAATGCGAACGAAGTTGCTGGCAAATTTTGAGCAAAACAAAGATTATTATTATTTCCCATATCGTTACCATGTAGTTACTCGTATGTATCTCTCAAAATTGTGTGTATGTAAATTAGTAAGTCTCGCAATAAGCAGGAATTGAGAAAATTATATGTAATGAAATATTGCATGATGTTTTACTTGTATAGGTACGACTCATTTTTTATAAAAACATTACAATATTTTTTACTTGAATGTCCTCAAACTTATCTGTGTACCATAAGCTGACCTGAGCTGAGTTAATAAAGAATTGAATAAATGGATAAAAAGAGACCTTACACTAGCATAGCATCTCCCGAGCGTCGGCGTGCTGCCAGCACTCACGCAGCGACGACGCAGCGTCAACGCAACGTGTGCGACTTCATTAATGTTAAGGGCTGTGGCGCCAGCAAGACGCTGGCATCACTACGACACAATTATGCTGACGCCAGTGACGCCGCGTCGCCGCCGCGTGAGCTCCAGCAGGACGCCGAGGCTCAAAAAATGTGGAGTGAATACAAAAACACATGAGACTAAATTGCATTTTCGTCGTGCAGAAGGAGACGCGACTCAACTAGGCAGCCAGGGTGCGCCTCTATCAGGAGGTCAGCGGGTGCGAGTGAGCGTAGCTCGCGCGTTGTACTCCGGGGCGCGGTTGCTGGCACTAGACGAGCCGCTGGGCGCGTTGGATGCGGCTCTAGCGAGACACCTGGTGGCGCGGGCGTTGGTGCCGGCCGCGCGGGGCGGGTCCACCGTGCTGCTGGCTACTAACAGGCTGGAGCTACTGCATTATGCGGATCTGGTGAGTGGTGATACTGTCATGATGAAAGCAAAGTGATTCTAATACTAGAATATCAACGGCGGCAAAAATTTAAATAGAAACAACATTTAATATACAATGAAATTCCAGGTTTTAGTCATGGAGGACGGTCGCGTGGCAGGTTTCGGTCGGCCTACCGACAACGACGCGGCAATATCGCGCTGGGCGAGGCTGGCCGGTGAAGCAAGAGCAGCGGCGGCGCGCGGGGGCGCTGGGCCACCAGGGGGGACGGCTCGGGAACGCACCAGGCTCGTCAGAGCGCTTAGTCGGGCGAGATTCAATAGAAGCATATCGGAGGACAACACGTTCGGGGTAAGAATGTGTTATGAAGTAAATAATAGCCTACTTAGTATCTGCATTGTATCTACTGGCGACGTACTAAATTTATACTAAGACGAAACTAAAACGGTGAATACGTGCAGGGGGAGTGAACGATTCGTCATGCTCATCAGAGTTAATTGTCTCAATTTTCTATATAATAATATTTACTCAATATTATTCATGATATATCTACATTTTATCGCGGTGCAGAAAAATGTATTGATTTGAATAGGGACGACCGTCTATGTCTTTACGTGCGTCATATCGTGTGGATGTTTGGACACATTGAACAAAACAATAGCCTGTTTTTGTCCACAAATGTCAGAGGTAGTTACGTCATCCTACGTGCGTTTACTCGCCCCATCCGGTGTGTATGACCACCAGGAAATCTCAGACTAAATTCGGGTGTCACTTGTATGTATATATGCAAACACCGGTCATTATTAGGCAATAAGCAGCAAGCTAGGGATGTTATTTAAATAGCAATATTTTTCTCGGTAGGTACAGGTCACAGTGTCGTGTCAATGGGTCGGTAGTGCCACAAGGAAGCAATCTATGTATATACGACCTTTGTTATTTTTACTATATGATGTATGTTAATGACCTGCCCCACCCCACGCAACATCGCAATGGTGTTTACTTTTTGCAGACCACATACCACCTTAATAGTGAAAGGAAACTGTTAAAAATACGTATAATCAAATAGATATTAACAAAGTAATAGACGACAATTAATACATGGACAGATTTATAATAATCTTAATATCAATATTGACAAGACTAGACTTATTTATATAAACCCATTCGTTATGACTGTTAATCTAACTAGCTAGATTTGTTTTCACTTGAGAAGACTTAAACATACTGTTTCAACTCTGGCCGCGTTAACTGATTTCCATCGGTAATGTGTCGTTAGTCGTTAGGTACATTACATGCAGTAGGTAGCACTGTTCTTTTTTATTTATTTTTTATTGGTTTTGATATTATTTCAAAAGCTTTCAGAGCTGTATGACACATATTGTTACGAGCGTGGAGTCCGTATTAGGTATTAGATACATATAAATGACAAATATCAGACAACCTCACACAAATCGATCTAGTCCCAAATTAACCTCAAGAAGGTTTCTTGTGTTATGGGTACTAGACGACGATATATGTACATCTACATACTTATAGATAAATATATACTTAAATACATAGAACAACCATGGCCCAAGCACAAATATTCGAGTTCATCACACAAATATTTGCCCTGGCCGGGATTCCAACCCGGGATCGCCGGCCCGCAAGCGCTTACAAACTGAGCCAACCGCGTCGTCGTCTATTGTACAGTAAAAATTGCAAAATATTTTACTTACTTGGTTATCTTTGAATTCTGCTTAGAAGTAGTGATAATTTTCTCTGCTAACCAGTACTTGGCTATTTCTAAGATTATTGGATATTTCTGGTTTTGAAAACTATAGCATCCCAAAATATGCGCAAATGTTGTCAAGTTGGACCTATGAAATTTGATTACAATTGGTTATGCCATATGCAAGATATACGCACGAATGTTTTTATGGAGATGTACCTACTCATCGGTAGCTTTATTTACTGTGACCCAATATTAATACTTCAGGTAGGCATCAGTGAAGCTGCGGGTGCTCATCTCCTGACAGAAGTCCCGACGTGCGCCGGCGGCAGCTGGCGGCGGACCACGGTTCGCCAGAGACCCGCCTTGTCAAGGCAGTTCTCCTCGCCGCCTCCTACTGTGCATAATTACAAGTAAATTTCTGTATTCAGAATCTTGCTTTCTTCTTGACAGTCTATTCTAGAGCTGAATATTTTATTAAAGTACCTGGTGTACCTACCTGCCAACGCCGTTTCACTTAAACGACGACTTTCAATGTATCGGATACCAGCTGCCTGTGGCCGTCTACGTTGATATCATATATTTTTTTATTGAATCTGTGAAGTCACGCATCCTGTAGGTGCACTACCTACCTACGTAGAAAGCAGTTTTGCCCAGACCGGCCTTCTGACCGTCAAGTGAGGTTAACTCATCATGACCCAATGTCCTAACGACTATTCGACACTTAATTACGGCACGTCATTCTTACGCTGTGTGTAGTTACCTAACATTATATATGTATGTGTATATATGGTGAACAAGTCTATTCTAAAAGCTAAACATGAGCATTTACCACATTTTATAAGAACTACAATTTTTATGTAACTTCAGTAGCAAATTACATATATTCTTCACGGTTTAGATTTCACATTTTTGCATATTTATACTAATCCTTTTCTTTTAAACTACTGGGAAAAAGGTTACATAAATATATATAAAAAATAAAGGGTACATAAATTCAATAATGTGGACACAGATGGCGAAGAGACGTACGTCGCGCGGTTAGCGCCGACGAGTCAAGCGCGGGGCTCCGACGAGAGGCCAGTCTGTTGCGGCGGCTGCTCAGGAGACCGCGGCCTCATCGGACACTCGGCCGGTTGGTACCTACCCACCGACATGCTGGCACTAAGCCGACTTAGTGCATTCTGCATCCCTTGGGCACACAACAATTAGGGCGCCTCGATGAATTGTTAAAAAACGTTGTCTGTAGTTTCGGGGCCAGCGTGAGGTATCTAAGGGACCTTTTTAAAATTATGAGCCCTCGGCACGGGTCTCGTGTTGTATGGTAGGTACAGATGGACCTGGCTCTATCTTTCGGCACACGCCCTTCCAATCCAACTCTCTTACCTACGGCTTTTTTTCGGAGAAATACAACAAAAATAGGTACTATAAGTGGGCCTGTGAACTGTAGAATTCACGTGTATTTGAAATTGATTCGCTAGGTACCGAATCTCCCTAGAAAAATCTACAAATCTACCTACGCCAAAAAAAAATAGAAAGCTTTATAGACAAAAAATCCATATAATTATCCGACCTGCACACAAAATTTCACGAGAATCGGTTGAGAAATGCATCCTGAAGAAGAAAACAGTCGGACCACCAGACATTTGGATATTTGGACATACGCAAGCATTTTGTTGAAGTTGAGACAGAGACTATTCCCTCGCTTGGTCAATAATAATTTGACATCAATATCTATTGGTTACAGATGGACACCACGAACACTTCGTCGGTTAATAAGTTCTGAATCAGACTCCGCGCCAGAAGAGACGCAAGCGAATGGTGGGTATAAATTAATTAAACCAGTTGGTTTTGGAGCCCAAAGTACCTACCATTGAACTTCTTCTTATGTCATATTCCTAATTGCCGAGGGTCATGATCGTAACCTCCACGTATCATTCTTCCTTCGGACAATCGTTCTCCATGTGTTTCGGCCTGCTGCAGAAAGCATGGCGTCGGGAAATTTGATCTGATCTGTCACTATGAGTTTTTACTTATAAGTATCAAATAGACCCATCTCTTTTAATTATCACTAGAACTACACATTTTTATCAAGGTAATCTGCTTTACTAAACGCGTGCAAACAATCGTAGTGACTATTCTACTTTCACATCTCACGAGAGAATTCAAGAAACAAATATTAGTAATTTTAGTAAGATAGAACCTATATATATATATATATATATCTTAAATTTTTACGGGACAGCAACAGCAAACGAGACAGCCCTAGAAACGTCGTGTCTTTCAACGGGCACCAACGGAGTTGATGTCACAATAGCAGTTCCGGACAAGCCGACTGCGGACAAAGAAGACGGTCAAGAAAACGTTCCAAGCGAGGTAAAGCTCTGTTTAATGGTTACGTGTATTAGGTACATGCTATAGTAGACTAATAGCGCAAAATACTATTTACTAGTACTACATACAGAATGGACACGCGCACCCCCGCACCAAACCGAGCTACCTCACCCCGCAAGGGCACCGAGTTGGAATCGCGTTGGCAGCGTAGAAAATTTTGAAAGGGTTGTGCATACCACCATCATCACCACCACCATCATCACCACCACCACCACCATCATCACCAAGATCTGCAGTTCAATATGTACAATAATTTCCACTTTGATTCCAGTGCGCCATCTGGTGGGCGTACGCGCGGGCGTGCGGATGGTGGGGCGCGGCTTACTGCGCGGCGGCGGCGGCGGCGCAGGGCTCCGCGCTCGCCGCAGACTGCTGGCTCGGGTACACCGCTTCCGGGAACTCGCAGCCTCTCACTGACGAACAGGTCTGCGTCCACATAGCGCCGAAGTTTTGTCAGCCACTACCACATATAAAACATGCTATAATTACCTATATAAATTTTAAAAGCATATGTCATGAAATAAAGAAGAAAAAATAAAAGGGATTTGAATTATGTGACTTAAAGGTAGGTACGTGAGATATTTGTTTTAAGTCCAAAAGTAAATTTTTAATTGTTATCAAAATCGTCATAATTCAACAAAACATAAGTGTATGACAACCTTGTACCTAAATGCACTTTTTCACGGTCATAATGAAAGAATAACAAAATTGCCATTATGACTCATAATGGCAATTTTGTTATTCTTTCATACATTATATGACATATATCGTTACCTTTTGAGATGATGATGTCACAGCACCTTCGCCATTTGTATGGTGCGTTTTCAGCGCTCCGTAAGAATGTCGAACTTTAACAGTATTTTTTGAGTAATGGACTGCTCTAAATGTATCTAGGCCCATATAGACATTTGATCCCAATAACAAACAGGATCGATTGACATCTTAAAAAAACCCTATGGCTGGAATGGAATCGACTCAGAGGCATAGGCATTATGTAAATATCTATTCATTATTATTATTTCATAGTAGGATGACGTTGATGTTATTGTTCCTAGATGCGATCGTCAGTTTGCACATACCTCATCTGGTGCAGCTGCGGCGCGCTGTGCGCGGGCGGCGCGCAAGCCGCGTGCGCCTTGGCCGGCGCGTGCGCACGACGCGTGCTGCATGAGCGTCTACTGCATGCCGCACTGCACCAGCCGCCGCAGGCGCCCGGCGCCGTGCTTATGCGCTTCGGCGCCGACGTTGCCGTCGTCGACAAGGTAAATACCTACCACAGATCCGCGCGTCAGGGTGCACATAGCATTCATTTTACATTCCCTAATCGTCATCGATTTTAATGACTCGAGAATATTGTGCGTTTCATAATCATCAATCCGGGACGGGAACGGGACAAATGCATTAAAGAAGTAAATGATAAAGTGTATTTCGTGTTTAGGTTTTGCAATTTCAATATACAAAGATATTTACCTCCCCTTATTTTACCGACAGAAACTGCCGATAGCCGTCAGTCGTTGGGCGCAGCTAGCCCTGCTGTGCGGGGCGGCGTTACTTGTGAACGCGGTGACAGCGCCGTGGACGCTGCTGGCTCTACTGCCCGCCTGCCTTATCTACTTGTGGCTGCAGACAGTGTATCTACGTAACGCGAGGTAAATAGCGTCACACGGCCGATAGACAGTAGGTACTGCTCGTCAACGCAACGACAGCGGTACAACGGTAACTGCTGACCATTCCCTCTGCTCGTACAAATTCATCCACCAAATTAATGGTTGGATCAAATCAAAAGCACTGTCGAGAGCATCGTAACTCCCTTAAGTACAAAATGGGCTTGCACAAAACAATTCAGGCCTGACGAAGTTAGCGGAAGAGTGCAAAGTGTTACTATCAGTTCCCACAATGATCATCACGTCAACGACTGCCGAGAACATGCTTCCAAGAAGTTATTTTCCTCAGTAATTTCTGTTTTCACAGGGAGCTCCAACGCAGCGAGGCCTACAGCGCGGCGGGCGTAGTATCACTAGCGGCGCAGACGGCGGCGGGCGGCGGCACGGTGCGCGCGGGCCGACTCCAGCCGCGCATGCGCGCCGCCTTCCTCAAGCGGCTCGACTACAACCACAACGCGTTGCTGCTGCATAATGCTTCCATCCGATGGCTGGGTCTTACGTTGGTATGTTCGTGCACGTTCACTCGTGATCCCTTTCCTTTATACTCATCAGCTCAACTACGATGTGGGCATATCAAACTCGCCTAATTTCTCAGCGCATGGCTCGCCTATCTGACTGCCAATTACGATCAGTTTACCTGATACAAACTATGTCTTTACCTACATGGCGTGAACGTGAGCCTGGTCAACAATGGTGAATGTGAGGGAGATTGCGATGAGTTGTATGTGGATACGGGATGTTTTTTTGCATTGATGGAATGTAAGACGTTTTTTTCTAGGATCTGGTGGGAGCGGCGGCGGTATGCGTATCATTAGGAGTAGCCTTGTGTGGAGGCAGCGCAGTAGCAGCAGGACTGGCCGGGGCTTACTCACTCCTGCTGCCGGCCTTTCTGGCACATTTGGCTAAATGTCGCGCAGACCTCGATCTCCAGCTCGCAGCTGTTGAAAGGATTCGCGCGCATACCGCTGTGCCGCAGGAGGATTATCGTGAAGACTGTAAGAACTTAAATAGACTGTGTTTTGTTTCTTTTTCAATTTAGTCGAATGTAGTCTGATATACAGCTTCAAGCGGTGGTAGCCTAGTGGTTAGCGCATGCGACTCAATCCGGAGGTCGCGGGTTCGAACCCGGCCCGTACCAATGAGTTTTTCGGAACTTATGTACGGAATGTCATTTGATATTTACCACTCGCTTTTCGGTGAAGGAAAACATCGTGAGGAAACCACCTAAGCCCAATAAGGCCTAGTTTCCCCTCTGGGTTGGAAGGTCAGATGGCAGTCGCTTTCGTAAAAACTAGTGCCTACGCCACATCTTGGGATTTAGGTAGCCGACCCCGATTGAGAATTCATTCTCAAAAAATGGGACAAAGGCTAGGAGGATGATGATGGTAGTCTGATATACAGCTTGTTTTATTTCAGGTCCAATACCGACGGGCTGGAAACGAGACGGAAAAATTGAGTTTGAAAATGTAACCGTCCAGCAAGAGCCGAACACACTTCCGATACTACATGACATCAACCTCTCTATAAATCCCGGCGAGAAGGTTTGTAAATTTTGGGAAACATTATGATTATGAGTTATTTATTGCGACGGAAATAGTCCCATGTTGGGCGCCAGGTTCTTTACACATTCATAACTTTTACTTGTTTGATTGAACCTTCTTAAACGCTCTTAACATACATTTGTCTCATTAATATACATATATTTGACACACGTAGGTATTTGCTTGAAATAAAGTTTCATTAGTCTAATCGTCATAGTGAACTTACAAAAGGATTTTTTTCAGGTGGCAATCTGCGGTCGAAGTGGCAGCGGCAAATCCACTCTCCTCCTATCATGTGTGGGCGGCACCACCATTACCAGCGGCCGAATCCTAGTTGACGGGGTCGACGCCACCCGCGTGCCTCTGCGGATGCTTCGCCACCGAATTGTGGTGCTACCGCAGGAGGCCATCATTTTCTCCGGCACTCTGCGAGAGAACTTGGATCCATTAGCCGTGCACACGGACGAGGAGCTATGGCACAGCATCAGGGCAGTCGGGCTTTATGACTTCGTGACGTCGCAACCGGCTGGGTTAGGTAAGAGCAGATTCCAACTATACTATGTCCAACCGCGTTTTGTAAATTACTACTTAACTACAAAATTGTGAATATTAATTACACATTATGGGAACCTCAAATTAACAGTTGAATCATCAATGGGCTGCAAGTGTAACAATAACAATTACTGAATTACTTTACCTAAATACAGTAGCGGCAAAGTCATATCATTCTAGCATTTTAATTTTAAGATATAGGATCCAAGGATAGGAGCCAAATGAAGATTTCCAATAGTGTAATAGAGAGCGCATATCAAAATATGTAGGTATATTTTTTAGTTCCATTCCGATTATTTATATTTGCAACTTTGCAAATAGTAGATACTGAATGTAAAATGATTAACCATTAAATGCATGTTTTTTTTTTAATAAATACGAGAAAGTTTGTGCTTTACAGTGAACCAATTATGGAAAACATAAAAAAAATATAATTAAAATAGTTTTTTCTTAACAAATTGGTAAGTAAAAAATACAATTTGTGATTTTTCATACATAAATTAAATTGCTTATTATATAAACAAATATTGCTTATATATACGTAAAATTCTTTACTAAACGTAGTATCCGTACAATGTTTAATATATTGTAGAGACACATTTTAGTAAAAAAAATATATACCTACTGAACATAGGGACTGCCAAAACATGGACGGACTGTCGGGCCATGCTCAGTGTAGGGTTCCTGCTCATCCTTCACAATAGACGGGCTTAAAACAGCGGTTTAAGCCCGAGTTTTAAGTTACGACTAAGATTTCAAGCTCTATAAAAAAGTCGTAAACGCCAATTAACTGTAATTACTTATTACCTTCTGGAAGTCAACTTATGTCCTTTTAAAGAAAAATATGAAATTTTGTGATAATTCAAAAACGGCTCACCTGATTTTGATCAATATAGTTTTCATTGAAAGTACTTACCTATAAGGCCTCATTTTCATGAATTTTTCCATAATTTTTTGACCCGTGGTTGAAAAGTTAGAGGGGGGAGGGACGTTTTTTTTTTTATTTTCGGAGCGAATGTTTACAAAACTGCTGACTTTATCAAAAAATTATGTTGGAAGACCCCTATTATTTTTAAAAGATTCACCCCCACTTTAGGTGTTCGAGAGGTACCCGAAAAAAACATTATTTTATGTTTTTATTTTACCGTTTTGTCGGCGTGATACATACACATACTCATACCAAATTTCAGCTTTCTAGTACTAATGATCACGGAGCTAAGCTGCGGACGGACAGACGGACAGACGGACAGACGGACATGGCGAAACTATAAGGGTTCCTAGTTGACTACGGAACCCTAAAAACCATAGTTTGCGAGACCATAAAAATATGGCGGTAAGTTTTTCAAATTTCTGCCTTCTCGTTAATTAACCGCTCTCTTTTCGATTTCATATACTTCGTCTAGTATTATATATCTATTTCTATTCCTAATAAAATATCTATTTCTACACAAGTAAAAAAAAACCCTAAGTACTTAGTCTCGATTTTTTCCCGTCATTACCCATAGGTATCTACATGGTTTGAAGTCTTAGTTGACGTTTGCAAATGAACGGTTTCAGAGTGTGTTGTGGGCAAGGCGCGCTGCGGGTGGAGCGGCGGCCGAGCGGCGCGCGCGTGCGCGGCTCGAGCGCTGCTTCACGCGCGTCTAGCCAGCGCACTGCTGCTGGACGAACCGGGCGCCGCGCTGGACGCGGCAGCCGAGCGGTCTCTGCTGCACAGCATAGCCAGCGCCGTGCCCAACACCACCGTCATCACTGTCGCGGTAACAAACAGTCAAGATAGATATTTAATAGGTATCGTTGCCGGCAAACTTTTAGAACAAAAATGGCGGATCTGCGCATGTACATTTGTACGTAAATCGGCTATTGCGCAGTTAAGGCTGATTTAGACGAAGACAATTTTGAGACGCCTAAATGACGGCGCCAGTGATTACCGCACAGCACACCTCCGACCGTTTGGACAATGACTATTTTCAGCCGCCTAAATCTCGCCGCCAGTGACCAGCAAGCCGTGTTTACACAGTGCTTTTTTTCAGTACCAGTCATTAGTGGCAGCGAGAGACGCGGAGGGGGGGTCACTGGCGCCAAAAAATAGGCCCGTGTTCTATTCCGCGCCAGCGCTGGCATGCCGCGAAAAAATGGCGCGGAAAGTGTTTATACGGTGCGTTTTCGAGGCGCCGTAATTTAGGCGTCTCAAAATTGTCTTCGTCTAGATCAGCCTAGGTTAATGCTCTAAAAGTTTGCCGGCAGCTGTACCACGCTAACTACAAATAGCAACCACGTAACGCACGTGTAGACGCAGCGTAATGAGGTCCCTTATGAGGTGGACTGATGGTGTGGTGAAAGTTGCTTGAGCCCGCAGGATGGAGACGGTGTAGTGTCGTCTTTCAACTGATGATTATTATGATGATGATGAACCGTCAGCAGCACAAGTAGTCATTATACACGCTCGCAATGATCTGTACAACCTTTATTTTCTTAATAAATTACAGTTTCATATCATTTTGAGCACCTGCTGCTGACATAAGTAGGTACATTCTGCAACTTCATTGCATTTAGTAAGAAAACCGGATTTTTTATTTTACTTATAGATTGAAGCAGAAGTGATGGCCTCATGTCTAAAATAATCCACTAATAGTTCTATAAGCATAACACTAGACAGTGTTGTGTTGTCATCAATCATCATATTTTTATAAGTAAGTACATTTTGGCAAAATAATAGGGGGCGGGTTAATGCTAATCAAACTCCTTTGTTTATTTCATTGCAGTCAATTTTAAATGACATTGTTTTCAAAGTAAAATTAGATAAGTAGTAGTGTGATCTGACGCTGACGAAATTAGAACGATGTTGTACCTAATTTCATCATCGAGGCCAATGCTCTGATATTTTTAGCTAGCAAGATCTGGTACCTATCAGTCAGTATTATAAATATAAATACCATAATATAACACCGGGTACCATTCTACTCTAGCAAAATGTATAACATCACATTTGATAAAAATTACTGAACCTCCGCATAGAGGGCAGTTAAATTGTATCATAAAAGGCGAATGATATAGCTTAGAGAATTTCATTTCCTTGAAAAGTAACGGAGTTAGTTATAAGATATAAGATACCTAATCATACACACACACACACACACATGGATCTTATTAAATTATTGGTAGGTTTATTTTTTTATCGTGGTCGGTTAGGGTTACGTACAGTTACGTACCTAATCAACACTAGCATAAGATAGGTAAGGTAAGGTGTTACAAGGTGTATTAAAGATTTCCGAGGCGTTGTAACTTTGAGTTTTAGAATTTCGATTCGGTGAGGAAATATTAAAGACTTGCAGTTTGTAGATCATTGCAGCAAGGACTATATCGGAAAAGGATATAATAAAATTATCTTCCAAAAACTGTACTACCCTATTTCTTTACATGCTCATGAAAAGTGCTACATTCACACGTGACACATTCAAAAGCTCGCAATTCCAATGTGGATCTAATAGGCCACCATAACAAATTGCCTAGCTGTTATACTTACTGTGAAACTGTTGTAGCACCGCGTGTCGTCGGTGCGCGGGTACGACCGCGGCGTGGTGCTGGAGGCGGGCCGCGCCGCCGAGCAGGGCGCGGTGCCGGCGCTGCTGGCGCGGCCCGGCTCGCGCCTCGCCGGCATGCTCGCGCAGCCGCAACCCTGACGCAGCCACGCAGCCCGACCAAGCACCTGGCGGACGGAGACCGGCTACCAACTGACCAGGAATATGTGGGATTTATATGGCAACAATTTTGCAACCAATCGCAACCCACTATAATTACATTAGTTTAAATACCCGACAGTTCCACTACGTTAACCTAGTAATATCATTTAATGGAATGCACTCTTTTCCTAACTGTTATTCGTGTAGTAAACACGTGTACACTTTATTTATAATCTATCGTTCACAACTGTGAATGTTTTTCGGCATTTTCTTTGGATAAATTTAAATATTTGTCGTATAAAGAAATCCCCACGAACGACATTGACATTGTTGACAAGCCATCATAAAATCATTGCCAGTGTAAGAAATTAGTTCCATTGAAATTCCGCAATATGGCGCATCCTCATATATTTCTGGTCAGGCTTTACTATCGACGACGCGAAGCGAAGATCTCGTACGACCGCGCCTCATCCCGACGATGCGCGGGTACGAACGGGGAAAACGCATCGGAACCTCCCTAAACAGATAGCGAGACCAAGCGCCTGGCAGATATATTATGAAGCAAGCCATCTTAGCTTAATAGATATATTATATGGAGTATTATTACCGACCTTTGACTGGCGTTCACAGGAATATACTTAATAGTATTTAGGTTATTTTGTTCAAGACTTCACTGCTCAATCTATCTGTGTAGCCTATATGAATATGGACATTTTGGACCAAAATCTCGGCATGAACATTTTGAAAAGAAAATAATGTATTGTCACAGTCCTATAAAACGTATAATATAAACAGAACGTCGAATGGTTCAAATATTAAACATTTAAATTGACAAACTTTTATTGTAATCTTATTAATTAGAAAGGGGACATAAATATTCATGATCATGAGTTAACTGGGCAATAAACGCTAACTAAGTAAATGCACGACCCTAGTCTATCAAATATTTTTTTTTTTAATAGTACTTACTTGAAAATGATGACGTTTCAGTGGCACAATCACTCTATTAGGGCAACGATAACTAATTAGATGTAGCCACTTTTATGACCAACAACCCACCTAGTGGGCTCCATAACCTTTGCTCAGATGCCGGCCGGGCCCGCTGAGCTAACTGTAGCTATGAACAAACTCGCCGTATAGACTCTGTCGGTTTCTGGGGTAATGTTAATTGTATTGTCTAGTTATGAAAGTGATACATTACGAGCGCCTGCTAGACGGGTTGTTGGTCGTGAGAGTATTACGAAAAGGAATCAAATAACATACGATAGGATTACAAAATATGTTTAGAAATTGGTGCCACTTCACTAAATTTAAATTTTATTTTTATTTTAATGATTTCAAGTTCTGGGATATGTAGAAGATAGTCCCTAAACGGTGTTCAAATTATAAATCTACTGTAATGGAAAATGGACCGTAATTTGTCCACTACAATCAAGTTTTATCTACAATCAAGTTGTAATAGACTATACGATCTAAGATCTAACTACTCATGAAATAGTGACACTATGGACATCATAAATTTTAATTTGACATGTTGAAGCGAAACATTGATTGCCTACTCTAATTTGGACGGTTCTCATTGGCAAACATCAACCATTCTGCGTAGACCTGATACTTGTAATTTTCTTAATGAATGTATATTGTGTACGTACGTTATGATTATTATGCATGACGGGATATAAGTTCATATTTAAGATGTATTACATTAGGTAGTTACATTAATTTTGCCAGCACTCTATTTATTGTTATACAGGGCGAACGATATGAAGTGTTACCGATTTCAAGACTACGATTTTTTTGTTTGCAACATAGTTTATTTATTCTAACGAAAATAATGAGAAAATATAACATTTTTTTTATTAATATATTTTAACTCGATATGATATTCAGATGGTCGAAAAATTAGTTGCACGCTGCACGAATGTGGTCCTGCGGTATGTTGTGCAAATTACGTACGCTAGTTTTCTTCAGTGTATCCATACTGGCATGCTTTCTTGTCCTCTCCTTGCTCTCCAAAATTGCCCAGATAGAAATGAAATGACAAAAAAAAAACATGCGATTTTTTATCTGA
Source organism: Apotomis capreana (assembly GCA_947623375.1). Lineage (NCBI taxonomy): Eukaryota > Metazoa > Arthropoda > Insecta > Lepidoptera > Tortricidae > Apotomis > Apotomis capreana. The sequence continues at coordinate 12,709,973 of OX392506.1, read as the reverse complement.
GTTTTGTCAGATATGGCCAGTGTGGATTTGGTAACACTTCATATCGTTCGCCCTGTAGCAGAATTAAATGTAATCATGATAAAAAAGTTGACTTTAGTACTTATTTTAAGCGTAATGTTTGTACCAAAAAGTATTGCTTTTTGTAAATATGATGAATACAGTCAGTTATATCATGTTATATGTCCTTCAATGTGCTAGGACCGACAGCATTTAAGCAGGCAGGCTGCAAAATGGCAGCTATGATGCAGTAGTCTTCAATGTATTAAAAACGTCATGCTCCCCAGCAGCGCCACCATATTTTTTTTGAATATAAATATATAGGAAAATATCTACATAATGTCTATAAAATTCTACACTAGTTTAAAAAATATCTATATCGCTAGTTTTGTTGTGAGCTTTATTTTATTGTGGCGCTGCTGTAGAGCATACTTCACAGCAGCGCCACCATCAAACGTCTATTCCTGTATATCGTAAAGACACGTATTGGGCATCAAATAATTCTATAACAATTCTATACCGACCTAGCATATGAAATCCCTCATTTTATATTGAATATACGGACACATGGTCCTTCAAACTTTTGTGACTGATAATTTTACAGCGCCTGACTTAAAAATCTAGGCAACATTTTGTGCTACCAAAGTGTACTTTAACTCATGCGTTATGGTAAAAATACCTTCTGTTATGTTACGGATTAAAAGTCAAACTTGGAGGGTAGTTGGGATCGAAAATTATTTTAATTATACCTAGTGAAGCGAGCAGTGACAACGCTAGAGTGTTACGAGGTTAAATAGAAATTGCGGAAAAATAACAGCCAGAAGAGTTTTCTGTTGCCATTTAAAAAAAAAAGGCTATAGGCGAGCAATTATTTCTACACTTCTTGTGTCATTGCCTAGATTTTAAAGTCAGGCGCTGTAAAATTATCAGTCACAAAAGTTTGAAGGACCATGTGTCCGTATATTCAATATAAAATGAGGGATTTCATATGCTAGGTCGGTATAGAATTGTTATAGAATTATTTGATGCCCAATACGTGTCTTTACGATATACAGGAATAGACGTTTGATGGTGGCGCTGCTGTGAAATATGCTCTACAGCAGCGCCACAATAAAATAAAGCTCACAACAAAACTAGCGATATAGATATTTTTTAAACTAGTGTAGAATTTTATAGACATTATGTAGATATTTTCCTATATATTTATATGCAAAAAAGCTATGGTGGCGCTGCTGGGGAGCATGACGTTATTAAAACTGCAAACAAAAGCGCAGTCCGCTTGCAGCTGGCAATCACGCAAACTGCATTAGATTGGCCTCTAACTGTCATTTTGCAGAGAGGTTGCAGTTCAAATGATGGTCGTCAGTATCGGTCCTTAGTGGTAACATAAGGAGAGAAAGAGTAAATGATTGAAACAGCGCGTGTTTTTCTTTCCAAACTGTATTCCAATAGAACAACAATTGCACATTCCTCGTTAAAGCTCGCGCGGCGCGGCGGGGACGCGCTCAGAGACAACGATACATCATAAAATTATATCACTACATAACAAATTACAACAATATTTACGTTGGCACCGATTTATATAGTCATATAAAACATTTGCGTCACCACACAATCGATATAAAAATATTTACTTAAAGTACTTACGTAAATATACTTACAATTTACTCTAAATAAATCTCGACATCGTCATTAAATTCATTTTCACTTATCGGACTATAAGTATTGGCATTCACGTCTCGCCGGACAGGACGGGTAGTTAACAATGTCTGATCTAGGTACGTCGCGTGCTCGAACATTAGCTAGCATATTCATCATATTATTACTGAAAACAACTAAATCTTTGGTAAAGAAAACAAAAAAAAACATCTTGCTGCGTAGTGCAAGATGACCAAATATCAGATAAAGGCACTAGGTTTAGGCCACATTGTTCAAATATATACAGATGATTTACACTAATTTATAATTATTCGGTCATAATTTAAATCGCGGCTACTTCATGATTAGACGGGGTAAGATTTGTTCACATCGAAGGTGTCGAGCTGCCAAATTAAGTAATCGAATTTAAAATGTACTATGTAATATTTTTCGAAACTACAGCACTGAAGTAGTTCGGAGGATTTTTTTTCTAGATCGCCTATCACCGTCCCTGAGTTTAAAGTTTTAAGTACCTTAATGATAGGCTTTATACGAAACCTAATCAACTGGCGTAGAACCAGTATACACTAATTTTGTGCGTTGTACAATATTCATTACACTGCAAGTGAACACCAACGTTTTGCATTTTTTGCACTCCAGTCACAAATATATTTTTGCGTGCAAATACCTCTTTTTAATAAAATATAAATTATCAAGATATTAAGAAACATGGTCATTATCACATGTCATTTGTAAGGAATCAAGTTTCGAGCCCTTTCATACATAAATCCCATATATGTAGTTGTTACAATGCTCTATTCTTTTATATTTCATGAGGTATTTGTACATTTTATGCCTAAAACAACACCATACAACATTATTATTATCCTCTCGCCGGCAAGTGCATTAAAAATTCCTTAACCTGGGGCAATGAGTAATTATCATTTCTACCATTCAGGTGAACGAGATCACGAATTGTTATGGTGCAATATATTGTATGTTATACATTTTTCTATACACGAAACATTTCATTCACTCCAACATCGAATATAACAGTGTAAAACGACAGTGTTTAAATGCCTCACTGAGTATGAAACAATACTAGCAAAACTATTGACAAGCTAGCTACATTTTCATGGTACATAAATTGGTCTACCGATTTGACTTTTGTCGTACATAATTACAATGAAATACAGGCAGCCGGCGAAGAGGCGTCGCAAGTTGTTTGTGATGCGAGGACACTAATGTCTATTCGAATCAACGCTTCGCACCTGACTATTTACCGGACCATTAAATTAACGCAAAAATCGATTGCGATCAATAATATTTAGTAAGCAGGTATTCATAGTCAAGTGGTTCTATGCACTGTATACATGGTGAAGTTACCAATATAATGATTAGACGTTTGTAAATAGTTCTTACCTTCAAGAAATAAATAATAAGTGTGTCAGTTTTAACAAGTGTGAATAATACATAAAATAATTCAATTGATTCTATAACAACTTTTATCCCGAAAAACTAATCATCTAATACTTATCATAATTTATTTTTTCAAAAAGTGCCCTCGCATCATAAAAAATACCGCGACTATAAAACTTCGAGAAACAAATCCAACTAGGATGACACTTCATCACAACACAACGTTCGACAATCATCTTGCCGCATCTCTGTTTCTACGTTAAAGCAAAAAGATGCGGCATGGATATTGCAAATGTGTACTAGCACTAATACAACTGGTCGAGATTCCGTATTCAATGTCCCGTACTAAGTAGAAAAAGATAGATAATTATCGTGCGACGCAGTTGGGCTAAACCCTGTTTGAGCTAGAAGCATAGATGAAGAACCATCCTAAAACTAAACGTCGAACCTTTGCTAAGTGTACGGGCGTTATGTGGGCTCGGTCTTAACGCCCGCGCTGCTGGCCGCGGCGGCGCGGGCTTCCTCCGGAAGTCGCTCCGGAGACGACAGAATGTCCGTCGTGTTGCACAACACTCGGAGGGAGTTTAGTACGGCTGAAAAAAATATTATAACCATAAATGTATGAACATATGTGGCTCGTTCATGCTTCTATGAGTTTTCGTCTTGCTGAACGGAGACAGTATCAAAGGTAAATCAGGATAAGTGCGCCTTTCACATAGAAAAGTACATATATGCTTAATACTAACGTCATCTTACTTAATGCCAACTTTGGACCAGAAAACAAGGGAATACAATACGGTACGTTGATCTGGTAAAGTTTTTATAGGTAAAATCGAACTAAGCTGCAGTCGTCTCTATTGCACCTATGGTTCAGACGCTCGAACGCAGTGCGACAGCAATAGTTGGTTCAAATAACTATTTGACGATTCCCTCCTAGTTGCTACCTTTATCTCTCTCCATACATCTGTCTTTTAAAACCCGCTCCAGACCTTCCAATCCGATCCGATTTATCTGAAGCAATCGGATAATGTGTAGTGCAATTGTCCGATTTATCGGAAGAAATCGGATAATGTGTAGCGCAATTATTAGGACATTTCTTCCGATAAATTGGATCGGATCGGAAGGTCTGGAGCGGGTTTAAGGGCGTGGTCGGTACGCCCTTAAAAGACGGAGTAGAAAGGTCTGCAATGTTTGCTTCAGTGTTACAGATACTTTATATACATAATTACGAGGGGTACTGATTGCTTAACACTTTTGCAACCAGACAAAAAAGTAAGACCCATCCCAGAAACCGGGCGAGCTGACTTTTATAGCATCAACCCCGCCTACCGGGTTGGCCGGCATCTGAACAAAGTTTACGAGCGCCCGGCCTCCGGGTTGTTGGTGTCGAAAGTGTTAAATTGAAGGTAATTTTCGTCTAGCTTACCTGGGCGCATCTCGACGAGTGAGCAATGCTGCTCGGCCCACAGCAAAGTGGTGCGCACGAGGTCAGCGCCGCTGCCGCACGACACGCACGCGCTAAACGAGTCCACCAGCGCCGCGCACACTACGCTAAACTGAACTGAAGCTAAGGAAACTAATTGTGCACAAAAGAATGGGCAATTTAATCCACAGAGGCTTGAATAGGTTTTCCGCAAGGGCGCAGGGCCCACGAAGTACAAACCATACTCTTAACTGTAAAGCCTTAAACGAGCACCGAATGAATGTTGTGCACCAATTAAAAAGTTACTCTTATGAGTATGTAGTAAATCCTTACTTATAACTTTTTAATGCTATTAAAATTTCAATATTAAAATTTTCGGTTATCATACTAGTTGAAGATCAGTCTATAGCAAGCTATACCACTATGTTGGTTCGTGAAATCAACTTGAAATATTCACAACCAACTTACTATCTGAGAGTACTCATACGTGGAACAAAAAGCCTTATCTACGCTTACGTGTATTATTCAAACATTGGAATCGTCGTGTTTAGTTAAATAGTTATTGTAGCTACTTATAATAAGTTTCTGTCAAAAATGACATTTTAGTGGCAAGCTTTTATAGCCGACTGTACTTTTCTTTGGATATCCCTCAAATGCTCACTGAGACGATTCTAAAGAGCCCAAGCTCGGTAGGATTGCTTTTTCTATTATAGAGTTCCTATGGCCACCTTCCGGCTCCATCATCAGATCAGCCCCATGGTACCATATTATTGTATTGTCATCAAAGTTGAGTAAGTATGCAAAATTTCAGCTCAATCGGTTGACGATATCTGCTTCAAAATTGAGTTGCAAGATTTCACCCGAACAAACATACTTTAAACATACCATGCAAGTTAAATAAAAGCTTTAAAAAAGGATACCAGCCAATACTTCCAGGTGTGCATGGTGCGCGTGGCGACGTGGCGCGCGAACATCTCGCGCAGGCGGCCGGCGCGCGCGCGCGACACCGGCGCGCCCGTCGCCGGCAGCAGCGAGTGGCAGTTGCTGTCCGACAGAACACATTATATACGGTGTTCACAGACCGCCCCCACTAGACGGAGCATGTAAGGCGACCCGCGCGCACCAACGATATGGTACGGCAGAACATTAAAGTACCAACACGGCGGCCACCGTTTAGTTGCGTCCATGTTTATGAGGTCTCTCTACACCACTTAACACTACAATTTACCATGTTATTTATTTAATTTCTTTTGTCGTTGACGTACGCATGGATCATAAACAAGGACGCAACTACACGGTGGCCACCGTGTTCATACTTTAATGTTCTGCCGTACCATATCGTTGGTGCGCGCGGGTCGCCTTACATGCTCCGTCTAGTGGGGGTTGTCTGTGACGGTGTTACTGCGGCCGTACGGACCGATGCGACTATACCTCACTGCACACCGACAGGAGTATTACATAACACATCTTAAATTAAACAACGGTAGACAATAGGCGATCTTATCGCTAAAGAGCGATCTCTTTCAGACGACCTTTTAGTAGAGGAGAAAAGAAAATTAAACAGATAATTTTTTAACAAAAAAAGGAAACCGACTTAAAAAAAACTGAAAAGCCAGAAATAACCCGATCATGTACAGATTACATTTGAATCACCTGTTTAAGTCGGTGCCAAACCACTCAATTATTACTATGAAAACAGATGCCGCGCAAGTTTACGTGAGGTTTGCCACCAACTTCAAAAGGTGATTCAAATGTAATCTGTACACAATCGGGTTATTTTAGGCTATTCGGTTTCTTTTGAAGTCGGTTCTTTTTTTGTTAAAAATTATATTTATATTTATTTGCTTTTTAGTGATTCAAATATAATCACTTTTTCACAAAAAAATAACCGACTTCAATGAGCGAAATGGAACATACAATAACACTTATATGATTTTGAAAAAAGATACCCTTCCCTACGATAGATAACCCTCCTACTTTTTTTGAAGTCAGTTAAAAGGAGTAAGAGTAACAGTGTGGTAGAGAGTAGGTGGTGAGATAAGAATTTAAATAATACTAAAATTTTAAAGTATATATATATATATACCGAATACGAATAGATAAGTAAATTTCTATAATAATACACTTATATATAATTCTAATTAATTAAATATTTGCTACACCCTGGTACTTTTTACCCAACTTTAAGGATTGTGTTGCAATAAATTATTATTACCTGTATTATAGGTATGGCGTAAATATACAAATTAAGGCATTGTCAGCCATTATTCAGTGAAATTATTATAAAAATCGATTAATTACATCGGTAATAAACGAAACACACTAAAAACCTTTCAAATAGTTTCAGTCGGCAGCTATAAACAAAATCGCGGTTTCATAATACTTCCTATTTCGTAATCCATCCCCTCGGAGTACTTTAAAAGAAAATTATCTCGAATAAGGGGATTTCGAACACATTATGAGATAAAATGCCAGAAATATTTATCTCACGTCTGAAATACTTTAAGATAGGCACTATTAGTACCTACATTCTGAAAATATCCCAAATCTACATGAACATGACTGTACACACATCAACGCCAATCGCATTTAATCATAATTTATAATAAATAATCGTCATGAAATAACAAGGATCAGTAACCACACCCACTTATGTAAACTCCTGAAATAGTCACAATAAATGATCGCAACATTGTTTTGATTACGTATACTTACGAGATGGAATTGTTCAAGCATTCTATTTGCTGCCGTAAACTTTCCATCTCCTCTTTGATTTGGTTCCGCTCGGCTTTCAACTGCTTTATGTACTCGGCGCCTTTCTGAAGCATAGCAGCTTTGCTTATCTGCAAATAACATTAAAAAAATCTTTTAATTGCTTGCCATGTGTTGTAAATTAAGATTACAATATTTGCTTGTGCGTCAGAGTTAGCAGCTTCGTACTAAACAGGAAGTAAATAAACACCTGCATGTCGACTGAAGTGACGACTAATGACATACGTTTAGTTGTGCAAGAAAACGATGGCCTGACTCTTTCAACGAGATTATGACATATATCACGGCACCCTTTCCATACTATCAGTTTACGTTAAGTTTGCACAAGCTTTAAGAACTGAATGGGAAGGAAATGTTCCATGTCGGACCATTTCCATTTTTGCGCTTATATATTTCTCGTGACGTTGGAAAACAGAGACAGAAATAGAAAATAAAAACTCTAGTGTAGTATAATGAATAAGCCATGGCGCACCAAAATATTGTACTGAATCAGCAATTTTATACACTTTTACGGCGAATGTCACGGTGTCGATCGATACTTTTGATAGGTGTCGATCGATACTTTTGACAGTTATCGAATCTGGGAACTGCCTCGGTAAAGTGCCGGCATCGAAGAAATTATTTATATGTTGTCGCGGTGCTTCTGTTATTCGCACGGACATAGACTAGGAGCCTGTGTAGTAATGGCAAGGTGACCTTGGCGGCAGGGTTGGCACTGAGCTGCGGGATGAGCGCCTGCAACGTGTCGAAGCCGTTCTTGATGTTGTAGCGGCGCTTCTGTTATTACACTAGGAGCCTGTTAGTAGTAATGGCAAGGTGACCTTGGCGGCAGGGTTGGCACTGAGCTGCGGGATGAGCGCCTGCAACGTGTCGAAGCCGTTCTTGATGTTGTAGCGGCGCTTCTGTTATTACACTAGGAGCCTGTTAGTAGTAATGGCAAGGTGACCTTGGCGGCAGGGTTGGCACTGAGCTGCGGGATGAGCGCCTGCAACGTGTCGAAGCCGTTCTTGATGTTGTAGCGGCGCTTCTGTTATTACACTAGGAGCCTGTTAGTAGTAATGGCAAGGTGACCTTGGCGGCAGGGTTGGCACTGAGCTGCGGGATGAGCGCCTGCAACGTGTCGAAGCCGTTCTTGATGTTGTAGCGGCGCTTCTGTTATTACACTAGGAGCCTGTTAGTAGTAATGGCAAGGTGACCTTGGCGGCAGGGTTGGCACTGAGCTGCGGGATGAGCGCCTGCAACGTGTCGAAGCCGTTCTTGATGTTGTAGCGGCGCTTCTGTTATTACACTAGGAGCCTGTTAGTAGTAATGGCAAGGTGACCTTGGCGGCAGGGTTGGCACTGAGCTGCGGGATGAGCGCCTGCAACGTGTCGAAGCCGTTCTTGATGTTGTAGCGGCGCTTCTGTTATTAAACTAGGAGCCTGTTAGTAGTAATGGCAAGGTGACCTTGGCGGCAGGGTTGGCACTGAGCTGCGGGATGAGCGCCTGCAGCGTGTCGAAGCCGTTCTTGATGTTGTAGCGGCGCTTCTGTTATTAAACTAGGAGCCTGTTAGTAGTAATGGCAAGGTTACCTTGGCGGCAGGGTTGGCACTGAGCTGCGGGATGAGCGCCTGCAACGTGTCGAAGCCGTTCTTGATGTTGTAGCGGCGCTTCTGTTATTAAACTAGGAGCCTGTTAGTAGTAATGGCAAGGTTACCTTGGCGGCAGGGTTGGCACTGAGCTGCGGGATGAGCGCCTGCAACGTGTCGAAGCCGTTCTTGATGTTGTAGCGGCGCTTCTGTTATTAAACTAGGAGCCTGTTAGTAGTAATGGCAAGGTTACCTTGGCGGCAGGGTTGGCACTGAGCTGCGGGATGAGCGCCTGCAACGTGTCGAAGCCGTTCTTGATGTTGTAGCGGCGCTTCTGTTATTAAACTAGGAGCCTGTTAGTAGTAATGGCAAGGTGACCTTGGCGGCAGGGTTGGCACTGAGCTGCGGGATGAGCGCCTGCAACGTGTCGAAGCCGTTCTTGATGTTGTAGCGGCGCTTCTGTTATTAAACTAGGAGCCTGTTAGTAGTAATGGCAAGGTTACCTTGGCGGCAGGGTTGGCACTGAGCTGCGGGATGAGCGCCTGCAACGTGTCGAAGCCGTTCTTGATGTTGTAGCGGCGCTTCTGTTATTAAACTAGGAGCCTGTTAGTAGTAATGGCAAGGTGACCTTGGCGGCAGGGTTGGCACTGAGCTGCGGGATGAGCGCCTGCAACGTGTCGAAGCCGTTCTTGATGTTGTAGCGGCGCTTCTGTTATTAAACTAGGAGCCTGTTAGTGTAATGGCAAGGTGACCTTGGCGGCAGGGTTGGCACTGAGCTGCGGGATGAGCGCCTGCAACGTGTCGAAGCCGTTCTTGATGTTGTAGCGGCGCTTCTGTTATTACACTAGGAGCCTGTTAGTAGTAATGGCAAGGTGACCTTGGCGGCAGGGTTGGCACTGAGCTGCGGGATGAGCGCCTGCAACGTGTCGAAGCCGTTCTTGATGTTGTAGCGGCGCTTCTGTTATTAAACTAGGAGCCTGTTAGTGTAATGGCAAGGTGACCTTGGCGGCAGGGTTGGCACTGAGCTGCGGGATGAGCGCCTGCAACGTGTCGAAGCCGTTCTTGATGTTGTAGCGGCGCTTCTGTTATTAAACTAGGAGCCTGTTAGTAGTAATGGCAAGGTGACCTTGGCGGCAGGGTTGGCACTGAGCTGCGGGATGAGCGCCTGCAACGTGTCGAAGCCGTTCTTGATGTTGTAGCGGCGCTTCTGTTATTAAACTAGGAGCCTGTTAGTAGTAATGGCAAGGTGACCTTGGCGGCAGGGTTGGCACTGAGCTGCGGGATGAGCGCCTGCAACGTGTCGAAGCCGTTCTTGATGTTGTAGCGGCGCTTCTGTTATTAAACTAGGAGCCTGTTAGTAGTAATGGCAAGGTGACCTTGGCGGCAGGGTTGGCACTGAGCTGCGGGATGAGCGCCTGCAACGTGTCGAAGCCGTTCTTGATGTTGTAGCGGCGCTTCTGTTATTAAACTAGGAGCCTGTTAGTAGTAATGGCAAGGTGACCTTGGCGGCAGGGTTGGCACTGAGCTGCGGGATGAGCGCCTGCAACGTGTCGAAGCCGTTCTTGATGTTGTAGCGGCGCTTCTGCTCGGCGTGCATGTGCGTGCGGCGCGCCTCGCGCGGCGAGCCGCCGCGCTCCGAGCCCGGCGACAGCGGCGGGGACAGACTCTGTTCACATATTCATACCTAGGATAACTCGGGGCACGTTCTAGGGATAGGATATCGATAAAAAAGATGTCGATATAATTAAATTAATATATGTTAATAAATGAACATTCTGGATTACTATAAAGAGGTTCGATGTCATATCTGATCTGATATCGAGCCTCTTAAATTAAGATAATAAAAGTATGAGGATGTCATTTCAATCAAAATGTCAATTTACGTATATTATGAAAGTATTTTAAAATAAACATGTAAATACACGTTTTAATATGTTTATTTTTTCATTTGAAAATGTGGAGAAATAAAGTAATATTTATTTATGTCGATGACATTTAGATGTTGACAGTAACATCGATATATTTTTTTGTCGATAAAATATTTTGCTACGTCACTTTCGTATAGGTGCCCCGAGTTATCCTAGGTATGCATATTATATTAGGATCAGTTATCTGTTTTCTGTTATTCCTTGCAATGGTGATGACGCCGTGGTCACTTGTTATTTACTAGGAATATTGCAGTCGCTACAGATACATACCCATTCCTATGCTCTCTAGTCTCTTAGCAATACCAGTAATATGATTCGAATTAATACAATTATTTAACAAAATTTATCTCTAGACAAATTTCTGTTCTGCACATAAAATACACACGGTTGCAAGTAAAACTTGACCGGGCTTCGGAAAATAAGGCCATTTACTTAAGCCCAGCACACACGGTGAAACGCAACTGCAACGAAACTGCAACTTCTAGTTACTTTTGAGTTTCATTTGAGTTTATGCCATAGACTCCAAGGAGAGACCGCACATGATGCAACCATTTTTAAACCGGTTTGAAACGCGTTGCAAATCAGTTGCTATGAAACCGGCGTGCAGGAAACTCGTGTTTGCGTTCGTTGTGGATTTCGCGCCTATTCGGTTCCAAAATGGCTGACAACGAAAATAAAAACATTACTTCTGCTCATACGATAACAATCCATGAATTTTCTATCAGTTTGTAATTCTTTGGCAGCCACAAACATACGGCAGTTGATAATCTTCTCAATGTAGGGATGTATCCACATACTTCTTTTACGCCTCCCTCTTTGTCGAAGATACAAATATAGAACCGCAACTTCTTCATCACTTGAACTAGACATTTTGTAGTTTCCGTTCTCAAAAGCGAAATGAGTATGACTAATTTCATCACATTGTGGTTGCGGCGTGTGTGGAAAACGATTGAAACTGGTTTCAAACCAAATTTACAATTTACTTAGTTACATTTTAATGTGAATCATTCTATACTAAAGCTATCACAAGCAGCGGCTTGTGATACTGTTTCTTGCGTCAATATTTGTTTACGGGTTACCGCGGGCATTCGCCTGATACGTCACAAAAAAACAAATGTAATTTTCATATAATTTTTTTGTGCGTGAGCATCCTACTGTTACTTGAAAGGACAAAATGAAACCTATCGAAGATAAATAGAATGGATCTTTATTCATTTATTCATCGTATCATTGAGCCCATACATAGGTAATTTCATTATCTGTCAATATGGATGAACACCATGTTCTTTGCTTCGACAGGACATGATCATATAAGACTGACACTCTGGACAATGTAATAAACACCTAATACTAATGGCTTTTCGGGCTCTGCTTAAACGCTAACTGAATGCAGACATGCTATATTATAATTGCGTTCCTTCTGTGAACGAATCTCCATCCGATAGAAATGGAGATTTCCCTTATCCCAAGGGATAAGTTCACCGTTGGACGTATCTGTTGTTATTATGTGTTTGTTATTTGCTTTTATGTACAACTAGCAGCTCAACCCACGGGAACACTGAATAAAAAGTAGCCTATGTCTTAATCCGGGGTCTCAGCTACCTCCATACAACGTTTTAACAAAATTAGTCCAGTCGTTTGAAGAAGTAACAGACATACATTCAAACACACTCACAAAGTTTCGCCTTTATAGTTTGATAAAGTGTTTAGAATAGAATTTCAAAAATCCATTCCAAGACACATGACATAATCTAAGATTAATTACGACCGATTATTGCACGTACTTGTTATTTCTTCGAAATAGGAAAAGTATCATAATCCCACACGACAACATGATTCACTGAATAAAACATTTTAAATAAATCAACAAGTGACAGTGCAAATTCTAACCATTATCCGTAAAACGTACGCCGCGAAATGCTTTAGCGTTTACGCACTCGTTCAGAAACCATGTGCCTATCAGTGTGAGAACACTGGCTGTTTCGTCATTCATATAGCCAAACCCAAATAAAGTTATAGGTTAACATCAACAAATCTTGTATCTTTGCTATACAAACGATTATCGACAATTTTAGGAGCGGACGCGCGGAAGTCAAAATCCTTTCCTGAGCGGTTAAAATAGCCTTCGAGTGTTGTTCGCGATGATGTGATTGAGTTAATAAATAAATAAAGACCACAAATCGATCTAGCATTCACACACATATTTGCCTAAGTTTATCACACACATATTTGCCTATGCCAGGACTCGCACCCAGGACCGTGGGTGGATGTGTATTCCCTTGCCCAGTTTCTTAGTAATCGTTTTTAAATAAATAAAGCATTTCTAATATTTATTCATTCTGTAGGAGATAAATACTGAAACTATCCCTGTTCAAAATCGTTGGTTACGTCGTATTTTTTAAGACTAAACAAGCATTGTAAATTTGCAAATGTTGAAATATTATTTGTACTCCTTTTTCTTATGCAACTAGATATTGGCCGACCTTGGCGTTATCTTAAATACTTTATTAGATTACTAAGTCTGACTGTTAAGATTACGATTGAATTAGTGTCACTGACCTGGTGAGGCGACATGACGTCACTGCCAATAGGTGAAGGCTGTCCTCTTCTGTGGGGCGACTTCGGATCGCCCTCGTCACCAGTGCTGTTTAGTTTGTATACACTTTGAGCTGTGGATAAAGATAGCACGAACATTAGTCCAAAAGACAAGCTAACATGGTTTTAGGGCTTATCTAAGCCTTGGTAATTTCGGTGCGAGTATACTAAAAGCTTAAAAATCTTTCAAATTTCATTCGCGTTTGTACAAGTTGAGCACAAAGTAAAAGGAATAGTAAGACCTAGGGCACGCTGTTAAAAAACTCTTCTGTGTAACTTACGTAGAAATTAACCGCACTTCTAGACACAAGGGGGAAGTTATGTGTGGGCAGTTGCTAATAGACTCGCTCTTATGGGGGTGCTTGAAACCCTTTTGTGTGCTGACAAGTATTAACAGTAAGTTCACCCACGGAATAGTCTAATACTTCTACAACGCCGATGCAAATACGCGTTCGGAATTACGGCGTTAGACAATATGGAAATATCCTCCGCTTGTCGAGCGGCGACCAGTAGGCCGCTGCTCATGTTTTCGAAATCTGAGAATATAGAACAAAAAAATATATGTAACTCACAATGCTGCGCGCTAAGCAGCTGCGCCAGCATGACGCTGGCCTGCGGCAGCGCGGGCTCGGAGGCGACGCTGCACAGCGGCGGCGGCCGGCGCGCGCCCGCTCCGCCCGTCGCGCCGCTCGCCGCCTCCAGCACGCCGCTCGACGACGAGCGCGAGCGGATACGCAGTGTGCTCGTGTTTAAGTCGCGTGCCTATTACAAAACAGAATATTGTAAGCGTTGCTGCTTTCAGTTTTAGAATTTTAAACCTACGCAATATATTAACAAAATTCTAAAGTAAGATAAAGTTTTATAATAATGAAAAGCGTTCACATTGTACATAAGGTACTAATGCTCGGACCTTTTACTGATCTGACGTTTTTTTAGCACAACTTAACCGTTAAATGTCTGTCCACCACGACCTTTCCGGCAACTGTACAACCGCATTGTATAATAGCCCACCCACCCTATCACAATACCTGATTTATTCCGTCCAGTCGACATTCAGTTGAGCGCTCAGCGGCAATATGTGCGAGTACCTTAATGGTTATAAGGTCGAACTAACCCTGGCACTGTGCCTCGCTGCGGCGGCAGCAGCGGCCTCGTGCGTGTGCGCGGGCGCAGGGGCGGGCGCGAGCGCGGGGGCGGGAGCGGGGGCGGGCGCGGGCGCGGGCGCCGGCACGCTCACGCTCCAGTCGGCGTTGAGCTGCGCGCCCAGGGGCAGGCTGTGCGAGCGGTACTGCTCCTTATTTACCCGTCCGCCCAAGCCAACCACCGTACCCTGGTAAAAAAAAAAAGCGATATCTCTGCTTATAAGGCATAGAGCAGAGTCACTTGCGTACAGACAGTATTAAATGTAGCTGACAATTTAAGTATGCAATTTGACATAGGCTAGTAATAAAATTATCAGCTACTTTTAGGATCACATGGTTTTAAGGCCTAAGTACGTACAGTTCCACCGTTACTCTACTTTATCTGCCCACATTTTTATCATCATATCATAGATTTTCTTATATGATATGAAGTACACAGTACTAGCAGTAACTCCCGCACAGCGGAGAAATGAGTGAGGCGACTTCTCGTCGCCTTAACATCGTCATAATATATACGAGTATGATGATGTTAAGACGACCCTGCCCGTGAATGTAGATAGGCTGTACCTATAATATCTGAACTTGTTATGACACGTTACCAATGATATTAAATAACAGATTACTTCACAGCTATTAGTGCAGGTGCGGGTGAATTTATACCTATCCTGTATTTGTATTTTCTCTTTGTAACTACAGCAATATGGAGAAAGGATTATTTACACTTCTTACGTACAGTGCAGAATGAAAAGTTTCGTCACTTTGAACCTTAACACCATCGCATAAAGCAGGAAATTACGAAGCTATTCATTCCTCGACTATACTTCTCAGTTTTCGATCGAGTCATCCCGATATATTATTGTAATACCGTACCTGTTGTGAAGAAGTGGGCACCAGCGGTGGCGAAGGCATCTTGAAAGCGCGCGCGTTAACCGTACTCGTTTGCGGCTTCGCCTTGTACGACTCCACAGTGTTCGGCTGTAAGTAGTGCATCTGCGGCTGCGACTGTCTAGTCTGCCCCCTCTCGATGCTTATCGTCGCCTGCGAGTTTGGGCTCTGCTGTTGCCCGTAGTTTGTGTACTGGTTGTTGGGCAGTTGACTCGAGTACATGGCGAGCCGCGGTCGAGGCTTCTCGCGAGTGTACCCGCTCCTGCCTTGAATGACGATGGTGGAAGCGTATTTTTGATTTTGCACTGGTTGCTGCAGCAATGACACTGTTTCGGGTGCCGTTTGGGAGGGCGGCACCACTGCAAACAATATATATATTTTGATTGATAAGATAAGATAAAATAAGATTATTTAATCAATTGGGATTCACTGGAACCACTTTTGCATCGTCATTGAATACATAGCTATTACATTCATTGGTACAATAGTAATAACATTAACACAAAATTATAATAGGTACAGAAGATTTGCAATATTTCCGCGGTAATGCTTCGTCAAAAGTAAACTAGATGATAAATTACATGAAAAAATTATGATAATTAAAATTACTTTAACCTTTTTAATTACAAAAAAAATACTTTACCTGCATCAAAAGCAAATACATCATTATGTCAAAATGTAGGTACACCTTAAATTAACAATTCATTTAATACGTTTTCAATATAATTCATTCATAAACGTAGATGTGCAAGGAAGAAATATTACTAGGTACATAAATCTTCCTGCAGCAACCGTGTGCAAATCTTATAAATAAATAAAAAGTAAATGAAAAACTTAAGTACTTATTTACATTTAAACAAATACAAATGTTAAAATCATATTACGGTCAGAATTAAGGGATTGATCAGTGAATGTGACCTGGCAGAAACACTGCAGCAGGTGTCAAAGACTAAAAGCATTAATTCACTAGTCCGGTACTTGCACAATATTAAACGATAGACTGCCGTTTGCCATAAAAGTCAATGTGATATTCAATTAGATTAATAAAATTACTTAACACAAGATATAGGAGTTAATATGAAACTTAACCGTTTGAAACGGAGGTTTGGTAAAAACATCATCATGGAAACATACATCGGGCACTGTTTCATACAATAAAGAAAACCGTTGAAGGATGGTTGAAGGTTTAAACACCCTCAACCGAAAGACGCTTTGCAGGGGTAAGTACGCAACTTTCACTTTTTTTTATTACAGTGCAAATATTCAAAATGGCAATTAAAACTAATGTTCAGGTATAAGTATTGTTTCTGTGCTACAGATGTGTCATTCACGACTTAAATACTACGAGAAAACAGAAGAATAACGAGTGGGCAAGCCCTGAAGGAGAGAAGATAAAAAAAACACACACATACTTATGTCGGCAAGGAAGGCCAAGCGTTTCTATCATTCAAGTATTCTTCGACACTATAGTAAGCCTTTTGCAATAGACTGTGTTTTCGATTATCTATCAAACGAAACCAATGATTGCAATTAACATGATACACGAAACGCTGTCTTCTCTTTGGTGTGTTAGCTTGTGAAAAGTTTAGTGTTGTGACGTACCAACACAAATATTTAGCTACTTGTAAGGGTAATCTATAAACGAATTCCGCGTATTGAGCACTAATAATCCTCAACCTGATACTTTTTGAGCTTTCGTTGATAGTTCAAAATTGAATATCAATATATGCGCCAAGCATTCGCCACTCTACACAACGGTCGACACCCTGCGTCCCAACGCTTGCCGTATAGGTTCTAAATATCTTACCTGTGTTATATTTGTATGCCGAGTCCGGTTGTGATATAATTTTAGACGTATATTGAACGCGGGGCTTGTCGAACACGTTGTTCATCTGTTGATTAGCCTGCGTCGAATTCTGTTCGTACGCGGCCGAATACGGCGGCATGATGTCCTGAGTGTTAAGCATGTTGTTCTGCATGTCCGTCTGGACGAATAGCCGCCCGTTTTCGTACATTTGCATGTGCTCGTTCTTCACCGTTTGATCAGACATCGGCATCATTTGAGTATTATTAGTTGAACCTAAAAAAAAATCAACATATATGAAATTTAAAGATTTATTTTTAAACAACAACATACTATTGTATTGTATTATACTAATATTAGCTGCATTTCACAATCTTAATATTTCAATTCGTCAAAGAAACTGAACAAGTACATGAATCTTAGGACAGAGGAATATTATATCTGTAATCGTTCTGCCGCGCGATGTCTTGATCGACATAAGTAGTAGTAGGTTACTCGTTACGACGGTAGTAGAGAAATATTGGTGCCGAGCCATCCATATAAGGACTGGAGAATATTATATCTGTAATCGTTCTGCCGCGCGATGTCTTGATCGACATAAGTAGTAGTAGGTTACTCGTTACGACGGTAGTAGAGAAATATTGGTGCCGAGCCATCCATATAAGGACTGGAGAATATTATATCTGTAATCGTTCTGCCGCGCGATGTCTTGATCGACATAAGTAGTAGTAGGTTACTCGTTACGACGGTAGTAGAGAAATATTGGTGCCGAGCCATCCATATAAGGACTGGAGAATATTATATCTGTAATCGTTCTGCCGCGCGATGTCTTGATCGACATAAGTAGTAGTAGGTTACTCGTTACGACGGTAGTAGAGAAATATTGGTGCCGAGCCATCCATATAAGGACTGGAGAATATTATATCTGTAATCGTTCTGCCGCGCGATGTCTTGATCGACATAAGTAGTAGTAGGTTACTCGTTACGACGGTAGTAGAGAAATATTGGTGCCGAGCCATCCATATAAGGACAGAAGAATATTATATCTGTAATCGTTCTGCCGCGCGATGTCTTGATCGACATAAGTAGTAGTAGGTTACTCGTTACGACGGTAGTAGAGAAATATTGGTGCCGAGCCATCCATATAAGGACAGAGGAATATTATATCTGTAATCGTTCTGCCGCGCGATGTCTTGATCGACATAAGTACGAGGGGCAAACCGAAATGATCGGGAATTGAAAAAACTATGTGCACTATATACATAAATTATATTTTATTGTTTTTCGAAGTATTCTCCGTTACATTCAATGCACTTTTGCATTCTTTTAAACCAGTCATTAAAACAATAATTCCAGTTTGAAGTAGGCATTGCCAAAATGGCCGATTTATAGGCTTCCACAGCGGCTTCTGGGTTCTCAAACCGCTGACCACGCAATAAATCTTTAATTCTAGGGAACGTAAAAAAATCATTTGGACTCAGGTCAGGGCTGCATGGAGGATGGGACATCAACTCAACGTTTTCGTCGTTCAAAAATTTAGTTGTTTTGTGGGCGGTGTGGGAGCTCGCATTGTCGTGGTGTAAGATGACGCGGCGTCTCGGGTTCCCTTGGCGAAGTTCGGCCAGCACCTCCGGCAAACAAACTGTGATATACCAATCAGCGGTAACGGTTCTTTGTTCTTCTAGAGGAATTGTGGCAACATGCCCCTTTTTTGAGACGAACGAAGCCACCATCTTCTTCGACACGCTTCGAGAACGCACAACTTTCGTTGGTTTGACCTCGTCATCGAAGACCCATACTGCCGACTGGTGCTTTCTTTCAGGCTCATAAGAATAAATCCAGGATTCGTCACCCGAGACCATATTATAAACGGCTTTTGACTTTCCTCCATTGTAGCATTTCAGAATAGATCGGCACCAATCAACACGAGCCGCCTTTTGCTCTTCAGACAAATTATGGGGTACCCATCGGGAAATCAATTTTCTGACACCCAATTCACCATGCAAAATAGTGTGAATTGCAGTCATTCCAATGCCTATGGTTGCCCGAATCTGCTCGTATGTCACATGTCTATCTTCTTTTAGTAGTTTTTCCACAGCCGCGATGTTTTCAGGCGAAACCGCCGTTTTCGGCCGACCTGATGAAGGTACGGTGCCAAGAGAGGCACGACCCCGTCGAAACTCAGCATACCACCGATATATTGTCGTCTGACTAGGTGCTTCAATGTCGTATATAGTAACAAGCTCATTGCGACATTCATCTGGAGATAAGCCACGACGAAAGTTATGGTAAATAATTGCACGAAAATTTTCACGCGTCAGCTCCATTTTGTTCATCGAGTTGTCAATTTAAAAATGGAATTAAAAAAATATATCGTTCTTTTTTTAAATTGTAAAAACGGCATCGTGATTGTAAGTCGCCAGTATGCATGTGACAAAAAAGGATTTAATGTAACTCAGTTTAAAGTACTCTATTCCCGATCATTTCGGTGTGCCCCTCGTAGTAGTAGGTTACTCGTTACGACGGTAGTAGAGAAATATTGGTGCCGAGCCATCCATATAAGGACTGGAGAATATTATATCTGTAATCGTTCTGCCGCGCGATGTCTTGATCGACATAAGTAGTAGTAGGTTACTCGTTACGACGGTAGTAGAGAAATATTGGTGCCGAGCCATCCATATAAGGACAGAAGAATATTATATCTGTAATCGTTCTGCCGCGCGATGTCTTGATCGACATAAGTAGTAGTAGTGTTACTCGTTACGACGGTAGTAGAGAAATATTGGTGCCGAGCCATCCATATAAGGACAGAAGAATATTATATCTGTAATCGTTCTGCCGCGCGATGTCTTGATCGACATAAGTAGTAGTAGGTTACTCGTTACGACGGTAGTAGAGAAATATTGGTGCCGAGCCATCCATATAAGGACAGAAGAATATTATATCTGTAATCGTTCTGCCGCGTGATGTCTTGATCGACATAATTAGTAGTAGTAGTAGGTTACTCGTTACGACGGCAGTAAAGAGATATTGGTGCCGGGCCATCCATAGGTATGGTTGTATGCGTACACAGCCATCGGCCATAATAACAAACCGGTTGAGAAATGTGACCTGTAGGAGCTGGAAATCTAGCCATCCGGAATCAGGACACATGAAAGAATTATTGGCCAAGCCGGACACCTTCGCTTGCTCGGGAAATTATTCAGCGACGTACCGTGTATGGTCATCTGACTGGTAGGCATGGTGGCCGCAGTGGAGTTGTGGGTGCCGGGCAAACCGTAGCTGTGGCTGTATGAATCTACGGTCATGCTGTTCCGGTACATAGTGTCTTCCGTTGTGAGCGCTGGTTCCTCAGGTACGGGTGGCAAGCGCGGAGTTGAAAGAAGATCTGCAAATTCTAGTGTTATATTATTGCGAGGGTTCTAGGGGCAGAGAAGGAACCGAGGTACAAGCGCCGGTCGATAGTTTTTTTGCACAAAGCACCTAAGGAAAAGAAGGGCGCCACATCAAGTTTCTGCCCGGTTCCAGTAAAGTCGTAAATCGAGAGTTATGTTACAAGTAGCTTGTCTTGCGGAAATCTTGACTTTACAATATAAAGATACTATACATTCGCCAGTTTTAATTTGATTTCCATTTATTAACATCTGTTTTGAGGATATGCGGAAGTTATCTCATAAATAAATAAAAAAATCGGCCCTGTATAGTTTAATAGTATAGATACAATTTAATACATACCTTGTAGCGGTTCCAATGTGTCCATAAAATCGTCAAGGTTAGGTTGTAGTGGCCCTAAACTTGGTTGAATGAAGTCTGCTAAACTGGCACCTCTTGCTGAAATTGAAACATACATTGTACCCTCGTAGAGCAAAATAGTTTACAAGAAAGTTCATTAGAGCTGTTAACTGCACAACGATTCATCATTCAAAAACAATTTCGAATATAAGGTTTAAAAAATGGATTAATTTTATCGGATCGGGCGATTTGGCATGACAATTCGAAGCCGCTAGAGCTACAGCAGTGATTGTTACCTACTATTGATCATGATGATGATGATGAATATAAAAGTTACCAATCTCCCTGGGGTCCGGGAACGCGAACGGCTGGTGGCTGGAGATGGTGGAGAAGAGAGTGTCACTCATGAAGGTCAGGTAGTCCTCGTCTGTGAGCATGTTCGCTGCGAAGTCGCTGCACTGCGAGAACGACTCCACTGTGTCCATGTCCGATATCTGCGAGTTTATTTAGGAACATTACCGAATAATCCGAGAGCCAATGCCTATACAAAGTTGCGTTCCATCTTAACTCTCAAAACAATCGTAAATGGGTATACTACTTAACTTTTGAGTTACTAGACTATTTTTCCAACTGTTCATTTCTCAATTGTGTCATCTAAATTGTCTGCAACCAAAAACATTTTCGGCTATTTTTATCGTTGCGTAAAAACTAGTAGGTTAGGTAAACTTTGTTTGGTAAAATTCCCAATGATAAGTTCACGGTTTTAGAAAATAACTTAGTTGCCGAAATAAAACAGTCCGGGAAACAAAATTAGCCCATTCGTCAGTAAAAATCGTATTCAGTGTTAATATGTACCTAGTGTACAGGGATTTGGTAACTTTATCGCAAAGTTGATCTTGTCCCTTAGTCAAAAATATCAAGACAAACTTTGTCCTTATCTGATTCGTTATCATTACAAGTATATAAATAATATCATATAAATAATTTTCAAAAAACTTACCGCATCCTGGACAGAAGTGTCCCCTTTGCCCAGGAGACGCATTATATGAAACATGCGCCATTTTTTATATTCTGCTATAACCGCCTCAGCCCTACGTTTCCAATACTTCCCCTCTAATATTGTTGTCTAAAAAAGAAATATGTTTGCATTACTTTTATATTTTCAATTAATATCATTATGTTAAGGGGCTTCTAAACGGGCCATGTTTTGCTGCAATTTGTGGCCGGTCATTATTTGCATCTTGCTCTAGCGTAGGGTGTTAGAGAGGGACGGCCATAGTTGCCGGCCACAAATTGCGGTAAAATATGGCCCGTTTAGAAGCCCCATTAAACATTCATTGATCAATACTTAAGTAAGATTGTATAGTGAGAAACGTCAAAATAAAAAGAGAAATCTATTTTATCATTAGGCATCGGACTTCTGACAGCACGGTAGGACTTTAGAGAGCTATGGAGCCGATACGTATTAACATTAAAATACAGTTCATACTCATGAGCGTATGTAATTCGCAATTTTAATTTTATAGTCAAGCAAGGATAAAGTCAGAATGAATATACAAATACCTGATTCGTGTCGGCATTGTTTTTTTGTCATCATAAAATACGTAAATATTTGCGACTTTTTATTTATATTATATTGTCTGGAGTAAATTGGGTTTCATTTTGATCAAATATCCAGTTATGACTAGAAAATGCATGATATTGACAATTAATATACTTATCTAAATCTAGGAGTTTGTAATATTGCACCCAAAGAGCATATAATCACTACGTTATTGCACCCACAATTAACCACAATAACCATAAAGGCAGATTGGAATGAAATAGATGAATTAGTATGAGTATGAATTGTATTTTAATGTTAATATCGGCCCCATAGCTCTCTAAAGTCCTACCGTGCTATCAGAGTTCGATGCCTATTTATCATACTGTATTTAATTAAGATATGGTCTCCACTGGGTATTATACCCAGTACCTCTGGTAGGCATACCGGTCAAGCGTCTCACCCAGTCGACCAGCGGAAATCTGGCTTTAAATTGTCCACATACGCTTATTCCTACTTTTGTTGTTAGAAAGGTTCCTCCATCTTCTCGAATTGGAACATACGAATATAAATACCAATACATATAAATAATGATTTCAACAAAATTACCTCTGGCTTCACGTGAGTATCAACATCCAACGGCGACGCGAACTGGCACACCAAAGTATTTTGTTTCTTTATGACTGCAAACATACATCTATACATATAATAAAGCTGAGGAGGGTCGAAAGTCTGTACAGTCAACCAAAAATGTGGTCTACCACTTTTCGACTCTATTTTACATGTAATAGAGTCCAAAAGTGGTAGGCCACTTTCTTTGCTGACTGTACATGGGAGATATTCGAAAAAAAGTTGGCGGCGGATACAAAAACCTTTTTAGGGTTCTGTACCTAGTCATCTAGAATTTTTTCTGTTTGTCTGACACGTGAAAACAGAAAACGGCTGAACGGGTTTTGATGAAAACTTCATTAGTCTGTCGGGAAAATCCCCGGCCATATTATAGGCAATAAAAAAATTACCAATAAGGGGGGGGGGGGGGAGCCACTACACTCGATTGAGTTTTTCAAACATGTGCTACGACTATCGAGTACTCAGATTTGGACAGCACAGAAAGTCCTGTCTGTGGGGTATCAAGAAACAGTGATAAAGCAAAAATGACACAGACCGATTTCCACGCGTGCCAAGTCGCGGGCACAGCTAGTAATAATTATTATTAAAGTCATAATCGTAAAAAATATTCCATTAATAATAATATCAAACTGTTTGAATTGAACCTAGTAATTCATTTTTATATGTTTCAGTCCAATCTTGGTCATGTTGTTATAAGAAATAGATATCATGAGTTGGAGATAAACCGGTACCTAATCAGCATAAACGCGTGTGGCGCCGCAGTCGAATTGTGTAGGGCCAGACTGTGACCAGCCACGCTGTCGTACAATTCCACTTTTGAGATAAGGCAGTAGGTAATATTTTGAAATTAAATCAAGGTCAATTGATCTAGAGCAAATAAAATAAAGATTGGCAGGCAAACTGCTCAAAGCAAAACTGTAACCTTATATTGGAAAGATTCCAACTGTGAGGTGTAGGACAGAAGTTACTATTTACAAAAACAGCGGAATTAGAAATTTCCCTTTAGATATTGCATAATTGATAAAATGCCCAAATAAAAAGTGCTAAGGTGCACTATTCCCATTCCTCCTATTCCATTATATACATATTTTATTCACATCCCTAATTAGTAAAATATAAATGAAGATAAGGAAAAAAATCATCAATGAACTGGATAGAAGTGGTTTGATAATAATTAATTTGCTATGCCTGATTTATTTACAACATGTAGCATAGGTTTTCGATCAAAACTATTACATCACAAGAAAGAATTAAAAGTATGTTTTATTTGTGCCTTTTACTTCTTGCTGATCTTAGCAAGATGTATTTCGCCAATGACTCGTTTCCAATCGCACACGGCGACAAGATTGAGTATTGATATCACGTTGTACGGTGAGGTAAGAAAATCGTGCTTTTTGTAAAGTGATAGCGATTTACAAAAAACCACACGGACTATCGGGCCTTGAAGAAGGGCTATGTGCGCTTCAAGTTGAATTCTTCATTAGCCATGCACTCATACGTTAGTTCACTGCACAATACGCTATCAATACTACACATTGAACAACCAAAATGAATAACATCACAAGAAAGAATCAAAAGTATGTTACCATCACCATTTGAAGGTATCCCCTGTCAAATTATAGAAATAGAAAGAGATAATGATTTTTTACCTTAATTTTTCTTTGATTGAATGGATCGATCAGCTCGGTCGTAAAGGGATAAGGATTTCATAACAAATGAATTGGGAGAGGCCTTTGCCCAGCAGTAGACGTAATTCGGCTGAGATGGACGTAATAAATTCGGATGGGATGAGTAGGCGGCTATATTTCTGAACAGATCTTTAGTAAAATTATTTATTACTTCTGTAAGTAAAAATGCATAAATACTCACACTGCATGTGCCAGCATCTCCATATAACGTTGTTCAATCTGATCTTGTCCTTCCACCGAAGTTTTATACCTTTGAAACGATTCCATTTTGGTGAGGTTAGTTTTTGTCTGAGAAACAAACAAATCAAAATATGATAATTTATAATAACTTACCATGCTCTGTTTAAATTTAAATCCCGTATCCCCCGTCACAACTTTATTAATTTAATCCTACATAAGTTAACTATAAATGTTCTTGAACTGGTAAGAAACATTTTGACTTGAAAACATTTGGAAACAAACATTATTAAGGGATAAAAAATTGGCCCTGAAAGTTTAGTGGAAAATGTACAGCCTTTCAGAGGAAACTGTACTGTAATAATGACAACTTGGCTGGATTAAATATGAAGCCTTGTTATCAGTAACACTATCAATAAGTGATCTTAAGCTTACATAAATAACAGGCCAGATAAGAAGCTAGACTTATATCTTATCTATTCTCTACCAGTACAAATACAGGTAGAAAAACAAATTGCCAGCACTTATTACTTTATTCACTTTAATTGAGCAATTACTGATGTTCTCTAATTAATTAAAGTATCTTAAGTTTATGTGAGAGCACATGCGTAATTACTATGATATCAGAGAGGATGGTGATTAATTTATTGTAGTATGAAAATTAACCTCAAGCATTTTTTTGGTAGTTAAACAGCTAGCAACTAAGATTTGACATAATTAATTAATTTATAATAATATATATTGAATTTTATGTAAATAAAGGAATTAATGATTATAAATTTCCGAGTTAAATGTATGATGTTTTAAGAGTTGGTCTAGGCACATCCTACCCCTTTATTATAGCCAATGACCCTACTGGTTGAAATCCTCTGTTTTATAAATAAGTACAGTACAGACACATGTAAAAATAATAAACCATTAAGTATATTTGGTATATGACTATACAATCTTCAAACAATAGGCCATACCCTCCAAACATAACTTCTGAAACACAAGTATTTTAAGATGTCACACTACAATAATATGTGTGACTTGTTGAATCAAAAGGTGAACCCTTTTTTACTTGTTAATAAAGTAAAAATTTGTCTGCATCTTTACACCAATAACCTGTAGATGCTTCCTTATGGTAAGCAACAAAGACATTTTGATTTTTTGTAACTATTAAGATTAAGGAGCATGACTTCCATCCTCTTCATATACAGGGTGTCCCAAGGCTATGCCACATGGAGGGGAAGTACATTAAATATTTTAGACATGATATTTTGCTCATTGGAGACAACCTTTTATTTTTTTTTCACTTTTGATTGGTTCCTTTCCCAGATGTGAAAAGCAATTTCTTTTTAATCTGTAAATGTAGTATTACTTAATTTTAAAAATAAAAGGTGGTTTCAATTGAGCAAAATATCCATGTGGCATAGCCGTGGGACATCCTGTATTTAAACTACTGCTTTAAAATTAAAAAGTAACAAATATCTACATATTTGAAATAATTTCTATTGATTAAAGTAAAGAGACTCAAAAGTCAATTCTTTAAATTTTTATCAGGATAAATTAATTGTGTAGCACTTGACACCAGCTTATTTTGGAATATGTTATCAATGTCAAAGGTATTTTTAATTTAAAATAAGGGTGTAGACATCATTTTTTGAAGATGTCAATTGATTAAATCTTTTATGTGGATTAAATGTCTATACGGGAATAAAAGACATTTATAGAACTCTAAGAGTCAGAAATTACTGTTAAAGTTTGACATTCCTATGGAGCACTGAATAGTCAAAAGTCAAATAGGTAAGTACTTCATAATTTACCGTTATTGACTTTCAATACCACCTGAATGTTTACCATCTAATACCACCATCTATAGTTTATCTTGATTGATAGATGTTCTATGGTCTAAATTTATTTACCACATAAATATGCCATAAATTTTGAATTTTTCGAGAATACTATGTTTATTCTTAGTATCATCATTTAATTAACAGTAATGTAACATAGTAAATCTTTATTTTGTATTTTTTCGAAGAACATAGTTATAATGGTGTTACATATACAAATCAAAAGTTACACATATTCAGCCCACATACAGGCATGTAAATGTTTGAAAGACATGTGCAAAATTTGTACCGCTAGGTAATTGATCCTTTATCTCTTGAATTAATCAGACAAGTATGTAACTATTTAATAACTAAAAAAAGGAGGTATATTTAATAATTTGAAATGAATTGCACCAGTTTATATCAAATAAAGCTTATTTTAGGATAAAATCAGACAATTAAAGCATTATATAAATTGCTTCTTAAGTTGTATGTTATGCTAACAAATTGAGATTGTCATTTCTATGTGAAGGCTTGTGCTGCAATCAGTGCTAAACAATTTATTGAAACTTTAATTATTTATAAATATGTTCATAGTATATAAATATAATCAATCTGTTATCTCAGTATGTGACCTGTGTCTTTGGTGCAGACTATGATGACCTCCTGTTATCTTTGCAAGCTTATATCCAATTGAAGCAACTTGTTTCCCTATTTTTTATGAAAATCATTGTTGAAAATTACTCATAACTTATAATTTCATAATCCTTGATGGTATTTTAAATATATATCATTCTCCTAAAAATATATGCATCAAGGGCATTTCTACAAAAACATTGAAATAGAAATAGAAACAATCCTAAATTAAATGTAAATGTTTCTTATAAGATATGGGCAACTGCATAGAATACTTTTGTAGTATAATTAATTATAACATACCTGTAAGCCAAAGTCATACATTTAAACAACTTTGTAAGAGATATTTCAATGGAAAGTTGTTGGTGTTGTTTACTATCTTCTTTATCAAACAACGGAAAAGGCTCTTTGGACCCTGGAACCGTATATCTGGCCACCACGGACACTTTTTGAACATTTTGTTCTTCGTCTGGTACAGGCACAGCCAAATCGTCGAAATCATCTTGAGCCTCAGCTTCAAAGTGCGACACCATAAAATGACCAGAATGTATTGTCTCCTTCCCAGCCCGCGCCTGCATCTTCTCTATGTGTGGCATTGTGCGTCCGTCGTCGTTCATAAGTCCAGTTATGAACGCGTTTTTTTGTTCATTAATTCTCTTCATGTAGGCCTATCAACTTTTAGATTTAGACATATTTTTACTTATCACTCACAATTCACATTGTTTTTTTCCATCTCACTGACAGGACAGCCAAATAACCCAATGTTGCCAATGTTTATAAATATTTACGTCCTTTCAGTGTAGCAAGAATAAAATATTTGTCATAAGGTGAGCGCGCACTAGTTTTCAACGGAGTGACGCGACGCGACGCGGCCAAGTATTCTTTGTATGAAATTAATTTAATCAAATATAGTGCAGTGCGGTGCAGCGAAACTACGCAGTACATTACAGTCCGACCAAAAAGAGTAGAAATTAAAAAGTGGCAATACTGTAGTGTCCTCCCTTTCTAATCAATATGAGAAAACGGGGACGACACTACAGTATTGCCACTTTTTAATCTTTTCTCTTTTTGGTCAGACTGTACGCTCATCTTTAAAAAATAATCTTATATTTCACTGGCAATATTTGTTTAAATGTCAATGTCAGTGTGAGTGTCATTAATGGCCTTTCGATTCGATCTGATTAATTTGTATTGTAGATAAGTAGTAGAGTAATACCAAGCAACTTGCAAGCAACTTAGGAAATTTAACCAGATACAGTATTTATTTCACAACCATCCAAACCTACGATTCGTGGTCGCTGAAAGTGCCTATTTCTATATCGGTCCAACTATATCAAACCTCTGATAATTTCTCTCTGTTTAATAGGATCTTTACTTACCCGCCAATTTGTAATTTGCTACTTTTCTATGACCTGACAATAAAATAACTTCACCATGAATTCTCCAAGTGCAAGATCGCCCTCGTACCGTAATATTTCTTCGAAGCACAAGCAGTCTCCAATAGAACTCAAAGAAAAAATGAGGAAGGTTTGTCTTTGTTTATTTGATGTGTCAATTTTTTTTCATAAAAGATTTTCTTTTTGTACACTCAAGGAATTGGAATATTGAACAGGTTAGAATCTTATATTGTTCTGTTAATATTCTTGACGACTGACTTGAAGACTGATGATGGACCACAACATAAGATAATGCAAACAAAATAAGATGACTGACAAACTTCAATATCCTTGACTGTACACACATGAATGTGCATTTACTTTTTTATTTCAGAATTACAAAGACAAAGTCCAAAATTGTAGGAATATGCTTATCAACAGGCTTCGTGGCACTGTCATTGAGACTGATTTGCGGGAAACCTTGACTGACATCTATAAAAGCATGTTTAACTTTTCTGCGGATAAAACAATTACTGATGAAGAGCATGAAATAATGGAGGAAATAAGGAATGAATTGGTTCTTGAGGAAATGCAATGGTTTGTATTTATTAAATTGTTGTTCATTAAAAGTTAGTATGTTTCCCATGTATGTAGAAATACACAACTTTTAGAACATTGCGTAGAGTAAAATTTACTATCTACCCTCATGCAGTAAATGCTGATCCAGCCATATACAGTGAATCTTTTTTTTCTTCTGGCTTTACCGTTGATAAGCTAATCTGAAGTTTTGAAGTAAAAAGTTATGGAAACTATTATCAAATCAACGAATGGAAATTTGGAAATGAAAGGATTGGGATCCAGGATTATAGTCAAGTTTGAATCTTTATAAAGTGCACATATTAAATTGGGGATAGTTACATGGTGATAAAATTGAAAAATAAATCTATCACATTTTTAATTGTTGTTTATAATATTTGAACTTTATTTTTACAATTGGCGATAAATTTAGCTGTATTTTTCCCCATTTTTGTATCTTCATTCCCATAGTGAATTTACAAATCTGTATTTTCACATTATTCTGAATTGGAAATTGATGGTTAGATTTGATATTTAGTAAATCAGTACAATTCAGCGTGCCTTTTGGCAAGAGCCTCCTCGAGCTTCTATGCTAGAGGGTGATGGTCATTTTCTCCCTCGGTGACGAGCCGTGGTGGGAGAGGTTTTATTAATTTATTTCATTCTTTGCGTTACTATCGGCGTAATTTCCTATGTATGTATGTTTTTCTTCTTCTCTTTTTATTTATTTTATGTTATAGTATGTCTCTCAGTTCTGTATGTCTTCTGGCAAAGGCTTCCTCCAGTTGTTTCCATTGTATTCTATCACGAGCAACTCTTCTCCAGTTGAAAATTTTACCTATAAGCAATTAGGTCTAAAATCTAAGTTAACAGAAATACAGATTTATGTAAGGTTACTTACACTGTTTCAGAGCCATAGTGCATCTGGAATATCTTTGGTATAGTGTCGGGTCGGTTTCCATCTTGGGTCAGCATTGAGACTGTTAACGGGCTTTTGTGCTGAGGTGTATAACTGTCTGTTGAACCTTTCGATTGGAGCCTTTGTTCTGCTTGATGGCATGTTGTGTTAAAATGCCTTGTGTCACACCTTAGAGATTTAGCTGCCTGTATACCGACATATCAGCCGAATACTGCACTACCATTTCACGTTTCACGTTCTGTCAATCACGCAAAATAGGCGCATTGTAAGACGTCGAGTTGCGGAAAACTAGCCCGCGTTAACCTATATATAACCTTCACATTCTGTCCATGAGTTTGAGAGTGTCATCGGAAATCTTTTTGGTCCTACTTGTGCGTCAGGGCTTATAAAACTTAGCTCCAACAGTATGGAAAGTTTCCACCAGCCTGTTGTTGATGCCGTTCACAGTAACGCAATTTGCTATGCACGGTTTTCGAGCTGCAGCTAAAAAAAATCGGGGGTTTGGATATGGGCAGGGCCTGGACGGAGCGTTGACCTCATCAATTTCGTGTGTAAACAGCTTAAGAACAACAATGCACCAGCAGCTGATGACGGAATTACGACTGAACTTCTGAGAGCGGGTGTCAAAGTCCTCCTGAAGTTGTTCGGTTCCTGTATATATGAGGGCACAACGCCTGAAGCATGGATAAGGAGTATGGTGACATTGTTCTTCAAGAAACGTGACAAAACCTTAACCCTTCGTATGCCGCCTCCCCGTATTTTACCTATATCTGTATAGGACGGATACGGGACACGGCATACGAAGGGTTAATGAAGAACTACAGGCCCATCTCACTGTTGAGCAATGCATATAAGCTGTTCGCCAGAGTCATTACAAATCGTCTCGTGCACAGGTTTGACGATTTCCAACCTTGATACCGAAAAGTCTTTAGCACCATAGACCATATTCATACGCTGCGGCAGGTTATACAGAAGACAGAGGAGTATAACCGGCCACTATGCTTAGCGTTTTTGGACTATGAAAAAGCCTTTGATTCGATCGAGACATGGGCTCTGCTTCAATCTCTCCAGCGGTGCCGTGTCTATCGACTATCGATACATCGAAGTGCTTAAGTGTTTGTACAGAAACGCCACCATGGCAGTCCGAATCCAAGACCAGAGCTCAGTGCTTATCCAACTGTAGCGAGGAGTAAGACAGGGAGACGTAATTTCCTCAAAACTGTTTACTGCTGCACTGGAAGACGCCTTCAAGCTACTGGATTGGAACGGACTTGGCATCAACATCAACGGCGAGTACCTCACTCACAATCGATTTGCAGACGATATCGTGGTCATGGCAGAGTTATTGGAGGAATTAAGTGCTATGCTCGAAGACCTCGGCAGTCTCCCAGCAGGTACGTCTGAAAATAAACATGGACAAGACTAAAATCATGTGGAATGACCATGTTGCACCTTGCCCAATAGTGGTTTGGAACTCTGCCCTCGAAGTTGTCGACGAGTATGTGTACCTGGGACAAATTGTCCAGCTAGGTAATCTCAATTCGAATTGACGGCCGTTATGGAAGCAAAGTCCTAGAGTGGCCACCACTTAGTGGATGCCGTCTGCACGGGTCCCGCTATTTACCCATGAGCGCCCATCTCTAGCACGGGATCGCATTTTGTGGCGAGTCATGGGGGAGGCCTATGTTCAGCAGTGGACGTCTCGTCTGCGGCTAGATAGATAGACTCACACAGTATATCTTTCCTTAGGCCATTGATGTATGAACCAAACCACATAACAGTTTTTTTTTAATCATAACTGACATGAATAATGTGTAAATAAGATTAATTGATAGCAGAATGAATCCAAAAAAAACTAATTAATTTACTTTGTCTACGCAAAACAATGTATGGGGGCTTGTACGTCTAGCATAGCTGTGACATGCAACTTTTTGACGCGTGACAAATACTACCTGTCACTTTCCTTTCAATACCGTGCGAGCAAGGCAGGTGATGCGGAGTCACGCGACAAGCGAAGTCGCGGCAAGATATGCTGGCCTTGCTGCTAACACAATTCAATTGGTTTATCATTATTGCCTAAAACAGCTCTTCATATAAAACGTGTGAGAACCCGTCACCCCTCATATGGCAAATCTTGTTGCAATCCCTCTACAGTACCTACCAAGTGAACCACTGAAGGAACTTTGAAAAACTTGACATAAAATTACAACTTTATAGTACTATCAAATATACTGGTCACAAAGGGAGATTATTTTGGATACTTTTGTGGGTTGTATGGATGCTATGCTACTGTAGCCTACTTAACACGTTTAGCTGAATCATACTACTTCGATTACTCAGAATTATATCAAATTGAGTTCTTGATTAATAAATTAATTGCTTAATGAAATAACCAAAAGCATACATATATGTTTCATTAAGTACATCTGTAAAAGCTAAGTAGTGATTATGAAATATCAATGGTATGTGTAACTGGTTTTACTGCTTAATTGTGAATAGCCAGAATGAGTAATTAGGCGTGACAAGACAACCATACACAATGGCATATTTATTCCTATATCAGATTTATTAACTTTATTTGTGAATTATTTTATAGGTGGCTGGAAGAACATGAAAAATCACAGACTGATAATGTGGACTGGTCTACACTAGAACAAGAAGATGATGTAATATGCCCAGTATGTCAAATAAGCAACTTAAAACTTGACTTTCGCACTTTGACTTGTTTGCAATGCAAATCTAAAGTTCAGACTCAAAAATCTTTAGTAGAAATTAAGAAATCCCTGGAAAATTCTATAGAAGCACATGGTGCCACATGTAATAGCCAAGTTCAATTCACTACGGTTCCCGAATTGAATGAAACTCACATATACCTCATTTGTGATAGCTGCATGGAAATGCGGTTGGTGGTGTAGTAATATCTATCAATGTGATAATATTTTGTAAAGATAACAAAGAATTTACATACATTCACTGGCTGAATGTGATAGTACCAACATGTTTGACAAACAAACTGTTATCTAACCTTGAATAATTATGATCCCTTGTTTCAAATAATAATGATTGTTATTGCTATAACACGTGTCTCACAAATTTTTGACCCCGCAGAGGTATGCGTCGACGTTAGTATAGGAAGACCACACACACAGAAGATCATAACATTTTGGTTTCTAGCTTATCAGTCTGAATAATGCACAATACTGTAATTTATAATTTTCAGTAGCCTGCTACTATTAATTCAATTGACATAACTATGCAGTTCCATTTCAGTAGTTATTGGTTATAGTTCGAATTCTTTTTCTTAAGCGAATCCCATTATCTTTTACCCGATGAACAATACTCATTATCTGTATTGTTAACTGTGGCAACAGCTGCCACTTCGAAATGTAAGGCGGTATAAGTGCAAATTACGTTTACACTAAATTAGTCTTTAAGTCAAACGAAATAAGGTTTACTCTTAAACAAAGAGAACACAGATGTTGGTCACTTCATCGTCATCCTAAGCATCGATACGAACTTCACTGCTCTTTCACTTTCGAAGTGACCAACATCTGTGTTCTCTTTGTTTAAGAGTAAACCTTATTTCGTTTGACTTAAAGACTAATTTAGTGTAAAAGTACTTTGCACTTATAACGCCTTACATTTCGAAGTGGCAGCTGTGGCCACAGTTAACAATACAGATAATGAGTATTGTTCATCGGGTACAAAGCTAATGGGATTCGCTTAAGAAAAAGAATTCGAACTATATTACTCATTTTTATTATCATATTATTTGTAGATGCATAAGCACATGTTTGACCAACATGGCATTCTTTTTTATTTATTTTTTTATATCCAGTTAGTAAGATTTATGAAAAACAGCAAATGATTTTTGTAATGTCAAATGCATTTAAAAATGATACTTTATTGAGCAGGTGTGTATGGTAATTGGTAACGAACGGAAACATAATTTGATCATACTATAAATCACCATTACATCACATTGAAAGTATCAGTAACCTATTGATTTTATAGGATTAAATATTTCGTATCTTGATTTGTCTAATTTCTAGATTGCTATAAAAGTGCAAAATGGTTCGCATTTGTTATAATTCTTTATATTTTTTGTGATGTTGTTATACATACTTATAATAAAATTGTTAACTAATTACATTCATATGAGATTGATGTTGTTGAGTGTATTTAACTTAGCAGGTTTTATGATACTATATAATTCGTAATAAAACTCCAATTACAAAATAAAAAATGACCTTTATTTCAATTCATGAAGCATGGTAACAAGTTATATTGTAAATTATTATTTTTGTCATATAGTCGGAGTTAGAACATTTTATTATATGTGATTACTCTACCCAAAGATTAGACTAAACGGTAACTTGTATAAAATGTCCATTAATAATAGTATAAAACAGTACCATTATTTTCACCGACAGTACCTATTACATGGGCATGGGCATCTTTGTGGATTAATTCATCATCCTTAGTATAAATGGTCAACTAACGTGAATTATCCTAGGCCTGCAAACAAAAGCCCTCGATTAGTACACGCATACACATTTTTAATCGTAATCATAATCACACATTACCACTATAATTATTATGAATAAAATCAACATAATCTATGAATCCTTAATAATCTGCCCTTTGAAAATAATTTTCTAAAATTAAATAGTATCTCTTAAGGAACCTGGCAATGTTAAGGACCGTTTTAATAATTAAAAATTACAAATAATAATTTGTCTATGATTAGTTATATGGGCGGTAATCGAGTAACCTTGTTTTTGGCTCTAAGGGAGGACACATTGTATCTATTTCCTTACTTGAAATATCAATGTGAATTGTACCTAACAGTGCTATCTGGGATTCCGAAGATTCTCCTTTCCATTTCCTTGCTGGCCAATCTCAACACTTGCTGGAATTTTAAAATAAAAGACGACTTTCATCATTCATAATAATGTAATATAACGGAGAATATTTGAAACCCATATCAAATCATCATTTTCAAACACGAACCTTTAGAAGTTTATATTCAGAGGGTTTATTAATGTAAGTATGTAGGACCAGTAATCTAATTCTTAGAATTATAGTCGATTACATCACGCCAAATCAATCTAACAATTCATGTTATTTATCACGCCTACCCCATTTTTCATACACTCGCCGAATAACAGTTTACATTTCCAGACTGGGTGAAACTTTCAGGGCCCGTCTTATATTGCTAAATAACGACGGTACAGTTAGCAACGTCGACCTAGAACAACATTCTAGTTTCGATTTGAATATACTCCGAAAAATCGCTTCTGAATAATCCAATTGATACATTTCATTATTGTATAATGACATTTTTCAAACATGTGACAAACTACTAAACAAAATATCATAATCAGTATAACAGTCGTCCACGTAGGAGATTATAATCACTTAACGGTGTGCTACACTGTGAGCAATATTTCCTACCAAGGCGACCGCATATGGTAGGTTGATCGCGAATAAGGCCACAACCTTAATGGAAACTCAAGCTCGCGCATAAAATGATGGACGAAATAGAACAAGAGATGCAAATAATACAAACAAGCTTCCTCAATATCTACTCCACTATGTATAAGAATTAGAAAATACTTTCTTTTTTGCACTCAGTGGCTTACTAATAGGACACAATTGCTGTAACTCTCTGATTGTAAGTACAAACGAGCCACGCTGCACTCAGCGCTGACGAACTACGCGCTGAGCCATCAGCGCCGACGGTGCGCGTGCGGTCAGCGTGAGACTAAAACCAGACTAAGTATAGTCTATCCGGAACGCTAAGAACAAATTAAGTCAAACTGGCACAAGTGAAATTTATTTTACTTGATCGTTTGTAACTTGTACCAAATTGACATATTTGATTTTAGAGTTTCGTTTCGGATAGACTAGAGGATATATCTTGTTCAATTACAAAATTATGTAAGTATTTGTTTAAAGCGGCATTTATTTTACATAAGTATACTGGTGTGCTGGGATACTTTGTATCCCAGTCCCAGTACAGTACAATATAGCGATTGACACCTCTTGTTTTATTTTGTCGTGGTAGAATAGACCATCGTATAAAAGAGTACAGTTCGTTAGGCTGCGATCACCAGCCTTATGACCAAGGGTATCGTAAGTCAAATCCTAATGGGGAATGGATGATATCATAAAAAAAAAGCAAGTTTCTTTTTTTTATGTCCTAGGGGGCAAACGAGCAAACGGATCGCCTGATGGAAAGCGATTATCGCCGCCCAAAGACACTTGCAACACCAGAGGAGTCACAAGTGCGTTGCCGGCCTTAAATATATACACATTTAGCTTTTGAAGAATCCATCCATTCCCCATTACTTCACCCGCAAGGTCACCTCAGTCGAGACTGATCACTGACCGTGTAGCACAGCTCATATTACTAGAGTAGAAAATAAATCACTAACAATTTCACTAAGTATCTGTGGGTTATTGCTCGGTATGGGCAAGGCGTACTCACTATATAGGTAGCCCTTGTACTTCCATGAGGTCCTCTTGAGCGTGAGGCATCGTGGCGGTGGAGGCGAGCGGCACGGCGAAGGCGGCGTGGTGGTGCGGGCGCGGGCGGCGCGGCGAGCGCGCGGTGATCACGCGCGGCTTGTGGATCTCGTCCATCACGGAGGGAGCCACGTATGTGAAGCCCTGTCAACACAGTCACAAATCTGAATGGCTTTTATGCATACAGTAGTCAAGAGCAGGCTACATTGTCTACATTCAATACAGCCTAGACGTGGGGCGCTCTTGTTTACTATTCTCAGATCAGTAAACTTAACTTATACATTACTAGCTTTTGCCCGCGACTACGTCCGCGTGGAACTTGGAAGTATGGAAGCAACCTCGTACAACACGATAGATATCCATCTAATCACCTTAATTAATAAAAGGGATTATTTAAAGCGCCTAAGCAAATGTGAGAGCAATTGTGCTTTTGGTCTAATCATTACATTTCCTACAGGGTCATCAATGTCATCATGAATTACTTACTCACTTTTCAATCTTTTTAGGGATAATTTCCAGGATGAAAACTATCCTATGTCCTTCCTCGGATCTTAAACTATCTCCATACCAAATTTCATCAAAATCGATTCAGCGGTTTAAGCGTGAAGAGGTAACAGACAGACAGACACACTTTCGCATTTATAATATTATAGTAAGTATATAGTATAGTATGGATAGCAGTGCTTCGAACGATAGTGCAGAAACAAAATACTAAAACGGTCAGTCGCGAAACTTCTGAAGTTTCCTATTATTACCTACAACGTTACAGTAGAATCAAAATGAAATAATGATTTAAATCCTGAATAATTAAGTCCGATATGACAATGTTTGCTCGGTCTTGACCTACAGGACTAGTTAGTTACTCAGCAAAGACAGTAGGCAGCGTTCCACTCAGCCCTTTGCGCTATGACTGCCGAATTGAGTGAGTGCCATGTATAAGTCACTGGCATAAGAGTACAAATTCCGTAGACCGCTACTAATTATTATGGTGACAATTAATCGAACTTTGCTGACCTGGAACATGAGGTTGGCACTTTCACTGAGTGTGGACTCTTCGGGCGAGTCAATGGGGGTCTGCAGTGTAAAACGGGTGTCGAATTGCGAAACGTCGTCTTCACCGGTCTGGAAATAAATGGTTCTTCATTAATAATAATAGCCTTTATTTCAGATCAAGTACATTATAATTCCACTATCTCCCATCTTTTATATGTTGTTCTATCTGTTTGCCCTTCGGCATAGGCCTCCTCCAGCCTCCTCCACTCATTGCGATCTTGTGCAACTCTGCTCCATGTGTTCTTCATTACAATGCGGTATTTGATGATAGCTCAAATCAGCCACTCTTGTCTAAAACGATCTGTTAGTATGAAGTTTCTATGAAGATACTGGCTTGTGACATAAAAAAAACAGTAGTCATTACAATAATATTATGCAAGATAGAAACACATGATTTTATCAAGATTTTCGATTAGAATTTTCGTTTTTGCAACCTTTTGTTTGACTTGCAATATTTGTAAGTACATATTTGTTTAGGTCAAATATCTATTGCAAGTCAGATGTGGTGGTTCTCGTTATTAGAATGCGCTACGTGATATACGTTAAGTGATACAATGCAATATTAATGTAATCAAGTATAAAGACGAAGTATTTAATGTAGGTTTGGTTGTGTTTGGTCTTCATAGTGAATAGATGACGCAGCAGTTGATGGATGTTGTAAATGTACAGTATTAAAAAACGTCACGAAAAACTTATTCGTAGCTCCGGACGAATTAATCGCTTTAAATGCTATTTTCACTCTTCCATCAAGTCTTAACTATCGAAACAGTATTGTCTACGTTTGTTGGAAATGAAAGCGCTTGTCTCCAGCTGTCAGAAAGTCTAGGGATCGGATTTTAGCCACTAAAGCTATGCTAAGATTATGAATTTTGGTTAAGTGAATGTTTAGTAGCTTATTAGCCTTGTTCTATTTCATGAGGTTCTCATGATGACCTATTCTTATCTTCTTAGGTTTTTTTGTGCGTTTAATTTGTAGAAGAAATTTGTTGCTGCGTTTCTGACTACTTCGCGTGTTACATGAACTCGGCGGGCAGGCGGCTCCAGTCAATGGACGAAAACGTCGTCCCACTAGACGTGCTTGAAAAAGACGTGGGCTCACGGCGCCAACACGCCAAGTCTTGGACCGCTTCATGAGGTCTTGAGTGGAGAGGCAACATTAAATTTATCAATCTAGGTTTGATGGGCGTCTTCAGTTCGCGGGTGAAGACTTCGCCCACTGGACGTTCTTGAAACAAGGGCGTGGCCGCGCACGGCACGCAACACCGTAACGTTGCTTATACGACCTATTCATGAGTTACGTGAGATAGGCTGGCAGAATTAGTTTACTCACCAGTCTAGGTTTGATGGGCGGCTCCAGTCGGCGGGCCAAGACGTCATCCCACTGGACGTGCTTGAAGAAGGCGTGGCCCCTCACGGCCT
The DNA here is from genome assembly GCA_947623375.1 of Apotomis capreana. Lineage (NCBI taxonomy): Eukaryota > Metazoa > Arthropoda > Insecta > Lepidoptera > Tortricidae > Apotomis > Apotomis capreana. Next base: position 12,670,708 of record OX392506.1, on the reverse strand, counting down.
GCGCGCCTGCGGCACCCAGGCGCTGAGTCTCTGACCGCTTCATGAGGCGCCGGATCAGTTCGCGGGCGTCTTGTGTGAGGTAGGCTGGCAGCATTAGTTTACCCTTTAGAATTTTCTCTATAGTCTTTGTACGATTGTCGCCGGTGAATGGCGGCTGAAACGAAAAGATATTTTAGTACCAGTAGTACAGATTCAGCCTACCCGGCGATAATAAGTAGTTTGCGCATAGCAGTGTTCATAAGAATGTGTAAGTAAGTTACCTTATAGCTTCAATATTTATTTTAAAAGACATGCGAAAGGGAAATTTACAAATTCTGATCCACAGGCACAATGTAATAATTAAAGGTGGGATTTTTCATACATTGAAGTATAAGTAAAGCCAAAGGACTATGCGCCAAATTGGACCAAAAACCAACAGCTATGGGAGTTAAATCATTAGATAGATATTTAAATACACTTAATTTTTTTTTGTGGGCACCAAGGTGAATTCCATTGCAGAGCTGAGATATTGCACATGTGGCAGAAAATGGAACTAACTAACTCATACTGGGCAAGTGGATGGTGACCAATGCGTAGACAGTAGCGCCAGAATGATTGTTCATCGCTGAATGTAACTATATTTGTGTAAAACTGAAAAGTAACTATATATTATACACTCCTACACGCATAGTATGAGGATTATTCAATGTAATAAAAAGATCCCATTAATACTACTAGCTTAACCCTTTAACTGCCATCAATTTTTCATCAAACTTGCTCGTGTCGCCGCCGATATATATATACATAGATATTTGTCTTATTTATCAGACTGTGGCGAAATGAGCTGGAAATGTTATGTCTTATATATCAGACTACGGCGGTTAAAAGGTTAACTTACGATATCGTCAATTTAAAATAATCTTAGCGTTGCATTAATACACTGGCGCTACTATCAATGTGGTTATTAAGTATGCATTACAAACACGGATATCTCAGATCTGCAATGGAATCCAGCTTGGTGTCCAAAGTAACAAATTAAGCTTTTCTTAATACCTAATAACTTAACTCTCATCTCTGTTGGTTCTTGGTCCAGCCTCCATACAAATTTGCCCATGGCCCTTTGCTATTGCTGACCCTATTAGGATTTTTCATACCACTGTACTACTACGCGCGTCAAATAAAGATGAGAAGATGAAGAAGAAGATATTACCTGTCCAATGAGCATGTCATACATCAGTGCTCCTAGACTCCACCAATCTACGGCTTTTCCATGCCCACTCCTTGTCAAGATTTCTGGAGCCCTAGAAATAGCAAAAAATAAAAATATATAAGAATGCCAAGTATAGGAATTCAAAGGCCTATCCAAAAGGTAGTATGCGCGGGTGGCTACCTGACACCACCAACAGCGTCAACACATTGCAGTAATAATGTGACCTAGTTGTTAAGTTTTATTATATTGTACCTACTTAATATTATGTTACATTGTAAAGTAGTAATTTATGGCCCTTTGATGCCTGAAATAAATAAATTGAACTGAATATCCTTGCAAAATTGATAAGTAGGTATCAAAAACATTTATTATAAATGTAAATTTAATGGTCGATGCGGCACACAAAAGGCCCAATTGATAATAATAAATGTAAATTTGGCCTGTAAGTTTAATATGGGAAAGTAATAAATTGTAACTGTTGATGATTAATAATTTAAAGCCAGTTTTGATTTCATGATAAGCCATTCTTCAAATCACATTGACAAATCAGTCCAGTGAAAGATAATCTTTATCATGCTTCTATATGTACACATTTTTACACAATCTTATATAATAAATTTGATACATGAATAATCAAACCATATACTTACATATACTCAATCGTCCCACAGAATGTATGTGTGACAATGCCTTCTTGGATGTGTTCTTTACATAATCCAAAATCTGTAAGTTTAACATGGCCCTGGGCATCCAATAGGACATTTTCTGGTTTCAGATCACGATAAATTATGCCTAAGCTATGTAAATGTTCCAATGCCAATATAATTTCTGATAAATAAAAGCTGAAATAAAATAAATATGTTATTATCATCAAATTTAACAAGCACAAAATAAATTATGGTAAAAATGCAGTACACATGTTAAATACTTAATTGGTACAATCTTATACTAAACTAGAAGGTTCCTGCAAACTACATTTAAATGGAAGAAAAACGCAAAGTAGGCAAAAACTCACTACTCAGGTAAAAAGTATTCTATGACCATCTCCAGTATTCAATGTAAAGAAATTTAATTTTTACAATTTTATAATAGTAGTAGATGTATATAATCATAACATTGTTTTCAGTAACTAGCTGGAGGTTGTGTTAACAGGTTAAGGCTGCCTGTCCATAGAAGCGAAGATTTGTAAATTTGACCAATCACATTTCTCAGATTGAAATGATCTTCTTTCGAAGTTTACAAAGACGCAGCCTGTTTCCTTCATTTTCTCTGCTCTGCTTCCGTGGACATGCGGCCTAAACATACTTATGTGAGGACAAACATATTCTGTTCAGTTTTAGTTATAGAACTTTTACTTCATATTTAGTTTAGTGGCCTGATTATTTATTAGCGTAAAAACAAGATGATTATACTAACCAAGCAGTGTCCTCTAGGAATATACCTTCTCTCTCAAGGTGCATGAATAGCTCACCACCACTTAAGTATTCTAGAATTAAGTATAATTTACCACCTGTTTGAAAAGCATATACTAGTTCCACTATAAATGGGTGCTGAAATAATAAATTATACATTATACATATTTTTCTTCATAACAACAAGTACATAAACATATTTCAATTTACACAAGTACCTTCACAGCTTCCAAAATATTTCTCTCAGCTTTTGTGTGCGCAGTGTCCTTTTGGTTTCGCACTATAGAAGCTTTCTTGAGAACTTTCATAGCAAAATGGGCACCAGCATCTGTTCCTGTTATTTTACGAACTTGGAACACTTTACCATAACCACCCTTTCCCAATACTTTCCGCAGTTCGAAGTCTTGGGGACCAAGACGTTTGCATTGTCCAGGGTTAACATTGTCCTCAGATAGTTGGATAGTCTCAGATCCTTCAGACCTGAAACATTAAACACCATGCTGCTACAAATGTATGTCTATATGGTGTTGTCAGTTAGTTATATATTATTCATTCATGCAATAAAATACGTATTAACATAAAATTTCACTTACTCAACAATGCTATTCACGTGTAATTCGGGTTCGTAATCGACCTGCAGTCAAAACAAAGCGAGTTAATTGTTTTATGATTATAGGAATAATACATATTTTTAAAGCTAATGATTGATTGTAGCAGATAGGGATTAATAAATATTACAGTAAACCAATATACTGTACTCCATTCATAAAAGTACTCGCTATAAAACTACGACGAAATTTATCCTTGAGTTGTAATTGAGAATTTACTTGGTCATGCTTTTAGGTTACCATTACAAGAACTTTGTTGATTAATGCAATGTGGCATAAATACCTCATCGACTTCGATAATATCGTCCTCGTCTGAATCTCCAACAGTAACAGTATCCACATCTAAATCCAAATCAAAAACACCTGCCATATACGATGACATTTCTGTAATATCACATCAGCGAATACTCCGTTGTGAAAGAGTGTAATAAAATAAATTCCGTGTAGATAATTGTATTAATCGTTTTGAATGAGATGTGGTTAAAACACTAAATTAAATTTTAATTCAAGTTTACAATGAAAAAGTAATGCAACTTCTGTCACGCAAATGTGAGCGAGAGAAGAGAACCAAAAAGTGTGGAGTGGACGAAACTGAATGAATGAAGTTGCTAAAGTCACACACGAGTCAATGACCATTCGATGACTCTATCGAACTTATTGTATCTATAGTACGAGAAGGCTCTTAGAGTATGGAATATATAATCTAAGAGAAGGCTGAACAAAATAATATATTTAATTGGCTAGATGGCGCTATTATAATAGCATTAATAAAAATGTATCGTAAGTGGTTGAAACATTCACAAGAATATAAATCAAAACATAAACCTACAGAAATTTAAATACTAACTATAAACTAAGAACTTAACAAACTAAAATAAAAGGCTTAAACAGAATAAATTTTATATTAAAAAAGACTTAAAAAATCGGACCCCTTTGGCATAGTCCCGAAGACGCTGGCAGCATTTCCTCGCTAGAAATATAAATTTATGTTGTTACTTATACACGTAAATAAATTTCAGTTGTGTAATTCAAGTGTAATTATTCTTTAATGTTTATTGACGAGAAAGTTCGTTACAGCGAGTAACAATCATAAAATAATTGATTGTATAATTTTCCCTTAACATTTGACAAACTTGTTTGTCGGTAGCAATTTCCGGTGTAAGTGTAACACTCACCATTCATTTCATAGTCTGTGGTGTCATTTTGAAACTATATACAAACAAAATATAAATTTCATATTTTTAAGACACAGTTTCTTAAAAAATATTCGTGGCGTTATACGATAAATCCATTTTAATACGTATGTGTTCAATTAAATTTAATTTGAATACTGTTATTTAGTCTTTGATTAATCTTAAACACTGTAATAATATTTTTTTACGCCGCAGTTGGAATTTGAACGTACTTAAATGATACGATTGTTGAACGTTGATCAAGGGTGTAAACATGTATTTAATGTGTTTTTACTATTTACTATTTTGATTAATTAGAACTTCTTGTATATTGTGAAGTTTTTTCTCCTTTGAACAAATGTGTGTAAAATGTAATTATGCAATTCAAATTTCAACCATTTTTTAGTTTTTAAAGTGAAACCTTTCAATGGCTAGTGACAGCGACAAAAGTTCGAATAATCTTGATTTGGATGGATATTTAAAAGGCAACAAGAAACAGGGAAGCGGTGGAAGTACTGGTGAGTTAATTTTCATACTTATTGATGCTTATTTCAGTACCGAAAGCGTAGTTATTTTCCTAACCTCTTTTGTTCTGTCTGATTAAGTCATCAGTGACTATTTCTTACACCTACATGTTTTATTTCTTTGGACTGGTGAATTAAAACAAAATTACTGGTATCTTACATTTTATTGGCTTTTATTTGAATTATTTATTTTCAGAATTTTAATCAAAGCAGTCAAAAATTCTTCTTTTGTAAATAAAGTAATAGTTACTTATTATATTCTTCTAATTAAAACATTATTTCACTTAAATATTGTGAGAAATTAAATGTAAAAAGTTTTTAATTGGTAATAAAAATGCTTTTTTTTATGATTAATTCTCTTTTTGCTTACTATAGTGCAAAACCGCGCATCTCCTCAGAATAGAATCAACTAAAGACTGACACCTTTCTACAGTAGTATTGTTCCATGCTGTCTGTACCATGTGCCACAATTGATACCTTTTTCAGATAGTATTCTTTATTCATTATGCCCACGATTACAATGATAGGCTTGGGCCTTTTGACCACCATTGTAAGAAAAATATCCCCATACCATCAATTAAAGTTATAGATGTGCCTTTTCTGAAAATTTCCAGAATTTTTCCTCTTTTCCCATAGGTAAAAGGCCCCATTGTGCGGCTTACCAAAAGGACGGAATTTGTTTCCATCTTTATACCAAAAACCTGTCAATGGGTCCTTATGGTAACACAATGTTTTCCTGTTCAGTGTTGCATATGTTGATGTGTTTTGACTTAATGTTTTAGGTTCCAAACTGATAACTCTTGTGCTTACTGCTTACTATTAATAATTTATTAATCTATTTCTATATTATTCTATGAAGTGGTATACTAATCTTAAAACATTGAACAAGCCACTTCATCCCTTTTCTACCCACTGCAGGACAGCAGGACATTTTATTTATACTTGGTTGCCATAAATTATACATTATTTGTCTACAAATTGCCTTTTGTTTTGATGTATGACACACTCATTTGTTTCTTGCATTCCTATAACATGCATGGCACTTTATAGGTCCATTAATTAAGGATTATAGTATAAAACAATAAAGATTACGGGAAATGTGCATGGCACCACATCATTGCAATATATGTATGTACCTATACAAATGTTTATTCTCACTAACACTGAAAAATTAAAAATTAAAATTAAAATTGACTTGATATAATATATTTGTATGTATCATATTGTGTATAATATAGTTACATTATTTGAGCAAACCATCATCAGGCATAAGGGTTGTTTAAAAAAATACACAGTTAAGGGCTTTAATTAAAACAAATTTTGATTGATTTCTTTGTGTAACGAAAATTACCCATAAATTGTATATGACTCAACCTTTCGTTACACAGACGAATCAATCCAAAATTTGGTTTAATTTAAGCCTTAACATACAGTTTTTTATTTACTTTTTGATTTGTTAAATTTTGGTAAATGTTCTTAGTTGTTTATATCAACGAAAATAGACTAACTAATTGATATACATAAATTAATAAATCAATATAAAATTGAGTAATATTTTATTAAATGCGTCTCACTAATTTTGACAAGTAAATAAAAAGTTTTTACAAGCAGTTTGCTTTAAAGCTAAAAAAAATAATTAAATTTTTATTATTTTTTATGAATTATATTAAGCCGTGAGCCGTTATTTGAAGCCTAGGCTTCAAAGTTTGTGGAGAAATTGACAATTTTGGCTAATTTTCGTAAATAACTTCAAACCCGTTTAATTTAAATTTATGAAATATATATATTTGAAATGTTCGTAATGTACCTTTCATTTGATAAATCACACAATATACTTTGCATTTTTTTTTTCTAATTTGCTCCCAAAACTGGCCCACATGTTAAAATTAATTAATTTACGTTGTTACGTTACACGTCTGTGTTTGGGACATCAATTTACATATGAAAATACTTAAACGGGTTTACTCACGTCGTAGAAGTCGAATAACGCTCGACATGTTTCGAATCGGTACGCGATTCATCATCAGGAGAGACGACCAGTCGCGGCGGCAGCCAATCGAACACTAGTTTTCTATGTAAAATTTACATATGTGTACCAAATTTCAACTTAATCGGTCCAGTAGTTTCGGAGCAAATTAGCTATGATAGACGGACGGACTGACACAGACACACGAGTAGATAAGAAGGAACCTTAACAAAGAATACATCAAAGGAACTCTCCATACCACACTTGGACACACCATTGACCACGTATTATACTTAGTTCCGTTTCTGGGTACATTTAGACCTTTTTTAAGGTTCCGTACCTTAAAAGGAGAAACGGAATCATTACAGGATCACTTCACATTTTTAGAGAGAAACATATTCTATTCTTTACTTTTGTCATACATATTTTGGCGGAAAAGTGTGAAGTTTTTGATAGAACTAACCTAAGTGATATCGCTTAAATAAAATATAAACTTTGCTCTATAATCTACATATCCTGAAAGATCCTTTAATTTTGCCAAATTTTCCATACATTTGAATCTAATTTTCTTTAAAGCCTGACCAAGAATATATGAGGATGCGCCATATTGCGGAATTTCACTGGAATTAATTTCTTACACTGGCAATGATTTTATGATGGTTTGTCAACAATGTCAATGTCATTCGTGGTAGTTTCTGTAAAAAACAAATAATATTTAAAATAATCTAAAGAAAATACCGAAAACCATTCACAGTCGGGAGCGTAAGATTATAAATTAAGTGTACCCGTGTTTACTACACGAAAAACAGTCAGGAAAAGAGTGCATTCCATTAAATGATATAACGAGGATAACATAGTGGAACTGACAGGTATTTAAACTAATGTCATTATTTGCGATTGGTAGTAAAATTGTTGCCATATAAATCTTTTTTTCCAACTTGCTTGGAAATGTTCCCATTAATGTAGTAAAACTGGACCGCGAAATCGTTCATTATTTTTATAAGGCGTTAATACAAATAAAAAAAAAAATATATTATTGGCCTTAGCCGGGAAATCAATATTATTTAAATAAGACGATTAAGTAAAAAACACATCCACCGTTTATGACGTCTCATACAAATGAGGGTACTCTTAATTTGGCTGGTTACTGTATTTTTACTTTAAAACTTTCAAGGACTTTGATAATTAACCATACAGCCAAATGTCCACTAAATTTAAAAAATAAAAACTAGTATAAACTTTTTAATTGTTCTCTGCGTTTAGTTCTTCCACTGAACATTTTTGTGCTCTGCTACTGTCAATGTATTTTAAATGTCGACAAATTTCGAATAACGGACAAACAATTTAAATAATAATCTTATTGGCGGTTAATTTATTTTCATGATTCTTATTATATATTAGAGATTTCTCACGAAAGTTTTAATTTTAATAATGTGATGGTATTTAATGAGTGAGTTGAAAAATATATAGTGTACCAAATATAAACAAATTAAAAATATAACAGAAATGATTGTGTCCAAATCAATATAAAAGTTATTTTGAACTTATGATCTCTGAATTATAAATATGGTATGGTTTCTAAAAAAAAATCTGTGCATTTAGAGGTTGTTGTTTTAACTAAAATTAATAATTATGTGCATATTTTTTATTATTGTGTTCATATAATTTTAATTCTTATTCATATATTTTGTTTTAAATCAAACATATGATTCGGACCCGATTTTTTTTCATTTTCCTTGACTTCACTTTCCAATGTAAATTGTTGATTATTTCCAAGCATATTTGGAGAAAAGCACTATACAAGCCTCGGCGGGAATGTCAGTTCGCAGATTCGTCGTCGTCGTCGAGAAAATCATACTCATCCACGAACCGACTTTTCCCTGCCTCGGCAGTAATGTACTATTAAATAGCGCCCTTTTGACAATCCTCATATATTTCTGGTCAGGCTTTAACTATAAACCAGTACGCGTATCCGAACGCGTACCATAGGGTTGCCAGATTGAATGACCCTATTATCGGGAGAAACTTTTTTTTCGGAGTTTGTGACTGGTCTGGCGAAATAAAAATTGAATCACATTAAAGTAAACATATTAAAAACAACAATTATCATTATTATTACCAGGTCCACTGCCGATAGAAATGTACTACATAAATCATCAACAAAAATGTAAAAAGGTCATTCATTTTTTATCTTGCATCGTGTGTTACTTTTAACATATTATATTTAACAATTTTTTGCCCTCTTGCCCATTTTCACTAATTAAAGAAGACTGAGGTAGAAACTGTAGAGAACGATTTGTATAAACCAGTTACGTTATGTTTGGACCACATTTGTATACGACACCATTAGGTCTAGCATAACTATGGTTCGCGACTCATGTCGCGTGACATAGCATCACCCGTCACTCTCTCACGATACTGTACAGAAAGGGATAGGTAGCATATCTCGCGTGAGAAAGAGTCGCGTGTCAAAGTTGTGCTAGAGGTGCATGACACCATAGTTACCAGGTGTAAGCCTAACGTAAACGTACAGTATGGAAAATTAGCAGTGTTATTTCCTTTTAAAATTATAGTTTTATAAAATGAAGTTCTTTTTCGGGAGATTTTTTATATTGTCGGGAGTCGGGAGGACATACAAAATTTCTGGAGAATCCCGCCATATCCCGACCATCTGGCAACCCTACGTACCACTGCAACTTGAGAGACGTCAGTTGCGACGTGACTTGTAATAAAATTTTGTAACGCGGTTCAAATGAGAAATTACATTGTAATTGTACATTTTTGTTACCACCCCAAGTGAAGATAAACATAACATAATCTGAAAAAAGTACCTACGTCAAAATGAACTTTACTTTAGAAGAAAGCACAACTGAAAGAATATCTCCTCTTCTGGAGAAAATAATAAGCACAATACAGTTTCAAAACAATGCATATGAATCCACACAAAAAGATTATATGTTTTTATTGATCGTAGTTTTAATGATGGAAAATGGATTTCTGCCAGTTAATAACGACTCAGAGTTGGTGCGTGAAGTCGAATCTATTGATATAAAACAGTTGTCCGAGTGGAAGAACAACTCTGCAGTCTATGAAGCAGTATTTTCTATGCCTGGCATGGAGAACTTTCCACTCAAAGTTATAATGAGCCCACTGGGAGCAATGGCATTGCTTAATGTTGTGATTCTGGATTTAGACTTTGAAACATATTCAGTTTGTTTGCCCGTCAGTAGATATGTTGTCTCACCACAAGCATCAAAGATTCCAATGATTTTCCGGGACTTGAAACATCTGTCTAATCTGTTCAAAAATAAAATTTTATCTGTAGTTAAAAGTATTGTACTAACACAACTTGGATATCCAAGTGCCAGTTTGATTGGGGTGCCTGAAGAAGTGTTTATAAAAATTATGTTACACCTCCCTGTTTGTGATATCATTCAGTTATCAACACTAAGTAAAAGGATGAAGTATTTAATAGACAATGAGACATTGTGGCATGCATTATGTAACAGAGACTTTATTATTTTGCCTACATCTGACTCTAAAAGTTGGAAAGAAATTTATAAGGAGCTGTATATTGCAAGACAAAATTCAAATGTAAACCGACCTCCGCGATTGGCAGGGAGTATGCATGATAATATGGACTATTCTGATTTTGTATCTTATATTGATAACCCCATGTGGGATATAATTATATAAATTACACATTTTGTGTTTTTTTTACTTCATTGACCCCCGCCAATCAAAATAATAAGAAAACAGGTCATAAGACATTTGCATTCACTGTTTGTGAATTGAATGAATGATTTCCTATATTGTGGTTGTAGACAATTACTATAGAATGGTGGAAATGTATCACAATTACTTACTGTGAACCTTTTAGATTAATTTGCTAGTATAGTGACATATGAACAATGCATGATGCCCTGGGCTAGTGTCATAATACAGTTGTAGTTAGGCAATGTTCAGATTTTTTTTTATTTACAAACTCGGGCTATTGACCACCTGATGGAAAATGATATAAATGTTGAGATATTTATGAGTGCCTTGTTCGCTTATCATCTGATAGTAACTGTACAAATAGGCTAGTTGACTCATGTCAAATTGTAATAAACTAATGTTTATTCCGTATAGTACTTAGCAAAGGAAACCTAAATATATATTTTTCAATTCATAAAAGTGAAAGATGGCTGAGAAAATTGAATTTGAAAATAAGGTTTTTAATCTGTATTTTGAAATGCTAAAAACGTTGTCCGCCATTTTAGCTTATGATAGTGACGTCATTGGGCATGTAAACAAAACTGAAAGTCTACTTTGACGACTTCGAATAGTGCCGTCCCTCTCGATCTCCTGTCAAAGTATATTGGAGTAAGCGGAATGGCACTATACGACGGTCGAATTTCGAATATTTACAGGTAATTCTACGTCACGCCACAGATTAGCAAATGGGAAAAATGGCGGACGGCGTTTTAGACTGTTTATGTAATTTCTAATATTCAATTGATAAAATTTTGCTTTCTAGCTTTCACAAAAATAAGAAACATTTTTTTTAGAGCTAGTAAGATCATTATTAACACTTTCAAATATATTTCAAAAATGGGTCAACTAGCCTATTGGTGTGTAAGAGAGAGAATATAGGATCTTTTTGGAATAATTTGTCATTTTAAGTTTCATCTTCACTCTAGTTCACTGCTATAGCTAGATTTGCTTGACATTATGTATCTTTTCCTTTGATGGGATGAGATCCATTTGACTTTCATTGAAGTTACTTTTGGGTATTTTTTCTTAGGTATTAGTTGGTTGTCCTACCATTAGTATCAGTGGTGGGATCATGTAATCTTCTCTGTGTGGCCATCATCATCACCAACGGGATCAAAAGCTAATTTTTCCAGTGTATTGTTTGAAGATGTTTGGCGCAGTTTGTAGAGACCTGCCTACTGGGCCGGCAGTCCCAGGTTCGAATCCCGGCCAGGGCAAATATTTGTGTGATGAACTCGAATATTTGTGCTAGGCTCATGGTTGTTCTATGTATTTAAGTATATATTTATCTAATCTATATAAGTATGTATACCTCTCTGTTGTTTACCTCTGCCTGTTATTTTAATGTATTTCATGTTGTGTTGTATATTCCTTGATGTTGGAGGTGTGCAATAAAGAGGATTTGTATTTGTATATCGTCGTCTAGTAACCATAACACAAGCCTTCTTGAGCTTAATTTGGGACTAGATCGATTTGTGTGAGGTTGTCTGATATTTATTTATTGTTTTGGATAATTTTGTCGGTAATAGGGTGAACCTGAACAGCATCATCAGTGGGATAACAAATTTTGTATGGGGCAACAATTTAGGTGAAGTATGGTGGTCAGCCAACGTGTAACCTAATTTACCTGATAAATTTCAAATTCAAATTCAAAAGTATTTATTTCGTCATGCATAGGTAGAATAAGGTGACATTTGTGAGACATAGTACAGCTATGATGTGCCTTTTGGCGTACAAAATTTCGCCATGTACACAAAAAAGAAAAATTATTGAAAATCATAAAATATTAAAAGCATTAAAATTAAAACATGTCAAGGATCATTAAAATCATCTAAAATAAAATAACCATTACTTAAAAAAAAAAAAAACTAATTGTACTGTCAGTTACACTATATAAAAGTAGGGTCTCTAAAATTTGTCATTAAGAAATAAATAAATTGTGTCAATTTAGTCATTAAAATAATCCTTAACACTATAATAACATTTATCCATTAAATACTTTCTTAATAAATATTTAAAAGTATTTGTTGTTTCCAATTTTATTCTATAATATTTCTTTATTTACATTGTCTTCTTGCAACATATATTCAGTAAAACTAATCACAAAATATAATTTTGGCTTAGGTGACAGCGGTGAAAAAACAAATCTGGGTGTTTCCCCAGTTGGCAAGGGAGGTCGGCATTTGTCCATACCATTTGATTCTGCGACTGCTAATGGTGATTTGAGTGAGTATATTTAATCCTTAGTGTGCAATAATAAATACAACCAATGTTAAATAAAACATTAAATATGCTCCATTGAACCTAATTTTTTTTTGGTTTGTACAACAGTATTTCATATTAAGTATACAGAAATAATAAATACTATCAATTATTGAAGTAAAGAAGACAATACTCAATTCGAATATAAATAGGTACCTAATACATGGTTTAGGTAGGTAGAATAAATGAATTAAAGTTTATTGATACCTTCTCAATAAACCAAGAGTTTAAAGTTCATGGCCTAAAATGTACACTTTTGAATAGATATTTTAATGTATATTATTCATGTTTACATTGCCCCATTCCCTTTACACCCTTTACATTCATTACTCAGAGTTATAGGGTTACACTGCTTGAGAACAATATGTACATATGAGAAAAAGTATATCAATAGATGACGTTACTAGCGTTGATCATTCTCAATATGAGGAATGAAAGGAGAGTAGCCAATGACAGTGACATTATAATTTATTGATGTTTTTTAGGGTTCCGTACCAAAAGGGTAAAAACGGAACCCTAGTACTGAGACTTCGCTGTCCGTCCGTCCGTCCGTCCGTGTCACCAGGCTGTATCTCAAGAACGGTGATAGCTAGATAGTTGACATTTTCACAGATAATGTATTTCTATTGCCGCCTATAACAACAAATACTAAAAGTAAAATAAAATAAATATTTAATATTTAGTAAATATATAAATATTTAAGGGTGGCTCCCATACAACAAACTTGTTATAGATTATGGTACGGAACCCTTAATGCGCGAGTCGGACTCGCACTTGCCCAATTTTTTTAAGGTTACCAGCGCATATTTTTCTTAGAATATTTTTACTTCAAACTGCTCGTAGGCCCGTGCCCGTATGCCGGAGAAATATGTATTTTTAAATATTTTCTGTACATTTTGGTATTTCTCTGTCTCTTAAAGAAAGATATATAAATCAAACAAACACAATTGTGTTTATATTGATTTCCATATTTGTGATATTTGCTTGAAAGCTCTCGTGTCTTTCAGTTAATTACTTAATGGTTGACCAAAGATCCCGTAATGATTAATAAAAACCGGCCAAGAGCATGTCGGGCCACGCTCAGTGTAGGGTTCCGTAGTTGCTCATCCTTCACAATAGACTTAAGTTATGAGAAAGATTTTTTAGCTCTATAAAAAGGTCGTAAACGCCACAGTAACTGTAATAACTTATTACCTTCTGGAAGTCAACTTACGTATTTTTAAGAAAATTGTGAAATTTTGCGATAACTCAAAACCGGCTCGACCGATTTTGTTCAATATAGTTTTAATTGAAAGTATTTATAAGGCATCATGTTCATGAATTTTTCCATAATTTTTTGACCCGTGGTTGAAAAGTAGAGGGGCGGGGGGACGCTATTTTTTTATTTTCGGAGCGAATATTTACAAAACTGCTGACTTTATCAAAAAATAATGTTTGAAGACCCATATTATTTTTAAAAGACCTATTCAACGACACCCCACAAACTAGTGTTGAAACGAAAAAAAAAATTCACCCCCACTTCAGGTGACTGAGAGGTAACCGAAAAAAAAAATTTTTTTTAGTTTTTATTTTACCGTTTTGTTGGCGTGATACATACCCATACTTATACCAAATTTCAACTTTCTAGTACTAATGATCACAGAGCTAAGCCGCGGACGGACAGACGGACAGACGGTCATGGCGAAACTATAAGGGTTCCAAGTTGACTACGGAACCCTAAAAAGGCAGAAATAGATGAATTAACTGCACTCAATTGTGTTTATCCGTCTCATCCACTAACTATTATTCTAACAAATACATCTCCTTCGTTACATACCCCAAAAATCAACCGTGTGAAATGTAGAGAGGTCTATTTAATCAATGAGCGGTAAGTATTATATTATTGTTCAAATTTTGAACTTCAAAAGCTTACCTAGTATTTAAACCCAGAATGATCAATTCTCCCTAGAATGCAAAGTAAAAATAATCGACAGTGTTTTCATTTTTAATTTTAGTTTGAAGAAATTCGTATTTAGTTACGTTATGCGAAAGGGAGTATTCATTTATTCATTCAGAATAGCTTCGGATTGTTTAACTCAAAATTACAGTTGTATTAGGTGCTTTGTGGCTCGGCGCACGGTTAAGTAGCTATAAGGGATTATGTAGCGTAGATAGAGTTGCTGGTATAGGTGGTCGGAGGATGATACCCCGCGGAGAGGCGCTACCGGTCTGCGTTTGTAAAGGGAGAGGGGTGCGCGCGAGATGCGCCGCGCAGCCTCCGTCGTCCTCGCCTCCGTGGCGCCGCGTCCGGAGAGTTGACGCTAGCTGCGTGAGCCAGACGCCACGTTCCGTGCTCGTGGATGGCTCCGCCGCTTATGCTGATGGCCTGGTGTAGGTGAGCGGCGCCGTGGAGGGCCCGCGAGCGCCGCGCGACCGACCGCCGTGGCGGTGCTACGGACCCATGCTCACTCACAGCCGCTCCGACGGCGATTTCCCCATTTACGCTAGAGGTGAGCGTATCTTCCGTATCTCATACGTGTTGTTGTCGTTGTGGTCTTAGATCTAGCGATTAGGTTCGAGCATGAACGAATCATTTCATCGCATTTCATTTCGTGTTTGTTTTATCGACATGTTATTATTATCGCTCCTTAAATTTTGTTATCGAATTGATTTTAAAATAAACATGTACCATGTATATATCATTTACGATTGGTCGATGTTCAAATGCACTACTATTGTCTCGACGAGCAGTCTATTAAAAAAGCCTTGCTCCTTAATCTGGTTAATTCGATTAGTAGTGGCGTCAGTTGGTCGGGGAGCCCCAAGTATGAACTTTGCAAATCAATATTATAGCGTATCAGTGTTTACAGCGTGTAACGTTGAGAATGAATTGTTTCTACTATTCCATAGCGTCATAAATTTGTCAATACTTTATTAGTGCCGAATTCGGGTATTTTCGTTGTCAGTTTATACAAGTTATGATTTATTTCGCCACATCAGGCTTGTCCGTAAACGTTACCCTTAAATTTAGGCTTGGCCGCGTATGTTACACGCTACGCAAGCTTTAAGCTTGAACTACATGGTTGAATTATTTTCTAGGGCATTATAGTGTCTATTTATAAATAAAGGCTGCACGCTTAATCTCACTGTGGCAGGCGGCTCAACCAACCACGTTAATGCGCTGCATGGTCGTCCAAGCATTTTATTAGACCTTGCCTATTGATATTTTTAAAACAACGAAATTAATAGTACCTGTAAAGGTTAAATTATGAAATTATGTTATACCATAATCTAATTTCTATTCACTTAATGTATTTTAATAGATCAATTTGAATATTTATATTTATCTACTTGGGCCATTATTAAAGCATTGGTTAAGAAGTACAAATGCTTTAACCATATTACAGTAATCAAAGTAGGTGTGCTCTCGTAAGCATACCTATACATCTGTTTACTCTAGCTAATTAAAATCTAATGTTAATCAAAATCACTTAGGTTAAGCTACGAGCAAATTATAAGGTTTTTAATAGAAACCCCACCCCAATAGGTATTAAGTAACATGTTGAGCTTGTTACTGCTGTGTAATATGTTAGAACGTTTTCATTTCTTTTGTTTGCTATTAATGTTTTTCATTACTTAGACTGGGTCAATGCTCCATGGTCATTTTTGATACCTTGTTGGTTTTGTTATGTTATGATTATGAATTTGTATAGGAGTAGCCAAAGTCATTGAACAATTATCGAGCCAAGGGAGATCTTTATATTCTGTTAATCGTTATGTTATGATCATGACGACGCAGTTGCAAGCAGCTGCCCACTGAACCGGCGGTCCTGGGTTCGAATCCCGGCAAGGGGAAATGTTTGTGTGATGAACACGAATATTTGTGCCTGGGTCATGGATGTTCTGCATGGATTTATGTATGTGAGTATGTATATCGTCGCCTTGTACCCATAACACGAGCCTTCTTGAGCTTAGGTAATTAGGGACTAGGTTGATTTGTGTGAGGCTGTCTGATATTTATTTGATACTTTATTCGCTGTTGGGTCGATTGCAAAAAAAATGTACATAGTTAAAAGCTTAGTTAACAAAAAATCTCGATCGCTTCCTTTGTGTGACGAAAGTTATTCATTGCAAAATGTATGGGTAACTTTCGTCACACAAAGGAATCAATTAGAATTAAGTTTTGTTTTAATTAAAGCCCTTAACTATGTACAATTTTTTGGAATCGACCCTGTAGATATTTTCCTAAGTATATTTTATAATTTTAAGTAGACGTTACGATTCATACAAATAAGTGAAATAACGATTACTTAGTTCCCAAACTAGAGGTTCCAGCCAATATGCCTGACGTTTCGGTTTGAATTGTTACATTTTAACCATAGTTGGTCAGTAAAATGGCGAGCTAGACAAACGTGCTCTACTTGGTTGTACAATAGCATGGCGTCCGTTTGAAGTCGGGTTCAGTGGCGTGTGCTTAGAGCTTTCGCTAGAGAACCGCATTAACAGGCAACCCTGAATTAACGATGCTGTTTTCGGAACGCTATTTACCTTGCCTAGGAAAAGCTAGCAGGTTCGAATCACCGTATGCACGATGCAAATTTTATAAGTAAGAAATATGCAATTAAAAACACCGACTAGTGGAAAAGGGTTAAAAAAAACTAGGTCAATTTACTTGAACTAGGCAACCTGATTGGGTACTATTTATGACTTCCTGTAATCGGGTACCTATTGCCAGGCATCAAGTAAATTTGTAAACTGTGGCCCTAGTGAAAAGGGGAATACCTTAGACTGATTTAAGCTACGAGCAAAGGAGGTTATCAAAATCCGGAAGAAATTCAACACTAAGTCATATTTCGTAAATTATACTTAAAACTGTTGCAATTATGGTATTTTTTTTGCTCGTTGTAGGTATGAGATTTAAGGCAAGTGGATTTTGATGTTGGTTCCTGTTATTCAACTTAGGTATTATGCCATCTAGGAGCGAATAGCTTAACTAAATTCTAAGAGTTTGATAATAATACGCGTATAATTACTGCATAGATCAAATAATACGCGTATAATAACTGCATAGATTAAATAATACGCGTATAATAACTGCATAGATACAGTTCCGCACTCAAACCAAATGTTTGATGTTTATACATACTTTCAACCCCTTTTTGACCGTGTGCGTGTGGATTGAGTGAGCACCCTTCTAAAAAAAAGACAAAATGCTATTCATTTAGTAAAAGTTCTAAAACAATTGTAAAGCTAATTTCTGTATTTGTAAAAAGATAAATCAAAATTATACATTTATTTAACGTGCGCTCACCCAGTTCTACCAACGAAATCAGTGAATGTGTTAATTTAACATATAATATTTATATACTAATCTTTAGTAAAACCTATACTAGTAATATTAAGGTTTTACAAATATTTTTTATGCTCACTCAATCCGCACACTTTCAAAATCCCGATTTCTGATGAAAAAATTGAAGATTTTAACTGCTATATTATGTATGTGTATCGTTAACTAAAATTTATATGGGAGTTTGTAAAATACAAAACGAACCACTAACGTAGCAGGATTTTGGATAATACATTTTTGTGAGTGCTCACTCAGTCCACAATGTCCACATATTATCAAGTAAGTTAAAAATGTAAATATCTTAAGATTTGTAATATCACAGAAACTATAAAGTTCAACTTTTAGTAAAATATTTTACCAAATATCCACCATCTAATATTTTATATACGTTGTCTGTTTTTAAATACAAATACAAATAAATACAAATACAAATCATTTATTTGTGAACAGTAGGTATACACATAATGTAAGTAATTATGCTAGATGGTAGGTACATATAAGTTAGTCCAGCTCTGTTCTGCCTCGAGGCATACAAAATCTTACAGCTAACATGCTCATTGTTGTAGATTAGTGTTATCATTTAAGTATTCGTTGACAGAATAGTAAGCTTTTTGAGCCAGAAATCTATTTAAAGCCCGCTTAAATTCTAATACATTTTCTTTTTCCTTAATATTAGCAGGTAGATGGTTAAAAATTTTTGGGGCCATTCCTATAATATTTTTTGACATCAGTCTTGTCTTAGATGAGGCTGCACACAACTTGTTTTTTAATCTTCTACTTGAAAAATACTGAAATTCATTAGGATTTGATTTCACAAACAAAGCCACTTCAAATATGTATAAACTAGGGAAGGTGAGAATATTTAAGTCTACGAAATGGGTTTTACATGAATCCATGGGTCGCAGACCACGTACTGCTCTTATGCATTTTTTCTGCGCCTTAAATACCAATTCCCTATCAGTAGAGTTACCCCAGAATATTATCCCATATCTTAATGTTGAAGAGACGTATGCATGATATGCAGTCAACACAGCCGGTTCTCCAACTATCTTCCGTAGCATATACAGAGCATACGAAAAGCTACTAAGTTTTTTACACACAGTGTCAATTTGAAATTTCCATGACAGACTTTGATCCAATACAAGGCCTAAGAATTTTGTGCTGTCTACTTCTGAAATATTAACATCCTTATAAGTAATACTAGGGTTTTGTATATTATTGCGTCTCTGTTTGAAATGCATAATATGAGTTTTGGTCAGATTTACTTTGAGATTGTTGTCTACAAGCCATTGTATAGTAGATTTGACAGTTCCGTTTATTTCCGACTCAACTGTTTCGGGTTGTGTGTCAGTGAATATAATAGTACTGTCATCGGCAAATAAAACCATATGATGTTCAGTAATTTTCGGTAGATCATTAATATATATTATAAATAACAGGAGTCTTAAGATACTCCCTTGAGGGACGCCGTACCGAATTTCTCTAGAACTTGATGAGTATATGATCTCTTCCTTTGATTCAGTGTCAATTCTTGTAATTTGTGTGACTTGTTTCCTGTTACTAAGATACGATTTGATTAATTCATGAACATTTCCCCTAATTCCATATTTATACATTTTATTCAATAATATTTCATGATCAACAAAGTCGAAGGCTTTTGTCATGTCCATATAGATGGCAGATACCGGTAATCTATTGTTCATGTTCGCTAGGACTTTTTTTATCATATCGAAAATGGCCATGTTAATGGATTTGTTTTTACGAAAACCTTTTTGTTCCTTGGCGAATAGGTTATTGGATTCAAAGTATTCATAAAGACGACTATAAATAACCTTTTCTATTACTTTAGATATGATTGGTATCAACGCAATTGGTCTATAATTTTTCACATCACACTTATTGTCTTTTTTATATATTGGCCGGATTATTGACAACTTCAGTTTCTCAGGGAAGCTCCCATGTTCAATGCACATATTCACTATATAGCTCAATATTGGTGCAATTATGTGAGCTACTTTTTTTAGAATATTTGTGCTGACACCATCATATCCTACACTGCTAGTATTTCTTAGAGAATTAATTATTGTAAAAATGTCAGCCGGGGTCGTTGGCGCCATAAAAATTGAGTAACTATTACATGTCAAACTATTTAGATTACAATTACTATTAAAATTCATATTGCTATTATTATCCGATTGTCCGGAGCAGTTTAATTCACTTATGTCATTATTACTTACTACATTTATAAAATAATCATTAAATTCCTGTGCAATTAACTGAGGGTCGTCTATCTCAATACCGTTTACATTTATTTTAGCTATGTTTTCCTTAGGGAAATTAGATTTGCTATTATTTATTATATGCCACGTAGCTTTTACTTTATTCGTAGAATTATTTATATGATAATTATTTTGAGCCTTCTGAGTTAACTTAATAATTTTCTTAAGGCGCTGTGAATAGGTTTTAAAAATCTTTTTGTCGCTCTCCTTGGACGACTTTCGGTAGTGCCAGAGAAGTTTTCTTTTGCGCTTACAGCAGATGCGTATTCCTCTGGTAATCCATTTAGGTTTTTTTAACAAAGTAACTTTTACCCTCTTAATTGGAAAACATAAGTCGTAGAATAGTTTGAAATCAGTAATGAAACAGTCATAAGCGTCGCTTGGTTTATTTGCCATGTACGCACTATTGAAACTAAGCTGTTGCAGGTAGTAAATAAATTTCTGAATATTTTCCTGGGCATAATCCCTTTTTTTAATAAACCAATGCGATAGCGTGCATGTTTTTTTAACCGGAAATTTCATTAATTGAGCCGTGTGATCAGAGAGAGCCAATTCCAAAATTTTGAATTTACTTCCTCTAACATTGTGGATGATGTTGTCTATGCAGGTGTTGCTAACTGGTCGCGTAGGGTGCAGTATCCCTATTTTAAGATTATAACTAGCTAGCAGATTTTGAAAATTTAGCGATGCTGAGGTTCTTTTCAATAGGTCAATGTTGAAATCACCGCATAGGATTATTTTTCTCTTACTGTAGCAAATATTATCTAGGATGTAAGTTAGCTTACTTAGAAAAGTTTCAATTGAAGATGCGGTCATGTTCGGAACACGGTATACACATACAACAACAATTTTGTGAAGACTTAATTCGATCGCACAACATTCGAAGACCCCTTCGATGCTAATAGGTGAAATATTATCAAGGTTTCTAAATGTATGAATGTTATGGATTAATATGCAGGAACCACCTTTGCGGCCTTGCCTGGAAAAATAGGCCGCTAATCTATAGTTCGGGACATGTAGATGTACCTCATCACCTGTTTTCATGTTGTGCTCAGTGACACACACAATATCGACCTGCTTAACATTTTCGACATTTTGTAGGTGTACTCTTAAAGCGTCCGATTTACTTACGAGTCCATTAATGTTTTGGTGAAGTATTGATAATTCATTGTATACGAAAAAACTCCCCAGGACTCGAGATACTATTGCTATGCGATGTAGAAAGCTGTTTTTGGTCATTAGACTGACAGAAGTCGGTTTGAGTGCTTACAGATATAGTGTTATTACTGAAATCAGTCTTAACCGGACTATTGATGGACGCTCGCTTTGCACTTTCCATTCGAGTAATCTGTCTTATAAAATAATTACATAAATGATATCGAAGAGAAACTTCATTCGGTATAACTTTTTGATACCCCATGTCGACAAATGAAACATTACGAAACATACTGCAGACATGTCTCAGTTGAGTATTTAATTTACACTCATTTAAGTGTTTGTTATATGGTATCTCGGACATTAAAATATTGGTATGATTTACTTTATTTAACCAACTACTGAGACACATTTTTAATTCGAAGGGATTTGTATCGTTTATACCACCAAGTACCAGTATATAATCATTTTCTGAAACATTAAAAAAATCGCTCATAGAATTCAATATGCTATCTATCCTAGCTCCTGGTTTCCAGAAGCAAAACACATCAAATTTTCTACCTAGCTTTTTATTTAACATATTTCTTAAATTTTTGCCACGCTGATCAGCTAAAATTATTATTTTTCTCTTTTTCATGCAGTTTGAGTGAGACTTTCCGTTAAAGATATACAATTGTAATTTTTCTTATGATAATATATCATGTAGGTTGACCACACTTCATTAATTCATTATATTATGGTCATATCTATTTTGGACATTATGGTCATTTTTTATGGACTATTATCTGAATTTGCTACGCTATTCCGATATAATTATTTACAAAAGGTACACAGGCTACGAAGTGCATTTTACGATGGAATATATTAATTTGGTTAATTTGATTTCCATACATAATGTTCTCTGAGGGTACATACATATATAATGAAGTATTTGTAAATAAGGTCAAAATTCATGCAAGTGACCTAATTGGTCGAGATTGACGAATTTCACTTTCATTTAACAGACTCAATTAAACGATCGTTGATTCGCCCTTGCATTTAAGAGGTGATTGCTACACAAACCAACTGAACGAAGCCGTTGCACAGAAAACAATTTGATAAGCAAAAGCAATACTGAAGTATTATCATTATCACTCGCTATCTAATCTATCAAGAATGTACCGGTTGTAATATCTTAGTTATAATTCACTTTTCGTTCTATAAGGACATTAACAGTGTATTTGTTGTGCCCAAAAATGTTTGGTTGAGAGGTTTTATCGTGTTGTGTCAACAGTGCGGCGCCTAATATGGATGACCTAATCGTCAACTCTATAACCAGGCATCGACCCATAGATGACGATACTAGAAGCGACTCTGGAATTTTAGATAAAAATCAAGTATCCTGTAAGTGTATGACGTTTCCTGAATCAACTCTGGCTATTGTAGCGATAGAATTTTATCAGCTTATTTCAATTCCCATCCTAATCTTTGTAAACATCGTAAACGTTTTTGTAGCATTTTTTCACTCCTCGATTATTTCTACTCTGAATTCTTGTTTATTTTCATATATTAGACGACGCGTTTGGCTCGGTTGGTAGACACCTGCCTACTGAGTCGGCGGTCCCGGGTTCGAATCCCGGCCGGGGCAAATATTTGTGCAAAATATTTGTACTTGGGTCATGGATGTTATCTATGTATGTATTTATATATTATGTATATCGTCGTCTAGTACCCATAGTACAAGCTTTGCTTAGTTTGGGACTAGGTCGATTTGTGTATGATTGTCCCTTAATATTTATTTATTTATTTATTATGGAATAGATTTCGACGGTAGAAAGCGGTAGATTTGCTTCAGCTATTTATGCCTTAAGGACATCTTCACGGTGTCATAGTTTGACACGTCACAGCCACTCCTCTGAATTTACGCGTGTTTATAATGAAAGTAAGGTATTTTTACGGCCACAAAAATATGTAGGTATATCATTGACATGATTTCTTTAAAACGTACAATTAATGTGCCATTATAGCGAACTAAGTATAAATTATGCCCGTACATAAATATAAAAAAAACCCACGCTACTCCGAATATAAAGTATCTAAATGAAAAATCGTTGTTTTGTAAATAATTTCATTTATAATATCTGTACATCTAGCACAACTGCACGACTGTTTGTCGCACACACGAGATAGGCGATGCTGATCGCGCGACAAATGCAGTCGCAGTAAGATACGCTCGACCTGCTGGATATTGTTTATTTACTCCTAGTACTACTACTTTTGATAAATACTCTTGAAATAAAGACATTTAGGCAAATACATACTTTGAACAGGTGTTTCCCTATACGTCACTACATAATATATCTATATTTGGACACCACAATCTGTTTTATAAACTACTTCGGCTGGTGCGACAAACGGTCGTTAATCTCTTTTGCGTGAGCCTAACATATGTGACTGTTTTAGGGAAAAGGTCCCACTTTGTCTATATGGAGTTATGAGTAGTTCCTAATACTACAGAACATAAGCTATCTTTTGGTGCAGGAATTATGTCTCTAAGTGCTATAGTTATTTTATAAAAATTCTTCAAAGTTGCAAACGTGAAAAAGCGACAACTGAGAAAACATTGGTTAAAGTTTGGGACGCCAAAAAATACACTTTGTACTTTGAAGTTATGTTATTGCTGTCTTTTTTAGCATGCAAATACATTTTTAATTACAACTTTAATCATAAATCTGCGTCTCGTGTTATAAATATAGAAAATAAAACCATATTCACATTCAGATATTTTCGTTCTGTTTTTATGTTCAAGCCCTCGTAACATTCAAACTTCTAAAGTTACATATATGATTTTGACTAATTTAAAATCCGTAAAGTATGGCAATTAATTTGATACTAACCACTCCATAACTTCAAAGTACAAGTGTATTTTTTGGCGTCCCAAACTTTAACCAACGTTTTCTCAGTTATCGCTTTTACACTTTTGCAAAATTTGAAGAATTAAAAAAAAATAACTATAGCACCTAGAGACATAATTCTTTCACCAAAAGATAGCTTATGTTCTGTAGTATTAGGAACTACTCATAACTCTATATCTATAAAGTAGGAAGCTTTCCCTAAAACAGTAAAAAAAATATGACATCGACGATTTTTTCGGATATTCGACAAAGTGGGACGCTAGGCACTAAACTTTGA
This sequence comes from Apotomis capreana, assembly GCA_947623375.1. Lineage (NCBI taxonomy): Eukaryota > Metazoa > Arthropoda > Insecta > Lepidoptera > Tortricidae > Apotomis > Apotomis capreana. Next base: position 12,645,888 of record OX392506.1, on the reverse strand, counting down.
GGCCCTAAAAAAGGGCTTAAATTGGACATTTATGCGTCGACATCAAAATCATAGCTTTATTAACAGCATGTTCTATCAGTTATTATTGAAATCCGATTTTCGGTAGGTTTTGCCATATTTCACTAAACTGCCCGTAACTCCGTAACTGGAATCGTCAAAGTGGGACGTTTTACTAAACACACTCACATATGTACATGACATATTTAAGTATTATACCTAACATCAGGTACGTAACGTGTACTATGTACTATTTCACACAATCATTCACTCACTCATGAGCCGTGTAGTTTTTGAAGTGTACATAGTAAATAGTTAGTAACTCAAAAGCTTTACTGCTTGTCGTTATCTTTAGGAACTAGATGTATTATAACAGTAGCTTTAGATACCGCATAGATACATTACACATTTCAAATCTTATCTGTACAGTTTGTACTAGACTGATATGTAATTAATTAAACTATGGGTAAAATTTATTTGATTTTGTCTTGACGATCTGTTAGTAACAAGCTTAATTAGGTGTTTATATTAAAGCAAAAAATAAAAATGAACCTGTTGAACTGCTACCATAGATAGGAAGCTGGGGAGTAAAAGTTGTATATTGAAGTCCAATGACAGATACAAATACAAATACTCTTTATTGCACACGTCCAACATCAAGGAATATACAAAACAACATGAGATACATTCAAATAACAGGTAGAGGTAAACAACAGGCAGATATTTCATATTATCATAACATTTTTTTACTTTAAAATCATTGAGAACCACAGTTACCTACTACCCTGGCAGTGCCCCATTATTAACTGAAAGCGCTTCGGTATAAAAGTGTAGTGAACCTAATATAGACTTAGCAATTGTCTATTAGACGCAGTACTCAAATGCAATAAAATATTAAAATCTGCATTAGCTATTGTAGCTAGAGCCAGGCGTACCTACTCGTCATAAATTTAAGGTCAAATAATAGGAATTGAACACGTTTAATTTTTTGAGCTTGGCGCTAGTGATTATACGAAAGATCGATATCGCTCGTGTCACGAATTAAAGGGTTTTGTGCGTACACCAGATTTTTCAAAGTTAGGTGCACCGGTTACACGATTGCCATCGAAGCGGACGGAAAGGGTTAAATATGTGTACTTAGGTTATTTACTGAAAGTTATTTTATGATATTCGAAGTGTCATATGAATTTACAAATCTGAATTTTTCTAATAAACAAATTATAAAGTACAGTTAAATGTTTTATTAGTACGTTTCATGTCTTTGTTTTTATTTCACAAGCGTTTTGAAAATGTGGTTTGCTGAATGTCTCACTTGCTTTCTACGTCTTGTACTGATGTTTAGTAGACTGGTAGAAAAATCCAAATATCGGCTTCCTTTACCGTCCTAACGGCATTTTGTGAGCCATTTTGGCAACATGACTTTTCCGATGTAAAAAAGCCTGCTTAATTCGATTCTGGATGTTGCCAAGCCGAATTTTGCCCCCCTCCCCCCATTTCCCCTCTTTTTTCCTCAAAATATGTCCCTAATCACGGTTTTTACGGTTTTATACAAAAAGTGTTACAGCTAGAAAAAAAGTGTCGAAGACAAGACTGATCTTTATAAAATTTGCTATAACATGGTGTTAAACTTTTTTAGTAGGCCTTATGGTTTGTGAGCAATATCTTCCCGAACTTCATAGAATGGTAGAAAATTCTAAATATGGGCTTCCTTTACCATCCTAACGGCATTTTGGAATCCATTTTGGCAACATGACTTCTCCGACGTAAAAAAGCCTGTTGTATTCGGTTCTGGATGTTGCCAAGCCGAATTTTGCCCCCCTCCCCCCATATCCCCCCCTTTTGACCTCAAAATATGTCCCTAATCACGATTTTTACGGTGTTATACAAAAAGTATTAAAGCTAGAAAAAAAAGTGTCAAAAACAAAAATGATCTCTATAAAATTTCCTATAACATGGTGTATAAACTTTTTTAGTAGGCCTTATGGTTTGTGAGCAATACCTTGCCGAACTTCATATATATATTTTTTTAATTGATATACATGGTCGAGGCAGTGAAATACACTTATTTTGGGATAATTGGTATCGCACAGGATGCAGCCGCTCTGCAGCTCTTGACGCTGACATCCAGTTGGCGTGCTGCTTATTATATGTCAAGACTTACGAGGTTTTCAGTCATAAGCAGTCGTCAGATTTACACGCAGAACTGTATGCAAGTCGCGCTAAAAGCGACGTAGAAAATAAAAATGCTATACTTCTGACCATGAAGTCATTCAAATGCTCATGCCAGATTCTCCAGAAACGGGCCTCAGAAATGCAGTTACCCAGGATCTTGCAGCAGAATATGATGATGATGAAGAGATCATTTTTGTCTTTGACACTTTTTTTCTAGCTTTAATACTTTTTGTATAAAACCGTAAAAATCGTGATTAGGTAGGGACATATTTTGAGGTAAAAAGGGGGGAAATGGGGGGAGGGGGCAAAATTCGGCTTGGCAACATCTAGAATCGAATTCAGCAGGCTTTTTTACGTCGGAAAAGTCATGTTGCCAAAATGGCTCACAAAATGCCGTTAGACTTGAAAAATTTTATTTGAACTACCAGTCATAGATTTCTAATCAAAGTGAAAAATATCGATGGGACAGACGTCCAGACCTCTGATATTCCGATGGCAGGTCATTTGAATATTTTATGTTGGTTGCTGGCGCCAACCGCTGAGTAAAAACCACAGCTACAAAATTATCAATGAAAATACTGAGTTTTACCCTAGATTCAGGCACGATTAACTTTCGTCCGTGGGTTTACATTGGCTAAAATGTTTATATTGAACTTCCAGAAAACTGCTTGAAGGTGGTGAAATAGTGAGCAATATCTGCCTTTTTACCGGGTTCTTGGGTTCCGTACAAACACTTTCCATCCCTAAGTGGTCAAGTTAAGTTTGCACCTGGTATGTATAGCGCCCCATATAAATTAGGTGCAAAGTTAGGTATTAAAAAAAAAACTACTTACTCGATCTCGTTCAAAACAATTTTCGTTGGTAGTTTTTATAGTAATGTACATCATATGTTTTCTTTAGAAGTTTCATTTTCTTATTTTAGAAGTTAGAGGGGGGGGGGGGGGACCAACTTTTTTCCACTTTGGAAGCGTCTGTCACGCAAACTATTCGGTTTAGAAAAAAAATATTTTAGAAAACCTCGATATCATTTTTGAAGACCTATCCATAGATCCACGTATGTGTTTGATGAAAAAAAAATGTTTGAGTTTCAGTTCTAAGTATGGGGAGCCCCCAATATTTATTATTCTTTTTTTATTTTTGCATCAAAATCTTAATGCGGTTCACAGAATACATCTACCTACCAAGTTTCTTTTTTTTTTTTTATTTTATTCATTCTTAACAAATAATATTGTGTTGAATGTACATAAAAGTATATAATTCTAATTAATCTAAGTTTTTCAACAGTATAGCTCTTATAGTTTCGGAAAAAAAATGGCTGTGACATACGGACGGACAGACAGACATGACGAATCTATAAGGGTTCCGTTTTTTGCCATTTGGCTACGGAACCCTAAAAACGGGACCCTATTACTGAGACTTCGCTGTCCGTCCGTCCGTCTGTCACCAGGCTGTATCTCAAGAATGGTGATAGCTAGACAGTTGAAGTTTTCACAGATGATGTATTTCTATTGCCGCTATAATAACAAATATTTAAGGAGGGCTCCCATACAGCAAACTTGTTATAAATTATGGTACGGAACCCTTCATGCCTGAGTCGGACTCGCACTTGCCCAATTTTTATTCCATTCTGCGAGTATAATAAATTGAATAGACGGTACAAAGACATCACACATATTCCAATTAATTACATTTGCACGTCGTTTCTACTTACGCTGTGTCATAGATTTAGCTATATCCGCTAGTATACAGTAGAAAAAAGTAGATTTTTTCACATTTCTACAACTATACATCCCTTAGTATACAGGCGTTTAGATATACTACGAGTATGTCTGCCTAATGGGTTTTGTTTATCAATTGAAACCAGTTATTTATTTATTTATTTAATATCCTTTTTTACTGAAATTAGCCGTGGAGTGAAAGACATGTCCTACAACCTACACTTGACGTACAATTTTAATGGACCCAAACAAACCAATTGATATCAATTATTTTCATCCTATTTATTTATGAAACACGAACAGATCATTAAAGACCGACCGCACTTTCGTTTTCGGCCATTTTTAGTCAAAAATCGTGATTTGGCCATTTGCTTTCGGCTATTTAACCGGCGAAAATCCGAAGTCCGTGAATAGAGATGATGCTTTTTTTGAAGATGTCAGTCGATCCAATTTTGTCGAGATTAAATATCTATATTACAGGGGACTTAACTACACTTAGAGTGCTCTAAAATTCGCAAAATACCGTTAAGGTGCGACATGCTTACGGAGCGCTGAAAACGCTCCATACAAACAGACTTTTTCTCAGGAACGCGTTGGATGTATTAACCTGAAATTAATATCCCATCAAAAACATACATATTAAATGACAGCCAAGTTCAATATCGCGTGCAACGTTGTCGACTTCGCAAAAGAATTGATATCTATATGGGCGCCAAGTTCTTTGCCCTACATTTTTTACATACAAGGACATGCGACATACTCAATGCTGCTGCATACTCAATTTATACTGCAGTATGATTTGCCTGGGGGCATTGCATTCGTGTAAGTAAACCGTAGCGCGGGATTCTTGTTCGTAACTGCTTTGTGGGGCTGTATTTAATAATGTACACCTGCCCTACTACGCGGGGTGCGGTGCTATTCACGCGACTCGGTGCATGCACGCTCCGGTCGCCCGGCCGCGGCGCACCCGCTACCTGTCCAATGTCCAATTTACTTTCGGTTTACGATCCCGGCGCCAACCCATTCCATATACCTCAGTAAAGGTAGCGTACAAACTTATTTAAAATCGATTTCCCATAACCGCAATTCACATCAGGACATGTTACCTACTACAATTTATGGAGCTATATCCCAATAAAAACCAATTATAGAATCGTTCCTTTCACGATAATACTGAAGTGCGAGCTCACAAATGAATCAAAGCTAAACAGCGGCTTAGCCGGTGCGTTACATGTGTTGGAATGTATGGAGCCTGTTCCCATATTCCAATGTTTGCACTATCATTCCTTTCACGACAATACTGAAGTGCGAGCTCACAAATGAAGCAAAACGAAACACCGGCTTAGCCGGTGCATTCACGTGATGGAGGCTCGCCGAGTCGCCACAGACCGGCGAGGCGAGGTAGGCGACTCAACCGTCAAACAGGCGATGCATTGCAACATGCAGGAGCGTGCGGCAGGCGGGGCCCCACTCTGCCCCGCGCTGGCGTCGCGGCCCGCACGCCAGTCCGCCGATGCGCGTCCCTCGCGACGCAGGCATGAAAGCCTCGTGATTATTGTCGCCCGGCTCGCGCGTGTGGCTTTGTTTTGTGTTACTAAAGTGTTGTTGTGGTGATTCAACACTGAAGATGTCCTTTGAAATGACCGTGCGGAGTTGACATGTCGCTTAGCGCGCCAGCCCAGGTGTTGCGCGGCGGTAGGGCTGGCAGCCTCGACCACCTCGATTTTCAAGAGCGCAGGCAGCTGATCGCCAGCTCCCTGTCCCTTACGGACTTCTTGCACGTCGGGGCGAAGGAAGTCGCCGCTGTTGCCGGTCAGTCCCCTTCCCTTTCCTGGCTTACACGCCTAGTCACATTCCTAACAATAGCCTTGCGAAACCAAAGGCTCATGCATGACATTTGGCCTCCACTCCACTGTCAGTACACACAGTATGTGCGCCTAGCGCACTAACGTCATACGCTAATGAATTAGGACTCTCGGTACTCGGTGCCTAATAGCTTTGTAGAGATAAACCATGCCTAGCAATTTGAATTCATTAAAATAAACAATTGAAAACTATCTCATAAAACAATTTAAATGCCCGAATTGGACCACAAATCGCTCCTGATCTAGATTTTCAGAATTCGAAGTATATTAGTCTGTATACACCTACTGATAGTGAATACTTAATGAGTAAACAATGTTATCTGTAAGTTTGTGTCTCATTACTCAATAATAGCTGCCTACTTATTAAGATAACGACTTTTAAGAATTTAGTATTGTGTAGAGCAAAATTACCATGCGAAAAGGTTTTCTATTACACATGTTGATCTATATAGTAGCGGCAAAAATCTATCATATCTGTGTATTTGGATCCTAAAAATGTTCAAATTAAAACATTTCAATATGATAGATTTATTGTCCGTACTTGTACATATGTATAATAGATATGTATTGAGTCAAGGTGTATTAATATAATCACTTAATTTACGCAATATCATACAAGTTCTATGTACGAAACAAGTAAGAGCGATTCTTAAGAGCAATTAAAAGACACTTCGAAGCTCCGAACTTTCTATGAATATTCTCTCAATACCTTATAGGCTTCAGAACTTTGGAAATATTGCCTAGATTAGCAGTAAGAAAGTAAGATGACTAGATGACCCTTGATATCAAAATGTTTTCATAGAATTGGTTTCAGAGATCTAGATAATTCAATGTTTTTCAGCTTAAAAATCCCAAAGCTTTTTGTTATCGCTGTGTCTACGTCAACTGGCGAAAATCTTACAAAAACAAGCTCTGCTCTTTGTAATTCTTATTTAAAGAATTCATTGAAAGTACTTATGACGCAAAACGCAAACAAAGCTATATTTGTATGTATTTTTATCCGCGAATCTCGGGTTCATGAACATTATGGTAGCTAATTTGAATATTAACAAAATTATTTCATTCGTTAGTTTAGTTTAGTTAATGAAAATAGTGGATGTAAGTTTAAACTAGCGCAAGTACGTCAACAATGTGGACCCCGAAGGAGTGGTGGCCGAATAAACCGCCTGTCACCTGCCTCACCTGAATCACATGTTCCTAAAACTTAGCCTTCGCGTGCCGGTATTTTGAACATTACTGTTAACCTACAGTTCTAACCTTCAGCTTTATTGAACAAATATTTGACTCAAGCTTAATTTTTTCAACGTTCGGTAATAAAGTTTTATTTCAGAAGTAGATGTTAAATGAATACCTATTAGTATATTATTTATGCCGTTAGTTAGTTAAAGAATTCGCTGATCTGTTTCTAGATTGCCAAACATGGTTAATGCGGATAACTGTTCGACCTTAAGTTTGACTCGGCAGTCATGCTAAAAGCAGCTTACCTACGTTAAGGTCAAATTGTAGGCAAAGGTCTTTGCTAGCAAACTGTTATTACATTGCGGACATTTTATAATCAATGATATTCGGATATTTTTTAGTTCATGTGTTTCTTTTTTACTGTCAAACAATTGACCTACTTATACATATCTTATTATACAAAATCAAGAAATGCATTTGCAGATCTTCGCAAAACCAAGTAGGATTCCATGATAAACAGTTTTGTTTGTAAATAAAAATGACTTTACACGATCGATCGAACCGAAGCCCCTCCCTATTTTAATTTCCAATTAGTCGTGTAAGTTTTCCCACGTCTACACCATACTAGTTAACCACGCGAAAGTGAAAATACGGTTTTCCATCATTCATATCTTACAGCTCGTTTTATGTAGAGCCCCATACTTGGATACTTTCACTATCTTCATCTGATCTTGTTGCAAATTTTAGAATGTAATTCCTCTACTAATTAAGCTTAAGTTTTATGTTAATATGCTTGTGATAGAATAATGCAACGAAAGTGGTAGTCAGCGTTAGATATACCGTAGTATAACGGAAAATGTCGTAGTTTCTAGTAATAATAATAGGGTACTAACTGGATACTATTAAGTCACCTTTAATATCCGGCTCGGTTGCACGTGACCATGGTCACGGATGACTGATATTCCAACGAGATGTCAATTAATTGCAAACACTTGTAAACATCCCAACGAGGGCCTGCCCGAAACAAATACAATTAAAAAATCATTTTTTTCCATACTTCGTAGTCGGTTTGGTTGTAGTAATTAAATGAAACTGTTCAGTGTAATTGCATATCTTATACCGGTCATCACATCACTCATCAGTGTAACAAATGGTACGTACTATCTGTTCATCCAAACTATTTATTTGACTACTTCGTTTGCGATATAATTGACAACAAATATTCGTGGAATATTTATTTGATCTAAAAGAAAAGTAGAACTGACGACTACTTAATTAAAATAAAACCTACAACATAGTGTATTTAGTGTATCATTACCATCAGACCTAATGGATAATACGAAAATAATAACGTAAGTACAATAAAATAAATATTAGATCGAAACTGAATTCTGCATTTCTTTTAAACATAGTCGAAGGCACAACTAGCATACCTATCTAATCTTAGTTGTGTAAACGAAATAGTTTATAACTATCTAAAGCGAGAAATAGACTTAAAAGACCGTATAACTTTAGGAAGTGATTTTTATTCACCTTCTTTTAATACCTACGTGAACAATTTTATATAATTCTTTAGCTGTCTTAGACAATGATGCTAAAATAGTGTTCCATATACATATATAGGTACCAATCTAAGGAAAATACTTTATTTCTCAATAAAAAAATCTTGTCTTTCTACTTCATTCCGTGCCCATTCCACCATGATGAGATGAGTAAGGCATCTTCTTTCATTAAAAGAGTAAAAAGTCAAAAGAGTAGGTAACGTACTGGACGAAAAATTGGATTAAAAAAAATACTCGTCATTTTAAAACAAAACGTACACAAGCTGCACATACATACGGTCAATATTTTCTTCATTTAAATGAAAGTCTGTTCATCACAATTCTTGAAATATGCTATTAGATACATACATACTTACTGACATACCAATTGGACTGTAATTTTCAGAACGTCTCGTGCAGTTTTGTAATTTTGTTTATATACATATAAGTATACGCATTATTATTTCGTATTATTCACACGATGATATCATATCGTTGATTATTGTCTTCGGTTATGTGCCCATTTATGTATGTAAGTAATTTTTTGTGACTGTAGCTGTACACCCAAACTCAGTCGTGAATCTTAACGGAGTCATCGACCTCTTCCATCGATTATTGTATTCTTTGTTTTGGTGTATTATCTACAGTATTACCAAGTACGCATGGCCATCAGCATATTTCAATCCCCTGAATGAACCTATTTGTCTAATACTATTTATGAACGCGATCGTCGGGTTTTCCCCTCCAGTCACTGCCTGATATTCGGTGCATATTCTCGCTTCTAAACGGCTGCACACAACGTTCGCTAGTTCGTGGTTTCCACTCTCGAATCTATCTTCACCGACGGTTATCAGTTCTAGGTCGTTTATCATTAAACATGGCAAACAACCAATAAAGTTCTTTATTTATGGCGTCCTGTAATAATTTGCTTATTAGCTTCTAATGTTCCATTGTCGAACCAAACATCCGCTGAAAAATTGTTGTCATTATCAATATGAATACTTAAATTGGCAATCTGAGCAAATAGTTTTCCAATAATGTTTACTTTAAAACAGGTGTCAAGCATGTATTATGTACATACATATAATGTCGGCTTTGTTCTCGTCTAAGTCATAAGCCCACACCACTACACGAACGCTACAAGAGGAGCATATTAATTACACAGTTGAAATAATCTTGTTACGCAATATGTATAGGTTCATACTATGAATCATAATGTTTAAACGCATTCCTCTTCACAATTGTCGTGATAGGATCTTAGTTTACCTGTGTTTGTTAAAAGTTGTTAACATAACACGATTATTTTAACGTATTCTGTACGACAAAATCGTAAAAAATATAATACCTATCACTCGGATGATTTGTTTCCCCCCTAGGACCCAATTTGCTTTTAGTCCAACCCACTTACTGATATTTTTATATGTATTAGGCAGAGTCTGCGTTTCCTACGTGTACATGTAATCCTCCGAAGTCTGTCACTTGTAGTATCTATATCTATACTATTTTTACTGTAGAGCCAACAGAAATTTCAAATGCAGTCGTTGCATTTACGCTATCGGATTTTATCGATTTTATATCGTGTTTGCATTGATATCGTATAGCTACTGCATCGCAATCAGCGACTATTCCGAAAGCATCGCGATTTGATCGATTCAGTACGCTGCGAAATTAACGTTCTAAAGCAATATGATCACTTGTCGTAGACATATGTAATATCAAGAATTGTATATATTATGCATTGGCATGGGGTGAACTACTTATGTATTTTGAGCCAGGTGTCATTGCTCCCGCACCATTTCTTAAGGCTGAACTTGAATCCGAGCTCGCAACGATAAGGATCTTTTCAATCGCAAAGAGTAATTTGGTGGTCCATTCGCACAATACGCCTATTGAGAGCAGATGGTACATGAATAGCGGTTTGTCGAGGACTTGTGCGTCGGTGCTGCCTCATCGATCACGGCTAGCGTGGGCTGCGAGACATCTGCATGAATCACTTCTTATCTACGCAATTACGGGGTTCTGTACCGTAACCTGCCTTTGCCACGTAACAAACTGTCAACTCGTTTCGACCATTATTCTAATTAAATTCCTACGCTTTGGTTATCAAGTTACAATATTAACGTTCGCCATTATCTGTTAAAGATAGTGCGTTATATTTGTAATGATAATGAGAAGTATTTATCTTGTTGCTAAATCTTCGTCTAATTACAGAAGCAGCGCTTCTCGGAAAGTTTGTTTAGTCGGTGTAAATACGTTCAGTTGACGAGGTATATAAACTCGATGCCTTAATGAGGCACCTGAACTGAAGCAGCTGACATTTATGAGCGCTAATCCGTTGATTAGTTGATTCTGTATAAAGTGTAATATTATAATGTAAATATTTCTTAATTTTTATATTTACTTAGAAAGTGAAACAGAGATGTCCTCTTCTGAAAATCAAAATTTAGGTTCTCTTACTAAAAGTATAAAATACGCTCGGCTTTATATTCATTTAATCATTTAAAATTTTCATAGTAATGTTTACCCAAAAAACCAAGAAAGCGTTTACCCAAGTTTTGATCCTCATTAAAGCCTACATATCCGGCAGCGTTCCAATCAAGCCCTTACCCTATACGGCCCTAATTTAATGAGTGCCACGAAAAGGTGTCACTGGTGTTACTAGCATAGGAGTACATACTTATTCCGTAGACACAAGTGATGTGTCACGGGCATAGCAGTAAGAAATCTTTGAGCACATGTTGTGTCACTGGAGACGAACGTGTTAACTTATGTATTACTTATATCAAAGGTCACAAGGCACGTGCCTCTTCTCAAACATCTAGGTTTTCATTCAAGTGTAACCCGCGAGAAACCTTTCTATTAATTGAACGCGTGTCTATCAATTGTCATTTACTGTACAAACAATGTACCAACCCGTTATTGATTTGACATTATCGCTCTTGTAGACCCAGTATTTCAGTCTTCGATATGAGGAGTTATTGGTTAACTGCTGTGTTATGGTATGGATAGTTTGTTCAACTCTAAAACTTTATACCTGTTTCGAATCATCCGAGATTTCGTGCAGGTAAAAAACTCGAAGGCTTCCCAAGCATCGTAGCGTTTCTCTCCTGTAATTTATCTGCGCCTCTAACTTATTTTATTTAAAATGTGATGGAAAGGAATGACACAGTGAATATTCAAATCCTCTTTTTAGTTATGGTTGTGTTGCGATGCGAGCTAAGTTTTTTAAGACATAGGAATAATACGATATCACTATTGGTTTAATGTTATCACTCGCAGCAAACAGAAATGCAGATTTAAAATAAAATAAAGGATTGAAGTCATCTGAAGTTGAGTCGAAAACTGTGCACTTAACCTTATTTTGCCTCAAGACTGAAGATGTTTCTTGAATATTTAATGAGTAATTGAGCCGTGCTTTGTTTTATGCATGACCTGATCGACCCTAAACTTTCATCAGTTTATCCTGTTCCGTCTGAGATTTCGAGTTGTGATTTGAACTCGAAATGACTATTAAATTTTGGTACTTAGTTTCTTACTCGTTGCCGATATATCAATAGTCTTCAAACAGTGCAAATCTAGAGTTGTGCTAACATGCGAAAGTTTTCTCTTTTGTGTGTTCCCCGTTGTTATTGTGATGGGCACGGACAGTCTTTAACAATGCGCTCTCGACATAATGGGGCCATTTATTCTGTCAATGTATGTATGAGTAGATACGTACGTTTACACAGATCTATTATCAATCAGCGTTGACGTTTGGACAATGTCTTTTAAGTTTTTTATTTGTTAATGGCATTGGAATTACACGTGGTAGCTGCTAATTATATAGGGTGAATAGACCTAAAGAGTTCGATATTCATTAAGTAGGTAGTCATTTGTCATATTCACATGGTTAAGAAGTAAAAACAACTACAGCACAATTTTCAAGCAAGTTGGAGTAGTTTGGTCGATACCATTCGGCTTTGGCTACTATTGGAATGAGATGGACTACTTTTTAAATTGATTTTCTTTTTTAGTGTCACAATTCTCTTAGTTTAGTTTTTTTTTACTTCACTCATATTCGTGCTTTGTTGAGGTTACTAGAATGGTAGTAGATTTATAGCGCTTCGCTTGTTTCCAGTAAATATGACCACATGGTGACGCCAAAAAAAAATACCGTTGAGGTTGCCTTACACAAAGTTACTTCGTGTAATTACTAATTAGTATAAGTTAACAGTTTTCTCTGTATTGTCACCCGTGGTAGCGCTAGGGGGTCTAGTAACTTTACCAAAGTAAATAAACTATGTCATGTTGTTTGCAGCCAAGAAACAAAATGGCACGACAGTGCGCACCAACAGCCTGGGATCGGGCGCGCGCACGCCGCCGGTGGAGAGGACCAAGTCGAAATTCTCGGCTCTCGGTAGACTCTTCAAACCTTGGAAGTGGAAACGGAAAAAGAAGTCGGAGAAATTTGAAGCAGCTTCTAGAAGTAAGTTGTCATTGATAAGATAAGAACGAAATAATTGAATGAGAAAGCAAAATATACAAATGAAAAATCGAAGACAAGGACAAAGTTTATCTTGTCTCGATGGCCGGGCTTAGCTGAATTAAGACACACAACACATTCATAGATTACACTGTAAACAAAGCACTTCAAACCTAATTTTTGACGAATATGTTTAAACGTATCTGTTGCTGAATGTAATGTATCCACATTTCATAAAAGTGTATTATAAACTCCGATACTAATTGTGACTTTTCTTATTTGCAGCTTTAGAAAGGAAGATATCCGTCCGAGCAAATAGAGATGAGTTGGTGCAGAAGGGGATCCTCCTCCCGGAGAGTCCCATCTCGCCTGTGCCCGAAGCTAGTAAGACTTTATATTCATTAGAGAACAAGAATACTCGTTAGTACATTACACACATCGACTAGAAATAATATATGAACAGATAACTCGTAAGACTACAATAGAGGTAAACAACAGGCGATCCTATCGCTATAAGCGATCTCTTCCAGGCCACCTTTGAGAAAACTAGCATCAATTAGTCTGTAGCATCCAAAACGAAAAATATATCATAACATTATTAATCATAATGTCATGATAATTTATTATGTTTCTTATATGAATGTTTCTGTGTTTAATTATATTTCATTTGAATGTTGAAGATATAATAGGTACTTATGCTGATTATAAAAAAATATATATATACAGGATGGAATTTTTCTATGGGCCCTGGAGGGGAACTACCTTAAATCCTTTAGTTAGCTCATTTTACTGAAAGGAAACATTCCTTTTTTTTTTTAAAGAAACAAAACTGCATTCAAAGATTTTCCAAAATTTGCTAGCCTCAACCGGGAAAAAACTTGTAATAAGTATAAAATTTCATGGAATCTCGTACAACAGATGAGCGTAGGGCTAAGTTTACTAAATAAATTTTATCCTGAACAATAATCCTACTGATTCGTGAAATAAAATATCGAGGGTTTATTTTTTTTAAATTTTTAGTTGGTTCGATTCCCGGTTGAGGCAAGCAATTTTTGGAAAATCTTTGAATGCAGTTTTGTTTCTTTTTAAAAATAAAGGAATGTTTTCTTTCAGTAAAATGAACTAACTAAAGGATTTAAGGTAGTTCCCCTCCAGGGCCCATAGAAAAATTCCACCCGGTATATTAACGTTAGTTATTTTCCCCGAAAGTTATTACAAAGATATTACAAGAATCATTAACCGAGGCCCCCGTCTCATAGGCCCACGTCTCCTTAGTAGACTTTCATAGAATCAGAAGACAAGTTATCTTGTGTCAATTTCTTACAAACTTATATTTGCTACTTGATTCGACGTACTCACGAGTAATTTTTTATGGGATGTTTACTTCTCCGAGTACATTTTTTAAATTGGTTGACTATTACTCGAACTTTACCTAACACTTGAGTTCACTCTAAACGAGTACTTTTAACAAAGAGGACTTAATTATTAAAGACCTATTCAACGATACCCCACACCACGGAATAGACAAAAAGCTTCGGACATGTCTACGGACAGACATGTTGAAACTATAAGGGTTCCTTGTACGGAACCCTAAAGATGAAGTAATAAAATACTATACTTTCGATGTATCACCTTTATTAGGTATATTTTACAAAATAAATTAGACTATTTAAGTCCTTCCCTACGTTAATTATAATTAGAAAGCTATGACAGGCAGATATAGCATTGATATTGATATTGATAATATTAGTACCTTGTTGATAAAAATTGTAGATAGGTAACTAAACGGGAAATGATTACGTCTCTTTACATAATTCTGTGCATGTAAAATATTACCTACGTTAAACTATATCATGCTTTTTACAATAGAAATGTCCCGTGATAAACTGTCATTATTTCAAGTATCGTAAACCATGCACTGACTGTAGAAAACATAGGAAGTGATGCAAACAGTAAAAGTGTTGATGAATGGCAGACGAGGCGCACGCGATTACATTGAATTGAACAGTGAAGACCGAGTGCATGTCCGATAACGTACTATTTCAAAATACAATGTTCTTTAGATACCTATTGCATCGAATTTTTTTTCTCATGAAGCATCTGAAAATATCAGGGCTTCCCGCACACAATAGCAAATAATTAACGGCTTTCATTGAATTCAACGAAAATATTGTTAAAACAAAAAGGATTTACCTCAGTGTAACAAAATATGGAATACATTAGTATTTATGTTCGTTCAGTCTGTTTTAAAAAATGCATCACGTGTGTATTTACCTTGTTAGTTATTTCGTTGCGAAAATCAGAGACTTATTTGTTAAGTCTCTAATTGTCTAATTTACTTTCTTTTGGTCTTTGCATTTTCATGCTTATTATTGTAAAGTTATCCTCCTTCGTATTGTACATGTTGCTTGGTTGGTCTACCATTTACATTTGTGTTTAGCCAGCTATGCGATGTTATTATTTGACAAAGTAAAGAGCATATCGTGATCTTATTTGAAAGTTGAATTCGCAACAATTTCGAAACAGCCGTTTTGCATTTACGCATTAGGAGCCCTTATTCCTTTTAAAATGCTGACTGTTTTAGACATTTTTCTGTATGATCAAACATGTTTCTTAACATATTATTGATGTTACTACCTAGAAAAGGGCTATTGGGATTTATTGGTATATATTGGAAGCCTACCGTTTGGATTTTTCATTGATAATTATTGTTTCAAAAACTACTCGAAATTGACAAAAATCACGCGGAAAATTAGTTTTTTCAACTTATTTTCGACTGCACGCAATACTCGTAAAAGCATGAAATAGCTACGTTACTACCTAGAACTCGGAGAAAAGTATTATTCACTTCAAAAAGTTGGTTGAAATTGTCAATATATTTGTCATAATATGAAAAAAAATTTTTTAAAAGGAATAAGGCCTCTTAGGCACTGATCGTTTGTGGCGCAACGAAGACAATACTCATAAATAAAAAATAAAAAACGGAATGACACATGCCGTTAGTTTGATAGTTATAAATTGTAATTAATAACTCTTTTCCTTACTCACTTATTGGTAAATTATTAGGTCGCGTTTTCACTAGAGCTAAATAAGCCATGTAACCGTGTAAGTGGCTTTCGAAGAAATAATCCACCGACAGCATCACCTTGCGCCCGTCAGTGTTAACTCGTTATTGGTGGACGTTTTCCTTGCACGCCGCTAAGCTACATACAGTCAGCATTAAAAGTAGCTGAACATTTTAGTATGCAATTTAGCATAAGCCAGCAGTAAAATTGTTAGCTACTTTTGATGCTGACCGTACTAGTAGCTTAACCCTTTGAGCGCCAAGCGGCAAAGCAATTCACCGTGCCACTGACGCCAAACCAAAAAAAAAAAATCAACAGAGATTGAAAAACACAGATAGTGGTTTGAATTAGCATGTTCTTGACCATTTAAATTTTTGACGTCAATAGGCGTCGTTGGCGTCAGTGGCACGAATTCCCGATGACGTGATTTGCCGTCTTTGGCGGTCAAAGGGTTAACTTTATTTCAATTCACATAGCTCTGTGCGTGTCAAATTTGCCATCTCAGTAGATTTTAATCGTATTTAGTCTAAAAAAATTACTGTACCTAATGACAAATTATACAAGCACAATGCTATATGAAATGATGTTATGCCCCACTGGGCTTGCAATCCCGGGATTATTTTCGTATGTTCAATGATCTGATCTCGGGGTTACCCATACAAAAATTCTGGGATTGGAAGCTCTATGTTATAGTGGAGGAGCAGCCTTAGTTATATATTACAAATTATATATAAAAAAATATGACTTATTTATTGGTCAGATTAATTTAGTCTAAATCATGTTTATGTCAATCACACATCCCCGACCCCTATCAAGATCCAATTCTATTACTTCAGTCGAGCAATTCTTTTAATAAACATAATTGGTTAGGTACTCGGAAATAGCATTAACGTTTTATCTATTATTTTAAGTTTGGATAGTTCTAGTTTTCGAAAAAATAATGATTGTTTATAAGTTTGACTCAACTTGGTGTGACAGGTTATTAGTATGCATTGATAATTTTGCACTGTCCATTAAAACTGCTACAAACCCAAGTTCTTTCTCTACAAAAGTTTCCACAGAACTATAACACATTATTGTTTGGCAGATGAAGAATCCCCTACGTACGGCGAGGAGGCCCGCGCGGAGTCAGCCATGGACCGAGGCATCAGCAACGCCCATGCGGCTCTCCAGGCTCAGTTGGCGTCGCAGATGCAGCATCAACAGGCTGCGCTCGCCAACGCGCTTGCCGCCGCCGCCGCGCAGCACTCCTTACACCAGAACAACAATATCATAGGTTAGTCCTGCATGCTGATCATAGGGTGTTACTTGATAGATGAAGGGTGCACGTAACTCACGCCCATGTCCGCACTCGGAATGGAGATCTGGACCACGGCGACGCGTTTGTCGCCGCCGCCACGCACCACCATACACCAGAACATTAATATTATGGGTTCGTCTCTTGATAGATGAACAGTCCATTATAGAACATTCGGCCATCGTATTTTGTCCGATAAGCTCGTGTTCATATTTCTGTCTCAATAATATTTTCTAAAGCTAGAAGCAATTCAAATACGAACAAAGCAAAGCAGATTAAGAATCTTGTGAGAACAACCAACCATTGGAGGAGGCTAAGTTAGTGTCCAGCTGTAGCCCTTTTTCATAAATCTACGGATAACATGTACCTCGCTGTTAGATAGTAACGCTGCTTATTGATAGGTAACAATATCGTCAATATTAAGTAACCTACTCAAAAATCAGAGGTGACAACGGGAATCTGCCATACTTATAAAAGCGAAAAAGAGGCTGCTCAACAAGATGGCAACACTGTATCCCCTCGACAGTGGCGCCATCTAAGCAGTTGAAGGTGCTGCTTTATTTCTTTGACTCATTATTATAACTCCCCAATTTGTATCTGACACGACTTACCTTTACCTTTTGGTGTATTCATCTTAAGGCATTCAATATAGTCATCACTTATTCCAATAACCTCGAATATTTAACTGTCCGTAACCACTTAATAAGGAGTGGAATTGCGTGTGATTATCCGTGTGAGAAACACCTTAACCCTTTGAACGCCATGAACACCTTAAGGTGTGTCGTATCTACCACGCCACCGGCACATATAAGCGTTAATAAGTATAATAAAAGCTTTTAATATAATATAAAACCAAACTCTCCTTGCAAATAAGGTTTAATTTGACTCTCTTGTGCTACATAGCGTTTCGCTTGTGAGCGACACTTCTGTATTTGACGTAAAGTGTCCAAAAGGCTTTAATTCCGCGGTTTAAGATACGTTCAATAACCAAAATGTATTTTTTTATAATACGCGTAGTTTACGAACCGAGGCGGTGTCAGGGTGCCATTTAAGGACGCGCATCCAAGGTATTACTTAAATACCGGTTCATTAAGTACCTGTACTAGGTCGGACAGTGGCATTATATCGGACGTGATATGTGTAACAAGAACAAAACTTAAAGACGGAAATTACTGTTAATTTTACTTTTTTATAAATAGTAATGTCAAACATTTGATAATCGGGTTAAAATGAATGTGACTTTAGTGCCATAAGAGTCATTTTCAAAAAACATGTACATAGTTAAAGGCTTAATAAAAACAAAATTACGATCGCTTCTTTTGTGTTACGAAAGTTACTTATACAAAAGATATGGGTAACTATCGTAACATAAAGGAATCAATTAAGTTTTGTTTTAATTAAAGCCCTTAACTATGTACATGTTTTTTTTAAAAGGACTCATTTATTCTTTTAACCGGTATCGGTACCGGTTAATTATTAAATAGGCGAATGAATAATATAATATATTGTAAATCTGCCGAGTTAATCTCATAAATGCATAATGATGCGCAATAGATAGCGAGTCGGTACTCGTGTTTTAATTTACGATGCCATTGTTAGTGGCATCCAGTGAGTGAAAACATGTATTGTAATGTAATACATGGTACTCGTGCGTATCTATATCATATAAATTGTAAAACTTTGTTTTCACACTCGACCTACAGTATATTTTTGCTGATTTACGTATATTACGAAAACTAAAATACTGTTCAATCCAAGTTAGTTTTTTTAATTTTTTCACGCGGTATATAAATATATAATTATGCCTGGTATGATCTCAATCAAATATTGACCATTATGACTTGTTATTAGAAAAGGCAAGCCATTAGTTAATGAATTGATTGACAAGATTTCATATTTTGAGCCTACAATTTTATTATTTTTTTTTATTCCGCTTAGAAAGAGGATGTAATCAGTCACTGTTTTTATATTTCTCCTAAGATTACTAATTATTTAATTAGTAATGTTTTAACAGTTACTCATTCTAAAATGTTGTGACCCCAAAACTAAGACACAATGGAAAAGTTACTTCTGTCTGGTGGCTAGTAAAAAAAAATGAATGACGTTTAGCTTGACATTATTGGCAGCTTTTTTTTTCGAGGATAGACTACAAATCTAAGCAGACATTGTTGTCGTAGATTTCGGTTATTTTATTTATTTTCTAATATTTCTTTACATACAGAAAAATAAATTCATAGTACATTACATCAGAGGCCGGGAAAATGAGGATTTCCGGCCAAGTAGGTATATACGGCCGAGCGAGCGTGCGAGCGAGGCCGGATAGTGATACGAGGCCGGGAATCCGTTTTCACGACGAGGCATGTATAGTGCTTTTCTCAAACATACAATGAAATAAAAAAATATACTTCAAAGAAGAACACTTAATATTGTTTGTCCGATATTTTCCGAATTTGACCGAATTTTAAAAATCCGATTTCAGATTCTGACTCAGGAGCCCCAAAAACCCCCGGATACCGAATTTCAGCCTCCTAGGACCAATTTGAAATTTTCTCCATACAAATCGTTTTTTTTTTCGATATTTTCCGAATTTGACCGAATTTTCGGACAAGATTTCAGATGCATATTTTTGAGCCCCGAGAGCCCCCGAATCCGAATTTGACCAAATTTGAAAAATCCGATTTCAGATTCTGACTCAGGAGCCCCAAAAACCCCCGGATACCGAATTTCAGCCTCCTAGGACCAATTTGAAATTTTCTCCATACAAATCGTTATTTTTTTCGATATTTTCCGAATTTGACCGAATTTTCGGCCAAGATTTCAGATTCATATTTTTGAGCCCCGACAGCCCCCCGATACCGAGTTTTAGCCGCCTAGCACCAATTTGAAATTTTGAAAAAAAAAAGTCGCCATCTTGAATTTTTTTTTCCACAAGTGTCTAACAACCAACCTTTAAAAAAAAAACCTGCTTTTTGTCAAACCAGCCAGCTGTGTGAATGACCTTGTTGTTGAAACCAAAAAAAAGTTACTTTGCAGGCCTAGGCCTGAAAAGCAGTATGAAATCCCTTTACAGTCCTCTCGAGTTGTTGCGCCCAAAAACCGATACTTCCGAGCCTATTATAAGGAACGCAAAGACAATATTTCATTGCATGTTTGAGAATAGTACATTACATCAGAGGCCGGGAAAATGAGGATTTCCGGCCAAGTAGGTATATACGGCCGAGCGAGCGTGCGAGCGAGGCCGGATAGTGATACGAGGCCGGGAATCCGTTTTCACGACGAGGCATGTATAGTGCTTTTCTCAAACATTCAATGAAATAAAAAAATATACTTCAAAGAATAACACTTAATATTGTTTGTCCGATATTTTCCGAATTTGACCGAATTTTAAAAATCAGATTTCAGATTCTGACTCAGGAGCCCCAAAAACCCCCGGATACCGAATTTCAGCCTCCTAGGACCAATTTGAAATTTTCTCCATACAAATCGTTTTTTTTTTTCGATATTTTCCGAATTTGACCGAATTTTCGGACAAGATTTCAGATTCATATTTTTGAGCCCCGAGAGCCCCCCGATACCGAATTTGACCAAATTTAAGAAATCCGATTTCAGATTCTGACTCAGGAGCCCCAAAAACCCCCGGATATCGAATTTCAGCCTCCTAGGACCAATTTGAAATTTTCTCCATACAAATCGTTTTTTTTCGACATTTTCCGAATTTGACCGAATTTTCGGACAAGATTTCAGATTCATATTTTTGAGCCCCGAGAGCCCCCCGATACCGAATTTGACCGAATTTAAAAAATCCGATTTCAGATTCTGACTCAGGAGCCCCAAAAACCCCCGGTTACCGAATTTCAGCCTCCTAGGACCAATTTGAAATTTTCTCCATACAAATCGTTTTTTTTCGACATTTTCCGAATTTGACCGAATTTTCGGACCAGCTTTCAGATTCATATTTTTGAGCCCCGAGAGCCCCCGAATCCGAATTTGACCGAATTTTAAAAATCCGATTTCAGATTCTGAGTCAGGAGCCCCAAAAACCCCCGGATACCGAATTTCAGCCTCCTAGGACCAATTTGAAAATTTCTTCATACAAATCGTTTTTTTTTCGATATTTTCCGAATTTGACCGAATTTTCGGACAAGATTTCAGATTCATATTTTTGAGCCCCGAGAGCCCCCCGATACCGAGTTTTAGCCGCCTAGCACCAATTTGAAATTTTGAAAAAAAAAAGTCGCCATCTTGAATTTTTTTTTCCACAAGTGTCTAACAACCAACCTTTAAAAACAAAACCTGCTTTTTGTCAAACCAGCCAGCTGTGTGAATGACCTTGTTGTTGAAACAAAAAAAAAGTTACTTTTGCAGGCCTAGGCCTGAAAAGCAGTATGAAATCCCTTTACAGTCCTCTCGAGTTGTTGCGCCCAAAAACCGATACTTCCGAGCCTATTATAAGGAACGCAAAGACAATATTTCATTGCATGTTTGAGAAAAAATATTTTTTATGGTGTACACGATGGAGAGCTCGATCTATCTCTATTTCAATTTCCACCTGTTAGATATATGAAATTTTGACAATTGTGTGGTTAGTTACTCTTAATAGCAAAATAAAATCTAAATTGTCGAATATGTCGAAAACCAATAACCAAAGCCTTAACCCGTACTAATATACCGAAGTCGAATACTCGTATTTGATAATATTACTTTTTAGGCCTGAAGAATATAATTATAAAATTAACGTAGATTTTAAACAATATCCTGCATAAGTATCTAAAACTTAATAAATATACAACAATATGTTAAAGATAACTAATACTCAGTTCAGTAAGTCAAAACGTCACGTATACGCAACGTGAGGTATACGTTATTGTTTGAATAAGCCAAATGTTGTGTGAAAATAAGCAGTAATGTAGACCTCTCCTGTACATCTCATAAATCCTCAGCAAATATTCTATGCCCTCCCATATTGCACAAGGGTTAAGCTGTAAATGTTCATCGTATCGCGAACAAGGGAAGCATTATTTATTTCGTTCTCCAACTTTGGCAAAAATTAAGCGGTCTTTTTGAGGCAAAATTATACACCGTGGAGCGCAATTTGCCATGATCGCGCTAACCGTCTCGTTTATATTAATTGAATAACTGTACTAATTAGTCCCAAAGCTTTGCTAATTAAAAAAGCTAAGTCATAATTTCAGTTCATGACTTGCAAATGAGCGCTCAACTAGGTTAGTGCTAGCGATTAAGTAAGTAGCGAATGTTGGTCGCGCATTGATGAGTGGATAGGTTTGGCGCGTGTCGGGAATTAGCGACATCCTGGCAGGACGCTCGTCGAGCGTTGACCTACACATGCCACTCGGGACCTTAGGTATTGATGACGTCATAGAGCTTTAATCAGCCATTAAGTATTGTATGCTCAAGAAGCAAAAAATGAGTGTTAGACAACAATGGGAACTTTTCTACACAATGTAAAAGTTTGAACAATGTCTTATAAATAGATATTGAACTAGCTGGCAATGACATTGTAGTATTTATAGCTGCAAATTTCTCGTCAACCTGAAATAGTTATTTTAATTCAAAATAAGTAGCAAGTGTGTGCGAGATAAATCTGGGCGTGATATCTCGCGGTTTATTCATGAGCGAACAGGGGAACGATCGTATACAATGGAGGCATCGAAAAGGTGACGGTTTTATTGAAGTTATATGTCAGGACGTGCGCTTTAGATGTTGCGACGCGGGTGTTCGTGAAAGTCTAGATCTGGCTTTCAGTGGTCGGGGGTGAGCGGGGGTGGAGTGGTGCGAGTCTCGGCGGCGCGCGCCTCAGTGCTCGCCCGCCCGCGCCCGCGCCCGCCGGCCCCGCGACCTACGACCTGCCGCAACCAGGACCGCGAGCCGCCCTAACCTCATTCTATTACCGCCCACGACAATACGCCACCTGTCAAATCACCGACTAATCTCTCATGACATCCGCCATAGAGAACGCTCTCCGCGCCGGAACGATCTCGACGGCCGATGACACGGTATTGACTCATGCGACGTAATACGACTTTCCCGTAGTGCCATTCCGACCGTAAAACTCATTCGAATTTAACTTTTCACGAGGAACCTTTGTCGTCGTCATGCCCTAATAAATGTCGAGTTCTTATGATCATCGAGCGTTGAGTTGAGTGAACATTCCAAGTTTTGTTAGTTTGGTATTGTTGGTTCTTTGTCTCGGGCTGTTGCCTCGTAAGAGTGTTATCTTCGATTACCATTGAGTAAAACCTATATTTAGCGCGCATAGAAGGCGAAAACTGTCGAAGCGTGAGCTTTGCGGGCGGTATCGATCGTCACCGGCCGGCAGCACGCGATCGCGGCCGCTGCACCGGCAATATTGTCCCACGGCGCCCATAATCACCCGCTACCCGCTACTGGGAATACTCATTATCCTTAACCCGTTTCAAATACTTTGAGAACGAATGTTTTACCCAAAATATAACTGTTGCCGAGGGATTTAGTTAAGGTTAAGGATCTCGTTTAACAACATTAAGCTGCTTAGTGGTAGTGTTAGAGTCAGTTAGCTGTCATAATTATAACTTAAAAGGATTTAGTCTTCGAGCCTCTTTATTGTGAGTGTTACATTCCTTGCCTCTTTGGCTCTAGCCGCAGATACCGGCGACGTGTTGTCGGTGGTGACATAAAGACATCTAATATTCTTTATTTAATTTAGAAATGTTGTGTATTTTTATACACGTATAACAATCAATGATCGGTGCGGCACGTGCAACATTGCGATTTTCGGCGTTAAAAAATACGAACATGATTGTAATAAATATAAATTTAACATAATTATATAACACTCAGTAGAACATTGGCGGCAACATTTGGCAGGATGGCGGGATTATAATTATTTTAATATTAAAATTTATATACGAAACCCACGGTGTTGCACGAGCCGTGCCGATCACTGATTGTGATTATAATAAAGAACAAGGAACTTTATTATTGAAGTTATTTATTCCTGCCGAGGAACCGTTTTCCGGTGGAAACATTTAGGATGCTTCAGTAATAGTAACGTAGTTCTAAATATGAATAGTAACGCGTACGGCGTGGCGTACGTTCTTTAATTGATGGTAAATTGAGTGTTTTCTGTAAACAAATATTTTGTGAAATCATGCGTGTGATTGATGGTATCCACGTTACAATATTGGCTGTGCAATAATAGTTGGTTGGTAGGTTCCACAACGTGGAGCAAGTAGGCGATAAATCTCTGTTTATTCATGTAATGTGTAATTTATAAACCGTTAAGTTTGGTTGATAGTAACATCAACTAATAATGTATTCTGCTAATACTGAATAAATACAGAAATTAGACATTGCTGGAGCCTTATTAATCACAAATTTTGTGCTTATGAGATACCTACTAACGTGATTATGATAATTAGTGCTTCAAAATGTATTGTATATAATAAATATATTAGGACAGAGGCCGGGAAAAGTCAGTTCGTGGATGAGTATTATTTCAATTATACGAATACACGAACCGACATAGGCTGAGGCCTGTATAGTGCTTTTCTCCAAAATATATGCTTAGAAATAATCACCAATCTGCATTTTGAATATCATATATCAGTGTCATGAAGTTCATTTGGCACCTATTTTTTAGGAATAGGAATATATCGGCTCCTAATCATACGAGGGTAAATCAAAAAGTTCTTAGAATAAGGGTGAAAAAAAAAAGAAAATAGTTTTTTATTTTTTATTTTTCTACATTGTCTCCTTGTTATTCTATGCACTTTAAGTATTCTTTTAATTTTTTTTTATTCCATCATAAAAGAAGATTTTCCTTGGGACTCAAAAAAATCCTCTACAGCACCGACTATGGCATTATCATCTCGAAATTTAATTCCGCGGATATGTTCCTTTAATTTTGGGAATAGGTGAAAATCACTAGGAGCTTAGTCCGGAGAATATGGCGGGTGGTCGAGCAGCTTGAAGCCAGCTCGGCTGATCGCAGTGAGTGCCAATTGAGAGCGATGAGCTGGGGCGTTGCCGTGGTGAAACAGTACGCCTGTAGACCATTTTCCCAGGGTATTTTCTATAATCGCTTACCGCACTTTCGGGATGAATTCTTTATAATAGGAACCTGTAATAGTTTTTCCTTTCGGCAGGTTGTCAATAAACAGGATTCCTTCCGCATCCTAGAATATAGAGGCCCTAATTTTTCCCGCCGTCGGAAAAACTCGATTTTTTTTAACATGTGGAGAAGATGGTCGTTTCCAGGACATGCTTTGGTTTTTTGCTTCGGGATCAAAATGGTGGACCCATGTTTTGTCCAGGGTTACAAATCGGCGAAAAAACGTATCCGGGTCACGTTTCTTGATTTCGAGATTCTGCTTCGAAACCTCCACACGCTGTTCTTTGTTTACCTCAGTTAACATTCGCGGAACCCATATTAGCGAAACTTTTTTAAACCCCAAAACGTCCGTCAATATTGGTTGCACGCTGTCAAAAGAAATGTGTAGGATCTCTGCTAACTGTTTGATGCTAATTCTTCTATCTTCCAATACCAACTTTTCGATTCTCGCCACGTTGTCATCAGTAACAGAGGTGGAAGGCCGGACGGGGCGAGGGTCACCTTCGCAGTTGGGCCTACCTCTCTTTAATTCGGCAACCCAGTAAGCAACCGTTGAATATGGTACAGCATTAGTTCCTATATTCTGCTGAATATCCAAATAAATTTCCTTAGAGGATTTTTTTTTCAAACACAGATACTTAATCACGGCACGTAGCTCATTTTTGTCCATTATGACAGATTTTGAGCGATTTGCTTCACAAAATAATTAATTATATGTAATTGGTTCGCGTAATCAAATAAAATTTGTCGTCATATTATGTCATAAGGACAGCTTAAATAAAATAAAAATAAACTACATTTAAAAAGGTTTTACCACCATGCAGTTCTAATAACTTTTTGATTCGCCCTCGTATGTTTCATTTAAAACAATATATATTAATGAGAATTAAAATTAAATGAAAACACAATAATAAAACATATGGACATAATTATTTATTTTGGTTGAATCGGCAACTTCTAAACGCACGATTTTTTTTAGAAACCATACATCATATTTATCATTCAGAGAAGATCGCAAGTTCACAATAACTTTTATATTGATTTGGACACAATCATGTCTGTTTTCTTTTTATTTGTTTTCGTTTGGTAAACTTGTTAACTTTCAATTCACTTCTTTCAAATACCATCATATATTATAGTAGTTTATGTGACTGTGCATAATGAAGGGCATTAAACACGAGTGTGGGTTTATGAAACGAGCGGAAGGCAAGTTTCATAATAACATCACACGAGTGTTTTAATGCCTAATAGGCTAGTAGACCCAGTTTTGAAATATATTTTAAAAGGTTAATATTCTTACTAGCTCTAAAAAAAATGTCTTGTATTTTTGTGAAAGCTAGAAAGCTAAATTTTATCAATTGAAAATTAGAAATTTCATGAACAGTCAAAAACGCCGTCCGCCATTTTTCCCTTTTGCTAATCTGTGGCGTGACGTAGAATTACCTGAAGGATATTCGAAATTCGACCATCGTATAGTGCCATTCCGCTCACTCCAATATACTTTGACAGGAGATCGAGAGGGACGGCACTATTCGAAGTCGTCAAAGTAGACTTTCAGTTTTGTTTACATGACCGATGACGTCACTATCATAAGCGAAAATGGCGGACAGCGTTTTAAGCATTTCAAAATACAGATTAAAAACCATTTTCAAATTCAATTTTTTCAGCCATCTCACTTTTATGAATATTTAGGTTTCCTTTGCTAAATACTATACGGAATAAACATTAGTATATTACAATTTGACATGAGTCAACTAGCCTATTATGTACAGTTACATACACTACTTTATCTAGCCACATATCATAAGCCTCCATGATGCATTCAGGAGTCGCACATTATGACAAATATTACCATAATATTACCCGGTAATGGCGATAATTAAGTTTTCTGGCAGCTGTCATAGTTTTTTTTTTATTTCAGACAAACTAGAGTCGGCCCCAACTATCATATCGTTCGATTCACTAAAGCTGGCACGAATGGAATGAATGAGTGAACGATAATATTTATGTGTGAGTCACAAAATGATTACATACAGGTTGATACAATAAGTGATTATGAATGTGAAAATTATCGAACCAAATTAAATTCAAAATGACGAATGGCTTGTTTTTTCAAAATTTCAAATTGGTGGTAGGAAGCTGAAACTCGCCATCGGGGGGCATTTGGGGCTCACAAATATGAATCTGAAATCGGCGTCCGAAAATTCGATCAAAGTCGGAAAATGTCGAAAAAAACAATTTTTGTATGGAATTTTTTTTTTTGGAGTCCCGTATCTCGTAAACGGCTGGAGATGGGTAGGGGATGCTCAAACAAATATCATAGGGGACCCCCACCTGAGTACAGTCGTGGAAAAAAAAAACAAAATGGCGACTTTTTTTTTTTCGAAAATTTCACATTTGTCCGAGGGGGCTGAAACTCGGTATTGGGGGGCTTTTGGGTCCTCCGACTCAGAATATGAAATCGGATTTTGAATATTCGGTCAACTTCGGATAACATCGGACAAACAAAATTTAGTATTCTTAGCTTGACGGAGGGCCGAGCCATTTCTGAGCATAACTTATTGAATCGAATGGGTCTTAGCCTCGGATACTAGTACTTTCAATGAAAACTATATTGAATAAAATCGGTCGAGCCGTTTTTGAGTTATTACAAAATTTCATAATTTTCTTTAAAATGACTTAAGTGCCGCGCGGTGTCCCTACACTTCGAACGCTAAACATATTGGTTAAGTGCCAAACTATATTAAAACATTTTGCTCAATCTGTCACGTATTATAGATAACTTCCAAAAGATAATAAGTAATTACTGTTTCTTGGCGTGTACGACCTTTTTATCGGGCTTGAAATCTTTCTCGTAATTTTCGTCTATTGTGAAGGACGGGCAACTACGGGACCCTACACTGAGCAGTGAGCGTGGCCCGACATGCTCTTGGCCGGTTTTTAGGGTTCCGTACCCAAAGGGAAAAACGGGACCCTATTACTGAGACTTCGCTGTCCGTCCGTCTGTCACCAGGCTGTATCTCAAGAACGGTGATAGCTAGACAGTTGAAATTTTCACAGATGATGTATTTCTATTGCCGCTATAACAACAAATACTAAAAATAAAATAAAATAAATATTTAAGGGGGGCTCCCATACAACAAACGGGTTGGTTGCGTTAACTTTGTACCTCATTTGTATGGGGCGCTATACATACCAGGTGCAAACTTAACTTAACCACTTAAGGATGAAAAGTGTTTGTACGGAACCCTCGGTGCGCGAGTCCGACTCGCACTTGCCCAATTTTTTATAATTCGAACTAGTCGTCCGTCACCTATTAATTCTTGACATTAACCCTTTACCAGGCCGCGAAGACAAGAAAATGTGGGTTACGTTAATACCATTGCATAGTCCCACATGGTTAAACTCATACGTGACAATGGAATAGTATAGGTATCATCCCACATCCTAATTCTGGTCATACACAGATTGCATGAATATTAAGCAATATGTACAATTTTATTACACTGCCTTACAACAGTCAAAATCAAAAGTATGTCAAAAAACTAGCGTCTTCATAAAACACCATGATAGTAAAATATTTTTGTATCAAACAGTTAAATATACCTTTCGGACATATATATTACTTGTTTAGTCTAAATATTGTGCGGATTATGCTTATATTATACCTAATATTTTTTATTTTTCTTGAATAACAAAAACCCATTTTGTTGTTGTTTACAAAATATTAGGAGGCCCCTGTATAAGAACGGCACTCACACTAACACTCAAAGTGACAAGTGACATAACTTTCATTCAATCCATTCGCGCCAGCTTTAGTGAATCGACCTACTTACGTGCGACATTTTGTCAAATTTGATTGCAAATTGACACTTCATTTCGAACTTAACGTTATCTCGACTGATATTAGAATAGAGGTCAAACCAAATTTCTTTGTTTTTCAGAGATGTTCAAAATTTGAATACTTACATAAATAATATTATCATCGAAATCGATGTTATTATTTAGCAATAATAACCAGAGGTCGGAATTCTCGTAGCATTTTTGAGCTGTCATAGGGACTTCTCGTTTATCGACTTCGAGAGGTACCCGAAAAAAATTTTTTTAATTTTTTTTTTATTTTACCGTTTTGTCGGCATGATACATAGCCATACTCATACCAAATTCCAGCTTTCTATTACTAATGATCACGGAGCTAAGCCGCGGACGGACAGACGGACAATGGACATGGCGAAACTATAAGGGTTCCTAGTTGACTACGGAACCCTAAAAAAGATTGTTTACTGTAAAAGCGTAAATATATGAATACCAAAATATTTGGTAAAATCTTAGACATACTTGTCATTAGATTCTCATTTATCACTTTTATCAGTGTGCTAATTGATTTTGTTCGAAATTTTAAGCTATTGCGATTCCGTTGTTTTACCTCTCATAATCTCTACTCATTAATTTTACATGGATTTAATCTAGGATATATGTTAAGAACCATAAATTTGGACTAATTTGATGAGTATTCACGGACGAGACTATTCGTTAATTTGCCGACAGGACTTCACTTGCTAAACTTAAAAATATCGTCGTATCTGATGCGATTGTCAATGTCAGTCTAATTGACACGTTTCAAATTGTGTTAAATTTAAACTATAGAACGCTTTTCCTCCCATGTCAAAATGTGGCTTATACGCCAATAGTTGAAAAAATAAAGAGCGAAAATGTACCTTATCTGTCAGCGGGAAATTTGCTTTGACAGCGCCAGCGTCCGCCATTACCCCTATAGTGGTCGTTGGCGTGGTAGGCACGACAGCACACGACCACTTTAGTCGCTCTTGGCGTTCAAAGGGTTAAACTAATATCGTTAGGAGTCGTCGACTAGTAACTAATAAGGTCAGTAACGATCAAACTGAGATCAGAATATTTTGAGTTCGGAAGTAAAGATGAGCATAAAAATATACTCGTGTTAACTTTTTACAAGCTTTTATTTAACTTGCATTGTATGTATGTAAGTATGTTTGTTCGGGTGGAATCTTGCAACTCAATTTTGAAGCAGATATCGTCAACCGATTGAGCTGAAATATGCATACTTACTTAACTTTGATGATAATACAATAATATGGTACCATGGGGACGATCCGGAATCATGTTGATGATGGAGGCGGAAGGTGGCCATAGGAACTCTATAATAGAAAAAGCAATCTCTTTAGAATCGTCTTAGTGAGCATTTGATGGATATCCAAAGAAAAGTACAGTCGGCTATAAAAGCTTGTCACTAAAATGAAATTTTTGGCGGAAACTTATTATACTATACTGGCACTCTCATATGGTAATCATGTGTTCTGTTTAAGCGTTATTCTCTTAATAACGCAGCCCCGCGTAGACATCGCGTAGATCATTCTGAAGCGTTAGCTGCTTAGCTACTTCTGTTGCTGTTTTGCGTATATTTGGCCATTACGCCTGTCTTACCGGCTTTATGTATAGTTCTTTTCTATCTGTATATCTTGAATTCACCCAGGAATAGTACATTACTGCCGACGCCGGGAAAGAAGGGGTTGCCGGGTGCGTATGTATAGACGGATAGTGATACGAAGCCGGCAAGCACTTTTCACGGCTAAGGCATGTATATAGTGCTTTTCTCAAACATGCAATTAAATAAATAATACACCACTAAAAAAAAATTATATCAGCTGTTTAGCCTGTACATGAACACAGACGCCATGTTAAAAAAAATACTTCCCGGCTTGGGCCTTCAATTTTGTATGATTTTCCTTTATAGTTTTCTCGAGCTGTTCCGCCCGAAACGAGATACTTCATAGCCTGTTATAACGCGCGTTATGGCGACATTTCATTGCATGTTTGAGAAAAAACAAGTGTCTGTTCGTTATGGTTTACTGACTATCCTCGTTTTGTTCATACTTGCGATTTCCTTACTTAACTGAATTTTCGTCAGACGTATTTCTATTAGAAGTTTGTCTATTAGATGCAAGAAGAAATGTAATATTACGTAGTTCATACTAAATGCTATTGATGAATTAAAAACAAATCACATAGCCACTTTACATACCATGAATATAATTAAAGTCTTACGCGATCGTTGCGTGCGAGACGAGATGGGTGCGGGCACGCGAGTAGAGGTGTCGGGTATGATTCGATGTTCTATTATCCTCCCAGCTTGTACATTTATAGTGTCATTGAATTAAATCAAATCAATATTGATTATGAGTTCGACGTGTACCCAAACGATGGGTGCGGGGCGAGAGTGGGGCGCGGGCCGCGGAACTGTTAGAGGCGGGGGGTGAGAAAAGGCGCGGTGTCGCGCGCGCCGCGCCGCGGCCGGCGCCTGCCGCCACCGCCGCCGGCGCCGAGGGTCTCTATGATGGGCTACATCATGGGCTGTGCCTGCCTGAGAGGTGAGGATATTGTTTATTTACGACAACTCTACAACCAACATGTACAAAAAAATTGTAGCATAAACTAACCACGACTTGGCCATATCACACTATGTGTAATTAGGACCCTCGGCGTGGATGGGACCTATCACCTACGGCTTACGCCGCTGGCGCCGAGGATCTCTATCATGGGCTACACCGTGGGTTGTGCCTGCCAGAGAAATTAGGATATTGTTTAGTTATAACCCGAAAAGCCCCGTGACTACAAGCCGAGGTAGCGTAATGAGCCGTGACATTTATATAGATAATGTGTAAAAAGAGCTTCTGCGCCTGCCGCCACCGTCGCCGGCACCGAGGGTTTATGATAATTGATGAGCTATATAATATGCTCTGCGTGCATGAGAGGTGCGTACGATATTGTTCATGTACTACTTTTCACCCCAAAACACCTTGCTGCGGTAATTCGTTTACGTGACATTTCACGCTGTGTGAAAATAGTGACCCTCGGCGCCTGTCGCCACCGCCGCTGGCGCTGAGGTCTCTAAGATGGTCTACATCATGGGCTGTGCCTGCTTGGGAGGTAAAGGCTCAGTTTCAGGCGTAGTTTCCATAGTCCAGGGTATGTTTAATTAATAATTTAAAAAAAAAAAATTCTATACCAATCGAAAGTATGAAGCCCATAGAATATGCAAACGTTACGTTGCCTATTCTTTTCCCGTCACAACTATCGGGTAGCCAGGTATAAACAGGTAAATCTATACCTACTAGCATTTTGCAACGGTCTGATTATTGAATTGAAATTAAATAATATTAAGATTATTTTATTATGAATTTATCTAATAATCAAACCGGTGAAGTGTTTAATTTTTTTTTTTTTTTAACAAAACATACCCTGGACTAAAATTTGTTAGGCAACCCATATGCAATATATTTATCGACATATTAAATTAAATATAAAATACATTTCATCAAATAAACATCTCGGTGAAGGTCGTTCTATATCGGGATCCGCTACTAAAACAAGTTAATGTGTTCGCGGCGGTATTAATACAGGGTTGTGATCCACGCAAACTAAGAGCCCGGGTTTTGAAACTAGCTTTGATACCTTTAATTAAAAAAGTTTCTGAGGTAAGGAAAGACAACTGCCGACTACTATTGGTTCACAGTCCCCTGACAAGCTTAGTTAGGTACACGAGATATCGTATCGTGAACATTGTACTTAGCTACATTGTAGCGTAATGAATATACCCCAGAGTTGGAGTTAGGGTAAGTTAGGCTTTTTATTTCTCATTTTCCCTCTGGAGCCCAATAAGTATTTTCAAACTCTACTGCTTCAGACATTCATACAGGGTATAATAAAAATGTATGTTAAATCTAAGTAGGTACCTATAAGCTTTTGTCTACAAGAAAGATGGAAATATAGGTATGATCATTGTGAACGGATACCTTACTTAATCCAGCAAGCTACATCACCATAGGTAACTCACCTGTGGTTAGCAGTTCTACGACGTTCTTACACAAAAGGCACCATCTTGTTTCTAATGTCAGTAGCCGATTATTACTTGATCCTCCAATTCCGGTACTACGAAGATAGTCAGATGGGGATGACTTCCCTGTTTATTTATGTATAGTAATATCTCAGGTCAGAGGTAGGGATAGACAAAGCATCTGAATATTTGTCTTTCTTTATCACAGCTCATAATGTGTTTACAACTGTAGAGTGTAGTTATACCGAAAGTTTCACATTGCCTTTTTATTCAGATCCGAGAAATAATAAATAAACCTTTTGCCGATGAAGCTTTAGTAAATATCTCGTAGAGCCATTATTCAAATTGGATCGCAGTAGGTAGGTACCTACACATCCTAACGCTCCTACTCATAGTCATATTCATATGAATATAAGCATAGGATTTGGGAATTCGCTGCCGATCCTATTGCGCAATGTAAATAATGTATTAAGTGGAATTGAGTGGTACAATCGCCAGAAATAGGTTTTTATTTTGCCTTTCTGTTCCAAATTTCTTATTACGGTCGTTCAACCCACGTAGTCTAATGTAATTAAAGATAAATAGGTCTAATACTTGGAATTCTTTAAATGCTTTATGTTTTCATTTTCATAATTCAGAACAGTAATTTACATAATTAGGTACAAGAGATTAATACAATTCTGAAACGTGACTGATAGAAAACGCTCATTCTCAGCCTGAGGGTTTACGAGTGTTCAATTTAGCTAAATATGTATGCTTTTGATGGTAGTATATTATGTGTAGTTTGTATAGTCCTTATTTCATAGACAATTTTTTTCGACTTATAGAGTTTGACCGCTCAGACCTCGCACAAAGCCAAAAGCCCGCCCAGAAGGAAAGATGGGCCTGACTAATAATAAGTCAGGCCCCTCTTTCCTACTGAGCACTTTGGGCACGTGCCCAGGGTCCACATTCTCATGAGGGCTCCCAATCCCAACCTCACGCCACTTTTTTCCCAACAACTACCGAAAAAACATACCTTATTAGACCCTTAGTTATGGAGTGCCCATTGCCCCGGCATGCTTTAAGACGACCTTGCTGTTAGTATTTTATTTCAAGTAAGTTACGAACTTCTGCGGGTCTAATAGGGCCTTAACTTTCTGCCATTCTCCGGTAACTAGGTATAGAGGTGCGACAATGAAGTATCATTTATTTATTTCGCGATAAACGCTTCATAAAAATCATAGGCTTACCATAATGTCGTGTTTTAAACTTTCTACCACAGACAAATCTGTTCCTACAACCGTGCACTTATTGTATTGTAACTTGCTTTTAAAAGCCATTCCCATTCATGACGTGGAGTATACATTAATATTGCGTCTATAGCAGCATTGAGTTTAACGTTGGCCCTCCCGCTGCCATGAATAATAAAGAAGTAATCCATGTGCGATACATTTGTAATAACTGACGTCACACGGTGCAGTGCGCTACATATGGCTGAATACGCACGAATTTACGTGGGAGTATGCAATTTCAGCAGATCTTTCCCCGGCGCTTTTATTATTGCTTCTGTAGATTTTGTATGTTACTCTCAAAATAGAAGTGGATATGTGGGATGTTCAAAAGCAATATTTTAATCGTATTGGGATGATGGGTAGACTAAAATACATATACGGATTTAGAATGCATTGTTAGATATTATTGTGCAGTGGCGTAGCTACCAGATAGGTAACAGTGCCGTGCACACACACTAGTTGTTAGGGACCACTAACCAGCTAATTTTTGAAATTTTGAGGTCCTATTTTTTCCCTTATGACATAATTTTCTTACGCACCGAGATCCGAAGCTTATCATGGTAGCCAAGAACTATATACGACATATGACTACACCGTAATAGTCTCCAATTGCTTTTACTCGTTAATTATATTCGACTGTATTATTTAAAATCAAACGTATTAATTAGTCTTCTTTTACATTGAAGATAAATTACTAATATCTATTTGAGGAATAGTTTTACAGAAATGCAAATTATTTCCTTTTTAACCGACTTCAAAAAAAGGAGGAGGTTCTCTATTCGAACTAATTTTTTTTTTTTTTTTTTTTGTGTGTATGTTACTCGATATCTCCGAGAACCGTGAACCGATTTTCAATTATTTTTTTTTAATCGAAAGGGTATAACTCCGAGTTGGTCCCGTTGGCACTAAGTCGGGATCTGATGGTGGAATCTTGGAGAACTCGAGGGAACTCTTCAAATGTTATAGGGACATGTACGGCGCTTTCGGTAATTTATTGATAAAGTCAAGAATTTACATTCAGTAAATAGGATTTGATGTAAGTAAACTGATGATGAACACCACAGATGGCCACTAGAACCACTAAAAAGCAAAAAAAAAAAAAAAAAATTTAACAAAAAAAAGAACCGACTTCTGTAAAACTAAAAAACACCAAAAATAACCCATTCAAGTACAGATTACATTTGACTCACCCTTCGAAGTCGGTGCCAAACCTCGCGTAAACTATAATATAACTATAAATATAAGAACTGAGTGGTTTGGGATCGACTTCGAAGGGTGAGTCAAATGTAATCTGTACTTGAATGGGTTATTTTTGGTGTTTTTTAGTTTTACTGAAGTCGGTTCTTTTTTTTGTTATTAGTATTAAAAAAACTGAATATACTGTACCTACTGTATATTTGTATACAATCCATTTTTTTATCGATTCTTATTTTATGTGGAAATCAATTTTTCTTTCTTAATTTACCTTTGTGTCATTATTTATAACAATACTGTACTGTATTGTAAGGCCTTTGGCACAAATTTCAATTAAACGTACGCCCACGGTATTGTTTGCTTCTAATAATTAAACTAGGAGTAGAGTAAAGAGCGTGGGTGATAGGGCTTTTACTTATGCAAGTAGTATTAACCGGGATGGAAACTATAAATAATCCGGCTTATAGCCCGTTGAAAGCTTTATATCCATGTCTTTCCTGTCCATATATTAGTAACTCCTTGGGAACATTAGGTGCATTGCAAATTAGCAAGCAACTTTGTAATGTTATTTCGTCGGGAGAATACTGCTGCTTAACTTTGGATTAATGATGTTAATTTCAACCAACTTTTTAAAGTGAATCATACTTTTCCATGAGTTCTACATAGATAGTAACGTAGCTATTTCATACTTCCATTGCGTGTTAGCCGAAAATAAGTTGAATAAAAAAAACCGTTTTCTGCGTGAATTTTGTCAATATCGAGTAGTTTGAAAAATTCAAACTAGGTTTCTAAGTAGTAACGACATTGATAATTTGTTAAGAAACATCTTTGATCATAGAAAATAATATCTAAAACAATAAGCAATTTTGAACGAGTAAGGAACTTTAAGCTAAACATATTTTATAATGTTTAGCTTAAGGTCTTTAAATTGTGGACCTTAGTTTTACATAAATGCGAAAGCATATTTTACTGGCTGATCTTTAAAACCCAGTCGAATTATAAAATGCCTGAAACATTAATGTTGACAGTTGTGAATAATTGAAGCAATTTGTTCCACACTGTTATTAAAAAAATAAGAATCTGATTATTGCTGCGCGGTCATTGAACCTCTGGATCTCGTGCTGTTCGTTGCCCATCGGCGCGCGAGTGCAAAATGAATGACTATACATTAAAAATTCACAACAAAGCTCGCTGACGTGTAGGCGGGCGGCCGGTAGCGCCGAGGGCGGACGGCGATCGAAGGGCGCGCGCGGTGCCGGCGC
The DNA here is from genome assembly GCA_947623375.1 of Apotomis capreana. NCBI lineage: Eukaryota > Metazoa > Arthropoda > Insecta > Lepidoptera > Tortricidae > Apotomis > Apotomis capreana. Next base: position 12,608,882 of record OX392506.1, on the reverse strand, counting down.
ACGGGGGGCGGCGGGGTAACGATCGTCGGCCGCAGTGCTCGTCAGTCTTCCAGCCGCGAGCGCGCCGCGACGCCGCGAGCATGAGCGACGTCGGCACGCTCGCCGCCATGGACGCCTTCGCGGGCGGCGCGAGGCGGAGGCCCGCGCGCCTGCCGCCGCCGCCGCCCTTCGTGCCGCCGCCGCCTCCGCAGCGCCACGACCACTACTACATGCGCCGCAAGTCGCCCGTCCCCAGGCAATGCGCGAACCTCGCGCTCTTTACCCGCAACGGTACCGATAACAGCCATCAGCCTTATCACTTCACCAGCTGACGAGATTCCAAGCCCCGGTTCTCTCATCTTCACTCTCAGTATTCATACATTTAACAAGCATGGCATGTAGAGCTTGTGATTAGCGGCAGCAACAAGCAGCAAGTTTGACAAGCTGTTATCGCCCGCACGCGCTTGCAGTCGGCCGCCCGCCGGCCGATACGCCGGTCGCAATGTCAATGTCACGCTACCATCATCACCACACTGACACTATCTATAAACTATGGCTTACTTTATCTCTTCTTTGACTGAATAGAACTTTGGAATGACTAAGTGAGGTAGGTATTGGATAGGATACCCGTGATAAGAAACGTTTTTTACAGAAGTAGTAGATAGTTAAAACCAACAGCTATGGAACTGTGAAATTAAAAACACAATTAGGTACTGTTTTAATGTAGTGCAAAATTAATGGAACATCGTGTCTACTTAAATCGTACTTCTTGCACCCGCCTTTATAAATTTAAATGTGGCGGTAATAATAACGATTTTCATGCAAATCTTATTAAACTTTCTTCGATTACAACTCGGGGTGCTTAATCGCCCCGGTCGACGGTCTGGTACGTCTGGTAACAGCAACGAGGTGTGAAATTTGCTTGTCTGTTGTCATACCTATCATAAACAGTAATTTAATGCGGTTGCAATTTATTTACGTGTGAATATAAAGATGCAGTTACCAAATGAAGTGGTTTAACATAAACAGAATTGTTCTAAGTCTAAGTAATCAAAATCGATTAATTTTCATCTCAAATATTAACGTAATGAATTTAGTCTAGACCATTATTGAGCATATTAGAGTTAATGTAACAAAACTTTATAGCCGTGTAAAATAATAATATCTCCCGAGTTATAAACAAGACCCACGGTAATCCGAGAATCTTCAAGAATATAAAGTAACAAGACCACTCGACATGTCAGTTTACCGAAAATTTGAGAGTTGGCAAGAATTGGAAGAAAGTCGCAGTGCCTACTCGTGAATTTTAATGCCATCGTAAATAGGCTTCTCCGCTGCGAGTAAAGTTTGAAGATTTTGGCAGACCATTTCGTATTTACTTGTAGAAATATATAAAGATAATGTGTATTTCATACTATTTATTTCTAAAATAAAGTTTCAAGTCAATGTTTGATATTTTTTCTATGCTCTCCGATTATTCGAAGACGGCTAGACCGATTTGAGAAAGCATTGTTTTTAATATACATACATATTTATCATTTCTAGTTCGTCCCATTGTCAGGTCACGATCTCATGATGGGATCGTGGAAAAATCAAGGGATCATTCAAATACACTCCTATCGCGATGTGGGTATATTATTTATTTTTGTTGATGTCGGGTACCTATATGTTGAAAAATGAGAGTATATATTCGGTTTAGCTTTTAAAAAAAATGGTAATTGTTGTGTGGGTGTATGCCACTGCGAAATTAAACGATCACCAAAGGCTAATAGTATAGCTATCACGAAGTAGCGGTGGATGGCGTGATAACGCTAGAAATGCGGCGAAAATGCGGATTTCTATCAACACAAATGTTTTTTGTGATGAAATGAAACTGCGACGGCACCGGTTTCTTTTCGACCGTATTTCTTAACTTTCTAAAACAAAAGCCACTATTTAGTTATTGTTCTGTTTGTTAGAAAGCGGCCACGCTCAGGTTGACCCTTGGTTAGCTCTGAGACTTCGAAGACGTGTAAAATTATGCAAAGCGTAATTCGGGCTTTCGTAAGACTGTTGCTAAAAGTAACGAGCAATTGAAAGGATATGAGTCGAAAGAAAGACGGATGTTTGTTAAGACAGTGCGTGCCGACTAACGCAGATAAATAACATATATAAAGGCGCCGTCGCGTGGCCTCGCGCAACTATGTGCCGACTGCCGGGAGTCTGCCGTCGCACAAACTACGCCGTTTTAATTGCTCTCCCGAATGCCAATCACCACATTCTGTGCAATAATCACGCCAGCTAGCTTTATTTCCGAGTGGAAATTTTATGTTCGAGCGAAAGGTTTTTGAAGTTATAATTATAAATGCACGCTTTCAGTAGCTCTGCTTAAATACGAAATCATATACACTATGCGCATTATTCTCAGTATGCTTAGGTCTGCGCCTTTGTTCTGCAATACCGTATGATTTTTCGTGTACAGAAATACGGAGCATAACCCTCTGCAGCAACTGTCGGTAATAAACAAGCCTCATAATTCAGAGAGATGTTGAACTATACAAATACATAATTTAATTCTTAACTGTAAAAATTCAAAAGACCTAATGAGTGTATGAATACCTAAATGTGAGATTAAATAATATAAGCATTACTTTTAAAAGAGGCACGAACTTGTGCTAACTATAACAATGTTACTCTCATAATACCATAACATTTGCAACCCAAAACACATCGAGTAATATTTCAAACGCGACGGGAATTCAGCCTATCGTTAGAGGTCGCGGTGTTTCCCAGCCCGTTTGTCCTTCGTCACACAAGGCTGAAAATGCTGAAAGACTTTGAGCGTGGAGTTCGATGAAAAGGCCTTCCTCCGGCAGAGAACGGGCGGTCGCGGCCGCGTGCCGCCCTTGACCCGCCGCGTCTCTCTTCCGCACCGGCTGATCTCGGAAATCCAACCGCATCTCGCTAAAGAGAAAAACTAATTCGTTTACCAGAACAATGGGAATGAAACAGCTGTCCCTCAATTATTCCAACGTCTACTAAAAGAAATTTCTTTAAAAGAACGTACAATTTATTTCCTCGTTACCAATGCCAAGTGAAGTGGAGTTGAAAGTTGGGTTTTGGTATGCAGATGCTACTAAACGGTTTTGAATGATAACATTAAGACTTAATTCTACGCTATTTACGGAATATTACGAATAGTATAAAACACTTGAGTCTTTGGGAACTGACGTCTTTTCTGAATGTGCGCATTTAGATTTCCGAATATACGAGTTACTCGTACGTCCAATAATTAGGTCGGTACTGATTGAGTTATAGCTCTTTTAGAATATCGGTCGTTTTAAAATTAGATGGTGCGACGTGGTACTGAGTCAAACTATGTACCCTAGGTACACAATTGGCTAGCGCTATTTTTAACTAGTAGTACGGTATTGTTTTGATTTGAAATGCAATAAAACTAGTTCAACGAGTGAAATTCTCATTAAGACCGTTACCAGATTTGGTAAACAGTAGTATTGATTACTTGATCGGTGTACGAGTGGGACAAGTTTATTGCGATTAGCAGCTTTATTAGTTTGCGTCGTATTTTCGTAGCGTAATGAACATTGACGTAACATAATCCACTGTGATGCTAGTTTACCGGGCGTCGTCGCCCGCCCACGTGGCGCGAGTTGTGTCACTGTCGCGAATGATTCTTATCCACGCCACTCTCGGGAAAGAATCACTCACGTCTTGTGTTAATGCGACCCAATTTAATCCATTTCACCAATTTATCTTTCGCCTGAAAAATGTTCATTGCTTTTTCCAGAAATGTTGAACTGCCGAGGTATTTGGTACATAGTGTAATGGTATTTAGCATTTTAAACTATTTACTTAAAGTAAATAAAACCTCTAAAACGGAGACAGATTCATTAGAGGGTTGTGTTCTGACGTTACATGCAATTGTTATCCTTCATACTTCACACTAACGGATCGCTTATGAAATCTCATGCTGCAGTTAATTTAACCTGTCATTATCACCAAATACCATATTTGGGTTTTATCATTTCTAAGTTGTCCATATCCGACTAGACGCGTCTTAAATTCATGATCAGTAACATGGTCTTTAATTTCCCCAGAGGCGCTGTAACTCTTGTAAGTAGTATGGAATACGTAATAGGTTTTTGTTATCCTGCCAGTTAACTCTATCTTTTTCTTATTTCGTCGTCCTGATGCGCTATAGGCGGGTTCCGTACACTCGTTTAGTCATTTATGGCAAGATTCCAAATGTAGCCGTGAACTGAATATCTGAAGCGCGCCTCACGATTCCAGAATACTGTTTTTGCCATTAAATTAGAGTGTTTATTAAGAAGACATGCTGGAGATGTCACGTCATTGATGTTTTCTGCATTTGTCACAGTAAATGTATTTTTAACGAGCTGCTGGTTCGAGTTCACGCTTGATGCGAGAGGAATGCGAGCGTGCGGGAAACGTTCCTAGCGTACTCTTGACATTGCAGCTATTACTGGACCACGGGTGCTAGCAGGTCCTTGACGCCGTCCGTCCGCATTTCTGCCTAATTACATCATCCATCACTCTTCGACTGACTCCTTACTAAAATTATGCAATCGACGCTACTAAAACAATGTTTGTGGTAAACTAAACGTTTTTACTTTATACCTCGGAGACGACGCTATGACGTATTATGACAGTAAATATTACATTAGCAAACACGAAATGGATTAGGGTTTTTTCCGCGATATATGTACAGATTGCCAAACGCAGAAAACCTTGAAACCGCAGAGGTCCTTCAAAAGTCACACGTACGGGTAAGGGGTGTTGTGGTTATGTAACATTGCAGCGAGCTACGTCCTCGGAACAGTCAGGGTGCTCGGCCAAGGGCGGCGACATTGATCGGCGCGTCCGGGCCCACGAGGCATTCTGCCGTACAGCCAGCGCGCTCGCGCATGAACCATCCCCCTCTAGTGGGGGGCAACCTCGAGCCTGCCTGTTGAATAAACACCGGCGTCCTTGTCGAATAACTTAACGCTTACACAATGCGATTGAGAGTTATTGTGTGTCAACAGCCCCGGACGGTATTGATATTGAAAGCCATAAAATAACAGCCCCGCCATTTCCACTTGTTTATCTTGGACTGGAGCCTTCTTCCTATTGATGACTAACTGAATTGTAGCTTGAAAAGTTTCAATGGCGTACTTAATTTTACGAAACGAAGACATTTTAATTGTTCCAGTAGTCCTGCCGTAGATTCCTTCAAAGTTGTTCAGAATATTTATTTTATTTAACAACTTACATAAAAGGAAACGGATAAAAAATATTATACACTAGCTTTTGCCCGCGACTACGTACGCGTGGAACTTGATAACAGGGATTATTAAAAGCGCCTAAGCAAATTTAAGAGCAATTGTGCTTTTGGTCTAATAATTACATTTCCTACAGGGTCACCGCACCCCAACAGAAATGTTCACTCACTTTTCAGTCTTTTTAGGTATAATTTCCAGGATGAAAACTATCCTATGTCCTCGTATCTTAAACGATCTCTATGCCAAATTTCATCAAAATCGATTCAGCGGTTTAAGCGTGAAGAGGTAACAGACAGACAGACAGACACACTTTCGCATTTATAATATTAGTATGGATTATGATCATGATACATAATTGGTGTCAAAATTGCTTTGATTACCCACGAGTAATCGAAAGCTGCGTGTAAATTAAATGCTGTTAACAAGATTTAGCCGTGGCTTTGCCCGCGTTAGAGGGAAATAGAGTACCTAAAATGTTTTAACCCATAACATAATCCACAATCTGTTTGTGTCACAAGTGAAGATGTAAATTACGTTCGATGGTTTACGATTATTGAGTACCAAACAAACATCCAAACAATTTCACAAACTTAACGTCGGATTATTTGTAGGATCGTCAAGTTTGATTTAAATGTAATTTTTTAGGTATTTATTTTATTTGTCATTTGGTTAGTTTAGGTTTACATTTCAACTTTAAAGTCGCAAAATAAATAAAAAAGAAACCCAGGTTCAAACCTCGGTGCCGTTAAAAATAGTCACAAAAACTGTTTAACTAAAAAATGCAAAAAGATGGTCGAAAAATATGTTACATAATATACGAGTATGGCTATACATAATGAAATTAAGGGTTTCTCATCGATTTTATAATAAAAGCGAAAGCTTCTGTGTGTATGAGTGTACGTTTAGAATAGAATAGAATAGAATAGTTTTTCTCACCGAAACTTCTCAATTATTATATTTATATATGTGGCCGTCCATGAGAAAAGGGTCCTTATGGCAGTTTCTAGTTACGGAGATATTTGCTGTTTTGTAAAATCCTTCAAAATTATAATTTTTTTGTTTTATGCATTATAGTAAAATACAAAGATAGAGCTGTATTTGTACCTTGGTTTCAGTTGTGTACGTTAATTCTTTCTTTATTAAAACGGAGTTTTAAGTTTAGTAGAAAAGGGTCTTTTTGGGAAATTGCATACAAGAATGACAAAGGTCAATAGATAAACTTGCTTACAACTATTTCTTTGCTAAGTACCTATGGTCATTTTAGACTTTTTAATGCACCAGCCACATTTGAGAGATTAATGGAGCAAATATTAGCTGGACTTCTAGGAGAAACTTGCTTGGTCTATTTGGATGACATCATTATCGTTGGAAGACTTCGACGACCACTTGAATAAATTGGAGCAGGTGCTAGCCAAACTACGAGGGGCAAATCTGAAACTCAGTCCGAAGAAATGCTTGTTTTTCAAACGTAAAGTGAATTACTTGGGACACGTGATTTCAAAGGACGGCATCTAAACTGATCCTGAGAAGATCAGCGCCGTGAAGAATTGGCCGACGCCAAAAGACAAGACTGCAGTACGTGCCTTTTTGGGGCTTTGCTCATACTACAGATGTTTTGTGAAGAACTTCTCGGATATAGCAAAGCCTTTGCATCAACTAACGGAGGAAAAGCGATCATTTGCCTGGAACGAACAGTGTGAGTCAACGAGCTTAAAGGTAGACTTTGTGAAACGCCAATATTGGGGTACCCAGGCCCGGAAGTGGATTTTATTGTGGACACAGACGCTAGCAATACTGGAATTGGAGGTGTCTTGTCACAGAAGAAAGGAGATAATGAAGTTGTGATTGCATACCTCAGCAAGTCATTGTCAAAACCAGAGAGGAACTACTGTGTCACTCGAACAAGTGGCAAGATGGATTGAACAACTGCAGGAATATGATTTCATCATTGAACACCGTAGTGGGAAATCACATGGAAACGCTGACGCCCTATCACGAAGACCTTGTGCGGACGACTGTAAGCATTGTTCCAAACAAGAAGAAAAGGAATTTGTTCGAATGGTAAGAACAGATACCGTTAGCGATGAGTGGAGTGATGAAATCATGCAGCAAGCGCAACAAGAGGACCCTGACGTGAGACCCATTTTTGAATGGATTAGTGCGGGTGTGCCTAAACGAAGATGGTGTGATGTAGCTCCGATAAGTGCGGTAATAAAAAGCTACTGGGCACCATGGGATAGCTTGGTTATACATAATGGCGTGCTATGCAGAAAATGGGAATCAACAAATGGGAAGGATGCTCACCTGCACGTCGTTGTCCCTAAGAAAAGGGTGAAAGACGTTTTGTGAAGCTTTCACGATGGACCATCCGGTGGACACCTTGGAGTAAAAAGGACCCTGATGAAAATTCGGCAACGCTTTTATTGGATTCACTGCCGAGAAGATGTTGAAAACTGGTGCAAAAGGTGCATTAACTGTGCATCAGTCAAGGGACCGCATACCCGTAGCCGAGGAACACTCAAGTTGTACAACGTTGGAGCCCCTTGGGAAAGGGTTGCATTAGACGTAGCAGGACCGTTTCCAGCATCTGACTCCGGAAACAAGTACATTCTTGTCGTGATGGATTACTTCACGAAGTGGCCTGAAGTATTTGCCATTCCAAATCAAGAAGCCGTAACCATAGCTGAAAAGTTAGTGAACGAAGTATTCTGCCGGTTTGGGGTACCTCTCGAAATCCACAGTGATCAAGGTAGAAACTTCGAATCTGCGTTCTTTCAGGAGACTTGTCGCATAATGGGAATTCACAAGACAAGGATATCTTTATTACGTGATTTATGAATAGTTCCTTAGTAGTCACCGACTGTGTAAATTATTCGTTGACGTTAAATGAGAATAACTCCTTACAGATAAAGATTTTGAGTAAATTTATAATAACCTTTTTTCTTCGGTATTCTGTGTTAATACAAGATTAGGAAATAAATAATGTTAATATTGTGCCATATTGGAATTATTCATATGTTTTGTCTGTGATTGGTCATAAGGACCCTTTTCCCAAATGTATGGGAGTCAAATTGTGATTTTTACGTAACTTTAATCGTATATAAATAAAAAAATAAAACTTGTAGAACAATAATGATAATTTTGTGATACTCCAGTGGACTGAATAAATATATTTTAGAACTCACTGTACTAAATTTGTTATTGTTATAGGGGAAGATGAAAAGTATAATAATTATCACGTTTTCATTAAAATAAAGATATTTCGTTAACTATGTGATTTTATTTATATCCTAAAATGTAAGTTTAAATATGTCCTACTATATACAATAGTTCAGATTTCAACATAATTAAAGACAAAGCTGAAAATGTTTTTATTCATTTCATTCTTATAAGCGTGTTGCTGTTATCAAAGGCTGTTTTCTCAGGATCTGGAAGTCACATTGATGAAACCATGACTGAGTTCAATAGAAAACCCCCTTGAGATACAAAATCAATCATAATCTATGTAACTTCCAATGGGAACATACTTAAAGTTAGTTTCAAACTTCTTTTGACGTTTTCTCAAAAGTGAAATTTTAGCAAGTGTAAGTATGATGTTTTTTAAAAAAAAAAGTATGAGACTTAGGGTCATGATTCTTTCTGTGTTAAATAGCTTATTTAACATAGATTTAGAACCTGTGCTTAACTCAATACCTGCCATAAGGACCCTTTAGTCATGGACGGTCACATATTATAGTTTACGTGAGGTTTGGCACCGACTTCAAAGGGTGGGACAAATGCAATCTGTACTTGAACGGGTTATTTTTGGCTTTTTAGTTTTATTGAAGTCGGTTCTTTTTTGTTAATTTTTTTTTTTTGCTTTTTAGTGTATCAATTAAAATACTTATGGCGGGATGATTGGGGAGGTCTTGAAGGCATGAATCTCGTTTGAATTATATCCTAAATCATTACCGTTAAGGAGTTGTACCTTCCATCATCAGCTCAGCATTGGAAGAAGATGACTACCAAATGCAAATACTTACATAGTTTTAGAAAATATATGAAAAACATTATGAGTGCCTATAAAATTTCAGGTATTCCTTCGATTCCCCATGGATCTCGTCATCAGATTTTCACCAAAATTTTATGGGACCAACCTTGAGATGTCTATTTATGAACCTAAAAATAATTTTCCAAATCGACACATAAATGACGGAGTTCTGAGGTAACAAACATTAAAAAACCGGCCAAGAGCATGTCGGGCCACGCTCAGTGTAGGGTTCCGTAGTTGCTCATCCTTCACAATAAACTGCTGTTTTAAGCCCGAGGTTTACGTTAAGAAAGATTTTAAGCTCTATAAAAAGGTCGTAAACGCCCTAGAAACTGTAATCACTTATTACCTTCTGGAAGTCAACTATGGAAGTAAAATATGAAATTTGGCGATAGCTCAAAAACGGCTCGACCGATTTTGTTCAATATAGTTTTCATTGAAAGTACTTATAAGGCCTCATTAACATGAATTTTTCCGATTTTTTTTGACCCGTGGTTGAAAAGTTAGAGGGGGGGGACACATTTTTTTTTGTTTTTGGAGCGAATATTTACAAAACTGCTGACTTTATCAAAAAATAATGTTATAAAACCCCTATTATTTTTACAAGACCTATTTAACGACACCCCAAACACCAGTGTTGAAAAGAAAAAAAAAATCACCCCCACTTTAGGTGTTCGAGAGGTACCCGAAATAATTTTTTTATTTTTTTTATTTTATTTTACCATTCTGTCGGCGTTATACATACACATAATCATACCAAATTTCAGCTTTCTAGTACTAATGATCACGGAGCTAAGCCGCGGACGGACGGACGGACAGACGGACATGGCGAAACTATAAGGGTTTCTAGTTGACTACGGAACCCAAAAAAAAATACAACCTTATTGAGAACCCCCTCCTTTTTTGAATTCGGTTAAAAAGTCATGGTTTCCTTAGAATTTTACTAGAATTATACTTCTGTATTCTAACGTGAGCAAACCCGCGGGCAAGCTCCTAGTACATTGTAAAAAACACAGCTAAGATGATAAACAATTAGTAAATTATATTTGCGAAGTATGAAATCCAATAAATTAAAAAATAATGAGCATGTATAAAGCTTTAAAGATTCGAGGGATAAGTTCACTTATCCCTCGAATCTACATAATTATTACAAGCATTTAACGATTGCAGGCCGATTCCACATCAAACAAAATGATTCTATATTTTCAGGAAAAACCATGGTTTGCACGCTGCTATATATTTTCGGAAATAGGTATTTTAGGCTTCTCGAAAATACATTTTGATGGCTGATAACGATAACGAGAAGTTGTATCTCAATTGTTTGCGTATTTGGAACTATGCCATCTGAAAAAAGTGGCAAAAGCTTGCACCAAGATATATCATTCACTATCAAATCTTAATAACGAAGCTGTGTTTACTAAATATTCTCACAAAGTGGGCCAAGGCAACGCGGATGATGGATCGTGTGGGTACCAAATATAATTAGAGAATCAATCATAGTTTCTTTTTCGCGTAGACGACGTAGGCGCGCAATTATTAGTTCTCCGTCTGTTGGTTAATTTTGTGTCGCGGGATGCGTCAATTATGTTCCCATAGCGCGGCCAAGGACGCGGCGCGGGCGCCGCGGTGAATGGAAGCGCGTGCTGCTATCGCGACCGTCAGTGTCCTATTATTAGCACCAACTATATCCACCTCCATGGCACGTCACAACTGTTACTTCCAGTGCCACATAACTCAACTAATACCTACATAACACACATCCTTTGCCACAACTTGCCCCCTCTGACCCTTGACCGCGATTGCCTCCCATAACGACTGCGAGACGGACCGTAAAAACGAGCTTTTAGCGAAGATCACAGTATACACATAAAAGCGTCGTAAACCAATCGATCTTTTGTATTCTACGATTCTCTTTAGTTACGATCGTGATAAAGTATCTATATAAAATTTACGGTTGGGATCGGGAAGAAGCAATTTAGGTAAAAATATTTTCTTAAGCCCTGCGTATGTTATTCATCCATTTTTGCTCGTTTACTTTAGACGAGATCACGAGAGCAAAAATTTAAGTGCCGTGAATAAAATACGTTGATTATCGCCACCATTCTTAATATTTATTTCTCTTCTTTTCAGAACCAAAGAAAGACAAATTGGAAAATGGTGGCGAGCTGATGAGGCCCGAGCGTCCGAACTCCTTAACAGCAGGCAAGCACACGCGGCGGATATGTTATCAGGGAGACGTAGGTTAGTAATTATATCTTTTTTCATACACATAAGCCTCAGTGATTACAGGAACCGGTTTGTACTCGTATTAGAAAACTTGTAGATTTCCAGAGACCACATTTAATCAACATATTCCCGACGCCCTACTCCTCTTATCTTTAAGTACACGTCAGTATATCGGCTCTCTGCCCACATTCCTTTTGTATTCTGCTCTCCATATCTAGGTATGTTATCTTTAATAACGACATGGAAACTGCCATTCAATACCGGGGACACAAAAAAGAACCATTATCTAATAATTGCCAGACAATGTTCGTGTGATTCACTAATCTGGGCAGACGGATGTGCACTCATTGTTAGCCAAAAATCGTGGCGTAATACGTAGTGGGATTGGTTCAGTTACAACATTCGGTTACAAATGTGTAAGAGGACATCAGAGAATGATCAAAGGCTCAATTGTTTGTTATAATTAAACATAACGGAACTTTAACACATTCAGTGTTTCGTTCCACATTCACGACCAAATTAAATTTGGAAAATTCAATAAAATCCAGTCCAGTTTGTTTTGACACTCAATCAGCTAGTTCATACTCTAATATCCTAAAATGTTGTAAATATTCAGGTGGCCTCGGCCCTGTTTGGCTTTCTTCCAAACTCACCCGAGGGTGAGTATGCCTTTGCGAAGTGCATGGAATTTGCGATACTGTTTTGCTAAAAGCAACACCTTTTGACGTAATTAACTAAAAAGTACAATCGGGAACATTGAAACAAAGCCTTGTACAGACATTCCATACAAAGTGCTCTCAATTTTATAAAGCGCGTTAGTGTAGTAAAGGGTGCAGGCGACAATAGAATCGCTGCCCAACACTGTAATAAACTCATTATTAAATAACACCAACAACCCACAGTTCCTTAAAGTGGCACTCTGGTGGAATTACGCTTTTACTGCTCTGTTTACTCGTTTCTAGCTTTAAGAGCATAAGACTTCGACTTTTAGTAGCAAAGTAACTGAAAATAACAGAACATCGCATGTATAACGGCCGCCACCATACATATATATGTGGAGGACATTAGGTCATCATCGTGATACATATAAATATGACACATGATTGTATGATGTTAACTGTTCGTCCTAAAATGTGACTACAATTGTAATTCTATTTTTGATGGTGTTTCGATCTGAAATGCTTATGGAACCTTTTGCAATGAAATTAGGTGGTATCTACTATCTACATTAGCTTGATTTTTGGGGAAATGTAATATTAATATTGTATAGCATTGTCTGAATTGGCTTCCTACGAGAAAGGCTGCGCCTAGTGTAGGGGCCAGTGTAACCTCAAATTGTTAAGTTTTAGGTGCATGTTATTGTCATTTAGTTGTTATGTGGAAATTAGTTCTTTGTATAACATTAATATGATAGTCGTGTACAATAAAGAAATTTGAATTTGAATAGCAGCCCACTTAAAAAATACTTTATTTTTCCGCTGTCACCACAAACAAATTAAGAGTTTTTAGGTCAAGTTCTTCTTGGCTCATAGAGAAGAGACTAATAATTTGATAAATAGACGTTGGCATGATTGACTGATTGTGGCTCATACAGGAATTACAAACTCCAGAGAGTCTAGAAGTCTTCTTTTTAGGATTATTTTTAAAGTTCACACTTTGTATCTCTATGTTGTGTTTCGGTGACTCGGCTCATCGTATGAAAACTCTTGTTTTAATCGTAATTCTGTTACTCTCGTTCCAGTAGGCGGCTACGGAGAGCCGGGCGGGGAGGAGCAGTTGGTGCTATCGGAGCTGCCGGAGCCGCCGATCGCGCTATCCGAGATCGGGCCCATCCCGCCGCCGCCCATGTTCAGCTCGCCGAGCCCCACGCGCCACCACCACCCCCACCCCCACCCCCACCAGCACCAACACCAGCACGCGTTAGCGCAGCATGCACATTCAGACTGTAAGTATTGAGGTTACTGCTGAGACCTCTCGTTTTTTCTTTCAAACTGATGATTAACTCGAATCATGTTTTAACGCTCTAATAGACTACGACATTTATTACGTTCCCGCAAAGACACACAGGCACTCGAGAGTCTGACTAAGTGAATACATCAAGTGTCGTAGTCTATTTAAACCTAGCTTTAGGAAAAAATAAAATAACGGGGGACTCGGCACTTGGCATCAGAGAAAAAATTACGATATTTAGGTAAGTGTAGTTTAAGCATGTGACGTCACACCATTAGGTTCCATGTTTATTTTGTGACCACTAGTGACAAAGACAGTTGTCAATACCATTGAAAACTTGTGACGTAGGTCATGACTGGATGCCCCAAAACAGTTAAAGTGTCCTTGATAGATTTCTGGCTTTGTTTTACTATATGTATATGAATTAAAAAACAACAATACACAAGTGAATACAGTCAGTATGAACAAAATTTTTGAAAAATTGAATAAATAAATACCTTCGTCCCGTAATTAAGATTAAGAATCACCACGAGGCTATAGTCAGCGTTACTATTTTAAGTAATTTTACTTAGTTCTAATGATGATGGACATTCTAAGACGTGAGATCTAAGCATCTGTCTAGACAGCTAATTAATATGACACTGCGGGAGTGATAATTCACCTGATAAATTAATATCTAGACCAATTACATTTAAGCGGTGCAGTTACCGACTATTAGTAGTAATAATTAATAAATGACGGTTCTTTGCTGAAGCAAGTAAACGCTCGACAAAATACTTATATATGAAATGTATATGCCTGATCAAGATCATGATATCTGCAACGTGTGTAGCATATTTTAAATACGCCGGAAAGGGTCCCAAACATCTAGAAAAGTAACTACACGACACACTCACCAACCCGATCAAATAGAAGAACAGGATATTATCGGATGATAACCTACTAACTGCTAACGTACGAGAAATATTTTTTTCTTCTATTAAACGAAGCATTGTCCCGTTTTCCGCTAATGCTATATATGCTGCTAAGAATTTTAATTGATAGATGGTCAGTTTTCAAAAGCATTTGCGAGGATAAGGGCTTATTCGGGCCTTTTATAGTTTGATAATTAAATAATTTTAGAGCTAGTTATCGGTAGGTTAAACATAAGTAGTTACAATGTATTACCTACAAATAAAATAAGTTTCTGTCAAAAATGACATTTTAGTGTCAAGCTTTTATAGCTGACTGTACTTTTCTTTGGATATCCATCTAATGCTCACTGAGACGATTCTAAAGAGCTCAAGCTCGGTAGGATTGATTTTTCTATTATAGAGTTCCTATGGCCACCTTTCGGCTCCATCATCAGATCAGCCCCATGGTACCATATTATTGTATTGTCATCAAAGTTAAGTAAGCATGCAAAATTTCAGCTCAATCGGTTGACGATATCTGCTTCAAAATTGAGTTGCAAGATTCCACCCGAACAAACATACTTTAAACATACCAGGCAAGCTAAATATAAGTTTCTGTCAAAAATGACATTTTAGTGGCAAGCTTTTATAGCCGACTGTACTTTTCTTTGGATATCCATCAAATGCTCACTGAGACGATTCTAAAGAGCCCAAGCTCGGTAGGATTGATTTTTCTATTATAGAGTTCCTATGGCCACCTTTCGGCTCCATTATCAGATCAGCCCCATGGTACTATATTATTGTATTGTCACCAAAGTTAAGTAAGCATGCAAAATTTCAGCTCAATCGGTTGACGATATCTGCTTCAAAATTGAGTTGCAAGATTTCACCCGAACAAACATACTTTAAACATACCAGGCGAGCTAAATAAAAGCTTGTAAAAACGTTATAATTATAGCCGAAGACGACGACGACCAAGACGAGGAGGAGGAGCAGCTGACCATAGGCGCGGACACGTCGCGGGTGGAAGAGATCCCGCCGAAGGAGCCCAGCTTCAACGCGGTCCCTCTCAAGTCGGCGCTGAAGAAGCGGCCCGCGGCCTCGCCCGCCGCCACGCCGCTCGCCACGCCGCTGGCGCCCCGCCAGGACCACCACCATGCCAGCTTCAAGTCAGTATACTTTCCAACAACTACTATACCCATGGTAGGTGCGAAAATAGGGCTAATCTCAGGGGCTTAATTCGATGACCTTTTTTTTTTTTTTTTTTTCAATTTATTTGGGACAACAAACAGTAACACACATAGATTAAAAACACAATACTTAAAAGAATTTGAAACATGTGAGACCAATCACGTTATCCACGTATTACAATAATATAACTAGAGCGCAAGCAACAATAGGTACACAGAAATTGTATAACAGTCTGGGAATAACAATTACCTACTTACAATATCAGAACTTAAATACAGAGCAAACTAGGCGTAAAAATAGAATGATTCATTCCAGTACCGCGGCAAGCTCAAACATAACCTCGCTGCAACTTCATTAGAACATTATTTTTGTAAACAGTGTCTGACATCATGAAGATGTCAATTTCATTAAAGTGTGTGTTATATGACTTGACTAGCCATATGTAAAGGATCTCGGTGGCCTGCGCGGGTGCGGCAGCGCGCGGTCGCGAACACTGCAGACTTATAATAGCCATATGAGCCATGTATCGACTATATTATGGACAACTAACTATATGCAATTTTCCTTTCAAATTAGCTCTATCACGGCCATGTATTAGGCCAATACATATCGATTTTTCGAGCTGCATTAGATGGTATTGCCAAGTTTTCATTTAAAAGGTAAATAGCTTGTATATAAGTCGGAAATCTGTCTTTAAAAACTAAATAGCATATCGTTAAAGCTGGAAATTTGGATATTCAGATGCTCATGCTCTAATTTTTATGAAGACGAACTCGATTTGATTATATTTTAATCATCCTGGGATTTTAGGCCAGCATACTGTTTACGTAAAATGAACTATTTGAAGGCACTTTCAATAATCTCGATTTCAATAGATCTACTGTGTTATTTAATTTACGTGCAATTGATTCAACCAACGAAATATACGAACAAAAACGATGGCGAATATTTTTTTATCCTAAATATAAAATAAAATGATAGTTAATTAGCTAGTAGGTACTTTTGTTCATTCATACACTGAACAAAATATATAGTTATGCTAAAGTGAATAGGTAATTACAATATTAAAACTATCGTGAGTTCGCCTCCATACAACTCAACATCGACCCCGACGCTGAAATATGGGTATAAACGCATCCGAATATCCTATCCCTGGTTATTTAAATCGTCGAATTTAGCCCCTGTTGATTACCCGATATATGTGCAGAGAAAAGTATCTGTTATGCAATACAGTTACTTCAATTCATCTTGGCGAGCGGCACTTCACATTAGTATGCTTGTAAATACACAACTCAGATTTGTGTGAGGACATGGTCATCGAATTCCTTGTTGCACCCAATCCCCGTATCTATACAAGCTTTCTGCACATATACTCCCGTGCGCCAAGGTAAGTTAAGTTACTTGTACAAACATACATGACATACTTTTCCTGCAGTTACTGAGCCAGTTTAAACAGTCGTGTGAGGACCTTTATTACCTTAAAACTTAAACTAAATTACCTTACGTCGAACTGTTGACTGTTATGTCTAGTGATCTGGGCAAATTAAAGTTTCCATTTTGATGATTTTGAAGTTTTCGGTTCTGTTGGGGCTAAATAAAATCAAAACTAGAATCCCTACTACACAATGTCTGCTTATAGTTTCAGTTACCACATTTTTTGTTTAGTTTGCGAATTTCCAAGGTAGATCAGATTTATGTAAATACTCTAATGATATTTTGTTTTGGTATTTGTTGCCGTCTGCGGCAAATACCAAAGACTTTAAAGTTATCAAATACTGGCTCTTCTTTAATTTGATGGGACCTAATATTTTGTAAGAACACGTTACTGAAAATAAGTTTATATCTACACATGTATGTTATTTTATTTTATGTGGTATTTAACGAAAGCATACTTGAATGCATTGTGGATAACAATTCTAAACAAAAATAATAATATTTGATCCTAGTTATTATCGTCTGCTGGTCTTCCTAAATTACCTCAGATACATTTTTCAACACTTTGAAAATATCTGCTTATATGCAATTTATCCCAACATGTTCTACATAATCAAAAAACGATTTATGCGACCAAGGTTAAAATCTATTCAAGTTCCTGCGATAATCGTGTGATACTAACATTATGTAAATAAGTATTTGGGCGTGATTGTGAAATTGTTTGTTTCCACCATGCTCCGGGCAGACGGCCGCCGCCCAAACCGAGGACCCGATTTTGGTAATTGTCAAAGCTATGTCAGTGTTGTCGGCACGGCCAGAGGCCTTTGGACGGCCATGCATCGTGCATTGCACCCTCAGCTCACTGTCATCTTTTACATCTGTCGTGACGAATGCTCTCTAAGCACGACTCCTTCCATCTCCTTTCTGGCTATATCGCATTACATACGCTCAACCAGGTCCATGATAGTTGAGTAAATCACGTGATAGAAGAATACTAGGCATCCGTCACTTTCGCATTATACGTGTCAGAAAGTGACAGATACTTGTCATTTATTTATCCCGTGATTAACGTGACCGTCATAGGCCCTTTGTAGTCCTGTCACTAATTTGTTTCTCAATTTGTGAACGAATCGCAGTACCAAGAACGTATCCAGTGTGAAAAGGTGATTAACAATACACGCGCCAGTGATGTCATGCTTCCCACATATCTACTAATTACTTCCACTCGTGAATATTATCACATGCAATCATTAACACGATACGATTACGATTTATGATATTGTTATCATAATTGATCGCGTTAACTCGGTGTCAGCGTATATTTAATAGATGGCATTCATTTCCCGCGATCCATGTTATGGTTTTGTTATGTGTTGCATGTTTATGTCTCCTTTAGATTTAGTCTTTAGTTTATAGAATAGATTTAACTAATACGGAATTGTAAAAAATACGACGTGATTATATATATATATATATATATATATATATATATATATATATTTCATATTTTAGTCCATGTTTAGAATTCATTGCTTTGATAAAATAATAAAAGTTAACTTTGATTTTGCTTATAGCATCCGTGTCCGTTTTCATTTATATGTTGTTGCTTTACTCGTCAAATAATTAGATAATAATTTATTAGATACAATATTTGTCGTAGAATCTTAAACAAAACCGTAATAACTTGTATATTATTGTGGTCAAGTGCAATTTACGATGTACGGATGCTATTCAAAGCTGCCCTATTGCTGCGTACATGCACCGGATGCCCACACCAACCAATGTTAAGATCGCAACATACAGACACGAATGACGTCACAAACATAACACATCAACGCGTCATTCAATTCACAAAAAAAATAACGCATTCGCGCGTATCCGGCCGATTTTATGATTATGACGTCACGGACTTCCGTTGTATCTGTTCAGTCATTCTTGTTGATATTTGAGATGCTTTTTCATTCATGCGCGGAAATGTAGCTGTTATGTGCTTGAGGATAAACCTCTTCAACACGTTATTTTGTAATAATAACGTTGAAGACGTTGTCATTCATTTATCAATGGCTCTATATTGGAAGGATTTAAGTTTAAGACGCACACAAATACGAGTTATTATTTACTTGGACGTTTAATGACTTTTGTTCAAGTAAATAAACGATACGGGAGTAAAATTGCTGTCTTAACACCCATATAACTATACGATATACCCGTAGGCACTTAATTTGGAGTTTTTATGTCCGGGTGAACATAAGTGGCGTATTTTTAAGGTTCCAACTAATGAAAAATAATATTCTCTGAACATTGCTGTTATCATTGAGAAAATAATAGTAGTAGTAATAATAGTAGCTAGGACTTGAAATTGAGGAGATCTTACAGAGAGGCCTTTGCCCAGCAGTGGGACACTCCAACGGGCTAATAAAAAAAATAAAAAAAGAAGGACTTGAAATAGAAATAGTTAGCATCTGTAATAATGTGGCATGGTTGGGTGGACAGCAGCCGGCCGGTGCGTGTGGGCAGCGCCCTGGAGAACAAGGAGAACGCGCGGCCGTGGGAGGGCGCGGGGGAGCTGCGCGAGGAGCACGCCGGCGACTCGGACCGCGTCGCCGCCAAGCTCGCGCGCAAGGAGAGCCTCAACATCAAGCTCGCGCTCCGCCCCGATCGACAGGAACTCATCAATAGGTAACACTTTGTTTTTACTATTTGCTATCAAACTGGTTAGGGCTTGTGCACAAATCACGTGAGGTTTTTTCGGCTACTTTTTGACCCCCCCTCCCCCCTGGTGATATTTGGTGAGGTTCTTTGCGAACCCCCCCTCCCCCTCACTACCTCACGTGTATTTTTTTTCCGCCAAATTTTCGTAAAATAGACTAGCTATTTTGAAGTATTTAACAAGTGAAGATTTATTTTTAACGAAACCGTGAAAAAATATCGATTTTTTCTTAGTTCGTTCACTGTAGAAAAATACACGTGAGGTCTCCTTATACCCCTTCCTCCCCCAACGTGATATATCGTGATTTTTTCGTGACCCCCCCTCCCCCTATTGAACGTCACGTGATTTGTGCACAAGCCCTTATCTACACTCATATTGTTCAATTACTGTAGTCATTTCCGATTCTATAGAAAAACTACATTACTTGGCAGCGACCAAAATCTAAGATATGTAATTTCATACCATACAGTACCATATCCCCCGCGTGACCACCTTGAGCACGCCCGCCGCGGCGCGAGGTCGACTCTTTCATTCTTTAGCTTCGCGGGCTGACTGGCGGTACCGAATACATTATATCTACATAAAAGAAAATCTATGATAATGATGATGAATATGGGTGTTGATAAAGTAGTGTTGTGCAACTGGACATAATTAGGTCTTAAAACTCGGGTGTGGTTTTAGGAAGCGAGCCGAAATCGAGTTTCATAATAGGATCACACGAGTCGTACTCTTATTATGTAACAGTTGCATTAATTATTATGAACAATCCATAAATGCTCGGATCAAGACGTAGAAAACGTAGGACGCGCGCCCATCAGAACAGCGGAGTAGATCCGTGAGAAGTATGGCCTGGCGTAGGGCTACTAAACTTGCATGGAAAAGAAAAAAGAGCCTCACCGGGAATCTAGTGGGTTTCACACTTATCGACATAAATTGTTGTATTTCTTGTGCCTTATAATAAGGGGCATCCAGTGTTAAAAATATACGAGCCAAAACTACATCGAGAGCGCTATTTACGGATTACGTAAATAGCGCTTATAATTATAACAATAAACAGGCTACAGTATTGTTCATTGTAGTTGTCAGGAGAGAATTTTCTTTCATTCTGGTCGCAATATGGTATTTATTTAGAGCAATTTTAGTATGTAATTTGACATAAGCTAGTTGAAGTTGTAAAATTATCAGCTACTTTTGATGATGACCGTACTGTAGTAAAGTGCACAGCTGACGCGACGAGCTCGCAGATCGGCGATCCATGCCTAGGCGTGTTTATTTTCGTATGCATCGTCAGGCCAACTCATTGTTATCAATCTTTTATGTCTTCCTGTTTCTTTGATCGCGCTCTTGGCACTGGCATTGATATCCCAGCGCCACAAAACGACCGCCGCTATTACAGGACATTGCGGATTAAATCTGGCACGGTTTATAATAAAACTATTGCGCTAAAATAGGTAAAATAACGATCATCAATAAGTATAAACCGTCATAAGCTAACCTAATGACAGGCGATTAATTAAGGTTACCCTGAACTAGGAGATTTGGGCCTCTGCCAAGATTTCGCGTTAATCGGACGTTATGAAAACATTCCCGGCGCGTCGCGAGCTTCGCAAATTTTATTTCGCCGCTCAGTCGCTAGCGCTCGGACGCAATCGGAGCGGATAAATCTCGACGTCAAGTCACGTTACGTCAGGCGAACTAATTGTTGCCGGTCTTATGTCACCGGAGTGTACATACTCGGCTGGATGAAGTGTTTACCGTTGGTGCGCAGGAACATCCTGGTGGTGCAGAGCGAGCACGAGCGGCAGGAGTCGTGGGAGGCGATCGGCGCGCGCCTCATCCGCCGCCTGTCCATGCGCCCCACCGCAGAGGAGCTCGTCGAGAGGAATATACTCAAAAGTGAGACCCTACTATGCCCTTCCTACCGTATTACCTACTCATTACAGAAACACGTGATTCTCCCACCGTGAAATCGAATTGTGTGTTTCGCCACCCTTGCCTGTCTCATGCATCGTTCTACGCGCTAGAGGTACCCGGAGGGGTACAGCCAAACCGACTACCGTCGAAGTGAAGTTCTTCGTTCACTCTAGAGAATAAGCCTCATCTTTGTGTAATAAATAGTGAATTTTGTTTACTCGCAGAACGTGAACATTATTATGCCACACCGAAACTCAAAACAACAAGATTTTAGTAGTCATGCGTAAGAAACGAACTCATTCGTTATGCCCGAATAAATAGAGTTGATACATTTCCGCCGTGAATGAGTCTGTTTACTTGTGGAGCGGAACAATTTGACTTATTAACCATCTGGAATATACTATTTAAAGACATTGTTGATCAACAAACACTAATTCAAATGTTCCAGAAAACGCGAACCTATAATTCCTGCCAAAACATTTGAGTGCTAAATAATTAGAACAGTGACGTTGTGGTATTACCGTTGGCCTATTTCCCATTATTACAATATGTCCCGACATGCTCTAGTGACTTCGTCACCTCAATCTAGTATGACCGTTTCGAGTTGATACGATTTCAGTGACCAAGTTTTTGTTCATTTGGAGTAATACATTTCTTTTGTACAGGTCAATCACCTGCCGAAGAAAAGAAACAGAAAGAGGAAAAGAAACGGTATCTTCTTCGCAAACTTAGCTTCCGACCCACCGTCGACGAGCTCAAGGAGAAGAAGATTATACGTTTCAGTGACTACATCGAGGTCACACAGGTAAGACACGTTTTGTCGCCATGCATGACTGACACAAATCAGATCAATAATCAGATTATTAATTCGTTCATAAATGATACGACGGTTACAAGAACTAACCATTTCAGAATCATTATAGTTTGACTCGTAAAAACTGCTTGATTTCGGTGATCCAATATAGCATGCGTATGATGGTTTTGACAAATCAGCCTCATCCGCAAATATCGAGGAAAATGAAACATTTTAAACCCTTTCCTGAAATGATGTCTATTGGGTTAATAGTGATGATGTTAAATTCTAGACATACTATAGAGTTGTATGATAAAAATTAGTTAATATGTCATGAAATGAACAAAAAAATTAAAGACACTTTAACTGATACACGGATAGTGGCGCTACAAACAGCTTTCATACGGCAATGATGAGCATACGAGGGGCGTCTGAAAAGTTCTAAGCCTAAGATAGAAAAAAACAATTTACACAAATGAACTCGTGTTTATTTTTCAATATAGTCTCCTCCTAAATCAATGCATTTTTACATTTTTTATACAGTGCTTTTAGGCCATTAAAAAAATAATCTTCATTTTGCCCTTCAAAATGCTCCTGTACAGCCGCCTTCATCTCTTCGTCACTTCTAAATCGCTTTCCCCTCAACTCTTTCTTCAAATTATTGAATAGAAAATAATCGCTTGGGGCTAGATCTGGGCTGTAGGGTGGGTGGTCAATTTCGTCAAAACCAACTTCCTTCAGAGCACGCCTCGCAACATTAGCGGTGTGAACGGGTGCGTTGTCTTGCAAAAACAAAATGCCTTTCCTTAGTTTACCCCGCCTTTTCTCAACTATGGCTTGTCGCACCTGTCTTATTAGATTTGCATAATAAGTTCCGTTTATCGTAGAGCCTTTTTCTAAATAATCGATTAAAAGAATGCCATCACAATCCCAAAATACCGTAGCCATTAACTTAGAGGCCGACTTTTGCACTTTAAATTTCTTCGGCGGCCTTTCACCCTTTTCAATCCACTGCATCGACTCAGACTTACACTCCGGGTCATACTGTCTGATCCATGTTTCATCAACAGTTATTCGGGAACAAACTTCATCTAAATCATCTTCGCACAATTCTAAAAACGCCCGAGAAGTTTCCACACGACGTACTTTATCGAAGGCCGTTAGCATTTTCGGTACCCAACGAGCACTGACTTTACTCATGTACAAATGTTCATGTAAAATTTCTCCGACTCTTTCTTTACTAATACCTAAGACCTCAGCTATTTGCCAAACCTTAATTCTTCTATCTTCTAATACCAGCTTTTTGACTTTTGCTACGTTTTCTTCGGTCACTACCGATATTGGCCGCCCTGAGCGGCGGTCGTCTTCGATCGATTCCCGTCCGAGTTTAAATAAGCGACTCCACTTTTTGACTGTGGCATAAGAAGGCCCAGAATCACCGTAAATAATAGCCATTTCCTCAAAAATACACTGCGGTGATTTGTCACTTTTTGTAAGGAATTTAATTACAGCACGGTGCTCAATTTTCGTAATATTCGTTGGTAATTCACACATGATGTACTTTTCCGTTGAATATCTCGAAACAGAATAATAAAAACGTGACATGTTATTTTTTAATAATTTGTTTTTAAATGGCCTTTCTAGTGGCCAGTATCATAAACGCATATATAACCTCGAAATACCTTAGGCTTAGAACTTTTCAGACGCCCCTCGTACGTCATATATACATCATATTTGCATTATTAAACTTCAATAGCGATTTGTCAAGGATTTGAACACTGTATGCACGCTAGTTATTAATTTTTACTTATAGTTGTAATTCTCTTATAAGTGAATTTTGTAAATTCTTTCTGAGAATAAAGTTCTTAAACCATGTGTGTCACTAACCAAATTCAAAATATTATTTACCGAAATGCTGCTGAATCCTTCGTTCTCCTTGCGAAATAAATAATGAATCCTATTGAAAAAAACTGAATTTTCATCACTGTGGATAGATTTCGCTTTATTATGTATAAATTACTTAAATTGTGCCGAATGTTTAGTGCTGTTTCCTCTTTGTTTACATCAGTGACATTCACCGACTTTCAACGTCAGTCAATCAACGTCAAAAATGTGTCGTTACCAGTTAAATAAATTAGTACCACTAAAATCAGCAATATATCGTGGGCCGAAAAACATCCTAGTGGGCTATACATGCAGTTGATCCCAATAAACAATTGAATCTATAGACATCCTCAAAAACATTGTACGTCATGCCTATTGTAATTAAATCCTGGCGCTCATTTGATTTTTTTCGATTCGCAATACTAGCAAACCAGTTTTTTTTAATGTATAGTTGAGTCAAGTATGATTTTTATTGTTTTTTTTTTTTTATATAATAACAACAGAAAGTAAACTAGCGTGTCTAGCCATTAGTCACAGCATTTAAAGCATGAGTAAATGTGTCGACGCATTTCGAAATAGAATTAATTAATAGCCCATGAAATGTAAATAAATAAAAGTTTGTCCTAAACAGACCTTCAAAATGTTATTTAATATAACTACAAACAGATACGTGTACTTTAAAACTCGATAGAACGCGTTTTGTAGTTTGCTCGCGCTGTGGTCGTTCGGGCGTAGCCTGGGCAATGCACGCTCATAATATGTGTCACTGTGACACAAATTATACCTAATTTAAATACAAGTTACTGCTGCCGTGGCAGATGCTTCACTAATAAAGAAAGCGGACATGTCCGGCTGTTCGCCAAAAACAAAAACATTTTCCAGTACAACGTTGGACGTTGCATCGCGGGTAACTTGAAATTTTCTTAGCAACTGGTACCATGATGGTACCCGTTATCGATTTTCTTTTTTAAATCTTAATTTATAGGATCGACAATCAAATAATAAATAACCAGCTTTCTATAAGATAAGGAATCCTGCGAGTTTGTAACACAGTTTCCTTGCTCAATATACTTAAAGTCACGTTTTCCTGGTGTTTTGTTCAATGAGCTTTCCCTTTTTTTCCCTCTTAGAGTGTATTATGTTTACTAGGCGCACGACTACGACCGGCGCGCGGACAAGCCGTGGACGCGGCTGACGCCGCGCGACAAGGCCGCCATCCGGCGCGAGCTCAATGAGTTCAAGAGCTCCGAGATGGCCGTCCACGAGGATAGCAAACACCTCACAAGGTAATAACATTATTCAAGAACTGTAACACTATACTTCTTTAGTTTTTGGTATACCAGTACTGCAGCCCAAGTAGGTATCCATAATTTAAACTGAGCAACGTGGTAAAAGTTGCGTGAGTTCGTTAGACGGACTTACGCCGGGTTCTTTGGCTTGGTTGTGTTGTAATATAATAAGTAAATGTCGTTGGTTTTTGTTTGATCAACGCGATTTTTAGTGTAGGCTGGAAAGATGCATTGTTATTAAAATCAAATTACAATTGCCACATAGCTGATGTAGTGGCAATTAGCCTAATACTCAAATAATTTGACCGAGTTCAAACTGTAACAAAACAATAAATTGTGTCTTACCTGCTTTACCCTAGGTAAATTTCTGATGCTACTCAACTATGTCACGCTCCCACCATGGGTTGAACGGGATAGGATGTTGCGTGTAACACGTTCACTGTCTCAGTTTGAACATGTAAACCTTATGTCTCTGTAATAGAGGCTTGAAGTAACCTCACATATGGGTCACGGAGAGTGAAAGTGTTTAAAACTCAATAGCGATCGATTCGAGAAAATGATTGAATTCAAATAAAAAAATAAAGGAGTGATTGTTCGTGTGCAGGTTCCATCGACCATGACGGCTGCGCGCATGCCTCGTGGAGCGCTCGCGGCGCGGCTGAGCGAACAGCGCGCATCGAGCAGCGCGCATCGAGCAGCGAGCAGCGCGCATCGAGCAGCGCGCATCGAGCAGCGAGCAGCGCGCATCGAGCAGCGCGCATCGAGCAGCGAGCAGCGCGCATCGAGCAGCGCGCATCGAGCAGCGCGCATCGAGCAGCGTGCAGCGCGCGCGGCGCCTCACTGTGATCGTTACATATAAACTAACTTATATATTGACTTCTGCGACACGCCGGGAGCCGACGCGACAGCTTACCGGAGCGAATCGGTAAAGTGTTGAATATTCTAAAGTTGCGTTATACCGCCGTTCCGAACTTACGTTTTGTATATGCGTACCGCGAGTGCAATCTTGTTTTAAATTGACCCTTTATTGTAATATCCTAGTTATTGCCGAGTACAATTTTATTACTTTAATGGTATCGTTTTATGTTAAGTTGTATTCTAAGCGTACCTATACATTCTTTTAATTGACCTTCGCGAAAGGTTAGTGATACTGATTATTATGATGGAGATTATGTGCTTGAAGCTCGGTGTATTGTGAGATTTTCGAGTGAATCGTTTTGGAATGTGAAACGTATCCATCATATGTAGATTTGTGATTTTTTCTTATATTGCTAGCTATTAGCTCCGTAGTCATTAAGCTAGATTCGATTTTAATCATATTTATTTCACATATAATTGATATATTTTTATGGTCACAATAAATTTTTATCTATAATTTGGAAATTATAGCTTTATTGAGGGCGTACATCTTGAATTGAACTTTTGTCGCGTGTCTTATTGTTATTAAGAGAAATTTTAAAACGTGAGATACTGCCACTAATTTATACTGTTTCATCGTGAGACATGTGTAGTTCGAGTAAAGGGCCACGTGATATCGCCCGAGACGTAATTGTAGTCGGATTGTTGCATTACACTGTTCAAACCTACGTGTACAATATGTTGTACAGTACTACCATAGGGGTGTAGGTGTTATATTGGTATACATATGTTGTAATCAATAATATAACCTAATTAATGTAGTCTTCTTGGGAATCCGCAATTTATTTAAACAGTTGAGAGATTGAGATGTGCTTCCAGATGCTGTGTAATATAACAATAAACAAATTAGAACATAGATTGTAGACGCGACAACTACAAGACAATGTTTCTAGATCAAAATAAGTTTTGCTATCTACGTAATCTTATCGAATTCGTAGGATACGGAACTGTCGCGGCTAATATACCACCTAACATCTCCTACCATTTCTACAGCCGGCGATACAGCTGAGATTATTCGTTTAGTAACTTCGACTAAACTCAAAACTGGAGATTACACACAATATTACGATAACAATTATACGTAGTAATGCGACGATATTTCTTAGTACAGGGAAATGCACAGTGATCACAAAACGCACAGACAGCGCGCTGTCATCGTTCAGAGTATCTTACCACATTAAGCGACGAGAGGCTTCCGTCTTCGTGGACGCGAGCTCGACTATTATTATCATAGACAATGTCAGGCAAATCGGCGGGAACAACTTGTTTAACATCTTGACGCTCTTACTTAGGACTAGCGTTATCATATTCGACGTTGAACGAAGTATTGCGTAAAGGACTCAGTAATTTGATCGAATAAGCTCTTATAAAGATGTAGATGTTAAATTAATATATACGCCTTCTGAGATTAAATTTTTATCGTTTTGTACTGAATCAGCGGTACGTGTAATCGAAGTACCTCTTCATTTCCACGACGTCGGTCGTATTGTCTAAAATGATAGTATAGAGAGCAATAATAATATCAGTTCGGTATGTTAAAATGTAAAATCTTTAAAACTTTAGTGTTCAGAACATGTTTTCATTAATTGATAATTTCTTAGTATGTAAACCCATAAATAGAATTGTAATAAAATCATTTTATATCGCAATGTATCATTGTTTATTAGCGGTGCCATTTTGTGACGTGCTTTATACTGAAGTCAATACGTGTCTTGTTTATGAGAGCATTAACAAATCGAGTAGCTGACGCGGTTCGGTGCCGGCGACCCGGTCGCACTTGCCGCAGACGGACGGTTGGCGACCGCTGCTAGTCGAGGGTACGGCTCTCGCCCGCCCTTTCCCGTTCACTCCTATACCAACCATAACATTGTCATTAACATAAGTTTATGTATTACTATACGATAATTTAATTATATTTCTCTCATATTAAGCGATTTCGTAATCACAGTACTTTATGCAATATTATAAATAAATAGAGAGCTACAAAAGTTGTAAATGGTGGTTAATCTTGAGACCATTCCATTATAGATAAAATTGGAAGCCAAATGACGACTTATTTTTCTAAAACGTTTTGTTAGATTTGCAAATAAACGTTAAAATAAAATGTAGGCGTTAATCGATATTGTATTATAAGAAGACATTCAGATTCCAAAGATCTAAGGCTCAACTAAATTCTTTTAACTAGCTTATGTATTGCCATTATAATTATGTATATATATATATGTTATTGCGATATATCGTGCGACTGTTGATGTCTCAAGTGACTGTTGGAGAAGTGAGTATATTTAGCTGTTATATCGAAGAAACATCGCGTGCAATTCACGGGGCTGTTGAAACGAAATTAATGATCAAGTCGTCATGTGCTTAGTTTAGTTAGGTATATACAAACGAAGGTAACGTACAGCGATGTCACTTCAATTTAGCCGCTTCCATATAAATCTTGCGTTCATGTACCTACCATGTCTATTCGTGACCATAGTTGATATTAAAACGTTTACTTCGAGTAAAAATACTTAACCAACTATTGTGATACAACTTTTTATCAGTAGTATTCGCTCGGTTTATTGAAATACTTTCTTTTCTTGATGTTATGGAGAGAATGTCAAAGCAAATATGGTAAAAAAACTGTATTTTATGTAATCAGAGTATGAGAACATTGTACCTATTGAATATTCATTTAGATACCTACCTACAAATTTGACTAGCTCTTTCACGACTCCCAGTTATTTAGTCAAATAATGTAAGCACTTTACTAAGTACCCTGGTCCCTTGCCAAACTCATTTCCTACATGATTTATACTTATATTTCTCGTTACGGCATTCTCTTACATTTTAACGTCGAAGGTGCTATATGTTAGCAATTGTGTACACCGAACAATCATCTCTTAACGATAGTATTCCACAATGAGATTTGTGTGTAAATTTACATTGACAAGGCGTTCTCGGCAACAATTATGTTGTAGCTAGAGAATTTATTTTTATACTTAGTATACAGTGGCAGTTTGCATTTTTGATGTCATACCCTATTCAAGTCTTTGATGCACGTGTTTATTCTTTTTTATAATGGAAATATAAATTTGTGGTAAACGTAAGAATATGTTAATCTTGTTACAATAATTATGATACAATAAATTGTATTGCCAGCAACAACTATTTGAATGCTGATTACAAAGTACCAATGAGAACATGTCTGTATATAATTTTAATTATGATGTATATTACGGAATCTCTTTTTTCCAACGGTATCGCGCGCGCGTCTCTTTCGTGCTACTACGATATATAAATTGCTACCTTCAGTAATTTGTTTACTGTTGCTTTTATTTGAATATTGTGTAAATTATTAATGACATGTTGTAATAAGTATATTTTATAATAGCCATAATTACTTGTTTTATATAAGGTAAGTCTGTAAATACCATGATTATACATTAAGTTTTATACTCGATTGTGTTTTTTTATCTCCATCCCTCCCTACACTAAATCTCGTAAGCCCGTAATCAAATTAAGAAAGCTCGAGTGAATAAGCCGAACCGGTTACGGTTGATATCGGTCGTTCATTATTATCGGGCATTCAAAGTATTGTTTCGAGAATTGCTACGGAGGCTTTGACCCGCGAGGCTGTGGTAGCACTTTCGATGGCGCTTAAGTTATGGTCGCGCGGCCGGGTTGCGACGAGAGAAAGTTAACTGTAGTCCGTGCCCGTTACCGGGCGCCTGCCGCCTGCCGCCAGTCCGCGCCGCGCGCTGCCCGGCTAACTACGCGCGCTCACTTACCCACACGCGCCCGCGCAATGTTTACATTACACCCGACGATCCCGCGAAAAGATAACAGAAAGCGACAGTGCCAATAAGTGCGCCGTTACACCGCGGACAGTGATCCCCAGGGGAGAGAGAGATTAGGGGTCCCAGTGTGAAAGTGCAGCGGACAAAGGAACGGAATGACGTTCTCTGGAAGTATGAAGGAGAAGCCGCGATCCGCGAAAAACACATGGGAGTCGGAGGTGAGATTCGATGGTTTCTATCATTGTTTGACGGTGCTTAATTAATACAGGCGCGCGTGATTCACAGTATTGTTATGAATACAATTGATAGATCTTTATATTTTATATGCATGGGTATTTGAGCGAGTCATTAACGGAGGTTTAGTACCTTTTCTCTTTGCCGAGTGTGTAGGCTATATGTAGGCTTTAGCAAGGCTATTTTTAAATATTAATAAACAAATAGGAATATCCTATATAATTATATAATGTTCTTATTGTACTTCATATCAATTTTAAAACGCTGGTCCAATAGGAATATCCTTGTCTACCTAATAGAATCTGGAAAACACTTGATGTAAAACAAGTAATAAACATAAAACGAAAGTTACTAGGAAGTTCATGTACCAGGTTATATTGATTATAAAAAAACCGGCTAAGTGCGTGTCTGACTCACGCACCGAGGGTTCCGTACAAATACTTATCCCATCTTAACTGGCCGGGTTCAGTTAAGTTGGCACCTGGTATGGATGTCGCCGGATACAAATGAGGTGCAAAGTTAACGCAACCGATCACGTTTGTTGTATGGGAGCCCCCTTAAATATTTATTTTATTCTGTTTTTAGTATTTGTTGTTATAGCGGCAACAGAAATACATCATCTTTGAAAACTTCAACTGTCTAGCTATGACGGTTCATGAGATACAGCCTGGTGACAGACGGACAGCGGAGGCTTAGTAATAGGGTCTCGTTTTTACCCTTTAGGTACGAAACCCTAAAAAGTTATTTGCGAATTTCGTGTCGATTTTTAGTTACATACCACTACTATAGGTGGGCTCAATGTTGCTTAATTACCTGCCTCATATTTTCCTTAAGTTTGACCTCAGTAAAGTCAAAAGATTCGGTTCTAAAAATAACATATTACTAATAAGGTATCTACTTATATGTCTACCTAGAAGCGTATAAACGTAACTTAACTCCATCCAAGTCGTTTAAAAAATCACACAGTTTATGTAATAATTAACAAGGCTACCTTAGTCTCGGCATAGCTAGCATGTCTCGGTAAACAATAGGTACACATGCGTTGGGCTCCGTTAACTCAACCCCTTTCAATTATTTAAAACTGCAAAAACTTACGTATTCCCTTTCATTCCCTATACAAGAAAAGCAGCGTTAAGTTTTTTGTTGGTATAAACCAATGTTATAAACATTAATTTTATACCTACCTACTTATTTAGAGCTAGGTATGTTGGTGCAGTCTAACATAATAGGTCTTATTTACTTGCATTTTATTTTCTAACAAACAATTCAAACAAATAAAAATGGTGGGCTTTATTTTGTTAGGCATTATATACCATGCAATAGGTAGGTATTTGTGGTAATCATAAATTGATTACACATTTACGTATTAAACCTACATTTAGTTAAAACAAATGCTTTGCCCTTTCGAGAATAGGACTGCGCTCAACCGTGTCTAAGTATTTACTTAACTAACTACTAAGTAAATCTGCTATGCCGATCCTGCTAAGCTTCATGCTTTTAACTACATGTTTGGAAGGTGGATAATTATACCCATAACTTGTTGCGTGGTATGTTCTCTGTCCTTAGCGTTTTTTGCGTTTGCCTCTCACTATACCCGTACCTAGTCAGTGCAATGCCTTGCCGACCCGGAATATAATATAGCGGCGTGACATGTCTTAAATAAATTGACAACAAAACAAATCGGCTGCTGATTTTATCGAACAGGTTTTGACCGGGAAGTGTTGTTTGAAACCTTATGCAGACTAACAAAAAGGACCGCTACCTAGGTACCTACTTACCCATGTGCAACTTACATTTAAAAAAAACTTAGTATATGTTTCTATAAGATATTGGTTATAAGCTTCAACCTACGTAATAAGGTCGATTTGACACCATTAGGGTGTGGAACCCTAAATAACATAACAGATACTTAGCAAGGATTTCCTTGCAGATAGTAATTTTTTATTAGGCACTTTGCTGTATAAGCGAGCTGTTGCTTGTAGGTATCAATACCTACTCATTCTCCTAATAGGTAAGTATGTATACGTAAGGTCATGTGTCATATAGAACCTATTTCATTAACTAATAGTTGTCGTAGGAGTTTGAATAGGTAGAAGCTACCTGGTTGCGAACTTTATACCTAATATAAAATTAAACAAAAGTTTACGACCAAACTAACTACACCCACTTTTTTTTTAATGTTTAACCATGTATGTCTGATTAAATAGGTACGTTATTGCGTTAACAGCTCCCTAACTTTCTTCTTAGAGATTGGGAACGAATCGATATATTTTTTAGTTTTCCGGTAAATTGGTAAATCAGCTGAGTTCGCGAAGTGTGTCAGTGGACGTTAACGGAGACGCGCAGGCGCAGCGATCCGGGTCAGCGCTCTTCCGACTCGGACACTAGCCGATTCTATCGCCAATAACATGTTTCACACACGATCATAATCATAATCTAAGTAACCGGCCAAGTGCGAGTCGGACACGCGTGTAACGACTCACGCTTGACCAAGTTTATTATTAGTCGTTTTTCTACGTCCACGTATAGGGACTAATGAATTTACAGCATTTAAATAAAAAAAAAACGTAATAGAGGGGCGCCCGATCCATAAGAGGCTACGCATGGCCGGCACATCACAAGACCGATATGAAAGAGCCAAGGAACGTCGACCTCCAATATACACTATGCTATTCGTTCTTTAGGATATGATATGCCTCACCATCAGGAACATTAATAATTTCAATATCCTATTACCAACACGGTTTCAAAGATAGATTTAAAAAACCGGCCAAGAGCATGTCGGGCCACGCTCAGTGTAGGGTTCCGTAGTAGCCCATCCTTCACAATAGATTTACGAAAAAAATGCTAGCTCTATAAAAATGTCGTAAACGCCAAAGTCACTGTAATTACTTATTACCTTCTGGAAGGTATGGATTATACGCGCCAGATTAAGCGGAATATTTTAGTGCAGTATGGCACTTAACAAATATGTGTAACGTTCGAAGTATAAGGACACCGCGCGGCACTTACGTAATTTTAAAGAAAATTATGCTATTTTGCGATAACTTAAAAACGGCTTAACCGATTTTATTCAATATACCTAGTTTTCATTCAAAGTACTTATAAGGCCCCAGTTTCATGATTTTTTCCATAATTTTTTGACCCGTGGTTCAAAAGTTGGAGGGGGGGGGGGGGGGGGCACACACACTATTTTTTTTATTTTCGGAGCGAATATTTACAAAACTGCCGATTTTATCAAAAAATAATGTTTGAAGACCCCTATTATTTTTAAAAGACCTATATTCAACGACACCCCACACAATAGAGTTGGAACGAAAAAAAATATATTAACCCCCCCCTTGAGGTGTATGAGAGGTACCCGAAAAAAAACGTTTTTTCTTTTTATTTTACTGTTTTGTCGGCGTGATACATACCTACACATACTCATAAAAAATTTCAGCTTTCTAGTACTAATGGGCACGGAGCTAAGCCGCGGACGGACAGACAGACAGACAGACGGACATG
The DNA here is from genome assembly GCA_947623375.1 of Apotomis capreana. Taxonomy (NCBI): domain Eukaryota; kingdom Metazoa; phylum Arthropoda; class Insecta; order Lepidoptera; family Tortricidae; genus Apotomis; species Apotomis capreana. Next base: position 12,574,866 of record OX392506.1, on the reverse strand, counting down.
GCGAAACTATAAGGGTTCCTAGTTGACTACGGAACCCTAAACACGGACGGACGGACAGCATGGGCTTATAAATAGGGTTCCATTAGTGCCCTGTAAGTACTGAACCCTAAAATCACGGTTACTTACACATTTGTATATTTATAATTCATGTACAAAGCCATTACTTTTACCTATAAATTTATATGGATATATTAACTTGTAGTTTTGATATGTGTGGTAAGTAGCTGTAGTTTACAAAGTTAAAAAAAATATGAAATTCACTTTTAAGCTTTTTATAATTCTTTCTCAATTCTATTGCTATTAAATTTGTAATCACCAAACAATTTCCAGCAAGGTGAACGTTTAAAGTTCACGACATGAAGCAAGTATCCTAAAGTCACGACTCTACCTAAAATTACAACGCCGTACTTTACTTACCGGAATTACTGAGAAATGCTTTTATATGGACAGACCGAATTAAAATAGTCAATAAAGTAAGAGCTAGTACGTGTGGTTATATGGGTATATAACAAAATCAATGGAGTACCTAGAACTGACATTTGTTTTTTACTACCTAACAGTACTTTTAGCTCCTACGCAAGGTTTACTACTTTACTACTGGGAAATAACTACTATAAGTAGGTACTTCCACAAACTCGTATCTTTAATTCCCTTTATAGGTTTGCCATTACCACCAAGAGTTAAGTTTTAAACTGTTCTTCTTGTTCTGAAAGTTGAGAGCATGGAGGCTTCGGATGTATAAGTTTGCAGACCTATAACTACATCGCAAGCGATAGGAAATAGAACCTCCCCTTTTTTGACATCAGTTAAACGTCTATGTACTATGTGAGGCTCTGTGACCTGTAGACCTCGCGATCCTTTTTTGAAATGGCTGAGAAATGACTTTTTACGTTTTCAACCCCGATATTGCGCCATTTTACGAGAATCGGTTGTGAAATGCGGCTTGCGGGCGAGAACAGCCGGAAATCCAGACATCAAAACATCCGGTTATACGAAAGATTTTATAGCTAAGCTTAAACGGAGACTTAAGGATTCGCTCGCCCGGTCTGTAATTTTGGAGTAAGTAAATTACTGAATTGGATTTAATAAATTTTACCCTTAGAGCCTTAAATTCTGTTTTATAACAGACTTTAGAAGTGTCTTAGTCGTAGACGTTACTGCGATTCCGGAACATATTTCTAAACGCGACGACGACGACGCGTTTGGCTTGGTTTGTAGACACCTGCCTACTGAGCCGGCGGTCCCGGGGTTCAAATCCCGGCCAGGGCAAATATTTGTGTGATGAACTCGAATATTTGTACTTGGGTCATGGTTGTTCTATGTATTTAAGTATATGTTTATCTACATAAGTACGTATATCGTCGTCAAGTACCCATGACACAAGCCTTCTGAGCTTAATTTGGGACTAGATATATATATATTTTTTATAAACAATTGTAAGCAAAATTCACGCATGAATAGTGATTTCGTGTCGATATCGTGTACAGCGCAAAACAACTTAATAATATTAGCTGTTCTAGTAACTGTCACTCGGTTTCGAGTTTCGAAATAGTCACGACAGTAACCGCGATACTCGTACCACGATTCGGTTACATGTGGTTACGTTACCTACAAATGAATAGATTCGTTTCACTCGTTGCACATGCTTAATGTTATTTACATCTGATATTATAAATATGTACTTACTAGCTGTGCCCCGCGGTGTTACCCGCTCATCCCACGGGAACACTATTTTTTTCGGGATGAAAAGTATCCTATGTCCTTTCCCGGGTCTCAAACTATCTCCATACCAAATTTCATCTAAGTCGGTTCAGCGGTTGAAGCGTGAAGAGGTAACAGACAGACAGACAGACAGACACACTTTCGCATATATTATATTAGTATGGATTAACTAAAAGATGCTCGCAAAGTTCGCGTTAAACTTTTATCTGTACTTACCTACCGTATAGTCGGATGAAAAGTAGGTATCATACGCATTTTCGGATTTCCAGCTATCCTTGTACAAAAATGGCCTAAACTCCGTCCAGTCGTTTCGGCGTGATGAGATGATAGCGCAAATAACATTTTACAAACGATGTTAGGGCAAATAAAATTGTACGGCATAGCAGTTTATTTTTATTTTATTTTACCCATTAGCTTTATAATACCTATTCAGAAAAATTTAATAGAAGCTGGCGATTTTAATCCAAATGTGAAGAAAATAACGATTTTGTGGCGACACAAAATCGTTACCAAAGAATGCTGCCTAGTGGAAAAAAATACAGTCACAACGCACATGGAGAACAGCAGTGAAAATCCGCCTTAGGTAGTTATTTTATAACCCAATTGTATGATTTTCTGCGGTTTGATTTTCGAAGATGTAAATACATATGTGGTAATCACTGCAGTGATAATGTATAATTTTTTATCCTTTATTTGAGTATATTGGTAAAAGGCCTGAATAAAAATAGTATAATGTTGTCAATTTTAGAATTTTATAATACCTACGGACCTAGTATGTAATCCGTGACTGTGTCCGTGACCGTATAGTCCTTCGGTTGGCATTGTGTAACTTCCGTATGTGTGTCGCCCTTTCTCGGAAATCGGCTTGACTCATTAGTGTGCATCTAGATTATAAATTATAATATCGCACCGATTACATGATAGGCAAATCGTCGTGATTCAGATTCAGAGAGAAATCGCCGATCTTGCACCAGATTCTCGGGTGGGTGCGGTTTAGTCACGTATAATCTGCACTTAGTACTTATTAGTTTAAGTATGTATAAAGTGCAGGATGTCGAATGTATAGGGCATTTTAATAGCTAGGTATTTATCGTTCTGTGTATAAACTAGAAATTGGTAACATGAAATCAATGTATCAAAAGTTACCCTTTGCGTAAATTAAACAAAATGACAAAATAAAAACCGGCCAAGAGCATGTCGGGCCACGCTCAGTGTAGGGTTCCGTAGTTGTCCATCCTTCACAATAGACGAACATAACGAGAAAGATTTAAATTACGAGAAAGATTTCAAGCTCTATAAAAAGGTCGTAAACGCCAAAGTAACTGTAATTACTTATTACCTTCTGGAAGTTATCGATTATACGCGCCAGATTGAGCGAAATGTTTTAATATAGTATGGCACTTAATCAATATGTGTAACGTTCGAAGTGTAGGGACACCGCGCGGCGCTTACGTAATTTTAAAGAAAATTATGCATTTTTGCAATAACTCAAAAACGGCTTAACCGATTTTATTCAATATAGTTTTCATTGAAAGTACTTATAAGGCTTCGAATTTTTCCATTATTTTTCGACCCGTGGTTGAAAAGTTAGAGGGGGGGACACAATTTTTTTTATTTTCGGAGCAAATATTTCCAAAACTGATGACTTTATCAAAAAATAATGTTCGGAGACCCCTATTATTTTTAAAAGACCTATTCAACGACACCCACTCACTAGTGTTGGAACGAAAAAAAAATCACCCCCACTTTAAGTGTACGGGAGGTACCCGAAATTTTTTTTTTTTTAGTTTTTATTATACCGTTTTGTCGGCGTGATACAAACAAATACACATACCAAATTCCAGCTTTCTAGTACTAATGATCACGGAGCTAAGCCGCGGACGGACAGACAGACAGACGGACATGACGAAACTATAAGAGTTCCTAGTTGACTACGGAACCCTAAAAAAAGTACCGAAGGTTTGACACTAATAGCAGTTACAACTATTGGTCTTTAAAGTCGAATAATTAATCTCTATTTCACAAGCAAAATAAAAAGACTTATTTTACAAAATTACTGACAATAACCATTTCTTTACTCATCATATTGCATTTGGTTCGAGCAAGCTTTAAGTATGTATATAGTATATATATATACCTAGTAGTCAATGTTGCCTGTGCAACTGCAAGTCCACCGAGTTTCCCCAGTAAATAATACCCATGTTAACAGTCGGAAGAAATTTCCTTAGTAATAAGCATTTCCTTCTAGCAACGTTTCCTGAATTAGTTCCAGATAATACAGAGTTAGGTCGGTGAAAGCGTTGCCATATCATACCAAAAAAGTCCATAAACGCGACGGTAACACGTTTGTGTTTTATTGACACGACCATTAGTCGCAGTCATTATAATTAGTCTCACAATCATATAACGGTTAGAAACGCATTTGATTCGATAGTATCGTGTGTATTAAGCTTGATAGGCGATGCAGTAATCGATGTATTACCGGTTGACGAATTATTTCGACTTTCACGGGCGCCTTACTTCCAGTTTTAATTGTCGGGTTGCTTTCTTTACCGCCAGTTCGGCGTTCATTGAGTCACTTTCCGCAAATGTATAAGTACGACTACGAATTGATGTACGAATTGATGTACGACGATAACATTTTACTCTTAAAAATGCATTGAAGCTAATAAATTTATAATTAAAAAAAGTTTGAGCTTAAATTTGATACGTTCTCTCAATTCATAACTGCGAGTATGATCGATATGTATGTTCTTTCATCGTCATTTGCGTAGAGTTTTTAAGGAAACATTCCGGTATTGATCTAGTAATGTAATTAGTAAAGGGTACCTATGTTCCTACTTGGTATGAGAAGGCGACGTGCTAAATAACAGGAAACTGGCACAAGCAGCGGTTTCGAAAAAATCTCAGTAGCTGCTGTCATTTGACACCTAGGGCAATGTTTACATAAATGAGCGAGCACAACGGTGATTGCTTCCAAATAGGTGGTTGTGAACGAAAGTGATGCCGACCGCATTGTTAGTGCTAGAGATCATAATAGAAACTAGCTGGAACTGTGAACAGCGGGCCTTTGTTGCGATACAGCGCAGCAACGTGCGCCCGCGCCGGGATCTAGGTCGACAAGTGCACGCTGCATTCGCAAACGCAGCACTACATTTGCGGTATTTAAACGTGCATTTCCTAAATTAACCGTTCCACTTCCACGAAGCACGTTCAAACATTCAATGACTTCTAATTCATGGAAAGCTGATTTATCACTTTTATTACCATAACCGCATCTAATTGGGAATGTTTTCCTAACCAAGGCAAACGTCAACCGTATTCACGAAACTTACTCATGTGTTTCTCGAAAACGACACTAATGACTAAATTACTTGATGCTACCGTATGTAGGTACCTAATTGTTTGAAAGTTCAAACGTAACCAAGTTTAGAGTAAATTGGTGTTGTTTAGCTTTCAGCGTTGGCAGGTGATATATTGCACCTGCGCCAAGACAGAAGCTTAATTTACTCATCTTAATTCCTATTTTGACATTACGAAATCGAAAGCCATATACTTCGAAACGCATTTCGGAGAGCCGCGCGGTTGGGCGGCCTTGTTCTAGACGCGAGAGGTGAGGCTTGAACGAAAATACTTCAAAACAGTCTCTTTGTTTGGCATGTTGTTCAAATGCCACTTGTATGTCAGAGTTTCACGCTTTTGCGATTATAGATGGTTAACCTATTTATGGCTTATTCGTCAGTAGTAAAATAAATAAATACCTACCTACGTCATAGGTATAACGTCATAGAGATTTATAAAAAAATTAATAACGTAAAACAATGTTTTAACAACATTTCTGTAGTTCAATCACGTGAATCACGTACACATACCTAAAATTGTACGGACAGCGCATTACAAAACGCAAGTTTTGCAAGCTTGCCTCTAGCTTCGGAATCATCCAAGATTTAAGCGCATTTAATGTTGTGCAACTGAAGTCATTCATTGAATGCTTTACGTTAAAAGAGAAGGTTATTAAGTTTAGTATAGCCTGCTATTAGAACACAAGGTATAAGTTTACAGCCGTTAAATTATTTTTTTCTACTCCAGTACTTTTTTCTGTCATTTATATAGTTACTAACTCTAATATAAAGACATAAATTATGAAAGTCTGTAAAAGTCTATACTCTACTGCCCAAAAACACACTGCTAACCGATGGTATAATGTCGCCAAAAAAGCATCACTTAGTACCACAGATTACAAGATGAACAGCTGCATTCACACAATTTTCAAATAAAAAAAAACTTATTGTACTAAGGCATTGCTGCCAACTTCAAAAAAAAAGTTTTATCTTCAGTGCATGGATGTTTAGTATAGTGAACGTAACCTTTATGTATAAGTTTAATTTTTTTGACAGATGTTTAGTATGGTGATCGTATACCTTTATGTATAAGTTAATATTTTTTTGACACATGGATGTCAATAAAAAAAAGTTTATCAGAGACAATTTTTCTTTTTAATTTTGTTGATTCCGAGCGGGAGCATGTAATTATTTTCTTTGTTGTTTATTTGCATTTTATTTATGAAATGTCGAGTCGTAGAAAAAGTATTGTATGCAACGTTGTATAAGTAGGTCAAAAAACGCTCGTGGCATCTTTCTTACGATGTTCGCTACGCTCACATCGTAACCCATGCCACTCGCGTTTTTTGGCCCCTCTTATACAACGGTTGCATAAAATACTATTATTGAACTATAAATATATAGAACTACCTAGTCGGCTATTGAAACGTAATAACAGCCCAGTTCTATGTTTATAGGTATATGTGTGGAAACCTAGAGTAATTAACGAGTATGCATAACTCAATGAAATTACCATTTCTGTGCATAATGACGATGACGACCACTAATTAAAATAAGCAATAATAATTTCAATAACACGAGCACGGGATCCATTTCCGCATCTTAGCATCTTTACAAAAATAAGAAACACTACTAAAAATTTACCTAACCTAATCGAAGGAGAAACTATTTTCGAGGTTTTGGGATTGTTTTTGTAAGTCCTTTGATCCGTACGAATTGTGAAGTTCATATTTGCGTTATTTAAAAACGGCATTAAGAACTCTCCCCCTATTTAAGATGCCATAGACGTTGCATATACTTACATATAGGTACACACCTTCTGTTTTTTGTCCGGAGTTAAAATAATGACAATTAATCAAAAACATATAATGATAGTAGCTAACAGCCCCTTTTGAAATACTTCCACGTTGAAAGACCTAATTTATTTTCAACAATAAGCTGGAAGTGTATTAGCGCCTTACACAACCGGCCATTTTACATTATCTGATCTGACATTCAATTACTTCGAAGCTGAAGTACTTATACATAGTAACAGTCTCGTTGCATACTTGTTGACGCAATTTATGCTATTTCGTATCGCTTTCTTGCCATTTGATTATACCTAAATATGGGGCAATTTTAGTACCTATTCGCTCTTGGACTTCTTGATTCATAATATTAGGTACTATAAGTTTAATTGTACGGATAAGAGCATTAAAACAGTGCTACGTTGGTATTACAAAGCTGATACGTTGATGTAACCGCAGGGTCAACCACGAGCCGTAAGCACTTAGAGAAATAATCTATCTGCCGTTCCTACGCACAAAGACACACAAATCTAAGCTATTAGTTTATACCTGTTACTTAACATCTGCAACTCTCTTTTTCGCTCTCATTAACCATAATATTATGGACTTATGTATGTTGGTTTTTGACACAAATAAATACAAACAATGTTCTTTGAAAGAGAATCCGAAACGTGGGTAAAACAATTAAGCCAAAACAAAAGTAAGTTAGTTAGTAGGTTAGGTAATCTCCCAAGAATGCTTGCCAAATACGGGAAATGAGTTCACGACTCATCTTAGCAGGTGCATCTGAGAGGCTGAATAATGTATCTTTTAACTAACTTCTATTATGTTTCGACGTCGTTATTCGTATGTAATCTATGTATTACACGTTTTATTGTGTGAATTACAAAGGGAAATGAAGCGGCTCATTCAATCTCAGACTCGCGATTGCATTGAGCTGAATGACTGGCAAGCAGAAAATTAGTTCTAAAGTGGACTCGACCAAACTCGGTCCAATTGTCTACTAATTGGCCACAGATGTCACGATTTTAAGCAATCTGTCATGAATAGTGCTGAATACCTTACTTAATGTTCACTTATTTTTGTTTGTTACCCAGAAGTGACGTAGGTACCTACACCTACCTTAATTGGTCTTACATATCATTTTTACACATATTTTTTTTATACTTTCGTAAATAATAATAACCAAATAATTACGTACACTAACGAACATATCACTTAACATAATTATCTTGAACCTTGTCAAAGTTAAGTAATTACCTATCAATCTCCCTCCAACTTAGCAATCTAAAATTACACAAGTTACCTACACAACTATTTTGAAAAAAATAATTGAGTTGCTATCACATCACAGTTTTCGTTAATTAAACTGGCTTATATAAATAATTGGTTTGCATGCTTAATAAAATAACCCTGAAGTTCGGTACGAAAACTTTTACGTGACTATTGGCCTTCGTTCGTTCTTTAGAAGCTTCATTTACCTTTATAGGAGCTCAGATCATAGAAACAATAAGCCAATGAGTAATCTGAATACACAGGTTCCATTTAAAAAAAAATAGCCTGGGTGGGTAGTAAAAAAATTGGCCTTCCTGCTCCGCTGTCGGCGGCATCCTAGGTTACTTCTTTTATATACATTTATTGTAAAAGAAAAACCTATCCTAAGAAACTTGCCTAAATGAGTGACTAATAATAAAGAAAAAACATGTTATCCCTAAGTAAGTATTTTTTCCGCAGCTGGGCTATGGCTGGACGCAGCAACGCCGCTGCCGCGCGCACCGACCGCCGGAGTCCACGATGTCCGTGAGCAGCGACATTCGCTTCACGCGCCGCAAGCTCAGCCGGCCCTGCCGCGGGTGCTGCGCCGCGCTGGCGGCTCTACTGGTGCTGCTGCTGCTGGCCGCCGTCGCTGTCTACCTCGGCCGTTGGTACCATTTCATGTGTGTAGGACATGCCCCCAATGTCGGTGAGCAGTGACAAGCTCAGCCGACCCTGCCGCGGGTGCTGCGCCGCGCTGGCGGCTCTACTGGTGCTGCTGCTGCTGGCCGCCGTCGCTGTCTACCTCGGCCGTTGGTACCATTTCATGTGTGTAGGACATGCCCCCAATGTCGGTGAGCAGTGACAAGCTCAGCCGGCCCTGCCGCGGGTGCTGCGCCGCGCTGGCGGCTCTACTGGTGCTGCTGCTGCTGGCCGCCGTCGCTGTCTACCTCGGCCGTTGGTACCATTTCATGTGTGTAGGACATGCCCCCAATGTCGGTGAGCAGTGACAAGCTCAGCCGGCCCTGCCGCGGGTGCTGCGCCGCGCTGGCGGCTCTATTGCTGCTGTTGCTAGCCGCTGTCTACCTTGGCTGTTGGTACGGAGTATCATGGACTGAGGTGGAGCACGCAGCTCAGACTGAACGCGATGATGACTTGGTGACACACTGTGCCTCTGCCCCACCTAGAGGACTTAAGACTTTAAGTCAAGTCAGAGTTGAACGCCATTTATTTAAGGATTTAGTTTATTACTTTTCAGAACATTCCTTCTGGCTCGTATAGACTAAGTACCTATAAAAATAACACATGGCCGGTTTCACGTTTTTATGATTAGGTAGGAGTAAAAATATCGATTGTCGATTTCATTCTTGTTGTAGCGATTCACATGTTCTCGTCATGTGTCTCGCCATCATATTATAATCATATATCACCATCGTAAGACTCACATCATCGTCGTCATCATCAAGTTCCCGACACTAGCATCATAATTCGCCACCTAATACTAAAATCATCATACTACATCATAATACGAACTCACACCATCATTGTCATCATCAAGTTCCCGACACTAGCATCATAATTCGCCACCTAATACTAAAATCATCATACTACATCATAATACGAAGTAACAGTATTAATGTTTACGAAAGTAAGTAAAAATATTCCAATAACTAAGCATCCTACCTTTTTAAAATAGCAAATTACTATTCACAACAAATACCAACGGAAGAATTGAGCTTTATTTATACTGTGTAAGGATCAAAATTGTGAGAATGTCCATTTTGTCCATTTTGTCCATTTTGTCCATTTTGTCCATTTTGTCCATTTTGTCCATTTTGTCCATTTTGTCCATTTTGTCCATTTTGTCCATTTTGTCCATTTTGTCCATTTTGTCCACTTTGTCCACTTTGTCCAATTTGTCCATTTTGTCCACTTTGTCCATTTTGTCCATTTTGTCCACTTTGTCCATTTTGTCCATTTTGTCCATTTTGTCCATTTTGTCCATTTTGTCCATTTTGTCCATTTTGTCCACTTTGTCCACTTTGTCCACTTTGTCCACAGTTAAGTATAAATACGGAGGGGAATTGAAGGATGGGATTGATTCTTACTTGCGACTTCGACTGGGTAACACTATTGTTTGGCAATAAGGTATTAAATTTAATTCTAAGGGGAATTTCTGTTGGGATTACATTATTTTTCTGATCTATAATTATTTATTGAAATGTTGTGGGATTTTGTTGTTTTTTTTTTGAAAGCTATTAAGCTTATTACATGCCAGAAATAGTGTTTTGGTACATGGTTGCCAGATGAAAGATATTTAACCTTGCGGCTGTTAAACGAATATCTTTCAGACTCTTTTAGTTTTATCCGGGATAGGCAACCCGGACACTAGCCATTTACAAGTGCAGTGCAGTGCCTACAGATCTGGAGTAATCTATCTGATGAATTCAAGGACCACGAAGTTGGACATGTGGGATATCCACACTTGTTGAAATCAGATGGACCTCCAGGTTTGGTCTCATAAACGTATATATTTATATATTTGCAATATCTACACATATTAGGGCGGGTTACTCTGCGTTTCCGGTGTTTTATCCACGCAAGAGGGGACCCACTTACACTGATTTTAGTCCAACCTCGGGTTAATCTCCCGAATTTATAGTTTAGCTTACCTAGGTTCCATACACGTTTAAATGTAAATATGAGGTTTAGGCCTCTAGTGTTTTTGTACTAGCTAGGGAACAGGGTTTAGTGATAGGTACACTTTAATAGGAATGTTAGGATGGGGTTCTTTATTTTCCGAGCAATCGGCCATTCATCATTAACTAACATAACATTTATTCAAATTATTTTAATCTTGTCTGGTATAATAAATACAAACAGCTGATTTCTTGCATTACTAGTGTCTGACTCGGGGTGTCAGTAGTGAAAATAAAATCTTGTAACAGTTTATAAAGAATGGGAATAGAGCAATCTGATGTTTAAAACCATTAATTTTACATCGAGATTTGTAGAAACATTTAGTTAAATTTATTTTTATCGATTATGATGTAAGATTTGGTAAAGTAATGTACTTATAACAGACATCGATAGTGTTAAGATGGCAACACTGAAGATAAATCAAATCAGCTGAGAAATGACATTAGCCCTCTTCAATGAACAGAAATAAATTTAAATTTTGTTATAAATTTTGATAAGGAAATTCCATGGTAGATTGTTGTGTAGTATGTCTAGAAATGGAAAACAAATCATTCCTATTGCTGGATTTGGAGTCTGGAGTGTAGACTGCTAAGAATGGCCTAGGACTTTTAAGCAACAAAAATGAAAGTTGTTTGTCCTAGTTTATACATTTCAGATCTCAGAACTTAATTAATTAATATCACAAGGGTTGAGAGTAAATTCCCTTATCAGAATGAGTCAAGTTCGCGAGTTGAAAGAGACTTCGAATTGATAACAATGAGTTATTATGTTTCAAGGTTGAATGACATGGTTTTTGAGTATAGTTAAACGAAAACCCAAGTTAGACAAATCTATTGTTGTAATGAATGAAGTGAGAATTCAATTTAGTTCACGAGTGAAGAAAATTCGTGTTGTTTAATAACAAATATAGATAGTAAAGATTCATAGATTCTAGATAGATCCGGGAGAGATCTTTACCCTAAAAGAGCCCGAAGGCCATTAAAAGATCAAATCTGGCAATCATACGGCATCCAGAGAACATGGGTTTGGTGATATTTAAAATAACACACCAAACAGATTTAACAGAAATTAGTTTTATTTTTCTGAGGAACGATTTTCCCTCAATATGTACACATGAAGTAACCATGTTTTTTACCCGATTGCCCATGTCATTAGACATGATGGTAGCCGCCGTTATTTTAAATAAAACTAATTGTTTTTGGGATAATTAGATGAAAGCAATACTGGTATACCACAGTCAAATGATAATATTTGGTATGCGGTCGAAGGATTTCAATAATACTCAGAATTCTATTCACCAAACAATTACCTCTTGTTTAGATCCAGAATCTACTTTAGAAATATCATACTAAAACTTACTAAAAGTATGGATTCCCTACCTTTATTCCATATCAAATTATCAGAACTAAATTATTTAATTTAGTCGAACATGAAAACTTAAGATTCATTAAATTTGTAATAAAACTTTATATTTTCAGTAACTTCAATCTACTTATAAATTGGTTATGAAGTGTAGTTTCATAAAGTACAAAATTACTTGTCTACTAAACATTCTTGGAACAGACATGCAATTCCAAGAAAACAGTCTAAATTGGCTTTCATCTTAGAATTCTAATAATATTTGGTTTTGATTCATATATTTATCTTTATTGTTACATAGAGTAATCTAATATATCCATAACTTACTTGTGGACTGAATGAGTTTTTATTTCATATAGAAATAATATAAATAATATTTAATAAGAGTAGAATATCCCATACTGAATCATACTATAGGAATTAGGGATAGTTTTGAGGGCTAGACTACATAGGAAGGAATAAGGTTATATTTTAAGGATAAATAACATTAAATTAAGTTAGAAATTTAATTAATATGAAGAACCAAGGTAGCAGTATGATAGGGGAAACAAGCATTAAATAAATAATTGAATACACATTTATTTAGTTTATTTAACAAAAGTACATAATAGTATAGCACAGTATAGGTTTGAAGGTACTTAACGGCACATCACGGCTACATATCTCTTTAAAAGAAACTGAATTACTACAACAACGTTGGGTCCTACATAATCTAGACTTTCACACGGTTATACCGATATCATTTTTGGCCATTAGTTATAAGAAATGTTCAGCTCAATTGTTATAAAGATCCTTTCATATCTAGGTTTGTTTAGTTGTAGGTTGTGGTAGACTAGGAGATGCTGTTAAGATATTTTTTAGGTAATTGTAGTAGGGCTTTCTTAGGGCTTCGTTGTAGGAATGGAGTATGGAGTCGAGGGTGACGCAGGCGTAGGACTTGTACTTTTAGTTTAGGGCGTAGATACATTTCAGTTGGCGCGCGTTCCCAGGATTTGTTTATTTAGCAGTTAGGGCTTAGTAGACATTGCGATTGGTGGTCCCGTGACTCAGGATATCTTTAGAGTTAAAGTACGTTAGGTAGCTGATAAGCAATACAATTGATGCCGTTGACCAGGGATTATTCCATTTGCTGCCATGAGCACGCATATTACAATTGGTGCCGTGACCAGGATCTGTTCAATTGCTGGCGTAAACAGAATATTCGTCGCATTGCTGTTCGTCGTGTGGTTCCATGTCTTGTTGTCTTCTTGCGTTTAGTAGATCGACAATTGTTATTTGTTTTGGAATTTTAGTGGAGTTTGTTAGTGACGGTTTTATTGAAGGGATCTTTGAACATTTGAGCTTTGAACTATGAGACCCTCAAGGGTACAATTGTTGACGTGAGAATGGAAAGGAGAATTTAGCCGTGATGGGTTGTGTTGTGCACATCGTCAAGAAACACATTTTGTTGCATATTTATACACAAACTATAGTGAATAGAGTAGCTTCTTGATATAACACACGATATTTTTCTTATTTCACATAGTAATAGTACCTGAAACAAAAGACTTATATTAGAACAACGCGATTATTTTATCAATCAATATTTTGCAAACAGTAATCAATTGACAGTTCGTTCATTGAGGCATTTTATTATTTTATCTGTAGTCTTATACTGGATTATTTGAGATATGATTAAATTCGTTGCGATTGGTTTTAGGGTTCACAAAGCTAATTTTAATATTGATTAATAATAAAATAGGTGTATTATTTTAGTTTTAGATAGTAATTTACGTTACATAAAATAATAATATCAAGTAATAATATACTTACTTTAGTTTCAATCAGATACTTAGACAACTTTACTCGATATGTTCGTATTATTAGTATAACATAAGATTTAGATATTTAGGGATACATTTAATATTATTTATGCATTATTTACATAATTGGGAAAAATAATAATAGGTAATTCATTTTTTTTTTAAGTAAAAACAATCAAGGCTGAGTGCACAAAACGCCTTCTGAGCAGGTTGATTTGACAAGTTGACAAGTGACAGGGTGTTATCTGTTATTATTTATCAGTAATTAATATGATATCGAGATGGAATGATTATTTAAATAAATTTAATTTTAATATAGATATAAAGTCGGAATGTTGTAGGAAATTAGTTAAGTGAGGTAGAAAAGAGATCATTGTTCTTGATTGACAGGAAATATGAGTTTGTGAAGATTTATTTTTACATCAGTTATTAGTTCAAGTTGTGTTGAAAATTAGTTATGAAACTAAAGTTAAGTTATGAGAGTACTAAGGATTTATTATTTGGGGGGGCGAGGATTTATTTATAGGCTTTAGCTCAATCTAGGAAATGTTTCACAATGAGATCTGATAAACATGACCCTAGCTACAATGTTAACCTTTGTATAAGTAAGGCTTCTAGCTACAATATTCATCTTTTAGTTTAATATAAGTCTTATTAGGAACATTATATATAACAAAGATAGAAAAGTAGGGGTGTCAGTGATTTCATAAGTGGGGGGGCGATCTTCTTTGAGTTTTCTTTTAACACAATGAAACAAATGAAATGAAAGTAATTTTATTACAATAATTTTGGTACATTTGTGGCTTATAGTTTATCAATAGAATGACTTACATATATGTTCACATGTAGTATAAGAGTATAATCATAGAACCAGACAAGAAAACCAATTGACATATATTTAATTTATTTTTGAAGCGAAGTAAGTATGTCGGTATTGTTGCCATCAGATTTTATTACGGTATTCAGTTTTGTCAAATATCCTTATAAATAAGTAGAAATATCTTCAGTCAGATTCTTATTTCATATTGGTTCATGATATTCAGGTTACATTTTAGATTTATAGTAGATTTTGTCCAGAGCTCGCTGTTGAAATCCAAATATCTGGAAAGTAAAATGAATAATTATTGAAACAAGTCAGATTAAATGTTATTTGTTATTAAACAGACGTAGAAAGCTATACAGTACATTCACATACTTTACTTTGAGATATATACATTTATAGCAGTAGGAAAATAAATGTAGTTCATTAAGCTGCTCGTCTTCAAATGAAATGAAAATTGTATTCAGGCGATGGAAACAGATTTAAGAAAACAATAGGATGAAGACAAGAAGAGAATTGGCAGTAATAATAGGAAGAAATTAATAAAATTTCGACCCCGAAGAAGTACCTACTGTTTTTGATCGAAGTCATTTCCATGAACATTAGCATGAAGATATTTTTAACAACTATGTTCTTCAGAATTGAAACAATAATAGAGAATAAGACAATAATATTACCTTGTAAAGAAGTCGTAATAAGTTACAGCAGTAGATGTAGGGAGTTCAAGTCATTCTTCATTAATTTTGTTCATTCAAGATTAGTTTGTACTGAGAAGTTATCAAGATTTGCCAGCAGTCTGAAAATAGAAAACAGAAGATATTAGAATCAAGAAAAGAGCAAAAATTGACGTACAGAAGATTCAAGACTTACTTTATAAACAAACGCAGTTCAAACTCTTGTTAACTTACATTCTGTTAGTCTGTTTCAGGTGGCGCAGAGGTCGACTTCATTATTTCTTATTTTATTATCCGGGTTTCATTAATTTTGCATACGTTTTGAGATATAACTTATAACCGTTGCGCGAAGGTTAACGTAACTGTTTTGATTCTGTAACAAAAACAAATTTTGAATATAACAATACTACAACACGATTTTTCTTTGCTCAATATTTTAGTCAGATCATAGTGATATGCGTAGAAAATAGTTACCTTATTATCGTAGACTCATTTTATCACAGTTTTCTTCATAACAATCCGTTTTGATGTTCATTATTTTTCTATTCATAATTCAATTTCCATTTCAGTGTAGAAATAGGTTATGAAAAAAAATTTTGACAGGTGACATGTCATAAGATAGTGTTGCCAGGTTTAAGAGATAAGATGACATAAATAGTAGACTATTATTAAGGCATAGATTCACCTACCTAGTTCGTAAGGTTAACGTAACATTTATAGAAAATAGACAAGTACATTTTTTTATATATATTATTTAATTAAACAGAGTGATAACATTTTAGCAATATGTAGTATTCAATAGGGATATTAAGTTAAGATCGATTAAGGAATCGATTACAGACGAAATTTTTTTTAAAGGCAATAGTGATGTCATATTATGCGCTGTACCACAGTATAGATATTGTAAGTTAAGGTTCGAATATGGTTGTACCCAAATTTCACTAGAGGACGCTAGTAGTATATTTCATCGAATGATTTGCGTAATGGTTCGATTCCATTAATACGTATTTTGGGGTTCTTTAATAAATTGATATTCGATAAGTTTCAAAAAGGTAGTTAGGGGTGAATTGAATCAGGTGGATAAAATAATTATGAATTTTATTAGAATATAAAAAAAAAAAAAAACGAAATGTGTGAAGTGGATAGACGTTATGATTATTTATATTAGAGAAAGTCTTTATTTTGATTCTAATGAAAGAAGTAAAGGGAAACTTGGGATATTTTAGAGAGGTAAAGTAGTATGGATTTTGAATACACAATGGGTGGTGTTCTTCTGACTAAGTCGATGCGGAAAAATGAATGTAGGAGCCTGTAGCGCGATGTATGAGAGGGAGAATGAGTGGACTTTTTGAGTTGGATGTTGTCTGTATGTATTCAAGCTAAGTTCGAAAGTATTCGTATCCGAAAACGGGGGGGTCTTCTATCTTTAGAGGTACGAACGGGAGTATTTTCTAAAGACATCAATTGGTTTGCACATACTTAGAAGTTAGGCTTAGTAAATCGAAGTTTCGATTTAAGACCGATGTGCGGTAGTTTGTGCGAAACAATACTCTACAGTGCCTACGGGCTAACCTTCAAGCACGAGCAAGAACGTGCAGGTTTCACACACACCCATGTCAATGATTAGATTGGCCAACTGTATATTTTTAAAGACAAAGAATTGTGGATTAGTTTATCCGAAAAGGCAGGATAAAACTAAATTGGTATATTTGTATGAACTTCTGGTATAATAATATGTCAGAGCATAATTTTGAAATGAAACATTTTTTTTTTCACAATTCTACTAGTAAGTCTATAGTCTTACAAGAAAAAAAAAAAAACACAATTGTATGATTACAGAGCTGAAATTGGCTTGTTTATTCTTGATGTGATACACGCACCAAAAAAGGAGAGCCGCATGTGATTTTGGAGAAGAATTTGAAATCGGAATCAGTTATTGAATTGAAGTAAGGATGAATATTCAGTATCTATACCAAAGATCTTGCTATGTTGTCTGAGGAGAGTTTTGTCAATTCATCAAAGAATTCGTACAATGTGAATTCGCAAATGAGGCTGAGCAATGGGCAGGTCAAGTTTGAGGTGTTTAGGCAAAACCGAGCTAATAGGGCTTGTTTGACTCACAACCAAACACTTCTTACGATGTGGTCGAGATTTGGAGAAATATATTCACGATTCAATGATATTATTCTATGGTTTGAATTCTGATTTAATACACAAGTGACTTTCCAAGTATTGGTTTAAATACACACACATTTAAGGGTTCGAATACTGACGGATTTAGAAAATCCAACATTATCACAAAATGTTATTTGCTTAACGAATAATTTGTCTTATATATATAATTTTTTTTAGTTTGTTTTGCATTTTAGTAGGGGAATGCGAAGTTCTACGTTATTTGACAATGTCAATCCACTTCAAACTTTCGCAGGGGGGCGGTTGTAGCGATTCACATGTTCTCGTCATGTGTCTCGCCATCATATTATAATCATATATCACCATCGTAAGACTCACATCATCGTCGTCATCATCAAGTTCCCGACACTAGCATCATAATTCGCCACCTAATACTAAAATCATCATACTACATCATAATACGAACTCACACCATCATTGTCATCATCAAGTTCCCGACACTAGCATCATAATTCGCCACCTAATACTAAAATCATCATACTACATCATAATACGAAGTAACAGTATTAATGTTTACGAAAGTAAGTAAAAATATTCCAATAACTAAGCATCCTACCTTTTTAAAATAGCAAATTACTATTCACAACAAATACCAACGGAAGAATTGAGCTTTATTTATACTGTGTAAGGATCAAAATTGTGAGAATGTCCATTTTGTCCATTTTGTCCATTTTGTCCATTTTGTCCATTTTGTCCATTTTGTCCATTTTGTCCATTTTGTCCATTTTGTCCATTTTGTCCATTTTGTCCACTTTGTCCACTTTGTCCAATTTGTCCATTTTGTCCACTTTGTCCATTTTGTCCATTTTGTCCACTTTGTCCATTTTGTCCATTTTGTCCATTTTGTCCATTTTGTCCATTTTGTCCATTTTGTCCATTTTGTCCACTTTGTCCACTTTGTCCACTTTGTCCACAGTTAAGTATAAATACGGAGGGGAATTGAAGGATGGGATTGATTCTTACTTGCGACTTCGACTGGGTAACACTATTGTTTGGCAATAAGGTATTAAATTTAATTCTAAGGGGAATTTCTGTTGGGATTACATTATTTTTCTGATCTATAATTATTTATTGAAATGTTGTGGGATTTTGTTGTTTTTTTTTTGAAAGCTATTAAGCTTATTACATGCCAGAAATAGTGTTTTGGTACATGGTTGCCAGATGAAAGATATTTAACCTTGCGGCTGTTAAACGAATATCTTTCAGACTCTTTTAGTTTTATCCGGGATAGGCAACCCGGACACTAGCCATTTACAAGTGCAGTGCAGTGCCTACAGATCTGGAGTAATCTATCTGATGAATTCAAGGACCACGAAGTTGGACATGTGGGATATCCACACTTGTTGAAATCAGATGGACCTCCAGGTTTGGTCTCATAAACGTATATATTTATATATTTGCAATATCTACACATATTAGGGCGGGTTACTCTGCGTTTCCGGTGTTTTATCCACGCAAGAGGGGACCCACTTACACTGATTTTAGTCCAACCTCGGGTTAATCTCCCGAATTTATAGTTTAGCTTACCTAGGTTCCATACACGTTTAAATGTAAATATGAGGTTTAGGCCTCTAGTGTTTTTGTACTAGCTAGGGAACAGGGTTTAGTGATAGGTACACTTTAATAGGAATGTTAGGATGGGGTTCTTTATTTTCCGAGCAATCGGCCATTCATCATTAACTAACATAACATTTATTCAAATTATTTTAATCTTGTCTGGTATAATAAATACAAACAGCTGATTTCTTGCATTACTAGTGTCTGACTCGGGGTGTCAGTAGTGAAAATAAAATCTTGTAACAGTTTATAAAGAATGGGAATAGAGCAATCTGATGTTTAAAACCATTAATTTTACATCGAGATTTGTAGAAACATTTAGTTAAATTTATTTTTATCGATTATGATGTAAGATTTGGTAAAGTAATGTACTTATAACAGACATCGATAGTGTTAAGATGGCAACACTGAAGATAAATCAAATCAGCTGAGAAATGACATTAGCCCTCTTCAATGAACAGAAATAAATTTAAATTTTGTTATAAATTTTGATAAGGAAATTCCATGGTAGATTGTTGTGTAGTATGTCTAGAAATGGAAAACAAATCATTCCTATTGCTGGATTTGGAGTCTGGAGTGTAGACTGCTAAGAATGGCCTAGGACTTTTAAGCAACAAAAATGAAAGTTGTTTGTCCTAGTTTATACATTTCAGATCTCAGAACTTAATTAATTAATATCACAAGGGTTGAGAGTAAATTCCCTTATCAGAATGAGTCAAGTTCGCGAGTTGAAAGAGACTTCGAATTGATAACAATGAGTTATTATGTTTCAAGGTTGAATGACATGGTTTTTGAGTATAGTTAAACGAAAACCCAAGTTAGACAAATCTATTGTTGTAATGAATGAAGTGAGAATTCAATTTAGTTCACGAGTGAAGAAAATTCGTGTTGTTTAATAACAAATATAGATAGTAAAGATTCATAGATTCTAGATAGATCCGGGAGAGATCTTTACCCTAAAAGAGCCCGAAGGCCATTAAAAGATCAAATCTGGCAATCATACGGCATCCAGAGAACATGGGTTTGGTGATATTTAAAATAACACACCAAACAGATTTAACAGAAATTAGTTTTATTTTTCTGAGGAACGATTTTCCCTCAATATGTACACATGAAGTAACCATGTTTTTTACCCGATTGCCCATGTCATTAGACATGATGGTAGCCGCCGTTATTTTAAATAAAACTAATTGTTTTTGGGATAATTAGATGAAAGCAATACTGGTATACCACAGTCAAATGATAATATTTGGTATGCGGTCGAAGGATTTCAATAATACTCAGAATTCTATTCACCAAACAATTACCTCTTGTTTAGATCCAGAATCTACTTTAGAAATATCATACTAAAACTTACTAAAAGTATGGATTCCCTACCTTTATTCCATATCAAATTATCAGAACTAAATTATTTAATTTAGTCGAACATGAAAACTTAAGATTCATTAAATTTGTAATAAAACTTTATATTTTCAGTAACTTCAATCTACTTATAAATTGGTTATGAAGTGTAGTTTCATAAAGTACAAAATTACTTGTCTACTAAACATTCTTGGAACAGACATGCAATTCCAAGAAAACAGTCTAAATTGGCTTTCATCTTAGAATTCTAATAATATTTGGTTTTGATTCATATATTTATCTTTATTGTTACATAGAGTAATCTAATATATCCATAACTTACTTGTGGACTGAATGAGTTTTTATTTCATATAGAAATAATATAAATAATATTTAATAAGAGTAGAATATCCCATACTGAATCATACTATAGGAATTAGGGATAGTTTTGAGGGCTAGACTACATAGGAAGGAATAAGGTTATATTTTAAGGATAAATAACATTAAATTAAGTTAGAAATTTAATTAATATGAAGAACCAAGGTAGCAGTATGATAGGGGAAACAAGCATTAAATAAATAATTGAATACACATTTATTTAGTTTATTTAACAAAAGTACATAATAGTATAGCACAGTATAGGTTTGAAGGTACTTAACGGCACATCACGGCTACATATCTCTTTAAAAGAAACTGAATTACTACAACAACGTTGGGTCCTACATAATCTAGACTTTCACACGGTTATACCGATATCATTTTTGGCCATTAGTTATAAGAAATGTTCAGCTCAATTGTTATAAAGATCCTTTCATATCTAGGTTTGTTTAGTTGTAGGTTGTGGTAGACTAGGAGATGCTGTTAAGATATTTTTTAGGTAATTGTAGTAGGGCTTTCTTAGGGCTTCGTTGTAGGAATGGAGTATGGAGTCGAGGGTGACGCAGGCGTAGGACTTGTACTTTTAGTTTAGGGCGTAGATACATTTCAGTTGGCGCGCGTTCCCAGGATTTGTTTATTTAGCAGTTAGGGCTTAGTAGACATTGCGATTGGTGGTCCCGTGACTCAGGATATCTTTAGAGTTAAAGTACGTTAGGTAGCTGATAAGCATTACATTGTATCATTTAGTAAAGTTATCGTAACGATCTTTGCCGGAGCTTGTTGAGATCACGCTGTTGAATTGCGATACCTACGTAATCAGTAAACTTAGTTCTCGATATTGTATCACGGACAAAACTTTTACTCGCTTTACAAAACACGAGCAAGTTTATCTACTTAGATATATCATATATAGTTATGTATATCTAGCTCAGTCTCATATGTTATGTCAAACTTTTTGGTATCCTAACTTAGTAATTACATAACTTAGTCTCGGTACGTTACTTAATACTTGGATGACATGTCGTCTGCCATTAATGTGTCTCTTTGATTAAGAAAATACACGATGTTTATATCATCTTCGTGTCATGACTCATGCGAGTAATCGTCTGCAAACAATATCTACACAGTCATTATCTAGGGTTATTTGATGAATGGTTCTGAACGTCTTTGTTAGTAAACAGTGGATAGTGTTCGGTCTACGCAGAGGTGGTGACATTTGCAAGCGCGGGCGGCGGGCGGAGCCCGTCACCGCGGGAGCTAAGGCCAGACCCGCTCGATGCGAACGGCCTTGCGACCGCGACAAGTGGACGTGCATTGTATCTAAAGCATTCAATTATGTTTTCATCCCGATTAAAGATAAACAAAATTAACCGCCAGTTAGGAACAATTAAGAGGACAGAATCAATGCGGCTTTCGCATCAGCACACACTCAAGACACACAGTCATTCAGCCGTAATGGACCTATTTAAAAGCGGGACCCAACCACAGGTGTAATGGTCACAATCTCCCGACACGTAGCACCCTTAAAATTTTATGACAAACCCGAATATACCATTTATGTTTATCTTTTACAGACATGTACCTGTTTGGCGATCCTCTAAACCGGCAAACATTCCGAGGCTCGTTTGTGACGGCCTCCTGGGAGGAGGGCGAGGAGGGGGGCGAGCCCAAGGGCAATCACACGCGAGAGGGCGCCATGCAGAGAGCCCTCCACGATCTCTACCGGAATTCAGAGCTTAGGTCCTGTTTTGTGTCTGCGGATATACTCGCTTTAGACAGGTATTTAAACTTTGTGTAACTGTGTTGTGTACTTAGAGTTAAATGGCTCGTAACGGTTATATGTAAGCTCCGAGTTTCATAAGACTTCTAAGCACAAGTTACTTATTTGCCACTAGGACTAAAAATTACGGTCGTGTCGTTTGGTGAACCGACTTACAAAGTCAAAACTGAGCTATTTTGTCACAGCTGCGGTAAATGCTGTGAGCTAAGAGTGACTGATTAATTTTCCGGTGAATGGATTCGTGAATGCTTGTTTTTCATTGATTGAAATAAGGCCTCTTACATAATTACAGGAAGGTGTTTAACATCGGAATCGGAACTCAATCGCTTCGAATGCACCAGCCATTAGTCGATATGGTGGCTTATAGAGAAAGTTCACTTTCTTGTGATCTCGTCGAGGTCGGCGCGAGCGTGCCGCTGCCGTGCCACACTGTCGTAAATCGTAAACAAGCAAAAGCACGTATTAACTTGAAACTATAGTTACTAAGCGTGGAGTTTTCTAAAGAAACGTGATCACTATGATTATCTAATATTGCAGTTATAAGACAATGTTAATTGATGTTTTTAAATGTTAAATTAAAACTTTTAATTTTGCTTTCTCTACCTTAATGACCTGTCGCAGCACAAAGCGATAAGGATCATGTCACATGCTTTCTCACACGCAACTTTCAATTCATATATGTAAATTGCACTTACTCATGTGTTTATAAGTACTAATTTCAGTTAAGTAAATAAGATAAACATTAAATGTTACATAATAACGCGCAAAGTACTTCGGAAGATCCTGGGACCTACCCAGAGGAATGATGGTATGTGGCGGATCCGTACCTACTAACGCTGAGATCGAGAAGCTATGGGGCCGAGCCGAACATTATCTGAGGGACAAAGAAAGTCCCATATACATTGATGGTTCGGTCACCTACAAAGGATGGAAGAGGATCGCGCGACAAATAAAGCATACTTAAATATAAATATAATTAAATAAATATAAATATCGCATCTCACAACCTCACACATATCAATCTAGTCCCACAGTAAGCCCTAGTTAGGCTTGTGTTATGGACACTAGACGACGATTTAAATATACTTATATAGATAAATACATACTTAAATACAAATAACAACCGGTCGACAACGACAACCGGTTGGTCGTCCCAGGTCTCCCCAGCTATTACGTGGTGGATGTGGATCTGCGTAAGCTTCCAGCCAAAAACTGATGAGACACTACGCAGGACCTGGACAAGTGGCGTGCTCTCGTTTCGGAGGCTAAGACCTGTGTGGGTCACTGAGCCAAAATAGTCAGTTATATAATAACAGCCTTCACACACTGTTAACCGTATTTTAATGGAACCAACGACCCCAATTGAATAATTATTACAGTTAATGAGTTAAGACTTCATATTATGCATGGTAAATAAACCAACTAATTGCATGGGTTTAATTCACTTGATGGTACCTACATCGTGAATCAAACAGTACCTTATGTACCTATAAAAAAACTAACATCTGATGAGAGGAGGCTATTTCCTAGTTGGGTTTTATATCAATATCTACCTACCTTAGTTAGCCTAAATGGTAGGGCTTTTACTAAGAATTTAGCGCTTTCAACTGGTCAATAAAGTACCGCTAACCCTGAACAGATACCTATTAGTAAACATCTAAACGTCTCGCGTTCAAAAGACCAATTGCACCATTTATGGGCACTTACAAAACTACAAAAGATCTACGATCGCGTGAGAGGGTTAGGATTTATTAGTGGTTAATGCGGTGCAGTACGACTATGGACATTATGATGTAGGCTGTGTAATATTACCACATATGTACCTATTCTGATATTGACTTGAGAAAGTTATACGTGGCTCGTTTGTGCTTTCTATGTTTGGCACGTCGTCGTGGAAATACAGAGAAGGTCGATCTACAAGCGCTTGCACGGGTCTCACGCAAACCTTTCTTTTCGTGGCTTGAATTCTAAAGTAAATGAAACCACACGGAAAATGAGAAATTGCTAAGCCGTGTTGTGGTTGTTATTGTTACAAGATACCTCGGGTAAAGTGAAAATAAATGGCGGTGAATAAAAGGTCGGTAGGGCAATGATATCGCTATATTGCACAGCTGTTATAGTAGAGTTGCTAAGCCGCGAAATTGTGCGCATCTGGTTACAAGCATGAAATTTCTACCACGCATAGAGCGTTCCGCGGTGATTATTTTCAGATGTGGAGGGAAGTCAGATTCGTCCCCTGTGAGGCGGGAGAGCGGAGTGAATAGGACGAAGGTATACCTCTTTTCTTTCTTTATTGCTGGTCAGTTAAGTCTACTAGGACTTGTCTGGTATCGTTTCCGTGTAAAACAAATATCAGATCTGACTACCCTCCACATCTGAAAATAATCACCGAGGAACACTATCTGTGGTAGAAATTTCATGCTTGTAACCCGATGCGCACAATTATGTTAGAAAACAGCGGACTAACAACTCTACTATTAGTACTTATAAGCGGTTATGTATTATCTGCGAAGCATTCGTAGAATTCGATTCACACCGGATTTTTTTGGAGTATCCATCACGGCTAGTCATACCGGTATTTACTTGGTGGTAAACTTTAACAAACATAGCTAATGCTGTCATTGGCAGTACAGTAAGTTACATCATTCATCGGCACTATAATTTAATAGGCATCAGTTAACGTGCAGTAAAATGGCATTATGGTTAATTAACTAGGTAACCTATACGGATTACGGAAATACCCAGCGAGTTATATTCACGCTTACGTACGAAAGTTTCTAAGGTGACTTCATTTTCCGGTAATGTGAGCTTGATTACAACTTTGCGAAACGCAGCTACGAACATTTTCTTCTGGGAATAGATAATTATGCACAATAAATGAGATTAGGAGGATAAGGACCTATTCTTCTTTTCCTAATCTTTATTTCCCTGGTGAGAAGCTGACATGTCACAGGCTCTGTCTTGGTAGATATATTAATCATGTTAACTCACAGAAAATGTGCGTGCTTAAATATGTGTAGGTATATAAATACCTATATCAATTTGTGTTGTTGAAATAGAGCTACCTTGTTGGTGTCGCTGCTATATGTATACACTATACTACTTGTTACTGCATACGAAGCTTAATTATTTAGCTTAATAATTTCGACCTTATTGACACGGGTCAAAGTTCAAATCAATAAATATATTTTTTATATACCTATGCGGCAACCGGTTAATAAAACTCAATATTCTATAGACTTGTGCGTACAAGTACCTACATACATACTATAGAAAACTACTTATAAGTAAAGTAATGAGGTATATATATTAAGTTCTTGTCATTGTCAGTAGGTATTATAACTTTCCATTTAGTCAGACCCTGAATTTGACAACGCGGCTGGCGCAGTGGTAGAGTGCAGCTGCCTGCTGTGTCGGCGGTTCTAGGTTAGAATCCCAACAAGGGCAAATATTTGTGTGATGAACTCGAACATTTGTTGCTGGGTCATGTTTTTTTTCTATGTAATCAATTACATATTTATCTATATAAGTATGTATAGAAATACCGTCGTCTATTATTAATAAAATATAAATGTTTGGGACCAGGTTGATTTAACCAATATTTATTTATTTATTTAGCTTTCTCTCGACGACATGAAGTAGCAGGTTTAAGTAAAATTAGCTACTTTATTATTTCCCCAAGATTCGCAAGAATATTGTGAACTCACATACAGTGCAGGTCTAGCCAGGTTCTACCGCCATCGTGTTAAGGTCGCACTTAGTATAAATGAGACTTCCAACTTTCTTGGAGTTACGAAAGGACTGATCGACACTACATGGCTATACTCGTAAACTTCCAAGAACACTAACATTATAGACCCGATTGGCTATCAATTTGGCCACTTATTCCAACCGGTATAGCCATAAATACTTAAATAGGCAGGACGACATTACAATGATATCCTTATGACGTTTTCAGTACGGAAGAAGGCACCCGCGTCCATTTCGAGGTGTCGTTTGAGCCGATCTTCACGGCGGTGAGCACGGGAGAGGTGACCGCTGTACTGGCGCGCGAGTTCAGTGCACCGACTGGCTACTTCAATCGGACCGTGCTACCAGATTCCCTGCACATTGAGGTGAGTAACGCGATGGAAAACAAGGGCACTTCTAGGTGTTGCATCTAAACTGCATATCCGTCACGTCACCGGTTATATTATCCGACTTCAAAAAAATGGAGGAGGGCTCTCAATTCGACAGTATTTTTTTTTATGTTTGTTACCTCAAAAGTTTCGACTGGAGCAAATTTAGATGGGACCCATTTAAATGGGACCCATTTAAATTTGGTCCAGTTCTGACAAATACATCCATGAGAAAATCATATAAGTGTTATTGTATGTTCCTTTCGCTCATTGAAGTCGGTAATTATTTTTTAATAAGTTGTTATATTATCACTAAAAAGTAAAACAATTAAAATAATAATTTTTAACAAAAAAAGAACTGACTTCAAAATAACTGAAAAGCCAAAAATAACCCTATCATGTACAGATTCCATTTGAGTCACCTTTTGAGGTTGGTGGCAAAAGCTCACGTAAACTTGTGCGGCATCTGTTTTCATAGTAATTAATAATTGAGTGGTTTTGAAGTCGGTTCTTTTTTTGTTATTCAAAGTGTTATTTTATGGTATGAAATTTGAGAGAATAGGCATGATAGCATTTTTTTGAGGATGTCAATCGATCCTCTTTTTATTGGGATTAATAATTAATTGCTAGAAATTAGCGTTAAAGTTCGACACAGTAATGTCACACATCACATAGGTAGGTATTTCAATTTTTGTAATGGGGGTGGTATGTGAACCAGCCCCAGGCTCAGGTCTATGACTTTTCTGAACTTAGACCGAAAGTAGAAACTTAATACACTCAAACAAAAGGTTCAGCACAGTTTTGTGAGAAGATACTATTACTGTATAAGTGCGATTTTTAGAGCACGAGCCCTGAATAGGTACAATAAAAGGCACCTAGTATTCACGTCCGGTTTCGGACTCGGTGACTGCTTTCAACTCTGTTGTTAACGCTTAAGCACTCGCATGTGACTGCATTGACTGCATATACACGTATTACAGGTCGTATTCACGTACATACAGTATGTAGGTAGGTACACATGGTATCTACCAGTCCTGAATACGTGATACTCATAAGGTTTGCACTTTTTTATTATTTCTAATCCCCATGAGCCGGAACCGGAATAGATAGTAGGTACCTATTAAACTAAATTTTGCTAGAGTGCGTAATTAAAAGTATTTAAATACAGACATTCTCTGATTACTGAAAAGGCTTCATAAACTTGAACTTACATATTGCATGTTCTCATCCCTATGGCCAACGGATCGCTTGTAGGAAGTCCACCTTGGGTTGTCAACTTTACGGATTTTCTGCATTAGACGGTCGGTATTCAAAAATAATTTTATCCCGAGATATATGTATAATTTCTATGAAGTATTAAAACTAATCAGGAAATAATTGATTTCAACAAAAAGAAATACTAATTTTTGGGGTATATGACCACTCTTATTCACGTCCTCCTGTAAAGTTTTTTCGTAAATAGGCACTACATATTCCGGGCTCTTCTAATTGCCTATCAAACTTGTATGGGGGTCCGGCTCCGCGCGCTCACTAATTATGAGATTACTAAATACCTACTAAGGATCTTTACTATTAATAATATAAGTTCTTGTTACATTAATAGGTAACAAGAACTTGTATTAATATTTCAGGTGCTTTTTTTCTGGAAAAACGTTGCAAGATTTTTTTCTGGAAAAATATTGCAAGATATCGTAGGACAGAAGGATAACATTTTTTTTTTGCCATATAATAAGATAATAACCGCTTACTATGTTTACATGCGCTATACTGATTTGTAACGACTTCGGAACTACCTACGTAGGTATATTATGTTACGAACATATTATTATTAATGAATATAGGCACTCAACTTGAACTCCAGAAAGGGAAGGGTGTTCAACCAAGTGTGTCTCAGTGAGGCAGAATTAACACATTAGCATAAGCTCTGTTTCGTGAATGGCGTATTAATCATTGAAGCGGAAAACCCTTTCTACACAATTTATACATATAATACAATCCTTACAATATACCTACGTAGAGGATAGTAGGCTAGTTTTCTGAAGACAATACAATTTAATCAATTCTAACCATTAAATATTATTTTCGGAAATATGCACGGAACAATTATATTTATTACTAGCGGCCGCCCGCGACTTCGTCCGCGTGTAGCGATTCACATGTTCACGTCATGTGCTCGCCATCATATTATAATCATATATCACCATCGTAAGACTCACATCATCATTATCATCATCACGTTCCCGACAATAGCATCATATTTCGCCGGCTAATACTAAAATCATCATTGAATAGTTATAATACAATACAAATGCCTAATAGAAGTAACTGTATTAATGTTTACGAAAGCAAGTAAAAATATTCCAATAACTAAGCACCCTACCTTTTTAAAATAGCAAATTACTTCACAAAATTTTCCAACGGAAGAATTGAGCTTTATTTTAGACTGAATAAGGATCAAAATTTAGTGGGAGGAGTCTCATCGGTCACGTGCGCGTGACGCATCTGAAATGTCCAGAATGACCAGGAAGGGGACACAGTGTTTTAACAGTACAGTAGGTAGGCAGTCGTGAAATAGACAGTAGGGTGGTTTACGGGGATAGTTACGAAGGTCGGGGAATATTGGTATAAATAGGGACGGATTTTATAGAGTTCATTCATTCTTACTTGCAACTTCGACTGGGTAACACTATTGTTTGGCAATAAGGTATTAAATTTAATTCTAAGGGGAATTTCTGTTGGGATTACATTAATGTTTCTGATCTATAATTACTTATTGAAATGTTGTGGGATTTTGTTGTTTTATGGCTATCAAGCTTAATTACATGTCAGAAATAGTGTTTTGGTACATGGTTGCCAGATGAAAGATATTTAACCTTGCGGCTGTTAAACGAATATCTTTCAGACTCTTTAGTTTTTATCTGGGCTAGGCGACCCGGACACTTGCCATTTACAAGCGCAGTGATAAGCCTACAGATCTAGAGTGCTTTGTCTGGTGAATGCAAGGACCACGAAGTTGGACATGTGCGATATCCACACTTGTTGAAATCAGATGGACCTCCAGGTTTGGTCTCATAAACGTATATATTTATATATTTGCAATATCTACACATATTAGGGCGGGTTACTCTGCGTTTCCGGCGTCTCGTTAGCCACGCAAGGGGGGACCCACTTACACCGATTCTAGTCCAACCTCGGGTTAATCTCCCGAATTTATAGTTTAGCTTACCTAGGTCCCATACACGTTTAAATGTAAATATGAGGTTTAGGCCTCTAGTGTTTTGTACTAGCTAGGGAACAGGGTATAGAGATAGGTACACTTTAATAGGAATATTAGGATAGGTTTCTTTATCTTCCGAGCAATCGGCCATTCATCATTAACTAACATAACATCTATTCAAATTATTTTACTCTCGTCAGATACAGTAAATGCAGATGTTAACCTACTGTTTTATTAGTGTTTATGGCTCGGGTTGTCTGTAGTAAAAAACAAAATCTTGTAACAGTTTATAAAGAAAGGGAATAGAGAAACCTGTTATTTAAACCAATCAGATATTTAAAACCTTTAATTTGACATCAATATTTATAAAACAATTAGTTAAAACTACCGATTATGATTTAAAGTAATGTACATTAGTTATAGCCTTAGTGTTAGAATGGCAACACTAAAGTTAAGTAGAATCAGCTGACAGATGACATTCGCTTTTCAATGAACAAAAATAATTTTATATATTGTTATAATTTTGACAAGGAAATTGTGGATTGTTGTATAGTATGGAAATACAAAGCATTCCTAAGACTGGATGTGGAGTATCTGAAGTGTAAATTGCTAAAAGAAAAGCCGGGGACTTATGGATAGCAATAATGAAAGTTATTCGTTCTCGTATTTACATCACAGATCTCAGAACTTAATTAATTAATATCACAAGGGTTGTGATGAATTTCCTTTATCAGAATGAGTCAAGTTCGCGAGTTGAAAGAGACTTCAAATTGACAACAATGAGTTATTATGTTTCAGGGATGAATGACATGTTTTTGAGTATAGTTAAACGAAAACCCAAGTTATACAAATCTATTGTTTGTAATGAATGAAGTGAGAATTCATTTAGTTCACGAGTGAAGAAAATTCGTGTTGTTTAATAACAAATATAGATAGTAAAGATTCATAGATTCTAGATAGATCCGGGAGAGATCTTTACTCTAAAAGAGCCCGAAGGCCAATAAAAGATCAAATCTGGCAATCATACGGCATCCAGAGAACATGGGTTTGGTGATATTTAAAATAACACACCAAACAGATTTAACAGAAATTTGTTTTATTTTCCGAGGAACGATTTTCCCTCAATATGTACACATGAAGTAACCATGTTTTTTACCCGATTGCCCATGTCATTAGACATGATGGTAGCCGACATTTTTTTAAACAAAATTAAATATTTTTGGGAGAATGGGATGATAGCATTACAATATAACACAGTCTAATGATAATATTTTGTATGCGGTCAAAGCATTTCAATAAAACTCAGAATTCTATTCACCAACCAATTACTTCTTGTTTAGACCTAGTCTACTTTAGAATATCATACTGGAACTTACTAAAAGTATGAAATCCATACCATTATTCCATATTAATTTATCATACTAAAATTATTTAATTTGGTCGAACATGAAAACTTAAGATTTATTAAATTTGTAATAAAACCTTATATTTTCAGTAACTTCAATCTATTTATGGATTAATTATGAAGTGTAGTTTCATATTGTACAACATTACTTGTCTACTAAACATTCTTGGAACAGACATGCAATTCCAAGAAAACATTATCTCTCATCTTAGAATTCTAATAATATTTGGTTTTGATTCATATATTTATCTTTATAGTTACATAGAGTAATTTAATATATCTATAGCTTACTTGTGGACTGAATGAGTTTATATTTCATATAGAAATAATATAAATAATATTTAATAAGAGTAGAATATCCCATATTGAATCATGTTATAAGAACTGTAGATATTTTTGAAGGTTAGACTACACAGGAAACAATATATTTATATTTTGAGGATAAATAACATTAAGTTAAGTTAGAATACCATTAGTATAAAGAACTAAGTTAGCAGAAGGATAGAAGCTAGGGTTAAAAAGAAACAGATTACAATTTTATTAGGTTCAATTAACAAAAATACTTAGTAGCACAGTATATAGGTATGGCGGCACTCAGCAACACATCACGGTTAAATATCCCTTAAAGATACTGAGTTACTACTTCAACGTAGGTTCCTACCATCTAGACGTTCACTACGGTTATACCGATCACTTTTTTTGGCCATTCGTTATAAGAAATGTTCAGCTCAATTGTATAAAGATCCTTTCATAGCTAGGTTTGGTTAGTTGTAGGTTTTGGAAGACTAGGTAGTCGTTGAAGGGTTTCCTTAGGGTTTTGTTGTAGGAGTAGAGTCTGGAGAGGAGGGTGAAGCAGACGAAGGACCTGTACCTTTAGTTAGGGCTTAGCATACATTACGATTGGTGGTCCCGTGACTCAGGATAACTCTAGAGTTGAAGTACCTCCGCGTAAGCATTACACGCGTAGATTTTTGATGATGACAAAGATAGGTAAATGAATTTTATTCTTAGTTAAAATGTTCTAGACAATGCAATTGTTAAAGATTTTTTGAAGATTTTCCAATTAGATTACGGGAATTGTTTGCAGGATGCTTAATATTTATTCCGTCAGTTACCTGATGCTTTTAATCTTTGGCAAAAATGACTGCAAGATATAGAGCGACGCATGGATTTGGAGTTAGAGAATGGGGATCTTAGTTATTATGAGTGAGATTTAAAAAAAAATTAAATATCATAAGGCTGTTAAAACAATCTTAAACTCAACACTGGAAATCGAGAGATGGAGGCAGTTTAATGAAGAGTATCTCTTTTAATAATAATAAATAATAAACTTTATTTCAAAACAATAATAAATAATGACCTCTGTTCATAAGAAGGCAGCACTGGTATTTGTACACGCCGGCCTGGCTATTAAACGAAAAGAAGTGGTGTGGCGGAGTTCCCGAGGGGGGCCAAAATGTTTCTAAATGGTCTAGCAGGTACCCCAGTTATTAAAAAGGCTAGTGTTTAAAGATAATGCTGAAATGTGACCATTAAAAACTAAATGCACATAAAGCGAATTTAATGATGCGATTACTATTTTGGTCTACAGGCTAGTAGTATTGTTTGAAGAGTGATTCAATATATTCTGGTGCTATAGTTCTCTATATCTCTCAAGAAGCTAAATAAAGTAAGAATAGGTATATAAATTATAAATTATTCATGTGCTGATAGACAACTCACTAAATATAGGAACACATAAAGTTTGGAACACAATAAATAAGAGACAGCACTAAGAAAATATTGTTGACATTCAACCATACAAAAGGGGGTGCAAGTTCGTTTTAAAAAAAGGACGTAGTCACTGGGTAGTAGACAGGAAATAAAAAATATATAAACTGATAACGTTAGCGTAAAACTTCTTTATAAACAACATTAGCGGTGTTCCCCATACAAACTGTGCACCCCTTTTTAACCCCCTTAAAGGTAAAATTTTCCAAAACGCTGAAATATTTTTTTTGTATTGGATTAAGTAAGCTTTCTACAAAGTTTCAAGTTTCTAGTTCGAAAAATAAAGTTTCTCCCATATAAACATTGCACCCCTATTTAACCCCCTTAGGGGTGAAATTTTTAAAAACGCTGAAATCACTTTTTGTATTTTTTAATAAGTAATCTTTTTACAAAGTTTCAAGTCTCTAGCTCAAAAAAAAAAAGTTTCCCCCATACAAACTTTGCACCCCTTTTTAACACCCTTAGGGATTGAATTTTTCAAAATCGCTTCTTATCTCTAGCCCACGTTATAAAAGTAACCTACTGTGCAAAAATCAACTCTCTAACATTGGTAGTTTCGGCTGTGCGTTGATGAGTCAGTCAGGACTTCTTTTTTTATATATATAGATTTCAATATTTTAAAATAACCAAAATACAAATAAAAAGAGGAAATTCGATAAAAAGAGGATGTGACGTCATAGTTTGCGTTACTCTTCTCATCTTACTATTCCAGCGTTTGACGCTTCATAAAAAGTAGCTGATTTGATCTGTCAGGAAACTAGCCTAAGTATACTAACTTGTAAGTGCTAATCTAATAAGTAATAACGTATTTGATATATCAGAGTCATTAAGAGGATCATAATTAAGTAATACTTATATACAACTAGCTGTGCCCGCGGCTCCGTGGAAGTGGAGTCCACGTGTGGAAATCGGCGATTTTTTATATATGCGGCAAGGGGTTAACTCGGTCGAGTGTAGTGGCTACAAGTTTGTTTATAGCCTATACTATGGCTGGGGATTTTCTCGACAGATTAATGAAGTTTTCATCAAAAGCCGTTCAGCCGTTTTCACGCGATGCGCGGTCAAATAAACAGACAAACAGATAAACAGACAAAAATTCTAAAAACTGTTGGAACGTGTTCTGTTGTCGATTCTAAAAGTATCCCCCGCCAACTTTTTTTCGAATATCTTCCATGTACAGACTTTCGACCCTCTACAGCTTTATTATATGTATAGATTATTCTTATTCAATTGCAGGTATATGACAGATCAGAAATTATTTGTCTTTCGTGATATGATCAGTTTAGTAACTTGCATTACGTATACATTCCAGGAGAGTACAGTGATATCATCTCAAGCGTTGCAAGAAACGGACGCGACCCCCGTCGACACGCCGACCACGGAAGCGGTCACCGCAGAGACCGTGGAGGAGCCGAGAGAGTGCGCTCCCATCACCCTCTCTCTGTGCTCCTCTCTGCCTTACAACGCGACCACCTACCCGAACCTCGTTGGCCATCAGAATAAGGACGTGCTGCTGAGAGACGTAGTCGCGTTTAGAGAACTTTTGGATGCAGAATGCTCTCATCTGGCTCAGGTAAGCAAACATAACCCACTAGTAGCTAAGCTGTAGGTAAAGCCGTGTAGACCTCGAGCACATTTAAAAAAATGGCTGAAATAATATTTTACGTTTACAACCCGCAGTCTGCTATTCAATTATCGATCCTGCTCACAAAATTATACGATCAGTTGAGAAGTGCGACCTGCAGGCGAGAACAGTACCTATTATATATGTAAACGTATAATTTCTTTTTCGTCGATCGAATCGATCTAGTCTCAAAGACTCCGGAATAAGCGCGAGCTCTAAAATGCGTTACAAAAAGTTCATATTTAGTAAAATACCTACTCAATCCAAAATTTTCATAGATAGCGATCGCGCTTGGCTTGGGTAACTAGATACCGAAAAGGCATAACAAGTGGCCTAGATAGCGGTCACCGACACACAATTTCAAGTAATACCTAAAACATCTTGCGATAGCTCTTAGAACGTAATTCGGTTTTTGTGGTATATTTTAATACCCAATACGTCCGTCCCTGTAGTGGGGTTGTACGAGTAGAACGTCACGTAACCGCTGTTAAGTGACAACCAAATTGCGTTGAACTCGGTGATCGTGAGTGTGAAATAATGCGTATCTATTCGCTCCTTTCTCTAAAGTTTATCTCTATTTGAAACGCTATTCCTAAGAATACCTGATTTAGTACTAGTAGTAGGGTTAATTTCTATAAATAATGACACAAAGGTAAATTAAGAAGGGTTAATTTCATTAAAATTAAGAAGGGTTAATTTCATTAAAAATAAGTATACGTTGCGTCATCAACTTGAATTAATAACACCCGGTTATTTTTAAGGTACCTGTTTCCTGTTTAGTATGGATAATTGGCGATTGCCGGCGACGATTTTAGGTATTAGAGTCCAATGAGCAACTAACACTGCGATCTAATCCGTCTGCCAAGCGTAGTGATTTCATAGAAAACTGCAGTAAGTCTCAGTCATATTAAAATACATAAACGGGTTGACTCACGTCGTAGAAGTCGAATAACGCTCGATATGTTTCGAATCGGTACGCGATTCATCATCAGGAGAGACGATCAGTCGCGGTGGCCGGATTTTGGCCGCCCCACGTGAGTGAACCCGTTTATGTATTTTAATATGTCTGAGACTCAACGTCAATTAAAGAAGAATGTTATATATCATTATAAAAAAATCACGATTTCAACTCTTCTTACGGTACCTAGAACATGCCACATCTCCTAAAACCTCCCAAAGCAAAGACCACCGCACGGTCGTTTTTTGCATCCATCGACTATTAGTGATGTTAACCTGTTCATCTAGAGCAGTCCTGTTCTGCGGTCACACCTTTGCCTAGCCCATAGCCACTGTCACTTGTTTACCTACCCTAGTACTCAGAGATGAATATTGCCCTCATTACGTTCCAGGACTTCGTATGCCAAATGCTACAGCCTCGCTGCGTGGAATCGCGACTGGTGCCGCCTTGCCGGGCTTACTGTCGCGCGTTCCACGCCGGGTGTGGGGCCAGGTTGCCGGAGCGACTGCGGCCGCACTTTGATTGTGCGAGGTTCCCGGACTACTTCGGGCCGGGGTCTTGTGCGCCCGAACCTGGTAAGTATGATTTATGACTTTAAATGTAATCCTTGGTTTTCATAGCAGGCGATGTTTGTCGCTCGACAATGAGTCGATCCACTCTGATTGTGTTGGTTAAAAAGTTGATTCCCTCGGCTATGTCCCGCCTGCCCCTGTGGACGCATAGCAAAGGGCGCGCGATATTTGTACCAGCACACTCATGATATCATCAATGATGTTATAAAAATGCCTATTGTTTAAGTCTGCTTATTATTTTACTGTAGGTAGGTATATGTCTTAAGGCTGATTTAGACGATGCCAATTTTGAGACGCCTAAATTACGGCGCCAGTGATTACCGCACAGCACACCTCCGACCGTTTACACAATGACTATGTTCAGCCGCCTAAATCTCGCCGCCAGTCGTGTTTACACGGTGCTTTTTTTCAGTACCAGTCACTAGTGGCAGCGAGAGACGCGGAGGGGGGGGTCACTGGCGCCGAAAAATAGGCTCGTGTTCTATTCCGCGCCAGCGCTGGCATGCGGCGAAAAAATGGCGCGGAAAGTGTTTATACGGTGCCTTTTCGAGGCGCCGTAATTTAGGCGTCTCAAAATTGGCATCGTCTAAATCAGCCTTTATGTTTTGAATCTCTGTGTATATGAGGTATGACTTAAGACCTGTAATGATCGGATAAATGTAAATTTTCGTACGGACAGAAGTATTTTTGACCTCGCGCGTCTGAGAGCTAAGCGCAAAGTACAATCTGTCTCCGTTACTGAAATTCTATATGCCGATGATGTTTGTCTCATGGCTGATAGCTTAAGGGTTCTACAAAGTTATCTGGACAATTTAGACGATTCCTGTCGCAAATTTGGCTTGATAATAAGCGCTTCGAAAACCCAGATTCTAAAGCAACCTGCTAGAGGGAAATCTGCGGACGAGGCTGCTGTTTATCTTAGGGGTAACGCGTTAGACGAAGTAGGAACGATTCGTTACCTTGGAAGTCTATTGCGGAGCGAAAACCGTCTCGAGTCCGAAATTTCTTCTAGGATCGCAAAAGCCGCTGCAGCCTTTGGCGGACTAAACCAACGAGTATGGAAATCGCACGACATCAGGTTACACACAAAAGTTGCCGTATATAGGGCAATTATTCTGCCTCTTTTGCTCTATGCCTCGGAAACCTGGTGTCTGTACAAAACGGACATCAAACGTCTTGACGCCTTTCACTTGAAGTGTCTCCGGGCAATTCTTCGTCTGAGATGGCAAGATCGTGTACCAAACTTGGAGGTTCTACGTCGTACTAATTTGCCTGGTATGGAGTGTCTTCTCATGAAGGGTCAACTGCGTTGGTGTGGGCACCTTGTACTTACGTATGGAGCCCACCAGGCTGCCCAAAACTATCTTTTACTCTGAGCTGGCCTCAGGTAAACGTAAAGCTGGAGGTCAATACCTGCGTTATAGGGACGTCGTGAAACGCCATTTGTCTGTAGTGTATACCATGTGAGTCGTGGGAGGAGCTGGCTGCTCACAGATTGGATTGGCGAAATGCTGTCAATGCGGGTCTTGATAACTTTGAGCGCACCCGTCTTGAAGACCTTGACGCCAAACGTCAACTCCGTAAAACTCAGCCCAAGCCCTCCTACCATTACACGTATAACACAGATGGGGTCCTGTACTGTGCTACATGCTGCCGCACTTTCAAAACCAAATTCGGGTTTGCTAGTCATGCCCGCGCTCACGCACGTAACGTAAAATACGTTCTTGTTAGGGTGTCGCCGTCGACGGATACGTCTGGGAGGACATCATCATCATCATCATCATATGAGGTGTGCAATAAAGAGGATTTGTATTGTACTGTATTGAAAACTAATTTAAGCGTTTTGTCCTGACCCAATAACACAAACACAACATCATTTTCTTTACTTGGTAGCTGCCTTCACGTGTTTCATAGGTACCTACTTAAAATGCGTATTCTGCTGATCGTTATGCTTTTAGGATGATAATTAGGTACTGTCCATTCCTAATATTTCATATTACTCCGTCAGATTGCCGCGGTGGTCTTCAACGACTAGCTCTATCCCGGCGTTCCTGCGACGGGGTGCCCGACTGCGCGGACGCCTCGGATGAACGCGGCTGCGCTCACTGCGCGGCGGCGGGCGGCGGAGCCCTACGATGTGCGCTGCAACCGCGGTGTTTACCGCCGCATCTACGATGTGACGGGACGCCCGACTGCCCTGACAGCAGCGATGAGTCCCAGTGTTGTAAGTGCATCGTCGCCTAAGATGAACGTGTTCTTAGTTTTTCAAAACAGCAAGATGAAGAAGGTTAAAATTTTTGTCTATTTGCCAATCCAAATCGTGGAAATAGCCATATTAAATGGTCACGTGGGAGATGCCCACCGTGCCACCTCACGTCACTGATGCTTTTAATCGATCTGATTAATCGTCATTGCATTGAGATAAGCAATAGGTTTTATCTCATCGAACTGTCGTAATGTTGAATACCACATGAGTAGCTATTTTTTTTCCCAGTATGGGTGTCCCGTTCACTGGCTTCGTGGAGACGCGAGAGCGGTGAGACGACGCTTGGCGCCGTTCGAAGCCGCGCCGGATACGCCGTGTGGGCGGAGCGAGGCCGAGCCGGCAAGATCTGCGCCGCGCCATACGAAAACGATAGGCGGGCACTCAGCAGCGTCGCCGCTTCGCTATGCAAGGCACTCACTTTCAAGTAAGGGGACATTTTAAGGTGCCGTGTAATGTAAAGTGGCCGCTTTAGTTTTGGGCAAGTTTTTGGAGGCACCTGTAGAACTAACAAATTGTATAGGTACAGTAGCCGGCAAACAACTTGAGCGTGACCTTGACTGCGCAGTAGCCGATTTACGTACAAATTTACATGCGCAGATCCGCCATTTTGGTTCAAGTTGTTTGCCGGCTACTGTACCTACATTTATTAAGCTGTTTTCCTTTTACTTTACTGTAAATTTATCTCATTTAGAAGGTATAAAAATCCCGGATGTGGCAACTATTTTCACTATTGCATGTTGCCTTCAACGTTAGACGTTAAGGAAAGCGTGTTAATGGAAAGCGGGCGAGCCGGCAAGATTCCTGCCGCGCCTTATGAAAACAATAGATGATCGCCCAGCAACATCACCCCTTTACTTTCTAAGGCGCTGACTTTTGATATGGGAATACTCAGGCACGGGAGTAGGTCTACAATATGTGTTCATAGAATCTTAACTAGCTATTTAACTGAAGTTTTACAATTTTCATATCATGTTTCAGAGGCGCAGTGAGTGCAGAAGCAGTCGCAGATATCGAAGCAGAAAACGACAGTTTGAGTGAAGAGCTAAAGACTGAACTCGAATACGTAGAAGTAGTAGACCCCTTTGCATCAGAGATCTCATTCTTAAAAAGCGAATGCCCAGAAAAGAAAGTAATAAGAGTTGTTTGCGACCAACTCGGTAAGTATTACCCTTTACACAATTAACTCATATGATGGATTCGTCTAAGTATTTCCAATACCTTTCTTTTATCGATGCGGCCACTGTAACATGGGCCCTGTATCTCTGATTTGACGAATACTGCGTGGCTAGGCCCAATACCGTCTTCACCATAAGGGCACGCCGGGCCCGTGCCCAGGGCCCCCATTCTCAGGGGGCGCCGAAGGACTGACAATTTCTCTTACACAATAAATGGTCATACTTAGTAAAAAAAAAAATTTAATACGCTTTTTTTACTTTCCAAAAGGGCCCCAAATTCTTGTGTGCCCAAGGGCCCCAGCCTAGTTTAAGACGGCCCTGGCTAGGCCTCAGATACACAAGCAGTCAATATGCTCTAATATATCTGTTATGTCCCCAGAGTGCGGCCTGCCCTCTGCACGAGGCGGGCAAGCGGCGGCCGGCGTGGATGGGCTGATGAAATCGGCGCAGCCCGGCGACTGGCCGTGGCACGCGGCGCTGCTGCGCTCACACGTGCACGCCTGCGACGCCGCCCTCGTGCATTCCAACTGGCTCATCACCACGGCTTCCTGCTTCCAAGTACGTTTTTCACGCAACGGCTCTAACAAGAAGCTATGGCCGGTATAGACAGATCGATTGCTTGAGACTGTTATAGGTTGCAATTCGTTCAGCATTAACAGTCAATACTAAGAGTGGTGTTCTTTCAAGTACCTGATTGTATCTGTATGTTTATTGCACAAATACTGGGCTAGTACAACTCCTTGTTGCGGGATATACAAAATGTATTTAACTCATTTATTCAGAACTTAGTCTGTAAATAAACTGGCGACAATAGATGTATCACGATTACTTGTTCTAGTTCTTTGATTCATAACACTTTTATCTTCAGGGCCAACCGAAGGCGGAGTGGACAGCTAGACTAGGCACAGTGCGGATACAAAGCACGACGCCATGGCAACAGGAACGGCGCGTGGTGGGCATGGTGCGGTCTCCAGTAGAGGGCAGCATGTTGGCCCTAGTACGGCTCGAAGAACCTGTGGAGATGACGGACTTCGTGCGCCCGGCGTGCCTGCCCGTCGACGGGCTCAGTGCGGGGGATTATGAAGGTAAATCACACGAGGAATTCACTTTACCTAGATAAGTAAATTTATAATTGTACCTAAATTTTATGTGCTCATGTACTCTTCCCTATAAATGAAAATCATATTAGAGCGACTCGGTCTTGCCATTGGCGTGAAATAGCTGCAATATTTAGTTTTATGGCATGGCATGGCAATGGCCCGTAATACAGTGAAATCATGAAATATTACAGTGTGCAACACGCTGGGGTGGACGCGCAACCGGGATCAACTGCAGCGCATTCACGTGGTGCCGAGCCCCATGCACAACTGCGAGAACGCCAGCATCGCCACCGTTAACGGAATCTGCGCTGAACCCCTGTATAACCAGGACGACTGTGACGTAAGTTTAATGCGGCTTAGCTCAAAAAATAGATCGTCGGTATATATCGCGACAATTATTTGTTCAACTATAAACAAAATTAAAATTCTATACGCTCTGTTTAGTCAATACAGTACCTACAATAAGTCCTGTGTGCTATATAAACCTTTAAACAATACTCGCGTTCAACGCTTGCTTATCTAAAAAGTTAATTTTACCTTTTCACAGGAGGAAGAATATGCAGGAAGTTCCATGATGTGTTTCGACAAACAAAGCAAGCACTGGTCGCTGATAGGGGTGAGCGGTTGGCGCATCGCTTGCTCTAAAATCGGCCTCGGCCGGCCTCGCATCTACGACTCCATCACCTCCCATATAGACTGGATACGCAGAACCATCGCCAACTCTGCAAGGTGACCTATCTTTGACTGTGAAGAACAACCTTGGATGTAGGTATCAT
The DNA here is from genome assembly GCA_947623375.1 of Apotomis capreana. Classification (NCBI taxonomy): domain Eukaryota; kingdom Metazoa; phylum Arthropoda; class Insecta; order Lepidoptera; family Tortricidae; genus Apotomis; species Apotomis capreana. The sequence continues at coordinate 12,533,177 of OX392506.1, read as the reverse complement.
ACCCTGATATCTGAATTGTGTCATTTGAAATATTTGAATGTATTGGTATTGTTAAGTTTGAAGCTTGAAATGTGAGTAAATATTAGTCATTCTTCAACTTTAAAAGTAGAGTTGATTTTTTATATACCTGACAAGTTAATTTAAAATAAATGCCACAAAACAAATGTAGCTATATGCATATACTTATCTGAAAGTCAGATAGAGTATAAAATTTTTGTTACACTGTTTTAAATTCTATTGTAACTGTTAATTAAGGTACAAAATGATTTCAGACTGGAAATTGCTAGGTTTATTTATGTTATTATAAGATAATTTATTATAAATGAAATATGTACAATGATTAATTTGTAATATGACTGTAAATATTTTTTTGTAAGAAAAAACCAAATTTGAAATAAAATTTTGTAACAATCTCTTTTGATTTTTATTTAAAATCTTGTTTTGCAGTCAATTTCACTTTTGACCAAGTAAATTTCAATTAAATGTACCTTCAAAATTACATTCTCTTGACCCTTACCATTTGGAAACGACTAGACTAGATATTCTTCAACTTAAACATGTTTGGATTTTGGATATTTAGTAAAATTTGGTAAAATTGAGCAAACAAGTCTGTATTGAACATATTTCACATATTTGCACTTAATTGGATATTAAATAATCAGATATCACAGTAGGAGATCCTGCTTAGCATGGATTTTTATCCTGCGGAAACATTTGCTTACAATATGAATGTAAGTTAGTTTTAGGTGGGATATTAGGTTCATTATGTTTCCCTACAACAAGAAGGGCATTGCTATACCTAGCAGAGCAATAGGAATAGGAAACAGCATTGCTTCGTGGAGACCATTTCGGATGCACATCTCTTATACACTGTCTATAATATACTTACCTAATTTTGAAAATTGTAATGAAATGTTATCTGGAATAAAGCTTTTTCTATTCTATTCTATAATGTCAATTTAACTGTTCAGGTGCCGTAGTCAAAAATTTGGTAATTATTATTTTAACTTATATTTAAAGTAAAAAATGTGTGCCTGAAACAGTCTAATATAATATCATAAGCTTACAACTTTGTTTAGCCACTCTTTATATGGCAAGGTTGGTTGAGGGAAAAACAATTAAACAGTACTGTTTTGCAACTATAGTTATATTAACAATTTAAATGCTCACTCAAGTTATTTGCTCTCATTCTTCTCCAAACTATAAATAAAGGTTCACTTTAAAACACCTTCATCTTGCAATTCCTTCCGAATCTGTTCCTGTACATTGGCAGGTAGGTTCTTCAACTCTTTGTTTATATATTCGTTAAGATCTCGCAAAGGTTTGTAGTACTGATGCACAAGTTGCGAGCCTGCGAGCATTGAGAACGCCGCTGCAGCTGTGAACGCAATGTACTGGCCCCAAGTCACTCCCACAGGCATTTCAAAGCGATGAATATTTCTTGATTTTATCCTCGACAATATCGTGCGCCTGTCTCTTTTTGAATGTGTTGTAAAAATTGACTTCTCCAACCCTCCAGTTGATCATCGAAAACTCCAAAGTTGCTCCTAGTACGAAAAATATAGGTAAAAACCTATACATTCCAAGAGTATTCTTTCCAGGCCATTTGTTCACTAATTTATGCAGCCAGCCTATTCTCATTTCAAAGTTAATCTATAAAATTATAATCTTGCATAACATTCCACAAGCCCACATAACCTCAATTTTTTTACCATATGTCAATGTCAGTGGCAGATTGTCAATGTCATCTTGGAAGGCTTCCAATGGAAGCGGTCAAATACCGAGTTTCGTTTTCATTATAAAATTGACAAATTCATTTATATTTGTAATATCTTCTGCGTTGTGACTTTGCTACTCCTAATGTTTTAGTGTATCTTTATGTACTCAGCAACGAAATTTGAAATAGGCATAGTAAAAGAGAAAAACTTCATGGTCTCGTGTGCACGTCGCTCTATGATATGATACAAATAAATTCTAAAACCCGTTCCAGACCTTCGATCCTATCCGATCCAATCCTAATTATTGTTAGGATCTATTACACTCTACTATATCTATGATTACACTACACATTATCCGATTTCATCCGATAATTAAGATCGGATCGGAAGGCCTGGAACGGGTTTAAGTCATTTTGCGGCCGTTACTCGCGATTTTCACGAAGTTGGCCGATCGCGAGTAGTGTGAGCCGTAATTCAGTATTAAAAAAACCGATTTCACCGGTTCTTTATAATAAACGGCTACAAGAAAAAACGCGCAGCCCTAGGCGTTGACAATGACATCTGGTCTGGTAAGGTTGGGACTTGGCTTAGAGTAAGGAATAGTTAATAGAGAGCGTGTTACTTAGTAGAAACCTACGACAATATTGCTATCTCTGTAAAGCACGTCAAGTTCCTGCAAGAAAAAACGAGATGACAGTATATTTGTCAGTTATGTCTTTTAAAAAAATGTACAAGCCCATGTGTCAAATTTTTCGTTGTAGTGATGCCCGAATACATTTATCGATATCGGTACGATATCGATAAAACTACAATTATATAGTTGATAAAGTTATCAAGTTGATAACTTTATCAACCTATTAAAAAAATAAACATCTTTAATTTGGATTGATTTAATGCTTAGTTCCAAAAAATAACGTCTTTAAATTTAAGGCTCTAGGTATATTGAAAATTATATGAAAAAAAAACATTGACACGGATTTTTTAAGTGAATTTTTATGTCTGTAGCTTTGGTTTCACTTAGATAGATAGATCGTATATCCATTAAATATCTTAGGTTAAGTATTTTTACAATAAATTTATATAATAAGTAAAATACAGAACAGTTATAACAAAATATTAATACATTATAAAAAAACTTAACCTAGGGTGCCGCCGGCAGCGGGGAGGGGCCCAGGCTACCGGTGGTGTCGGGCTGCAGAGAGAGGAACCTCCTGACGATGCGCGCCGTGTCCAGGAGTACCGCCAACAGAGCATTATAAAAAAATAACAAGATTAAGTATTGCGATTAAATTGAGTCTCACTTTGAAAAGGATTCTAAGCCACTTGACTGCTGTTTTGGCTGAAGATTCAATAAAAAGCCAAGTCAAAGCACTGATTACTTAATAACAGATACGACGTTATCATACAATACAAATAATTCCTTCGACATTCACCCATATTCTTAATGGACAAAAAGTACCTATTTATAATTATGCACTGCACGGCTGACGAACTCTGTAGGTTTTTAGGCAAATGTTTTTTTTGTCTGATCGTGTAAGTGTAAAAAGGAAAAGTAGATTAAAATTGACTTCTGGGCACCGATCGAGCTGAAATTTAGTATATTGGTTACGTCTCACGATGGAACTAAACTGTGATTATTAGAAAATTATTATGCAAACTAACGGAATGAACCAAAAAACCATTGAAATTGTTATACATTTATAATACATTTATTTGACAGTCTTCCCTTCTCTCACCTTGCTGATTTAACATACGATTGACAACATTTCATATTTCTAACAGATGAAAATTAATAAAGATATCTAGAAATATGCGTCGTGGACACACTAAAATATTTATTTGAATTTAATCTTCTGTATGTACGTAAACAAATATAACAAAATACATAAAATAACCGAAATCTACAACTATGCTCAGACAGAGTTGTCGTCTTCGGCCTATCCACGAAAAAAATAAGCTATCAACAATGTCCACCAAAACGTCATTGACTTTTTTAAATATTATACACCTGACCAAAGTAACCTTGATTCACAGAATCGCAAAGTATCGATAACTTTTTCTACGTCACTAGTAACCTCACGACAGAAATTAACATAATTGTTTTTTTCACTATTTCTATGTTTATTTTAATTGTAGCATAGTTAGATATCATTTACGTGCAATAATAATTCTATTTCTAAGCTTATATTTTTAATATTAACATAATTTCTGATGCATTTGCTGAAAAAACCATACTGAATTACTTACTAATGAAAACTTATATTTTCACCCAAGTTTTCTTTTCTCCCAGAATGCGAATTGCATCCGCGCACAATGCACGACATTTTCTAAGTTTTGTACGCACTTTCACACTTTTTTTTTTTCATTTAAAAACACAAATATTAATAATGTTTATTTTTGCCAAAAACAGACGTTATAATGCGACTAAGTTGAAAAGGATGGTCAGGGTTGTCATCATCGCATGCTTACTCGTTTACTTAATATGGTAGCATAATAATTTGACATTTATAGCCGCATTTGACCGATACAGCCTATCTTGACGTTTATGCTTCGTACGCTGTGACGTCATCAACGCCCTATCTATGTCTATTATATCTATGGGATTTGGGTTGGTGTTGATCAAAGCAACCAATATACTAAATTTCAGCTCGATCGGTGCCCAGAAGTCAATTTTAATCTACTTTTCCTTTTTACACTTACACGATCAGACAAAAAAAACATTTGCCTAAAAACCTACAGAGTTCGCCAGCCGTGCAGTGCATAATTATAAATAGGTACTTTTCGTCCATTTAGAATATGGGTGAATGTCGAAGGAATTATTTGTATTGTATGATAACGGCGTATCTGTTATTAATCAGTGCTTTGACTTGGCTTTTTATTGAATCTTCAGCCAAAACAGCAGTCAAGTGGCTTAGAATCCTTTTCAAAGTGAGACTCAATTTAATCGCAATACTTAATCTTGTTATTTTTTTATAATGCTCTGTTGGCGGTACTCCTGGACACGGCGCGCATCGTCAGGAGGTTCCTCTCTCTGCAGCCCGACACCACCGGTAGCCTGGGCCCCTCCCCGCTGCCGGCGGCACCCTAGGTTAAGTTTTTTTATAATGTATTAATATTTTGTTATAACTGTTCTGTATTTTACTTATTATATAAATTTATTGTAAAAATACTTAACCTAAGATATTTAATGGATATACGATCTATCTATCTAAGTGAAACCAAAGCTACAGACATAAAAATTCACTTAAAAAATCCGTGTCAATGTTTTTTTTTGGAGTTTACTCCTTAAGAATCGATTTTCATATATAAGCCCGGGGTATGAAAAATATGGGGTATAAAATCGAACGTATCTGCCGTGCTAATTTAAAAAGTCGTATCTCAGTATACGATCGGAGTAAAAATACGACTTCTTAATTTAGCAGGTTATGCGTTACGCGTTATAGGCTAAGATCACGATATAAAATGACCTTCACCGAGATCTATATTTTATGAAATGTATTTTATAATCAATTTAATATGTCAATAAATATATTGCATATGGGTTGCCTAACAAATTTTAGTCCAGGGTATGTTTAATTAATAATAAAAAAAAATGTTTTAAACATTTCACCGGTTTGATTAATATTAGATAAATTCTATACCAATCGAAAGTATGAAGCCCATAGAATATGCAAACGTTAGGTTACCTATTCTTTTCCCGTCACAACTATCGGGTAGCCGGGTATAAACAGGTAAATCTATACCTACTAGCATTTTGCAACGGTCTGATTATTGAATTGAAACTGAATAAAATTAAAGATTATTTAATTATGAATTTATCTAATAATCAAATCGGTGTAATGTTAAAAAAATATATATTTTTATTTTTTACTAAACATACCCTGGACTAAAAATTGTTAGGCAACCCATATGCAATATATTTATTGACATATTAAACTAAATATAAAATACATTCATCAAATAAACATCACGGTGAAGGTCGTTTTATATCGGGATCTTAGTCTATAACGCTTAACGCATAACCTGCTAAATTAAGAAGTCGTATTTTTACCCCGATCGTATACTGAGATACGACTTTTTAAACTACCATTATGTTCACATAAACAAACTATAAAATTGTCAATGTCAACTTCATGTCGAGTGTCAACAAAATTTTATAAATAAAATAAAATTTAATCAAATCTACGCTTAACGGGTAAAATGTGCTGCTTTTGAAACAATAGCGCCCGTCACACAATCGGCTAAAAGATACGTGTTCGTTTCAGCTCCCAAACAAACCTAACGAATTTTTGTGATATCCAAGATTACAACTTTTATAACGTGCAATGCAAAGACCGTGTTTTCTTGGTGTTTAAGCCGTGCTTGTATGGTGCTAAGATCGAAGAAGACGTCTTGCTGTAGAGAGAGAGAGACCGCTTTAATTGTGACTCAGCTTTAAGCTTAGAAATAGAGAAGGCGTGAATACTTTTCCATCACCACTGCTCTCATTTTCCTGCATTCAGCCGCAGAATGGTTTTGATTTCGTGAAACTTTCCAGGATAAATACATACATAAATCAAGGATCCAACACAACCGAGCCATTCATTTTCTAGACGGGAGTCTTGCCGACCGACAAGAAGCTATGAAGTTTAAATCGAAATTGTTATGTTTTTGATGTTGGCTTTTAAATTGTATCTTTTTTTATTATATTTGCTTGTATTTTTACTTTTATTTGTAAGTGTTAGTTATAAATATGAGTGATCCTTCTTCATCCTTGCGCTGTCCCCATTGTCCCAACTCAACTCGAACTTTTACCCCTCATGGACTTAAAGTGCATATAGGGCACATGCATAAACATTTTCCCCAAGTCATCCCCTCCAACCCTAGACTGTCGGTTTCACAGCAAGCTCATGGTAACAACCCCATTCATCTAGATTTTGGTGATCTAGCTACGTTAAAGCAGTCAGTACGTGTGTTACGGCATATCCCCAAAGGGGCGCGAAACTTGGCAGCGGCCAAATTGAGCGACCTCATTGATAAGTGTATCGACTCCAATGGCACTCTCGAATGGTTTAGTTTACTGTCTTTTGCCTATTCCGCACTCAAATCGCCTGAAGCGTCGGCCACGGGCAATTTAACCACGAAAGTTAAGAGAAATATTAACTCTGCTTCTTTTGATATCAGTGAGAACATCGGTGCAGAGACCACGCCTTTGAGATCACACTCCATACTGAAGACAATTGAGCGTAAAGTACATGAAGGGGATCTCAGGTGCAGAGCGAGTGCTTATGTCGGATGAGGGCGTGGCGCCGTCGAGCCCTGAGACTTTAGCTACGCTGCAGTCGAAGCATCCAGCCCCGTCCCGGCCGCTGGTACTTCCACCGGAACCTGACATATCTATTTCTGCCTTAACTGTTAAGCCGGAGGAAGTGGTGCAGGCACTCAGCTCTTTCAACAATAGTTCGGCCGCCGGTTTGGATGGTATCCGCCCTGTTCATCTTAAGGAGCTTACGTCTGCATCTGCGGGAGACGCCGATTTTCGGCTCCTGGAACATCTGGCCAAGCTTTGTAATTTTTTGCTCAGTGGTCAATTAAACCCTGAAGTTTGCTCCTATATTTATGGTGCTTCCTTATGTGCGCTGTCAAAAAAAGACGGTGGTATAAGACCCATTGCCATAGGCAGCGCTTTCCGCCGCTTAACGGCAAAGCTAGGATGCCGTGCAGTGAGAGAAGAAATGGCAGCTTATCTGCAACCTTGCCAATTAGGGTTTGGCACAAGATTGGGCTGCGAGGCTGCAATTCACGCTACGCGGGCTTTTTCGGTAGATAGCAAAAACTTAGAATCCGTTTCAATACGTATAGTTAAGTTCATATCATTGTAATAGTTAAGTACTTATGCTTTCTGAAAAAATGACTGACTGTTGAGTTTCTTTCGGCGTTTCTTCTCAACAGTGGTCTCCTCTTGTGAAATGCCGGTAGACTCAGACATGTAAAAGTGCCCTTGTGGCCTACTTGCAGAATAAAGTTCATTATTTCATTATTATTATTATTAATTAAAATTGATTTAAAAAACGCGTTTAACTCAGTGGAGCGTGATGTTTTACTGTCCGAAGTGAAGGATAAAGTGCCATCACTCTACCCCTTCATTTTCCAAGTATATTCTTCCGCTTCTAATCTTTTCTACAATGGTCCTCTTGTTCTTTCCCAAGTTGGTGCACAGCAGGGGGATCCGCTAGGCCCTTTAGTTTTCTGTTTGGCCATACAAAAGGTAATTTCAGAGGTTAAATCCCCATTGAATATCTGGTACCTAGATGACGGTACCCTAGGTGGTAAACCTGAAGAAGTGGAACAAGACTTGCTCATGCTCCTGCCTCGTTTAAAAGCTCTGGGTTTAGATATTAATTTCAGCAAATGCGAATTTTTCCCCTGCAGTACCAACTCACACGATTCTTTCCCCTTATTCAGTGCTCTGCTCCCCGGACTGAAAGTGTTGTCGGCGAGATCTTTCAACCTCTTGGGGTCCCCAATATTCCCAGAAGCCATTCCTGAAGCCTTCGAGGAGAGAAAGCTGCTTCTGCTGATGGCTGCGCAGAGGTTGCATGAACTTTCGGCTCACGTAGCCCTCGTTATGTTGCGAGTTTGCTTTGCCGTGCCTAAGCTGACATATTTCTTGTGCACCGTGCCAGCCTGGCTGCACCCTGTCCAGACAGACTCCTTTGATTTCGTGTTGAAGGAGAGTTTGGAAAAGGTGCTGAACGTCTCCCTTAACCAAGGTCAATGGGACCAGGTTTCTCTGCCGATTCGAACTGGTGGTTTGGGCGTGCGTCGCGCGCGAGATGTGAGCCTCCCGGCCTTCCTGGCTTCGGCGTGTGGGGTGGTGGACCTTGTCACTCAAATTTTATCTTTTGATGGTGACAAGGCTATCATTCCTTACGCCTCCGATGCTTTGACGGCCTGGACGGCTCTTAATCCCGGCGTAGCCATACCCGTAGAATTGTTCCGTCAGCGTCTATGGGTTTATTTATATGAGAGTGCGCGCACCACGATTTTCATAAACCCATAAGTAAGCTTATTTCTGCGACAAAATTATCGCGCGACTAAAAAAAATCGTGGTGCGCGCCTGGCCTGAAGAGTAAACTCCAGTCGTGCGTCGGAGCTGACACACACACTTTTTTTTTTTCATATAATTTTCAATATACCTAGTATATACCCTACGTACCGGCTTGGCTCTGCCCCGAAGACATTGACTCCTTCGATTCTATCTTAAAGGAGTCAATGGAGGTCATTCTCAATGTGTCTCTCGACGCGAGTCAGTGGCAGGCTGGCAGCAGGCTTCTCTCCCTATCCGTAACGGTGGACTCGGCATTCGGCGGGCTCGGGATGTGTGCTTACCAGCCTTCTTGGCATCGGCGAGCGGAGTCCTGCATCTTGTTTCCCAAATTGTCGCTTTGGACCAGGACAAAGCAACCATTCCTTACGCATCCGAGGCGCAGGCTGCTTGGATGGCTCTCAACCCGGGCGCAGCACTACCGGATAAGCCGAAGCGTCAGCGGTCATGGGATGACGTGGGTGTGAAGCGCGTAGTTGACAGTTGGCTGGAGAGTGCTTTGGGCTTTGGGTGTGGAGAGGGCGCGACTAAACGCAGTATCGAGGCCAGAATCCGGAGCGTGGCTACAAGCGCTTCCCTCCCCACACCTGGGTACTCTTCTTGACGACAATTCTTTGCGGGTGGCGGCTGCTCTCCGCCTGGGCTGCGATGTTTGTGAACCTCATCTATGCATCTGCGGCACCAGGGTGGAGAGTAACGGGCACCACGCCCTGAGTTGTTGTCGTTGTGCTGGGAGATTTCCTCGTCATCACGCTCTCAACGACATCATCCGGAGAGCGCTGGTCTCGGCTAATGTTCCGTGTTTGTTGGAGCCTCCCGGTCTTAGTCGGACTGATGGGAAGAGACCTGATGGTGTGACCTTGGTGCCCTGGCAGAGAGGCAAGTGCCTACTGTGGGACGCTACATGCGTCAGCACTTTTGCCGCCTCGCACCTTGGTCGCACGACCAGGTCTGCGGGGGCAGCTGCTGAGGTAGCTGCCTGTAGGAAGCGGGACAAGTATACGGTACTTGCCAGCAATTATATATTTGTCCCGTTTGCTGTGGAGACGACTGGTTGTTGGGGGTCCGAAGCGAGAGATTTTATCGCGGAGATCGGGCGGCGTTTACGCGAGAGAGGTCTAGACCCTCGTTCCGGGTCATTCCTGGTACAAAGGTTGTCCATCGCGATTCAGCGAGGTAATGCGGCGAGCGTCACAATGGGAACCTTCGCACCGGGAATGACACGGGGCGGGTTATTCGACTAGTGCCTAACGTAAAGGTACATGATGGATAAATGTATTTATTTATTTTAAAATTGTGATTAGGATAAGATTGACTGTATTTGTTTCGGAATAAATAAAGCAGCTTATATACCTAGAGCCTTAAATTTAAAGACGTTATTTTTTGGAACTAAGCATTAAATCAATCCAAGTTAAAGATGTTTATTTTTTTTATAGGTTGATAAAGTTATCAACTTGATAACTTTATCAACTATATAATTGTAGTTTTATCGATATCGTACCGATATCGATAAATGTATTCGGGCATCACTACAACGAAAAATTTGACACATGGGCTTGTACATTTTTTTAAAAGACGTAACTGACAAATATACTGTCATCTCGTTTTTTTCTTGCAGGAACTTGACGTGCTTTACAGAGATAGCAATATTGTCGTAGGTTTCTACTAAGTAACACGCTCTCTATTAACTATTCCTTACTCTAAGGACCAAAGAGTAAAGTAATATATATTTTTATGTTGACAGTTGACATACACTACACATATTCATATTGTTTTTTGTCGCGTAAGGCGTTGAATTTAACCGAAGTTTTAAGTTTTGCGAAAACTACAATATATTATATATTTAATTCAAGATTGAGGATCGCTAGAAAGCGCTTATGCTGGTTAGTTAAAAACTAATAGGAGTTATCCAATATTGCCTCTAAATAGCTTTCTAGCGACAGCAACTTGTAGCAACATATTTGTGAAGACTACATCTTCGTTTTTTATAATTATTTTGTCTGTCATGGCTTCACGGTATCCTACTTTCTTCTTATATTATAAATGTGTAATGTTGTATTTGCTACTCAATAACAAATTGACCATTGAATGATTTCGATAAAACTTAGCACCAACAGATATAATGAGTTAACCCTTATAATCCCTTGCCCATCCAAGCCTAATAACATTGGAACAAAACAATCATAATTCAAATTAACGAGCTTTTAATGATCGTTTTAGGATTCCTTGCCATTTAGTCCTTGTGGAGTTTGCAAATAAATGTGGAATTAATGATGACTAACCAAATAAATGGAAACAAGTCAAAATACGACAGAAATTTTATACAAAATGTGCCATCTATCAAACTGTCGGATGCCAAACATCTTAAATTGCATGCCGCAAGTTGGGGACTGTTGACCGACTATTACTTGGAATCTGTGAAAATAAACCGCTACAAAGGCAAAACTTCTTCTGCTGCAACTTTGAAAATTGGAGATGGAGCAGGACAAACTATATGTGTCCTGAAAGGGCCAAATGTTGGAATATTGTTTGGGCTGTCAGCTCAAGAATGGCTGGACATTGAGGCTATGGTTGAAAATGAACAACAATTATTCTACAGATACTTTAAGGGAGGGTTGACAGGAAATTTTTCTTGTCAACAGAAACTTTTTTATAATTTTTGCCTGACTAACCAAACTTCTGAACTTTTACTAGCTTTTTTTACAAGATGTGTTAATACCAGAAATAGGGATAAAAGTGATGTACTGCTACAAATTAATGAGCTTAGGAGATGTAAAAATGATGAATTAGGATTGTATATTCATTACCTGCAAACAAACTGTGATAAAAGTAATTAAGCTAATTTGAAAATCCAAAGTAAAGAAATGTTTGCTAGTTTGTCATCTGGGTGAAGACCAAAAAGTTTGCAACCTTAACTCACCCTTAACTCACTCAGTCAATAATTGTGTCAGTCTCCATTGTGCGACGAGAGTTAACCTTTCAATAACGTACCTTAACATTCTATTTTAAGGTTCCTTATTGTATCGTTATTTTTTGTTGCACAACGGAACTTTTTCAATTGTTTTTAATTCCTCTTTAACTACGACTTAATTTCATCCAACTTTTTGGTCCTGACCCATCTACTCTAATTTGAATGTCTGTTTGTTATTTTAACTAACTATTTAACTTTTTAATTCGAACACCAACATCTTTATGTATACCTATTATTCTGGTAGTTCTGTATAGTATCAGTATGTAATAAATCATGTCAAGTATTTTTTGTGTGCTTTTGATTTTGGTTAATATTTACCATAACTACCTAATATCCATGGATATATATAAAATTTGTGACCATAAACTACAATCTCAATCATATAGTCTTTTATAACATTTCACACCAATTTTTATTCTAATTGGTGGATGTGGATGGCACAGACGGACGTTTTATCATCACGTTTTGTGAAAACTGAAATGAAAAGGAAATCCTTGTACAGCAGCAGGATCAGGCAGGACCCGTGTGGGCCGGGAGGTCTGGGCGGCAGATTTAAGTTGGCAGTGGGCGTTGACACCGAATCGGTATCGTTTTTGCTAACGGCAGGCAAATAACGATCTTGAAATAACATTATGTGGGCTGAGGAAGGCTTCGCGACGTACGCGCCAGTAGGCTTCGAGCCAGCGCGGCGCACGGACGTGCGCAACGAACGAGCTATCGCTCCCGATTGTAGCTGCATCGATCGAGAGCAAGTCTCACTAAAATGGAAGTGGCAGGTCAATGGCGGCGGGAGTGGGCTGGAGCCGCTGAATATGGCAAGGTGAGGCCGCCGCGGAACTTAAACCGACACTAAAGCTTATCAACCACTTCCTTGTATGAGTTTACATAACAAATACTAAACTATCGCACTAAATAATACGCTTTTATGTAATACCTAGCACAATAGTTTTAATACCTACTCCACCTAACAACAGTAACAACATGCGGCTTTCATCGATAAGCGAGCCGGGAACGAGTCTCGAACACAACTTGACTGTCTCGATCAGTAAACTCCTAATAGGGAACACGTTAATTAGAATTTGTATGTGCTAATCAAACGCTGATGAGAATGCGAATGATAGGTTGATGATATAGTCACATGTATAGCTATGTTCCTTACCGGTTATACTTATGGCATTTCGATTAAGAAGCGGTCATTGCCAAAAGAGTAAAGTTGTCTTTCCTTATACGGTATTTAAAACTCGGAATGACGCGATTGCCTGAGCTACATAGCTAGGCTATCGCCTCAATACCTAAATGGTACTAGTGTACCGTTACAGTAAGGTTCAACTTCGTGAAAGAGGTCCCGCGAACCTGTCTGGCGCGGCCCGTCTCATTTTTCTTTGTTTCTTGAATTTTATGTGAGATAAGTAGATATACTGAACACCTAAGGTCTTGAAACGCCGGTGCCTCATACCTACCTACTTTGTATTTTAGTAACCGTCTTCTTAATAGATCGAAAGCTTTTATAGGTAGGTATCCTGAATTAGTCACTTCAGAGGCGAAGTATCTAGGTAATCCATAAATTTCGATTCCTATCAAATTGCTTAATTTTATTTATACTGCCGCACCTGAAAAAAGTGCGCTATCTATAAAAAAAAATTACCCGTTCGTTACACACTAGATTAATTTTAATATTTACCTTTAGGTGCATTCTTAGATGAGTGCCGGTTATAAGAGCCCCGCTATAATGTAAACGCAAAACCGATGCCACAGACAGACACACGTATACAGATGTTTAACTTATAAAACCCCTCTTTTTTTTGTCGGGGGTTAATACCTAAAACAATTAATTCCGTGAACTTAAACCGTATCGATGCGATTAAATACTTAAGAGCTTTCCAGCGGTGTGGTGACCATTTCAACAGGTTACTTAATACAAGACTTTAGCGCCTTTGTCCTTATTGCTAAGTAAGTAAGAAAAAACAAGTTCATTCTGCTCCGGCTTGCCTTAGAATGCCTTCGGCGTCGTCGCCGCAGGTCTTCCTAAAACTAAAAGTCAGATAAAAGTAGAGCCTTAACACGTTCAGGAATTTATTAAATAGGCGGCTCTGGTAGGTAGAATTGTGGTCATTCAATTTGCATTTATTTATTTATTTAATCTTTATTGCACAAAAGAAAACTTATTGTACAAAAGGCGGACTTAATGCCATGAGGCATTCTCAACCAGTCAACCTTAAAATACCTACATAATAAATATAACTAAAAAAACAAGTAATTATGAACTATAAACGCCTCGCAATGCACCACATGCAATAAAAAATAACGTAATGCATGGCAAGTCACAAAGCATGAGATACTGTACTATATTCGACTACAATGGAGATCGCTGATCCGATGCGATTATCGACTAGAGAAAGTGCGACGGATGCGAAGAAGCTACCGATCGCTTTGTCTATTAAGACACTTCCTATTCATTAGAATTAGAACTTGCAACGCATCTCAACTCCCTCCTATTATAATTGTCTCGTTTCTAATTACGTAAGTGGTTTTCCGCTACGCAACTGAAGCTTAGGTTAACGTTAGTTGAATAAAGGGATTTGAAAAAATTATCACGAATACATTATTAATAAGCACCTCGGCAAGTAGGTACGGCCAAGGATAAAGTGTGACTGAAAAAACCAATATTACATGCTCACGATTGTAGTTCCAAAATTAAGTTTTTATTGATTAAGCAGGTCTAGTCAGTGGTGCCGGCAGAGCTCCTTTTATAAAGGAGTCCTTATACAGAAATCGAAGTCAGGGCTTAATTGCGGAGATGTGACGTCACTCTTATCGGTGGATAAACTAGAGTTGGCATAAGTACTAACTTTTTGCTTGAAGATTCGGCTCATTTAGATAATTTATAAGTTTATAACAGGGTACAGGCCCGTGGGAATCGCTTAATAGGAACAACAAGGCGACATACAAACTGAGATCTAAGTTTTAAATTTTGAATAGATTTGAGCCATATAGAAAAATATTACAAAATTTTCACATGCCTAATTATAGGACAGAATGTATACAATACAACAATACTTTATTGCACACCAATAAAAGTTTACAAAAGGAAACAAGACAAATACAATTTATAAATAACGGTAGACAACAGGCGGTCTTATCGCTAAAGAGCGATCTCTTCCAGACAACCAATGTATTTTATGCACTTTGAAGCATAAAAATAACACCTTGTGCACGACTGTACACACCATAATTATATTCTGTGAATAAATGATAATGAATTTTCAGTATTATTCTCATGTCGAAGTAAGTTTTTGTTTAGTGATTTGTGCTCTACCATTTGAAAGCGAACAATTGTTTGTAAATATAGGTACATGGCAGTATCTACTTATAGTTGCATTAACGATGTAAGAATAGAAACCACCAACATCCGAATGACATTAAATTGGAAAGTGTCGCGATCCGAACAATGGGCTGTAGTAACAAACACAAAACGTTTTGTCGTAACATAGACCGACATAAATCGAAACCGCTTACTGCTTGTTTTGCCACTAAAAAAACATTAACATTAGTGCCTGTGTAATCTTAATAAAAGTCAAATGCCTGAACTATTTGATCGTAACCATTGAATAAAGACATCATTGAACGAATAAAACAAATAATTTTATTATTTGCTTTATGGAGGTGGACAATGTGAGCTCGTCGTTTTTTACAACTTTGGCAGGTGAATGGTGGGTGTGTATTTTAATAATTATGTATAAGCCGTGTGACATCTGGCGTTGGACTTATTATCAAACGCGTCCATTTGCTCTAAAAAAAACTATATAGTACCTACCATTCCTATACCTACACACTACATGGGCAGTTAGAACAGCTAGCTATGATTTGCAATTTAGATTAGCTCTACAGCTACAGTACCATAATTTATATGTAGCGTAAGTATTTTTTGTTGAGCTTAGTTATGTAAAAGTGTATTTAACATTAATAATAATAACATAGACCGTCGGTGCCATTGAAATTAGTTTTTACGTGGGCAAATTAATAAACGTGAACGAAACCCGAATGGAAAACACCTTTTGTAGAATTGTACGTAAGGGAAGCGCGAAGCTTAAAATCGAATACATAGAGAAGCAAAAAATAGTTCCTATACAAAGTATTTCGTAATAAAATGTGTTTTTGTGATCTCCTATACATAGACAAGTTTATCGTCAGTAATTGTGGGCTATTTTATTTATTGGCTATACAGCGAGTCAGACGGAGAGCGGGTCATGGCTCCACAAGGTCTTGGTCTTGTCGTTTAATTAGATTATTTGTCGATAGGAACATAAATAGAGATTTAATAGTAGATTGAGGCCTACACACAAGAGTAGCTAAATTGCTTGGTGCGTTTAAGTACCTAAGGTTGCGGCTGAATGGTATCTGCAATAAAACTTATTTAAGTATACACTTTAGGTAGGCATGTAGGTACGTATTGAACATTTCTACATGGTATTGTACTGCTTAGCAGCTACCCGAGTAAGATCGTAACCGCGGGCCGCGTTGATGTCTTTTTCATTGCAGGATTGTAATAAGAAGAAAATCCAATTTAAGCTAAGAAAGTTTAAATAATTAGCGCAAAAAATGAAACTGTTTCGCTACGTTTCGCGCGTGACACAAATTAGCCTGCTTTTGTTTGCCACAATACAACAGATTATTGTGGTCATGTCAATTACACAAAACAACACCTTTCACTGGTTCGCGAAACATTGTTTGATGTAGATTCTTATTAACATATACCGGTCTTTATTTGTATTGACAGCATGTATGCGACCATGTTGGCATACTAAATAATATGACAAAGCTCGAAGCTGCGCGGGGCAAGCCTGTTCACAAATCAACAAAGAAAACGACAGACTCGATCGTCCTTCATTCTTATTCCTTATAATATTATTTGTATGCTTACACACACAACACACATATAAAAAACCACACGTTTTAAATGTTACATTGTCGCTCGGTTGCTTAATTTAATCATTAGGAAGATGAGCGATCACGTCAAGGATGCTAGATTAAGTAGTATTGAAGTACCTACCTAGGCATCAACAGTGTACCTACATAGCTAGATTAGGGTTGCCATACATCATCATTCAAAATCATAGTCCGTCGGTAGAGTCAGTAAGGATTATAACTAGAAACATGTATTGTGTTTGCAGACTCAATCAACCGCACACTGAAATCGGCAGGACATACCTACATGAGTGTTCAAAGGATTGTGAATTGTGATGTTAATGCTGCCCCCTGTAAATACTATCCAAGGACTTGTTAATTAGCAATATATTTTTTTTCTTGTTCATCTCCTCTTCCTAATACTGTGTATCACTACTTTTGCTTGAACCGTCTGTCCCGACCGACGCGAGGGTACCGTAAAATGCTCACGGGAACGAAAACAGGACTTAATTGGGTGTATGGAGGATATGGCTTCATTTTGTTCCATACGCAGGCATACCTTGTTGTAGACTAAATCAAAGCAGGAGAATTTGACGGTAACCCTAATGTAGAGGCATAATTTTCTCATTGTGCTGAGGTTGTTGCTCGGGGCTCGTGCTCGGCTGCCGGAAATCCTGCGCATGCTCAAAGGCCGGGCCGAGGCTGCGCCCGCGCCATCCGCCCGTGTTATACGCATCGTCATTAGGTACCAGCAGCCTAATGTCGTTTAATGATCGTTTAACTAGCAGCCATCATGCTTGCATGCTAACATTATTCTGAAGGTAATCTGATAGATCAGAGCCCACGCTTTACCAGTCCATTCTTGATATCTAAACAAAGTATGTATTATTCCTTCCATAATGAGATGACCAGATAAATTCGGAGTTATAACTGAACGAGCCTCTCTGAAGCGGATAAGGAATGGACTATTTGTAAATTCGATTCGATGCACGAGCAATGAGCTTTGATACTGCATGCGGTATTTGGGGTTCGTAAGGCTCTCGTGTTGGTCCACACAGCCGTTGAAGACATACACTAAAATCCCGTTTAAATATATATTTTAGATTTCCGGTTTATTAAAACAATAAAAAGTCGCGGTAGATATCGCTCAAAATTGCGTATGCGTGTCGTAAGATTGGGAAATGCGTAAATATGACCAATAGCTAACGGTCCGGTGGCGTCCACGCCGGGCAGATGACCTGTGAGTCATCGTGACAATAGAAATCGAATCCTTATTGATTTCGCAATGCCAATGATGCCTATGGCGTAATTAACTAGTTCAGCGTGTTGACACAATAAAGTTCATTTACCAAAGGGTTAATTTTGAGGTATCTAAGTATACCTACATATATTCAATACAATGAATACTTTTTATAGGCTAATATAAGTTATGGCAGGGATCGGGGAAATGATTACAAACTTCGGATGATCACTGAATTAGTAATTACGAATTTTCCAGAATCATAAACATCGGTAGCGGACATAAACAGGAAACTATAATGGTAATACCTGACAACTTTGCTAATGTGACCTATGTTTATGTATCTACGTCAGAATCGATCGAAGTTCGGCTGAATCATTAGGATATGCAAAACATTTGAGATGAATCAGTTGAACGTGGGGATTTTTAAGTGGTTTCTTGCGAGTCGGTGGATATGGCGCGCCGCCCCCGCGAGTCGTCGACCGCGACGCTACGCCGATCGCACCACTTTTACAGTTGGCTGTAAACCTTAATTATACAAGGTACAATAAAATTCGCAACTATTCAACGAGATCACGGCAACAAAACGCTTGTGACACCAATCTTACATCATCCGGGCAATAACTGGCTTACAGACTGCCAAACGTGTCGAGCTGACACAAGTAGAGACTTAAATTTCTTAAGGCTTTTACGGCATAAATTTTCTCACATGTCACGCTTCCGATGAGTGTCTAATGTTAAGAAAAACATGACACAATCGGTAGTGGCACGGGGTTGTTTTACTATCGCAGGCACGTGCTATTTCACACGTTTTTCTGGACACTATATGTAACGGACCGTTATCTTCCATCTCGTATGTGCCAGTGCAGCGTCATGTGTCTCGGCTCTCGAGATCAGTGGGTTGCGACCTTACTTTTGGTTTTCGTCGGCGTTCGATCACGTCCATGACGTCACCTTATCCTGCGAGATAATTCGCCTTGATCCAAAAATAATGACGGTAAAAGGTCTGCGGCAGTGTTAACGATTAACGATGTAGAGCTAATTTAATTAAGGTTTCTTGACCACGAACCTAATTCAATTCATTGAAAACTGTAACAATGGCAGCCAAAATAGTAACTTCCCGTTAAAAATTGCCAAATTTAATTAAAATATATAACTAATTGCAATCGTTATAAATATTTGACCAATCGAACAGGCATAAAAAAATATTGATTACTATCGAATGATCGTGTGCGAGTTGGAAACTTGTCAAACAGCACCTCCCATAGCGGACTCGCAATTAGGCTTAATTGAGACCAATAGATTGTTTTATTATTGTCAGATTATGGTGATGGATGTAGGTGCGTCGCAAAATATTCCGATTGTTGATGTAGACACCCACCGGGAGCTGCAGAAGTGAGTCGTTTATTGGAAAGGTCGCAATCAGTCTGTTAGCAATTTCATTTCGCCCCCGCATCGGCGATCACGTCACTGCCAGCAAATAAATGTACTTGCCACCGAAGGTCGCAACTGCTTGTACTGTATACCTACTGCTAACGTTGAGCAGGTTTTACAACAATTGTTCCGTTTAGACATGTTTTAACTGGCGACTGGTCATTGTGCAAATCCAATAAGAAATCTACACCTACAGTAGGTACATGCGAATAAATAAAAGCGGAGGAAGGAAATAACGCGAGGAACGAAAATCAATTTTGAAAGAAAAAAAATGGAATTATCTTGACTGGTCATTGTGATGTATAGCCAATAAGAAATCAACGCTTGCCTGCGAATAAAAAATACCGGATGACAAAAATAACGCGACAGAGGAAAAACTGAACAATATTTATTTTGAAAAAAAAAAAAATTTGGGAATGAAGATTGACAAAAGTTCTCAGAAGTTTAAGTATTTAAGAATTTGCGGGAAGTTGATCGGTCACGTAGCCGGTCGATGAGCTTGCGGCGTTGCTACATAGTTCAGTTACTGGCTCTGAGTAACTGCATGTAGCCGTCTCCAGTACTGTTGTAGGTACATCTACCGGAGCAAGCGCAGCGTTGGCGGACAGTTATAATAACAGTTGAGCTCATCATAAAGCGCGGTCATGAATATTTGATATGAGAACTTACTCGTAGCCGCGCAAAAACCATGACCAATAAGACCTTTCAAATTTAATGTAACCAACTTTCATTCACGCAAACTGTTATTCTAATGAAATGAACGTTATAGTACTTGTTAAGTATTTGAAGTGCTAGTTTTTAATGCTTCTGTGACACGGTAATCGGTTCGCCGAGATCCATAAATTAACGCAAGCATAAATTACACTCATGACAAACTCTTTTCAGTAGCGATAGCGACCTAGTAACCAACATTTTTTTGTGTTTTGGTACTTAACCGACTTTATACATAGTATGTTTTTAAAGCTTAGCGATGTTTGAATTTTCATTTCAGTCCCAAAATTTCGCAGTTTTTTGCGTTTTGCGCAGCGAGCCAACGCAAGTTTCTAGAAGTTCCGTATGGGTATAATCTCAAATTACCAATTTCTTACAAGAAGAGCTCAAAGATTTAGAGGTTACCTACACCTTTAAAAAAACTAAAAGAAGAACTCATTAAAAAGCTCATTATACCTACATTAGACGAGATTTTTAAAGAAAAGTTACAATGTAAAAAATAATTTAGGTAGGTACTTAAAGAATAACTAGATTTGACGATTACTTATTCTGTAATTTTAATTGTAGTATTGATAATGTATAATTTATTGTATTCAATATAAAACTAAATTTTCTAGATTATAGCATGCAATAATTCTCTATTTTAAGTTACTCGATAAAGTTTCACATCCCGAAGGGTAGAATATATGATGGATGGAACCATATGTTACTACTGTAAGACCTTATACCATATATTCGTTCATTCATTCGTTTATTGCAGGGTGTTAAAAGAGCCAATTACTTACTACCAAATTTAGTACTGATAATCTAATTATAACCAGCGACCTACGCCATTAGAAGTCTGTTTTCACGGTTTAGTAAGTAGTTCCGTGCAATTTCAATAATTCTTGGAATCTTAACAGATTTCTAGATTCATTGAAAACCTGAATCTAGGGATGGCCGTCGGACTTTCACATATGCCGTTAGATTATTCGTAGGAAAATAGGCGGCTTGAATGTGGGCGTCTAAAAATTTTTTGGCAACTTTGGTAAACATTACAGATTCATTTGACTTCTGTTTCAAATAGGTAACCAGCAAACACTTTAACAGATACTTGACAGTTCAAGCACAAACTTTTCTCCGTTGGTAGGTAATGGCGACAAACAAAGCGAATTAAATTACAAGCAAAACTAAGAGACCGTTAAGTATGCGCTTTTTTATATGTCGTTAACAAATTCGTTCCTAAAATTAACGTCATTCTATCAGATTACGATCTAATAGAATGAGAATGAAGTTGAGATTAATAGGGCCAAATGACCTAAGTCTGTCAGTTTTTCATAGTAATAGGTACATTGCTGAAAGTGTATTGTATGTCCACTTAACCTCAGATAATTACATTTCCAGGTGACAGAGGGCGGCGTGACGCGGCAGGTAGCGCGCGCGATGGAGGTGCTACATGCCAGCGCGCCGGGAGCACGCGTGCGCGTCATGCGCGCCGCGTACCACTCCTCTGAGGGTCCTGGTGCTGCCTCCTCCTACATGATGCACTCTTCACGCAGGGTAAGATCTACTAGATTCTTGTGCCGTAAAAGGACCTTTAAACTTTTTGATTAAAAAATTATCACGAGGGGCGCGCGCGTGATATTTATTTTAGACCCATAGGCGTTCTAAGCTTATCTTTCTTCTCAAATGTTATACTAAAACAATGATATACAGAAAAATCTAATCGACCATATAAAACGAACTTAATTTTCAATCTCTTAAAATCACGTTTTCTAATTCCAGGTGATATCTTCTGGCACCAGACTCATATCCCCTTCGTTAACCAGCAGGCCCTTCGGAGACACCCCTTCACTGCCCTCACTGCCTTCGTTACCGCTGGAAATATCCTCCGTCCCTTTAGAGATGGCAGATACTCCCGAAACGGAAAATTATAAAGTGACAGAACCCGATGACACCGAAATTTCCCAACCCTCAAAGTGGAAAGGTTCCACAGGCAAATCGTCTATACGAATGCCCAGCGAAGAATCTTCGTCAACCGACAACGCCAGCATCATAGATCTCGACCCTAAACCTAATTACAAGGGAGTATTCAGGAAGCATTCATACGATTCAGAAAATAGTGATATTTCTACAATGAAACTAAGCAGCCGAGCTTCCCCACTATTAGACGCTCCTGTATCACTTAGCACTCTTAAATACAAATCACTATTAAATGGGAGTAGTGAGTGGAATAACAGGCGCAAAAGTTACAGCTTCGAAGAGACAGCCCCACTAAATGAAACCATATCGCACTGTAACGATACATTAGCTATGGAATCATCCACAGATAGTGGAATTTGCAAATCTACAGAACTTGTGAACGACCACGCAGATTACGAGAAAAAGGACAGGAAATACGACACAAATGAAGATTCATTCAAAGGTTGGCTTAATAAAAATAGACAGACTTCATTTAGCAATAGTAACCAATTCATATCTAATAATAGGGGACACAATGTCGTGATAGAAGAACCAGGTGAAAGTAATATTACAGTACAGTCAGCGGGAAAAGTGTCAATAACAGTACCAATCACCCTTGAAACTGAAGACGAATATCAGTACAGGAAAGCTTATGGCAATGAAGAAGCCGAAAGAAGACGGAAAAAAGTCGAATTTTGCAAAACGGAATTGCATTTCGCTGCAGAATCTGGTAAAGTTAATATTATAGCCACTGATGAAAAACCACCACCAACAAATGATTTCAGAAGAAAGAGGAGTGCTTTTATGCCAATGAATAAAAAACCCGAGAGGCCAACCACTCTTTTACTCGAAAAGAAAACCATTGATGGTACAATGATTGATTTATTTCACCATAACACCAGCGAGGTGTGTGAGAACGATGAGAATACAGCAGCTACAAAAAGTATTCTCAAAAACAAAATTCCCAAGCCCAAACCATATCTTCTGGGGGAAAACATGGCACTTGGGCTCGTTGACGACGTTCCAAATGCTATCAAATCCAGTATATATAACGATAATGCCGATGTTCCCACAGCTGTTTCATTAATTAATAGACAGTTACAAGAAAGGAGATACAGCAATGATACAGTGTCTAGCTTGACAAGTGAACCTGACGTCACTCTGAAAAATTTCACTTCAAGGCCAATTAACACAGGTAAAAATAGAGAAATAACAAGATTTAAACATACATACACGCTAATGTGCTATTTGTAATAAGTATTTTGTTCTTTCAGGTCTGACAAAAAGTGTAAGCACGAAAAGTCGCAATGTGAGTCAGCAATACTCAACAACCAGTGAAGTTACCAACACGTTCAATTCGGTTAAAGACAAGCTCAAAGCCTTGCAGATGTCGCCGACACCGGCTAGATCTACAACACGTGAACTTCGGCAATCTGATCTAACGTACTTTGGTATTCAAAATGATAAAAAGGCAGAAGACAAACCTAAATTCATAAGAGACAGAATAAAAATGCAAAATGAGGCAATTGATAATATTTTTCAATCTGTTCGGCTTATTCAACAAGTTTCCAACAGTGCTTGTCACAGTGAAGCTGAGTCAGAAGAAGCTGTAGAATATCAAAATGTTCCTCTTAAAACCAATTTTGCTCCCGTGCCTACGCCAAGATCGCGTACGCTGTTTAGTGATAATGCAAAACATTCTGAAAAACTGACAATTCTAAAGCCTATTGTGGA
This sequence comes from Apotomis capreana, assembly GCA_947623375.1. Taxonomy (NCBI): domain Eukaryota; kingdom Metazoa; phylum Arthropoda; class Insecta; order Lepidoptera; family Tortricidae; genus Apotomis; species Apotomis capreana. The sequence continues at coordinate 12,509,436 of OX392506.1, read as the reverse complement.
ACAAGATTCCGTAATTATTAAACAAAACGCTCAAGATACAAGGCGGTCTAGATCACGTCGGTATGAAGAAGTTTGTTCGCCAACAATTCGAAGCATTTCGGAGCCTCCCAAAGCTAATAGAAACTCGTTGGAGAAAGCGCATCGCCGAAGTCATCATATGAAACAAAATGTTTCAGCAAAGTAAGTTTAAACTTCAAAAGTTTCAAAGTTCTTTCGTTTTATCTCTACTTAACTGTATAAAATTATCTCATTTCATTATCTTTCTTCTAGAGTAAGCAGGTATGAAGCAAAGGAAGAAAAGAACAATCACAGTGAAAAGTACCCTACAGATACTGCAAAATTGTATCTAAGTGAGGAGGACGACGATGAGTCAGTGCCAACATATGTTAACATCAACAAAGACATAATGCATAATGACAAAACAATAATTGAAGATGACATAACCAGTAAACCTGATTTAAATCGAAAATCACGGACAACAAACGAAATAATTGACAGAGATCATAATAAAACCAATCGAAATCAAACTAACTCTCGTGAAAGAACCCATAAGGCAGACAAACACACTGATAGTATGAAGAAGAGAACTAACTCCTCAAGGAAAAAGAAAACAGATCTTAAGGTGGACTTACAATATTCAGATCAGCAGTCAAGCGAACGTTCAGGCACTGCCCAAAAAACAAAATCGCAGGTAAATAAACGCAAGGATGAAAAATCTGCGTCACCGAGGAGGCAAAGTGGATCACTTACGCGCGCAGATATTGTGGCCAAGCGAGTTACCGAGCATTCTGATCACACTCATGACAGTGTTGGTACTAAAGAGCTAAACTCAACTGATACATCAAAATCTCAGCATGTAAGAAGTACAAGTCGGCATTCAAAAAAAGACACTTTAGACAGTAATAAAAGATCTAGCGCAAATCCCACTGATCGCCACCGCAACTCCTTGCAGCTGAAGTCTGGTGACCGGAACGGGGAAGTGCACTATTCAAAAGACAGAAAATCAAGGAAAAACGAGTACGTGATTAATTACGACGATAAAAATGGAACAGTATCGTCAATATGTAAAGTTTCTACTGGTCCGGGATCGACAAGGAAAAAGAAAACTTCACTAGAAAAAATCAAAGAGATCCCAAAAGAGCATAAAACTCTAAGCAAAACTCCCGAGAAGACTAACCTGCGTAAGTAAGCCGTTTGCATGCATACAACTATCTAACAAAAATTAAAATACAGCCTCTAAAAATGTAAACGTCTTTCAGTGCAGTTCCCAGATCGAGAACGGATTCCAAGCGGATTGAGTCACGCGCATAAGAGATCGAAGGCAAAAGTGTATATACAACGGTCTTGCCAGCTATTGTGAACGTTAGTGGAGGATAACAAAACAAATGTTTGCTGTACAATTAGTATTTATATTTGTTACTCATTACGAAACTTGAATACTTTTTTAATTTATCTGGTAACTATCGAATAATATGATCTCACATTACGTTAACAATACGAAATAACAGTTATTAATAAAATATACAACTTAAATGCGTTTGTTTTATTGAGAAATAAATACCAAAGAAACAACAAGAGAAAACTTACACAGTGACCAATGGGTCCTTATCAGATTTGCTTATCAACACTTGCACCTGGTTGTCTAATCTTTTTTGTAGATTGGGTGAGAACACTGATAGGAACCCTCTCTCCGAGTCTGAATGATTGGTTAAGATGACAGAGATCCCTTTCTGTGCGGCATCCAGCACGTCATGATGAAGCATCTCACCTGAAAATAAGTTACGTAAATGAATACCTCATAGAGAACTCTCCAATAAAATATGAAAAATAATGGGCCTTGGATATGTTTACGTAATTATTAATTAGAAATTTGACACTCTGACGCTCTACGACAGCGCTATGACGACTAAAGGTTATCGTTATCGCACATCTAACCACCCGCCACCGGATCGGCACGGCTTCAACTCGAGCTGTCTTATTTTCACTGCGTGACTTTTCAAACTGTAACGCACAACGCACACATCAAATCCGTAACGTCATCGCCCCGACTTAACAAGTCGATACACGCTAATAGTGGGTGGACAACATGCCGTCACCGCGCTTACATCAACCGAAAAAAAGTGGACGCCGTCGCCGCGCAGACACTTAGAGGTGCCGAGCCGCATCCGTTACGTGTTGGAAATAGGTTGACGAGCAATTGAGTTGAGGCGCCGATACAGTGCCGAACGGCCTAACCGTTCCGTGTAACCTTTCAGTTGGGATGATTATAACGTTCATGGTTCACAAATAGAAGGGGGGGAGACGTTCTTAAGACCAATATGTTAGAAAAGGACATCAAATATTTTAAATACCTGTTAGGTAAAGATCAGCGGGGACCCCCTTAAGCACGGACGCGCCCGACCCCGCACAAAGAGCCACAGTTTTGATACCGTCTGATAGCGATTTGCCTTTAGCGAGTGCCAACCGAACGTGGGGTAGACCGGTGAGCTGCTTCACTTTAGCGATCGCTTCTGATAGAGGTATTTCTGCCTGCAGTTGGAGGTACCTGAAGGATAGTAAGAGAAGTAAAATAACCCCTAGTCACAGAGATAACTAAGGCAAGATGGGGCATTACTTATCTATACAACTTTAAATAAAGCACTAATTCGTAAAATATTACAGTCAAATAAATAAAAATAGTGTAGTATGACAGAGTAACAATTGGATGATGTTACCTTACCATCATATTTTGACCTCCGATTTCGAATAGTTCGATCGTCATAATCATAAATTAAATAAAGGTGGTTTTGCAATGGTCCTCTTGCGACTTAAGCGAACTACTTGTCTACAAAGTACCTATTAATTGCATTTACGAAAGCGACAAACGTGTAAACTGAATCTATCAGTAAGCAGAAACAGTTGCTACGCATGCTAGGTGTTCAAAGTTATATGCATACGATACGGACTCTATTATCTAGAGAATAAGGGTTGTACAGGTCATTGTGAGCGTGTTAATATGCTTCGCTTCTTTCGCTCCAGACTACTACACCAACTACTTACAACTACGTACTACATATTTATTTCCAATCAGAACAGTGCGAGAAAGATGGATGAAATTCATAATGTGTAGCGTTCTATTATCGCAGAACTTTCATGGTAACCCACCTTCCAGCTCCAAAGTTAGGATCAGCTCCCGGAGTGACAGGTTTGGACTCCTTCACCGGAAAGGCGGACGCTAGCCAATCGTTCACACCGCCCTGCACGCAATCCCAGCTCGTGTGAGGCGAATACAATGATATACGCTTCTCAAGCAGAAACGACACGATGCGTTGCTTCCAGGCACTGGGAAGAAGTTAATGAGATTTAGATGAAAATAATAATGAGAAAATATGCCAACATGAGCCACTGAATATAGACGTCCCCTATTTCACAATTATGACAATGTTCAGGTGTTATAATGACAATTAGACATACAAATGCATGGAGATGCAGAGAACATTATCCTGTTCATCATGAGTATCAAATACTTGTCACTAGACATGTCACATTGTGAAATATGGAATCAAATGGTCACGTTGCTATGCAGTGTTAACGATATAAAAAAAAAGTAGGGAAATATTACCTCTGCACCACCGATTTCAAAGGTGCAAATATGGGAGGATGATATGACACGATCATTTCACATCCTTGACTGTCGGCCTCAAGAGCTACATCTTCTGTTAGGTCATTGGTTAATAGGAGCTTCGTAATATTCCTGAAAATAAATTTTGATTACCATCATCTACTTTATTCAATTCTATATAGGCATTTAATAAGATTCAAATTGCAGGTGTGATATGATGAATTGATGATATAATAATTTTGATTGATTGAATTAGTAGGCGCGGATGTGAAGAGGGCGCAATAGGTGCAATTTCAGAATGGTTTTAGAATGTTATTTTAAATATAATTCAGGTGCAAATTGTATATTCCATCTTAGTAAAAGATACATCACCTAGCAGTGTACGGCTCTACAAGCAGGCCTGTATTATCCCAGCTTTCTGCAAGACATTTAGGAGCAAAATCCTCCAGAACTGACACCACCTTACTCAGCTTCACTCCAGTATTTTCTCCCGTTGACATTTTGATGGATGCAGAAATAGAGTAAAATCTATGTAGAACTGACTTTTGGCAAGACAATTTCCTTAAGTTTACAAGCATCAGAAAAGGCCTGAAAAAATAAATGGAGCTAAAAACAGAAATATAAAACTCGTCCATAAAAATAATCTGTTATACAAAAAACACTATTGTTCAGTTTTTAAGAAATTTATTTATTTTTCTTTGAAAATAAAACAAGTTTCAGCACAATTCAACTGAATGAATAGTTAAAATTTAAAAAACAATAAACATTTGCGAAACACAAGCCTGATTAATAACAACAACCACTAACATATTTTATTATAGTATATTCTATAATGTTTAAAATATATTGATTATTGTATTGTGTAAGTTTTGTCTTAAAACTAAAGATATTGTACAGGTCTAGCACTGATCAGAAATCTTCCATATTCTTATTTCACCATCATCACTACTGGAAAGCAGTTCTTGGTTCCCAGTAGGGTTCCATTTAACACAGTTTACATCTTGAGCATGAGCATTCAGTTGTGTGCACACCAGGTCAAATGTTGGCGCATTGGGGTCAGAATCCTCGGCCTCCTTGAATATTCTAATGATGTCATCGCCACAAGCTGTAGCTATCAAGCCAGTTTTGTGGCACCATGCTATGTCATACACACATCTTGTGTGGAACCCAGAGAGTGTGCAAACACATTTCCATACAGAATCTCTGTCTGTGACCATCACTCCTTCCTGATTGTCAGGTTTATATTCCTTCCATATTTTAACAGTTCTGTCATCGCTGCAGGTGGCCAGCCTCTCCCCAGTCTTGTCAAAAGCTAAGCTCCACACAGTAGATTCATGCGAGTGCAAGGTTGCCATACATGACCAGTCGTTATCCACAGGATCCTCTTTGTATAGCTTAACTGTGTTGTCATAGGATGCCGAAGCCAGGATATCTAATGTGGGGTGCCATGCCACCTACAAAAATAATCAGTTTTAATTTTCAAAAAGTTTGACTTAACTTAATACTTTCAGTTGTGATACTAACTTTCTTGACATCTTGAGTATGGGCATTCAGAACAGATGCACATTCATATTCATCATCCCCTGCGACTTCCCACACCCAGACAGACTTGTCTCGTCCACATGATGCCAACAGATGCCCAGATTGAGACCATGCCACACTTTTTACTTCATTTTCATGTCCTTCCAATGTTGCATTGCATTCAAACTGACCTGTTGAAATAGGATAGTTGCAATAGTATCTCATAATATTATTTTTTAAATATTAGATGAAGAAGCCAATGATACTGACCACTTTTCTTGTCCCAAATGGCTGTTGTTGCGTCAAAGCTGGCTGAAGCAAGGAAATTCCCACAAGGCGACCATGCTACTTCTCTGATTGTGCGTTGGTGACCATCCACTAAAACTGTCTTAATGGCCCATTCCTGACCTTCCTTGTTCCACAGCTTGATAGTTTTGTCTTCTCCACAAGAAGCAAACATTTTTCCGAGAGGGTGCCATGACACATTCCACACTATCCCTTTGTGACCGGTCACAGTTTGCAACAATTCCATCCTAGCCATGTTGTATCTCAGTTATTTACTTTGATACCTCACAGATAACCTATAAAATTGTTATAATGTCGTAATAAGGTACCGATAATAACAAAGTCTCAACGTATAAGTGTTGTCATTCAACACAATAAATAAATTAGGAAACTTATAATCATAGTGCAATAGTATTAATCAACAAATCTCAAGATTAGGACCAATTTGCCAAATACGTACCCGCTCATTTAAGGCCAGTAATTATAATTATATATTGATATTTTATAATTTAAACTAATAAGTATTCTACGATGTAACACAATAAGAACAAATTGTAAAACCAGACCAGATTTTTTTCTATTTTCAATAATGATAACTAACTGTGCGTAATAATAAGATAGTGATAGTACTGATAGTGAAACGTCATGATGAAGTCAAATGTCAATTCATAACGTTGTAAAATTGATCACTTAGACGTTTGAAATCGTGTCTCAAACATACTGCTTTTTAGGGTTCCGTACCCAAGGGTAAAAACGGGACCCTATTACTGAGACTTCGTTGTCCGTCCGTCCGTCTGTCACCAGGCTGTATCTCAAGAACGGTGATAGCTAGTTGAAATTTTCAGATGATGTATTTCTATTGCCGCTATAACAACAAATACTAAAGATAAAATAAAATAAATATTTAAGGGGTGCTCCCATACAACAAACTTGTTATGGTACGGAACCCTTTATGCGCGAGTCGGACTTGCACTTGCCCAATTTTTTATTTTATTATGCTAATTTTACACATTTGTTGAGGTTCATCTGCCCAGCCACGACATACCGCGTATCATGAACGGTAGTGTGGACGTCACGATCAGGATAGCGTTGCATGATCGCGACGACGGCGTATCCTCACCGCGTATCATGAACGGTAGTGTGGACGTCACGATCAGGAAAGCGTTGCATGATCGCGACGACGGCGTGACGTCCACACTACCGTTCATGATACGGGGTGAGGATACGCCGTGAGTCGGTGACATATAGTCTGGCAAAAAGAGTGGAAATTAAAAAGTGGCAATACCGTAGTGACATCCCTTTCTAATCCACCTAAGGAAAAGGGGACGGCACTACAGTATTGCCACTTTTTAATTTCTACTCTTTTTTGCCAGACTGTAACTGCCAAAAATTTGCGGGGCTGTGATACGATACTTTGCTACGATACGGATAGCGTCCAAAGTACTGCACGCCGAAATGATCGGTGCGATACGCGACGGGGATCAGATCGGCGAAATGATACAAGTGTGGACGGAGCCTTAAAGGCCTAACCGGTCGGTCTTAGCCAATGTGTTCGAAATAAAGATGTGCCGTTTCCGAAAATTTCCGGAAATTATCCTCATTAAAGTCAACTACCATAGAGTAAATTATTATTCAACTACTATACTAGTACTACTACCGTACTGTCAAAGTCAACTAGAGACCAGAGACCGAACCACATTAAAAAACTTCGAAATGTATGAAACATTTTTGTTTTCATGTGGTTTTTAATATAATTTGTTTTCAGGGTTTCTTTTTGCCTTATTTAGATTTAGTAGTAATGGTTAAAGGTTTAATAGAATATAATTGCGTATTTCTCTTAATCTTTTAAGTGAAAGCTTTAGTAATAACAAGTTAGGTTATACCAAATTACTACATAACATAAAACATTCAACAATGGAAAACAGTAATAAAATTGTACCACCACACCTGAATGCTGAGGTATACAGATCAGACACAACTGGAAATGAAGCTCCATCGTATCTGGACTATATTAAAGTTCATTCAGGTAAGAAGCTTGTTTTCTTTTTTAAGATAATATGTGAATGAAACCTATATGTATTATAATTGAATGATGTATCATTTCAGATGGAACAGTACTTGTTGGGTGTTCAGAGCTAACTGGCCGATATTGGGCAGGTGGTGCTTCTATCTTCAAGAGCATTCCAGAAGCTCAAGAAATAAACCCGAAGTTGATGAGAAGTATTCCATTAGAATCTGGCACAGCTGATGGTTGCTTTATTGGAAAATCTACTAAGGTAATAAAATTCTCAAATTACTACTAATTATTTTTTATTAAAGCAGTATCATCTGTTAGAACAGTGTTTGTTAACCTGTGGTCCGCGGACCCCTGGGGGTCTGCGAGCATATGTATGGATGTTCGCAGATTCCTGCTTTTATTATCAATAGGGTCCTTAAAAGTGTGCTTGATTTCCTAAGGGGTCTGTGGACAAAAAAGGTTAAGAAACGCTGTGTTAGAGTATACAACATGTTTAGATTAAAGTGAAAATTAAAAAAATTAATGATCTGGGCGGGAGTCAACCTGCTTACTTGGCCAGCACAGTATAATGCAATTAAGAAGTGAAACAATGGTTGAGAAATTGACTGTGATAGACATTGGTGTTGGCCTGGAAAGATGTTAGGAACTATTTTTACTTTTCATTATTTCGCTGCAATTCAACCATTGAAATAACTAACTTATGGTCCAATTTCAATTCAAATGGTGTTCAATCTTAATGTCCCTTTGGTCTTTATTCTTAAAAAGTTTATTGTACAAGCTTATTTATCTATATAATTTGAATCTGACTAAGTAAATATTCTTACTAAACCTTTTTTTCAGGTTTTATTATGCGAGGACAGTGGTGCTGTTGGCATTTGGACCATAAATGAAGATGATGTGTGGAAACAATGGAAGGAAGAGATGATAGTGTCAGAGCATGATGGGGTGGTGATGGCTGTGGACTGCCTTGAGCCAGAGAAACAATATGTGACAGCAGGGGCTGATGGCCATATTAAGGTACTTGAGGTTTTGAATGTATTCAACCCCTCTTATGCCTAAATGCGGATCTGCGCAGGACATTTCAACTTTACGTTAAAATATCAATTGGTTTCAAGTATTCATCATCCAAATCCTTGTTGTCATCACAGATCTTAGCAAAGAACCATATCTATATCCACTGGTACTTTTGAAGGCATTTCTTTGATTTGATTTATAGTAAATTTTTTAGTGAATGTGGATTATTTCTTTCAGGTGTGGGATCTTACTGACATGATCTGCATTAGGAACTACAGTTTGGCGCACAGTGCTGCCGTCTCTGGTGTGTCAGTGAGGCCTAATTCAACCACGAGCTTTGCTTCCGGATCGTTAGACACATATATTACACTCTGGGATGACAATATAGATAAACCAGTATTAGGTTAATATTTTAATGTATTCTCCTACCAATTTCACAGCTTTGGTATTTTTTTATCAATCCGCAATATGTGTATCGAAGATGCATACAGTCACACATCATCGTAATCCATAAACAGTGAATTTTTCACAGCCGCATTGAGTCTCTATACTTGCATACTTATTATTTCTATTCTGTGTTACAATGCACAGATAATTAAATTGAATTGAATGAGTATTTTATTGTATAATCTATCTTTCAGATTTAGTTCAAAATGACTGTGGGATCCGTTGTTTACAATGGATTGACGAAAACCAGTTGGTGTATGGGGATGAGGCTGGGGTGCTGCGAGTGAAGGATGTAAGACATCCTGACGTGGTGACCATCCTCTGTGACTTCCCAGCTCCAGTGCACAAAGTTGTCGTACATCCAGAGTAAGTATTAAGTCTTATGACACTCTACTCCAATACGTAGGCTACATTAATCACGTTCACTTAACATATCGTAACGAAAGATGATGATCCATATTTTTTTATAATAACAATAAGTACGATGTACTGTCAGTGTCTAAGATAAATATGTAACAATGAAATACCTGCCGTAATTGATGGCGTTACTGTACACTCATTTCAATAGGTACAACAAATGTATTTCTTGTGAGCAAACAATACCAGCACCAATACCAGTATCAGGGTCAACTGTCATTTTCAAGCTATGGCATATCTTCTCTTGATACACTGAACTTTATGTTTTCATCATGAACCTGATGAAAGATCCATTGCCCATGGCCCTTCTTTCGCTACATTTAAGACTCCTGCGTGACATATTACGCTTCCAATCGTACAGGCCTAATCGTTTTACGTTATATCTCAGTTATCTGAGTTTACGTAAGATTATTTTTGAAATAAAGTCTTCTTTTATTTCCAGGAACGGAAGAATAGCAGTGTGCTGTGATAATAAGATCGTGTCTGTGTGTGACAAAGTACTAGATAATAAGTCGAAAATATTATATCACGATCGCCATTTACATAATAATTATGTAAGAGGAGTGGCGTGGGATACCAATGATAAGAACATTCTTCACTCTTCGGGTTGGGATGGCCTCATCAGAACCCACAATGTTGCGTAAATATTTGATGTACAGCCTTTAATTACAACATGACTTCCCACCAGTATATGTTTAATATTTTTTTATATTTACCCTCTTAGCTCACTCGAGATAAGTGTCGAGTATTAGTTTTCCACATACAATGCAGTTATACTTGTCTTGTATCTACTACGGCCTCACCAGCTGTCACCAGGTGTGAGCACGTATGCATGTACTAACTGCACAAATGCATGGCCAATTAATGTATGAATTCATTCATAATTGGGCCATGCAATTCTGCAGCTCGTTGTACGTACGTATAATACGGTTATATTAACCTTTTTAGCGCCAAAGATGGCAACGCTTGTCGACGGAAAAGTGTGCCCCAGACGCAACAACGTCGTTAGCCGCTATACAATGCCATACTATCTGCTGTCAGCTTGGCGTGTGGGACACAGTTTTCCGTCGACGAGCTGAGCGAGCAGAAGTTAATCTCACCAGTGAACGCATATATGCATTGAACACTCATTAGAGCTCAAAAATTACCCCACGTGTATTGTACCTAACGAATCGATTGTACCAAGGCCAAATTGACAGTTTTAGTATGAAGCTTTGAATCGAAACATCACCTTTTATTAAGTTTTATCATTCATCTATTCGAGTGATACTTAAACGTGGCTATCATAGGCCTGCAGGATTTTGACAGACCTCACATATTAGTGGTACGTAAATCAGTAGTTTTAGTTTTTTTTTTAATCTTCATATTCAATAGTTTACTCAGCACTTCAGAAGTAAACGCAGCTACACCCTACACCTACATTGGGATGACTTACGTGGCAATGAAATAACAAAGTCTACAACACTAACAGATAATATATTTTCTAAGTGAATGAAACATGCTTGGAATGCTCAGAAGTTTATTAATGGTTGTGGGTTATGCAGAAGCGGGTCGGTCAATGCGCGGGGGAGGGCGCGCGGCGTTCGGGCGAGGCGCCGGGGGACGAGCCTCGGCGGCCCGCGGCGCCGGGGCTCTTGAGGCGGACCATCGTGTCCAGGTGACGGAATCTGTGGACATATATTGATATGTTAACGTTTTGACCGACACAGAAATGATAAGACAGATAGAAATGCTGAACGTGCTATCGACCGCAAATGACTTCGGTCTATGATGAAGAGGCTCAGAACCAGTCGACGTGCTACGCTCAAAATTCTGTTAATATCTAGTAAAAATTATGAAATTTGTAAAATAACCATGGTAAATAAAAACCTTACATTGCCAGCTCTCTTAGTAGAAGTTGAAGTCGCATGGGCTAGGCTTAGCTTGAAAAACTATTGGTGAAAATTTAAGAATGGAAAACGCGGCTGGTGTGATCATACTTTATCTTCAACAGCTCCATAATTAAATAAGCAGGTGTGTAGGTACATCTATTCCAAAACACGAACGAAAATACAAACATAAAATATAAATTCGTTCGTCGTACCGAACACAATCAAGTGAAGGGTGCTTTTCTATAATTTATAGATCTAAGAATAGATCAAAGACGTTCGGTTCCCGTACCTATAGTTTACCTAGGTAGGTAACTTTGCCAACGAGAAATACTCTCAATGGTCTATTTTCTTTGTAATGCTTGTTTGTAAATGTATCTATTAATCACTCTTAACTTTATTATCCTCTTGAGAATGCAGTCAATGCTGAAAGCTGGAACGTTTATAGTTTCATTTGTCTTTACTTTGGAATTAAACAGTACCTACCCTACCTACTTGCTCTTTATTACGCATATAAAGAATACTTGACGTTCCGACGTTTGCTAAGCAAAATACCTTCTGCGGTTATGTATTAACAGAATGGCCATGCATTCTGCAGCCCATAGTACCCAATATAGCTGCTTCCGGAAAGACCCTACACAAAATGTTCACCTCTGTTTCTCATTCATGAGTTGGATAAAATGTTGGATAAGTAATATTTAAAAATAATTTCGGTACTTAAGTATAAGTTTGATATTTCATATTCTTCATACGTCTTAACTAATTAATTATATTATGACATGTTCACTCGGAAAATAACAAGAAAGGTAAAATTAAAAAATCGTTCCGAAGTGGGAAACGGTCGCGCGCGCGAGATCCTGAAGTCGGTTTAAAGATCTTTATTTTCTCAAAAGAATAACAATAATTCACTTACTTGAGAAAAAACATCACATGCATAAACTATAATAATCTAAGCTAGTTGAGCGTAATCATTATAACAGTCGCAAAATTATATATATTATTATAAAAGTTACAATTTGCCGGTAGAATTATAAAAGCATACCAAACAAGTTAACTGAGTAAAACTACGATCGCTGTCTGCTTAGGAGCGCGCTGCGCGATGCAAGCGCAGTAGTAGATAAGATAACAGTTTTACATGGATATAAAGAGTTTGGAAGTGTCTTAACAAATGCGTGCGTACAGTGAGCTTGAGCTAATCTGGTATTTAGTAAGTTTTATGCTTTTTTATTGTATATGTATTTTATTAAACAATTAAGGTATATACGTACTATTATTGTATTATACGTAATTAAATTATGTAGTATTGATATTTTATTGTAAATATAAATTTTGATTCTTATTTGGATTACTTTAGAATTTTATACATATCGTTATAATTTTATATATAATTAAATTTATGTATACATACATATTTTACAATTTTAATATATTTATGGACGAGTTGAGAGATATTGTTTTAATAATCTTTTAAATGTGCGTAACGATTTGGCGTCTTTGATATCAGTCGGGAGTTTATTATAGAGGTTTGCTCCCTCGTATAAAATACATTTTTTGCCATAGTTCGTCCGCGGGGGCCGTAAAACAAGGTTATTAGCGTTCCTGAGTTTAATTCTTTGAATTTGTTGCTTTTTCGTGAAAGAAATTTGTATATGAAGGTCATTTGATAATATTTTTCTGATTAGGATACAAGTGTGATATATGTAGGAATGGTTAAGGTGGTTGCAGCGATGTCACTTTCATACAAATCGTTTGATCAATACACGCTTAGGCGGTTATGGCTTTAGGTTATTAAACATTCTTAAAAAAATCTTTAAGCTATCTTATATTCGCCAAGGAAATCAGTTTTGCTTTAAATCATACAATTACAATGTTATTAAAGCTTTAAAACCCGTTGAAATATTGTCCATATATGTATGTGTGCGTTGCTTTTACACACATACAAACGTAAGCGCACGTAAAGCTATTCATGAACAGTGCGTTCTGAAATATAATACTACTTAACTTATAATTTAGGATAATAAATTTAAATTTATGTTTCGATATGAATGCATAACAGTTTATTTTTAAATGATTTCAGCTTTCATTAAACATGATACAAATAATTGGAAACATTTGGTTTTTAAAGATACCTATTTTGTTTATTTGCTCATAACAATAAAGTGGAACAGATTTTGAACGCACTAAATCTTGTGAATGAAAATATAATGAATTGTGTCAATACTGTCAATTGTGGAAATTCGTATAAAAATGAATCATGTTTGGTTTGCATTTTTTTCGTTTCGTGAGTTTTTACTGTATGTAAAGTGTGAATAATGAAACGTGCATATAATAAACATGTGTACCTACTCAGGACATAGAGTGATCCCTAAACGATATTGCGATATCATGGGTCAGAAATTGCGGGGAAAGTATTGTGTTTGTTAACATTACAAATCGATGCGTCCTGCCGTGAAAAAGCCGTGCTATTTTCTTTTTAGGCGAAGACAAGCATGGCGTGATGACAACTGTAACCAACCACAAAAACTGAACGCAATCGCTCGCTTTGGGTGTTGAAAAAAATGTTCATAGTGGGTTCATATGGGTAGTTTTTTCTCTGACTGAATTGATACCAAGACCAACCCATGTTTTTCAATAGGTGTGGGAAACCAAATCCTTTTGGAATTATCGATTCAGTGACTAAGTTTCCTCCTTGAAGGATAATTGTAATACTTATTATTAAAATATTTATCGCTCTTTAGCGATAAGACCGCCTGTTGTTTACCTCTAATTGTAATTTCTTGCATTGTATTTCTCCTGTATATTTTATGAGGTGTGCAATAAAGAGTACTTGTATTTGTATTTGTAATAACACTAACACCCTGTAAGATAATCACATAATAGGTACTGCATACAGCGGTTTCCATCGCTGGCATTTTTGTGACGTAATAAATAATTTCTTTACAGATTCAAGGCCAGCTTAGAGCTTCATCAAAAGGGATTACTGCAAGATGATTTCCTTCATTGATTTATCATTTATCAACAAAAATAATGTCAATTAAAGTTCATACAGATGAAGGCTTCATCCAAGAAAAGCTGCAGAAACTTATAATTTTCTACAAAACATGCGTGTTGCCTAAAAAAATATTACAACGTATACCTGCCAACCACATATGTAAATATAAACCTTCGTTTTCAGGCAGCCGTACTAACCACTAAACAACACTAAACAGAAAGAAGCCTAGGAAAAATTGAAAACGGCGAAGATCTGGGGGTTAAAAAGAAAAATAATCCACCATTTCGAATTAAAGCGACGTCTACAACTCACACAAAGTATAATGTATTATAATAAAACCTACACGTAACAAAAATTGTTTTATTTTATTTAGTGGTTGGTGGTTCTAAAACCCTTATAATAACAATATATTGTCATATATTTTTATATGGCGCGAGCTAGCTCTGGATCGTGAAGCGTGGCGCAAACAACTGGTGCTGCGCTCAGTTAGTAGTAGTTCTAGTAGTTATATATTTTTAGACTGAACATTTTTACAATTAGACTCCATGGAACCATGATTTAGAGCAGCGAAAATCTCAACCGTAATCAGTACCTACTTATTCTTGATGTCGGGTTTTTGTATATCAGGTCAGAGTATAGCAAAAAGGGCCCGGTTTTTTCATTAAGTGATAAAAAACAGAGGTGTATTTGTAATTTTTTTCCACCGTAAATTTCTTAGTTCCAGCACAGAATAGATAGCACAAGTAGTCCCAGGCTGCGTAGTAATTCTATGGCAACTTAGGACCGATCTAGTTCTTAAACGGGCAAGTTAATCAAACAATTGTAAATTATAAAAGATACTCATTTTTAATGTATTCTTTAGTTCTAATCAAAAAATTGGGCAAGTGCGAGTCCGACTCGCGCAGGGATGAAGGGTTATCCGTATCTATATATATATGTATATATAGGTATAACAAGTTTGTTGTATGGGAGCCCCCTTAAATATTTATTTTATTTCATTTTTAGTATTTGTTGTTATAGCGGCAATAGAAAAACATCATCTGTGAAAATTTCAAGTGTCTAGCTATCACCGTTCTTGAGATACAGTCTGGTGACAGACGGACGGACGGACAGCGAAATCTCACTAGTCTCAGTAATAGGGTCCCGTTTTTACCCTTTGGGTACGGAACCCTAAAAAGTAACAAAAATGAGAAAAATATTTCTCAACAAAATATGTGTCCTAAAATTGGGCCCTTTTTGCTATACCCCAATCAATCATTCAGAAAAACTTAGGACAAACTCAATAACATCGCAAATCAGAATCACAATGGGTATATCAGAACAGAAACCCAACAAAAATACTTATTTAAATTCACCACATACTTAAAAAATGTAGAACTGCCCAAGATTTGTAATTTCTTCGTATTATTTATTTTGACAATCCAGCCCGTCTAATACAACTAGGCTTCACGATTCTTGTCGCGCGATATAGCATCGTCCGTCAGTCTCCTACAGTACCGCAAAGAAAGAGATAGGTAATATTTTTCGCGCGAGAAAGAGTTGCGTGTCACAGTTGTGCTAGAGGTGCATCTTAACTTCATCATCAATATCAAATATCATGCCTGCTTATTTATTCTGCGCTTACTATCAAACTGACAGATGATACGCGACCCTTTAATGAATGAATCACCCGCACACACTCACAATTAGTGTCTATTAGTGTGAGTACTTGCTGATTTTTCACAAATTGCCAATACATGGGAGAATAAAACAATTAATGACGTGCTACTAATAGTATATGAATAAAAGACTAATACGCGGACTCGCCAACATACAAATTTCACTTCAAACTAAAGTAACATACGAAATAATACACAAAAACTACAAATCTTGCTTCCCAGCGCCATCTAGCGTGGAATGTCTAGTTTTGTTTCTTCTGCAACCACCTTAATGTTCATAATTTTGGTATCTTTATAAATTTTACTCGTTGGCGTCAGAAAATTGTAGTTAAATAAGACTTTAATTAGTTTGTTTTGAGCTCGCTTTAGACAGTTTAAGTTAGTTGGAGGAGCGGTGCCCCATATTTCGATTAGATACTCAATATGTGGTTTCACGAGTGTGTTGTATATTGTGTATCGGACTCGTTTTGGAAGACATCGTACTATTCCCTTGAGTGAGCCAGTTAAGGAAGTTATTTTATTTTTAATTTTTTCGATTTGCGGTTGCCATGTCAATTTTTTATCCAATATGAGACCCAAATATTTTTCTTTTTCAACTTGATTAATTGGCTGATTGTTTACAGTTAGAGTCTGGTTATTTGGAAGTTTTTTGTTTTTTGGCACAAAAATTATGTAATTCGTTTTACAGTGAAAAATAAATAAATAACATAATATGCTAAAAAATAAAAAAAATGTGTCAGTCTTGCGTAGTGAACTCTCGGTGAGAAAACCCGATTCGTACGTAGTTTAATTATTTGTGCAATGTAGGTAGATGATATTATTATTTTTGAAGTCGGATAATGATAACTGATGACTGCTATTGTAACGATCTATGATTGTTATTAATGCTGATACTGCGGTAGAGACTGAAAGATCGTAATCCTTACCGAAAAATAATCCGCCCGTAGGCCTGCCTATCCCTCGCCACTTATCTGACAAGGGTTACCGTTTGACTTACGGATCATACTCTGATATTCTCGAAAGTCGTGGTTACTTTCCGAAAAATAGTATGGAAAACAAAGAACGAATAAAATATATTATTATAAATAAATAAAATCAATGTAGGTCATAAAACTTTAATCGCAGCAACAGTGCGGCATTTAACTCGCCTAAATGTCACCCATTAAAATCTGTTACTAATCCTAACGCTGACTGTACCTATTGATTCTTACTTTCTAGCACGACTATAGATACCTACCTAATGCCTAAATTTAAATCAGGTAGGGTTGTCAATATGGTTTAAGTTTTAATGTAAGACTATGTACATATTACCATACCTTAACGGCAAATCGTTTGCATCGTGGTCGACACTTTGGAAGAAGAATGCGAGCGGCCAACTTATCCATGACGCTTGTTTCCTGAAATTAGATTATTAATTTTATGCATTACCTATCTAGTTTTGTTAAGCGCAAGTTATATAACAGTTACAAGTGTGAAGCTATGTATAAGTTAGGTAAATGAAAAGTTTTTGGCGTATTATTCATGGTGGGATTTTAGTTGTTTCTTCGACTGTGGATCGTTCTTCTTTAAGGTTTCTTAAGAGGCCTTATTCCTTTTAAAATGCGGATTGTTTTAGAAAATTTTCTCTATGATCAAACATGTCTCGTAACATATTAATATTATTGACGTTCCCTGTTCTAGGCTATTGGGATTTATTGGTATATATTTAAAACCTACAATTTGAATTTTTCATTGATAACTTGTTTCAATAACTACTCGAAATTGACAAAATTCACGCGGAAAATTAGTTTATTCAACTTATTTTCGACTGCACGCAATGTAAGCACAAAATAGCTTTGTCACTACCTAGAACTCGGGGAAAAGTATTATTCACTTCAAAAAGTTGGTGGAAATTATCAATAGCTTTTTTATTTTTTATTTAAAAGGAATAAGGCCTCTTAACCTACGTTTGAAAGGCGAAAGGCACATTCGGTCGTTCCTGAGGCGTGTGTATGGTATGGTGAATCATAGGGGTGCGTACGGGGTAGGCGGTTCGAGCTGCATGCCGTCGGGGCCGCACGGCGTCTCCGGGGTCTCGGGCGGGGCGGGGGCGGGCGGCGGCGAGCCCGGCGACGCGGGCACCGGAGGAGGGGTCTTGTTGATGGCGGGGTTGTAGATCTTCGGGTCGCTGACCATGCGGACGAAGAACGACCGCTTGTGCGCGAGCGCGGCGCGGTGCCGGCGCGCGCGCTCCTCGTTGAGATCCTTTAAGAGAATGTACGTCAAGTGGAGTCATCAAACTTTGAGCCATACCATAGATGCATCTACAGACACGTCTTAAAAAAAGTACCTTTAAAATTGTCAACGTTGCAGCCCAAACAGAAGTTAGAAATGAATATACTTAAACATAACAAAAAACCTAGGTATTAAATTTAATATAAACTTACTCTCTCTTTATCTGGTCCTTCAAGAAGCTCTGTTGCGAAATCTGTTATGATGTCCCATGCTATTTCTGTAATTTAAATGTTCTAAAATATTTTTATCATGTACCTAAATGTATACAATCAAGCAATTTTAGTTCCAGACATCGTTTTAATGAAATCTGCAAAGATTTGCTTGCAGTCGTGGAGTTTTGAATATTCGTTGGGTAAAATTAGCTAGTCTGGAATGCTAATGATGCTTCATGATGATGACACTACACAGATGTACACGCTGTTACGTCGCCTAAATCAAACTAGATTTAAGTTTTTATCATTTTGTAGTTCACAGTGCCTTAGTTTAATCACTGTAATGCTGTGTAACTATTAATTTGAATAAATAAATGTATGACGGATAACTGCTGCGGACTGCACCATGTGGAATTCGAAGCTCCTCATAGCTAACATCAGCAAGACTGCAATTTTTACCGATGTCTTCCCGCGTGGCGTGCTGCGCGACCACACAGAATCGGATGACGAAGCGGTCCCGCACGTTCGCCGGCACCATGTGGATCTTGCCGGACGCGTTCATGGTGGTGAGGAGCTTCTTGTTGATCTCGTCCTGCTCGGCGTCGGTCTCACCGCCGCTGATCAATCGGAAGCACACCAGACCCAGCTGTATGAAACAAAACACATAGTTCGAGAGTAGTCGGTAATTTGCTATTACTTCGTGTGTAGAGGTAATCAAGCCATCTTCGTAAGTGCCGCACTTTATTAGACGCTGATTAACTAATGTGTTATAGATGTAAAAGGCCAATGACGATGATGATGAGAGGTAAAATATTATTTAATAAAGTTTAAAAACTCTTCTTTTAAATTCTTAGTAAAGTTTTCAATTTTGTGTCAATAGTGCAATATAAAGTTTTCAAACCTCGAACAATTGCGTTTTGTGTGTTTGAATTCACTCAGTCGTTTAACTACTTAGTTGTTGGGATGTTTACAGTTTTGATGTGTCTCTGGTCAGCCGAAGGACTACTGTTATTCCAGTGGCTTATTTACTGTGAAAATATGTGCCACCTAGGTGTGTCAAATTTAACTTACCGTGACTTGATTGCAAACTTCAAACCGGTCGTCCTTCTTGACCAGCTGTTCGAAGTACTTAGCCAGCTCGCAGTGCCGGCGCACGTATCGCTGGAGTCCGCTGATGCCGTAGCTACGCAGCATGAACCACAGCTTCAGCGAGCGGAACCGTCGACTCAGCGGGATGCCCCAGTGCCGGTAGTCGATGGCGGTGTGGTCGTAGCAGTGCTGAAGGTACAGCGGGTCTACCACCAGCGCCGATGTCAAGAGGTACCTGTTTAATATAGAATAAGTCATCAGATTTTCCACTGAATTGCTACGGTTGTCGGTGTTATGGCGAAAATGGCATTGAGGTAACTCTACGACGACATCTAAAAGTTCTCGTGCGCAGCACAGCGGGTATACCATTAGCACTGACGTCAGGAGGTACCTGCTCAGTAGAAATAAAATGAGTTGTCGATGTTGCGGAATCCCCACGAGCATATCAAATCAAACTCCATTGCCATGAGACACACGGTTTGGAGATCGACACCTATGTAAGTATTCAGTAGGAATTACTGAGGTAAGCCTATATCAAAGTATCGTCGGTTGGTTTTGTGGTGGCAACCGCCACGTGCACAGATTTGTGATTTGAAAAGGTTTCAGCAGTATACCTACCTAGTTCAAAACACTAACGGTGTTAAACCGTCCTGCATTTAGCCGATGACTGCTCCCGCGTAAAGCTCTAAGTAGGTATAGTATATAGTATACATAACTCTCGTGACGAACGAGTTGCTATATACTTGCTATAAAAAAGAAAAAAAGATAGCACCGAAATCGTCGTAAATGGAAGGTTCTGGAAGTTATCGATTATACGCGCCAGATTGAGCGAAATGTTTTAATACAGTATGGCACTTAACTAGTATGTATAACGTTCGAAGTATACGGACACCGCGCGGCACTTACGTCATTTTAAAGAAAATTATGTATTTGTGTGATAACTCAAAAACGGCTCGACCGATTTTATTCAATATAGTTTTCATTGAAAGTACTTTTAAGGCCTAATTTTCATGAATTTTCCCATAATTTTTTGACCCGTTGTTGAAAAGTTAGGGGGGGGGGCGCTATTTTTTTTATTTTCGGAGCGAATATTTACAAAACTGCTGACTTTATCAAAAAATAATGTTCGAAGACCCCCATTATTTTTAAAAGACCTATTCAACGACACCCTACACACTAGTGTTGGAATGAAAAACAAAATCACCCCCTCAGGTGTAGTACGGGAACGGGAGGTACCCGAAAAAAAGTCTTTTTTTAGTTTTTATTTTACCGTTTTGTTGGCGTGATACATACACATACTCATACCAAATTTCAGCTTTCTAGTGGGTACAAATGATCACGGAGCTAAGCCGCGGACGGACAGACAGACTGACAGACAGACGGACGGACTGACGGACATGGCGAAACTATAAGGGTTCCTAGTAGGCTACCTAACCCTAAAAAACAACACAACCGAATTGAGAATCTTCTTTTTTTTGTTTGTTGTTGTAAATTACCTGTTGGTGACCCACAGCAGCGAGCAATCGAAGTTGGTGAGCATCAGTTTGTTAGTGTTGGTGTTGAAGGAGTCTGCGTACTCGATGCCGGCGAGGTGGTGCTTGTGCTCCTGAATCAGAATCAGGAATCAGTTTACTTATGGGCCTTATTTTGTTTTGAGCAGTAATATATATATTTATAAAATAATCATTTGTTATATAATTATTTAAAATAATGACACGTTTGTGAAACGTTGTTTGCGAAATGGTCATTTGCCAAACGTCTTTTTGTGAAATGATAGTGCACCCGTTGTTACAGTTTGTTTTGACCTCTATTTTACTCATATAAGTACGATTTATGAAATTAGCGTGATTATTTTTATTATGTACCTAAGTACATAACTAGAAAGTGCCCGTAACGTCGTCCGCGTATTTTTTTCTTTACCGTATACGGATAAAAAGTATCCTATAACCATCTTTGGATGTCCAGCTAGCCCTGTATCAAAATTGTTTTAAATTTGTCCAGCCGTTTCGGCGTGATGTGTGATGGAAATCATGAAAAGAGATGGCGCCAGGTTAGCACGGCGCCGCGCAACCATACAAAACAAATGACGATCCTGCATCACGCTATTAAGATTTTTCCTGAAATCATGAGCCCTTTCCATAGAAAAATGCTTTTTAATACATACCTAGAATGTTAGAATAGTATAGATGTGCCACCGCGATGATCACACTTTCCTTACCACACGATCTAAATTCCAGCTAGATGACATAAATTTTATTAACAGACTGACCTCAAGACCACGTTGTCAGCTAGGTACACGTCTGCTGGATCGAATCCCCGTGCACGTCAGCACACACACGCTAGGCGCTGGGGCAGTGCGCTTGCGCTGCCTACAGCCTATTAGCAACACGATATCGGTTACAGCCGCAAGGCTACCGAGTAAGCCATGATTTACGATACGATACGATACGATAGTACCTATAGATGTACCTGGCACATGAAAGCGGCGCCCGCGTACGCCGCGTCCACGTGCAGCCACACGCTCGGGAACTTGCGCGCGATCGGCCCGATCTCGGAGAGGTTGTCGTACGAGCAGCACGACGTCGTGCCGAGGGTCACGGACACGAAGAACGGCACGCGGCCGGCTTCTTCGTCTTCTTCCATCGCCTTAGAACACGGTCACACAGACAGTTAAACATATAGTCATTTGAGCCAGCTGCGTCTATACATAGAGGCAAAATGCTTATTTTTATGGTACCTATCAAACACAAAACTGTTAATCACCACCGCTCTCTTTTTATAGGTGTGTGAATAGTGGAAAACTTCAGCACGATAGCCTTAAAAACTTGCCCAAAACTAAAACGGCCACTTTAGGTTTGGTCAAGTTTTGGGGACAACTAGCTCCAGAATGGAAAATTGTATAGGTATTCCACCAATACAAGAAATAACTGTTCGTAATTTTTTTATATTTGCAATATAGAAAGCTAATAGTTGCCGTTAGTTTCTTTAGAAAACATAACGGTGTAATTTTATGAAGTTTCTATTCGTAACAAAACTTCTATGAAATCCGTTTAGTGTTTAGGGAAACAACTAATAACGAGTTTATAAGCAAAGGAAAGTTTAAAGCAAAGGAACTCAACAGCTTTATTTACAAAATTCTCAATCCACAATAGTCCTATTCTTTTCAAGTATTAAGCAATAAAGTGGTCCTCCACAAGAGCTGTATCGTGAAATTTCAATATTTGCGGTATTGAAAGTGGCGCACAATGCCGCTCCATTACCGCTCGGCTCGCGTATTTCCGGAATCCAGGGCAGTCATTAAATGCGCGACACCGACGGCGGGCGGCAGCGACGCCTCGAAGCGGCCCCTTAAATTAACGCCCGATTATCTGCAACTGCCTGCCTTGCACATCAGGGTTCCAATTAAATTTCCAAACAAAAACTAAGCCATTCGTATGCAGAATTAAATAAAGTTATAATCATTGTAGCGCAGGCGGGGCAGGCCTAGGCGGAGATGGAGGGATGATCTGGGCACGATTCTCAACGGCTGGCCGGAGGAGGCATCTGATAGGGAGTCGTGTAAATAAAGGGGGAGAGGCCTTTGCCCAGCAGTGGGACACTCAAATAGGCTTGTGAAAAAATTGTAGAGGACAGTTCTGGTCGTTCATGCATTATTTATACATTGTGGTGGGAAGTTTCAAAGATTATCCACTTTAGTACACTTTAGTTTGAATGCAGAGATACCTATGCCTATAAGGTGGCGAGTTGGCGTGCGTGGCTCTCTTCCATTATATTATTCAGTGGAATTTAAAACATCGGACTTCCTTTCATATGCCACCGAGCCCTAAAGCGTTTTATATCGTAGCCTTTGAAATAGATGACATTATATAATAAGGACTTTCCAAGCGAGTAAAGTGCCTCGCCTAATTATATATATCTATAATATAATCTGAAGCCACAAAATGAAATCCAAAATTAACCCTAACCATTGACTTAATGAATCACTTACCTGCTTGAGCGTCTCGCCCCTCAGCGAGCCGTGTTCATCGGGCTGTAAAATCCGCAGTTTGACGAAACAGATCATGGCGGACTTCTCGACGCACGAGTGGGCCTCCTTGGAGCAGTAGGCGATGAGTTTGGAGAGCAGGAGGCCTTCGTCCACGTTGGGGAACTGGTGTTTGAGGCGCTTGATGCCGTTGGCTCGCGCGGCTAGCATGGAGACGAGGACGCACTCGCTGGCTGAGCCCTACATAAGGGGCAAAAGTTAGAGGCTAGTTGTATCACCGTCTATAAAAATAGACTATGACACTTTTGGTGTTTCACTCAGTCTCTCATCTCTGGACTCCTATCATCTCGTGTCTGTGTCTGGACGTCACTGCTGGAATGAAAATAATGGAGCAGGCAGACATATGTCAACCTTGTTATATACAACTCGTTGTATTCAATTCGTTGATGAATAATTTTAATGACGTTTTCATGTAATTTTTTTATTAAGGTAGAGTTAATTTCTGAGGAAATACATAGAAAGTTAATCATTTAAAACTCCCCTCTAGAATGTAATTATTTACCTCAATCACGCCACCGCCTTTGCTCCCCTGTTCCAGTGCTAGAAACGCTGGTGGCAAACCAATCGCTTTACCTGAAATGAACCATCTATGAGATTTTCCAGTCACACCTGCGACGCTCGTAGCGCTACGGCGTAGAGGCCAGCTACGACGAGCGTGCTATTTTCTAAGACCCCATATAATTATATTCCCAACCTGTACTGCGACTCCCTTTATTATGAATGTCTTACAAGTTGGATAGCTTCATTGTCCGATCCATAAATATATGTCATAATTGCAGTGTCCCATAGGCTCTATGAAGCTCTTATGAAGTAAATAAACCGTAACTATCGGGATTTTTATAATAATATTCCGTGATACTAATATTCATGTAGAAATCATAAGGTTAGGTTTGTTTTAAAATAATCTCGAAAAGTTTCAGCTTACTGAGAAAAATGGATTTATGGCATATTAAATTCAGGCAAAGGTTTTTTTAAAGTACTTCCTACTGCAGTACGTAACACTAACGGTGTAGCCATCAGACAGGCGTAATTAGAGTCGCGTAATTTCGGTCGCGCCATACTTTGTCTTCGGTCGTGTGGCGTGATCATGTGACATGAAGTATGGCGTTTTAGACCACGAAAAAAAAATTAAATTACTAAAATAGGTGGTTTTTTGTTACATCTCCGCCATTAAAATAATCGAAGAACAGACTTGACAAAAATTCTATATAATCATCGAACCTGCTTACATTGAGAAATGCTACCTTTAGCTGCCAAGCTGAAACGCAGACGCTTCGCTCGATCGGTTAATTATGAGTTTGTTGTGCACTGATTTTGGTAGAATCAATCTATTATTTGCCTTTAATAAACACGCCAACACACGAAATCATAAATCAAATAGCAAATCAGAAGTGGGATAACCGGACATTTTATTGATGTTAACGTTGTTCCGAGTCGTGGAAGCGAATTTGCAGTCTGAGTTAGTGGTAAGAGTAGGTATTATATAAAATAACTAGCATTAACCCGCGGCTTCGCCCGCGTTCCTATACAATGAACATTATCTTACGGGAACGATGCTCTTTTTTTTTTTCAAGATAAAAAGTGGGCTATTTGTTAAAGTTAGGGTATAATCTGCTTATCCCTCTAGCCGTTTTATTGTTGAAAAGTTTGAATGCATTTATTACGGCTGCAGGAGGTTTCCCGATGACTACTCCTCCAGTCTCGCCGCGCCGCCCGCACTGGCCTTGACGACAATCGAGATGGCACCAAATACAAATTTAAACATCTATTAGGATAACGTCCATACCTCAAAAGCAAAAATAAATCCCTTATTGGATCACTTGTAGCTGTCTGTGAGTCCGTCTGTTACAACCGATTTACTGCAAAACTACTGCACCGATTGAATTGCAATTAGGCACAAATGCTTTCAAGAATTTTCATGTCCACAATATTAAAATTCAAATTTGATGCAATTTTTGCAATTAACATCCCAAAAAACCATGAAAATGACACCCATATTCATATCACCCACAAATCCCACAATCATAACGTCATCTCACCCCCACAGGGGAATGGTATTTCACGTCCGCTACGTTGGATTTTAAAATAATTGTTGGACCCGTAATCAGCGACCCGATAAATAATAAAAATAATACCCATATTGATTTTCAGACTTTGTCAACACATTTCGCCCTTTTAGGGGTGTAATTCTTGAAAGGCCTGAAAAGCGTGTTTACTCATATTGTTAGACCCCCATACAAACTTTGGATCTCTATTTCACCCCCTTTAGAAAAATCGTTTATTAGCGCGCCCCTATACCCTATAAGGAACCTACGTTCTAAATTTGGACTCTTTAGAATCAGCGGTTTGGGTTGTCCATTTAAAAACGACACCCATATTTTTAGACATATTTAGACATTTCTACCCCATTGCACCCTAACATGAGAGATGGTATTACACGTCCGCCATGATGAATTTTAAAATCGTTATTTTTTTAGTAATCAGCGACTCGATAATCCATAGAAACCAACTCTTTCCTCTTCCCTTTTCCCTCTTCCCCCTTCCGGGATACAGGGTACCAAATTATCTAATCTTGTTTCCCCATATAAACTTTAAATCCCCATTTCACCCCCTTAGGGGTGAATTTTAAAAAATCCTTTCTTACTGCACCCCTACACCTTATAAGGAACCTACGTGCCAAATTCAAACTCTCTAGAACCAGCGATTTAGTATTTAGACATTTCAACCCCATTTCACCCCAACAGGGGAGATGGTAACTCACGTCCGCCACGTTGGATTTTAAAATCGTTGCGGTTTTCGTAATCAGCGACCCGATAAACCATAAAAATAATACCCATGCTGATTTTCAGATTTTGTCACCACAATTCTCCCTTTTAGGGGTTGAATTTTCAAAAAACCTGAAACACGTGTTTACTCATTTATTGTTAGGAATACTCCTGTGAAGTTTCGAATAAAATAGTCTAACTAATCCTGTTTCCCATACAAACTTTGGAACCCCATTTCACACCTTTAGGGGGTGAGTTTTGAAAAATCCTTTCTTAGCGGATGCCTACGTCATAACATCTACCTGCATGCCAAATTTCAGCCCGATTCGTCCAGTGGTTTGGGCTGTGCGTTGATAGATCACTATGTCAGTCAGTCACCTTTGAGTTTTATATATTAGACTAGACGTGCCCGCGGCTTCGCTCGCGTAAATGAAATATGTACTTCCTATTTGTAACACTTGAACATGTAATTTGTTTTTTTTTTTATTATATATACTTAATGAAAAAAGGAAACTGTCATTGCAAGTTAAATAAAAGCTTTTTAAAAGGAAACTGCGTTTAGCCCTCATATTTGTATTTCCGAAATAAAATTAATTATAAGCAAAAGGGATTCAACACATTTTATATTTGTATACTTACATGGACTGGAGAGTAATACATACATGTACAAATGTTACTCAAAGCAAATCTAAGCCTAGCAAAGCTTAATAAACAAAAGTAAAAATAATAACCATTAATAGGCAGTGCCGCTTCAGTAACAGACAAATCCGTGGGAAAAGAATCCTCTGAAAATAGGGAACAATCTAGATCTTCTCGAGAAATAAGCAGTAAGGGTCAGAGTATAGCAAAGCTGGACCGATTTTAGGACTATTTTTTTTTTTGTTGGTTTGGGCTTAAATTAGATTGAATCTAGTAGATTACGCTAAAATAAGCATATTTTATTCTCTCAACTTTTCTCTCAGATCGATATTTACCGAGATATTGGGGTTCAAATGCATAAACATATTTTGATGTAGGTACGTAATAATAGTAGACTATTTATGAGGGTCATGTAAGCAAGCATTTTGACGCTCCGCTCGCTACGCTCGCTCCGCTATACATGTCACAAAACAAACCTAACCTAACCTACAGTTTTCGGTTTTCAACCCGTGTACCATATTTTCAGACAGCATTTTTACCTTAAAAACCCCAATATCTCGGTAAATATTGATCTGAGAGAAAAAGTTTACATAACAAAACATGCTTATTATAGGATGTTTTAAAGGATACTTTAATAAAAATGAGGTGTTATATTGACATAAATTTCACGACACCAAAATTTTTCTAAGTCCCAAAACTGGCCCACCTTTCCTATACCGCAACCCCTGAGGTCTTACTAACCCAACATTATCGCATCGCATTCTACGCACCGAGATGCAGAACAATGAGTACATTGCCTTGCAAGGATATTTTTCTTGTGTTTATAATAATAATACATTATCTGTTAAATTCAAATTTAACAAAAATTAAACATGCCATCGCCATTCCTCCATCTCCCGAAACCGTGGTGGTCAATCTGAATAAAACCGTGATGGTCGATCAATCAAAATACAAATTAATAACATAATCACTTAATACTTTCAATTCTCGGCATTTTCATAACACTTTTTGCTTATTGCACAGAAAATTCGCTGACAATGACAATGCCGATGACATTTAGTTTGACAGAGAAAACAACATACGTCAAGCAAAGTGCGTAGTCATTACATTTCGAGTAAAAAACTTCGATATAACGGCGTACCAACATGACGCCAAAATTTTTGGCTACTTAAACTTAAGTCATATAGCGAAAAGAAACTTTAGGCTACTTGAACCTGAGCCATAAGAGCGAGAAGAACCGAGTATCGCCGGAAATGGTCGACGGTCGCGAAATGAAGAATTTTATGAAGATTTCTTTAGCCGATTGTGAAGGTAATACGTAGTGAAAATGGTATTTTTTACGCTCTTATTCCATTCTCATATTTAGACAATAGATTTGAATAGTTTTTTCTGCGGTAACATGCATCGTATTGGAGAAACGTGATCTAAAAGAACGTCGAGTTTTGTAAGGCGCCATCTCGCTTCCTCCCTAGTGCGTTATCCCGTTCTGGCATTTTCAATTTTATTATATAGATGAATAGTCACAAATGGAATTACTAATAGTCATTTTCAATTATAAATAGATATTAGGCGACAACCAATTTTAATATAGGTATATTATATTACAAATATCAAGTCCACTCCACATTAAACCTAATTTCGTTTACTGACTATAAAATAAACAAATAATCATTTAAGGCTAATAAGTATTTACGAGTACCTATCTTGTTGGAAATAATAACTTAATTCAATAAACACTCATTTTATAATAAAAGTGCATACCTACATAAAATCGCGTATGAGTAATCAATTGTAAAAAAATATATGCTTTGAGCGGGATTTTAACCCACGGGCCTACGGACGCTACAGAGCCAGACGGGTGAACTATACCTATTGTTCTATCACAGCGAAGCTCAAAACATAAAATTAATTTTTACCGCTTTAATGTAATCATTTAGTTTGCGCTAGCAGAGCAAATCCACTATAGGTATGAACAATATTGTTTTCACCTCACTAGCTCGGAAAGCCCAGTTTGTTTGTTTGATATCTATTGAGAAAATCGCTTTTTATCCACATGTGGAGAAAGAGTTTTGACGTTTCAACGCAGCTAAAGTAAAATTTGACATGAGCTTATTTTCTGAAAAATCCCGTTTAAAATACCTACACGAAAGCTAGTTATACCTTAGTTTTAATAAATGGCAAATTGGTTGATTATTGCAGATATTTTTCAGAGAAGATATAGTACAAACCCTTATTCTTTTTTCCTCGCTGTAGTGAGGTGAAAAGTTTTGTGTTATACACGGGCGAAAGTTATTTTACCTCTCGTGTATTGAAACACTCGCTACGCTCAGGATTCTATTTTGAACCACTCGCTTCGCTCGTGGTCAATCATAGGATCCTTTCGCTAGCTCGTGTTTCAAATATACACTCGCGGGTAAAATACAACTTTCCCCCCTTGTATAACAAATAACTATTTACTTACCCATCCAATCCAGCATAATAATTTCCAACTCTGTGCAGGCCGGGCTGGCTGCCTGAAACAAACGACCGTGATGAATGGCCATTGATCAGATACTTTTGGCCGAAACTGCAACGCCAGACCATAGCATTAAGTCGCACTTGTAAAGGTATTTAGCAGCACTCGTGAGCAATGAAAACGGGAAAAAATTGTGCAGGATCTTCAGCGGTCCGCTCGGTACTTCATGAAGGTTTCAATGGTTTGCTAATGATAGACATATCTATATGTACCCCGTTCTTTTCGAATTTGTGCTAAACAAGGAGATAAACAGACGCAGTGCCGCAGGCTTAAGAGTATTTATATGCACTTATCAATGCTGCACAAAGTAAGTACGTCTTCGCCCGAGAGTGTTCGAAAACGAGTAGGTATACCTATTTTTGGGTTTATTATGAATACAGCGAAAGATGCGCAAATACAAACCCTAACAGTTGCCTTTGCTGTATTCGCGTAGTTAAATAGCTATGTACCTACTCGTACCACCTCGTACTTAAGTATAATATAACATATTGGCGTACCCATCTCAGAACCATAAATCGGTTGACCTGTAGGTATATAAATGTTTACAAATGAAGCGAAAATTGAAAAATATTAAATAAAAGATTTTTTTGGGAGGACGCCAGTGTTGGCCCGGAAAGCCGTTGGAAACGCAGGTTCGAATCCTGTCCGAATCATTAAATTTTTCAATTTTCGCTTCATTTGTAAACATTTAGTTTACGTTAGCAGACGTTACTGCTTTAATAAAAAATAAGTAATTTGGGTGTAGCACATCGTTACTATCGATTCTCAACAAATTTGAGACGATGGTGCCGACGATAAAGTCTAAATCTTTACGGTAGATGGCGCTACGATGCCACCCTAAGGCATGTCGAAGCAACTGGTTGAAAAATTCAATGACTCTGACATCTGATTCGGTGGTCCAATTGGGAGGACGCCAGTGTTGGCCCGGAAAGCCGTTGGAAACGCAGGTTCGAATCCTGTCCGAATCATTAAATTTTTCAATTTTCGCTTCATTTGTAAACATTTAGTTTACGTTAGCAGACGTTACTGCTTTAATAAAAAATATGTAGGTATATACTTACATACAATGTATGATTATTAGGCAATCTAGTAGTTAATCGTACGTAATTTAATGATTCTCTGTTAAATTAAATAAGTATGGAAAATCATGCAAACTTCCCATGCAAGGTTTCCACACGTAGTGGTAGGGTTTGGATGGAAGTAAATACTTAGGTAGATATTTTCTCGAGATGAAAACCACCTGTGTATGCAAATTTATCTGCACGTACGCCGGATTTTACATATCTCTAGTTCAAATTATAATACTTATGAGATTTCAACTTGGATTATGAACCGAATCATTAATTCTTCATGGAATCATTTTGAAATATTGGATTGGATTACTTCCATAATTATTCCATTTTGAGAATAAAGTTTCGAACATTCCCTTCGGAATGTTCCCCCGTATATAAGATAATAAGATAATGAGAAACTCGTGTAGATTAGGTACGTTGTATCATAATCATGATGCTAGAACTTGAACCCCTCCTAATTCGAGCTCTACATTACTTACTAATGTATGTTATTTATTAAATTGATTTTGGTATTGAATATTACTTATACATTCATTGTTTTTAATTTTTATGGTTGAAATAAAACTATACTGAACTCGAACTTTGTTCGAACCACGTTCGAACTAAGTATGGTATAATTCAAACTATGTGTTTAGGTATCCATGAAATACAATGTCAAAGTCACTTATGATATGAATTATTCTCATATAAACTTTGTTCAAGTAGATATTTATTTATTTAAGCATGGTACACCTTTTATAACAAATTTCGCCAAACACGAAGTTTATTAGCCAGTATTGCACTCACTTTATATTAACATAAGTACCATTAAAAACTTAACTAGAACGCCTTTTAACGAAAACGAATTAATATAGCCAGTTGTGATTTTTGTCACATTATTGCATAAAACAGGATACAACAGGGTTACACACTTGCCAAAGTAAGCTGACTTCGAGAAACGAACGGATTACTGAAATCCTGACCACACCCAGAAATCTCCCGCGACTTTCTCTTAGAGGGAGAAAAGTCCTAATTTTTACTTCGAAAACTTGATATCCTGGGTAAACTGAAATAGGACGAGTCAATCACGTGCATCTGGAAATTTTAATGTTCTGCCTATTTATTATACAGCTTTACTACATGTTGCTGTTTTCAATTTGCCGCGTTTTAAGCGCAGAGAATGTCTTGAAACAATCACAAATTATTCATAATGTACGTTTACAGAACGATCGATACTCTTGTTGGTTGCTTCAGATCGATGCGTTGCACTTAGTGTCTATTCATATAGGACATCTCTTATCAAAAAGGCTTATTTTATGCAACTCTACCTCTGAATTGGACTTTAAGGTTTTGTGAACAAAATTCATTTTAAGAAACTGCGAAGAGGAAATAAGGAGTTCGCAAAGGACAGTCGCATGTCGGCTGTACATACTTACGCCGGTGACCGCACGTCACAATGAGCTCGATCGACTTCAAAAATGAGGTTTTCAATTCGCTTGTTTTTTTATGTTTCAGAAAATCCGTCTACGACTTGACTTCAAAAATTAATGATATACTTAGATTTATGTTTCTAGGTGCCATTAAATGATTATAGACGACAACGCAACTCAAAACACCATTCATAAGTTTCTTGCTCTACTCAATAATGTAAGAAATTCTGTGATGTACCCACAGGTAGCCAAAAAATAAGTGCAGAGCTTTCGCGGTCTTCAAAATACTACCGGAAGCTCCGTACTATTTTTATGCAGTGCATTGTATATTTTTCATCTGTAAACTTGACACAGAAAATTAAATTGGTTAATTATTTCATATTATAGCGTGATTCGTTTATTTTTCGCTATTGGTGTTCCGCAAAGTGAGGTTCTGTACGGTGGCCATTAGTTGCCATTTTATACAATTAATAAGACGAAGGAAAGAAGAATGCCTACACTGCTGCGAATCACAAATTCACTGATTACCAAGGTGTACCTTACATTAAACATAAAAAAATTGTGGAACACTACTATAGATTACAATGTAGGAGAGACAGCTACAATACATGTTGATTGCGCGTAAATTTCAATACAATTACATACAACTACGTCAACAACACACTGATTAGATGTTTAAGAGACAATGTGTTCATACCTATTCCGAGCAATAATATGGCTATAGTCACAGATAAGACGAAGAAGTGTGCTCAATTAAAATTCAATCTTTTGTTGCGCCTAATTGAAATGAAACCACATGCCATGCTCATTTGAAAATGCCTGATGTTTTATACACGAAGGCATGGCATCCATTCCTTAGGAGACATTAAAAACATTATCTTTAATTAGCAAAAATGAAATGTAGATTACAGTAATTTAATACTTTGTTCATTTAAAAGATACACGAGTTGAGGTATAAGTACCGACTTAAAGTGGAGATCTATTTGTATTTTTTTTTTCTAATTAAATTAGTGGTTACACAACTTTGTTAGCTGAGCGTAAAAAGGCCTCGGTGAGAGCCTCATGCCTCAGTAGAAATCGAAGTGTGAGTGCGGTCAGTAAGTGAATCTCCGACACTATAAAAAAAGTCTCATGGCCTAGGTATACGAGCTACGCGATATATATTGCATATATGTTTTAGATAGTGAATTTTCGTTTTCTTAAAAATCATGATTCGGCCGTAGTTTCGTTTTCTACCATAACTCAGCCGAAGCTTCGGCTAAGCCATAAAATAAATCATTGGTCCGTACATTGTCATGCGTCTTTCAGCCTACTTGCGCTATAGCTCGACAATATCAGGTGACGTTCGGCGGTTCGGCCTATATTTGCACTTTCTCTCCCTAGGTAAAAAAAACCGGCCAAGAGCATGTCGGGCCACGCTCAGTGTAGGGTTCCGTAGTTGCTCATCCTTCACAATAGACTTAAGTTACGAAAAAGATGCCAAGCTTTATAAAAACGTCGTAAACGCCAAAGTACCTGTAATTAGTTATTACCTTCTGGAAGTGAACTTACGTCCTTTTAAGAAAATTATGAAATTTTGCGATAACTCAAAAACGGCTCTACCGATTTTGTTCAATGTAGTTTTCATTGAAAGTACTTATAAGGCCTCATGTTCATGAATTTTTCCATATTTTTTTGACCCGTGGTTGAAAAGCAAGAGGGGGGACGCTATTTTTTTTATTTTCGGAGCGAATATTTACAAAACTGCTGACTTTATTACAAAATGATGTTAGAAGACCCCTATTATTTTCAAAAGACCTATTCAACGACACCGCACACACTAGTTTTGAAACAAAAAAAATCTCCCCCACTTTAGGTGTTCGAGAGGTACAGTCAGCAAAGAAAGTGGTCTACCACTTTTGGACTCTATTACATGTAAAATAGAGTCGAAAAGTGGTAGACCACATTTTTGGTTGACTGTACCTACCCGAAAAACATTTTTTTTTGCTTTTTATTCTACCGTTTTGTCGGCGTGATACATACCCAAACTCATATCAAATTTCAGCTTTCTAGTACTAATGATCACGGAGCTAAGCCGCGGACGGACAGACAGACGGACAGACGGACATGGCGAAATTATAAGGGTTCCTAGTTAACTACGGAACCCTAAAAAACGAGCTCCACGCAGGGTTTCGTATAAAGCTCTGAATATTATTCGAACGAAAAAATAAACTGGATTGAGGGACTAAATTTAACTTTGCCGCGAGTAGACTATTGTCCCCATAAATCGACATAGGTCGCGTGTGTTTGTTTGTTCTGTTGTCAATAAGTTTGTAATTACCGATATTTTTGTGCTAAGTCGATGATATGATTGTTTCCTGCTAAATTTCATGATCCTAGGTCAACGGAGAGTATCCTATAGGTTCTGATTTCCTTGTGAGCGTCATAATATGCCGTAAATGGAACATAAAATACCTACTCGTATCTTTTGATTGCATTAAATAAGTGTGATAATTGTTCCAAGGGGCTACAACATCAAAACCTTATTTACGTTTTTGGACCCCTAAAAAACTAGTAAATTTCAGTTTCCGTGAACAGCGCAGCGGAAATATAATAGGGTAGGTAATGTAATTTTTTAATAATATTATGAGAAAATTAAAAAACAAAGTAACAGAAAATAAAAACTTAACACTACTAACTACTAAGTACAAAAAAGCTAAAATTAACTAAACTAAAACAAATTTTTGGGCGCTGGGACCCCATGGGCCTAGGGTCTCTACCCCAAAAGGTACAAAATTGTATTCGGGGCCGAGACCCCTATATTTGGTGCTCTTTAGTTTTTCGGCCGCCTCAGCAGCCGCGCCCGCTCTACCCGATCGATGTTCCGTGAAGGTGGGACAGCGCCAGTGTGTCCACACAGGTGGCATCCCATACAAGCCTCCACGGAACCAAGGACATCCCGTCCGGTCTCTTGCCATCGTCCCTCGCGATGCCCGTTGGCTCCAGAAGCGCCGGCACGTTGACGGTGGTAAGTGAGCGGCGGATAATGTCGTTCAGAGTGGCATGTCTCGAGAAGCGGCCTGCACTTTTCTGGCAAGAGAGGCCATGGTGACCCAGTGTATCGACCGCGCTGCCGCAAGAGCATCTGTGAGGCGCACAGATAGGCACCCCGAGTCGCAGGCAGGTGGATATGCGGAGTGTGTCGGGCTCTAGAAACGTACCAGTGTTAGCAGAGGGGAAAGCGTGCAGCCAGTGACCCGCTTCTTTCGTGCCCGCTGCCAAAATTCTGGCACGTTCAGAGCCCGTACTTCGACTTAGGAGGGAGTCATATGTTAATTTTGATAGGATGTCGTCCCAGGTCCTTTGCGATTTCAAATTTTCTTTGAAGTCCTCTCCCGGGCAGGCAATGGACCAAGCTCTTTTGGCCTCCGATAAGCCCGCAGTCTCATAGTTTAAGGCAGAGAATGCCTTCAGAATTTTGCCTATGAGAACTGCCGAGCTGTGGGCAGAGGACAGAAAAGCTGGTGCGGATATGGAGGAAATTTTGCGGATCCCTATCCCAGCAAAGCGAATGGGAAGAGATGCTTGGGTCCAGGATTCTTCGCTGAGCTGAATATTTAAAATAGATTCCAGGTTGGCTTTGATTAAGTCATCTAGTTGGGTTAGTAAAATTTGGAATTTAGTGAAAGGGCAGCAGCGAAGTACATACGTGAATTTTGGGACAAAAAGGTAGAATTTAAGTATAGTAATTGCGAAATGAGGATTAATTTCGAGTAGGCGATTTTCGTATTTTTTGAATTTCGAAACACATTCTGAAATAAAGCTCGGAAAAGAATCTTCGAAAATAGGGGCGCCTAGGAGGCTGAGGGAATATCTGTCTACTATTTTTATGTTCGGTGTTAGAAGATCAAATTTGGATTTCACTTGAAGTATATTTAAGTTTGGGTTTTGTACAAAAAGTTCACACTGACCATGTTTAATATTGAAACTTCACCTTTAGTCCATTGAATAAAAAGTTCTAGAGTGCGTGAGTTAGTAACGTAAGATGTTTCTTCGGAAACATGTCAAGAGTCTCTAGGTAATAAACATACTAAAACCCCGGGACACTAGGAGGAGCCCCGGAGTGGGGGGAGGGGGGGAAAGGGTCCATTTTTTCATTTTTCGCTTAAATCTCAAAAACGGTACATGTTAGAGAAAAACTTTCAAGGAAAAGTTGAAAGGCCATAAAATTATCTACAAGTTGTACCTAAATATTTTTTTCCTATATCCTACCGTTTCTGAGTTACACGCAGTAAAAAATGATTTTGGCTCAAACAATTTCCCCATACTACATACCCATGTTTATCACATCAATCGATCAAAAAATATTTCTTTCTTCCAAAAAACTCAAATGTGCAACTTGTGACCGGTACTGATAGATTGCTCTTAATTAGGTCTATAATTGGTAAAGTAAACACATTCCTCCATGGAAGCCTTTAGGAGGAATCGATTGTCAAAATATTATATTAGGGTAGTTTGAGTTACTGAACTTGATCTTTTTATTTCTTCTTCCAAAAAAACTCAAAAGTGCAACTTGTGACCGGTACAGATAGATTGCTCATAATTAGGTCTATCATTGATAAAAATACCAGATTCCACCACGGAGGCGTTTACGGGGAATTGAATTTTATTAGGGTAGTTACGATACTTGAACTTTTTATTTTTTTTCTTCCAAAAAGCTCAAAAGTGCAACTTGTGACCAGTACTGATAGATTGCTCTTAATTAGGTCTATAATTGGTAAAAAAAACACATTCCTCCATGGAAGCCTTTAGGAGGAATTGATTGTCAAAATATTATATTAGGGTAGTTACGCAACTTGACCTTTTTATTTTTTTTCTTGCAAAAAGCTCAAAAGTGCAACTTGTGACCGGTACTGATAGATTGCTCTTAATTAGGTCTATAATTGGTAAAAAAAACACATTCCTCCATGGAAGCCTTTAGGAGGAATCGATTGTCAAAATATTATATAAGGGTAGTTTTCGCATTTTTCACCTTTCATGGGATGTAGCTCGAAAACGGCTGCGAATAGAAAAAAAATATTTAGGTACAACTTGTAGATAATTTTATGGCCTTTCAACTTTTCCTTGAAAGTTTTTCTCTAACATGTACCGTTTTTGAGATTTAAGCGAAAAATGAAAAAATGGACCCTTTCCCCCCCTCCCCCACTCCGGGGCTCCTCCTAGTGTCCCGGGGTTTTAGTATGTTTATTACCTAGGGACTCTTGACATGTTTCCGAAGAAACATCTTACGTTACTAACTCACGCACTCTAGACCCCCCTTGGAGGGACTCATTCAATGGACTACTTTGTTTCTTAAGGTTTATTATTCTTCAGACACTTTTTATTATTGGTTACATTTAATTATTTATACTGGTTTTCCTGGATCTTTTGGGATGATTTAACAATATATTCGAGCGGAGTTATGAAAACAGGAAAAATCTTGATAGCGTGATGCAGCGGATCCCTTGAGCGGATCAGTGACATCTGGTGTGATACTGATTAACAATACTTTGACACTAAAAATATCACACAAATGTGGTACTACTAATGCCCTCTAGTATAAAATACAACAATTAAAGATAGTTAGAAACTTATACCACCGGAGGCATCTATGGTAAAATAGCGTAATTATAAAATAATGAAAAACCCGTACCACCGGAGGCATCTGTGGTTAAGTAGCATAACTAAATATGTAAAGTTGGTTAAACATACCGCCCACCAAGGACGTCCTTACGTCCTTAAACACACCACCCACCCATATATATAAGTAATTTGAAACTATTTTTAATAAAAAATCCCAGTAAACATGAAGGTCAATAGACAGGTAGGTATAGCATTAACTGAGTACGTCAAAAAAAATAAAATTAATCAGCTAAAAAACAAATAGCATAGTAAAAGTTACCGACAAAAAGACGAGGTGTAAATAAAATAAACGGTAAGTCCCAAAAGGTTAAAACCCATACGTAAATTCATAAAACTAAAGTCTATTGAATTAATTGTTAAATTTTGACAAGTCCATAATTCCGAAATTTTTGTAAGAGATTCCGATTTCCGAGATTTTTCATTTTGGGACTTAGGCGAATTTGGGCAAAGGTTTCCCGTAGGAAACTATTTTTCTTTGGAGAGTTCTTAGTTGTGGGCTCCTTCCTGTCGAGATATTCTCCCATGGCGCCGGTTGACAGCTCCTGGCTTCAGGGCGATTGCATCGTGATCATAATATTATTGAATTATATTTTTCCGATAGTCCTTGTCCTTTAGTCCGATAGTTCTACAAACTGCAGCTCTTTTTATACAGAATATGTTTAGAAATTTTCGACATGACATTTGTCATTTTTAAAAGCTTTTATTTATGACCAGATATACCATTTTTACCTATAGTGGTGGCGACATCATGATAGCAAAGATATTGGTGATGTTATCTTGTTCCTATATGCACCCAAAGTTCCTCAAGCTGAGGTAAAGCTTGCATTGCATATTATGTGTAACTATCAGTACCAACACATCAGTATCCACAGTATCATGAGTCGTGAAGCCTCGATCATAGTAAATTAAGAAAATACGGGTGTTTTAATACATATTTGTTTATTTTGCAGGCCCACAGAGAGCAAGAGTAGATACCCTCTTTCACGCATTCACAGGTGTGATACTATAGTTCGGTGAATAGAGACTAAAAGCACTATGGGTAACCTTACAAACGGTCCGGTAGTTTTGAATTTTTGATATGTTGTCTAGGATGGTTAGTCAGTGTTTAAAATGCAAAATTCACATATCCTCCCCCTCCGCTACCGCCGCCATATTGAAAAAACCGGCACTTTCTTCATATTTTTGCTCACATCTTCCTTTAGGAGCATTTTAGCTAGAAGAAAGCTGAGACAATGTTATAGAGAGTTAAATTTACTATATTCTTCATTTTATATTTTGTTTCTAGGACAGATAGTTACGGAGATATGCACTTTTAAAAAAACTTAAAAATCGCAATTTCCAACTCAAAAACAAACTTCTGGATTATATCTTCGTTTAGGAGCATTTTAGCTAAAACAGAGCTTGGGCAATGTTGTAGAGAATTAAATGTTCTACAATTTATATTTCAAATTTTGTTTCAAGGACGGTTAGTTACGGAGATATGCACATTTAAAAGACTGGAAAAGTCGCATTTTCCGGAAATTTATTCAAAATTCTTGGTTTAGAACGCTGCCATTCAGTTACGGACTAGTGTAGCAGTGTGTGTGTACAAATTAAAACATGTAGGAAATATAATTGCTTATAAAATTCATGTCAATTTTTACATACATTTTCGGAAAATGTGACTTTATTTTTTACATATCTCCGTAATTATCTGTCCTAGAAACAAAATTTTAAATGTTAATTATAGTACATTTAATTCTCAACAATATTGTTCAAAGCTTTGTTCTCGCTAAAATGCTCCAAAACGAAGATATAATCCAAAAGTTTGTTTTTAACCCTTTAACGCGCAAGATATTTTTTTTTATTTATTTTTTGTTTTGGGCATGAAAATAAGTTAATAGGGTAAATGTGGGCCTAGGAAAAATAAAATAAAAAATGTTGTATGTAAACTTTTTTAGAAAATGTATGTTAAGTATACTTAACATTGTCCAACATTGAACATACCACCCATGTTGAGCATTCTTAACATTGCGCATTATGTGGAAGTTGCAATAGATGACTCATTTATGTTTTCTGTGAGAAAAACATATAATTTTAGCTACATGAAACGAGTAAAAACACTATTTCTTCGAAACAAGACACGTCTTATTTTATATTTTGAACATTGCACGTTTGTGAAGCCATTATTGCAATAATCGTATCGTCCGTAGGTCGTGAACCCTGGTAAGTGTCCCGTATTATCATATTGGACTGCAGTAGGAGGTCTCGGGACTGCAGCTGTTTTTTGGCACGCATTGCCTTGTCCGCGTCCAAAAGTCCAATTCTATTTTTCTTCAGCAGCTCCATTGCTATTTGAATCCGATACTTCTTCAACGTCATTTTCTTTTGTTCTCCGTTATACGGTTCGTTCGCTCTAGCCTTCTTTGACAGTAGTTTTTCCGAGGAGCATTTGTCCTGACGACCCAAAGCGGTTGTTTTTTACTGTCCCAAGACTAAAGATTCCACATTTATTGCGGAGTAGACGTATCAGCTCCAGGGACGTGAATAAAATATCTAAATATTTATTCGACAGCTAGCTGGCTGGTTAGTCCGTTAATGAACAGAATCGAAACGTGTCTTTTCCAGCGTATAGAAGGAAGTCATAACCGAGTCCAAATATTCCAGCACGTACAAATAATTTGAATCCCCATTTCTTCGGCTTTTTTGGCAGATATTGGCGTCTGCAACCCGCTCTCGTTCCTTTATATGGCACCATCAATTCATCTATGCTAAACCGCCTTTTTTCTTCAAGTTTCAAACAATTTTGTCTAAGTTTTTCCATGAATGGACGTATCTTGAAGTAGAGGTTATTATCGAGATTGCAATTATCCGCGAAATGTAGATGCCTCGTTACGTTTTTAGGTGTTTTAAGGGCAAATATCTGCGACCGGTGCGTTGCATGTCTCACGAAGATATGTCTAGGTTCTTCATCTGTGCTCTCTAACAAATTTAGTATTTCTAGAGAAGGTGGTATGGATCGCGGTTCAAAGTTTGCATCAGCATCAGACAGGTTCTGAGTGTTAATATTTTGGTTAGCCTCAATTTTTCGTCAGAATGATTGCTGCTGTCTGAATATTCTGCAATTCTTGGCTCATTTTATTTAACCATGGAGCACGTACCACATCCAGGCAACATGTCAATAAATAAACATGCAATATTAGGCACAAAAACAGCTTTTGGCATATACATACGGAAAATATATTATGTACCCTTTATCATTTATATAACCTTAACTTCGCAATGTTAAAAATACTCAACAATTTAAGCAGAGTGTATATTGTGCATAGATGGACAATGTTGAGAATACTCAACATGCAGTGAAGTAGGTGTGTCTATCAAAATTTCGCAATGTTGAGAATACTCAACACGCATGTTGGGAACCAAATAACGTTCAAGTCTTACACCCAAATTGTTAGAAATATACCAGAACACAAAGCTCATACCCTTAAAAATCAATTGTTAGCGTACTTCAATCGATATTATGGTGATAAATATTTATTATGAATTATTATTTACCTTACTTCCCACAGTCATCGGTTCTTTCGGCACCATTTTGCCGCGAATTGACAAAATATGTGCATCCGGGCAATAAACATAGTCGGTAAAGATTCGTTTGGAAATAAGGAATTATTTTATAACTATAAGTTGTGAATATAATCGAAAACAACTTGGCAGGATTTTTTTGTTTTGGGCGTTGAGTATACTTAACGTTGCGAGAAAGAGGGTTAAGTTGGAAATTGCGATTTTTTACGTTTTTTTTAATGTGCTTATCTCCGTAACTATCTGTCCTAGAAACATAATATAAAATGGAGAATATAGTACATTTAACTCACTCTCTATTATAACATTGTCTAAGCTTTCTTCTAGCAAATTTTTTTGCTCCTAAAGGAAGATATGAGCAAAAATATGAAGAAAGTGCCGGTTTTTAGGGTTCCGTAGCCAAATGGCAAAAAACGGAACCCTTAGGGTTGTTTCACACGTACCACAACCACACGACAACCACAACCACACCACAACCACACGACGTGGTCGGGCGCATATTTTGTATGGTTAATGAATAGTTCAATTCACACGTAACCACAACCACACCACAACCACACGACGTGGTTGCGACGTGGTCGGGCGCATATTTTGTATGGTTAATGAATAGTACAATTCACACGTAACCACAACCACACCACATTTTAACGCTGCGACGTGGTGTGGTTGTGGTACGTGTGAATTGAGCCTTATAGATTCGTCATGTCTGTCTGTCCGTCTGTCCGTCCGTATGTCACAGCCATTTTTTTCCGAAACTATAAGAGCTATACTGTTGAAACTTGGTAGGTAGATGTATTCTGTGAACCGCATTAAGGTTTTGATGCAAAAATAAAAAAATAATAATAAATATTGGGGGCTCCCCATACTTAGAACTGAAACTCAAAAAAATTTTTTTCGTCAAACACATACGTGTGGGGTATCTATGGATAGGTCTTCAAAAATGATATCGAAGTTTCTTAAATATTTTTTTTCTAAACCGAATAGTTTGCGTGACAGACGCTTCCAAAGTGGAAAAAAGTTGGTCCCCCCCCTCTAACTTCTAAAATAAGAAAATGAAAAATCTGAAAAAAACATATGATGTACATTACTATAAAAACTACCAACGAAAATTATTTTGAACGAGATCTAATAAGTAGTTTTTTTTTTATATTTTAATGCTTAACTTTGCACCTAATTTATATGGGGCGCTACACATACCAGGTGCAAACTTAACTTAACCACTTAGGGATGGAAAGTGTGTGTACGGAACCCTCGGTGCGCGAGTCCGACTCGCACTTGGCCGGTTTTTATTTCAATATGGCGGCGGGCGTGGAGTGGGGTAATTGTGCATTTTGCATTTTGAACACTGACTAACCATCCTGAGACAACATATCAAAAATTCAAAACTACCGGACCGTTTGTACGAGAGTAAGTACTTTAGTCTCTAGTTAATATTCACCGAACTAGTATCACACCTGTGAATGCGTGAAAGAGGGTATCTTAATACTCTTGCTCTCTGTGGGCCTGCAAAATAAACAAATATGTATTAAAATTTTCTGTTTATATTTTTTGTTTTGAGATTTTGTTAAACTTTTAAAATGATTGGAAATTATGTAAAAAACACAAATGTCCCACTTTTTAATATCTTTTTTGTTAAAAAGTGCATTATTTTTGTTAAAAAAATAGATGCCCCATCAATCATTTAACCGAAAATTATAAATCACATACCCCATTATGTATAGTTTTAGAGAAATGTTGCTTAACACAGTACCTAAACCCTTCTTCACGGACGATCATGCATTGAGATCGCCCTGACTTACGCTTGATATTATTAATCATGGATCAACAGATTATATAATAAACTATATATTTTTAGAAACTACATAAGTCTAGCTTTACGACTTTATATATTTTTTTTGTTTTGAGATTACTGTTATAATTTTAAAATAATTGACAATTATATAAAAAAAACACAAATTACGTTTTTCAGTTTTTTCTACTTTTAATATTTTTTTTGTTTGAGAGTGCATTATTTTAGTCCAAAAAATTGATTCCTCATCCTTAATTTATCCGAAAATGATATATCACATGCCATATTATGTATAGTTAGAGAAATGTTGCATTTAATTAAAGCGCGGCAGCGTCGAACTTCCTCCCCTCCCCCCCACTAAACGCGCGGTGGCTATCGATGTCTACCGGTCTGAATTCACTCAAGACCAACCTAAGGATCAACTGTGCCAAGTTTCAGCGCATAGTCACAAAGTGCAAGTGCAAGGTTCCCATACAACGGCGTGCATTATCAACCCAGCTATGTAGTTTAATTATTTTTTAGTTACCTTCCTACTTCATTTTGGCGTGGAAACTCTGTTAAATTATTGTAAGTATTCTTATCTAGATGCTAATGCCTGTAATCTGAGAAGTGGAACGTTGGCTAAAACGCTGGTTGGGATGGGCTCGCTAATCAAAGAGAATGTCAAACGCAGCTTCATGGACACCTGAAAGGTTAGATCACATTAAGTGATTCAATCATTCCGGTCGTTAGTTCAACTTTGGGAATATAATTATTTTCATTAAATAATGCTTGAAAATGTTGCATAAGTTAAAGGCTTGTCGGGTAGATACGAACAATTCCAGCGAAAAACGCAAATTATTTCAACGTACTAAAGGAGTTAATTTAAAAACTAATAAAGTAACTATTCTAAAGTGCCAAAAAATGGGATTCTTGTACAAATTATTTATATTTATTAAAAATATAACATTTTATTGATTTGCAAGTATTCTATCTCATAATTAGGTAATTACGATCCCATCAAAAACATAAATGTAAAATGAGAGCCAAGTTCAATATCGCGTGCACTTCGCCGACAAAAGAATTGAGATCTGCAAGGGCGCCAAGTTCTTTGCCCTAAAATTTTTAGATACAAGGACATGCGACATACTCAATGCATTTATTTTACTTGGGGTGTAATTCAATATCAAGATTTGACTTGGCTAGTTTTCACAAACTAACTAAATTTTATAAAAGTAACATAGTCATAGTTCATTATCAAGCTAACAGTATAAGTAACAAACCGTACACTAACTTGCGTACTTACCTTTACGAAAATAGGTTAATGATTTGATTGATTTTGATTTATAATATAAATTTATATTTTAAAACTAGCCAAGTCAAGTCTTGATATTGAATTACACCTCAAGTAAAATAAATGCATTGAGTATGTCGCATGTCCTTGTATCTAAAAATTTTAGGGCAAAGAACTTGGCGCCCTTGCAGATCTCAATTCTTTTGTCGGCGAAGTGCACGCGATATTGAACTTGGCTCTCATTTTACATTTATGTTTTTGATGGGATATCATTACTTTTTGTACAGAAATTATTATGATGTGTAAATTACTTAATTATTATTTGTTAATTAGTTCTGTGTGCTATTCTAGTACATCTTTTGAACAAACAAAGAATTTTCCAAAACGGTTAGTACGTATTGGATTTTTATGTGCATGTATGTGTAAGTGTGTGCGTGTGAGTGTATATGTTATTCTAGTATATCTTTCAAACAAAAAAAGAATTTTCCAAATCGGTTTATAAATGACAGAGTTCTGAGGCAACAACCATCAATAATAATAATAATAAAAAAACAAAA
This sequence comes from Apotomis capreana, assembly GCA_947623375.1. Classification (NCBI taxonomy): domain Eukaryota; kingdom Metazoa; phylum Arthropoda; class Insecta; order Lepidoptera; family Tortricidae; genus Apotomis; species Apotomis capreana. Next base: position 12,464,814 of record OX392506.1, on the reverse strand, counting down.
AAATCACTGTTTTCGATTTTTATATGTATACACACACAATTACTAAGCTGCATGCCAAATTTCACCTTTCTAGGTCACCTGGAAGTGGGTTAGGTTTTTGATTACTAGTCAGTCAGTCAGTCAGTCAGTCAGTCAGTCAGTCAGTGATAAAAATACCGTTTTTTGGACTTTAATATCTCAATAACTATTTAACCTATATTAATGAAATTTGGGGATCTACTTGTTCGAAAGGATCTTAATACATAAGCCAAATTTCATTTTTTTATGTTAAATAGATTTGGAGTTATTGGGGGGTCAAAAGTGGCTCCAAACGGTTCGTGTAATAAAACACACGGCTGCTGCTCGCCAGTTCCTGCGGTGAACTTGGCTGGACACGCTGCCGCGTGTCTAGATGAACTTGGCTGGACACGCTGCCGCGTGTCTAGATTATACAATGGCTGAGTTGAAAATCTACGTATTAGTTTTTATGCAATTTCGTTATGAAATATGTCATCATAATCATTTGACTGCGCTAACATTGCTAAGGCTTCGGATTACGCCAACCGCAGACGACGTGCGTTAGTAGCATCGCAATCAAAACCGTGTGACCCTTAATACCTGCAATTTTTACTTGAAAAATAACATTATTTTATTTTGAGTATCTAGCCCAATGGAGATGCCAAGCCGAACACGGACGATGCCCCCCGAAAAATAGTAGATTGTTTGACAAGGGGCTAAAACAAGCCACTATATGACACGAGGTAATTACTCACTTCGTTCGCTCGTCCAAATATATCTGAGTGTCATAATGGCTTGTAGCCCCATGTTTAACACTGCTTTTCACTTCGACTAAAAAAAAAAAACGACTGAAATAATTTATTTTATTTTATCATTTAATATTCTTAGCCAAGATGAAATGTTTAAGATTAAATTTCTTTTCGTTGATTATAAAACGTGCTAAAATAAAATGTCAGTTAATATTCCAGTACATTGTAAATAAAAACTTTTTTTACTTTTCTTCTGCTCAGAAAGTACGTCGTTTTAAGTTCGCAAAGCGGGGCTAAAATAGTAAATTTAGCCCCTAGGTTTTAAAAGGAAACCATATAATCCCATGCAAATTTCTATGACACTGAAAAAAAAACTTGTTACCGGCCAGCTACATACTATTTACAAATAAAATAAAGGAACCTGCAACCTGATCAGATTGACCCAATTAAAAAAATACCTAAACTAAAAAGTATATTTGTGAACTGGTCATAAGTATTGCGTGTGTTTAGTTTTTAAGTATGCGTTATCGCAACAACAGACTTTAAATTATTTTTCACTTCTCCTGCTCAAAAAGTACGTCGTTTTAAGTTCGCAAAGCGGGGCTAAAATAGTACATTTAGCCCCTAGGGTTTAAAAGGAAATCATATACCTAATCCCATACCAATTTCTATGACACTGAAAAAAAATCTTGTTACCGGCCAGCTACATACTATTTACAAATAAAATAAACCAACCTGCAACCGGATCAGATCACCCCAATTAAAAAAATAAACCAAAAAGTTTTTATTTACAATGTACTGGAATATTAACTGAAATTTTATTTTAGCACGTTTTATAATCAAAATTTAATCTTAAACATTTTATCTTGGCTAAGAATATTAAATGATAAAATAAATTAAATGTTATTCCATTCTTATATTTTTCTGATCACACCGCGACTAAACCTGCTACCACTTAAAAAAAATACGCGCGTATCTTCAATAAAAATAACACCAATGCCAACATAAATTTACCAGAAAAGGCTGTACCATTAAATATAAAAAATTGGGCAAGTGCGAGCCCGACTCGCGCATGAAGGGTTCCGTACCTATACATATATATAATCTATAACAAGTTTGTTGTATGGGAGCCCCCTTAAATATTTATTTTATTTTATTTTATTTTTAGTATTTGTTGTTATAGCGGCAATAGAAATACATCATCTGTGAAAATTTCAACTGTCTAGCTATCACCGTTGTTGAAATACAGCCTGGTGACAGACGGACGGACGGACGGACGGACGAGCAGCGAAGTGTCAGTAATAGGGTCCCGTTTTTACCCTTTGGGTACGGAACCCTAATAAAAAAAAGCTCAAATTGTACTTTTAATTTTTCTTAAAATAAATTATGTTAATTTTTAAGTTTTTTTTTTCAGTCGAAGTGAAAAGCAGAGTGTTTAACACGGGGCTACAATCCATTTATGACACTCAGATATATTTGGCCTCGCTCACTTCGTTCGCTCGTCCAAATAATTACCTCGTGTCACAATGGCTTGTTTTAGCCCCTTGTCAAACAATCTACTATATTGTACCACGTTACGTCTTTGGAACCAAAAATCTTTCAGCCTCTCCAATCGGTTCTACGAGCAATGTGCCTCGCCCATTTCCGCGGTAAAATAACTCTTCGTGACAAGGGGATTCACTCGTCACGGATATGTGTTGACTTGGTCTTAAGTTAGGTACGTAGAATCATTTAAATGTTGTCTATGGACACTGGCTCGGCGTGATCCGGATGGGGGATGATCATGGTGTCAGGAGAGCATATCTGGGTCCAGTCGGCCGCTCCAGATATCGCTGGACTGGAGAGATGCAGTGGAGGCGGATCTGGCGGAGTTGAACGCCGATAACTGGCTAGAAACATGAGTGGCGAAATCTCTTATCGCAGGCCAAGACTCACTTTGGTTTTTGGGTCTCTAAGTCATCGGGAGTAAGTAAATACCGTAAAACTACCCAATTATATAGTCCAGTCCACAAAACTGTGTTCCATTCTTTTTTCCAAAAAGTACTCGTTAATAATATATGGCAATTATAACGAATAAACTCTAAAGTGAACAACATAATTAAACAAACTTAAACAAAAACGTATAAAATCAATGAGAGAATATGGATTGTGATAAAAATAAACAAGTTTTGTTTTGGACCACAGTTGGATGATTGGACTATAGTTGGGTAGTTTTACGGTACGTAAGTCTATGGAATGACAGCTGTCGACGCCAGTTTAAACGTTAAGTTAATCGGTCCCTTAAATTTACCGATACATAACTTGCCCTTAGTTTGTTTACTCCATCCACCGTAGTAATTTGTAGGCTCTGCGTGATCCTTAAGTTCTTAACTTAGTTATTTATTTACTGCACTTAATGAACCAATGATAGGAAGTCTTTAGCCGCCCTCGGCCAAGTGGCGTTACTTTGGCCTTTCGATCAATCACTGTACGGCAATAAAAGTCAACATTTCCTTGGAATTCGAAGCATCTAACTGACGTGCACGATACAATTGAATGCTTAGCGTACAGATATGTACTCGTACATATGAAGGGCTAAGGGAAAGAATTGGCTAAGTCACATTGGCAAATTTTTACAGCACAGGCAATCGGCTCGTATAATTTTTGGGAGACCATTAATTTTTATTCCATAGTGCTGTAAGGATCTACAAACTGCAGCCTGTCTAGCTCAACTTGGCTTCGCGACTCTTGTCGCGCGACAAAGCATCGCTTGTCACTCTCTCACAGTACCGTGAAGAAAGGGACAGGTAGTATTTTTCGCGCGAGAAAGAGTCGCGTATCACAGTTGTGCTAGAGGTGCAGGACGCAGGACATTCTTTGTTTCTTTACCATGATTCCAAACTTGCCAAATATTATTTCGAACTGTGAAATTGTCAATTAAAAAAGTAATTTTATTTTGGAAAAACCATGGTAAAGAAAAATGAATACCTGTAGTTTGTAGATCCATACAGGAAGGACTGTCGAAAAAAAAAAAAAAAATTACCCTGCCTATTGAAGTTGTCACATCCCTTTATGGCTACACGAGTTAAGCTTAATAAGAAAGATACGATTAAAAAATAAGACTCCAGTGAGTTTTACCCCTTATTGTTGCTTTAAAAAGGTTTCAATCCTCATGCTTAAAAAACATCGCTTTTAAAGAACATCCCTGCCGGATATCGCTACCGGAAACGTGGGAACTATGCTCGTAGCACGTTTTTGCTAAATTTTATTTCATGTGGAAATGTTATTTGCGGAATTGGGATCAGAGGTAGTTTTAACTGGTGCAGCGTGCTCGAGAGAGAGCTCATACTGAACGACAGGACATACATATAGGCTTCTCGCTATCCGTCTTGGTCTTATGAAAAAATGTCTCACGTTTCTACACTTGTGACATTTTTTCACAAAGACTACTTCAGGACTCTACTCCGACACTAAAATAACGTAAGTATGTAAGCATTAGGAGTCAACCAGCTAAATAACAAATAAATAATAGGTAAGAACCCCGAGTTGTATTCAATTTCCTGGTCCGATTTTCTTGACTTCGACCGCAAATAAGCCAGATACCTACTTGGTCAAAAACCCATTAAAATATGTTGCACGCGAAAAGACAAACACACAGTAGGTACACTGGTTAAGCTTTAAAACACCCCACTAGATGGGAATTAAAAAACGCAACGAGTCTAATTGACACCTGTCTGGGCAAATTACACTGTCGCTAAAACAAAAGACGAACTTTTGGGTTTCAACTTTCAATAAGTATCTTGGTCGCGACACGTTGTGGTTTGGTAGTTGAAATCACAAAATAAAGGTTACCTATCGTGAGTCCGAATTTTTGTTTCCCGCCTGTAACGTTTCGCCAAATTTCCATTTGCCCGAAAGCTATTTATTCCAAAACTGTTAATATTTCAGAATAAAACAAATATATATAAACCTAACCTAATGGCGGGTACTTTAAAACGATGTTTATAAAATCCAAAAAAAATATAATAATAATAATAATATCCTTTATTGTGCACCACATGAAAAAGATTAATACAAAGAAATAAAGCAACGATAAATAGGGTAACAACAGGCGGTCTTATCGCTAAAGAGCGATCTCTTCCAGACAACCTTTGGGTTGCAGAAAAAGTCGGAGGATACATTTTAAAAAGGTAGTGCAAGAAACTGGTTAAGAAACTTAATTTACACATACATCTGAATTGTTTGTAATATAAATATAATAAATAAATAAATAAATAAATAAATATACATACACATATAACTTATAATTTACATATATATACTCTTATATACATATAATATACGTACATGAAGTAATAACGTACATTCAAAATTAATTTCAGACAAATATAGACAAAGAAATATTATGGGTTTCAGGAAAAAAAATTGGCGAAACGTTACAGGTGGGAAACAATGTTTCCGAGTTGTGATTGGATACCTAAACTAAGAACACTGGCACTGGGTTTTTTCTATTACAAGCTTTTATTATTTACCTTTCCTGTTCCGGTGTCTGTCTGTGAAATAATTTCGTAAACATGACAACAACGTTGCTGAATAAAAAATAAATTTAAATGAGCTTATGACGGCATCTGATGCCGTCAAGCTCATCTTAAAATGTTATATCGACTCAAAAGGTTCAAAGTATTTGGTCATATAACATTTTTATAGGGGATATAATTTTTTTTATAATTTCGCCAAATAGAAAGAAAACTTTTCTAAAACACACATTACAGGTTCTCGTCAACATACTATCATGTTTACTAAATGTTAACTTCGATCCCTTGTTTAACCCCGTGCAGTGCAAACAGCCTTAGGGAGTGGGACAGAGACCCACGTAAAATTGTGTCTATTTAGGATATTATGTGGTATATTATAATAAGGCTTATTTCTTTAGCATACATTTTAATTGTAAACAATGCCTGATTAAGGTTCATAGGTACTTTTTACTGAAAAGTACCAATAGATTTTTATCACAAACTACTATTAAATCCGAAAAAAATATCTGAACTCTCGATGACAGTAAGTAATCGCCTTGTCGACTTTATAAAAATGTTAACAACAACAGCTACTTACCCACGAGAACCCGATGCATCCGATGCCAGCCGACAGCATATCGCCCAAGATCGATGGATACGCGTTGCCAGACGGGAAGTAGGCGTGGAACCGCGGGTGCTGCCAGTGCGTTACACCAGGCATGATCTTGTTCTCCACGTCTGCCATCACATCGTCCCACGCCTCAGGGTGCTCCGGCGCCTCCGCCGGCAGCGCCGCTCGCAGATACCCCGGCTCCACCGATGGAGTCACGCGGCGCTTACGCAGCGTCGTCATGTACGTGCAGATATAATCCACCATCTCCTTGCCCCGAACCCTAAACTCTTCGGTATCCATCGTGAATTTTCCAAAGTTACGCGAATGAGGGCTCGGGCGAGAGTGCCGTGTCAGCGCCGCAAAGGCCTCCGGCTGACTCGACGACCACACTCAGCACTCCGCTGGTCGAGAGGGCGGGGGCGGCGCGAGGGGTGCCGCGAGTTATGGGAGCCAAGAGCAAGCGATAATCGATCTAAATGTCATTCATATTTTTTTATTCTACATTTTTATTTATACATATTACAAATGGGACTATAAGTTGATTAGTAGATAAATTTTGCCATGTGATTATGAGTTAGGATTTGGTAGATAAGGTGGAGAGCTTAGGATAAAATCGCTGCCGCTTGTGAGTGCCGCGGGTGCCGCGCCGCCCTCGAAGGCACTTCATTCATTGTGTCCGCTGAAATGCACCGTATTCGAGTTCTGAATGAGTTTCGACTGATATGCGGTTAGGTCATGATCGGTGCCATTCATGTTAAACCGTAGTGGAATTTGAGTACATGAAATATTTAACCTGCTTTATTAAAATAACTAAATGTTTTACTTTCAACTGGATGAGCCGATCTGAATATTCATTAAGCCTGAAAATTAAAGCAATATTAGCCATTACTCATTCCTTTCCAACCTGCGCAATTTAAATTACTTTAACCTCATCTACTTTTTTTTCTAAATGATAAATAATATAAATGCTGTGGTACACATATAATAAAGGTTATACACATTTAGGGAAACATAATTAATAAATTATCAATTTACTTACAGATATTTAATTAAGTTTCTGTCAACAAATACATTTTTGTGACAAGCTTTTATAGCCGACTTACGGCTCCATCATCAGACCAGCCCCATATTGTATTTTCATCAAAGTTGAGTAGTATGAAAATTTTCAGCTCAATCGGTTGAAGAAATAAATAAATAACTAAATATTCCACCCGAACAAATTATATAGTTACATTATATAGGTACCTACATTGCAAGTCAAATAAAAGCTTGGCAGCACAATATGAGAAATCGAATCCTACATTTTGAGATATATATGTAATATTATAAAATTTTATTCATCATAACCAGTTTTCTATGGAGGGGGATCATTATTTCAGGGAAAATCATAACAGCCCGATGCATAATATTATGCATATTGTATGGGCGCGCGCGCCAGCCGTACGGTCCATCAGTTGGTATTAAACATTTATTTGTCCGCTCATAACGCTGAAACGGCTGGTCGGATTTTAACCAATTTTGGTACAGATAGATGGTTACTTTTAAGATAAATGGACAAAGTACCGGGTACCTTATAGCAAGGAAAATCTTATAGTAATTTATATATACGTAAATAATATAGTATAAAGATAAAGTCATTTCCCCCATCGGCTTTTCGAATTAAAATTTAAAACGCCGTCACAGGGTACAAAAGTTAAAAGCTTTCTATGTTCTTTGCCTTGACTAGTATGTATCATATTTTCCTCCGTCCAATATATTATATACATACCCTGTTACCTCTTTAATTACAGATATAATATGTCAATAACACAATATATTAATAAGAAATGCGCTCGGAGTGGCGCCGGCGCGAGGCGCGCGGCCGGCCGGCACCCCGGCACGCCGGCCCGTCGCCGTTCGGAACGTGCATTCTTCCTCGCAGGAATACCAACGACATTATTATGTGCGATCTCCTATTGTGCCATATACATAACCGACCCGATCGACACCCGACTCCGACATACTTGAGAGTTCGAAGCACGTCCGCCAGTACCTAAGCAAATTATTCATGCGACTGTAAGTTAAATGAAAATATTTCCCTCATTTTTACAAGCATCAGGTTTGCTTGTAAAAATGAGGGAGATAATTTCATACGCATTGCTATATTATGATGTTTCCGTTTAAAAGTCAACAGAAACTTTGTCACCCTTAATAACCCTTATAGTTTCGCCATGTCCGTCTGTCTATCCGTCTGTCCGTCCGCGGCTTAGCTCCGTGATCATTAGCACTAGAAAGCTGAAATTTGGTATGAGTATGTGTACGAGTATGTATCACGCCAACAAAACGATAAAATAAAAACTAAAAAAACATTTTTTTTCGGGTACCTACCTCCCGTACACCTAAAGTGGGGATGATTTTTTTTTTCGTTCCAACTGTAGTGTGTGGGTGTCATTGAATAAGGTCTTTTAAAAATAATAGGGGTCTCCAAACATAATTTTTTGATAAAGTCAGCAGTTTGGTAAATATTCGCTCCGAAAATAAAAAAATAGTGTCAGTAGTGTAATAGTGGAAAAATTCATGAAAATGAGCCCTTATGAGTACTTTCAATGAAAACTATATTGAATAAAATCGGTTGAGCCGTTTTTGAGTTATCGCAACAATTCATAATTTTCTTTAAAATGACATAAGTGCCGCGCGGTGTCCCTACACTTCGAACGTTACACATATTGGTTAAGTGCCATACTATATTAAAATATTTCGCTCAATCTGGCGCGTATAATCGATAACTTCCAGAAGGTAATAAGTAATTACTGTTACTTTGGCGTTTACGACCTTTTTATAGAGCTTGAGATCTTTCTCGTAATTTAAATCTTTCTTCTATTGTGATTGTGAAGGATGGGCAACTACGGAACCCTACACTGAGCGTGGCCCGACATGCTCTTGGCCGGTTTTTTTCCTTATATTTTCGCCATGTCCGTCTGTCCGTCCGTCCGCGGCTTAGCTCCGTGATCATTAGTACCAGAAAGCTGAAATTTGGTATGAGTATGTGTATGTATCACGCCGACAAAACGGTAAAATAAAAACTAAAAAGAATAGTTATTTGTTATGCAAGGCTGCAAAGTTGTTATTTGGCGCGAGTGTTGAAATTGAAAGCTGAGCGTAACGAGGCTTTCAAGACACGAGAAGCTAAATAATTTTGCAGCCATGCGGAACACACAACTTTTCACCTCACTACAGCGAGGAAGAAAAAGAATTAAAACATAAAAATAATCATATTTAATTTTGCCTTCTATTTAACACATCAAATTTAAAACATAACACACTCAAATCCAAACCAAATAAATAGGTACGAGAGAAGCACACATATTAAAAATGAAAAGTAATATGGCCGTAATTTGTATTATCGTCGTGTATATTTTATCGTTGAGTTTTTCTTAAGCACTGTTATATTATATTTGTATTTGAAATTACTTGTTTTGACACATTCGTTGTGAATGTGGGAGAATGGCATTCTGGGAAGGATTAGTTGGCCACTCGAAAGTATTTTCCATAACACTTGCTTTGGAAGTTATTGGACGATGGGATCCGAACAAGATTATTTCGGCTTTATCTTCTTTAAAAACGCCAATAGTTTCGGTAAATTACTTATCGTCTCCAAATATTTATAACAAATCCTTTTTCGTTTTAATGCAGGCTTTTAGCATTGAATAAATACTCCAAATTGGGCTTAACTTTCTTGTTTTCGAGATTTCTATAAAGTAAGACAACAGTATGTATTCTCCACAGAACAAATTTACGTGAATTGTGAAAACTTCCAACTTTTTAATTATTTATTTTTTTCTCGGGTGCGTTCGAAATTACTCTTATGTTCCAACTTTTATAACAAATAAATATTAAAATTTGTGTTGTATTTAATATTACTAAATATGTAAATTAAACTGAAATACTTACTATTAATATATATAAACATGTTCAACATAAAATAAAGTGTAGAAAAATAAAAACTTAAAAATCTGTAACCACAAACCAGGTTTCTGGACGTGATATTGTATAGGTGTGTTTTTTTTTTTTTTTAAAGAAGTATTCAAACGTACATATGATTTTAGCCGGCCTGACCAGGGGGCTTATGATGGTTGCGTTTATCACGTGATAAATAAGTTACAAAGCATCTGTCACTCACACTCGCATTTTGTCAAAACGTGACGGATGCTTTGTCACTTATTTATCGCGGGGTAAATGCAACCATCATAGGCTCGCTGATCGCCCTTTATTAGCGTGCGTTGATTGGTTATTCGAAGATTTATCCACTGATGAATCAGTCACGCGTTGAAGAAGTCTTAAATATAAAAAAGTTACATGCACCACAGAGAATCAAAATCGTCGTGTTCGAAATTCAAATGACTTTTGCACGCTAGCGGATAAAATAGACTTTTGCACGCAGATTTCGCCCTATAAACTGAGGTTTTCCGAGCGAGTGAGGTGAAAAACTTTTTTTCTGGTACCTTTCGTACACCGAAGGAGGGGGTGATTTTTTTCGTTCCAACACTAATGTGTGGGGTGTCGTTGAATAGGTCTTTTAAAAATAATAGGGGTCTCCAAACATAATATTTTGATAGTCAACACTCAACAGTTTTGTAAGTATTCGCTTTGGAAATCCAAAAAATAGCGTCCCCCCCTCTAACTTTTCAACCAAGGGTCAAAAAATTATGGGAAAATTCATGAAAAGTTCTTACCTCACCACCTACTTACTATTTTCTGTTTAATTTTGTTTTCTCCGCCACCCAAAGGTTGACTGGAAGAGATCGCTCTTTGGCGATAAGACCGCCTATTGTCTACCATTATTTAATTTATGATTTCTCATGTAATATTTTTCTTGTTGGTGTGCAATAAAGTATTGTTGTATTGTATTATATTGAAAATGAGGCCTTATTAGTACTTTCAACGAAAACTATATTGAATAAAATCGGCCGTTTTTGCTTTATCGCAAAATTTCATAATTTTCTTTAAAAGACGTAAGTGCCCCGCGGTGTCCTTATACTTCGAACGTTACACACATTAGTTAAGTGCCAAACTGCATTAAAACATTCCGCTCAATCTGGCGCGTATAAACGATAACTTCCAGAAGGTACTAATAACTAATAACTATTTACATTTGGCACTTACGACCTTTTTGTACAGCTTGAAATCTTTCTCGTAATTTAAACCTCGGGCTTAAAACCGCTGTTTTGTGAAGATGGGCAACTACGGAACCCTACACTGAGCGTAGCCCGACATGCTCTTGGCCGGTTTTTAAATTCTTAACTAAGTAGGAATTGAATATCTAGATCTAAGTAGATACCTACTATGTGAGCTGCGTGGCTTTGTGAGCTGCAGACCTAAGAAAGAAATTCTGCTAGGAAATGGCTGAAATATATATTTTTATAATTTATTTAAAAAACTAAATTGACAGAAACATTTATATAATTATCGAACCTGCTCACAAAATTCACTAGAATCAGTTTCAGCTGGAAATCTGGGCATCCAAGATTCGGACATACGAATAAATTTTTGACCAAGCTGAAACGGAGAAACTTCGCGCGCTCAATCAATTTAATGCGTTTAACGAGAAATGCGTTAGAGAAGGCGACGGGCGTCTTTTAATAGGGTTTCCATGAACTGCAAAGAGACGGGTAGGAAATTGCACGTGAATAGGCACCTATGCAGTGATTTGTTTCTATATATACATTTTCTGATTTTGATTAAGCAGCGGGGGAAGGTCTTCGTCAAGGTGGACCGGCGGCCTGGTTAGGATCGCGAGAAACAGTAGGATGAGAGCAGCGTACGACCGATCGTTGTGCATTGTAGAGAACTCTGGGGAGGCCTTTGTCCAGCGGTGGACGTGTCACAGTCTCTGATACAAATAGGTCGATATACCTACTCGTAGTATCGTAATATACAATATCCATATTATATTATACCTATTAGAACATGTGAAGGCGCGAGGTTGAAGGACCACTCCTTGGTAAGGAGAATATGAGGGAACAGCAGGGACGAAGGTCCCTATGTGTCCCGAAGGCGAAAAAAATGAAAATGTAAATATGGGGCGAAGCCTGCCGTACCTTTATCTCGACGTCGTCGATGGGTTTCGGCGGCGCCGCCGTATGCTGGTTCTGTTCTTCTTCGCACTGTTATTCACTCCGTTTTAGTTTTTATTAATTTTAAGCGCGAGCGATTTTTATGGATCTTGTTTTCGCGACAGACGTCAATTTCGAATGCACGTAATTTTTCTTCTTATTGGTTTTGGCAGGCGTGCGGGTGACGTGAATATGAGGTCGAGGTTTTAATGATGTGACATGAAAGAAGGTGAAATGTCCATATATAAACAGATGGCGGTAACATTTCCCCCCGACCTTAAAGGGTTCCCTTTAAAAGAAACCAAAAGATGCATGTGCTCCTCGCAATTGAAGTAGGCAAACATACATAAACGTCAGTTAGTATTCACCTAACCATAAACTTAAATAGGCGAGACTTACGCGGAAATTAATTAAACTAAAGCGGGTTTTTTACAAAATAAATAAGTAAAGTACTATATTATTGACTAGGCAGTGGACACAATCGCACTACAGGACGAGTGAGTGTACCTCTACTCGTTCTTACTGTGACGACACGAGTTGTGCCATCCTTTGAGGGATGTACTGCCTCAACGACACCTAATGGCCATGAAAATGGCGGTATATTATCAACCTTTATAATGACCACTGTGCCAACATGGATAGGTACTGATGGAACCGACCATTTTGCTCGCGACTGCAGCTGGTGCAGATATTCGGCACTCCATCGCTTCCAGAAAGACTGCACTATTTTGTCCAGAAGAGTATGACGGTCGAGTAGATTGACAGCCAATTGATCGGTCAGCAGCGCGGGTACAGAAAACAGCGGTGCGGTATTTAAAAAATGAGCCGGAGTAAGAGCTGCTGGCTCAGCGGGGTCACTGCTCATGGCTGTCAACGGGCGCGAATTTACGATGGCCTCTATTTGCGTAAGTGTTGTCAGAAGTTCCTCATAGGACAATATCTGAGCACCAATTGCCTTCACAAGATTGTTCTTTACTATCTTCACCATGCTTTCCCACGCACCTCCAAAATGAGGGGAAGCCGGTGGGATGAACTTCCAATCGATACGATGTTCAGCAAGCTCTTGCTCTAGGCGTGGGCGATGATCGTCGAGGAACCTATATAGATCTCGTAAGTATGAGTTGGCCCCAACAAAATTAGTGCCATGGTCCGTGTATAGACATTGGACTGGGCCACGACGTGATAGAAAGCGCTTTAATGCCGCTAGGAAGTTGGCAGTGCTCAACTCTGTTGCTATTTCTATATGCAAACAGCGTGTGGTGAGACAAGTGAAAATGCACAACCATGCTTTTCGGCTTTTTACTCCTCTGCCACGAACAGGTGTATACTGCAAAGGACCTGCATAGTCACACCCGGTGTGTGAAAAGGCCTTGTCTACCTGGTTTACACGACAACTCGGTAAATCCGCCATTAGTGGAAATGTTGGTTGCGGTTTCGCTCTGTAACACGTGTTACATTTATCAACTCGTTCACGAATAACTCGTCGAGCGGCGAGTATCCAATATTGATGCCTGAGTAAGGACATCAATGTTTCAGGACCAGCGTGCAGATACTTCCTATGGAAGTAGTCTACTATTAAATTGACCACGTGGTCGCGGCGCGGTAGCACAATCTGGTGCTTTTGAGAATAATCCAACTCTGAGTTTGAGAGTCGGCCGCCAACGCGAACCAATCCGTCTTTGTCCATAAACGGTTTAAGTTTTTGTAAAGCGGGTGAGCAACATTTATTGTTTTTAATTTTGTCGATATCTTCGCTGAAGTGGACGTTCTGTAACGAAGACAAAATTTTGTTCTCAGCGAACTCTAGGTCAGACCGAGTAATCATCACGGTGCGCGGTTTTGGCTTTAAAATGCGGTATACGTATACTATTATACGCAACAGTCTGGACCAAGACGAAATTCGCTGGGCGAGAGAGTACAGCGGAGACTCTGTTGCATCTGTGGTTGCTGCATGTGCGAGCGGTTTGAGCTCAGGCACTTCTCCGACTGATTCGCGATCAAGCTTTCTCAACGTCCATTCTGACGGATGCTTGATAATCCATTCCGGACCACTGAACCACAGGGGGTGATCCACCAGCTTCGCGGGTGACAGGCCACGTGACAGGCAATCAGCGGGGTTCTCAAGTCCCGCCACATGATGGAAGCAGCTGGCTGGTATGTGCTCTATAATCTTCACAACTCGGTTGGCGACGAACGTCTGCCAGCGGTGCGGTGACGAGCTGATCCAACAGAGGACTACCTTGGAGTCGGTGAAGGCAAAAACCTTGTCGATTTTATAACGCGGTTCGAAATTGTCCAGGACCTTTCGCATGAGTTTTGACAGCAGGACAGCTGCGCATAATTCTAGTCGTGCAACAGAAAGCGTTTTAAGCGGTGCGACCTTTGACTTGGAGCACACTAGCTGGACTGTCACCTCGGTCCCATTTATCACTTGCAGATACACCACTCCTCCGTAGGCCCGTTCACATGCATCACTGAATCCTATGAGATTGACAGTACAACCCTGTACTACTCCAAGATGACGCGGTATGCGAATCTCATTGAGCTTTGGAAGCTCAGAACAAAAACGATTCCATAAGTCCACAATGTGTGGAGGGGGAACATCATCCCAATCGCATTGGTTCATCCAAAGTTCCTGAATAAGGAGCTTTGCGTACAGAACAACGGGTGCTACTAAGCCCACGTTATCCCATAAACGCGCGACAGCAGACAAAATTGTCCGCTTCGTACACGCTGAGTCAGGCACCGTGACTTTGAAATGAAAGTAATCACTTGACTTGTTCCAGCATAAGCCAAGGACCTTTTGGGATACCCCCCGATCCATTTCAATGTCTACGGAAGCTCGATGCGAAGCGGGTATCTCGTTCAGTACGGCATCCGAGTTACAAGTCCATTTCACAAGGTCGAATTGACCTCCTTTGAATAGATCGATCAACTCCTTAGAAGCGGCAATGGCGACCGCATCATCTTGCTGCTGTGAGTCTTCTGACATTATGCTGAAGCAGACATCATCCATGTATGTGCACGAAGTTGCGATTGACGCTGCTGTCGGAAACTTATGTCCGTCGTCAGCAATCAGCTGACGGACGACGCGGAGTGCGTGAAATGGGCTGGACTTCATTCCAAAGCAAACACGATTGAATTCGTATACAGTGATAGGATCTTGCTGTGAGAATCTATATAAGATTCGCTGGTATTGGCGATCGGATTCACGAATACCGATCTGCAAAAACATTTGACGACAATCAGCCGAAAGCGCTATTTTGAATAGACGAAAATTCAAGAGGATTGAAAATAAATCCCCCTGTAGATTGGGTCCCGAGTGTAAAACATCGTTTAAGGACAGGCCTGTACTTGTCTTGCTACTCGAGTCCAGAACCATGCGCACCTTCGTCGAGGTCTTGTCCTCGCGAACGACTGCATGGTGCGGGATTATGTAAGCGGCGGATGAAGCTTTCATCGATCTCGTTACCTCCGATATATAACCCTTGTTGACGTATTCGCGAATGATATCGTCATAGGCGGCACGTAAAACGCTCGATGATTCAAGCTTCCTTTCAAGACATAAAAAACGTCTATGAGCAGCAGAGTGTGACTCTCCTAATTTAAACACATCGTCGCGAAAGGGCAACGCGACAGTATACCTTCCACTAGCATCCCGCGTAGTGGTGGCGCGGAAGTAATCCTCGCATTCAATATCATCTTGACTATGTGCGGGCGGAGCGGATATTTCCTCAAGTTCCCAAAACCTTTTGAGGAGGAGGTCCAAAGAGTCTTGGACAAATGCACAGCATGCCGAGGTAAATTTACGCGGTACCCGCAAAGCAGGAGCGGAGCCCATTAGAATATACCCCAGGACAGACTGAATAGCAGGCGGTATTCCATTGACGTCACTATGTACCACATTTGGTAGCAATAAATGCGGAAATATAGATGCACCCAATAGTACATCAATAGCGGCGGGCGAGTCGAATGTGTCGTCCGCAAGTGGCAGCCCTTGAATGTGCGAAAACGTGGACACATCCACGGACACTGACGGCAGCTCGTCCGTAATTCGATCGACTACGAGACTTGACACATTAAAATTCACGTTCTCATTGAATCGCGAAAATATTTTAAAGTCTGCGGTACCCTTACTGGGTTTCTCAGCACCACCGATGCCACGTACAGTCACACATGAATTGTTGTTATAGCTCAGACCTAAACGCGTGCAACATTCTTGAGTAATAAAATTACTCTGAGAAGCGGAGTCGAGTAGACACTTTACACGGTGTATACCACCAGAATTGTCGCGTATATGTACTGTCGCGGTAGACAACAATATCGTGTTATTTGTCGTACATTGCGCGTTTTGTTCGGAAGCTTTATTGTTCGCGACCGCTAGTACTTGCGCCGCAATGGACGTGCTACAAGACGGTTTGACATTTGACGGCGGTACTGTCGACTTAATATTGTCAGTCGAAGGAGGTAATATTGCGGATGTATTTGGCATACCAAACGTCGCAGGTTTTTCGTTTCTTACAGTCAATTGGACGTTGGATGTCATTTGATTTTTATTGTTATCAAAATGTAACATTGTATGATGTTTTTGATGACAATGTCGGCATTTTAACTCGGAATTACAATCGCGGGTTTTATGCTTAATGCTTAAGCAATTTACGCATGCATTACGTTCCTTTACGCATTTAAATCGCTCGGAAGGCGTCAAATTATTGAACGCGGGACACTTGAACAAATGTTCATGAACAATGCTATCGCAAATGCATTTGCGAGGATTCGCACTTGCCACATAGCTTTGTGGATTTGGTGCGAAGCTTCGCAACGGCGTTTTCAAAGATTTATCACGCGAAGTACTAGCAACGGCGGTGCAAGTATGACTAGCCTGCGTATTTTGATAAATCCTATACTGACTCTTCATGAAATCGGCGAGGTTATTAAACGAAGGAATTTTGACATTACGATATTGCATTTCAAATGCACGAATCGTTTCTTGATCTAACTTCTTTAAAGCTACATTTCGGGGTGTGAGCGAGATCGCCTCCTAGTGTGGGTAGCTGGGGATAACCCCCGAGGACCTAAAAACCCGAAGGGGTTAAAACCAACTACCACGGAACACCCTGGGCGACATGGCTAGTAGAATGCCGGCTCTGCCAACAGTTTGCTAGCCATGTTGGCGAAGATCTTCTGGTTCCACCGAGGGCTGTAGGCGACCTCGGTGGACTACATATGCCTACCTGCGTTTGTCCTGCGCAGTTGAGCGCCGTACGCAGGGATGAAGGAGTCCTGGGGGGTTGAGTCGAGCGTAGCCGGGGTTCGATGCTATTGTGAGACAACACGCCCCCTTTGGTCCGGATTTCAGGCCAAACGGTGGCCCTGCAGCTAGCCACTGCAGGGAAACGGACGCGCGTACCGTACGGATGAGGTGGGTACGGTCCGCAGGCGAGATGCGGGGGGGTCCTCCGGGAGGACACTGGGGGCTCGGCCATGCTGACGGAGCAAGGACGTGTGGAGCCACTGGGGGAACTTGGATCGTTTTCCCCAGCCACACTGTCTGCAGCACCCGATGTCGCGCATGAGACCCAACCAACCGCATCTATATCTCTCGGGTAGTCCTGGTGTTCAGAGAACATCCCCAAAGGTGCGGGCTCCGAGGCGGGTGGGAAGCTCGAGAGATGAAAACACTGACATGGAATCATGGACACGCCCAGATCCCGAACCCCACGGGAGCCGGAGGGGAAACCCGAAGGCGCCCCCACACCAGGTGCCGGTGCGGCAGACGCTGTGCCTGGCACCTCCACACAACCTCACCGGAGGGATGGTGCTGTCTCCACAGTGCTACCCTCCCACTCACGTGCCCTCAGGGACGCGAAAGCGGCCCAGACAGGCAACATCACACCACACGGAGGTGCTGTACCCACAGTGCCCCCCCACACATCAACTCACCGTGGCGGCGCTGTCCCTACAGTGCCCCCACACCCCACACACCGTGGTGGTGCTGTTTCCACAGTGCCCCCACACCCCACACACCGTGGCGGTGCTGTTTCCACAGTGCTCCCACACCCCACACACCGTGGCGGTGCTGTTTTCACAGTGCCCTCACGAAAAAAGCAGTCCGCGCAGGGTGGAAAGGCCGCTGGGAAACCGGTAGCTTCGAAATCAGGCGCGTCGACGAAACAGACAGGCTCGGCGCAGGCACAAGGCCGTACCAAGCCCAGAAAACAAAAACTAGGGAGTAGACATGTGCGCCGGTCGCAGAATGCTCGGCGGCGGCGTCTGTCAAAAAATCGGCGGCGGCGGCGTGAAATCGGCGTGAAATCGGCGTCAGGGTTAGGTGAATGAAAAAACATATTGATGGGTATGTTTTATTGGATTTGAGAGAAAATCAGTTAAATACGTGGTATAAAAACATTTTAAAAATCAAATCAAAGTCAGAATAATAATGTTGTATGTAAGATCAATAACTTCTAAGTAACAAAATTAAATATTCCCTTAAATATCAACGTTCTAAATATTAAATTACACGTGAAACATCACATCAAAATATATAACATTTTTTTTTCTAAAATAGTGTCAGACCACGCTAACTCAAACCATACAAAGTGAGTCAGTTTGTATGGTTTGACAGTTCATTTGCTGTGCAGAGTTAGCGTGGTCTGACTATAATCAAATCACAGTTTACGTTATATCAACAATTTGTATATAATCAACAATTAGTTTAAATCGAAGTATTTTTGGTAAAATCGTAAAGTTATTATAATAATAAATACCATAAAATGGGACGATTTTATGCAAAAGGGTTCACTTTGTTGATAAGGACGCACTGTCAGGATTTTTTTTATTATTATTTGTATAAAGATGGACTCTAGTAATAAATGACAAAGTGGACGTTATTCTTTTGGTTGAAAACGTCAGAAATAAGTTTTTGTTTTGCTTAACTTCTGAAAAACTTTATTAAATTGCGTCTTTCTGCTAAAATGAGATTGTCCAATGAGTTATTATTTAACCAAGCGTGGTAATAAATGCAGTAATGATTTCATAGTTAATACCATGTTAGTGTTATAATTTCTTACTAAACTGAGTTAGTTGCACATAGACCTATTAATTCTAATACTATGTGTAATAAACAGAGTTTTAATAGAGGTAAAATAAATACCACATGGTAATCTACTTTTGTACTTTACTTACCGTCCAAAATAGCTGTCCGGGTCTTCTTTTTGTGCATTTGCCAAACAGGGTATGCAAAACACCTGCTTAGGAGACACACTCCGTTGCTTCCCATCTTGTTCTACCATAAGATTCCCGAAATGCTTCCAGCAGTAGCTTGGTTTGGCTTTACAATGCAAATGGTTTATTTTTAAACATTTTACTTTTAATTTATGAATGTCTGATGATCCGTCTTCACTTTGTTCCTCGCTCATAATGAATTTAAAATAAACGTCACATACACCAGAAACTAAAACTGTAATCTACCGCGCACACGCAACACAAACTGACTAATGAGTTACCCCGCTTAATAATATTTTTTCTAGTGTTTAAGGGATTACACCTGACCTGAGTGAGCGGTGGGGGTAAGGATGTGGGCATGCAGCACAACAGTGCCACAATAAAAATAACCCTTATTGTTTTCCGACTTTTACAGATAACAAGTATTAAAAAAAACATGAACACCACGATTTTGAGGGGCAATGCAACTCCATTTTACAATTACCTACCGAGATTTTTAATCGTACATACACAAAAACCCGTAACATCGGACATTTGGCGTAAATCGCTTTTTTTTTCTTAAATTATTAAAAAAAAACACGCTTTATTTTCTATTCACATAAAAAGTGTCCCGAACACTTATTGAAAACCCCCCCGGACGTCCTCCAGATGGCCTTCAAACTAGGACTATTCTGGGAAAAACCGGCAGCCCTACTCGTACAGAAAATAAATATCATATCATCTATTTATAAAGTACAGGACAGGTTACATTATTTAAATCCGCATAAATACAAATTACTGAAGGTCACGCCGATTTCACGCCGATCATTCATCGGCGGCGGCGGCGTGTCAAAAACGGCGGCGGCGGCGCCGCGCCGCGGCGGCGCACATGTCTACTAGGGAGTGATACCAAGGGGGTCGTTTCAGCATCGGAGAAGTCCGCTGCTCCGGAGCAGACACCAATGGAGGAACTCCCTACAGACAGTGCAACCGCACAGCTCGATGCTGGCTGGACACTCCACGAGAGGGCCAAAAGGGGAAGGGCGAAACCCGCTCAGAGGGAGCAACCCGGACCCGAGGGCGGCTTCTCGTGGAAGACGCACAAAAATAAAAAACAGCGTCGCAGGTCCAGGCAGAGAAGAGCTGCGCTGGAAAACCAAGCAGCTCCAGTGCCTCAGCAACAGCCAGGTGCTCCCAGACAGGGGGCGGCGCAGCAGGCCGCTGGTGCCCCAGTAGCTGCTCGTGCCCCTCTTGTAGGGAAAGGGGCTAAAAACAGGACCAGGGGTGGTAATCCGGAATCTCGAGCCTCTGCCAAAAGGGCGCGACTCGATGAGACCATATCTCCTCGAGGTGAGCCCAAAAGGCAGAGGATCCAGACGTCGGACGAAGCCCCGAGGATGGCGTACGCCGAGGCTCTAAAGGCTGACCTATTGGTTGCTGTTACCACAGTGACCTCAGGACACCTTAGCCAACAGCAGTCCGAGGAGGTCCAACAACAGCTACAGGCTCTTCTCATGAAGGAGGCCTGTCAGCCTGGCAACAGCCAGTCGTCGGGTCCACTGTTCCGAGGGAAGCCGATAACATCGAACGGCGTCCTGAGGTTGTGGTGCGAGGACCAGGCCACGTTGGCATGGCTCAAGCGCAGCGTAGCGGCTATCACCCTCTCCACGGGGGAGAAGGTTGTTGTGCAGCGCCAGAGTGAGGTGCCACGCAGAGTACGCTGCGGTATTCTGTTCCCCGGCATCTGGGAAGACTTCCGTGCCATTGCGCGGACGCTTCGCTACCAGAACGGATGGGCAGAAATCGACCGCTGGCTGCTCCATAAGGTAGACAAGCAGGAGACGGAGACGTTTGCTGTTGTCAGTATACCAGAGACGGTAGTCCAGCCCCTCGTGGACCGCGGGCGCCGGCTCGGCTTTATGCTGGGCTCGGTGTACGTGAAGTTCCAGGGACCAAGAGGCAGGTTTGTGGAACATCCACCAACCAGTAACACCGTCTCTGTAGAGGACAAGGATGGGACAGAATCCGAGCCCATGGACACTGCCGCGGTGACCGAGGCATCCGCTGACTTAGTCGCGGAGAAGCCCGGGTCCCAAACCCCAGAACAGACCGACCCCGTCTCCGAGAAGGACGAAGAAGATCTTCTTCGCGACCACTCGGAAAGCGGGGAGGAATGTATGGAGGGGTTAGGCAGATTGGCCATCGGTGAGGAGGGAGAGTGTGGTATGTCGGCGGAGGAGGGTGACTCCGATGGCGGTACCCCTTTCTCTCAACTGTAACATCTTACAGGCCAACCTCCACCACAGTGAAACCGCGACGGCTCAGATCCGGAAGTGGTTGGAGGTCAACGACACGGCCATAGTACTGATCCAGGAGCCGTGGGTCAGGAAAGGCACTGTATGCGGACTCCGCAACCTAGGAGGTAAGCTCACAGCATATACGGGACCGGATAACCCCCGGACCTGCATTTATATTACTAGAAACATACATGCGCAACCTTTAACAAGTTTCTGTTCTAGAGACCTGTGTGCTATTAAGGCGCACGGGGCGCAATACTCCAGCCTGCAGGAGGTAGTCATAGCCTCGGTTTACATGCCAGAGGCGGATGACCCGCCACCGCACGACATGACAAGGCTGCGAAGACGCGGGGCTTGAACTCATCGTGGCCACCGACTCGAACGCACACCACGCCCTCTGGGGCATGCGGACAGGTAACGAGAGAGGTAAGAAACTTGTCGAGTACCTATTTACAACAGATCTTAACATACTTAACAAAGGATCGGAACCAACATTCGTAACTAGGCGGAGCAGAACAATCATTGACTTGACACTAGCAACTGATATAGCATCGGAAAACATCTCAAACTGGCAGGTCTCTAAGGAGCTTTCCTGCTCGGACCACAGATGGATTCGATTCGATATTCAGGTAAAAACACTCGAAGCCATCCCTAGGCGGAACCCACGCAGAACGAATCGCACAGAGTTTGCGAGCCGACTAAGCTCAGCCTTGTCGATGAGAGAGGTTCCCAACAAACTAGAGGGTGCTGAACAGATAGAAAAACAGGTAGGCGTCCTTACAGATACCATCATAGACTGTTACCACCATGCATGTCCCTTATCCACCCCCTCAGCCAGCTGCGAGAACAAAGCTAACTGGTGGGGGCCAGAGTTGGAGAGGCTCAGGAAAAAGATGAGGCAACAACTGAACAGGGCAATGAACACAGGTACAGACCAAGACTGGGATAATTATAAGACCACCAAGTCCAGGTACAAACAACGGCTCCGGTACAGAAAGTCGTGCTCATGGCGGAACTTTTGTACCAACATTGAGACATGTACGCAGGCGAACAGGGTAAGAAAGGTTCTCTCCAACCAACCAGGCAACTACAACCTTAGGATCCCTACGTAAGCCAGACAACACCCTCACCAGCTCACCGGAGGAGGCGGAACGTACCTTAGTACAGACGCATTTTCCGGGCTGCGAAATAACGCCGCTAGTGAACTGGACGAATGAGGAGACTACTCCGACGGAGGAGGAGTGGCAACAAGCATGTGAGGTAATCAGCCCACAAAAAGTACAGTGGGCTATAAACAGCTTTGACTTATACAAATCACCAGGGTTAGATGGAGTCTTCCCAGCCCTGCTGAGGTGGGGAGGAGAAGAACTCGCCCAGTTACTGACCATCGTTCTGGCCGCCTGTCTGGCTCACAGGTACGTACCGAAACGATGGAGAGAAGTCAAAGTCATCTTCATACCCAAACCTGGTAAAAGTGACTACTCAGATCCGAAATCATTCAGACCAATCAGCTTAACTTCTTTTTTGCTTAAAACACTTGAGAGGTTATGTGACAGGGAGTTGAGGGAGAAGGCATTAACTAGTGTACCCCTACACCCTTACCAACATGCCTACAGCCAAGGCAAATCTACAGAATCAGCTCTTCATGCCGTAGTTGTCAAAATAGAAGAGGCCATTATAAACAAGTCTATGTGCTTAGGCACCTTCATAGATATCGAAGGAGCCTTCGACAAGACCAATTTCACCAGCATAACAGCAGCATTGGTAAGGCACGGAGTCAATGATGTTATGGTACAATGGATAAACAACATGTTGAGCAAGAGGGTCATCAGACTCGGAACTGGCGAGACACAACAGGCACTGGTGGCAAAGGGGTGCCCCCAAGGAGGCGTACTCTCACCACTCCTTTGGAACATGGTGGTGAACGACCTCATCGCCACACTAAATGACAATCACTATTACACAATAGGTTATGCTGACGACATAGTGATACTGACGAGCGGCAATCACACAGGTACGGTATGTGACGTTACCCGCTCTGCACTGGCCATCGTGGAACGCTGGTGCAACAACAACGAGCTGACGGTCAATCCAAAAAAGACAGAACTGGTAATGTTCACCAACAAACGTAATCTGGGCACCTACCGACTACCCAGACTGTTCAATACAGAGCTCCAGTTGTCGACCGAGGTAAAGTATCTAGGGGTAATACTTGATAGTAAGTTGAATTGGAGCAACCATCTAAATAACAAAATTGACAAAGCTACAGTCGCGTTCTGGCAGTGCCGTAGAATGGTAGGTAGAACTTGGGGTCTCAATCCTAAGATCACACTATGGCTATACCAGGCAGTTATCAGACCAATATTAAGCTACGGTGCAGTAGTATGGTGGCCACGAACCAAGCTAACCACCGTAGAAGCTAAACTACAACGACTTCAGAGGTTAGTTTGCATGGCAGCTACGGGATGCATGAGGACTACACCCACTGCAGCCCTGGAAGCTATACTGGGGCTGCCGCCGCTGCATCTCTTCGTCAAACAAGAAGCGGCAGCTACGGCGATACGTCTCAAGAAACTAAACCTCTGGAGATCAGCTAGGGTACCGCACACCGAAATCCTCTATGAGGCAATAGGTAAGGAACCGCTTATAGAAGCGGCCACCGACAGGATACCCAAGCAATTCATCTTCGACAAAAAATATAAGATACAACTGTACGAGGAACCTGGCGAAGGTCTTAACCCAAGGGAGTTAAGAATCTTCACAGACGGGTCCAAAACTAGGTCAGGCACTGGCTCTGGGGTATTCTCAGAGGACCTAAACATACACATCTCTACACCACTAGGAACCCATAACACAGTCTTCCAGGCGGAATGTATGGGTATCATAATGGCAGCCCATGCAATCATCTTGAGGAAGGTAAAGGACTACCCCATCCGCATACTCTCCGATAGCAGATCAGTGTTACAAGCCCTGCAGAGCTACACAGTAACCTCAGGACTCATACACGAATGTCACCAAGCATTGTCAGAGGTATGTAATAATAATAGCATAACCCTACAGTGGATCAAAGGACACAGCAACTCGCGCGGGAACGACGCAGCTGACGAACTGGCGAGAGGAGGTTCGGAGATGGTAGCAGAGGGACCCGAACCAATCATACCTCTACCATTCGCCTGGCTGCGCAACACAGTGCGTATGAACACGAAGGTAGAACAGCAACTATACTGGTCTAACTTAGGTACCTGCAAGCAGAGCAAAGAGGCCCTTCCGACAATCTACCCCGGGTTGTCACGCAAGCTAAGGCAGCTGAAGAGGCCGCAGCTCCGGCTCATAACTGGAGCGATAACTGGACATGCCCTGCTAAACATGCACTTATTTACTCTAGGTGTTACTGACAGTCCTCTTTGCAGAGCTTGCATGGAGGCCGAAGAGACAGCCGCCCACGTCATTCTCGAATGTCCTGGTGTGGCCAAATACCGGGCACAACACCTCGGGTCTCCGAGGTCACTCCCAGAAGTCGTCGGCAACATCAAGGGACTGCTAGGCTTTCTGGTAGAGTTGGGTTGGCAAGAGTAGTGCCAGCAACCCTTTACGCAAAATAGGCGCATTGTAAGACGTCGAGTTGCGGAAAACTAGCCCGCGATAACCTATAACCTATAACCTATATAAAGCTACATGAAGAAGCATGTAGTCGGACAAATCACCGAGTTTCAATGATTTGAGCGCATTCGCGGCTGTGACAAATTTGTCAATGAACGTTTGGAAGATAGATGAAGAAGCGGGTCCGTTTATTTTTAAATTCAGCATTTGATCCATGTATGTGGATGCGAGAGTACGTTTGTCATGGAATCTGTCGACTAAGCTACCAAGGATGAGCTCATAGTTATCAGCACACGGCGTAATGCCCGAGAAAACGGCTTGAGCTTTAGGCGACAGCTTACCTATGAGATAGTACAGTCTCTCGTCATCTGTCAGCGATGGGTTGTCGTGCACCCTTGATTTAAAGCTAGCGTAGAATAGCGGCCAGTTACGGATGTCTCCATCGAAAGCCATCAATTCCATTGCTGGCAAAGCGGGCATAGGCCTCACCACCCTCGAAGGCGGCAAAGCAGTTGGCGCGGCGGCTGATTCCAGCCGTTTAAGCACTCGTCTAATACGGCAATATAGATCTTCGAATGCTATTATTGATTGGTAGTTGGGAACGGCACCTGTCTTGCCTCTCAACAGCGTGCGATTGTGTTCATTAACCACCTCTTTGAACTCGGTACGAATTTCCTCAATCGTGTCAACAGCATTGAGAAAATTCTCTTTGCTGTCCTCGTCAGAATCGACCAGCAGAGATTTACTATAAATATTCTGCACGAGTTCAAACAGGGTGTTTCTCTTCGCCTCAAGCATCGACAGCTCGTCTTCATAGTACTCGCTGTCGACACTTTCGGATTTTTTTATATTTAATTTATCCATTTTGCGAAATTGTTATATAAAACATAAATAAATTTATCCCTACTAATAGGAATAAATACGCTTACATATATCTTACCTACTTAAATTGCGGGAGCGGTTATTTTATAAATTTTAAGCAGGTAATTCCTATGTAAGGGCGAGCGGGGAAGAAAACGAAGTGAAGAATTAATGAATGTGGTGCGGAGGAAGATGGTATCCGGCTCGAAGGACCAAAAATGATGACGCGGGGTTGAAGGACCACTCCTTGGTAAGGAGAATATGAGGGAACAGCAGGGACGAAGGTCCCTATGTGTCCCGAAGGCGAAAAAAATGAAAATGTAAATATGGGGCGAAGCCTGCCGTACCTTTATCTCGACGTCGTCGATGGGTTTCGGCGGCGCCGCCGTATGCTGGTTCTGTTCTTCTTCGCACTGTTATTCACTCCGTTTTAGTTTTTATTAATTTTAAGCGCGAGCGATTTTTATGGATCTTGTTTTCGCGACAGACGTCAATTTCGAATGCACGTAATTTTTCTTCTTATTGGTTTTGGCAGGCGTGCGGGTGACGTGAATATGAGGTCGAGGTTTTAATGATGTGACATGAAAGAAGGTGAAATGTCCATATATAAACAGATGGCGGTAACAACATGGTACCTATATTCAAGGATTAGCCTACTTATAATACCCAGGTACGTACTGGATAACCTATTACCTCCTGGATATTAATCCCATCAAAACAGACCGACGCTGGAGAGACACTCGAAAAGTCTGAAACATAATAGACCAGTTAAACATCTGATAATTTCAAGTTGCCAAAGAAAGTCGTAGAACGGTACATTTAGTCAAACGGCTGCTTATAAATTAGTAAACCATCTCCATGATCGTCATGATCTTCGCTAAAACAATTTGGCGGCTCCTTTCGTAATCGAGTTGTGTGCGACGACGGCGCGGCGCCGGCGCTGCCCGTATTCCGCCGCAATTATTGAGTTCGTCACAAATTCAGTTAGCCTTGACGCTTCCCGACCTCCTTAATAACCAGCATACGTATAACTATTCGTCTTCATTTTACGATCATAGCGGGAACGAACATTCCTTTGCGCCAACAAAAGTTTTGTTGAATGCTGCATTTCATTGAAATTCGATTTCGTCAGCAACTTTTTCCCCAAACCTATATATTTTCCTTCAGGCGAGGTAGGTAATTTTCGTGGAAAGTCAATGTAGTGAAACGTCATTTGTTTGTTTTACGTCTATTTCGCGGGACGTTATTTTTTAGATTACTCATTTTCTAAGTAGGTCTATTTCGCAGGACCTCAATTTCTAATTTAGTCATCTTCGAAGAGTGTCTATTTCGCAGGTATATTCTGGGTTAATCATCTTATAAGTAAAACTAAAACTATTTCAAAGAAATTATTAGGGCTTGTAACTAATCTAATACGATGCTATTTACTTTAAGTAACACGTTGTCTTCTATCCATGAAAGTTGCATTTTTTAAATAGACCAAGAATTACATCGAAAAGGACAGGCTTATAAAGATTAATGTTATTAAAACTATCGTGAGACATCTTTACTAATTATCAAAAAACCGGCCAAGAGCATGTCGGGCCACGCTCAGTGTAGGGTTCCGTAGTTGCTCATCCTTCACAATAAACTGCTGTTTTAAGCCCGAGGTTTACGTTAAGAAAGATTTTAAGCTCTATAAAAAGGTCGTAAACGCCCTAGAAACTGTAATCACTTATTACCTTCAGGAAGTCAATTTACGATCTTTTAAAGAAAAAATATGAATTTTGGCGATAAATTAAAAAACGGCTTGACCGATTTAGTTCAATATAGTTTTCATTGAAAGTACTTATAAGGCCTCATTAACATGAATTTTTCCGAATGTTTTTGACCCGTGGTTGAAAAGTTAGAGGGGGGGGGGGACACTATTTTTTTTGTTTTTGGAGCGAATATTTACAAAACTGCTGACTTTGTCAAAAAAAAAAATGTTAGAAGACCCCTATTATTTTTACAAGACCTATTTAACGACACTCCACACACCAGTGTTGAAAAGAAAAAAAAAATTCACCCCCACTTTAGGTGTTCGAGAGGCACCCGAAAAAATTTTTTTTTTTTTAATTTTATTTTACCGTTCTGTCGGCGTTATACATTGTATACACAAATTCATACCAAATTTCAGCTTTCTAGTACTAATGATCACGGAGTTAAGCCGCGGACGGACGGACGGACGGACGGACAGACGGACATGGCGAAACTATAAGGGTTCCTAGTTGACTACGGAACCCTAAAAACGGTATAAACTCACGTAAAAATTGTCAGGAACGGCCCGACAGGGACAGTGGGTCGCGAGTCGCGTAGCAGCACGGATAGCTACCCCTGATGAAGAGCTCCAAATGAGTTCGAAACATGTCGGGCCGTTCCTGACAATTTTTACGTGTACTTATAAAGATTACCTATATAAAGCCTTAACTGCTTAAATATCTTGAATACGAAATAAAGTTGAATCCGTTAGGTTGGATTTGTTTTATTAACTATACCAATATCCCTACAGTACTGTATTGTTTCATTGAAATCTTTTTTAGGGCGAAGAATATGACGATGAAATGAAACAACTCGATAAAACCAGGGTAGGTACAATGAGCTGCAGAATTGTGCAGCCCATAGTACATCACATAATGGCAAGATCAAAATATAGACTTTTGTTTAAATTCGTCTTACTTCGGAATTGTTTAGTTAATCTCTCAGCACCCTTACCATGAGTTAACGTGACCGCACTCGCTAGAGTGACAGCGTAAATGATTTGTATGCTAGTGTTAGGGACTTGAATCTAGATAAGTTTAAAAAACAACTTAAATACATAATTTTATTCAATAAGTGTTACTATAATACGCAAGAGTTTCTTAATGACATTGATTTGTAATTGTTTTATATATTTCTGGTTAATATTCTATTGTTTATTCTAGTATTATTTTTATTTTTATTTTTCTTGATTATATTAATTTTAATTTATTTCCATGCTTAACTTTAAATATGAGGGTCGAATACACGCCTACTCTACTGGCAAGACATAGAGAACTTCTGCCTAATGTACCTACCTAACAACTACTTTGTAAGTTTGTACCTATGTTTGACAAATAAATAATGTGGTGTTAATTTAAATACTTTTGTTAAAAATTAGTACATTACATCCACATCGCAGGTGTTTAAGGCGAAACCGAAGGCGAGGGCCATAACTATGCGATCTGGCGCTTTACGAATTACCGCCCGTGGTTTGTCTAAAGTTTTACGTCATGCCTTGGCCAGGAAGTGAGATTTTCTATAACTGTGTAGTGGGCAGTAAATGCCACTTACCGCCTTGGGTATGGTATAAATATTCAAAACTTTTGTAAGTGTAGAGCCTGGCGGTCGGATAGGTTTGTTTAAACGTCTTGAAAAGTTTACAACTTTAAAGTCTTCGCACATTATAACAACTCAACGGCGACTCGATTCTATGCCAAATATAGTTGACCACTCGTCGTCCACTACTAATATCATTTTTTGAAATTAAACCTTAAAAATATGACATAGGGCTTAAATTTCAATATTTGGCATAGGATCGAGTCGCCGTCGCCGTTGAGTTGTTGTAATTTGTGAAGACCTTTAGGGTAAAGCCTAGCCACTAGATTGCTTTTGGTAACTACGGCTACCTGTCACCGCTCGCTCTTATTTTATTATATAAATAGAGTCCAACTCAAAATTCGAAGCAATTGAATGGCTAGTTGGCGAGATTGGAGAACATAATTATTAGCCAATTCGCCAGTTAACTAGAAATAATAGATTAACAGACAATATCATTAATGATTAGTCAGGCACATCTCTTGACTACAATCATGCATGGTGGGGGTTAGCACTGAGGAAACCTATATAGTCACCTACAATAAAACGAATTCGACACATAATTCCCAAAAATGTACCGTATTTTTGAGAAAACAGGATAAATTAAGAGGCCTTAATTCCTTTTAAAATGCTGACTGTTTCAGACATTTTTCTCTATGATCAAACACGTTTTTCTTAAAATATTATTGATGTAGATGTCCCCAACTCAACCCAAGGTAGTAGAACCTAGTAACTCTAGTTACCTATAGAACAGGGCTATTGGGGATTATTGCTATATTTTTGAAACCTACATTTTGAACTTTCATTTATAATTTTTGTTTCAAAAACTACTCGAAATTGTCAAAATTCACGCGGACTGCACGCAATGAAAGCATAAAGTAGCTACATATGTTAGGTACTAGAACTCGGGGAAAAGTATTATTCACTTGAAAAATTTGGTTGAAATTTTCAATACATATATATTTGTCATAATATGAAAAAAATATTTTTTAAAAGGAAAAAAAGGCCTCGTAGGTACATCTTACG
The DNA here is from genome assembly GCA_947623375.1 of Apotomis capreana. Taxonomy (NCBI): domain Eukaryota; kingdom Metazoa; phylum Arthropoda; class Insecta; order Lepidoptera; family Tortricidae; genus Apotomis; species Apotomis capreana. Next base: position 12,434,529 of record OX392506.1, on the reverse strand, counting down.
TACACGTCCGTAAAGGTACCTAGTTGTTTGTATTCATTTGTCCTAAATTGTTTTCAAAAATTCAGATATTCATTACACGACATATCAATCTAGAATTTATAATTAAACTAGCTGTGCCCCGTGGTGTTACCCGCTCATCCCACGGGAACAGTATTTTTTTTCGGGATGAAAAGTATCCTATGTCCTTTCCCGGGTCTCAAACTATCTCCATAGGTACCAAATTTCATCTAAGTCGGTTCAGCGGTTTAAGCGTGAAGAGGTAATAATAATAATAACAGACGGACAGACACACTTTCGCATTTATAATATTAAGTATGGATTCAAGTGGGGATTTTTCTGCGCAGTATAAATTACTGCGCTTAAGATTCAGTGCGCTCTTTTTACGTGAATTAAAGTCCACCATTGCGAATCATAGTTCATCATTTTTCATAACTTTCAACCCTTAGGTAATTACTTACGATCCAGTTAAAAGAAGAATAGGTACGTCGATCAAATCACAACTTTCAGAAAATATTCGAATGAAAATGGAGTTCGACAGATCTGTGGTAAATAAAAGACGAGTTCTCGCGGGAGGAGATAATAGCCTTGTTGAAATCTAATTTCTCGTAACCATAACGGAGTACTCGAGGCCGATGAGCTATCAACCACAGGCTGCGCTCACATCGCTCCTTAATTGAGCTTCTTCGAGCCCCGACTGAAAAACTTCCATCTCAAGCAAGCGATCCAATTCCTCTGAAATATTTATAGATATCGCTGGTCTATTGAGTGTTGATTTGATCCGGAATGTCCGGTGCTGCTGTGAATATACCTACGTAATCCTAAAGTAAGTATTATGTCGTTTGTTGAGAATCAAAACACAATAACAATAAGTACCTACGTACTGCGTACCGAATATCTACTTAGATTAAAGCTTTATTTCAGTTTTAAGTGGTTTCAGTAAAGTTGATATGACCTATGACTATGATAGTTGAGGTTTGTTGTTATCATGTACGATTTCGACTGGACATTGGAAACGTCTGAGTATACGCATATAACATTTCGTTTCGTTATGGAAATATCTGTGGGAAACCTATGCTCAGCATAGGTTTCCCACAGATATGTATATAAACGTCCACTACTGAGCATAGGTTTCCCACAGATATTTCCATAACGAATGGTTGTACGCTTTCCACATACATCCACTTCCGGTGACCTTAACTAGATCGTCGATTTTGAGGGAGGCCTCCTCACGTATGGGTCATCGGTTCTTCGGAGTATATTCCCAATTGCTCAGCCCATTGCTTCAGCTTCTTGATTTCAACTTGCTGGCACATGTTATACTTAACGAAGTACATTTTGATGAGTGTTTAAAGAAAATTTTACAAACAATCGTAAATTATAATTAGTTTTTGTGATTATTTTTTTATTTTATTTATATAATTAATTTAACATTATTACTATTTTACTTACTAGGTATATTTTTATACATAAAGAATTTGCTCTATCTATCCTAAGTTTTAATTTAATATAATTATACTGCTCAAAAAATAAGACGGCCATGTATTTTTTGATGATGATATTAAACTGCTTATATATATACAGCATGAGCTTAAGAATAAGGTAAAAATACTAAATTTGAAATTAAGTAAGTAGTTTTAACTTACTATTTTGATGTCCGTTTCACCGTCATTATTATAGAATGTGTAAAATATAATTTGTATATTGTAAATATGTTTTTTTTTGTTTATTTGAAAATAAACTGTTAAACACATGTGTAAAATTAGAATTAAAACAATTTTCTTATGATTGATATATGTATATGTAGTTACGTTTTGTTTGGAAGATATACTATACGTAGGCAAGATTCACTCTTCTTGGTTAACAGGGTTATTCAGCGAATAAGGACCTTCATTGCAGCGCGGACCGTCACAGGAGAAGTTGTCGAATTCGCAATAGTCACCCATCACCATCTGAGGAAAATCAATAACAAAACATTTATAAAGCTGATTAGAAGGTGCCCACAACTTCGTCCGCGAAATCGGGTAAAATGTATCCCGTCAAGAATATAAATGTTAAATGAGAGCCAAGTTCAATATCGCGTGCGCGTGTAACGTAGTCGACTTCGCTGACAAAAGAATTGATATCTATATGGGTGCCAAGTTCTTTGCCCTAAAATGTTTAGATACATGAACATGCAACATACTTAAATAAATGTAGGTATCTAACAATTTCTTGTTCCTCAATACGACTACAATGTTTGATACTCAATAGTTAATATATAAAAAAAAAAAAAAAATCACACTGTTTCCGATTTTTATTTCTAGGTCACCTGAAAGTGGGTTAGGTTTTTTATTACTAGTCACTCAGTCAGTCAGTTAAAAATGCAGTTTTTCGGACTTTAATATCTCATTAACTATTTCACCTATATTTATGAAATTGGGGGTTCTAGTTGTTCTAAAAGATCTTAATGCATAATATTTAATAGGTACATAAGCCAAATTTCATTTTTTAATGTTAAATACCTACATTTGGAGTTTTTGAGGGGTCAAAAGTGGCTCCAAACGGTTGGTGTATCTAACTGCTGCTCGCCAGTTCCTGGGGTGAACTTGGCTGGACACGCTGCCGCGTGTCTAGATCCTATAACCATCTTTGGATGTTTAGTTATCGCTGTACCAAAATGTGTCAAATCCGTTCAGCCGTTTCGGCATGATGAGAGAACAACGAATTTATACCAATAGATGGCAGCCGTACAAATCCTGCATCGTGCTGTTTAGATTTTTCCTGAAAAAAAAATCCCTATCGGACGAGAAATATTAAGTACCTTTCTTTTTCATTGATTCAGCACGAGATGAGAGAAATGGACGGTACCTACCCATCTCATCGACAAGCGAATTCTAGTGAGTAACACAAAGCATTATTTGACTTTCGTTAATTACAAAGGAAAAGGAAATTTGGAAGAGCTGGTGGCTACACTCTACATAATTGGCGATATCAAAGCCACACGACTCCGCTGGCTGGGTCACTTGGAGAGTAAAGAGAATGTTTCAGGGGCGACCGAGTGGAAAACGTCCGGTCGGCCGCCCTAGATACCACTGGCAAGTCGAAGTACAGAGTACAGAAGGATCTGATCCCTAACTGGCGGGAAAAGGCGCCAAATAGAGAAGAATGGCTTTCTCTTGTGTCAGAGGCTAAGATCCTCTTTGGGTCACTAAGCCAGAGTAGTAAGTTATTACAGTGTTTTTAAAATAACTGGTACCTTCGTAGAGTTCTCATAAGTTTCGCAGATACAGCGGCCGCACACGCACCGCCCGCGCCCGCTGCATGGTAGCGCCGTTTCTTGTTCTGCCTCCGCGTGGTAGCAGTTTTCCTTTATCTCGTTTTCCTGGCAGCCACATTCGGCGTTCTCTTGTAGGCTGACTGTGAATAACGCTCGTTAAATTTATACGTAAGTACTGGAGACAAAAGTATTCTTGGTGGTATTCGCCAGTCCGTCTGTCCGTCTGTCCATCCGTCCGCGGCTTAGCTCCGTGATCATTAGTACTAGAAAGCTGAAATTTGGTATGAGTATGTGTATGTATCACGCCGACAAAACGGTAAAATAAAAACTAAAAATAAAAATTTTTTTCGGGTACCTCCCGAACACCTAAAGTGGGGGTGATTTTTTTTTGTTTCAACACTAGTGTGTGGGGTATCGTTGAATAGGTATTTTAAAAATAATTGGGGTCTCCAAACATTTTTTTTTGATAAAGTCAGTAGTTTTGTAAATATTCGCTCTGAAAATAAAAAAAATAGTCTCCCCTCCTCTAACTTTTCAACCACGGGTCAAAAAATTATGGAAAAATTCATGAAAATAAAGCCTTATAAGTACTTTAAATGAAAACTATATTAAACAAAATCAGTCAAGCCGTTTTTGAGTTATCACAAAATTTCATAATTTTCTTAAAAGGACGTAAGTTCACTTCCAGAAGGTAATAAGTAACTACAGTTACTTTGGCGTTTACGACCTTTTTTTAGAGCTTGGAATCTTTCTCGTAACTTAAGTCTATTGTGAAGGATGAGCAACTACGGAACCCTACACTGAGCGTGGCCCGACATGCTCTTGGCCGGTTTTTTAAATACCAAAATGTTATTATTATGTAAGGTACCTGCGGGTAATAAAGCCTGTCGGCCAATAAGGCCTAAGTGACCAAAAACGTGTTAAATGCGAGAGCTCGCGCTCAAGGTCACGCATCCCTGACGCCAAGCGGACCAACAAGGAACTACAAGTTTGAACTGTCTCGATTAGGGCTCCCGGTATCCGTGTTACACGCGGAAACGTGTACACGGGTCCTTAACACCGGCGGTACTAACAACCCGAACTACACGAACCGGCTAGGAAACGTTTCCTTCGGAAACGGGTCGACACGGACCCGCTAGGAAACGTGTCCTCTAGGAAACGTTTCTAAGTTTGGATCCGGATCCGCGGTTCGGGCCTTCACTCGGGTATTGAATACACGTCTGAGCGACCCGCCCGGACCAGTTATTATTTGAGTTGAAGTTGAAATGAAACGGATAATTTGTTCATAATTGAATGAAAAACTGATTTTATATTATTACGTACGGAGGAAAAAAGATCGAATAACGACATATAAAATATTTTTTTCTGCTTTTTCTAATCACTATTAGGGTACTGATCAGAGATGGGCATTAATCGATTATTTTTTTAGTTAACTAATCAATCGATTAAAAATATCATTCGTAATTTTTATCGCAATTAATTTATCTGCGATAAATTAGTTGTGAGAATCTTCGACTAACAATTGAATTAGTTTTAGTTTCAAGCGACTAAATTTCACGATTAAATCAATATTAAAACTACGCAGTCGCTCGTTTTTGCATTTTTATTTAACTTGCAATATGTAACTACGAGTAGGTATGTACATTGTAGGTACTCCTATGTTGTATCACTTGTATCTATGTTGGTTTGGGTAGAATCTTGTAACTTATTTTAAAGCAGATATCTTCAACCGGTTGAGCTAAAATTATGTATAATTATATTCAAGTTTAATTTGTAACGCTTGAATGACAATGCAATATTATGGGCCATATTAACAATATTATAAGGATAAATAACGAAAAAATGCAATGTTTACAAATCGCAAACAATATAGTAGTTGGTGCTCTATTAATATTTTGATACTTAAAGTACTAGTTCTAACGAGTATTGTAAAGTCCTATACGATACTGAGTAAATTATAGACATAGATATTATCAATATTTTGCTGTCTGTGTCATTAGTACAACTCTGTTTAGTGTCACGCGGCGACAAAACAATGGGATAATCCTACTTACCTGGAAGTTGTTTGTTGCATTTTGGTGCAAGTGCCGACGAATCTTCTAAAAATAACACGTTCTATTGAATTAAACATCTGCATGTTGTTTATTATCTATTTTGTTGCGGTCTATTTTGTTATCACCGTATGGTCATTTACAATATTTAAACCTCTTTGTAAAGAAATCTCAGCATTAACTATTGTACATTTTCCTTGCGTCATTCAACATTTAAATATATCAACATGACATATTTTATTTATTAGCGCTATTGCCAATATATATATATTATGGTGTTAGTAACATTTATGGTGTTAGGTGCAAAAAGTTGTCATACCTACCTACCTTCTTACGTTACCTGCTATGGCGACTTTTTTTAAGATTAGATATGAATAGGATTAGGGTTGCACTGCAGCTGCACTTGCAGATAACGACAATACCCATTGTTTATCCTCATAAATTAACCGCGACAATTTTACTGATAATACTTACAAGTTGTTTTGATATTAGGCCTGGAAGACCTTTTATTCGTTAAAGTTGAAGGAGAGCCGCTTTCATTTAATAAAATTAAGCAACAAAAAATAGATAAATGAGCGTATTAAACAAATCGCAAATACAGAAAATATTCTCAGAACATGTTAAGCCCAACCCAATATGCATAATGCAATGAAGGATTAATTTATTATACATATGAGGAAATATCTAACACAGTTGCAATAAATCCTTATATCAGATTATAGATCATATTTATACCCTCCGAAAAATTTGAGGAATTTACACAATTTTAATAACTGATAAAGTAAAAAATATCGTTTTATTTTTAACGATAACGTCATATTACATAAATTTAAACGTCAATTCTATTATACACGTCGACAAACTAAAGTCGCTGTCGTGTCATTTGACGTAATTGCACCAAAAATGCTAGAAAAAGTACGATCCCTGATTATTATACTCCATTTCTCACTCCATAGATTTTAAAAGAATAACCGTAAGATGGCCACAACACGTCGACGGCGGGTCGGACCCGCGTGTGATTGAGATCCGTGTACACGGGTACACGGGTACACGGGTACACGGGTCTTAATTACACGGGTCTTTATTACACGTTCCAAACGGGCCAGAAACCCGTTTCCGTGTAACAGAGAAACGGGTACACGGAAACGGGTACACGAAACCCGGACACGACCGAGAGCCCTAGTCTCGATGCCCCGCTCCCCGCCGCCAGTGTTGCGTCATACATTTCAGCAGGTGAGCGCGGAGCGCGTGATACAAAAATCGGTCCGAAACAAACGTGAATAATTATTATAGTATTACATTAATCATGACAATTTGCACACAGTTGTTCTCCCTAATTAACGCTTTTAATGTGATACAGGTTTCAATAACGTATTGTGGTGCCAGTATTTTATATTTTGTTTTATTTATCCACGATGTCGGCGGTGAATATGGCCTACACAATTTATCTACAGGCCTTATTGCTCTCTATAACTTAAAGTTTGTATTAGGCTTTATTATCCTCCTACTTCATACATCAAATTTTGTTTAGTTTTTTTAGTGTGTTTCGGTATTTTAAGTTAAACTATTAATTAAATGGGAAATTAATTACCTATTTGTTATATTTTCAGTTGTTGATCTCGATGCCTCCCAAGAAGCCTCTTGATGCCTCTAGTGTGATTTAGAATGCCCAAATTGGTGCTCGGCGATGGGATGGTATTTTTGTATTTATTAGTTAACGTTTAATTATGTTATATTTATGTTATTATTAACGTAGTAGGCCTTCTTACACTACCTGTAGTATAAAATGGTCTATAGCAAAATAAGGCCTTTAGGACAAATCTTAAAAAATACTAAATTTCATTTAATTTTAAAGCAAGTATTACTATTATTCGCTATTTTTTATGTTGGTTAAAGTTTGAGACTGATTATCTCCATACATGTTAATTAATTGCTAGCGGAGATAACGGAATATCATGATGTATTTTTGTACTAAATAGCCAATCAAAGAACATAAAGGTATTTGTTGTAATTAATTGATTTTTTATCTCGACAACATTTTTTATTAATGATTTAAGCAAGTTTAGGTCTTAGGCCTTCTTATACTACCATATTTAAATAAGGCCTAATGGTAGGGTTTTAAAAAACCTGTCACTGTGCGTTTCTTAATGGCAATTTATGCAAATTTTCATGTTTATTGTATACTACTTGAAATGAATGACTGGTAAACATAATTTACGTTGATTAAATATGCTATTTTTAATGTTATTTACATTCTCCCTTAGCTAGGCCTTAATACCGAAAGTACCTTACTTAGTAGTACTTACATCCGAAATCCATGTATTCATTCGTTTCGTTCTTACACGTTTCGGGCTCCATCTCATTTGAGAAACACTTGTTGTCCGTTTTGCACCACGAACAGTGGGTCAGCCGTAAACACTCTACACATGACTTCTTTATCTTACACACTTCCCTTTGACCGATTTTTACGACAGTTTTGCTACTCTTAATGATATCAGCACTACTTTGTAGTGCGCACAAACAGGTCAACAAAGTGATAGCGGTAAAAATATTCATTATAAACAATGAATTCTAACACTTTTTAATAAAATATTGACTAAGGTTGGGTCTAACACTGACTGATAACTGCCACTGCTTAGCCGTGACTTGTTCGTAGTATGATATCGAAATGATAACCTTTAGACAATTATTCTTCATTGCGCAAATAAATCTGTGCCACTCGCGTAAGCGGACATGGACGAAAACTAGCCGCTGTACCCACACAATTACCGACGTATATAAGTGTGTTATGTTGTTATTCAACATTAAAACGGCAATAATGTCTAAGACCCTTTATGACTAGTACCATTGGATAGTGCCATGAATGTATCTAGTGACACGATTATGTACCTATCGCTTGTTCCATTGGTGCCATTAGTGCTACTAAAGACACATTACCTATATTATTGATTTTAGTAACATAGTCCAATAATATGAACATATACTAGTGACAGTGACACACTATTGTTTTCAAGTATACTTGAAGTACACTAGTTTCATTCATATTATTTAGGTAGGTACCTAGGTACCATTGATTGGGAAAGATACTGGCCACTTAATATGTATACCTAGTACTTTAATGCAACTGTTACATAACAATATAAATTGTCATTACTAAGCTAAAATATAAATATTATAATGATATGGTAGTATAGGAGGTGTTTTAATAGGAGCATGGCAGCATCCCTGATTTAATAAGTCGAAAAAATTGTCACCTCGCCCCGGTGCGTTTACCGTACGCGTAATCGTAGAAGGCGGGAAATACGAGTAGGTAACTATTTCTATGGAGGGGACACATTATTTCAGGAAAAATCTGATGCCGGATATGTGTGGACGCGCGGCGTCAGTCGTTTAGCACCATTTGTTAGTAGGTATAGGTATATAATTTAAATTCAAATTGGTAATTAAATTCTGGTTCGAGTGCCCGTGCGTGCACCTGTAGGGCAAGCATTATCTTGCCACGACTTCCGGTGTCGCGCGACTCAGCCTCAGCTGTCCTGCTCGCACGATATTGAAAAGAAAGTGACAGGTAGTAGTTATCGCGCGGCAAAGAGTCGCGTGTCACAGTTATGCTAGGCGTATTGGATATCCAGTACCTGTAGTAGGTACATAAACGTATCGATTTTGGATGCATAGACGCAGTGGATGTAATATGATACTAAAGAAAATGCTTTTTTTAGCTGGAGCTCTACATATTTATTTCTTATTGAGCTGTACGATATCTATCATCACAGTTAAAATAGATAAACTGTAAGCTGGCTCGAGCTATTTTAAGGGTTCCATACCTCAAAAGGAAAAAAACGGAACCCCGATAGGATCACAATTGTTGTCCGTCCGTCCGCCTGTCTGTCTCTCTCAGTCAAGACCCTTTATCTTGGGAACGCATGGGGGTAACGAGTTTAAATTAAAACCATATTCCACGATAGTTCGTGGTGTGTGGTCACAGTCCCTTAACCACTTAACCGTAAAAAAAGATACGGCTGCAAAAAACGTATATTTCGACATTGTAAAAGGAAATCAAGCAAATCAAAATAGTTATTTCAACTCAATACGTCCATGCGTTCCTGAGATAAGGGGTTTTTAGGAATGCGTGGAGGAGGCACCGAGAAATTAAAACCATATAGGTACTCATTACTCAGGCCTACAGTCCCACTGAAGGTGTGAATAAATGAAACTTCTTAATCAACGTAAAAAAAAAGATGCCTACGGCTGAAAAAAAACGCATATTACGATACTCTCAACTCAAGGGAATATTTTCTTTTACAAGTATTGAACAAAGTCAGGTAACTGTACGTTTGTAAATAAATCGTAATTTTTTTTATAGTTATTTAAAGTACGTAAAACAGTTTTCAAGTGGTAAAGTTTTGTTAGTCGCTGAGTAGGTACCTACCTATCAGTTATTTTTTTTCGTTAGAGCAATATGCATGCAGTGCTTTCGTAGTTCGTACCTTACGGAACCTTCGATGCGCGTCTCGCACTCGCAACTCGCACTTGACCGGCTTTTATTTTTGTTTACCAGGTATGTGAGGCTCACACGTGGATACATACTACGTTGCGGATTAAGTACCTAGTAGTAGAAATTAAAAAGTGGCAATTCTGTAGTGTCGTCCTTTACTAATCAATCTATAAAAACGGGATGACACTACTATGTATATTTTCACCGCTAGATGTCCCTACTGAAATAGTGATATCAACGCCATCTAAACGACCAATAAGTAAACCGTTGTTCTATTAGCCACTAGATGTCACGGCTAAGTAATTAATATAAACGCCATCTAACGGACCTCAAATAAATCATTACATATAGCTATTCTGTTCACCACTGGATGTCACTTAATGTCACTAGAAGAATGACCAATAAATAAATGAATATTCCATTTTATTACGCCGACGAATTATGATATTACGGCGTCTCTTACCTTTAATGTGAACAAAAATACAATAAAACAATAAACATCTTCATACAACGACTGAATGACACTGATTCCATAGTCGTGAAATAAATAAAGAAAAAACAAAACTGTCATTGCATTGTCATGAATATCATGTCCAGCGTTGCCAGAGCTGCGGAAAAATCCGTAGATCTATGGAATTTAGGCTTTGTGCCCAGATCTACGGAAATTATTGGGGAACCACGGAATTTCAGACTACTTTTATTTATCACCAAAACTTGACATTAATGAAACGGAATGTAGATACTTTTTCTGCGAAAAATGAATTATAATCCTGGCTGACACACTCCTGGAGTAATCATGCACTTTCACTCAGTGGTCCGTTTTTTAAATTTCATTTTCTTACCAGCTCAAAACGACGAATAAACAAGACAAGGTGTTCAAAAATACATATTAGATTTTTGTTATTCCACCTACGTTTTTGCAAAATTTAGTAACTTTTAATAACATTTTAAGCTTCAGTATAGTCAATTGAAGCATTGGAAAAAAAATTGTAGAACTACGCATTTTCATTTTCAAGCGACTATCTTGTCTCACCCTACGGATTTTCATAAATGTCATCTGGCAACACTGATCATGTCAACAGTCAACACATTGTCAAATTCTACAAAAGCATAGTAAACATCGAACTCACAGTCGTTATTCTCTTAATGTTCATTAGATCAAAATGGAAAATTATTATAAGGGAAAAAATGTTGAAGAAGAACTTGAACGAAGTAAAATACCTATGAAAGATCTACCGGAGAACTTTCTGTGGATGCAAGTACGAGATTTTTGTAGGTTAGGGTTAGGTTAGGACTCTTGGTTAAATGTACATTTTGTTAATTGATATGATTTTAGGTAAAAGGAGGCAGTAAAATGGCAAATTTACTGTCTCACGCGTCGGGTATACTTGAAGATAAAGCAGCTACAGCCGTGGTGTGGTCTGGGGCTGGGGTCGGCATACCAAAAGCAATATCCTGTGCAGAAATATTGAAGAGACAGTTTTCTATTGAACATCAAGTTACGAAACTCTCATATAAAAAGTGCGTCTAAATTTATAAGATAATAATAATATCCTTTATTGTGCACCACATGAAAAAGATTAAAAACAAAGAAATAAAGCAACGTTAAATAGGGTAACAACAGGCGGTCTTATCGTTAAAGAGCGATCTCTTCCAGACAACCACCACTTCCACTTTAACTGTGTAAATTGTTTGTTGTAAAATAAAATTGAATTATTCAATTTGCAGTGTTGAAGAGTTTTGGGAGCCCAAAGTTGATGGACTAGAAACAATTGTGGTTAAACGTCAGATACCAGTCATCCACATATTACTCTCAGTTGAAGCAATTCTAGATACTTCTCAGATTGGGTTTGTATTGACTTGTACCTTTAAATTAAATGTATTATTTATATCCTTTAAATCTTGTTAGTATGTTCCGCCAATTCACTAACCACTTCCATCATTGCTGTAAGCTTCTATGTTGATGATAGAAAATAATTGATCTACATTTTTATAAACTCACTACATACTTAAAGGCTGATTTAGACGAAGACAATTTTGAGACGCCTAAATTACGGCGCCTCGAAAAGGCACCGTATAAACACTTTCCGCGCCATTTTTTCGCGGCACGCTGGTTAGACCGCCACCCATTCAAAATTTCAAATATTTGAGCGCCAATTAAAAAACCTTTTGCTATCGAAAACCCTATATTCTGTTTCAGAATATATGGACAATAAATAATTATTGTGTATATTAAATAATTTTCTTGATTTGACATTTAATTGATATTAAATTTTATTGTTTACTAACTGTACCTGCTTTGAGTAGGTACCTAGATTATTATTTTGTACTTACAACTTTTGACATTATATTGCCTAGGATGTTCTAGGTCATAATATTATTGTAAGTTATATTTTTAATTGTGACATTTTTGTCTTATTTTTTGTTTATTATTTTCTAATTTTATATAACTGCACTGACAATCTTTGTGAATTCGTTAAACTTTATTTAACATGTGAAATGTAATGTAATTTTCAATAAGAAATAAAGATATCAATCAATCATTGGTAGGAGCAAAAGTTTTGAACAGCATTCTGCCGAAGTTGTGCCCAAGTCATTACACAATTATGCAGCTTGCATAATAGTATCGGGTGATATCAAAGCGGGCTCCTTATTCACACTAAGCTTAAGCCTTGTGATTCAAAGGGAGAAATGCGGTGAGCTTGCTGGGGCCATTGCCTTAGACTGCCTCTGTAATGAGGACTCCTTTTAAGTTTTATTTGTATGTAGTTATTAATCTTTTGCTTGAAAGTATATAGATTAAGTTTTTATTTTTTTCTTTTCAGATACCAAACATTGCATGGCAAAAAATTCTGGCAAAGAGACCAAGCTATCAATAGTAACCAAAAGCAGCAACAATCGTATAAGTCAAAAAAGCCTTTCAAATACAAGAAAAGCTGAACAAACATAAGCTAATAAAGCAGTGTGTATGTCAGAAATTAATAAAGTATATTTCATTTAACAATTTTTATATTGTACAATAACAAACCCATTTATGTACTTGAAGCTGGAATTAATTCCTGTTTGACAAGTAATGCTGTAATGTTGAACATAAAATATTTGCCATTTATAAAGACATTCAGTTGAGAATTATTATTTTTTTATTCTATTCTCCGCTACATACAATACATATACTTTTTTTATTGCACACCTCACAAAACATACAGGAGAAATATGCAAGGATTTACATTTACAGGTAAACAACAGGCAGTTTTATTGCTAAAGAGCTATCTCTTCCAGACAACTTTTGGGTAGTGGAGAACTTGAAAATTTAATTTTCTAGTAGGAGGAGCAAAGAGCGGAAAAAAGAATAATACATACATGAAAAACAAATAAATACATAGGCAACATAAATATAATAAACAATAAATACATTCAGCCAAAAAGATGATAGGACCAGTGGATTAAATTCGAATTGTGAGAGGGATACCCTAGATAATGTTCTTTCAGATTTTGTGGAAAATAAAAGAAAAAAATCATCATCTTACACATACTACAATTTTATTAGCATGATAAGTGGTTACAATTCAATTTTAAAACGATGAATAAGAAGTATAAATAAGTTATTAGAAATATTTATACCTATTACAGACTTATTGCAACTTCTATATGTAATATTCTCAGTAATGTCACCTAATAAACATAACAGGACATAAAGGAGCAGACAATTTGAATCAAGCTGTGAAAGCAGTAAAAGAAATATATGTACACAATTTAAAAACTGCTACTGCTAAATGCACTTGCAATTGGTTTTAGGTTTAGGAGTAAAAATTCCAAAACATGATTATTCTAAGACCCATAAATATTATAATTTTAAAAGTATGATTTATTTGCTACTATGTCCAAATTTAAAACGAGATTCAGATATTTGGTTAATATGGGTTGTGTATTTATTTAATACAGGTAAATTAATATTTTATTGTAATACATACAGCTTATTAAAAACAAACTAAATTTAATATAAAACTGGAATTTGTAACAAAAATAAATTTTCATGGTTAAACTGTTCTGTAATGTAGCATTGCAGATAAAGCACATATTTAAAGGCCTAAAATTAAAGTTGAACAAACATGGATGATCTGTTAGTTACAGGTTTAAGTAAACACTATGCTGACTAAAGACAATAAGTATTATTTCATTCAGTTGGAATTAGTAAAATTACATCAGACATTTAAATAACATTCTTGTCAAGTGATCTAGCTTAGTGCTATAATAGGTACACCAATACAATTATGATACCTTTAAATACTATACATCAAGTTATCTGCTAAGATAGCATAGCACAATAGCTAATACAGTTCTTAATTTTATAGTGACCAGGAGAAATAATTCACTAAGAAGTGAATTATTTCTTTGAATCTCAGGCTTCAGATTCTCCCGCAGTTTGTGGGAGAGGCACCTCTCCTTCAAGTTTGGGCAAAATTAATATTTCTTTAGAAATAATTGAATACTTTGTGACAAAATAAGTGAACCTTTCACACAGATGTGTTTCCTTCTCAAATGCATCAAAAATTGACCGATGATGAAAATATGCATGTGAGAATATTCTGTATACTCTGCGGCAGACTGAGCCCAATTTTGCCACAGATGACTCCTTGATGCTAACCCTGAAAATAACAGGTTGTATGTAATAATAATTTTAAATTGAATATAAAGTACATAAATAATGGAAAAAAATTAGGTTCATTCCAAAATTACTGTATATTTCAAAGTATGTATGTCTGACTTAGATTGATTTATTTAATAATATAAATTAGTCTCAGTAAAAATTCTAACTCTTACAATATAAAACCCTAACTCAATTTTAATGTCAGAATTTAAAATAAAATAAACAAAATACCATGAACGCAATCAAATTAAATGCAGTTTATTTACCTGCTAGGGAAATACTTGTTGCTGTTCAGCAAGCATGCAGCACCATCTAGGGTGTGTCTTGTGTAGTCAATAGCGGGGCACTCTTTGGGCGTCTTGTGAGCAGCACACAGGAATATCCACTGCTCTGTTGCAGTCATTTGTGTGCAGGTTTCTGGTTTACATTCACTTTGCAAGCGAACTGCTAAACCATTTAGTTCCATGCAGAATTGCCTGTAATTTTAGTTATAATTAACTGTCAGAATGTTCTTTGGACCACAGAGCCAGCTCATTCCTCAGCCAAAGGTTTAGCTTGGCAATTCAGCGGGGGAATGTAGCCGATATCATGGGTACCGTGCCGCAGGGCCGTGATCTTGGGGACATCAGATTTAGTTAGATATTCTTATTTAGAATAGGTTAAGTTCGTTATTCTTATTTTTTACTTGTTTTTCGTTTAACCTATTGACCGCCAAGCGGTCTAGCAATTTACCGTGCCACTGACGCCAGAGTAAAAAAAAAAGATGTGCCCCAATATCAACAGGGATTGAAAAATACTTGTAGCGGTTAGAATTACAAAGTTTTTGATCATTGAAATTTGGACGGCTGTGTCCGACGTGGCGTCAGGGGCACGATTTTTTGTCGACGGCCACAGCCGACTGTGGCGGTCAAAAGGTTAATAAATATAAAAAAAAACCTATGAACGTAAATAGTTATTTGAAGATTAGTTTAATTCTCACCTCAAATGTTCATATTTCCAAACACCCTCGTCTTGAGCCTCGGGCATTTTTAGAATAGCTTCGAGATTGGCTGGGTCTCGCCGGATTGTTTGCTGTATAAATTGTTGCACTGCCAATGTACTATCCATTTCTTCGAAAGGTTCATCAGGCCAACGGCAAAAGTCCTATAAGAATAGAATAGACGTGTTATTGGAAGTCTCGTGAAGAACATCGTACACAGTATAATATCTTTGTAACCTTACTTTAGCTTTTGATCCAGGGCGATTGCGTCTCAAAATTTGCATTCCGTCTGCCATGGTTTACTGTTTCACTTGACGACGAAATTTACTAAATTGCTTAGTAAAAAATCTACCAATACCATTGAGGTATTATTTATAATAGAGCCACAGACTCGAACAAAAATGTCAAAAAAAGTGGCGCCGTTGTCCTGTTCAAGTAGATGCCAATAACGCTTATCTATAATTTTACAACAACATAATTACTTCGTACAAAAGAACTCATTGCTCATACGTTTAAGTGTCAAATTGACTTACGTACTAATGACCACAAATATTTTTCGAGTAAATTAACTTTTTTTGCGTATTCTGACTCATGTCTCTTGTCAAACTTGGAACATGGCACGAATGGAGCAGATTTTAATATTTTTACATACTAAATATATTTTCACTATTATATTTTATTTAGGTATTAAAATATACATTTTGTTTGAACTAAATAAACTCGTAAATTGTTAATAACAAATTTAGTTACGTTTTTATTTAACAACTGCATAAAAGGGTACCGACACTGCATAGAAGGGAATCGTGGGAATCGTAAATAAAAAAAATTGGATAATTATCAGACTCCCGTTATCAAGCGGGCAGTTTGGTGGCTAGTGACATTAGTGATGTAGCCACAATATCAATAACAGACTTAATTATTTAATTAAATTTTCATATATATATTTCAGATTAACTTAATATCAAAAATAACTCAAATGACTCTCGTGATAAATATACAAAATCTGTTCACGACACGTAGGCGAAAGACTTCGTCTTCAACTTGAAAAAAACCATTTTAAGTATGAAAATGAACGCTCTACTTTTGAACCGTGTTACTTAATAAATTCGATTACTCTCTCTGAGCAGACCCAGAACAGCTTTTTTGGATATACTCATAAAAAAATCTTGTTATAAAACTTTCTTGTTGACATTGCACATCACTAGCCACCAAACTGCCCGCTTGATAACGGGGTCTGATAATTATTTATTGCACGCCTTTATTTACTAATAAAATATAATACTATAGCGACTCCTTAGATTTTTGTTCTGTGATGAGGTGCATTTTGTAGGGACAAAATTAATAATTGTAATCTAAAAATTTGCTATGATTTTACATAGGATTCGTTAATTATTCAATATAACTTAAGTAAAAAAGAATATTCCGTTCTTTTTTGAATTTTTATAACTGTTATTTATGCAATTTTTCACTGAAAATGTAGTCATTTTTGAGATCCGTCATGTGTCATGGTCTAAACGAGACTGTTCGCCCAACTAATGCGATTTGTGATTTTGCATTAGTTGGGAGGGTGCCATTTTTTCCGTCTGATTGTGTGTCCATGTAATTATTACGTCAATGACCAATACCATACAACTGCATACAACGAAATCTGATAAAGCTAAAACATCACAAAAGAAAAGAGAGAAAAGAAAGCGAACAAGACATGATATTGTATTTTTTTTATAGTCTGGCATTTGTCTATGGAAGGGGGTCTATCTTGAAATTAAAACCCGTTCCAGACCTTCCGATCCGATCCGATTTATCGGAAGAAATCGGATAATGTGTAGTGTTTTAGGTCCTAACTATTGCACTACACATTATCCGATTTCCTAACAATTACGCTGCACATTATCCGATAAGTAGGATCGGATCGGAAGGTCTGGAACGGGTTTAAGACCTTCCGATCCTAGGACCTAAAACACTACACATTATCCGATTTCTTCCGGTAAATCGGATCGGATCGGAAGGTCTGGAACGGGTTTTAAGCCAAAAAGAATATCATTTGGAAAAAATCGTCATAAATATTTTCAGATATTCTCACTACGCGTATTTTACCTTGCTACACTACTAGCGAAATTAGCCGAAGTATAGGTTTCCGAAGCGAAGTGCCTCTTAATTTATTTCATACTAAAGTATTCGCCCAATTTCGCGAGTAGTGTACAGCTGCAATTATTATATCGGATTGTGGCGGAGGATACTATATCTATGGGCGGAGGCCACTGACACTGACAGATGCTGAGCAGCCATATGATATGAATATGAGCCATAGTGCAGCAGCAGCACACATAGCAGCACAGCAGATGAGATTGATGATGATCATAGATATAGTATAGTATGGTGATAGTAGTGACAGTTCGACACAATACGCATTGTTTGTAGTGTAATTAATTTACAAATAGAAAGTGAAGCTATAGCATAATTAGCATATGTAACTGAATATTTTATTATGGTTGAAATGATTTTGTTGGTGTATAAATGTTCAATATTCGCTATTTTGGTTACGTGTGCTTCGGCTATGAGTGATATGTCTGAGAACTCATTTGGTAAATTTAAAGAAGGTATCATTGCTGCATTTGGAGACTTCAATTCTGACGAGCTGACTGATGCCTTTGTTATCAAAAATAAATCGAGTGTGGAAGTGTATCTAGCTCATGACAAGGAGCCATTTTTAAGGCCTTCTACATTTTCCTGCAACTTTAGCAACATCATTGTAACAAGTGTGGTGCCTGGAGATTATGATGGTGACGCCTACATGGACATACTCTTGACCACACAAATTGTGAATACAAGTAATTCTGAAGTACATGAAGTCCGAATTATATGGGGTGGCATGCCAAGTCTAAATTGTTCAGATGCTCTATTAATAAAAGCAATAACTGTTGGACAGCCTCTGGTGTTGGACTACAATCGAGATATGACACTAGATCTTTTTGGTCTAAATTCTCAACATGAAAGAGTTTTTTGGGTTTTTGATAAGACTAGAACTACGCCAATAGAGGTCTCCATGGGAGCAGAGTTATTAAAACCTATAAAGCTGCCCCATTCACATTCTTTTCTAGATGTCAATGATGACAATGCTGCTGATCTTCTGGTGACTACCAAATTGGATGTAGAACTGTGGTTGAACCAAGAATCTGAAGGGTTCAAGTATAACAACAGTGTTGAGCTTCCAGTTGGACATGCAATCATTTATGGTCAAACACTGTTCCTTGATGTTGCCCTTTCCGGAGAGTTTTTCTTAGTTATACCTGTATGTTATGACTTGCAGTGTGTTAACAGCACTATTTTGATCTATGATAATCAACAATGGCATGACCTGCAAGTAGATTTCAATGATGGCAAAGGGACAGTGTGGCGCTTTGTGCCTCCTCGTGATGAGATATACTTGGATGTGATCACAATGCGGAGCGGAGACTACAACATGGATGGGTACCCTGACATACTTATGACTCTCAGTCCAGTGAACAGCAATGAAACAAAAGCTTTCCTTCTTCATAATGTTGCCTGCACCTATGCAGAATGTAAATTTTACAGAACTTTTCAAGTTCAATGGGACATTTTTGATAAAATCGGACGGGATGTTGTTATGGCTACCTTTTATGATTTTTACATGGATGGTGTACTAGATGTAATTTATACCACAAAAAATGCTACAACCAAAGTGTACACAATGCACGCATTTAAAAATGAACTAGAATATGATACAAATTTCATAAAGGTCATTGTTGTCACTGGGCTAACCAATAAGAAAGTACCTAGTATAAATGGGACTTTGTACAATAGAAAACTAACATTTGGTAAGCTCATTAGTATATGCATGCAAATTAATTATGAGTTATTAAGTAGGTAGTTTTCAACAATGACATTAATTGTATATTCTTGTATTACAGGAACCAACTTACCGGGTCCGAAGATTAGCTATAATACTTGGTCACAAGAAGGAACTTACAGGACTGGAGCCTGTGCTCAGCTGTCACAGTCAGCATACAATGCTCTACAGTTACCATATTCCATATTTGGTCTAGATAGAACTCCCAACTTTGTTGATACTTTAAATGTAGGTCTCTCAGGATTTTCCAAGAGTTGGACTCAGTTAATTCCAAATTCTCAAATAGTTGTAATTCCCGCACCACCAGATGATCCTTCACAATGGAAAGCTCAATTGTTTGTAACTCCCAGTAAGCTGATTCTTAAGAGTGTGTTTGTACTAACTGCCATAATTGCAACTATTATAGGTTGTGTATCATATTTACATTGGAAAGAAAGAAATGATCGTGAAGATATAATTGAAATTGATGATAATACCTATGTAAAGATATAGCATATAACAATTACCATAAGCATTCAAAGTGACTATATATGTATACATTTATCTGCTAAATATTATTTATGTAAGTGTTTTATACTATTAGGTGAAATGAGATCAGTTGTAATTTATATAAATAGGCCAGGTTGTATCAGCTAATATTGGTAATTCATGGAAACCCTTAGTGACTGCATTTAGTTGTCCTGGTATACTGTACCCGTACCATAGATAGGTTATGTGTGATGGGAATATGGGATTGTAATGGCACTATCAATTTTAAAACGGAGGTTACTGATCCATACATAATATAGGCGAAGGACAATTGAATGACCTTAAAAGGTGTACTTAAAAACAAAAAAATAAGCTTTTTTTCGGGTACCACCCGTACACCTAAAGTGGGGGTATTTTTTTTTTCGTTCCATCACTGGTGGGGTGTCGTTGAATAGGTCTTTTAAAAATAATAGGGGTCTCCAAACATTATTTTTTGATAAAGCACAGACAACCCCCACTAGACGGAGCATGTAAGGCGACCCGCGCGCACCAACGACACAGTATATATAGGCTAAAGCAGTATGGAAACTACGAACAAACGGTCGAAACAGCGCACACACACAGACGCAAGCGTTTACGAGGCGAATAAGCGTACATAGCAGTGCTGTCAGTCGCGCGTGGCGCATCGAGACGAGCGGTCATTGTTTGTGATTATTGCGTGTTGCGTGCGCTGTCCGCGATTTTTTACAGATGCCACGAGTTTATTGCGTTGTATACGGCTGCTTGAACTCTGCTTCCTTAAAACCGGAGCTTTCATTTTTTAAACTTCCTGCTGATATTGAAAGGTAAGAATGCTTTATTATCACTACATACATAGTATAAAACAAAGTCGCTTCCTGTCTGTCTGTTCCTATATATATGCTTAGATCTTTAAAACTACGCAACGGATTTTGATGCGGTTTTTTTTAATAGTTAGAGTGATTCAAGAGAAAGGTTGATATGTATATAATACATGCATAATTTATCAGCATTGCCCCCGAGCGGAGCCTAACGGGTTGCTAGTTAATAAATAAAATGCATTTCCTTTTAAATAAATCGTTTGGTTGTTTATTTGATATTTGGTGTAAATTTTTAGGGTTCCCTACCCATAAGGTAAAAACGGGACCATTACTTAATAAACCTCCGCTGTTCGTCTGTTACCAGGTTGTAAGTATCTCATGAACCGTGATAGCTAAACAGCTTGATTATTTTGCAGATGATGTATTTTTATTGCCGCTTTAACAACAAATAGTAAAAACAGAATAACAACAATATTTAAGGGGCTCCCATATATCAAACGTGATGGGTTGCGTTAACTTTGCACCTCATTTGTATCCGGCGCCATACCCGGCCAGTTAAGATGGGATACCTAAGTGTTTGTACTGAACCTTCGGTGCGCGAGTCCGATACGCACTTTGCCGGTTTGTAAGCACGCGTGTTTGTAATGGTGAAAAATAATTAAATAAGAATTGATAGCTATGAAGCTTTCATCGTTATTAAACTTGTATCAATTTATTGTATTTAGGTTAGTTCGTGGGGTAGCGTCCAGGAAAACAACGGTTGGCGATGGTGACAAACACTATAATTCTTATAAAAGTCACAGCACAGTTTTATATGGGGAAATAATAATAACACCACATACAGGCAGACTATGAGAAAAGCTAGACACGCGAGTGATTTCGTTCGAGTAGTGCGCGCGAACGTTGTATTATCGAATGTTCGGGAGTCGGGACCGGCCGACGCGACGGTGCTGCGTGCCGGCGCCGCCGCATGTGCCGCCCGCTCTCCCCCTAACACCTCGGCTGTCCGTGGAATACGTGCGTAAACACGTCGAATACCTACTGCGTGTGCTATTGTATATATGTATAATAAGTATTAATATTGTAAAGGATGACATTTAAACCATTGAAACCAATATAAAAATTGATAACAATATAATACCTAATATAAACATTGTGATGTGTATCCACATTAAAAAAAAGTCAAGTGCAAGTGAGACTCGCGCACCGAGGGTTCCGTACAAAAACTTCCCATCTTAACTGCCCTACAATAAATGTAAATAAAAAGTAAAATACAATAAAGTCATTACAAAATCTAAGTACATTATAAAAATTCTAACCTAGGGTGCCGCCGGCAGCGGGTGACAACCCTAGCGCGTAGGTATTTATCTTCAAAGAAGGCCTTAGTTTCCATACTGCTTTAGCCTATATATATACTGTGCCAACGATATGGTACGGCAGAACATTAAAGTATGAACACGGCGGCCACCGTTTAGTTGCGTCCTTGTTTATGATCCATGCGTACGTCAACGAAAAAAGAAATTAAATAAATAACATGGTAAATTGTAATGTTAAGTGGTGTAGAGAGACCTCATAAACATGGACGCAACTTAACGGTGGCCGCCGTGTTGGTACTTTAATGTTTTGCCTTACCATATCGTTGGTGCGCGCGGGTCGCCTTACATGTGCCTTACATGCTCCGTCTAGTGGGGGTGGTCTGTGTGATAAAGTCAGCAGTTTTTTTTAAATATTCGCTACGGAAATCCAAAAATAGTGACCTTATACTTCGAACGTTATACATATTATTTAAGTGCCACACTGCATTAAAACATTCCGCTCAATCAGAATCAGAATCATCTGGCGCGTATATCGATAACTTCCAGAAGGTAAATAAGTAATAGTTACTTTGGCGTTTACGACCTTTTTGCAGAGCTCTATTGTGAAGGATGGGCAACTACGGAACCCTACACTGAGCGTGGCCCGATAAGCTCTTGGCCGGTATTTTTTAGAAAGAAGAAGTTATCTGAAAATCAGATATTATTTTAGTGCAATTTAAAATGTGCATTACATGTAAACAAAAACATTTTCATAGTAATAAGGCCGTTGGATGGTGGTGTAGTGCCATTCTACATCATAAAATACTGTGATAATTAGTTTAATACAATTGTAATTATATAAAATTACAAATATTCTATTGTAACAATAGGTATAGGAATATATTATGTAATAAGAGCCAAAAATGTGCCGTGGCAATAAAATAACGATTTCTGCTAGCTTACCATCTATGTATGTATTGTAGCTAAGGTTTCAAATCCCAGGTTCGGAAGCGCTAACTGCAGGTCTTAATCATCAAGTTCATTTTAGTTTCAACTTACTAAGGGATAAGTTTTTAGTGGCATGGCAAGAATTTATGAGGAATCCAATGAACAAATACAAAGTAAAAACATCTATTATGATGAAGTTGCAGCCCATCAGCATAATTTAAATTAATATCCCTTTCAGAGAAGTTATTGCAAGTAATAATAAACGGGAAACATTCTGACTAAATGTTATTTTAACTGCTATTTATGAGATAAATAGAGTACATAATAAATTATTCAAAAAAATAAGGTTGATTGTATGTGTGAATAGGGCAAGTACAATTTCAGGAACACCATGAAATTGTACAATTTCTGGGACACCATGAAATTGCATACTGTCACATTGTTTTTTTTGGGAAAACCATGTAAAGAAAAATGTAAGAGCTGCAGTTTGTAATCTTTCTTTACAGCAAGGACTGTCGAAAAAAAAAACAATTGAATGGTGTTCCAGAAATTGTACCTACCTTATTCTACTGAAATGAAAAACTTACATTACATCATTAAACAAATTGTTGTAGGCATATAACTCTTTATTCGTAAAATTATTAAAGTTTACAGATAAGTTTCTGTTACTATCGAAGACACATAACTGTAAATTTGTAAACTAATATAGATCTCAATACAACATATTAAGGTTGTCTGGAAGAGATCGCTCTTTAGCGCTAAGACCGCCTGTTGTCTACCGTTATTTATAAATTGTATTTGTCTTGTTTCCTTTAGTAAACTTTTATTGGTGTGCAATAAAGTATTGTTGTATTGTATTAAGGTCTATGGGTGTTTATTTAACTGTGTCTTCGTTTGTACAATACAAATACTTTCAGTTTCAAAAGCAAACTGACATTCAATGGTTGCAAGTGCGTAATTTTAAGCAGACAAATCTTTATGTTAAGAAAGTGAAATAAAAAATCCAAAATTAACTTGACAGATTATTATAAAGAAAATAAAACCTCATTCTTTTGACTTCCTTTTGTGTTTTTTGTCCTTCTTTGATTTTTTGTGTTTCTTCTCTTCAAGTTTCTCCAGTTTTCTGAAAGAATATGATTTGATTAGATAATTGATTATAATATAATTATAATTCCTAATTCTAATCTGTATGTTCAAAAGTCACTATCAACTAAGAAAATCTACTCAGAAGAAAAATTTCAACTTCGATAACGATCTAGTAGTCTAAGCAGGATCTAAGAACACTATGCTATCTTATCTTGTAACACTAGGCTATCTTATCTTGTAGGTATGTATAAGCAGTCCAGTAATTTTTGAACTGTTATAAAAAAAAAATGATAAACTGAGCAGGTGACGGTATAACCAAATATAACTTTTTAACAATAAATAACCAACCTTACTGAGACTTTTTAACTATAAATAAATAATCAATGAAACTCAAACGAAAATTTCTGAATCAGTTCAGTGTTTTCGAGTACCTAATCAGGGAACTGTAAAAAAGCTCTCCAGTTAAAAATCAGAATCATCAGAATTGATGAGAGTAGAATGTGGTTAATAATGCATATTATTACGGACTTAGATGAAAAATTCACTAGCTTGTTTTTTGCTTTGCACGCGACTGCTACGATGTTATATTTACCTACTCATTTGCTACTACTACTGTATTATGATACAAAATCTATATACTTAAGAATGTTTTTTTTTTAATGATGCACCAAGATATTTGAAAACGTTTTTAGGGTTCCGTACCCAAAGCACAGTATATATATAGGCTAAAGCAGTATGGAAACTAAGGCCTTCTTTGAAGATAAATACCTACGCGCTAGGGTTGTCACCCGCTGCCGGCGGCACCCTAGGTTAGAATTTTTATAATGTACTTAGATTTTGTAATGACTTTATTGTATTTTACTTTTTATTTACATTTATTGTAGGGCAGTTAAGATGGGAAGTTTTTGTACGGAACCCTCGGTGCGCGAGTCTCACTTGCACTTGACTTTTTTTTAATGTGGATACACATCACAATGTTTATATTAGGTATTATATTGTTATCAATTTTTATATTGGTTTCAATGGTTTAAATGTCATCCTTTACAATATTAATACTTATTATACATATATACAATAGCACACGCAGTAGGTATTCGACGTGTTTACGCACGTATTCCACGGACAGCCGAGGTGTTAGGGGGAGAGCGGGCGGCACATGCGGCGGCGCCGGCACGCAGCACCGTCGCGTCGGCCGGTCCCGACTCCCGAACATTCGATAATACAACGTTCGCGCGCACTACTCGAACGAAATCACTCGCGTGTCTAGCTTTTCTCATAGTCTGCCTGTATGTGGTGTTATTATTATTTCCCCATATAAAACTGTGCTGTGACTTTTATAAGAATTATAGTGTTTGTCACCATCGCCAACCGTTGTTTTCCTGGACGCTACCCCACGAACTAACCTAAATACAATAAATTGATACAAGTTTAATAACGATGAAAGCTTCATAGCTATCAATTCTTATTTAATTATTTTTCACCATTACAAACACGCGTGCTTACAAACCGGCAAAGTGCGTATCGGACTCGCGCACCGAAGGTTCAGTACAAACACTTAGGTATCCCATCTTAACTGGCCGGGTATGGCGCCGGATACAAATGAGGTGCAAAGTTAACGCAACCCATCACGTTTGATATATGGGAGCCCCTTAAATATTGTTGTTATTCTGTTTTTACTATTTGTTGTTAAAGCGGCAATAAAAATACATCATCTGCAAAATAATCAAGCTGTTTAGCTATCACGGTTCATGAGATACTTACAACCTGGTAACAGACGAACAGCGGAGGTTTATTAAGTAATGGTCCCGTTTTTACCTTATGGGTAGGGAACCCTAAAAATTTACACCAAATATCAAATAAACAACCAAACGATTTATTTAAAAGGAAATGCATTTTATTTATTAACTAGCAACCCGTTAGGCTCCGCTCGGGGGCAATGCTGATAAATTATGCATGTATTATATACATATCAACCTTTCTCTTGAATCACTCTAACTATTAAAAAAAACCGCATCAAAATCCGTTGCGTAGTTTTAAAGATCTAAGCATATATATAGGAACAGACAGACAGGAAGCGACTTTGTTTTATACTATGTATGTAGTGATAATAAAGCATTCTTACCTTTCAATATCAGCAGGAAGTTTAAAAAATGAAAGCTCCGGTTTTAAGGAAGCAGAGTTCAAGCAGCCGTATACAACGCAATAAACTCGTGGCATCTGTAAAAAATCGCGGACAGCGCACGCAACACGCAATAATCACAAACAATGACCGCTCGTCTCGATGCGCCACGCGCGACTGACAGCACTGCTATGTACGCTTATTCGCCTCGTAAACGCTTGCGTCTGTGTGTGTGCGCTGTTTCGACCGTTTGTTCGTAGTTTCCATACTGCTTTAGCCTATATATACTGTGCCCAAAGGGTAGAAACGGGACCCTATTACTGAGACTTTGCTGTCCGTCTGTCACCAGGCTGTATCTCAAGAACGATGATAGCTAGACAGTTGAAATTTTTACAGATGATGTATTTCTATTGCCGCTATAACAACAAATACCAAAAATATAATAAAATAAATATTTAAGGGGGGCTTCCATACAACAAACGGGATTGGTTGTGTTAACTTTGCACCTCATTTCTATGGAGGGCTATACATGAAGCAAGAAACCGGCCGAGCCGACTTTTATAGCATCAACCCAGGTTGCCGGGTTGGCCGGCATCTGAACAAAGTTTACGAGCGCCCGGCCTCCGGGTTGTTGGTGCCGAAAGTGTTAACAAAGCTTTAGAGTGAATGTGCAGTATGATAAAAATGTCTTACTTCAGCAGCTTCTTCTTTTGTTTTTTAGATAATTGGCTTATCAAGTCCATTTCTGTGAGACCAGAGCCCTCACTGTCTTCTATCTTGGTGGCAGCAAGAGGTAAAGCGCCAGGCTTCATCACTAAACCTGAATCTCTCATATGCTGCATCAGAGTGGGGACGTCAGGCTTTTCCTCCTCCTCTTCAGGGGCTGATGCAGAAGCCTGGAGTGCTCGAGCCTCACTCATTGATAGGGAATACATGGAACACTCTTTATCTGCAAAAATAATAAACATTATTACTATAAAATTTAAATGCCTGATTTTTTATTTGGCATTGCAGAATCAATACAGGTTTGCCAATTGCTGTGAGTAAAGATTAAAGTATAATTGAAGTAAATATATTGCAACAAATCCTTACTGTTTTTGGAATAAAGATATATTCATCTATGCTACTTAGGTTGCTTTTAACTACTTGATGATGATGATGATGACCTTACTTCATATAGTACAAATTCTATTTGAGTTCAAACTTTCAATTAAAATATCATAAAGTTTTAAATTCAAATTTGGTACATGGGACAACATAACGACGCTTAAGAATCAATACCGTCTAACTAACATATAGTTAGTTAGACGGTATTGATTCTTAACCGTCGACGCTTAAGAATCAATAACGTCTAACTTACATTTAGTTAGTTAGACATTATTGATTCTTAAGCGTCGATAAGTTGCATATAAACCTTGTCTTACCAGTGTTGATGTGACCCCATTTGTGGCACTTGATACATCTCACATTCCTGACCAAAATACCAAATGGCTGATCTCTGATTTCATTGTCACCCTTGCAGTAGCTCTCTCTAGGTGCATTGTACTTCCGCTGCCACTCAAACTTGTACTCTGGTTCATTGTCCTCCCTTTCTCGCTCCTTCTTCACACCCGGTGGAGGTTCATACATAAAGTTTAAACTCAATTTGTCCTTACTTTCTTTGCTTAATAAGGCTCTAAAACAAAATAAAAACATGTTAAGTAACTCATTGTGAGCCACTAACAACACTAAATGTATTAATATTATTAAATTTACTTGTTTTCATGCAGTTCTTGCTCTCTTTCATATTGAACTTTTAATTCCTCTTGTTTTTTCTTGTAAGCATCTGTTTTCTGTTCTGCCATCCATACCTGAAATTTACCAATTATATAGTTTAATTCATTACTCTACTACAAGTACAGTACAGTAAGAACTAGATGTTCCATTGTTAATTCATTCGTGTTAAAAGTATGTTACATGAATTTGTTGTAATTGATTATCATTAAATACTTAGGAATTTCTGGAACATGGGTACAGCTTAAAATAATATGATAAGTAACATAAGTAACTTACTCTTTTCAAGTTGTCTCTCGAAGCAGGATGGAAAAACTTTTTACACATGTAATTATTAAACCCTTTTCCCATTTTTACTGTTTAATACTGAAAGACAGTTTAAAAAGATCAATAATATCTGTCCCAACAGGTTTATAGTATGTGAATTTCCAGTATTTGCGTAATATTTTGTTGTAATCATCACATTCAATATACTCTATGTAATCATCTGACAAACAAATTCATTTCTGCCAAATTATGACATTGTCTGCCGTGCCGCCATGACAGTTTCATAGACATGACACTTCTATTATCTATTAAAGCGATTGCTTAAAATGCAATTTATTCGGCAACTTACCCATTTGAAAATGTCTATTACTTCTTGATTTGATAATAGACCACCGCTGCTCATAGAATGTCTAGCAAAATAATGTTGACAGATATTTCCTTGTGGTATCACTAATTGTCTATGATTTAAACAATTTATTAGGTCGGATCCTCTATGAATAATTTTGATACTTTATATACTAGTTATAACATTCCGGTCGAGTTGAAATTTGGCAAAGTACGATTTGAGTCTCCCACTGCTGGGCAAAGGCCTCTCCCCTTGATTTCCACGACTCCCGATCGGACGCCTCCTTCGGCCAGCCGTTGAGGAACGTGTCCAGGTCGTCCCGCCATCTCCGCCTAGGCCTGCCCTGCCTGCGCTGCCCATCTTGTGCCATCCACTCAGTGGCCAAGCTAGCCCATCTTACCGGGTGCATGCGGCGTTAATCAAAGGGCCTTGGCAATTCAAACACTCATTTATTTAAGCACAACACATTAAATATACACTTCTAAAAAAATACAGTACACATGTCAACATAAGATGTGTTCCCTTTAGCAGCTGTCAACGGAGTAAATCAACATTAATAAACAATCTTACATCTGTCACTGGATTTGAATCAAATCAAATCCAGAACCATAAATAGTCGATTGCCAGTATCTCACGACACACCCCCTCAATCGACTCACTAATCTAAAGTTACCCTGTATGTACACAAATTTTGAACCACCCTGTATACCTAAACTACTCAACTTTATTCACAATTTTTTTTTTTTTATCTTTAGACACCCTTTATAAATACAATAAATTGGTACAATTTCCAAGCTCCTCCAAACAATTATAATTTTACATCCATATCCAAAAAAACTTTAACCAAACCTTGCTACTACGTTCATTGACCCTCATTTCGGCACACACTCATCATTAAAATTCGATAAAACCAACTAACAAAACATTATAAATATCCACTAGACTCGTCATCAATACTCAACATGAATTTCAAATTCTTACACTCAAAAACTTCAATACACGACTTCAATATTTAAATCAACCTCTATTATACTCCACTCGACACTTCATTTATTAAAAACCACAATAAGTATTTAAACATCCCTTCCCAACCTTTTCTATAACTACCTTTAAATTCTGCAACTCGATACATCACCTCATTAAACTACAATTAATATTTAAAAACTTCATCATCTCCTGAATCCTCACTTCACTAGACTACAATAAATATTTCAACTACTATCTTCTCCCACTCGAATCCTCACTTCATAAAACTACAATAAATATTTCAGCTACTATCTTCTCCCACTCGAATCCTCACTTCATAAAACTACAATAAATATTTCAACTACTATATTCTCCCACTCGAATCCTCACTTCATAAAAACTACAATAAATATTCCACATTTATATTCTCCTACTCGACTCCTCATCTTCATTATACTGCAATAAATATTTAAACCTTTATCTTTTCCTCAACCAAATCCTTCATTTTAATAAACTCATAAACCTACAACATACAACAACCAACAACAACTCACACTCATATCACCAATTCACACTAACCAGAAAAACCTAAATAACAAACAATATACAATATATAAGAAACAAATACAATCAAATTAATTTATATAAAATAGAAAAATACTTAAGGCTCTCATTTCGAAAAACTGTGTATAAGAGATTAAAAATTATTTAAGTTCTCCGTTGTTGCTTTTTAACTAAATAATGATTCAGTTATATTTACCTGATTCACCTTACACCCCCTTAAGTGAATCATTATTTGAAAACAAACACCCCCTTAAACCTGACTATTTTTCCTAGAAATCCTTAAGTTTTCTTCCATTTACAATACGATTGTAATGTTCTAAATTACACACCCTATAAAAACTTACATACTACAACACAATAAAAAACAAAGACCCCTACACTAAGCCGAAATAAATATTTAAGTTCACTTTTGCCCACAAAAATACACATTTTATAAACTCCTGCCACTAAAACACTAATCTTCGCTGACACTTTTCAAACTTTACAGGTGGTAAACTTTTTGTTAATATATCTGCCAATTGTGATCCTGTTGGACAATATTTAACAGTAATCTGATTTTCATCAATTTTCTCCTTCAGATAATAATATTTTACATCTATGTGTTTACTTCTTTTGCTCATGATGCCTTTCTTCATTAGCCAAATAGCGGATTGGTTGTCAACCTTCATTTCAATTTCTAACTTTTCTCCTGTTATTTCATGAATTAAGTCTCTTACGAACAGTAATTCTTTACAGCATTCTGCTGCCGCTATAAACTCTGCTTCTGTACTGCTCAGCGCGACAACTGATTGTTTCTTGGAGCTCCATGCCACTGGTCCACCGTTCAGCCAAATCACGAAACCAGAAGTACTTCGTCTAGTGTCTGGATCCCCAGCGAAATCAGAATCACAATATCCTCAGAGCACTTTATCACCTTCAGAAAAGTGAATACCTTTTTCTGTTGAACCTTTTAAAAAATTTAAAATTTGTTTGGCATTATTTAAATCATTTAAATTCGGAGAATTCTGATGTCTCGAACAATAACCTACTTGGAAACTTATATCAGGTCTTGTTTTATTTGCAAGATATAATAATGATCCTACCATTTCACGGTACAATTCATGAGACTTAATGTCAACTTTGACAGACGGATGTTGCTCTATCAAAATAGTTGGGAGATCTTACCTCTTTGGCTGCATTCATGTTAAACTTCTTTATTATTTTATCACTATATGTCTTTTGATAAATTTTAATCCCCTGTCCCTCTCTTTTTATATCTAAACCAATGTAATTAGTGACTTCGTCACAAATTCTTAGCTCAAAAGCTTTCCCAATCGTTTTTATTACATGTACAAGATCCTCTTCTTTTTCGCCGAACACTAAGCCATCATCTACATATACAGCTAAAAAGATTTTTCTTTCACCTTCCATAACAAAAATGCATTGGTCCAATTTCAATTGCTTGAAACCCATTTTTGATAAGAATTCTGTAAATTTGATATTCCACATAAGTGGGGCTTGTTTCAATCCATATAAGCTTTTGTTTAATTTACAAACTTTGCCATCTTTACCATTGTAACCTTTAGGTACTTTCATATAAATGCATTCTTTCAAATCTCCATGTAAAAAGGCTGTTTTCACATCAAACTGCTTCATTTTCAAATTTTTGCTTGCTGCAATTGATAATAATACTCTCAGCGAAGTACTGTTTACTACTGGACTATACACTTCATCATAGTCTATTTTATATTTTTGTTGGAAACCTCTTGCAACTAATCTTGCTTTATATCGACCATCTGATTTGACTGTAAATATCCATTTAGTTGTTACTAATTTTCTGCCCTTTGCTTCTTTTTCATCAACAAATGTCCACGTATTATTTTCTTCTAATGATTTGATTTCTTCATTTATTGCCTTCTAGGATTCTAGGATAAATGGAAATCCTTTTCTTTGGATTCGGTTGCCTCCTCATAGGTCAACATTGAGGCTTCAGTATCATAATTGACAACATTTCATATTTTCAAGACTATCATTTTATTACTTTTCTGAATTCTGCTTAAAAAGATGAAGTAATCTCTGTTTTTATTTATTTTCTGAGATGATTATTTATTTTATTATTAATTTATAAAAACATACTCATTTTAAAATGTAGCAACACCAAAACCAGAACTTAATGGAACGGTTACTTTAGTCGGTTTTCTTATTAAAAAAAAACTTAACAAAACTCGGTATGCATCTGTCATCTGTCAACGTCAAATAAAAAAGATATATATTCTTTCGCTCTTTGGTTTAGACAACAACCCTATTCAGCCCGTATTCTCTTAGATTGCAGTTATTTGATGTATTTTCTTATATTTCTTTAAATACAGAAGAATAAATTCAAAGATTTTTTTTTAAGGTACACGACATAAAGCCCTGTCTATCTCTATATTTATTTCCACCTGTTATAAATATGAAATGTTGTCAATTCATTAAGTAATCTTTATATCTTTCAGGTTTTCGCCGTTCTCTTGGAGGTTGGATTCTTCTGTTCCCATTATTTACTTCAACATTCTCTTCAACTTCAATTCGTTCTGCATTTCCTCCTGCTCCATTATCTTCATTGCTAATATCATAAAATTCTTCATTTCCATCAAAATAAATCTCATTATCAAAATTTAAACCATTTCCAAAATTATCACAGTTTTCTCTTCTTCTTTCATCACGATTGTATTCACATTCATTTATTTCCCCTTCATTTGTTTCAACTTCATTTATTTCGCCTTCATTTGTTTCAACTTCGTTTGTTTCGCCTTCGTTTGTTTCAACTTCATTTATTTCGCCTTCATTTATTTCACTTATGTCACTTTCACTGCTTAACCTTCTCAACTGAACTCCTTTCGCGAAACTCATTTTCAATAATAACTCTTCTATTTTCACCTTCTCGAAACTCATTTTCAATACTTCTTCTCATATTATCACCTTCTCGACCACCTACTTCATTACTATTATTTCTTCTTACATCTCCTCTTCCATCTTCTTGATTATGTGTTGTGCCCTCCGTGACTATTTCTTGTTCTTTTTCTTCTAAATGCCAAAGTCCTCCGATTCTTACATTGTTATCATTTCCATTTAAATATATACCTTGTTCTTCTTCGTTTATTCTTACATCTCTTGCCCTTATTATTCTTTTCTCATCATCCACCCATATTTTGTAGCCATTTCTTACGTAGCCGACCAGAATTCCTTTATTACATCTTTCGTCAAGTTTTCGTATACCTGAATTAATTTTGTAGAAAACTGTTGAACCAAATCTTCTGATATTTGATACGTCTGGTTTGACATTAAACCACATTTCAGCTGGTGTTTTATCTTGTCCTTCTGTAGGGCTTCTGTTGATCAGGAAACTTGCTGTCATTAAGGCTTCACCCCATAGATAATTCGGGACACGGCCGTCAAACATTAAAGCTCTTGTTCTCTCCATCAGTCCTATTGAGTCTTTCAGCTTTTCCATTTAACTGTGGCGTATACGGTATTGTAAAATCTAAAACTATTCCTTTTGAATTGCACCATGCAATAAGGTTATTGTTCGAGTATTCACGACCATTATCACATCTTATTTTCTTTGCTTTTTCACAGAAATGTGTATAATCGTCAAGAAAGGTTATAAAATATGTTTTATTGTCCCAAGTGGGAATTTCAATAGGACCGCAAACGTCAGTATGAATTATTTCTAAAGGAAATTTGGCTTTAAGTAACTCTATTGTTTTTGAAAGGTTGCCTAGTCATTTTAGCTTTAACACAAATTTCGCAAAATTTTTCAGGATGTTCCCCCCCCCAATTTGGATACCATTCACCAGCTTAGCTAGACGAGGCACATCAGAAACGTGACCTAGCCGACGGTGCCAGATATTGGCGCTTTCTGTAAGCATAGCTTCGCGAATTAAATTAGCAGAAAATTCTGTTTCGTAAAACCAATTCTTGATTTGTATCCAGTTAAAATAATTTTATTATTTTTCTTTATAAATACCTTATTTCCAACGAAGTGTACGGATCCATCATGATCTGTGATTGAACTGACAGATATCAAATTTCTGCAGACTTCCGGAACATAGAGTACATCTTCCAGCTGAAAGTACTTGGTATTGACTGTACCTTTGGCTTGAGCGACGAGATTTTCTTGATTTGCACATTTAATGTCGACATTTATCTTTTCTGTAAATTGTATAATATCTTTAGTAAAGAAGAGGTGTGAGGATGCGCCCGAGTCTATAATGGCTCTAATGTTAATATTATTGTGATATTCCTCGCTTACCAGACTGTAATTACGACAATATTTCTCAATGTGGCCTTTCCTGTTACATTTTCTGCAAATCTTAGCAGAAAAACACTCACTCGAAAGATGACCAGCTCTATTACAAGTACTAAACCTTTTACTTTCACAAAACCTGGCAATGTGTCCTAGTTTTCCACAGTTGTAGCATTTCTTCTCATACCCTTTGAAAACTTCATTCGCAGGTGACGGAGTCTCAACAAAATTTTGTTCGTTTCTTTTTAATTCCTTTTGTAAACTTTCTATCAGATTATGTATAGTCTGGTTTGCCTTAGGAGACATCGCCCAAACGGTTCGGAAATAATTTAAATCTGTCGGTAAAATGGATAATACTTTCTGTATTAACATCTCATCAGATATTTTATTATTAGTTGAATTTAGATCAAAACACATATTTTGTAGTTTACTGATATCTTTTAAAATGTTTCCGCTGAAATTATAGTTGTAGAATTCTATGACTTTCGAATGACTATCTTTATCTGAATTGTAGTTGAATACAATATCCAATTTTTCAAAAATATCGTCTGTTGTTGGACAATTAATGACGTAATGCAAGAAATCTTCATGGATTGAGTTCAAGATATAAAAACGAGCTTTTGAATCATTAGTTCCTTCATCTTTCTTGTCAAGTCCTTTTGCTTGTATAAAGAGTTTTGTTAATTTCCTCCAGTTTTGGTAATTTGTAGATTCATTCAATTTATTCGGACTTTCCATTATTAATAAATTTTGTAGGTACGGTTTGTTTCGTGAAAAAATATTGACAAGACGGTTACTAGGTAAACAACTTCTGGTTGCTAGGCTTATTTTTATATAAGCAATGGCTATCCTTTCTGGGCTAAAACTTTCAAACACCAATCACTGATTCTATAATGCATCTATAATGCGCCGCTGGTGCCCATGACCTCTAATGGGTTTAATCAAAGGGCCTTGGCAATTCAAACACTCATTTATTTAAGCACAACACATTAAATATACACTTCTAAAAAAATACAGTACACATGTCAACATAAGATGTGTTCCCTTTAGCAGCTGTCAACGGAGTAAATCAACATTAATAAACAATCTTACATCTGTCACTGGATTTGAATCAAATCAAATCCAGAACCATAAATAGTCGATTGCCAGTATCTCACGACACGGCAGACGTGGCTGGCCCAGCCAGTCCTACTTCTGTCGCGACGACACGCGATTATAATCATACTTCTTTGACAACGTCTTGGCTTTCCACATTACTGATTCTTCTTAGATTGTCTATGGTGAGATATTTGAATTTCTTATTCTTACTATTCAATTATTTTCCTTGAAAAGGCAATTTAGTTTGTTTTTAGACCCTTGGAGTGCACATTAGGGAATGCAATACCCGGCCTTTTTTGTTACCCGGGTATTACCCGACATTTATTTTCAAAACCCGGGTACCCGGGTAATACCCGGACTTGAACAAAAAGTATTAAATATTGAGTTTTATGGTTATTGCGGGTATTTAAGAATGAAAAACACGTTTGATTACGATTCCAGACTTTGAATCTTATGGCGCTACTTAGGAAGGAGGTGCAAACTTTTTTCAAACATGTGTTACGATTGTCGAGTACCCGGATAAACTAACAGAGAGCGCTGAAATTTATACGTTGTGACATGAATAAGCCACTGAGGAAGGATTTTGCCAAATTCACTCTAAGTTTAGAAGGTACGGATATCAACAAATTTATAATTGACTAATCGCTACTACATTACTGCCTGGTGGCAAGACGGCTCACACAACTTTCAGGAGCCCAATAGATTTGGACAGCGCGGAAACTGCTGTCTGCAGACTGCAACTCAAGTCTAGGATATCAAGAAACTGTGATAAAACCAGAGTTCTACAGGAATGCAGTTTAATCGTCTGGGACGAGTGTACTATGGCGCATAAAAAGGCCATAGAAGCCGTAGTAAGGATACTCCAAGACTTCAGAAGGACGGCGCGCGCAATGGGTAGCTTTACAATGTCGTTTTGCGGTAACGCATAGTACTCGAGCCGACCCGACGAGGTAAAATGCCTGCCTGAAGAGGTCGGTGTTGTGGCCGAGCGTGCAGAAGCTTCGCCTGGCTGAAATTATACGTGTCCAACAAGGAGGAAGCTCACATGTCCAAGAATTCGCCCGGGTACGGCTTCAGGTTGGAAAAAGACTTCTGGAGAATCTGGAGGAAACCAACGGCCTGCTTCGATTACCAGAAACGTTATGCAGGATCTTTCCGTCCGTTGAAGACCTTATATTCGGAGCGTATACGGAGTCATGAGCCAGGTGATGGGACGTGAGAACTCTTCGTTTTGTGAGAGAGCCATAATTACGCCGAAAAATGTACAGGCAGCGGCATTTAATGCGTGGAAATTGGCGGAAATCAAAGTTGAACAAGCAGCATATAATTCCATCAAAACTGTCTGGGATGAAGGCAACGTCACAACATCACTCGGGGGAGTTCCTAAACTCATTGAGCGCTTCAGGACTCCCAGCACATACATTAACCCTGGAAGTTGGAGTTCCGATCATGCTTCTACGGAATTTGTCACCTCCGAAGTTTGCAACGGAACCCGGTTACAAGTAGTGCAGATGCAGCGAAACCTCATCGAGGCGCAGATTCTGACAGGGTGCGGCGCCGTGCGGATCTGGATAGGACTACTGTCGACTATCATATCAATCTGTTAACTTTAACTTAAACTTCTGCCTCCGGGGGATAGGGGGAGAAATTAGGGGTGAATTAGCCGCTTAGTGACACAGACCAATTTCCACGCGGGTGGAGCCGCGAGCAAAGCTAGTAAATTACAACGCAGTAAGTTAGGGTTACAGGGTTACAGCCGTAATATAACATTTTGTTATAAGTTATTTATGATTTCACTCATTTTTCTTAACATTTCTTATTTCGGGTAAAACCCGGGTTATGAGTCGAAAACCCGGGTTTTACCCGACTCCAAATGTAGTCGGGTACCCGGGTACCCGGGTTTTCGGGTACCCGGGTTGCATTCCCTAGTGCACATGCATATTAATTCTGTGATTGCTACAGCTCGCCTGCTCTATCAGTTAAGTTTATATTTAAACTTAGTTTGTTGCTTTGTGTTCCTTATTGCTAATGTAATTGAGAATTATTTGCAGTTTTATACGCATCGCCCAGTCAGGCGGATGCTTTTCAGGGCATGTAAGAGCATTCGTTTTGACCGGGGAGGCATTGGGAACGGGTTACCTTAGGTGGAGAGGTATTCTCCTTAATTACCTATTTGTACCTATTTATTTGACCGGAAGATTGACGAATCTGATGGTCCCTAGATGCTGGCTTCACATGCTCCTCGTATCCCCTCAACGCTCTGTCGCAGACGAGTGATTGAAGTTCGTAATGGATGAGATCAGGTCTAATCCTCGTAAATGGTGTATTCCTTGAGGACTGTGGGGAACTGACTTCATACCGCACGATATAATTTAATATGATAACTGCAAGACGTTACTCAGAGATAAGTAGTCTGGTAATGTCAATTTTATGCGAGGGCACGAAACACAAACATACATGACAATGGAAGTCATGTATATACCACTTTCAGGCGGTGATAACGATCCTGCGCAGTGTGCGAAGTGAATCCTATGAGAGATGAAGGAGCACAATTAATCTATGATACTACACGGATGTGATGATAGTAGTGGAGTCTGGAGCGAGCTTGAAAATTAGCAGGCATGAGCTATTGCATTACATCTGACGCATTCTGTTAAATAATATAAAACCGTGCGTTTTGTATCGAAATATATTTGACAGTAAAAGATTAGAAGGAATGACAGTTCTATGTAAAATTCAAATTAAACAAGTATTAGAACCTCTTCTTAACATTCCCTCCCTTCTTCACTGGAGGCTCATCAGCTCTGTGAGGTAGAGCAGCCTCGGTTTGTATAGCGGCTTCGTCAACATATCCGCCAAGTTCTCAACAGAAGCAACTTTACTTGCCACTAAGTTGTTATCCAGGATACATTCTCTCAAAAAGAAATATCTTCTTTTGACGTGCATGTGCTTGGTTTGATGATGGTTCTCTATAGGGTTCTTGCTAAGTTTCAGCGCGGACTCGTTATCAATGAGCAACTCCACTTTTCCAACATCAGTAGCTATTTCGTCAATTATTCTCCTTAGCCACAGGACTTCTCTAGCAGCTTCGCTGGCCGCTACGATTTCTGCTTCTGTTGAAGAGAGTGCCACAGTTTTCTGGCGATTGCTCCGCCAAGAGATAGCGCCACCTGAGTATAGGCAAATCATGCCAGATGTTGATCTTCCTGTGGTAGGGTCACCTCCGTGATCAGCATCTGTGTACATAATTATATCTTTATGCTTGCCTGTGTATGTGATGCCATAGTCGAGAGTCCCCTGGATATACCGAAATATTCTTTTGACTCTTATGACGTCTTCATTACACGGGTTTTGTAAAGTTCTAGACACCACACCCACAGCAAATGCTATGTCTGGTCGTGTGCCAACCATTAAATAGGACAGAGCACCAACTGCTTCGCGATACGGGAATTGTTCTTCGCTATCGGTACTTTTTCCTGTCGGCGGATACTTCATAATTGGCGTCGGTGCCGGCTTGCAGTTTGTCATACCAAAACGTTGCAGTATTTTTCTTGCATAGGCCTTTTGGTCTATTGTGATAGATCCGTTATTAGAGGTTTTAATCTCTATGCCAAGAAAATAAGACGCGGGCTTAGTTGTGACCTTGAATCTTTTTCTTAACTCTATGTAAAGATTCTCGACGTCATTTTTATCAGTCGCAGCCACAAGTCCATCATCAACATATAGAGCAATTACGACTTTCTTATCGCCTCTTTTCCTGATGAACAAGCATGGATCCGCAGAACTTTGCTCAAAGCCAATCTGAATAATATAGTCTGTGATACATTTGTTCCAACATCTAGGTGCTTGTTTCAGTCCGTAAAGACTTTTTTTGAGTTTACACACCTTCGATCCACTCTCATATCCTTCAGGAGGTTTCATAAAGATCTCTTCATTGAGTGTACCATACAGAAATGCTGTAGACACGTCGAACTGACCTAGTGTCATTTTCTCTTTTGCAGCAGTACTCAAGAGAGCTCTAATGGTGCTTGTCTTAGCGACCGGGCTGAAAGTGTCGTAGTAGTCAAGGCCTTTTTTCTGTGAAAAGCCTTTTATGACGAGTCTAGCCTAGTATCTTTCGATATTACCATCTGGATTCGTCTTTATTTTGTAAATCCACTTGCAAGGAATGGCTTTGCGGTTAAACGGCAGGTCAACCATTTCCCACGTGTCATTATCCTTCAGTGAATTTAGCTCTTCATCCATAGCTTTTAACCATTTGTCTTTATCAGTACTTTTCATTGCATCTTTAAATGTTTTAGGCTCCGGGTTAACTTCATCATCTTTATTCACGTTCATAACAAAATCATTGTATCTGGACGGAGGTTTTAGATGAGATCTGTTTCTGAGCGTTTTGAGTCGTTCTGTTTCTATCTCTTGTGCAGATAAATACTCGTCACTTTCAGGTTCCATCTCTATCTCTCTTTCCGATTCAATAGATCTATCTAAATCGTTTTCATCACTCGAACTGATCATCATCGTCATCTTTTTCATTTACAGTAGCAGTAGGATGTTCTGCAGCTGACGTCGATGCGATTGGATCCAGGTATGGAGGTTGCAAAAGGATTTCATTTCGTGGTGAAAAAGTCTTCTCCTGAAACGTCACATCTCGAGATCGTATGAGTGTACTGTTTGCACCAGATTCTATATCCATCATCATTGTCATATCCAATTAAGACTCCCTTCACAGCTTTCTTATCCATTTTTTTTCTATTGCATTTTGGGGTGTGTGCGTAGCAGGTGCTTCCGATAATTCTCAAATGCTTAATGTTGGGTTTCTTACTAAACCAGAGTTCATAAGGCGACTTTCCTTCTTGTGTCGGTCCTGTACGGTTCAAGATGTATGCAGCAGTATTGACAAGTTCAGCCCATAGGCCTTGAGGCATTTCTTCATGCGCATGCATCATGGCTCTTGCCGACTCTACAATCGTCCTGTTGTCTCTCTCACAGCACCCGTTCTGTTCCGGTGAATAAGGCATAGTCAATCTGTGACGTACTCCATTTTTGTGTAAAATTTCCCGAACTTTTGCATTATCGAATTCGCCTCCATTGTCGCTTAGAAGTTCTTTAACAATATGTCCAGTAGCTTTAGTCTCTGCCAACATTTGTTCAAGTTTTTCATTGACTTCTCCCTTCTCTCTCATAAAATAGATTTGGCGATATTTTGTGAAGTCGTCTTTAAAAAGAACATAATATCTTAATTTGGAATATGATTTTTTGAAAGGACCACACACGTCAGTGTGTATCAGCTCTCCAGGCTGTGACGCTCGTTCCCTGGTGCCAAATTTGCGTCGATGGGTTTTGCCAAATACACATCCTTCGCAGAGTTCTCTGTCTAATTTCAGTTTTATACCAAGCTCTGTCTCGACAACCTTCTTAACATGTGACTTATTTTGGTGTCCCAACCTCTCATGATATAATTGCATTTGGTCGGATATCTCGATGTTATTTATTTCTTGAGAGCCTTTAATGTTTTTGACATTCAATTTGTATAGTCCTCCATTTTTAGCTCGCATTCCAATAAGTAGAGTTTGTCCGCCCTCATACTTCATTACACATTTTTGGGTTCTGGATTCAAAAATTGTATTTGTTAATTTGTCTTGAGCTGATAAAACCGAAAACAGGTTCTTCTTAATAGATGGTATATACCACACGTCGTTCAGGGTAATAATCACCTTAGTACCGTATACGTCAGCATCAATGTCCAGGACTCCCTTTCCAATAGCCTGAATAGCTGCACCGTTTGCAGTTGTAACTGTGTGCGACGTAGAAAAGTATTCGAATGTTTTGAATAAATCTCCTCGATTTGTAACATGGCTGGTAGCGCCATTGTCCACGTACCAGTTGTCATGGTCGATGTCTTCCACATTGTTTACAATTGCCATTAAGTGCATGTTGACGTTTGTCGTACTTGGTTTATTAGGCGTGGGCTTGGGTGTTCTCCCATCAGCTATCCATTTCGGGCAGGTTTTCACTCTATGCCCTAATTGTTTGCAATAATTGCATTTCCATTTTTTCTCTTTACTCTTACTTTTCTCTTTCGATCTCAATACTAGAGCTTCTTCAACAACGGCCTCCCTTGTGCCACTTGCTAAATCCCTTTCATGACCGCACAACTGTGTCGTCAAGTTTTCAATATTTCGGTCACTCTTATTCATTAACAGCCAGCTTGATTTGAAATTAAAGTATTGTTCTGGAAGTGTATCCAAGATTTTGCAAATTAAAAGCATTTCTGGGAGATCATTTCCTTCAATTTCTTTATTCAACTCGTACCAGATATTCTTGAGCGTTGAAATGTGAGTAGCCATATCGCGTGATCTTCAGTCTTTTGGAAGCGAAAGAATCTCATGCAAAGTTCGTAGCTTCGATCCTCCTTTGCTCCATCGTAATAACGATGTAACTCTGTTCACATCTCACTTGACGTATTGCACCGCATGACCTTGTGCAAGGTTTCTTCGGTCATATTCGTGGTAAGAATAAGTAAGGCATGACTGTCATGACTTTGGTAGTTCTCCAATTGCGTCTCGTATTTCGACACATCTGCTGGCGATGCCGTCGCCGCCGGTGGCTGTGGCTTTTTTACTTTGCCCTGGATAATGTCTAGCGTACCTGGCGTGCTCCGTAACAGCAAAGAAACCTTAAACTTCCACGTCTGCCAGTTTGCGCTGCCTTCTAAGCGCCCAATCTCATATCTTATATTAGAACTCATTTTTCTAATTTATTGATAGATGTACACTGTAGAAATAAGCCACAAAATCCAGTTTCAGCACACTAAATATCGTATTTACGCTCTGCTACCATCACTACATAGTATAAAACAA
Source organism: Apotomis capreana (assembly GCA_947623375.1). Lineage (NCBI taxonomy): Eukaryota > Metazoa > Arthropoda > Insecta > Lepidoptera > Tortricidae > Apotomis > Apotomis capreana. The sequence continues at coordinate 12,392,336 of OX392506.1, read as the reverse complement.
AGTCGCTTTCTCTGTCCCTATGTCCCTTTGTATGCTTAAATCTTTAAAACTACGCAACGGATTTTGATGCGGTTTTTTTTAATAGATAGAATGATTCAAAAGGAAGGTTTATATGTATAATACATGCATAATTTATCAGCATTGCACCCGTGCGAAGCAGGGGCGGGTCGCTAGTGTTAAATAATATAAAACCGTGCGTTTTGTATCGAAATATATTTGACAGTAAAAGATTAAAAAGAATGACAGTTCTATATAAAATTCAAATTAAACAAGTATTAGAACCTCTTCTTAACACATTCCTATTCAACAAATCAAGGGCTGTTATTTCAGTAGCGAAGCGAGTTACAGGTTAGGTTAAATACTATGAACCCGGGCAACGTTAAATTACTTTGTTGTCGCAGTAACCCCTCATGCTGTGGCGTTAAGTTCAGCCTGGCGGTAGTTTCTCCAACGTCGGAGATTCGTGTTATAGAACGCAGCGTGGTGTTCCGGACGTGGTCGGTTCGTTTAAAACCTAGAAAGCTGCGTTCCATCGTGTCATGAGAGACTGGCAATCGCCATTTTAAGGTTCTAGATTTGATACTAATTCAAATCTAGTGACAGGTATCAAATTGAATGTTTATTTTGATTCTCTCCGTTGACAGCTGCTGTATAGAAAACATCTTAGTTAACATGTGTTCTGTATTTTAGAAGATTATTATAAATATGTGTTGTGCTTGAAAATATCATCATCATCATCATCATCATCATCATCATCATCATCATCATCATAATCAGCCTATTCTTGTCCACTGCTAGACATAGGCCTCTCCAACTGCACGCCATTGTAAGTGATCCTCGGCTACTCTCATCCAGCTTTTGCCAGCCACCCTGCACAGATCATCGCTCCACCTAGTCTGAGGGCGTCCCACACTACGCTTGCCGATCCGCGGTCTCCACTCAAGAACACGTTTACCCCACCGGTTATCGGTTCTTCGGCTAACATGGCCAGCCCACTGCCACTTCAAATTGCTAATACGGTGAGCTATGTCGGTAACTTTGGTTCTCTGACGGATCACTTCGTTCCGAATTCGATCCTTCAAAGAAACTCCGAGCATTGCCCTTTCCATAGCTCTCTGAGCGACTTTAAATTTGTGGACCAGCCCAACCGTGAGTAGCCACGTCACACGTCTCGGCACCGTATGTCGTTACGGGTAGGACGCACTGGTTGAAAACTTTCGTCTTCAGACATTGTGGAATTGACGATGTGAAGACCCGACGAAGTTGGCCATATGCTGCCCAGCCCAGCTGTACTCTTCAATTAGCCTCTCTCTCGAAGTTGTTTTTACCCAACTGCAATATTTGCCCAAGGTAGACGTACTCTTTTACAACCTTGAGAAAGCTGCCCTGTACCGCAATTGGTTCCGGACTAACATGTTCATTGAACATAACCTTGTTTTTTCCAAGTTCATCCGGAGGCTAATGCGTTTTGAAGACTCAGCTAGGCTGTTCAGCATAAATTGCAAGTCTTGCAGCGTTTCCGCCAGGATGACAATGTCGTCTGCAAATCGCAAGTGTGAAAGGTACTCACCGTTTATGTTAATGCCTTGACCTTTCCAGTCCAAGGTCTTGAACATATCTTCCAATGCATTTGTGAACAATTTGGGGGATAAAACATCCCCTTGTTTCACACCACGATGCATGGAGATAGGTTCAGACTGCCGGTTCTGTATTTGGACGGCCATGCTAGCGGCATTGTAAAGACCTTTCAACACTTGGATGTATCGCCAATCGACTTGGCATCGCTGCAGAGATTCCAAAACCGACCAGGTTTCGATCGAGTCAAAAGCCTTCTCGTAGTCCACGAACGCTAAGCACAGGGGCCGATAAATACTCTTCCGTCTTCTGTATAATCTGCCTCACTGTATGAATGTGGTCTACGGTGCTGTATCCCGATCGAAACCCCGCCTGTTCCGGGGGCTGAAACTCGTCGAGTCTTCGTGCAAGACGGTTCGTGATAACTCTCGAAAACAGCTTGTAGACGAGACTTAGGAGCGAAATTGGTCGGTAGTTTTTCAAAAGTTTTATCATCCTTTTTGAAAAAAACAGCACGACAATACTCCTACTCCACGCCTCCGGAGTACTCCCATCAAAGAGAACAGTATTAAAGATGTTTTGGAGCTCCTTCATTACCGGTTTACCACCAGATTTCAGGAGCTCAGTCGTAATACCGTCCTCTCCAGGGGCTTTTCCATTTTTAAGCTGTTTTAGAGCTATCTCGATTTCGCCTAGGCTGATTTCTGGCAAGTCTTCAGTAAAGTGGCGCGTAAGTGTGGCTCTGGAATCCTCATTTCCGGGATCAGGTTGAGTTGCGTGCGAAGCGTATAACAGGCTGTAGAAGTTCTCAACTTCCGCGAGAATCCCTGGCCTTGAAGCAACGACTACTCCATCCGCGGTGGTCAGCTTTGCCAGATGGCTTCTCCCAAGAGATTGGACAAACACTTTGGACCCCCGATTTTGCTCAATAGCTCTTTCAACAGACCGTGTGTTGGAGCATCGGAGGTCTCGTCGCAGTAGTTTACCAATTTTCTTGTTTAGAGCATGCCTTTCTGACAAAGTGACTGGTGCGTGTTCACGTCGTTCCGTCATAAGCCCGAGTGTTTCTCCCGAAAACTTCGACTTCCTGCCTTTACGCTATAATTCGCGAAATCTCACACCTTCCTCCCTGAGGATCCCGACCACACCTTCGAGGGTTTGGTCAATGTCAACGCTGTTTGTGGTTTCCAGGGCAGGAAATCGGTTCTCCAGATTTGACTGGAACGTTTCAGATCCCATTATAGTTTGGAGCGGGTTAGGTCGGGCCTGGACTTCATCAAACGAACACGTTCTAGCTTAAAATTGATATTCAGAGAGCCTCGTACAAGTCGATGATCACTACCGGTATTAAACCTATTGATCACTGAGACGTCTCTGAACATGCGCTTCTTGTCCGTTATGATGATCCGTCATTTTTTGTCATGTTGTCAGGGCTCTGCCATATCCACTTCCTTTGAGGCTGTTTCTTGAAAAACGAATTCATCAAGAAAAGCTCCTCCTTTTCGAGGAAGTTGACCAGCATTTGCCCCCTATGATTCCTGCTACCATAACCATGGAACCCTACTACCGATTCTCTGCAATTTTGTACTCCCACTTTGGCGTTGAAATCTCCCATGACAACGTTGTAGTGGACCTTAGTGGTGAAGTGTAAGGCCTCCGATATGTCCGCGAACATATCCTCCACTTCATCGTCCGAGTATGTCAAGGTCGGTGCGTAAACCTGCACAACCTTGAGGCTATACATCTCGGTTAGATTAATTACTAGGTACGCGACCCTGTTCGACACACTCGAAACTTCTACAACGTTGTCACAAAGATTTCTGTTGACCAAGAACCCTACGCCACCTTGGGGTAGCTGGTGTCCCTCTCGGTAGTACAGAAGGTGGCCAGATTCAAGCGTCACCGTGTCCTCACCCTCTCTTCGGACTTCGCTCAACCCAAGAATGTGCCACCTAATCTTTCCGAGTTCATGCTCGAGTTGCGCCAGATGCTCGTCCAGTCGTAACGTGCGTCCATTATACGTCGCCAAGGTCAGTTTGTTTTGGTGGCCTTCCGTAACCCGGGGATTCTTCGCACCCTCTACCCTGCCGTTACCGAGACCGCCGCCGTGATCTGGAATAGCAGGGCGGCCAGGAACTGGGGGCCGTGTATGGTTGGGACTTGCCATGGGAGGGTTCGCTCTAATTGCCTCGCTGAGCAGGCGGGTTGGCAATCGCAGTATAGTTATTGCACTAGTGTCGCTGCTGCCCGACACCAGTCCGACCCATTGGCAGGTGACATTAGCACGGGTCAAAATCTCTTAGTCGCCTTGACGACACCCACGAGAAGAGATGGGGGAATGCTATTCTTCAGCCGGCACTCCACGGCCACTTCAGCCGGCCCTCCACGGCCAGAAAATATAACAGTTTGAATTGCCAAGGCCCTTTGATTCAACCTTTAAAACATCGCTCGCTGGCAAACCTTCAATTTGGACTTCTGGCTCTCAGTAAGTGACCATGTTTGGGCACCGTAGGTTAGGACGGGCAGGATACATATGTTAATGAGTTTCCGCTTAAGTGACAATGGAAGATTTCCCTTCATTAGCTACTTCATGGACCAGTAGCTCTTCCAGTCATTTTCGATGCGCCGTTCGATTTCTTTGTCTTGCCTGTTGCCGAAAGACACTAACTGGCTTAAGTATACATACTCGTCAACATAGTGTATAGTCTGCCCATCTACCGCTACCCTACGTTTCGTGCTGTTAGTCATCACTTGAGTCTTAGGGTTGTTCATTCTAAGTCCAACTTGAAGGCTTGCCGAGCTGAGATCTTGGAGCATTAGTTGGAGTTCTGCCGCCGAGGAAGCGAAGAGAACAATATCGTCAGCAAAATGTAGGTTTGATAACCTTTTGTTGCCGATAACTATTCCCCTCGCCTCCCACGACGCCGTCAGGCTCTTAAAAACTTCTTCAAGTGAGCTAGTGAATAGTATTATCGAGATAAGTTTTATTTACACTACATTTAATTTTTCACGTTGTATAATTGTTAGAAAATGTAAACGGGTGTCTAATGATCGATATTACAACTTTTGATATATTTTCACTAGATATAACAACATTTGATATAATTTCATAGAATATAATCACTCAAGGGGCATAATAAACTTTTGATATAACAGCAAAGTAGATATTTCATGGTGTATAATGTTCAATGAGTATAATAGAGGTTTGATATAGATAGACGTATACCTAATATAATGAACGTATAATATAAGTATTAGTTATAAGTATAATGTCTTGTAAGATATAAAAATAAAGTATTTTTTTTTTATATATTCTTAAATAAAAGTCAAAAATCTGCACTTATTTACTGTTTTTTTATACGATCGTTGAAGTCGTATTTTTACATGTTCATATTTTTTTCCAATGCGGGGGGACGTGAGCCAGTCGACGAAGCCCCGCGAAGCGACTATTTCCGCTCTGAGGAACGCAAGGTAACTAACGAACCTAACCAGGCCAAACTAGAGGTGGTCTGAAAGGTTTTTTTTTCATGCTTCGCCAGCCTTACTCACTATTGTTTTTCCGTCCAGCCTTTTCTTTTTGCTGCTGTAGGTATAAATGATGAACACTATAATTTATTTATTTTATTTAGGAGTACGTATTCCAGATTATACCACTACTACATTATAACCACTGAGCGTTATATCGAACACAGTTATATCACATATACTTTATACCATATTAATGTTAGATTAATAGTTGTGTAGCTACTGGCACCTTGCCGTGTACTGCCAAGAGACTAGAGAAAAATATATGTCATCTCTTATGTCATTCAAAACACAGTTATATCACATATACTTTATACCATATTAATGTTAGATTAATAGTTGTGTAGCTACTGGCACCTTGCCGTGTACTGCCAACAGACTAGAGAAAAATATATGTCATCTCTTATGTCATTCAATTGGTTTCTGGGAATAAAATATCAAAACATAATTTTAATTAAGTGTTTTAATTAGAGCCCCTAAAGTTGTTATATTACAAGTGAATTATATCTGTAACCTGATGATATTTAGATCACTTCAGAATATGGCAAATATTGTTATAACAAAAGTACATTATATCCCTTAATCGTTATATCGACCAATAATATATCAAAAGTTGTTATAGCGACCGTTACGCACCTAATGTAAACATATGTGTTTGTAGTTGACTGTACTGTACATAGTGGTAGAAATTATGTGAGCTGACTATGAGTGCACGTCAACATATATTTAACTTATTTCCTTAGGTACCTTACGTTTGCATAGAAAATCAAAAGTATTTTCTAGTATCAAAACTATAATTCCTACTTGACAAAGTGTGACCAGCCGCAGGTTTTTTTAAATTTCCTGCCAAAACTTTGAGTAATATTTCATCAGCCAGACTAATAATTTTTTGTTTAATACACTAGACAATAGGAAACATAAATAGTCTAGTATTAAAAAATATTATACAAACGATTTCTATCATTCGATATTCTATCTTTCTAGCACTAGTTGATGTTACCAGTTACAGGCACCAGGCAGGCACAGTACCGTCGCATAATGTGAGCTCCTCGGTCGTCGAGTGAGCAAAAAATGACGTATAATGTGTTTACTTAAAAGTGGTTATCTGTGGTAGCAATGGATGGCATAAAGTCGAATGGTGCGCTGTGTTATGTGACTTTGTTTTGTATTTTGTAATAAAAAGAACCCAAAAGTTACAGTGTGGCCTTGTTAGGCGCGAAAGTTTTTGAGATATTAAATTGAGTGAAATTTGACATGTTTCGTGCTTAATCACGATCTTTTCATGAAATATACGGAGTATGTTGTGTCGACTTTCTAGTGTTAGTTTTCCACCAACGTAGTTTGTCGAAATGTATGTATTTTATGCAGATTCGATTTGTTTGTTCAATGTTTTGATTACTTTTAGAAGCTTAAATCTAAAGTTGATTCAAATGTAGATGTCAACACGGTAAATAAGTGTCTTATCGGAAATATAATTAAATATAGTTTTTGGTTTTCGCTGATTATACAGACATAATTTGATTATATTCACACTTTTACTATGTAAATCAAGTTATAGTCCGTAACAGAGACGAGTTTGAGGTCGATCCCTGCCGTAGTACAGTGGATAATCCGGATCCAGAATCAACATGTACATATTGTCATTGTGTCGCTCTTGCTCTATGTATTTAACACATTCATACCCTTTTATCACATTGAAGTATTTTTAGAATACCACTGTGCTATTGGAACTTGATTTTAAGTGTAAATAGTATTTTTTTATACTCAATGGAATTCAGTGTGTTTTTTTAATTGTGCAGTGTAATGAATGCACTTGGACTGTGATGAATGTGAAATGGCTTTATGAAGAACAAAAGGACCTTACAATAAATATAATTTGGAATTTATGGTGAGTAGCTACACTTTACTTAAGTTAAGTAAAATATTAAGGCTTGACTTACTTATTACTGTCCAGTTTAGTTAAGTATTACTTTTTTATTTTTTACGAGTTTTATTTTCTTGGTCTGAGAGTAGCAGTTTCAAGAAACTGGAAGACAACATTTTTCCAATCTAATCATTATGTTGATTCATATTTTTGAATTTGCTTCACTAATGTATAATTTTAAATTTGTAGTTTTTTTTTGTCTATATTAACAATGCTTTTTTAACTAAGTAGACTACCCATACTAAATACTAATCCTGTGAGTGTGACACTACGTGAAATAGTTAGGGTAACGGTGTTTGACACAGTCTTATGGCCACATAAGGCCAAACAGCCTTAAATTAGGATGTCTGCCAAAGTATTTTTTTTTAATGAAAGTGTAGCACTAGTTTCAAAAACATTTAAAGTGTATTGAGTTAAATGTTTGTGGACAGTAACAGTCAGTGTCTCATAGGCCAACCAAAGCCAAATACTATGCAATATGCTATAACATCCATGCTTCTAAAAGTGTTTATAAGAATTAAGTATGTGTAGCTAAAAGCTTTTGGCACAGACAAGCTATTTAACAACAATCACAAAAGATTTATTTTGATTTACTTGAATTATGAACCATTTTAAGCTTAGTGCTATAATTTTTTTTTCTAATCAACCATAGATCAAAGCAGAAAGGTTAAAGGGGCTAAGATAATCAGCTTAACTGACTTAAGCACCATTTAAGAAATAAAAAGTTAAGAGGTCTTGTTGTTGTACACTTACCCATTAGTAGAAATGGTAAACCTTCATCTGCTTTCAATGATTTCCCTAGTATTGCTGTGCAGTTAAGGGGTGTGCAAGGAAAAATCCAGATAAATTATAAACTGACAGATTTCACAATTTTACAGTGAAATATAAATATCAATTTTGTATGTTTGTAGTAGTATATTATATTTATTTATTTATCATATGGCATTACAAAACACATAAATAAAAATATATATTTTTTATGTTCATACCTGTGCTAACTCGGGGCACAGATACTAGTGATGTAGCAAAATATTTTATCAACAAAAAAATTATCTATGTTACTGTCAACATCTAGATGTTATTCAACATAAAAAGATCATTTAATTTCCCTTATTTTAAATATAAAAAACAATAAACTATATCAAAATGTGCAAATAGTTTGTTTTAAAATAGATTTTACAATGCATGTGCTCGAAAAGAGTGTATTCTAGGCATTCAAACTGTGCGGAAAGTACTACTTTTCCACACTAGTGCTTTTTACTTTTCAATTTTTTTTAAATTCCTAGCCGTACCTGACATAGAGGTTTTATTATTTACAAAAAGTTTGATATATAAGTCAAAAACCGATTATTATCACGTATAAAAGTACAATAAAAACAATATTTCATTAATTAATTCATTTAACACGTCATTAATTACATTAGATATAAAATTTGATTAATAAACGAACTTTAAATTGTTATTCATTAAATAAATTTGGCTGAATGTACACGCGCTTGTGCCATTTTGACATAAGACGAATATTAAAAAAATACTTTTGCACATGCGCAGTAGTAGATATGTCGAGCGCGGTTTACAAATAATTCCGCCATTTTTATTTATGTCTAGTTTATTTTGAAGTTGTTTTGTGCAAATCTGCTGAAATAATGGCGAGTTAAAGGGACGAATCATGAATTTAAACCCGTAAAATGTTATTGAAGAAATAAAAAAAGGATCAAAACACTTTTTTTCCAATGTAAACAGTCTTTGTGAGTATTAAAGTATTTTCTATTTTCTCGTACATGCATAGTAAAGTCTTGTACGGAACTCGTGTGTAAGATGATTTCCGACTCGTGTTTGTTTAACCACTCGCTCGTACCTCGCTCGTGACTAAAATTCACACTCGTCTGAAGTCACCTACCTTCCACACTTGTATCGTAAATAACTATAATAGTATACAATCAACATTTTTTCCATATTCTGCGGTATTAAAGATTGCCGTTTAGATGAAAATATCCACTTCATCAGACACAATATCGAACCTTTTTATAGTAATCGAGAATTTGCAATGAACACATGTATGTAGGTATTAATATATTATATCGTCATTTTTTTATCGATATCAAATCCTTAGAATGTGCTCTGAGTTAACACAGGTATGTTTATCTTTTCTGTTTGGAAATGAGTTATAAAAAAAAAATACAAAATATTTTCATTCAAGATATTTAACAAATTATGAACTATGTTGATTTGAATTAAACTATGGAGAGGAGTATGTTGGGAGTTAGGAAAGCGGATAAACTAAGATCAACCACAATCAGAACGAAATCAAAGGTCTATGACATCATACAAAAAGTTAGAAGATTAAAGTGGTGCTGGGCAGGTCATGTCATAAGAGGAAAGGAAAAATGGTGCAAGCTAGTTACAGAGTGGTACCCAAGGGAAGGACACAGAAAGAGAGGGAGACCACAGAAGAGATGGGACGATGATATATGTCAGGTGGCAGGAAAAACATGGCACAGAGTCGCACGCGACAGGCACGAATGGAAGAGGCTGGAGGAGGCCTTTGTCGAGGGGCAACCAGATTTACAGCAAAAGAGCAAAAGACAAATATTACAAGCAAACTAAATAATAATAGGTTTAATAATTATTGTCTATTGTAAATTATTCACATTGACGCCGAGAGACCTTATACATCTCTGTGGAATTAAATTAATTAAGTAATTATATTTTATTGCATGTTGTGACACCTAGAGACTTTATACATCTCTGGGTATATTTAATATTTTAAATTGATCGTTAAAATTTTATTTTAATATTCCTACCTAACATTGATTTGGAGTATCTATATATCTCCTATACGTGTACGCATGTAATAATTAGTTATAGTTATAACACTAATGTAATGTAATTAATTGTTCTAAGTATTGTTTACGAAAAAATGACTTACTGTTGAGTTTCTTTCGGCTTTCTTCTCAACAGCGGTCTCCTCTTGCGAAATGCCGGTAGATTCACAATCTGACTTGTAAAAGTGCCCTTGTGGCCTACTTACTGAATAAATTATTTCATTTCATTTCATTTCATTTCATTTCATTTCATAACAAAATCTGAATGTATAAGGCTAAAAATAAATAAATAAATAAATATTTAACAAATTAATAGAAAATCAACTCAACAACATAAATTTTCCTATCAACCAGGAAAAATCAACTAATAAAACAGATGGGAAATTTATTCAAAAAGCTTAAATTTTCTTATATATTTACTTTATTGCACACATCAAACTAGTACAAATGGCGGACTTAATGCCATAAGGCATTCTCTACCAGTCAACCATAGGGCTAAACAGAAACGTTGGGTTAAACAGAAATTCTGGTATTGATATACTTATACTACCACAAACAGTAAAATGAAATGTACTATTGGTGGATTCTTTCCTTGCATGCTGCAAAGTTGTATAACTTTTAGTGGCATGGTGTCCATTGAACCCGGTTCCCACCAACTAGCGCTCTTCAAGACACAATTGTCTATGGCTACATGAGAAAAACTAAAAAATTGGCATCGTCTAAATTTTAGTATCTTCCTCGACTTGTCCTGAGTTTTTGCTTGATGCTACACCGCTAGTGCTATTTATTTAACTTGGTGATTGTGTTACTCAGGTTCTTGACATTTACTGGATTAGTAAAATAATATTGAAAAAAAAAAGTGTGTGTGTCAGCTCCGACGCACGACTGGAGTTTACTCTTCAGGCCAGGCGCGCACCACGATTTTTAGGGTTCCGTAGCCAAATGGCAAAAAACGGAACCCTTATAGATTCGTCATGTCTGTCTGTCCGTCTGTCCGTCTGTCCGTCTGTCCGTCTGTCTGGCCGTCCGTATGTCACAGCCATTTTTTTCCGAAACTATAAGAGCTATACTGTTGAAACTTGGTAGGTAGATGTATTCTGTGAACCGCATTAAGATTTTGATGCAAAAATAAAAAAATAATAATAAATATTGGGGGTTCCCCATACTTAGAACTGAAACTCAAATTTTTTTTTTCATCAAACACGTACGTGTGGGGTTATGGATAGGTCTTCAAAAATGATATCGAGGTTTCTAAAATATATTTTTTCTAAACCGAATAGTTTGCGTGACAGACGCTTCCAAAGTGGAAAAAAGTTGGTCCCCCCCCCCTCTAACTTCTAAAATAAGAAAATGAAAAATCTAAAAAAAACATATGATGTACATTACTATAAAAACTACCAACGAAAATTGTTTTGAACGAGATCTAGTAAGTAGTTTTTTTTTTAATACCTAATATTAATACCTAACTTTGCACCTAATTTATATGGGGCGCTATACATACCAGGTGCAAACTTAACTTAACCACTTAGGGATGGAAAGTGTTTGTACGGAACCCTCGGTGCGCGAGTCCGACTCGCACTTGGCCGGTTTTTTTTTAGTCGCGATAATTTTGTCGCAGAAATAAGCGTACTTATGGGTTTATGAAAATCGTGGTGCGCGCGCTCTCATATAAACCCATATCTTGTTGCATTTATGCGACAACATTATCGCGCGACTAAAATCGTGGTGCGCGCCTGGCTTTAAGAACGATTATAAAATATATACTCAATACTCAATACGTTTATTGCACATAATGATTATATAGGTGGAAGACCGATCTAAATGGGTCACCCTGTATAATATCGGTTGACAACCAAAACTCACCAATAAACAAATATCTATAGTATAGGATCCCAATATAAAACGACCTTCACCGAGATGTTTATTTGATGAAATGTATTTTATATTTAATTTAATATGTCAATAAATATATTGCATATGGGTTGCCTCACAAATTTTAGTCCAGGGTATGTTTAGTTAAAAAAAAAAAAAAAAATTAACATTTCACCGGTTGATTATTAGATAAATTCATAATAAAATAATCTTTAATTTTATTTAATTTCAATTCAATAATCAGACCGTTGCAAAATGCTAGTAGGTATAGATTTACCTGTTTATACCTGGCTACCCGATAGTTGTGACGGGAAAAGAATAGGCAACCTAACGTTTGCATATTCTATGGGCTTCATACTTTCGATTGGTATAGAATTTATCTAATATTAATCAAACCGGTGAAATGGTTAAAACATTTTTTTTTATTAATAATTAAACATACCCTGGACTAAAATTTATGAGGCAACCCATATGCAATATATTTATTGACATATTAAATTAAATATAAAATACATTTCATCAAATAAACATCTCGGTGAAGGTCATTTTATATCGGGATCTTAGTCTATAACGCTTAACGCATAACCTGCTAAATTAAGAAGTCGTATTTTTACCCCGATCGTATACTGAAATACGACTTTTTAAATTAGCACGGCAGATACGTTCGATTTTATACTCCATATTTTTCATACCCCGGGCTTATATATGAAAATCGATTCTTAAGGAGTAAACTCCAAAAATATTTCTTGACTTTTTCATCCTATTTTGTCTATAATAATATAATAAAATTCTTTATTCAGCAACCATAAGTGTTATCTATGTTTCAGTCAAGAAATACTGTTGTTATTCTGTGTGTTAGTCTGGGTTAAAAAATATTTTAGGATCCATAAGTGTTATCTATGTTTCAGTCAAGAAATCCTGTTGTTATTCTGTGTTAGTCTGGGTTAAAAAATATTTTTTGGATTTCTGGAGCGAATATTTACTAAACTGCGGACTTTATGAAAAAATGATGTTTGAAGACCCCTATTATTTTTAAAAGACTATATTCAACGACACCCCACAAACTAGTGTTAAAATGAAAAAAAAAAAAACACCCCCACTTTAGGTGTATGTGTAGGAGGTACACGAAAAAAAGTTTGTTTTTAGTTTTTATTTTACCGTTTTGTCGGCGTGATACATACACATACTTATACCAAATTTCAGCTTTCTAGAACTAATGATCACGGAGCTAAGCCGCGGACGGACAGACAGACAGACGGACAGACGGACATGGCGAAACTATAAGGGTTCCTAGTTGACTATGGAACCCTAAAAATGACAAGCAGTATGCCGTAAGTTAATATATAAGTATTTAACATAGCACTTACCTAGTTGGTTAAGTACTAAGTTATGATACTGTAGTAATCTTTATCTACATAAAATATACCAATGAAAGTTGAATAAACTATATATTAAAATGAAGTACAATAATTAAGGTTTAAATTTGTCAATATCATTCAAAATGGCCTCCTTGGGCCTGAACACAGGCCTTCAAACGACGAGGCCAGTCATCAATAGCGGCACGCACGGTTGTCATATCTAATTCCGTCACTGCCTTAACTATGGCCTGCTTGAGGGAGTCAAGATTTGTGTGGGGTTTACCACAGGCTTTCTCCTCAATAACCTGCCATATGGCATAATCCAGGGGGTTGAGATCCAGGCTGGAGAACGGCCAGTCTTCGTGGGCAATAAAGCCAATTTTGTTCCTTTGAAACCAGGCTTGACTTGTTTTTGCCTTATGTGCAGGAGCTGAGTCCTGTTGAAAAATCCATGGCTGGTTTTGAAATAGGGCATGGCTTAAGGGCTTCACTATTGGTTCGAGAACGGTTTCCTGGTAAACTTTACACCAGTTTTCACACCTTTTTCACAGAAATGTACCTGTGTTAGCCCTGACCTGAGTATGACACACCCAGCCAAATCATCACATAAGAGGGATGATGGCCTCGTTGCACTCTAGGAACAGCCGCACTCGCCTCTTGACTGTTTTTTGCATACACTCTGTCATTCTGGCGGTCCTTCAATGGTAAAAAAAAAATCATCTGTAAATAGTATTTTTCGGTGGCCATTTTGTGCGTACCGCTTCAGTATCACGTGACTTCTCTTCAGCCTCATAGTCTTCAATTGTCCATTAAGCAAATGACCTTTTCGTCTGCGGTAAGCGTGTATAGTCCAAGGTCTTCATTGATAACTTTTTTTAGGAGGCTTCTCTTCACAGACATCTGAAGTGCCAAGAACTTTTGCTTCCGGACGGGATTTCTTGCGATTCTCGCCTTCACTGCCTTAATTAGAGCTGGGGTCCGAACGGTGCGTGGTCTTTCAGACCTCTTGCGGTCATCGAAGCTCGAGAGTGCTATTGTACCTATTAATTGCGCGATAAACGAATTGTTTGTTGGTTTTGAGATTTTGAAGCAACTTTCAAATCATGTTTGGCGGGTGCCCACATTTGTGCAATGCAATTACAGCGACACGATTCTCTTTTAGACCCCAATCCATTATAAATACGACGTGATAAGTGTTATGTGTGGTATATAATTATAGCTCACAAATCCACCATATTGTGCCATTTTTTATTTTTTCGGTAGCATTTGTTTTAACGCGAAAAAAGAAGTTGCAAATCGTTTTTTTTTTTTTTTTTGAAATGAGCCTTTGCAGGTGGGCCTGCGTGTATGCGGCCCGTAACTGCACGTCTGATTTTGTCTCAGCCACTGAGCAGCAGAGACTAGCGAGAGGAGAGGGGATGCCAACCATCGAAAAGATGAGCTGGACTTTTGGTTAGCCCTCATGGATAACTAAAGAGTTTATTGTGAAGTGGAAGCAGTCCGCTGCGAGGCTGGAAGTCTTAAAAGAGGATTGAACCGGCTCCCGCCGAAGCGAGCGTCTCTGTCTGTCTGTCTGTGAACGTCGTGAGTGACACGAGGGCGTGTGAACGAGGGTCTGCGTCTGGCCCTGTCCGCCCTAAGCTGGGCAAGAAGTCTGGAGTCCTCTTCCTTTGCAAATCGAGTAACAGAACTTAGTAACCAACTAGGTACAGTGTTATGCTTCTCAGGTACGGATTTATTACAAAAGTTGTTCCTATAACCACCACAGGACTTGATAATACTTTATTCCTAGTAGTTTGTCACACATGCTAAGTCAGCTTCTTTAAACTGAATCCCAAGTCGTTACTTTGATAAAGTATTGTATCTGAAACCAACCTCTTAAGTAACCATTTACTTGCGAGTTTTTTTATGAGGCTAATTTAAATGTCCTAGGTTAAAACGTCTAGTGGTAAATAATATTTAAATTTTCACCATAGATAAAAAAAAAAGAAACATGCATTTTCATAGAATTATCCCTCGGGAAAAAGGTACTAAGTGCATAGGTACGTAGTACGTGATAAAGAGTTACTACGTTTTTAGAATAAGCCGTAATTGCGTTTTATTGGTTGTTTCTATAAAATACGACGCAATTGATCGTGGGGCGTGGCTACACGATCGACCGACGCACGCGTGTGCGCCTCTATAAGTGGCAACAAACTTTCGCCAATTTCACCCAATCAAAGGTGGTAAAACCCGCTAATTTGTACTTGTTTGCCACGTTAGGGTTCATACTTGAGCCAAATAATATAATGTAGTTTAGTAAAAAAATATTTACAGTAATGATTAATTTATTTAAGGGGCTCCCTACAGAAATCAGCCAATTTGATGATTTTTACATCGTATCTAGTTTGTGGATTATAGAGTTATAATGTCCTATTTAATATATATTGTAGTATGGTCTATGCTTAACACTTTGTAGTGACCCGAATTTTGATTTAATGACTGTGTATTTTATAAAAAAATATTCGGTGAAGGACCAAAAATACACTAATCTCGTTTCTACTTTTACCCCCGGTGTATATGTAGAAAATATCTTACATTTTATTGTTCTAAACCATATTCCACAAAATTTGTTGTGAAGCTTTTTCTATTTTTCTCAATACTTTTCGAGAAAAACGCAAAAAACCGTTTCCACAACTTTTTCCCCGAAAAAATCGTAAACTTTGACGGCCTGTATCTCAAAGTCAGTGACATGTGAAAGGTACTTGATACGGTATTTTGTTGTGGAAAAACTATGTTATTATGATTAGCTATTTATAATATGGGAAAATCTATCGCAACAGATCGAAGGTCATTGAGAGCGGGGAGCCCCTTAAGTCCTTCGTCGGAAAAACCGACCCGAGATGCGGATTGCACACCGTATATCGCAACATCGTGCTCATACTGAATTAGATACTTACTCAAACTTGTTTACCAAAATATAAGCATCATGATATTCACGATACACGCCAATATTATGTGCATTAATTATTAAAAAGACAATTTTATCAAAATACAGTAGAAAAAACTGTATAATCGATTTTGCACTCTATTGTAATTTTCTGTTGGTACGAAAAAATAACACACATTTAAAATTCAGATGTCAATATTTGACATAAGTAGGTGCGTGCGTGGTAACAACTCTGGCGACTACTTTTTTTTTAGTAGGTCGGATCGGGAACTTACTACTAAAGGTCACTGTGATCCTTTTGAAAGACGTTGGTACCAGTAGTAGGCACTAGGTGAGCCTAAAACAAAAACTGCATTCACAAGACTGATTCTGAACTGAGCTGGTTCGCAAGTTTCGCAACGTAAGTAATTTATGTTTTTTTTGGACGTTATCGAATGACGAGCGGTCGCTAGAATTGTCTGTAAAAGTGCGTCAGCAGAAAAAAAATGACTGCGTCACCATTAAGGGAACTGTCTCTTATGAAGTTATGACGTGGTCTCGATAGCCTGACGGACGGAAGGACGGACAATAAAGTGATCCTACAAGGCAGAAGGGTTTTTCCTTTTGAGGTACGGAACCCTGAAAAGTACAAATTCACACGTTTGGGTGAATATATCCAAACGCATTATTTCATGCGTTTCGATTTATTCTTTCGCATTTCTTGCCTGAGTCATATAAATAAGCTACTTATATTTTTATGTCTTTATTAATTTAGGGGCAGGGTTAAATAATGAATAACTCAGTCACTCATGATTTTTGCTACATTTGTCATTATTTTGTTAATCACACGGTTATTCACGTTATTGAATATTAAAATATCTATATTGAAAAGAGTCTAGTGTATTCAAACATTTAATTTTTTGGATTATTAATAGGATAGGAGGATATAACCAGTTTTTTTTTAATGTACAATGTAACTATGTACATTGTACATAGTTACAATTATAATTGTATTTTGAACTTCCAAAGAGTATCTACGGAATGTGAAATGTTAAAAGAACGTGTATTTTATGAAAAGACCTACAATGTCGACGTCGTTGATTTAAATAACTATTTGCATAGAAATATACACGTTTTATTCGCTAAAATTAAAAAGAGATAACTATTTTTTTTCTAAAAGCATTCTGATAAGATGATCTCTTTTTCCGCTACTGTAGGTTGTATTTGTCGTATGAGAAAAAAAAGCGTTCACAGTTGTGTTAATATAGAAAACCGGTCAAGTGCGAGTCGGACTCGCGCACCGAGGGTTCCGTACAAACACTTTCACTCCTTAAGTGGTTAAGTTAAGTTTGCACCTGGTTTGTATAGCGCTCCATACAAATGAGGTGCAAAGTTAACGCAACCAATCCCGTTTATTGTATGGAAGCCCCCCTTAAATATTTATTTTATTTTATTTTTAGTATTTGTTGTTATAGCGGCAATAGAACTACATCATCTGTGAAAATTTCAACTGTCTAGCTATCACCGTTCTTGTGATACAGCCTGGTGACAGACGGACGGACGGACGGACAGCGAAGTCTCAGTAATAGGGTCCCGTTTTTACCCTTTGGGTACGGAACCCTAAAAACCGCCCTAGCATGTCGGGCCACGCTCAGTGTAGGGTTCCGTAGTTGCTCATCCTTCACAATAGACGAGCTTAAAACAGCGGTTCTAAGCCCGCGGTTTAAATTACGAGAAAATTTTCAAAGGTTGTAAAGGCCAAAGTAACTGTAATTACTTATTACCTTCTGGAAGTCAACTTACGTCCTTTTAAAGAAAATTATGAAATGCTGCGATAACTCAAAAACGGCTCGACCGATTTTATTCAATATAGTTTTCATTGAAAGTACCTACTTATAAGGCCTCATTTTCATGTATTTTTCCATAATTTTTTGACCCGTGGTTGAAAAGTTAGAGAATGGGGGGACGCTATTTTTTTGATTTCCGGAGTGAATATTTACAAAACTGCTGACTTTATCAAAAAGTAATGTTTGAAGACCCCTACTATTTTTAAAAGGCCTATTCAACGACACCCTACACACTAGTGTTGGAACCAGAGATGGGCAAAAGTTAATCGATTAACGATTAATATTAACTTTTTTAATCTCGATTAACGATTAAAATTGACGATTAGTTAATCTAATCGTACGAGTTCCGATTAATTTAATCTCGATTAAGTTAATCGTCGATTAATTTTTAGCGATTACATTTTTAATCGATTAGTTAATTTGATTAATTTTTCTCGATTAGATTAACTAATACCTATAAGATAAAATAAGATATTTTTTGTAAGTCCAAGTCCCTGTCTAGAACTTCTTAGAGTACTGCACTATAAAAAGCATCTAGTATTACTGTAACAAGAGGGAAGAGGGAAGAGGGAACGGTCGGATACAAAGGTATCCGAACCAAAGAAGTTTCTAAAGGTACTTTTTCTGTCCCTGGACAAGACATATTGTATTTCCGTAAAAAGCACAAAATGCGCGTGTTCCAACTTTTAATCGCGAAATTAATCGTGAAATTTAATCGATTAAAATGACGATTAGTTAATCGTTAATCGAAGACTCTCTCGATTAAGTTAATCTAGATTAAATTAATCGCGATTAACTTTTACGATTAACTTTTTTAATCGATTAATTAATCGTTTAAAAAATTAATCGATTAATGCCCATCTCTGGATATACGTATATGCAGCGGGACCCCATGTAATTTAGGCTAGGTTTAAGTCCTAGATATAATCGAGTTGGTATATATTTCTACCTCTCGATTTATGTACTTTTAAATTTCTACCTTTGCAAATTAATGAAAAAAAAAAATGGTTTTGTGCCAGCGGGGCCCTTTGTTAATTGTGAGTTTACAGACTAAATGAATTACTATTCATGGAGCCTCTTATTTCTACCTTCCAAATAACTTTTCACTACACCCTAGATATAAATAGTTTTTGAGAAATACGCGTTTGAAGCATTTGTCCTTCTAGCAGGGCCCTTTGGTATTTAGTGACTTACATGACCCCACGTCAGGGACACGAAAAAAAAAATGTTTATAGTTTTTATTGTACCGTGTTGTCAGCGTGATACATACACATAGTCATACCAAATTTCAGGTTTCTAGTACTAATGATCACGGATCTAAGCTGCGGACGGACGGACAGACGGACATGGCGAAACTATAAGGGATCCTAGTTGGCTGCGGAACCCTAATAGGCATGATGTAAAAAGCTGACAATATTCCGTATATTTCTGGAAAATCAAAAGAATTTAAAGGGCATACATGCAAAGTTTTGGAAAGTTTTCGTCTGCACATCATTCGAGGTACCTACTGGACATCAGTTGGAAAGACCTTGCACCGGCGCTTGGCAAAATTTAAAGTGCGATGAAGCTGTATGTAGCCATGAACAAATCCGTTATTTCCGCCGCCGCCGCTTACTTAGGTAGATGTGTACTTCCGTTTATTAAGACGTCATAGGTTTCACAGTAATGCGATGACCACGATTTAGGTTATTCTGCTTTGGTCGTTTGTTGGTCCTTCGAATCTTGCATCCGACTTATCAAATAGGTATACTTTATGTTTGTATAGGTATTGGAAACTATTTATACACTTCTTTGTTTTATAGAACATACATGTGATGAGTCAAACACAACTTCTTCGGTTAACAATACTTTTATTGCATGTATGATTCACAACGTAATTCACAGATCACACGCTATGCTACTTAAATGCACAGTGAAAATCAAATCACGATAACCGTGCTCGAACCAAGATAGGGAATGACCCCTTTCTCCTAACCGCCACTCGTTTTATATTATTTTCTGATAATATCTCAGACGGGTAGATGTAAAGGCCCACTCCTGCGACTACCCTCATCAAATCTCCTTGATCAGCGGGCGGATCCAGAACACTATTTGATTGGCTACCTTCTATTTATACTCGTAACCTAATCAACAGAAACTAACTTGAATCGTTTCTATAACTATTGAAATATCACATACATAATTAATATAATAATAATAATGTTTCTGTCAAAAATTACATTTTAGTGGCAAGCTTTTATAGCCGACTGTACTTTTCTTTGGATATCCATCAAATGCTCACTGAGACGATTCTAAAGAGCCCAAGCTCGGTAGGATTGCTTTTTCTATTATAGAGTTCCTATGGCCACCTTCCGGCTCCATCATCAGATCAGCCCCATGGTACGATATTATTGTATTGTCATCACAGTTAAGTAAGTATGCAAAATTTCAGCTCAATCGGTTGACGATATCTGCTTCAAAATTGAGTTGCAAGATTTCACCCGAACAAACATACTTTAAACATACCATGCAAGCTAAATAAAAACTTGTAAAAAAGCTATGGTTACATTACTTACATTGATTATTTTGTTATATATATATCGTGTCATAATGTGATTACATTTGGACGTAGGGTTTACTCGGCTAATTCCGAATGGCGGGTAATTCCGAAAATTACTATTATCTAATAAACGGGGTAACATTTTTTGCGCTAGCAATACATCCTCAGATACTATACACTTCTACAGTAAGAAGTGGTGCTAGCGCAAAAAATGTTACCCCGTTTATTACATATCAGTAATTTTCGGAATTACCCGCCATTCGGAATTAGATTATTCCTAGAAAATAGAAAAATAACGTATGGCATATTTCATAGACTAAACGAACAATTAAAAGAATATCGCAGCCCTGGAGTTAGTTTTGATAGCGTGTTTCATTCTAAGTAAGATCCTGAAAATGTTCAGTCGAAATAGATACCCACATAGTCCACATCCCTACAATAAATAGACAATGACCTGAATTATCATAACAAAACGAGAATTAATCGCGTTCAAAAAGGTGTTTAGTATTTAATTACTTCGGACGTACATGGATGGTCTCGAAGGGTTCACTGAGGTAATTAAATAAACACCTTGTAAACACCTTTTTGAACGCGATTAAGTCCCTTAGAAAATCGCTGAAATAAATATAATAACGAACAGAATGTTCATGTCTACCTGGTAAATAGATCTGGTAAGTGCGACTTGACTGTATTAGGGTCTTGTTCCTATATAAACCTGCCCGTTTCAAGCTTAAATCAACCTCACGTAAAGGCCGACGGAATTTTGTTGAATCATGTATGTACTTAGGCAATGTGGCTCTGGTGTGGAGTGGTCGATTTTTATTATCTTGAGAGTGGGTGCGGTCGGGAGCGGCAGGCCAAACATCGACTCGACGAGATCGATAGCATACGTATGTGCTGGTCGATCACTTCTACATGTAGGTACCATGTCGTAACGCAGGCTTTACGGAATATAGCATATATGGTTACTTAATACTTACGTATATATTTATCTACCTATTAGTACATATTTAATTTTTTATTAGAGCTAACTACTTAGTTTGATAATTCCTCCGACCGACATTTATTTACTTTATTAACAAAAGGTTTTATCTGTTTTGTAACGGTATACTGCAAATTCAGCTAAAACTTGCTGATAAGATATCTTTCATCAGTTATTCGGTTCTATTAATAGCTCGGCAAATATCAAGTCGAAGTCGAGGTTACAGATATTAACTTCGACACGACTTGTTTGACGTAACGAACTACTCACAAGTTTAACATCTTATTAAAACCACAATGTTCGATGGACACTTGTTTTACTTCTAACACTCCATTTATCTTTAATTTGTGTGAAACATAAACAATTAAAATGCTCAATCGGCACTAATTAAACTAGTTCTCTGTTCCACTTCCAATAGCTGAATTGACCAGTTTTTGGTTGCACTGGAAGACTTGGTATGGTGATTATTGTGTTTTTTGCCGGTTTTAATTTTGTCAATGCGGTCAATTAAAATGTCTTGGATCTATCGTCATATTCAACGCGTAAACGGAGATAACCTTTGCAACATTTCCCGAGATTAATTTATCAATAATGCTGAAGAACCGGTCGCTCGCGCGTCCAGACGAGCTCGTAGTGGACCTAAGCACTAAATCATCGTATGTATCCACCATAACAAAAATAGATACAAATCAAACCACCTTTCGTATATCTCAGCTTGATAGCGGTTAATTTAGTATGCTTATCTACATAAACACTATATACAGTGTGGAGTCTTGTACTTTATGTCTAAGCTACAGTGGCGTGGCGTAAATAAAAAGTCAAGGCAAGCCGAGGTAGATTTCGCTTAGTTTTTCTTCAGTAGCAATGGTGCTGAATCAATAAAAGTAGACAAGTCGGTAGGAATCAGGTTCTATGAACCCCACGCCATTGCTATACAAGTATTGGTGTTTTGTGTCTTCCCTTTCGTGATATGGTAATTTGACTGATTAGAAATGCTGAAAGAAATGCGTCTCTACCGTAATTGCTTACGAGGAAATACCACTGCTTATTTTTCCATACAAATCGAGATTTCGTTCTCGTCTGTTTCCTCCTCCAAAACTTGACCAATACTTGCGAAATTGTAGAAACTAAAACAGACGAAAATTTAACCCTTGATTTGTATAACCCGGTTACGTTAAGTTAGGAACTCATTTGTTTGCGACGCCATACTTACCAGGTGCAAACTTAACGGAAACTAATAGTATGCGAACAGGAGCAGTGATATATCCTGTTAATTCACTAAAAAAAAACAGGATTACCGTCTGCCACGTCATTCATATTTAATTATCATATCATTACTTGAATTACAAAGGCACTAGAGTTACGTATTTATAGAGCGATGAACTATGGGAATAAGCGATTCAGATTTTGTTCTACAACTTTCATTGTTCTATTATCAATTTATCAGTTAATGTTTGGGATGCGCGGCATGTAAATAGCTGTAAGCGCGTTACCTTTTTATTTAAGTCTAAAAATAACCTGACAACGTTATCGCTGACGCTATCTCAAGGAGAGATCACGCCGCCAAAGCCGCATCAGGACGGTTACTCCGATGTTTGAAATTCGAATGATGTATCGCGCTGTTTCGCTGATTCAAATATTGTTTAACACGAGATCGAGAGAGATGGCACAGTACGAACTTCGAAGTTCGAGCTTCAGAGTATTTCTTCTGTGCGAGGATCGCGGGCCACTTTCGCTCTCGTGCACCCAGATTATAGCTGGTTATAGCCGACATATAATATTACCTACTGGGATTCAATTCGACGTTACCACTGACATCTATCCGAGATATCTCTACTATATGTCTACGTTTGCGATATGCGCCTTTAAGCCGAAACGACATTCTCTTTCTCATTTATATGAATATAGGTAGGTTAAGTATTCTATTTAGATAGGTATATAATCCATACTACTAGTCATATCGCTGCAGTTAAACAAAGGTTGTCTATCTTCCTTCAAATATCAATTTGTGAATGTGACAAAGACGATATATTGCTGATCGTAAAGCCTTGTCGAACTAGCGTTCTAATCATGGCACTTCGTATATCCTAGCGGAAACATCAAATAAATAAATAAAATCAAACGCATCAACTGTCTGATGTTGATCTGCTCTTATCTACTCACTAATACGCCTAACGTACGTCTATAGCATGATCATTGAACTCTATTTATTCATGATAATTTTAGCTGTTGTAATTAATTAGCCATTTATCTTGCGGTCTCGTCATCTCCGTGGGCAGCGGCAGACAGTGGCGTGTTGTCAAAACAGCAGCACGTCAATTGGTCTAATCGGTGTCCGGCTGCGAGGCAATTACTTACTTGACAGCATGGAAGCAATTCCTACATTTAAGGGCGGAAAGCGCACTGCAGGAAGACTTCCCTTCCCGTTGCGCATCTGTTTAACCACATGCATCTGATCTGAGTAATGAGTCTTCTTTCATGTAAGGTTTTTTTTTTTCATTTGAAAATCGTATCCGTTACATGAATTTAGTTTAATTTTCTAATTACGTTTGATATACGTGTAAATTTTTTCTTCAGTGGTTCGCCTTTTGAAACCTTAAGAAGTTGTAGCATATTATATTAATCTGTGGTTGTAGTGTGTTACAGTTTAAATAAATGTGCTATGTAATATTAGTGTTGTTTGCGTTTGTGACAGTTGCGGCTAGTGCGGTGAAGGCGTCGGCATGTGGCGCGGCGCGCGGGTGCTTGTGCTCGCGGCGCTGAGCCTCCTGGCCGGGCCGGCGCTGGCGCTGCACAAGAAGTACAACATCACCATCGGATACCTGCCCTCCATCAAGGGCGAGCTGCGCGACCGGCAGGGGCTCGCCATCTCCGGGGCGCTGTCTATGGCGCTCGAGGAGGTTTGTTCACTCTACACCTATATTCGGGTGCTGCACAAGTACAACATCACCATCGGATACCTGCCCTCCATCAAGGGCGAGCTGCGCGACCGGCAGGGGCTCGCCATCTCCGGGGCGCTGTCTATGGCGCTCGAGGAGGTTTGTTCACTCTACACCTATATTCGGGTGCTGCACAAGTACAACATCACCATCGGATACCTGCCCTCCATCAAGGGCGAGCTGCGCGACCGGCAGGGGCTCGCCATCTCCGGGGCGCTGTCTATGGCGCTCGAGGAGGTTTGTTCACTCTACACCTATATTCGGGTGCTGCACAAGTACAACATCACCATCGGATACCTGCCCTCCATCAAGGGCGAGCTGCGCGACCGGCAGGGGCTCGCCATCTCCGGGGCGCTGTCTATGGCGCTCGAGGAGGTTTGTTCACTCTACACCTATATTCGGGTGCTGCACAAGTACAACATCACCATCGGATACCTGCCCTCCATCAAGGGCGAGCTGCGCGACCGGCAGGGGCTCGCCATCTCCGGGGCGCTGTCTATGGCGCTCGAGGAGGTTTGTTCACTCTACACCTATATTCGGGTGCTGCACAAGTACAACATCACCATCGGATACCTGCCCTCCATCAAGGGCGAGCTGCGCGACCGGCAGGGGCTCGCCATCTCCGGGGCGCTGTCTATGGCGCTCGAGGAGGTTTGTTCACTCTACACCTATATTCGGGTGCTGCACAAGTACAACATCACCATCGGATACCTGCCCTCCATCAAGGGCGAGCTGCGCGACCGGCAGGGGCTCGCCATCTCCGGGGCGCTGTCTATGGCGCTCGAGGAGGTTTGTTCACTCTACACCTATATTCGGGTGCTGCACAAGTACAACATCACCATCGGATACCTGCCCTCCATCAAGGGCGAGCTGCGCGACCGGCAGGGGCTCGCCATCTCCGGGGCGCTGTCTATGGCGCTCGAGGAGGTTTGTTCACTCTACACCTATATTCGGGTGCTGCACAAGTACAACATCACCATCGGATACCTGCCCTCCATCAAGGGCGAGCTGCGCGACCGGCAGGGGCTCGCCATCTCCGGGGCGCTGTCTATGGCGCTCGAGGAGGTTTGTTCACTCTACACCTATATTCGGGTGCTGCACAAGTACAACATCACCATCGGATACCTGCCCTCCATCAAGGGCGAGCTGCGCGACCGGCAGGGGCTCGCCATCTCCGGGGCGCTGTCTATGGCGCTCGAGGAGGTTTGTTCACACTACACCTATATCCGGGTGCTGCACAAGAAGTACAACATCACCATCGGATACCTGCCCTCCATCAAGGGCGAGCTGCGCGACCGGCAGGGGCTCGCCATCTCCGGGGCGCTGTCTATGGCGCTCGAGGAGGTTTGTTCACTCTACACCTATATTCGGGTGCTGCACAAGTACAACATCACCATCGGATACCTGCCCTCCATCAAGGGCGAGCTGCGCGACCGGCAGGGGCTCGCCATCTCCGGGGCGCTGTCTATGGCGCTCGAGGAGGTTTGTTCACACTACACCTATATCCGGGTGCTGCACAAGTACAACATCACCATCGGATACCTGCCCTCCATCAAGGGCGAGCTGCGCGACCGGCAGGGGCTCGCCATCTCCGGGGCGCTGTCTATGGCGCTCGAGGAGGTTTGTTCACACTACACCTATATCCGGGTGCTGCACAAGTACAACATCACCATCGGATACCTGCCCTCCATCAAGGGCGACCTGCGCGACCGGCACACATAGGGGTAAATTCACGATCTACGGGGCCAAAAGTCGATTTATCAAAACAATAAATACCTCTGCGATAACAGCTACCTACAGTAGAGGACCCTTTAGCGGGTACATAACAATCCCCACTACCCTCGTATGCACGTTCTAACTCGTTTCACATCAGTCGGAATTTCTACGTTTCACTTCGTGTACGTTGCTTGTTCTCGGCGCTCTTAGAAAAGCGAAACTTTGAAGGTGTGGTTTATTGTTTTTAAGTAACCAAGAGTGAAACAAATTATGGATTCTGAAACAACAGGTTAGTGATTTATAAGCAAAAATAAAAATATGCTTTATTCGTTTGTTTTTGTGGCTAGGTTAATGCTCTGAAAGAGAGACTGTTTTTGAGCGTCATTTTTCACAAAAAAAAAACTTCACTCTTTAACAAGTAATACAATAGGATGAGATCGAGCAGAATTGTTAATGGCATATTATTGTCTATTGTTTTGCTTATTAGAATTTAAAAAAAAACCTTCCGCATACTTCCGCCAAATCATAATTGTTATACTTTGAAAATAATTCGCCATTTTACTCAGAAATATTTTTTCGCAAGGAAGTTTACGAGAGAAAGCTGCAACACGGATATTTTGAATCGCTTACTTTTGAGCTCCGACCCCTTACTGAGCTGCAGGAGAAAAGTACAAAAAAGAAAGCACAGTACTTTCCTGCCAGAGACGATAGAATTGCTATTGCCTGCCGATCCGAACCCAGAGTGCGCTTCTGGAAGCGAAGAAGAAAACATAATAGCAGAGAGTGTAGCTTAATATGGCAACTGATTTTATTTCAGTAATAAATGATTATACACATTTTACTATATTTTTATTTTTTTCTTTTTTGTGCAGATGTCGAAATTTTACATATTAATAGAATTTTGAAGAAAATACCCTATAATTAATAAAAAATATCTTGTAACAGTTGTTTTAACTTCGTAATACGTTAAAAAATACAAAAAACCGCTAAAATAATATTGGCCCCTAGATCGTGAATTTACCCCTATGTGCGGCAGGGGCCCGCCATCTCCGGGGCGCTGTCTATGGCGCTCGAGGAGGTTTGTTCACTCTACACCTATATCTGGGTGCTGCACAAGTAAAACATCACCATCGGATACCTGCCCTCCATCAATTGCGAGCTGCGCGACCGGCAGGAGGCTCGCCATCTCCGGGGCGCTGTCTATGGCGCTCGAGGAGGTTTGTTCACTCTACACCTATATCCGGGTGCTGCACAAGTAAAACATCACCATCGGATACCTGCCCTCCATCAAGGGCGAGCTGCGCGACCGGCAGGGGCTCGCCATCTCCGGGGCGCTGTCTATGGCGCTCGAGGAGGTTTGTTCACTCTACACCTATATTCGGGTGCTGCACAAGTACAACATCACCATCGGATACCTGCCCTCCATCAAGGGCGAGCTGCGCGACCGGCAGGGGCTCGCCATCTCCGGGGCGCTGTCTATGGCGCTCGAGGAGGTTTGTTCACTCTACACCTATATTCGGGTGCTGCACAAGTACAACATCACCATCGGATACCTGCCCTCCATCAAGGGCGAGCTGCGCGACCGGCAGGGGCTCGCCATCTCCGTATTCTGTTGCCATTTGCCAGTATTAAATATACTAAGTACTTTCATTGGTAGATTGTACCAATTATAGATATAACTTATAGTCCATTGAATAAAAAGTTCTAGAGTGCGTGAGTTAGTAACGTAAGATGTTTCTTCGGAAACATGTCAAGAGTCCCTAGGTAATAAACATACTAAAACCCCGGGACACTAGGAGGAGCCCCGGAGTGGGGGGAGGGGGGGAAAGGGTCCATTTTTTCATTTTTCGCTTAAATCTCAAAAACTGTACATGTTAGAGAAAAACTTTCAAGGAAAAGTTGAAAGGCCATAAAATTATCTACAAGTTGTACCTAAATAATTTTTTCCTATATCCTACCGTTTCTGAGTTCCACGCAGTAAAAAATGATTTTGGCTCAAACAATTTCCCCATACTACATACCCATGTTTATCACATCAATCGATCAAAAAATATTTCTTTCTTCCAAAAAACTCAAATGTGCAACTTGTGACCGGTACTGATAGATTGCTCTTAATTAGGTCTATAATTGGTAAAGTAAACACATTCCTCCATGGAAGCCTTTAGGAGGAATCGATTAAAACGAATCGATATTAAAACTAACACGGGGAAAACTAGAAAATTAGTAAATATCCATACCATTGAACATGAGAATAGGTTGTTGACTGAACCACATGAAATCGCCAATGCCTTTAATGATTTTTTCATCGATATAACCCAAAATGGTGCGGATAGTCAAAACCACGTGAGTTCCTTAGATAGTCTAAACAAAACAATATTTCTTGAACCTGTAGACCCATATGAAATTGAGAAAATTATAAAATCTCTCCGGAACACAAATTCAGCAGGGTTTGACAATTTAAATAGCAAGATACTTAAATCTGTTGCTAAAAATATAGTCACACCATTAGCTCATGTTATAAACTTATCACTAGAACAGGGGCATTTCCCAAGTGTGTTAAAGTTATCAGTTATTAAGCCATTATTCAAAAAAGGTAATAGGTTCGACAAAAACAACTACAGGCCTGTAGCACTTTTGCCTGTCATATCTAAAGTCTTCGAAAAAGCTATGTTTTCGAGAATCCTAAAATTTTTAAACAAGAATAACATTTTATGCCCGGAACAAAATGGGTTTCGTAAAGGAAAATCTACTACACATGCTGCTTTTCATCTGGTTAGAAACATACTTGACGCATTAGATGCTAAAAATATGGTAGTAGGCTTGTTTTTGGATCTAAGCAAGGCATTCGATTTTGTAAATCACTCTATACTGTTAAAAAAATTAGATAAATATGGTATAAGAGGCCCGGCATACAGTTGGCTAGTAAGCTATCTATCTGGTCGCAAGCAAGTAACGAGAATTAGCAGTACATCTATATCAAATAACACTGCGCAAATTGTTGACTCTACTCCAAGGATAAACCAAAGTGGGGTGCCACAAGGCAGTATCTTAGGACCTCTTTTATTTCTGCTGTATGTCAATGACCTTCCCATGTCCATTAAGCATCGTTGTCTGCTATTTGCGGACGATACAACCGTTGTCATCAAAGGCAAAAGTGAGAATGAGCTAATAGAAAATATTTATACAACGTTGAGTGACATTTCAAACTGGCTTAAGAGTAATGGTTTACACATGAATGCGTCAAAAACTAAACTGGTTCAATTCGTTGCACAAAATAGTAATAACAACATTACATTAAATATAATTCTGGGTGAAGAACGAATTGAGCAAGTGCCACATACAAATTTCTTAGGAATTGTTATTGACGAAAATTTAAATTGGAAGCAACAAGTAGATGTAGTCTCATTAAAAATCAATAAATTTATCTATGCTCTCAAAAAACTGAGATTCATCGCTTCTGAGGAAGCCGCGCTGCTAGTTTATCATAGTTATGTTTCTTCTGTTCTATGCTATGGGTTGATATTGTGGGGAAATTCAACTAGTATACAGCGGATATTCGTCGCGCAGAAAAAGTGTATCAGGGCGTTAGGGGAAAAAAAACCATCAGAAACATGTAAGCCATTATTCAAAAAGTATAACATCCTGACAGTACCAAGCTTATATATTTTAGAAGTTTGCAAATTTGTAAAAAAAAATCCGGAACTGTTCATTAAGAAATGCAATGCCGGAAAACGTAAAATTACGCATAAGTGTTTAATTGTACCCGAAAACCGATTACAGCTCGGAAAGAAAAACTGTTATCATATGGCAATAAAGATTTACAATCTGCTTCCTATCGCTTGGACTGAACTCCCTTATAATAAATTTATATCTAAGCTGAAAAAGTTTTTGCTTTATGAATGCTTTTATTCCTTGAATGATTATTTCTTTAAAATGACATGTAATGACAGTGTTTTATTGTAATTTAATTCTAAATATTTGTTTTGTTTCAATTATAGTGTATAATTTCAATCGTTTGTACTTATTATTCTGTATCTTTTATTTTGATTTTGACATTTCCTTATTCATTATTAAATTTTAATTAAGTGTAACTATAATTGTATTGTAATATGTTTTAATCTGCGATGGTACA
This sequence comes from Apotomis capreana, assembly GCA_947623375.1. Lineage (NCBI taxonomy): Eukaryota > Metazoa > Arthropoda > Insecta > Lepidoptera > Tortricidae > Apotomis > Apotomis capreana. The sequence goes on along the minus strand of OX392506.1, from coordinate 12,362,194 downwards.
TTGAATGGATTGATTTATGTGTTATTTAATTTGTGCTAAACATGTAGCTATATCATGTTAATATATGTAATATACTTAATGTAAATATTGTATGCCGTAAGACGGTAGATTGTGACACTCTCCAACTGTTTTGTTCCAACTGCTTTGTATCGCACAATCAAGCAATAAATGATTTCTGATTTCTGATTTCTGATTTCTGATTGTCAAAATATTATATTAGGGTAGTTTGAGTTACTGAACTTGATCTTTTTATTTGTTCTTCCAAAAAAACTCGTAAGTGCAACTTGTGACCGGTACAGATAGATTGCTCATAATTAGGTCTATCATTGATAAAAATACCAGATTCCACCACGGAGGCGTTTACGGGGAATTGAATTTTATTAGGGTAGTTATGATACTTGAACTTTTTATTTTTTTTCTTCCAAAAAGCTCAAAAGTGCAACTTGTGACCGGTACTGATAGATTGCTCTTAATTAGGTCAATCATTGGTAAAAAAAACACATTCCTCCATGGAAGCCTTTAGGAGGAATTGATTGTCAAAATATTATATTATGGTAGTTACGCAACTTGACCTTTTTATTTTTTTTCTTTCAAAAAGCTCAAAAGTGCAACTTGTGACCGGTACTGATAGATTGCTCTTAATTAGGTCTATAATTGGTAAAAAAAACACATTCCTCCATGGAAGCCTTTAGGAGGAATCGATTGTCAAAATATTATATAAGGGTAGTTTTCGAATTTTTCACCTTTCATGGGATGTAGCTCGAAAACGGCTGCGAATAGAAAAAAATATTTAGGTACAACTTGTAGATAATTTTATGGCCTTTCAACTTTTCCTTGAAAGTTTTTCTCTAACATGTACCGTTTTTGAGATTTAAGCGAAAAATGAAAAAATGGACCCTTTCCCCCCCTCCCCCCACTCCGGGGCTCCTCCTAGTGTCCCGGGGTTTTAGTATGTTTATTACCTAGGGACTCTTGACATGTTTCCGAAGAAACATCTTACGTTACTAACTCACGCACTCTAGACCCCCCTTGGAGGGACTCATTCAATGGACTATTACTAGAGAAGATGATTTCACCTTCGTCCGTGTATTATTTCGTTACTATAGTCGGGTAAGAAGTATCTTATAGTATAACAACCTTTGGATGTCCAGATATCCATGTACTATAATTGGTTATAATCCATGCAGCCTTTCTGACGTGAAAGACAATTTTATCAACAAATGGCGCACTACGGCAGGCTGCTGCATCACTATATTAAAAATGTTCCTGAAATAATGACCCCACTCCGTAGATAATTGATTTTCAATACAATTTGTGAATTTTATATAAATAATACTAGGCTTGTATAAGCTTGTATAAGTAAGGCATTTATGGTCGTGTCGAAGGAAACGCCACATTGAATAAATCTTGTATTGTAAGTGTTAGTACGTTATTGAAGTTAACAAACCATATATTTCGTAACAACCACTCAAACTCGTAACCGTTTACAAAGACGTAGTTGTTTGATTAACACAAACTCATATCTAAACTTCCGCACCTAAAAATAGCCACAGAAAATAAAATATAGACTTAATACATTCCTTAGACACATGGTATAGTTCGAAATATGGTCGATAAAAATACGAGTACATAACTTTCAGCTATTGCTATCGGCGTAGAAACATAATGCAGTTACTGTATCGAACTATCGACGAGTTTGTTTTTCTAGGTCGGTTTCAGTGCATACGGTTGTGATAGTTGATTTATTGGTGACCCCGAACTTGACCTAATCATGAGTACTTGAGTAGTAACGTCTTCAAACATGGGAATCACACAATTATTATCTGTATATTTTATTATCTATGTAATACATCGAAAAATCCAGATTGAAATATTGTTTTTTTGGACTTATTAATTAGCAGAGTCTCACTGTCATTCAGACCCTATTTTCACTACCGTGACAATCTTCAGGTTGAATATTGCAGCGACAATTTCATAGCTTTCGTAAAGTCAAAATGTCACGATTGTGAAGTAGGCGCCAAACCAGATTTTAGCAGTGTTATTCTATGTACCTAATCAGGAATGGAATTCTTATGAATTCTCGTAATGGAGGATGCACTTGGTGCGACCGGAAATTGGGAGTCATGTTGAAAGGATATTGTTTTACATTAGGATGTCCTTGAGCCTCGATTTAACTGCATTGCGTATTCGGATGATTATAATATGTAATGACTTATAACTTTAACCTCTAAATAAGAATAATTGTAATAACATTAAACCAAACTTGTATATAAAGATAAACTTAACACAGGTAAATGTTTACAATGGATTATCAATGATATTTATACACGGTTGCAATATGTATGAAATCCGCGGAAGAAAGATATTATTGATCGAATTATTTCCTTACGATACGCGAAGTTCACTTTTATTATGTTAGTTTGTTTATCTTTTTCATATATTAACTTTCTCAAAGGTGAGCTGGAACAGTTTCAAATACATTATTTACTATCACATTGCATCAAGGTATTTTTGCCTAGTGCATGATTATCCTAGTAGGTAGGTATTATTGGATTACCCATACCCATGATAACGTAATATAGTAGATATTTGTGTGTAATGTATCGAATTTTCTTGACTTTGTATTAGGCAGCCATGCCCTCTATTTCGACTTCTTGCATTTCGTTGCTAGAATGGTTCTAGGGTCACGTTTAGCGTAACTGTGACACGCGACTCTTTATCGCGCGACAAATACTATCTGTCGATTTCCTTTCAATACTGTGCGAGCAAGATAGGTGACGCTGAGTCACCTGTCGCGCGGTAAGGTGTGCTAGCCTCGCTGGTCTCCATTTTTCTCGCTCTCGAGAAAAGTACCTACTTTCTAGTTAGATTTAAAAACATTTTACAATTTTGTGCAGATAAACAACCAGACAACGATCCTGCCGGAGGTAGAACTGCTGCTGGAGTGGAACGACACGCGCGGAGAAACTGTGACTGCGACGCGGCTGCTCACTCACATGAGCTGCTCCGGCGTGGTGGCCTTCTTCGGGCCCGAGGGCCACTGCAACACGGAGGCCATCATCGCGCAGTCCGTCAACTTGCCCATGATCTCTTATGTGAGTCTAGCGAGTATTTAAGCGAGAGTAGTTGTGATGCCTCCACAGGTCTTTAATGCTGGTGCTGTCGCGACGTTGTGACGTTGGCTTAGCTACTTTATACTCAAACTCATCAGCTGTTATTTTACCATTGGTATTTGGGTGATTCTCATATAGTTTTAAAATATTAACAATTTTTTTTATTTTTTTCCTGTGATATATAGCGGTGTATATTAAGAGTACATACCAAAGGCTAATTTTTGGTGCAGATGGACAAGCTTAATACCCTCTGCAAGTGATTAAAAGTAATGCATGCTATGGTTGTGACATCCCTAAGCATAGTTGTGAGACTGTATAACATGGGTGTGACAATTTCATCGAAAATCAAGTAATTGTGTCAAATAATAAGTAACCAAGTAGCCAGGATCATTCACCAGCAACTTGCTCTTCGATACGGTTCATGGGGTCTGAGGTGCCGTGCTATACGCACCGATGCCAGTTCTTGAGAATGGTCGTGCCACGCTCTATTGGGATCGATCTATCATCACGGACAGGACTATTGTAGCCAATAAACCTGTTTTTTTTTTTTTTTTTTTTTTTTTTTTTTTTTTTTTTTTTTTTTTTTTCAGTCATCATCACTGCCCCAGTGCCTTAAGTCCAAAGTCTTCGACCAGTGCGTCCTTCCGGTCCTTATTTATGGGGCCGAGACGTGGACACTAACAAAAGGCCTCGTCCACAAATTCCAAGTTGCTCAACGAGCTATGGAGAGGGCTATGCTCGGAGTTTCTCTGAAGGGCAAAATCCGGAACCAGGAGATCCGACGGAGAACCAAAGTGACCGACATAGTCCTTAAGATATGCAAGTTGAAGTGGCAGTGGGCGGGGCATATTTGTCGTAGAGCCGATGGTCGATGGGGCAGACGAGTTCTAGAGTGGAGACCACGAACGACACGCCCTGTAGGACGGCCTCCCGCCAGGTGGACCGACGACCTAAAAAGAGTGGCGGGAAGCGGTTGGATGCGGAAAGCTGAGGACCGGGTATGGTGGCGCGAACTGGGGAAGGCCTATGTCCAGCAGTGGACGACTCCGGGCTGATGATGATGATGATGATGATGAACCTGATATCGTTTTGGTAGATCGATCCAAGCGCCAGGCAGTGCTCGTCGACATCACCATCCCCCATGACGAGAACCTCGTGAAGGCCGAGAAGGACAAACTCAGCAAGTACCTTGACTTGGCTCACGGGGTGACCGCCATGTGGGATGTTGACTCGACGATCATTGTCCCGATAGTCGTTTCGGCTAACGGTCTTATAGCGAAGAGTCTCGACAAACATCTTAAGAGACTCTCGCTAGATGGCTGATTTAATTTATTTTTCTTTAGTGGCATCTGCGGAAAAAATACAACAAATTGATAACCCAACTTAGCAAACAAAATCATCAAATCATTCAAATATACTACAAGAATGTCACAACCAAGCATTACATGTCACAACCAAGCATTACATGTCACAACCGAGGTTTGAAAAATTCCGTGGTCGTGACATTAAGATCTATCATGGTCGTGACAAATTTTGAACATGTGCGACATAACGGAACAATTTGCTTTGTCTCGCCAATTTTAAACAGTCACCTTATTCTGTTATTTCTGAGGTAAAATTTATATAAGTATCAATAACATAACAGTAGAACTTACATTTAAAACTCATTCCACGGTGGTGACGTACTAAGGTTGTCCTTTTTTTTAATAAATACAAGAAAATATTTTTGCTATACATTCACCACACTTTGTCATAAGCAGAACCGACAAGAAGGTAGTTGTTCTTAAAAAGCCTAAATAGGGCTGCTAGCTTCAAATATAATTGTCTACCGAGTTACACGTATTTAAACAATCACACATGGCTGTGACAAAAAAATTGATCACAAACTTTATGATGTTCTGAATCAGAAACTGTTACATTATACTTTTACAACTTTTAAATAATGTTATCAGACATTTATTAGCTTTGCATCATTCGTATAACATTAGTCAAAATTACGTGATAGTGTAGCAGAAAAAAAATATTTTATTAGAAAATCGGGAGATATCACACGGCATGGACGTGACATTTTGGGCAAACATTCTTTTTTTTATATATATTTCTGAATATTTTAAGATAAATGTGTTTATAAAAGATAAGTAGAGGATATTTGCTCAACAAAGGCATAAATAGATTTTTGATTTAAACAAAATAAACATGTGATTCTTACAAATCACAAAAAAATACATGAGAATAAGAATCACCCATTTGTATACCATTAGCCATTGGTTACCACACGTATCTGATCCATCTCAATTAGAAGTTGAAAATGAAAAAAGTTTATTACGTTATAAATATTTAACAATAGTTACCTACTACTAAAATATTATATTTAAGCAGTTCATCTGAAAATAATTGATTGATCCTTTTATTATTTTGCAGAAATGTTCCGACTACCAAACATCAACTATGCCTAATTTCGCTAGATTGGAACCTCCAGATACTCAGGTAAGAAATAATAATACTTAAATGATGATCGACTTTAAATATATTTAGCCAAGATTATTGCGTCATAAAATTAAAATACTCAAGTAGCTGTTGGCACATTACTGTATCGTAAAGAACATCTAAACCTAGTTACTTACAAATACATATGATATTTAAAAATCGACATCTGTTTCATAACAGCTTCACATTTATTTAAAGAAGACAGGTCAATGGCAATTCGTATATAGATTCGCAATATATGTATGTATATATCACTTTAAACTATTTAAAAGCAATGCATTTAAATATTTTTCCTCCCATCAGGCTACGAAATCAGTAATGGCGCTTCTTCGCTACTACCGATGGAACAAGTTCAGCATAGTGTACGAGGAGTCGTGGGTGACGGTGGCGCTGACGCTGGAGAACCACGCGAAGAAGAACAACATGACGGTGAACCACCAGCGGCCCGTCATCGAGGGGTTCAAGTGCTGCTCCGAGAAGATGGCCTGCTGCGCTCCCGGCTTCTGGTACCAGTTCATACAGGACACGAAGAATAGGACGAGAAGTGAGCTATCTTTTACCGATACTAGTTTTATAAAATCATGGCGTATGTAATAGGGTTATATGCATAAGGTAGATTGAGGTAATTTTTTTAAATACCAATTCCTACTGTTTTGATGTTAACATCGATCTGGATGAAAATAAGTTTTGAGTATTTTTTCCCAAAAAATGCCAATTTCAAGTAGAATGATATTGTTACGTTGTCAAACCCATTAAAACATTAACGTATGCCATTTATTCCGCTGTAGAGACAGAAACACTATTGCTAAAACATTTGGCTGCAGTTTATTACCTACATTTTGTATTTTTTATCTTTGAATGTGTCTAGTGAGTCATGAACTACTCGCTTCACTGTCTAAAAATAATTAAGAACATCAAAAACTAGCACGTGTACGCAATAATTACCTAATTTTGCGGAACTGTATTAGAAACTAGCTTTTTGCCGCTCTGCTTGAAACCAGACGGACTAAATGTGCCCTTAGAAACTTTTAACTCCTGCTTTGGCCTATTATGTATTTCGGAACTTAATGGGGAATGAATGAAATTTAAAAAAATATCTTGAATCCCTAGAAGAAAGTTACAGATCTTTCTGTAGCTTAAAAGAAATAAAATTGTCAAAAATGTTTTCTCACGCCTTGTACGGGCATGGCTGTTGCGAATGAAACCCAAGTGTTTAAGGCGACGGGTAATGCGAAACTAGCGCCACTTACAAATTTTTATTATATCTTCTAAACCAGATCAATTTCCAGTAATTTCAATATTTGAGCAACTGGAAAAACACCTATAGTATTTATTAAATTATTATACACAATTTCTTGTTCTTTAGTTGTCTCTAAAAACTTGCCCAAACCTATTGTGGCCGCTTTAGACGTGAACAAGTTTTGTAGGGTGAACTGCACTGAACAAATTGTATATAGTGATTTAATAAATATTAAAGGTGTTTTGCTAGCTCCTAGACTTCAGCTATTTCTAAAAAAATATCAGATTATGAAGTCATAAGAAAAATGTCGAAAGTAGCGCCAGTTTCGCATTACCATTATGGTCGATTTATGTTTTCTTTTATTTAGATCACGTAGCAGAAGATAAGATGATTATCTATTTGGTTTCCAGTATACGTGTTTTTGGGATCGACGTCTGGTCTAATAGACATGATGCAAGCCATGGAATCGTTGCAGTTGTTCGTTAAGGGCGAATACATGGTTATATTCGTCGACATGGTCACTTATTCGCCTAAAGAAGCTATGAAGTATTTAATAAGTAAGTGTTTTTTTATTTAATTCTTGCATGTGATATTTGTAGTTAAATATACTTTTTTAACCCCCTTTTTTTAAATAATAAAATGTTTTAGTCGGTCTGCCTGGGAAGTGGTCTATATTGTTTTAATAGAAAATAACAACTGATTAATGTATTATCGGCAACGAAATTGAATCATTGAACCCTTAAAATCACCACTAAGATTATTAATATGTAATAAAAAAAAGTTTTTGAACCCGTTTTGTTATCATAATGTGTCTAAATCGTGTAAGTTTAAATCAATACACCACTAAGATTTCAACGATGTATCGCGCTGATACTCATTATAATAACTAGTCATCGATCCGAATTTTCGAAGAGATATCCACCGATGGGCTATTTCACTCAACAACTACCGCGTACCTCCTACACGGCCTGATCCACGAATTCCCCGAGGCACAAATTATGGTTTAAGAACTTTATTCTCAGAAAGAATTTACAAAATTCACTTATAAGAGAATTACAACATTTAGTAAACATTAATAACTAGCGTGCATACAGTGTTCAGACTTATTACACAAAGTGGGTAGAAGTAGCGTCGGCAACCAACGCATCGAAATTATTACACATTGAGCTTGATTTTATTTTTCTTTACAGAGCAGTGGAACAAATTAGAGGTTTTAAGGTCCGGTTTGTCCGGTTTAGTATGAGAGATCTAACTGAAATATCTGTAATCTTCGGTCCTGCGTTATTCGAATGTGCAATTGACAACATTTCATATTTTTAAGACTATCATTTTATTACTTTTCTGAATTCTGCTTAAAAAGATGAAGTAATCTCTATTTTTATTTATTTTCTGAGATGATTATTTATTTTATTATTAATTTATAAAAACACTCATTTTAAAATGTGGCAACACCAAAACCAGAACTTAATGGAACGGTTACTTTAGTCGGTTTTCTTATTTAAAAAAAAAACTTAATAAAACTCGGTATGCATCTGTCATCTATCAACGTCAAATAAAAAAAATGTATATTTTCGCTCTTTGGTTTAGACAACAACCCTATTCAGCCCGTATTGTCTTAGATTGCAGTTATTTGATGTATTTTCTTATATTTCTTTAAATACAGAAGAATAAATTCAAAGATTTTTTTTAAGGTACACGTCATAAAGCCCTGTCGATCTCTATATTAATTTCCACCTGTTATAAATATGAAATGTTGTCAATTCCGCCGCCCCCGAGTTAATAATTTGTAATGTTTATTACCAGAGACAGAGGAGCGGGGCTCCCAGCCCGGCTGCGAGCACGTGCACTCGAAGGGTTTTAAGAAGCGCGCGCAGTCTCTCCTGGTCGTGGTCTCCTCGGAGCCCGACGGCAGCTACGAGCAGTTCACGAGCCGCGTGCGCAAGTACAACACCATGAAGCCTTTCGATCTAGGCTTGCCGACCATATTTGGAAATAAATACACAAAGGTAAAACTTCAACCCGTAACTATGTCTATTAAACTTGGTAGATCCCCACTAATACAACAGTGCAAGTTAGGTGTATGATAGAAAGAGAAAAAATAACATGTATATTTATTAATCCATTTTAATTGTAAATGGTTTACTTTTTCTAAATGATAAAAATTTAATCGCAGATTTTACACCAAAAATGTTCCATTGTATAAACTTTTTGTTTTTGTGTTAATCAAATATTTTAAGCAGAATAGCATTCAATATGTGGTTACTGTTATATTAGTTTCATTTCGTCTATAGTCGCATATTTTATTTTAGAACTAGCGACCCGTCCCGGCTTCGCACGGGTGCAATGCTGATAAATTATGCATGTATTATACATATAAACCTTCCTCTTGAATCACTCTATCTATTAAAAAAACCGCATCAAAATCCGTTGCGTAGTTTTAAAGATTTAAGCATACAAAGGGACATAGGGACAGAGAAAGCGACTTTGTTTTATACTATGTAGTGATAATGATATTATTGAAAATATTGTATGTGATTTAATTTTTCAGTTCGTTTCCATTTACGCCGCTTACTTGTACGATTCCGTTCAACTTTACGCGAGGGCATTGGATAAACTAGTAAAAGAGGAGAAGAATCTGACGTATGAAAAGTTGATGGCCATTACTACAAATGGTTCCCGTATTGTTAGAAAAATGATCGAATCAACCCCTTATAAAAGTAAGTGAACCTAGAGAATAGCTCTTATCAAAGTACAAATATAGAATAATCTATACTAATTATAAAAACGGTATAAACTCACGTAAAAATTGTCAGGAACGGCCCGACATGTTTCGAACTCATTTGGAGCTCTTCATCAGGGGTAGCTATCCGTGCTGCTACGCGACTCGTGACCCACTGCACTTTTAATCGCTCTTCTTGCCGCCCTCTGCGCACGCGCAGATAACGCGGCGCGGGGAGGGCAGGGCTCTTGCGCTGCCACCACTGGACTGTCTGTCACTGCATTTTCACTATTACCCACTGATACCACGCACACTTGACTTATTGTATCAACGACATTGTCTGAACGCGAGATGTTTTTTAACGCCGGAATCACAGGTTTCCATGCTGGAGGTAGAGCCCAACCACCGTCTCGGTTGAAATTCGGGCGCCGTCCAATTTCGATAGCTTCACGTATCTTCCGTTGTACACAGCGTTTCATGTTCAGACAATCTTGTAGAAACATTACGTCCCGTCTCTCCTATGTATGCCTTGCCACACTCACACGGTATTTCATACACCCCAGGGGTTCCAAATGGATCTCTATCTTTAGGAGACCGTAGCAACTGCCTCATCTTAGTGGGTCGCGAGTCGCGTAGCAGCACGGATAGCTACCCCTGATGAAGAGCTCCAAATGAGTTCGAAACATGTCGGGCCGTTCCTGACAATTTTTACGTGAGTTTATACCGTTTTTATAATTAGTAAAGATGTCTCACGGTAGTTTTAATAACATTATAGAATAATCTCTTTTTAATACAGGTAGGCAGTTTTGGAAGGCACCATCGAATATTATTGTTGCGCTCAAAAGGTTGTCACTGTGAGAAAATGAAAATAGGTATTTAATAATACATAGGAACCGTGTGTGACCAATAGCAATAGTAAAAAGATACGCCTGGCTCTCTATTACAAAGAAATAAAGAAACGTCAAATCTTTTTTACTGATAGTCTGAAATACACCATACTGGTGTATTATCTCCAGGAATAAGCTGACCCTTCTTGAAAATATGTCACATTTTTTTCGCTCAAGTATCTAGTTTTATAACTTGTGTAGCGCTTGAGCTGTCAGAATGCGATTCGCGTTTTATACCTATCTCGCTCGCTCTTTCTCGATTCAGATAAGCTCTCAGTTTTCACCCAAACCCGAATCGCAATCTGAGAGCTCATGCACGGTATAATGAATCGACTTTTTAGGTGTTTCTGGGATGACGATCCGCCTCGACGAGCGGGCTGACTCCGAGGGTAACTTCTCGGTGTTGGCTTTCAAAGCGCGCTCGGCCAGTAACTTAAGCGACGATGACGTCAACTGCACCTACAGCATGATTCCGGTCGGACATTTCCAGCAGAGCAGTCGCGAGTTCCCGGTCAGTGCCCATTCTATTGCTACGTTACGACGATCCGCCTGGGCGAGCGTTATTCCAATGGTAACTTCTCGGTGTTGGCATTCAAAGCGCGCTCGGCCAGTAACTTAAGCGACGATGACGTCAACTGCACCTACAGCATGATTCCGGTCGGACATTTCCAGCAGAGCAGTCGCGAGTTCCCGGTCAGTGCCCATTCTATTGCTACGTTACGACGATCCGCCTGGGCGAGCGTTATTCCAATGGTAACTTCTCGGTGTTGGCATTCAAAGCGCGCTCGGCCAGTAACTTAAGCGACGATGACGTCAACTGCACCTACAGCATGATTCCGGTCGGACATTTCCAGCAGAGCAGTCGCGAGTTCCCGGTCAGTGCCCATTCTATTGCTACGTTACGACGATCCGCCTGGGCGAGCGTTATTCCAATGGTAACTTCTCGGTGTTGGCATTCAAAGCGCGCTCGGCCAGTAACTTAAGCGACGATGACGTCAACTGCACCTACAGCATGATTCCGGTCGGACATTTCCAGCAGAGCAGTCGCGAGTTCCCGGTCAGTGCCCATTCTATTGCTAAGTTATGACGATCCGCCTGGGCGAGCGGTATACCGAATGTATGAAATAATTATAAGGAGAAAAAACTGTAGTTAAAATTAAAATTAACAGCGATGCGCAGGCTAGGTTTCCGTAACTGTACGTTATATAGTGAGCATATTATGAGTATTGTTTGGTGATACTATTCTTGCTAACCCAACGTTGTAACGATGGAATCCCAGTACACCATTAATAGTACTGGTGACTTATGGCAGAAACGTAGGCATCTCGAGTTTTTGTGTCCAGTTCGGTATTTAGCATACCTCAAATAACATCGTTGTTTATTCTGTCCAAATGGGTATCAATTTGTCCGCTATCAGTAAAACTAGCATGATGTAACTTTAGACTGAATTAAACCACACTGGAGTGATAAGTTAATCTATTTAATTATATCTGCTTCTTAAGAGCACCGCTAAACCGACCTTTATTTATATTATTCCAGGAATACAAAACAAACCCGCGTATCCAAATCGACTGGCCGGACAACGTGAAACCCGAGGACGAGCCGTCCTGTGGATTCCTCAACGAGAAGTGTCCCAAAGACGACTCCCAAATAACAGCTCTGGTCGTGGCCGGCACTTTAGCCGTCACGCTATTTTGTACTCTAGTCGTCACTATTAGCATTTATCGGAAGTGGAAGATCGAGCAGGAAATCGAGGGTCTACTCTGGAAGATAGACTCGCAGGAAATTAGTGGATATTATGGCAGTGGGCTAGTCTTATCACCTAGTAAGGTACGCCATCACAACAACAGCCTCACAGAAATTAAAATGTATGCCTAAAAAACTGTAGTAAAGCTCCTTTTACATGTAGTTGTGACCTGTTTGAATAGACCATACATGTTTATGTAACACAATATTTGTCTGTTTGCACAGTCCACTACTACAAGCGAGAGGGGCCTTGACTAAGTTTTTCACCTATACGAGACACCTATACAGAGCATTCTAAGCAACTATAGATTTTGAATGCTATTGTGAAAGTAAGAAAAAATGCTGTCGCTTGAGGGCAGACGCCAACTAAATTATTTCAAAAAAACTTACTTATAAACATTTGCTTTTAATATCAGTTAGTTGCCATAGCATAAATAATAAGCTGATGGTTTGATTTATGTGTAGAGTTTATGATTTACATGATAAATTCGCTCAGTGCACTCGGCGCTACATCTAAGACAGTCATACTTTGACTAGTTTTATTTTAGGCAACGAATGTCCCTGTATTATCACCGAGTATGTACAACGGGCTTCAATTCGTGTAAAATTAATTTGTACAAACGTGACACAATTTATTTCTTTTTCAGTTAAGTTTAGCGAGCGGTATATCGTGTGAAAGTCGATGCTGCCCTCAGATATTCGCGGATACCGCTCAGTACAAGGGCAACGTTGTTAGGATTAAGGAGTTGAAGTTCTCTAAGAAGAAAGTAAGTTCCGATTTTAATGTGTGCATGTTCTTTGCTGTTTGTGTTGCTCTCGTCTATCCCAAAGGCTACTTTGAAGAGAACGAGAGCTTGTTTAGATATAGTATATATTTATATATTAAAAGCCTTAAATGATAGTAAATGGCATGATGAAGATATTTATCTGAAGATGTTTATCGATCCTATTTTTTATTTATTTATTTAATCGTATGGTGAAAAGCTTGTTGTAGGAAATTATACATTTATATCCAGGTTACGCAACCAGTCCGTAGCTTCAGGTAGCAAATTAATATAGAGGTCCTTTGGGATATATTTATATATTTTTTATTGGGATCAAATGTCTATGGGATATAATTAACTACGTTTACAGTGCTCTAAAAGTTAGGAACGACCGACAAAGTTTGACATTCCTATGGAGCGCTGAAAACGCTCCATACACGGACGGTATCGTGACGTCATCGACGAGTAAAGGTACCAATGTATGTATATGGAAAAACGATAAATTTAGACCGCAAACGAGTACGATTAAATAGATAGTTGTAATAAAATTATTGTTTTGTTGAATAACGAGGGTTCTGAAAATTTTCAACCTTGCGTTAAGATTTTTAAAAAAGTGCTTAATTTGTGTACTTTTGAAGCACATACGTCAAAGTAGTTTAATTTTTTAGATTATTTGTTTATTTATTTCGTGACATATTAAGCTACTTTCATATAATTATTTATTCATATAATTATTATTATTATTCATGTAATAACAGTATATGTTGTATAATTCAACATCAGCCATCATCCCTATTGTGCGCAGGACATTCCGCGCGACGTGATGAAAGAGATGCGGCTACTGCGCGAGCTGCGACACGACAACCTGAACTCGTTCATCGGGGCCGTGGTGGAGCCGCTGCGCGTCGTGCTCATCACCGACTACTGTGCCAAAGGGAGCTTGTATGTGAGTACACTGTACGATACGATGCGGGCAGCACGCGTGATGACGGGGCCACGACCACCTGAACTCGTTCATCGGGGCCGTGGTGGAGCCGCTGCGCGTCGTGCTCATCACCGACTACTGTGCCAAAGGGAGCTTGTATGTGAGTACACTGTACGATACGATGCGGGCAGCACGCGTGATGACGGGGCCACGACCACCTGAACTCGTTCATCGGGGCCGTGGTGGAGCCGCTGCGCGTCGTGCTCATCACCGACTACTGTGCCAAAGGGAGCTTGTATGTGAGTACACTGTACGATACGATGCGGGCAGCACGCGTGATGACGGGGCCACGACAACCTGAACTCGTTCATCGGGGCCGTGGTGGAGCCGCTGCGCGTCGTGCTCATCACCGACTACTGTGCCAAAGGGAGCTTGTATGTGAGTACACTGTACGATACGATGCGGGCAGCACGCGTGATGACGGGGCCACGACAACCTGAACTCGTTCATCGGGGCCGTGGTGGAGCCGCTGCGCGTCGTGCTCATCACCGACTACTGTGCCAAAGGGAGCTTGTATGTGAGTACACTGTACGATACGATGCGGGCAGCACGCGTGATGACGGGGCCACGACAACCTGAACTCGTTCATCGGGGCCGTGGTGGAGCCGCTGCGCGTCGTGCTCATCACCGACTACTGTGCCAAAGGGAGCTTGTATGTGAGTACACTGTACGATACGATGCGGGCAGCACGCGTGATGACGGGGCCACGACCACCTGAACTCGTTCATCGGGGCCGTGGTGGAGCCGCTGCGCGTCGTGCTCATCACCGACTACTGTGCCAAAGGGAGCTTGTATGTGAGTACACTGTACGATACGATGCGGGCAGCACGCGTGATGACGGGGCCACGACAACCTGAACTCGTTCATCGGGGCCGTGGTGGAGCCGCTGCGCGTCGTGCTCATCACCGACTACTGTGCCAAAGGGAGCTTGTATGTGAGTACACTGTACGATACGATGCGGGCAGCACGCGTGATGACGGGGCCACGACAACCTGAACTCGTTCATCGGGGCCGTGGTGGAGCCGCTGCGCGTCGTGCTCATCACCGACTACTGTGCCAAAGGGAGCTTGTATGTGAGTACACTGTACGATACGATGCGGGCAGCACGCGTGATGACGGGGCCACGACAACCTGAACTCGTTCATCGGGGCCGTGGTGGAGCCGCTGCGCGTCGTGCTCATCACCGACTACTGTGCCAAAGGGAGCTTGTATGTGAGTACACTGTACGATACGATGCGGGCAGCACGCGTGATGACGGGGCCACGACAACCTGAACTCGTTCATCGGGGCCGTGGTGGAGCCGCTGCGCGTCGTGCTCATCACCGACTACTGTGCCAAAGGGAGCTTGTATGTGAGTACACTGTACGATACGATGCGGGCAGCACGCGTGATGACGGGGCCACGACAACCTGAACTCGTTCATCGGGGCCGTGGTGGAGCCGCTGCGCGTCGTGCTCATCACCGACTACTGTGCCAAAGGGAGCTTGTATGTGAGTACACTGTACGATACGATGCGGGCAGCACGCGTGATGACGGGGCCACGACAACCTGAACTCGTTCATCGGGGCCGTGGTGGAGCCGCTGCGCGTCGTGCTCATCACCGACTACTGTGCCAAAGGGAGCTTGTATGTGAGTACACTGTACGATACGATGCGGGCAGCACGCGTGATGACGGGGCCACGACCACCTGAACTCGTTCATCGGGGCCGTGGTGGAGCCGCTGCGCGTCGTGCTCATCACCGACTACTGTGCCAAAGGGAGCTTGTATGTGAGTACACTGTACGATACGATACGGGCAGCATGCTGTGACGCGTCAACGTGGACGATGTTTTGTAGATCCTACACAATAGGCTTGGTACAAATTTTGGAAGAACATTAAATTGACAACATTGAATGTATAGATTGGGATAGCTTTGCGTCGTGTACACTAAAAAAGTCACTTGATTATATTTTTATGTTTGTAAAGAAATATAAGAAAATACATACAATAATCGAAATAGAATAATAGAAAAATAAATAATGGTAACCCTTCCACTGTGTCATGTATTCATTCTAAAGTGTAGTAACTCCAAACGAGTCACTACATTTTAGAATGAATACATTTAAATAAATATATAATAAAATAATCAGTAATTTCAGGAAAAATATAAAAACAGTGATTACGGTCTCTTTCTAAGCGGAATACAGAAAAGTAATACAAATGTAGTCTTAAAAATATAAAGTGTTGTCAATTATATTTTTTTCTATAAGTACCCCTTGCTGCTTACATCTACATATATATCGATAGATCTAAAAACTGCAGATCTTGAATTTTTCATTTTATGGTTTTTCTAAAATATTAATTATTTTGTAAAATATAAATAATCTTTACCTTCGATAATTGTTAATTGCGGTTTAAGAGCCTTATCCCCAGAAATAGTTTTTGAATTAACATAGGTAGTAAATAGAGTATATTCCAATTCTGAAAAAAATAACGCCTTTTGTGAATGTTATAATATTTTACATAAATAAAATTATATTTAATATATGTATTATGTTGTTTCAGGATATAATTGAGAATGAGGATATTAAATTGGACCAAATGTTCATATCTTCATTAGTTCATGATCTCATAAAGGTATGGTATATTTATACTAGTTCAAAATTTATATTACATAGTTACATACATATTTAAGCTTAATCTTTGTTATTCATTATTACAGGGTATGAATTTTATTCATAATTCGCCACTAGTGTTTCACGGAAATCTCAAATCCTCGAATTGTGTAGTTACATCAAGATGGATGCTACAGGTATACTTTATTTGCTTCATGCGTGTTATATTGAAAAACGAACTGATCTAGTATAACTTGTAATTTTAAAATATCTATCTATTTCAGGTTACTGACTTTGGTCTCCACGAACTAAGGTACTCAGCGGAAACTGGATACATGGGGGATCATCAATATTACAGGGGTAATTTCTCATAATTAATATGTCAAAAACGTCTGGGGAATCTCCCCTGAGCCGGATTTCTATATTATGAAATTCATTTGCCAGCACGCCTAAGCGGCTGGACAGATTTCATAAAAAAATCAGCACCTTTTAATAATTAATAATAAATAACATAATTGAAATTCAAAAACCAAAATCAAAACCCCTGGACCCAAACAAAGATAGCTAAGAATAAGAACCATCTCGACGGATAAAGCTTTTTCATATAAAAAAAACGCGTTCAAATCGGATCATGCGTTTGAGAGCTACGATGCCACAGACAGGCACACAGATATACAGATTCTCATATAAAACTTGTACAAATGAGAAGCATTTCTTCTTTGTCGGTGGTTAAAAACGTTGTAATTGTAAAAATACAAATACTCTTTATTGCACACCTCCAACATCAAGGAATATACAACACAACATGAGATACATTAAAATAACAGGCAGAGTCTTCCAGACATTTGAAATTAGTAGGTGGTGCATAATAATAATAGGACTAAATAAACGATTACCATTAATAAAATTGGGCAAGTGCGAGTCCGACTCGCGCATGAAGGGTTCCGTACCATAATCTATAACAAGTTTGTTGTATGGGAGCCCCCCTTAAATATTTATTTTATTTTATTTTTAGTATTTGTTGTTATAGCGGCAATAGAAATACATCATCTGTGAAAATTTCAACTGTCTAGCTATCACCGTTCTTGAGATGCAGCCTGGTGACAGACGGACGGACGAACGGACGGACGGACGGACAGCGAAGTCTCAGTAATAGGGTCCCGTTTTTACCCTTTGAGTACGGAACCCTAAAAATCAGCACCTTTTAATAATTAATAACATAATTTAAATTCAAAACCCCTGGACCCAACCAAACATAGCTAAGAATAAGAACCATCTCGACGGACAAAGTTTTTGTCAATTAAAAAAACGCACTCTAATCGGACCATCCGTTTGAGAGCTACGATGCCACAGACAGACACACGGATATACAGACTCATATAAAACTTATACAAATGGGAAGCATTTCTTCTTAGTCGGTGGTTAAAAACGTTGTAATTGTACAAATACAAATACTCTTTATTGCACACCTCCAACATCAAGGAATATACAACACAACATGAGATACATTAAAATAACAGGCAGAGGTAAACAACAGGCGGTCTTATCGCTAAATAGCGATCTCTTCCAGACATTTGAAATTAGTAGGTGGTGCATAATAATAATAGGACTAATAAAAGTGATAAACATTGTACCTATACCTGTTGCAGGTTTATTGTGGAAGTCGCCCGAGTTGCTGCGGGAACTAGACGACCCGAACGGGACTGTGGGCGGCACGCCTAAGGGCGACGTGTATGCGTTCGGCATCATTCTGTATGAAATCATCGCCAGGAAAGGGCCCTTCGGAAACGGGCTGGATCCCAAAGGTATGTTTCTTTTACAAATGAAGCGAAAATTGAAAAATCTAAATCTTAAAATCTAAAATAAAATTTAAATCTAAGTCTAAATCTTTACGGTAGATGGTGCTACGATGCCACCCTAAGGCATGTCGAAGCAACCGGTTGAAAAATTCAATGGCTCTGACATCTGGTTCGGTGGTCCAATTGGGAGGACGCCCGTGCTGGCCCGGAAAGCCGTTGGAAACGCAGTTTCGAATCCTGTCCGAACCATTATTTTTTTCAATTTTCGCTTCATTTGTAAACATTTAGTTTACGTTAGCAGACGTTACTGCTTTAATAAAAATAAGTATGTTTCTTTTCATGCAGCATTTATATCACAACCCATTTATGACATTCGTTTCTTTGTCTCCTCTTACCTGTCTGTCTCTCTTATTTGATACAGTGCGAGAAAGTAGGATGACGCAGTGTTGTGACAAGAATTGTCACGAGCTAGCATTTTTGGGTTTAAACGTGTAATACAATTAAATATTGAACAGCAATTATTTATCAATATCAATAGCAATAAATCAATATCATTCAGTTTCAGGCAACTGTGGCGCATAGATAAATATCTTAAAACTAACATACATATTTAAAAAAAACACGTTAGTCCGGCGACGTGTGACGTAACTTCTAGGTGTCAAGGTTTTGCTAGTCACTCCACTATTCAGTATTGTGTTCATGGATGTTCTGCGACGCTTAAGAATCCATACCGTCTAACTAACTAAATGTTACTTAGACGGTATTGATTCTTAAGCGTCGACCCTTAAGAATCAATACCATCTAACTACTAAATGTTAGTTAGACGGTATTGATTCTTAAGCGTCGCGTAGTCTATTTTATATTCATGTATGCACTCAGGATACTGTTATAGAAACCTTTGCTTCGTTCTGTTCAATACTTGCCCACGTTTGATATTAGATAAAATATTTATATGGAGGCTAGGCTTCAACTTCAAAGACAGCCTTAGGTAGTAGTTGTGCCCTGAAACGCGTTATCTACATTTATCCTTCTTGTTGTAACAGAAATAGTGGAGCGGGTGAAGCGCGTGCGGGGGGAGGGCGAGGAAGTGTTCCGGCCCGACACGCGCGCGCTCGAGGGCTCGGTGGAGGAGTACGTGCTGCAGACCATGCAGGACTGCTGGGCCGAGGAGCCCGCGCTCAGGCCCGACTTCCCCACGCTCAGGACGCGCCTCAAGAAGATGAAGTCTGGCAAGTGAGTGTTGAACACACAGACAACCCCCCCTAGACGGAGCTTGTAAGGCGACCCGCGCGCACCAACGATATGGTACGGCAGAACATTAAAGTATCAACACGGCGGCCACCGTTTAGTTGCGTCCTTGTTTATGATCCATGCGTACGTCAACGAAAAAAGAAATTAAATAAATAACATGGTAAATTGTAATGTTAAGTGGTGTAGAGAGACCTCATAAACATGGACGCAACTAAACGGTCGCCGCCGTGTTGGTACTTTAATGTTCTGCCGTACCATATCGATGGTGCGCGCGGGTCGCCTTACATGCTCCGTCTAGTGGGGGTGGTCTGTGGCCGTACCATATCGTTGGTGCGCGCGGGTGGCCTTACATGTGCCTTACATGCTCCGTCTAGTGGGGGTGGTCTGTGGCCGTACCATATCGTTGGTGCGCGCGGGTGGCCTTATATGTGCCTTACATGCTCCGTCTAGTGGGGGTGGTCTGTGGCCGTACCATATCGTTGGTGCGCGCGGGTGGCCTTACATGCTCCGTCTAGTGGGGGTGGTCTGTGGCCGTACCATATCGTTGGTGCGCGCGGGTCGCCTTACATGTGCCTTACATGCTCCGTCTAGTGGGGGTGGTCTGTGGCCGTACCATATCGTTGGTGCGCGCGGGTGGCCTTACATGTGCCTTACATGCTCCGTCTAGTGGGGGTGGTCTGTGGCCGTACCATATCGTTGGTGCGCGCGGGTCGCCTTACATGTGCCTTACATGCTCCGTCTAGTGGGGGTGGTCTGTGGCCGTACCATATCGTTGGTGCGCGCGGGTGGCCTTACATGTGCCTTACATGCTCCGTCTAGTGGGGGTGGTCTGTGGCCGTACCATATCGTTGGTGCGCGCGGGTCGCCTTACATGTGCCTTACATGCTCCGTCTAGTGGGGGTGGTCTATGGCCGTACCATATCGTTGGTGCGCGCGGGTCGCCTTACATGTGCCTTACATGCTCCGTCTAGTGGGGGTGGTCTGTGGCCGTACCATATCGTTGGTGCGCGCGGGTCGCCTTACATGTGCCTTACATGCTCCGTCTAGTGGGGGTGGTCTGTGGCCGTACCATATCGTTGGTGCGCGCGGGTCGCCTTTCTAGTGGGGGTGGTCTGTGGCCGTACCATATCGTTGGTGCGCGCGGGTCGCCTTACATGTGCCTTACATGCTCCGTCTAGTGGGGGTGGTCTGTGGCCGTACCATATCGTTGGTGCGCGCGGGTCGCCTTACATGTGCCTTACATGCTCCGTCTAGTGGGGGTGGTCTGTGGCCGTACCATATCGTTGGTGCGCGCGGGTGGCCTTACATGTGCCTTACATGCTCCGTCTAGTGGGGGTGGTCTGTGGCCGTACCATATCGTTGGTGCGCGCGGGTCGCCTTACATGTGCCTTACATGCTCCGTCTAGTGGGGGTGGTCTGTGGCCGTACCATATCGTTGGTGCGCGCGGGTGGCCTTACATGTGCCTTACATGCTCCGTCTAGTGGGGGTGGTCTGTGGCCGTACCATATCGTTGGTGCGCGCGGGTGGCCTTACATGTGCCTTACATGCTCCGTCTAGTGGGGGTGGTCTGTGCATGCAGGACTGCTGAGTTCAGGACACGCCTCAAGGAGAGCCTGGCGTTCAGTACCGCTTTAAGTAGTCTGTCGTTTAGGCCAATCGCGGAAAAACCATTTTTCCCTCCACCAGCCCTTCCCCTGTATATACATTATATTTGATTCTGCGTAACCTGATCCTCTCGAGCCGCAGGCCCCTCCCGTTTGGGTCCAGTAGCATTATGCGCGTCTAGCCAAACTAGTTACGCCACTTTTTCCAGGAAATATGTCTTTCTGTATGTCCATCATGACATGTAGCAGCATACCAGAAGCGAGGTGTCTTTATATTTCGACACAACAATTTATATTTTACTTTTAATACACGAGCCAGTGAAAAGGCAAATCAAATTCTGCATTCAAGTCATACTCATATTAAGCGTAGTTGAGTTTACCTATTAACATTTTCTGCATTTCTCAGGTCTAGGAATATAATGGACCAAATGATGGACATGATGGAGAAGTACGCTAATAATTTAGAAGAACTAGTCAATGAGCGAACGAGGCTACTGTTTGAAGAGAAGCAGAAGACGGAAGATTTATTACATAGAATGCTACCAAAGTATGTATCGCAATTACCTTTACCTCTTTATTTAATGGGTATGTACAACATGGATACATTTTCTTGGATCCCTTATGATTTTACCAAACAGTAATGTCCACGACATCAAGTTCTAATGTCAACTTCCATACTATGTTAACCCAGCTTCACTAATAGTGTTTATTTAATGTGTGCATGTCAACTACTTGGTTAGATGTAAGACAGAATATGGAGTTAATACAGTAATACTGTCTAAGAAAGACGAGCGTCTATGAGAAAAGTTGTTTCAGTAGATGGCATTACTGTCATCCTTCAACTCTCTGAGAATGGTCATTCTGTCTGGTCTGGAGAGTGAGCAATAGAAAAATATCAATAGATGGCGTTGAATAGTAACGTACATTCGGAGTAGTGAGTAAGACCGTTGACAGTAGCAAAATATGCTGATACATCTTGTCCCATAAGTAATCTAGTAGTCTGAGCTTTTATAATAAACCTTTTTGTTCGAGTGAAACCAGAGAGGTTCAAATCTCGAGCGAGCGGGACCATTGTAACAGCTGAAAAATCGTATCTTTCTTATACAATATAACTCTATTACCCCCATATTCTTTGAAAAGCCATCGTTACGAGTTACTAATAAAATGCTGATGTAAACGAAAACAGTGAAAGAAAACGCAAATACAACAAATCGAGATGAAGCAGGGGTGATCTCTTGTAGATTGGCGGGCTTTAGTGTGCACACTGGTTTACATGTTGTCCAGTTATTTTTTATGGAACCATCCATGAACATTTCTTATTTATTATACTCGACACGTGGTTTCATTGTAACTATCGTGCAATTAGAGGCAAAGATATGGGATATCTACAAAACTATAGACGGAAATTGTAAGGACTTCCATATATCTCGTGATCTTGCTGAGAATTGTACAATAGTTACCGAGGTATCATTATGACGTGTGTGTTCTTAATCTTTAAAGTCCCGCTGGCTCCCACGAGAGCCCAAAAAATATTCCAAGTTGAACTCATAACCGGGGCTGTCAGATTTCTGGTCATTCATCAGGCTTCCGTTCAGCTATAAATGATCCCGGTTAGACTGATTTTTCTCGACAGTTGTCAGTTTACAAAATAAATATAACATTTGACTATAATTGGATGTATGCAGACTAGATGAAGACTTATTAGGCCAAAAACTATTTATGCAGTTAGCTTGTCATAACTTGAGCGGGTCAAATAGATCTCTCTGGGATACTGGACTTCTCTGGGATGCAGAGGTTTATTTTTCTGAAAGGTGTTTAGAACTGTGCTCAAATAGAAGAGTGAAACTTTTACTTTGCATTATTTTTATAAAGTACCTGAAAGCGTTAGCAAAATTGCAATTGGTTGATTAGTCATGGGTGTTTTTTTTTACGTATACGCCTAATCTTATGAGTACCTCCATTAAACGATTAATAAAATATTGAGAAATAAAATGCTTCCCAAATTTTTGATTCCAATCTGATGATATCGCTAATATTATCTATAGAGGGAATAGATTAAAAAACGAAGAATGAAAAAAAGAAGTCAGCCGATAATCCATACCTAATTTAAATCGCATCCAAAAATAGCCAAGGTTTTCTTCTCAAGACATGGACTTGATGTAAACCGTGGTACATTATTGTATAAAAAAATTGTAAATGTATTCACTTTGTTGTACTTGTGTTCTTTTCCAGATGTGGAGGTTGAATCCATTATAGAAATGTCGTGAAAATGTCTTGAGGTAATTAACTCCCTACTGGTAGTTGGTCGGTTTGCGCAGCGTGCCCGCGCGCGGGTGCGGTTGCTAGTCCCATTAACAGTTTGAGTAGTGTAGAGCTTGCTTGGGGTTGTGGCGGTTTCAGAGCGTCGTGTTCGGTGATGGCGGTAATACCTTCTCAACAAGGCTTAGGATCATTTATTTAGTATTTTAATAGTGCCGTAAAGCATGGTATTTTTAGACAACCAAAATTTACTATGTATAATATAAGAATGCCTACTGGCTGCCTTCCTTTATTATTATTAGAGCGAACGTAGACTTCTGACACTAATGTAGTAATATCGGTTGATGCTAACTTGCAATTAATTCACCTTTTGTAGGTTTTTCGCACGGATTTTCACGAATTGGCTTGAAATATTTGAAGAGTATCCTTTGCGATTTACAGCGTGTGAGCTTCGACTAACCTGGTGTTGAAACTGGGCGCGTAGGCGAATTTTCTCTTAATTTTAATTAGAAAATTGTAATAAAATTCATGTCGTGATGCATTTTAATGGGCACAATATTCACGCAGTTCCATGTGGGGACGCTGTAGTCTGCTTATAGAGATCTGTTGAACAGAAATAGTCGGACTGTTTACTTATTGCAATTTTTAGCGGCATTTTCTCTTACTATGATCAATGTTTAACTAACAGGTGTCTATAACAGTAGCGTCTCCTAGCGGAATATGACCCCATTATATTAAATTGTCAACATTCCAGTTTCTTCGGAGCTCGCGCGCGGTTAATACTCCACTTGTAATTTATCGCATAGATCTCCACTGTGTCTATTGATCGCAGGTCTGTGGCGCGACGGCTGACGACGGGCGAGGGCGTGGAGCCGGAGTCATTCGACTCCGTCACCATTTACTTCAGCGACATCGTGGGCTTCACCGCCATGTCTGCCGAGAGCACGCCGCTACAGGTCGTTAACTTTCTCAACGACCTGTACACGGTGTTCGACAGAATTATTAGAGGCTACGATGTGTACAAAGTGGAGACTATAGGCGACGCTTACATGGTGGTACGTTTAATGTAGGCAAGAAGGAACACTATCTTAAATAGACTTATATACACAAAAAATTAATAATAGGTCATTAGTGTGTATTTATTGGATATTGGTTTTAAAATTTACTTTAGTATGAGACATTAAATGAGAGGTTCTTTCAGGTATCTGGACTCCCAATCAGAAACAACGATAAACACGTGGGAGAAATTGCATCGATGGCGTTGGAACTGTTGAACGCTTGCAAGAGTCACAAAATTTCTCACAGACCAAATGAAATTCTTAAACTTAGAATAGGAATACACACAGGTACGCGGAAAAGTAAACTCTTAATATTTAATATGTTGTATTGTTTAAATGTGTGGGAAGCCAGAAATAAAACGCGAAGTAAATTGAACATATGTTAAGTATGTTTCTATTTAAGTGACCCAAATCGTAGAACAGTTCGGTGAATTTTGTTTCGAATGAATTAATTTACAAATGTACGTCGACAGGCGCGGTGGTGGCGGGCGTGGTGGGTCTGACGATGCCGCGATACTGTCTGTTCGGCGACACCGTCAACACCGCGTCGCGGATGGAGTCGACGGGCGAGCCACTCCGCATCCACATCTCGCCCAGCTGCAAGCAGGCGCTCGACAAGATCGGCGGGTACATCGTCGAGCCGCGCGGCGCCATCACCATCAAGGGGAAGGGGGAGGTTAGCGTGCATAATCATACTTCGGTGCTGGTATTCGGCTGTCCGTCTCGCTCTCGAGTTAAGCAATGATTGAGCGCGATGGCTAGATGAATTTCGGACTTACACCGAAAGCCCGACGTGCTCTTTGGGATTATTTAAATACTGTGTACATTTTTAAAGCCTATGTCGTTTGGGCTAGAAGCGCGGTATTTACCATCTTTTCTTAAGTATTTTCGAGAAAACGACTTTTAGCGTCGAAATTCTTAATTCCTTGACCGAATAGATACTTGTACTTAGTGGATTCCTTGCAGTAACAATATTAAATAGAATTTCAATTACGATAAATCTCCATGTTTGAAATTTGAATGCAAGCGATTCCAGACGTATGTAAAATGTATGAATATAATTCCATCATATCCAGATCCAAACGTACTGGTTGGTGGGCACAACGGAGAAGGCGATCCAGAAGCGGTTCGTGGAGGGCGACGACCTCCGGCCGCTGTTCTGTCGGCCGCGACGCAGCCCGAGGCTCGCCGACTCGCGGCATCCATCGCTGTCCGGTAAGATTTCCCTTTTTATTGAATTAACTGAATTAATCACTATATGTGATGTTTTTATCCAATAGGGTCAACTTTTTCGCTTACCCTAAGCACGAAAATAACCTATCAACGCGTACTTATGGTAAGCGACAAAGAGTGGCGTTTGGCTTGGAAACGCTGCAGCGCTGGCTAGCGTTCTATCTAGTAAACTGATCCTACACCTCATCGTGTCCTTCATTTCTCAACCTGTGTATAGTTCATTTCATATACGGCCCGATTCCACTTGAGAACGTCACTAGGCGGTAACAATGGAACAAAATATAAGGATAAGAACTTTATTGTTTGGTAATGACACGTGTGGAAATCTATACGCCGATATCATAAAGCAATTACTGAAAAAAGGTAAACATGGTTCGCATTGTGTAGCCTCACGTGGTATCGGGCTTTGGTATATGAAATGGGGTACACTACAATACTCCGTTTTTGACGACAAGTTTCATTTGTCCGACTGCGTCATTTTTCCGAATTTTTGAAAACCATGTTCGGATGAAAAGCTAGTTTTTTTGGGATATCATATAATGTTATTAAAACATTTTAATAAAAACGGTTTAAACTCACGTAAAAATTGGCAGGAACGGCCCGACATGTTTCGAACTCATTGGATCCGTGCTACCTGCTACGCGACTCGCGACCCACTGCACTTTTAATCGGTCTCCTCGCCGCCCTCTGCGCACGCCCAGATAGCGCGGCGGGAGGAGGGAAGGGATATCATATAACCCTAACCTAACCTAATTATAAAGATATCCATGGCGAAAATAATCGTTTCGCGTTATTGCACTTTCAGAAGTTTTAAAATACGCAATATTGGTGGTATGGATAAATGAAACTTCGGAATTTTTGGGTGATCCCTATGTATTGAAGAATATTCTCTTAGGCGGCGGCAGCGGCGGCGGCAGCGTGGTGCGGCAGCGCGCGGCGAGCGGCGCGCGCGGCTCGCGCTGCTCGCTGCCCGCGCCCGCCACGCCGCCCGCCACGCGCCGCGCCAGGGACTTCTCCGCTAAGGCCAGGTAATGTCACGATGGGCCACACAACCCCCACTAGACGGAGCATGTAAGGCGACCCGCGCGCACCAACGATATGGTACGGCAGAACATTAAAGTATCAACACGGCGGCCACCGTTTAGTTGCGTCCATGTTTATGAGGTCTCTCTACACCACTTAACACTACAATTTACCATGTTATTTATTTAATTTCTTTTTTCGTTGAAGTACGCATGGATCATAAACAAGGACGCAACTAAACGGTGGCCGCCGTGTTGATACTTTAATGTTCTGCCGTACCATATCGTTGGTGCGCGCGGGTCGGCTTACATGCTCCGTCTAGTGGGGGTTGTCTGTGCGATGGGTCAATCAACTTTTTTCTGTTGCTTGTTGCCATGGTGATGTCTCCTGCGTTAGGTACTCTTTAAAACTACGATTTTCGGCGGCAATATTCAACATTTTTTGATTGCAGCTGTTATAAGCCCATTCTTAATGAAACTATCTCTTGAAAGTACCAATATTACAAATTATCAACACTTTTCTTAGACGTTTAATCACCATTGTCTCCTGAGTGACTGGACAGAATAACAACAAGAAAACAGTTGATCCACCCCGATACCAATCCGAGATTATAACTATACATGAGAATTGCTTATCGTACCGGGAATTATAGTCTGCTATTACTTTTATTCGAGACGATATACAATAGCGGCAAAATATCTATCATATTAGAGCATATTAATTTTAAGATTAATGGGATCAAAAGATGCGATCCAAATGAATATTTCCAAAATCTAAAATATAAAAATACGTAGTATTTTAATATACCTAGTTACAATTATTATTATACTTGGAACTTCCAAATAGTTATATAAAGGATAAAAAACTGCTTTAAAAGGCTCACAATGTCACTAAGTTTGTTTTAAATACGTATTTGTATAGTTTAAAATATACGTTTTATTTCTTAAAAGTTGAAATGGCAGGTTAGTATTTGGTCCGTAAACCTGTTGCGATGGTAAAAGTCTGGCATCTTACATAAAAAAAATGCCGCTACTGTAGTTGAGCTAGGTAATACCCTTATATAACAAATTACCTACGACGTATGTATTTGTTCAAACTTGTTTTTATCGTACGGCATATAATTTAAAAACCTAGCCCAGCAGCGCCATAAATGCACGCGGCAATTAATAGGGTTATTGACAAAACTTGAAAACCGGTTTAAATGTATTAAGCTTATCGTAAATTAAAATATAAAACAAAGATGATTTTTTTTGCTGCGCATGTTTTTGTACAATTTGCGTTTTTTCGTTACCATTCACATGCTCGCGCCAAAACGCGATATAGTATTCATGTGACGTCACAATGGCATAGTAGACTAATGCGGATATTATACTATCCTACATTATGTACTGACTAAATTAGTCACTGACTAACTTAGGAAAGTGTATTAGCTGCAGAACAGAACCTTTTTTCTGAAGTGTAAAAAGGAAGGAGCAGAATTTTCATATATCCAAAATTGTCCGGAGAAAGGAAAGGTGTTAAATTGGTGGCGCTAGTATTGCAAGAAAGCTAGACTATTACCTGTTCCTAACAGATCATATCAGTTACTTTTTGTTAAAATCAAAATGCTGGAATAGTTGGCACAATTTTCCCAATTAGCTAGCGCTACCGGAGCCTTTTGGGACTATTTACCGCTGCCGCTGTACACTTTTTTTTACATTCTTCCATGAAAGATGCTACTCCTTCCTTCTACACTCCATAGCCTCTTCCTCTTGTCTTGTCAGTCAGAATCATAGATAGCTAACTTTACGTGTTTTTCAGTCCAAAATATGAGTACTGCGATACTACGGTAAAAAGGTCGTATCTTTGTATGGATTACATAGTAACATATGTCTTTTCCGTAGCATTGCAGATTGTAGTCACTAAAGTAGCGGCTCCGGGCGCTTTACGTCACGCTTCTTTATTAGTTAATCTCTCGAATTTGTTACAAAATAATCGGAAGTAAATTTTCCTTGTAAAATATTTAATTTTCTTTTCTAAATTACAATATGATTTTTAATAGATTGAATAATAGAAACAAGTAAATGAATAAACTATTTTATTTTTAAGCATTTAATAATAATTGTTCCGCAAATAACTGGAGTAAAGATGTTACTAACATTAGCGTTGAATCTAAAATAGACAACATATCGTGGGGTCAAAAATGTAAGCCCGATTTCAAAGGTCTTCATCTCGGCAGGAGACTGCGGCGGCGATAAACACGGAGCTCTTAATATTGTCATTGTTTGGCACACTTGTAAATATATGGGTGATACACTGCACTGCAATTCGTGGTCACAAAATTTTCCAGTAACATTCTGTTGAAATACAAGATCGCTCCTCACAGTTAGAACTTTACTCTCCTTTTCATCAATAACCAAAGTCACGGCATATGGTGGTTTTCTTATTTTGTGCTCCGGACACACTTTACACTTAACAGTGCACAAACTCGCCTCACGTCGAAGCTGAACATAACCTATGGCATCATCGCCATAAGATTCTCTTGAAGATCTATAACAAAGGATATTCTATGATACAAGGTGATAGTATATTTGGTAACAAAACTAATGAATTGGCTATCTTATTATATATAAACAAATAACATTTTATTCATACTTACTGTGCACTTTTTACATTCCTAAATTCAGCTGAACAAAAGTCGGGATTCGTACCAAAAAAGTGGGCTACCATGTAAGAATCCACTTTGGGTAAGTTAGCACTGTCTGCTTTGATAGAATGTTCTTCCATTTTTGAAGATCTGGATTATTAATTATAAACCAAAAATGTATTAAATGTGTGAGAAGGTGAATCCAATCGTAACAACATAAAGTGAACGACAGTTTTGTCAGTTTTAATTTTTGACAGCAGCCGTTTGTTTGTGCCAGTGTGACGTCATTAGCAAGATGGCGTCGTTTTGATCATTTGACTCACAGATAAAAAAAACTGAAACTTATTTAAATAATATTAATTAATTAAATAATTTTCATTGAAATGTAACTACTTATTTTGGTTCTAGGAATCATAAGCTACATGTAAAAATACGTTTTATAATTATTCATTACATGTGTCAAGTACCCTATTATAAAAATTTACTCGGTTTCACTTTCCTCCTTTGCCACATATAAACGCTTTAAGTAGGTATGTATTAAATATTAAAATTTATTTATTTTTTAATTAAACTTATGTATTTTTGAAGTATGTATTTGGCTAAAGATTCAAAATCTACCGACAGCCAATATACGACTAATCAAGAGTGCTAAAAAAAAAACCAATTGGACTTGACAGGCACGCGCTCAGCTCCATCGCGTCGTCGACGGCGTGCGAGGGCCTGGGCGCCCCGGCGGCCGCGCTCCGCTACGCGCAGTCCCTGGACGTGCTGGCCGAGCCGCGTCTGCGGCGACAACACACCACGCGCTCGCTCGACGTCGAACCGGAAATAGCCGTGGCTACGCTCACCGGCCCCGGCGACCCCGTCTTCAACGGCACCGTCATCGGCATCGTCACCGACAAAACGGAGGAAGACAGCCCGCTGCTGCGCAAGTGTAGCCTGTACAACAAGTTCGACCGGCCCAAGCGGAAGGTGCACGATTCCAACTACATCGAGTTCTATAAGAAGTGGCGGTCGCTGGAGAATATCGCAGATGATAAATCTGACGCGCGCAAACTGCCCCGGCTCGATTTACGTTCGTGGTTGCGGGGCATTTTGAGCGGCGCCGCAAATAGAAGCTCCGCGCCGTCCCTGCGTCGCGCGCCCGGCCCGCCCTTGCTCGACAGCGAGTCGGCCGTGTGACGCCGACGCCTCCACCCCGACCGTCTTATTTAAATGTATATTAGGTATATCGAATGTTGTAAATAATATGTGTAAGTAAAACGATGTTACCGTGAAATGTGAAATAAGAGTTTAATGTTATTAAATAATTTCTATTGAACGTGGTCTCTTAATAATACTGACACAGATCACATCGACGTTACGTCCGTACACTGCTTAATATATTACTTATTCTAAACCTGGCTTGGCCCGGTTCTTGATAACTTGATGGGCCGATTCTCGTATCTCAATCATAATATACATTTATGCAAACAGACACGTTTGGCACTTCATGATTTACACACTGGAAAATATATGTCTAACACGATCTACACACAATCATTTTATGTTTATATTCCAGTCTGAAGGGGCATATAATCACAAAATTTGAATTCATATAGTATCATTAAAATAATAGAGAGCTAACACTCATAAACATAAGCCTAACATCCTATGTTATAGGCCCAGGGCATCGCCCATTGACTAGTGCAAGGAATAATAAGTACATGTTCTAAGTCACGCGTCCGCAAGGAGCGGTATCCCGGCTTCGTTCTCACTGTACGAGCAGCCGTTCACCACCAGTTTGATATCGCAGGGTTTGGTGCGCTTGTTCTCGTGGGGTAAGGTGGCGCAGGAGTTGGTCACGAGAGAGGCGGGCGAACATTCGGTGTGCTCGATGATGGGACACGAGACGCTGGTTTGCTCGTGTCGCAGGCTGGGCGCCTCTAGGAGATCGCCGCGCTGCGCTGTTGCCAAACGACCGTCCCCGATGACCTATAAACAAACAAAACTTAGCTAAAATAAGATTATCCTCTTGAGCACGAAATACAGTATCATTTACCGATACGATGGTGCGTTTAAAATATAAGGGGTTATTTTTTCTAAAATAGGATGGATATGTAATAACTAAAACCTTACCTCCATTAAGTATTCGTCGCTCCGATGATGTAATACACTATCTGTATGTGATTCTAGGAGATTGCCCGAAGCAAAACGTAATTTCTTTGGAGATTCTAAACTGCAACACCTGCAAATGACTAAAGTGTTATAAAGGGAATAATTATGATGTGAACTTATTCAGTAATACTTCTATTTTAACTTCTTGAACGCCAAATAACAAAGTCATATTGACGGAAAATAGCGCATTTCAATGTCAATCATAGGTATACTAGTTTGGAACTATTGACTCAGAAGCTGATCTGACCTGTGAAGCACTCCAATTTGGTTTTTCCAGCTCTTATTCTTAAGCGAGCTCCGCTGTCCCCTCTTCTCCGAGGCCAACTGCGGCACGCCTTCGGCCTGCGCGCGCCGATGCGCCCGCGCCGCCGCCGTCTCCGTCTCCTCGCCCTTCAGCCAATACGTCACTTGATCGCGCTTGCCTTTCATAGCTACCACTCCTCTTTCTTCCAAAATGTACCCTCCCAATTTATCCAGCAACGATTTACATGCAGCGCTACAGTGGATTTTGAGAGCTGAAATGTGACAACGGCCGTTAAAATTAGATCATCCGGTTGGAAGGACTAATTTAGTAAGCGTAGTAATTGTTACGTACGTGCGCCTGTTGATTCAAAGCGACTCGCTGTGTTTACTGTGTCCCCGAACAGACAGTATCTGGGCATTTTTAGTCCGACTACACCAGCACAGACGGGACCTGAGAAAATTAAAATAAATATTAAGTCCTATCGAAAAATAGAGACAGATAAGGCGATAATATTACACAAACTGATGACTTTTACTCGAACTTTTATCTTCCTACCCATCCGTTTTATTACACATTTCGTCGGGTAGTGACATTTGGCCGACATCTCCAGTAACAACTCGCTGTTTCATCAGTACGCCTGAGACCACGGCACGTGAAACCGTGTTGAAACGTCAGGCAATGAAGGTAAATCAAAATATCGCGATAGACCCGGTTCACTAAGTTTTAATTATAATAAAATAATATAAGTCCTACAATACTTACCAGAATGGATTCCAACTCGCAGTAACAGTCTATGTTCAGGCCTATGCCGCACTCTGAAGGAGCGCGTGGCTGACAGGAGAGCTAGTGCCATTGAGGCCACCTCGCCAGCATGCATAATTCCATTACGAATGGGAAGTCCCGATACCTGGTTAAACATATAAAACTGTCAGGTCGTACTTACGTAGCCATATGGCTACGTGCTTAAAAGAGATGGGTGATACTGTAACGAACTTATCTGTCGGTGACAGTGGAGTTGGCAGGTGAGATCTTATATAAGAATATATTTGAATATTCGAATTAAGGCCGTCTCTGTCACTTACCAAAAGAGCCGGGGGAGTGGGGAATGAGCTATGAGATTAATCAGTTGTATTAAAGTTCAAATATAAAATGTCCACGTCCATTTTTTTAACCACCACTGAGCTGCACCCCTGCTACACTTAGTGGAGGTGCGAGGTAAATGGTACGAAATTTCTGTGACATTTAAAAATAAATCATATTGTCGACCATAGAACCTCCTCGTTTTTTGTAGTCGGTTAAAAACGATGAATAAGAACCCTCTGCAAATAATCGATGGATTCAATAAAATATTTACAACATATACTTACAACCATATAGGCGTCTCCGATTGTTTCCACTTTATAAACGTCGAAGTTCTCCAAGATGGAATCAAAGCACGTGTATAGGTCGTTCAAAAAATCTACCACCTGAAAAATATTACATTTTATAAATTAGTAAATACATCGTGCGCCACGTAACTTGGTATTTATAAAGTTGACTATTAATTAAGTCGCAGTACCTACCTACTTTGTTTTTATGTGTCAAAGGGATATGACGGGCGCTGTGGGAGGATGTTGAGGCTAAGTCGACAGACCCAACCGGGACCGCTAGTTTTGTAAGCCATTTTAGAACTAAGTTCAACTAACTTCTGTCCTAAATATAACCAGATATAGTACAAAAAATATTTCGAGGTTACTGAGGAATGAAAAATTTTTTTTTTGGATTTTTGTGATTGCGGACCGGAAGAAGTAGCGTGGGAAGGCCCCAAACTAGGTAGACCAATGATTTGTTTAGGATCGCGGGAAGTGATCGTTGTAAGAAACTTTGGGAGGCCTTTGTTCAGCAGTGGGCGTGATGTAGCCTACGGGTAGCCAGGTATTCCACAGGTGTTTATAGGATATTTTCCCCCGAATACAGTTGTTCTACCGGAGGAGGGAGAACAGAGGGTTATAAAATCCTTCCCCTCGCGAACGAAATTAACGCCATTTAGTAGCTCATTAAATTATCACCTGTAACGGTGTGCTTTCTGCGGACATGGCGGTGAAGCCCACGATGTCGCTGAAGTAGATGGTGACGGATTCGTAGTTCTCTGGCATGACGCGCCGGCCGCGTTTCAGCTGATCGGCCACCGGTGCCGGTAACATTTCTTCTAATAACGCCTCTGTAAACATTTCCAACCAACATTTGGATAACTTGACCAACATTTGAAACTTCCAAATTTAAGGTCAAAGTCAATGTTATAAATGGAAGAAAGGAAGGGTTTGATTTTATTTTAGCAGCATTGTTTATCAGTAGGTATGTTTGTTACTTGGTTTTTAGGGTTCCGTACCCAAAGGGTAAAAACGGGACCCTATTACTGAGACTTCGCTGTCCGCTCGTCCGTCCGTCCGTCCATGGTCCGTCCGTCCGTTCGTCCGTCCGTCTGTCCGTCCGTCCGTCCGTCCGTCCGTCCGTCTGTCACCAGGCTGTATCTCAAGAACGGTGATAGCTAGACAGTTGACATTTTCACAGATGATGTATTTCTATTGCCGCTATAACAACAAATACTAAAAATAAAATAAAATAAATATTAAAGGGGGGCTCCCATACAACAAACTTGTTATAGATTATGGTACGTTTTTTACCTTAGCGCCCATCAAATCTGAATAATTCAGGTGATATAGGCCGAGCGAGATAGGTACGACGTATTTTTGCTCGCACAATAGTGATGAGAGATGATATAAAATAATTCTAATTAATAATCTTATAATGAGGCTGGCTGAATGTATTATAATATTACCAGTCTTTTTCTTCTCTTCTTGAAGCTGGTCTGTGCGCTCATCAACTAACACCTCCAAATTATTTGCATACTTTTCCATCATAGCTATCATGTTATCAAATATATTTGGTTTCCTGTAAAAAAGAATGTATGATTGCAGTATATGCATATTTATTTCGTAAATTAGGCATATATTTCCTGTTTCTTTTTGTGAAGTGTGCAATAAAGAGTGCTCTTATTGTATTATATTGCAGTGTATTGATTTTGTAAAGTTAAAGAGGATGGAAAATAACGTTTAAATAACTTACATTCCTTTTCGTAAAGGTCTAAGCCGCGTCCGAATCGCTTTGAAGTCGGGTCGTGCGGCGGGGTCCTCCGCCCAACACTCGATGCAGCATTCTCGTGAGCAGTCAAATTGAGCCGTTAAAACATCCACGGGTGGTCTGAAAATATTTTTTGATTGCAAATAGATATATTCATCACTCTTAAAGTAATAAACTTCTTTCCACAATGGTGGTACGCATGTGATACGGGTAGCAACTTGGCCAGTCACAAATTACGTTAGCAGGATTAAGTACCTATCCTATTTGGTGTGGTACTAAGTAGCGTCATTACACATAAGCGGTTTTAAACGTCTGTATAGGTACACATTGTTCCTTACATGTTTGACAAGAAAAGCTGTGTGTATCCTGCGTGGTACCTATAGTAATTACAAACTTTATGAAAACTCAGCTTCGCTTCGGATGTTTCTCATTCCCATATGTGTGTTGGCTACATGCGTATATCGATATTTGGAATATCGGATTGAATTCAAACTGGGATCTTTTACCATGCCATATCCGACCAACCACACAGTGTAGAGCACATACGTACCTACCTGTAAGGCACCGGTTCTGCGGTCGCCAGACGGCGTAGGAGCGCAGGCGCCGGCGGCGCGTCTGCCCCGAAAGGGCCTCGGCGCGTGTGCATCTCGTACAACACCAGCGCGAACGCATACACGTCTGCTGCCGGCGACCCCACGCACGGCTCTGGGGGCGTTGGCGTTGGGGGGCCCCAGCCGGCCGAACGGAGGAGCTCTGGAGCCAGGTATACTAGACCTGAAATTATGTGAGTTAGTGACACTTGATTGGCAAATGTTTATAAATTTTGGCACAATCTTTAGGCCTTATTCCTTTTGAAATGCTGATTGTTTTAGACATTTTTCTCAATGATCAATTAACATGTTTTTTAACGTATTATTGATGTTACTATACCTAGAACAGGGCTATTGGGATTTATTGGTATATTTTTGAAACCTACGGTTTGAATATTTCCTTGATAATTTTTGTTTCAAAAACCACTCGAAATTAACAAAATTCACGCGGAAAATTTGTTTGTTTAACTTATTTTCGACTGCACGCAATGACAGCATGAAATAGCTATATAACCACCTAAAACTCGGGGAAAAGTATTATTTAATTCAAAAAGTTGGTTGAAATTATCAATACATTTGTCATAATATGAAAAATTAATTTTTTAAAGGAATAAGGCCTGCTAATTAGATTTAATTTGTTATGATAAAAGTAGTCACTCTTACTTTTATCATAACAAATTAGAGCGCTGTTAAATTTATGTGCAACTGGGCTAAATCTAGGTGTTAAAAATGTAATCTTCTCAAACCATCCTTCTGCATAGGCTATGGTATCCCATTTATAATCTTCAACATTTCCTTTTTTTTCTTCTGTTCCCGGTCACCTTTCACGATGGCCTGTCACCCCCAAATATATTTATAGTTATTTGTGCAACAAGAGAGCAAAGTTGTTTTTTGTTACGAGTGCTGATTTTGAGTCCCGAGCAAGCGAAGGATTCTACGTTTGAATCACGAGCGTAGCGAGTGGTTCTATGTTAGAATCCTGAGTGTAGCGAGGGACTCAACAGCACGAGATGCAAAAAACTTTGCTCTCGTGTAGCACACACAACTTTTCACCTCATCAGCGAGAACCTATTCGACAATTTGTGCTTTTTCTTCCAACGTATGTAATTATAGTCTTTGTTGCTGATTTCAATAATATTATTAATCAGAAAATAGATAAGTGCTGCTTAAAAAGGAATAACAATATAATTTAATTTATAATCAACCAACCAACGCGGTTATTGTCATTAGGTATTTGTTCAAATTGGAAGATTTAGCAGATACATGACGTGTTTATTTATAAATACATATTATATTACGAGATTTTGTTTATAAATTGATTAATATTTTTACTCGTAAAACACCAAACAAATTAAATGCAAAAGAAAAAACAATTACAATATGAACTCGATATTTTTTATGGTACCTATGTTTCGAATATGCATCTATGATAAATGGTGAAATTATAAATTATTATTATATTTACAATAAGTAATAAGTTGAGAAATCTTATTTTATTTGAGCAATGATCTATTGTTTTATATAAAAGGATCAATAATTTTAATATTCGGTCGTTAAATAAAAATATAAAAAAGAAAAAAAAATACGTTGCAATTAAAACTTTTTCGGGTGTTGTTAATGATTTTTTTGGTAAGTATAACGCGTATCCGAACTGTTCTCAATCGAGGTCGGATTCGAAAATTTAATTTCAAATTGATAAGTTTCTATCCCTCTCTTTTATATACATATGAAAGAAACAGAGTGCATCGAGATTCAAATGATTAGAATTTTATAATTTAACCTTTGGCTGAAGAATGACAATTCGTGGTCAGATACTGAAAAAATTAAAAAGCTACTTTCTACTCACGCTCGAAACAAAATCGCATTTTGTTCACTGTTATCTGACAGCAAAATCGCCATGTTTGAGCTGGTGAGGTGAAAAATTACTTAATCA
Source organism: Apotomis capreana (assembly GCA_947623375.1). NCBI lineage: Eukaryota > Metazoa > Arthropoda > Insecta > Lepidoptera > Tortricidae > Apotomis > Apotomis capreana. The sequence continues at coordinate 12,324,760 of OX392506.1, read as the reverse complement.
ACCACAATGAAGTCCTAGTCAATTAATATATTTTGTGAATAAAAGAATACGGGTACTGCTGCATCTTTATTGAGGTGTCGATCCACGCGCCCTCGGTAGTAGTTATCTATCCTGTAAAGCAATCAAGTAACGAGTTACCTGCCTCTCTGGTGCAGGTCTCACACAAGGCCATCTATTATAATATTGAAAACTTTGGGGTTATGATCTTTAGAGGTGAAACTTGCGGCATACAAGCGGGAATCATCTGGTAAAGCTAAGTTGGCACCCAACGTGGGGCCGAAACGCCTTAAAAATCGTGTAAAGTAATGTTGAATAATAGTAAAGTGATGGACCTAAATCATTATTATAAGGGTTTCCCTAACATTCATACCGTATGTATTAACATTATAAAAAAAAAACATGTTTGATGCGCAAACTACCGAGTAGGTAATCTGACAATGTAACTTGCAAAGCACACAAATAGACCTTGCTATTAGGTAGTCTAATATCGCGAAGACGCAAAAAACGCAGGTCTAGGCAATAAAAAACCCATTTCCCAAGCAGTGTCCTGGTTTGTATAAAGTTGAGGCAGGTGTCGGTGATGCACCGGTAAAACATCATATGCAAACTAATAAAATTTTCTAAAACGGACTTTATAAGAACTGCGCAAGCTATACAATTTCGTTAATACATTTTCTCTTTAAAACCCAACATATTTCTTCACATAATGCCCTTGAGACGTTGTTTAATTTTAATAATTGCGGCTATTTTTCTAGCGATTACAATTACCGCACAGAACCGATCCGCATAGAATATTCCACTAAAACCAATAAAACTTGCAAATAAACCTGTAGGCATGTATGTTATAAAATAGTTTGACCAATGCGTCAGAGTAATCCTTCGGAAAAAGAAGTAAAATCAGAACAAGAATATTTTTGAACACTTTCATAGGTTAACCACGTCGATCCGATTGGGGTCAGGTCTACCTAATTGCCTCGGATGCGCAGAGGTAGAAAATTTTGAAAATTTCCCTTGATCGATGAGAAAAATAGTAAAAGCACTGTTAATAAGTCGTTTTTTTCCGAAACAGTCCAATAAAGTTTCACTTACTGTCGATGTGCGATCGTATGGCGTTGGGTTCAGCGGGTGGCAGTTCTCCAGCGCGAAAGGCGTGGAGCCCGAAGTCTGCTAGTTTTACCACCCAGCGAGCGTCCACTAGGCAGTTGGATGGGCGTAGGGCTCCGTGGTACTGCAGAGGCGACTCGTGGATGAATATCATCCCCTGTATTTGCATAAACATGTGTGATACTTTGTAGTTGTAGTTAGCTTTAGAGTTTGATTTTCGAAGTGGAATTGGTAAAGTCACATCGACTTTGGGTAACACACGTCGCTAACCGTCGCTTCTGCCCTTAATGAAAAAAAAAAATGTATCTCTTAAATATATCTTTACTGTTACTAACCCTTTTGTATCTAAACTTTAGATAATATGACAGTTTAGGAAATATACATATCTTTTCTGCCAGCCTAAGGTTTATTAATTTCGTATCTGAGCTACGAAATGAATACGTTTCTAAAAATGATTAAGATTTTATCAACTTACTCTAATAATATCTCCGACCAATGATGCGATAAACATATTGTCCAATTTGATGTCTTCGTTCTCAAGGATATCCTGTAAATAAATCCCAATTCAAATACCCGAAAGCCATATAGTGTATCTCTGCATATTTACATGCTTCGAAATTGAATACTTATTGGATTTCGTACCTTCAGGCTTCCCCGGGTGCAATATTCCGATAGAGCACATACGTTAGGTGGTTCTATGCAAGCCCCAACAAAACCATTTACATTGTCGTGTTGTAAATCCCGCATCTGAAAAACAGAAGTTTATCTAACTGGTCCGTAATTCGGTAAGTTTCAAACTAGATTTATTCGTGCCAACATGGGATAAATGAAGGCAAAAAGCAAATAAACTACCTGTCCTAACTTAGTTTACCAACGCACCTTTTGTTGCTTAACTAACTAACTTTGTTTCCTCTTCTGTAAATATTTATGATCATTTAGCATTGCGTGGCTATAAATCAATGTTATTTAAACCATACTTTTGCATCAGTTAGGACAACCTTCTACAGAATAATATAAAACATGCCACTAAATAAGTTTCTTTAGTTCCTAATAAGCAAGAGAATGCAGCAATTATTCGTATTGAACATTTCAATCTACAATATATTGTGAAAACTTAACAAAATCATCGTCACGTACGAGTAGAATTTTCATCAAAACCCTTCCTTTTGACTTCGTCGTACTAGATTGAAAATACGTGTGGCTCTGCGGACCGGAAGGCACTCATTTACCCGTGTATTTTCGCTTTTTGTAGGGTGCTATTCCCGATAGCGAAGCGAATATTTTTGAACCGGTAGAACCGAGTAAATACCGTGTAAGTTAGAGTTCACTAACACCTGAACGAATTGACATTATTTACTGTTCGACCAAGCGTTAGGAACCCAGTCGAAGAGTTCGCGGTTTTTCAACTTAGCGAGAGCAGTTAAGACTTAATATTTTAGTTACTGATTTTTTATTGTATTTTCGTCGTTCAACCGGTGATAATTATGAAAAAATTGCGAATGAGCTACAATTTTAAACTGAAGTTTCGTGTAGTTTTTGTAAGAAATAGACCCAAATGAGGAGTTTGAAAATGAAGTACATAATGCCTAAATACGTATGTACGTTATATTAATTCACGTAATAAGAATATTTCACGTCTCGTTATATTACGTACGCTTCGACCAAATTTAATAAGAAGAAATCAGAGCACGTAAATATTTGCTTGGTGGAACACAGCATAATACATAATACGCTGATGTTTGTACCCATAATAATATATTGAGATTTATTCCTATAATGCGGACAGAAGGTAGGGGTAGAACACAGACAACCCCCACTAGACGGAGCATGTAAGGCGACCCGCGCGCACCAACGATATGGTACGGCAGAACATTAAAGTATGAACACGGCGGCCACCGTTTAGTTGCGTCCGCGTGCGCCTTACATGTGCCTTACATGCTCCGTCTAGTGGGGGTGGTCTGTGGGGTAGAAATATCGTAGGTGGGTAAATGTAAGCAAGAATGTGATTCGTCTCAGTCAAGGCCCGCACGTCATATCCCCAAATGTACGTTGTCAAGTAGGTATTTTGTTTGTTTCACGGCAGCTGGGGCTTTGGGCAGGCTTTGGGTCCCCTTCTCCCTGTTACAGATACTCGAAGGGGCTTCCGTAACTACTTAAGCCCTTCAGGACCCTACAAAAATAAGTATGAGATGTAGCTACGTCTGTAGATAGAGCTATGTGGAACGTGTGGAGTATTTTTCCTCGTAAACAAGGATACGATAACATAAATTACAAGTCGAAATGTTTCCCTCATCTAGAAATGTCATGCTGTTATCCATTATTCGATATCGTGTAGTTTCAGCCCTCAACAAAAGTTTCGTTATTTTTCCTCCTTGGAAAATATCTACTCGTACAGTCTGTGATCAATACCAGTTGAACGCGTCGCTAACTGTAGGATACCAATCCAAAATCCGATGCCTTATGCACAGCTTCGCAAATACTCATTATTACAGTCCAATAGGTAGGTAAATGGGTTTCTTCTTTCAGAATATGCGTTAGAACATGAAAATGCGTTGCAATTACCAAGTTCAATCGTTTGACCAAAACGATTTCAACGATATCGATGTCAGGGGGAGCAAAATGTCTTGTAAATTATTGCGGGTATGAATTTTATTGTTTTGTATGATTTTTAATGGCTTTGCATGGCCATCATCAGCGTGTTGAGTGCGTTGGCTAAGCAGCCTATTCTCATTCTCTTTTTAGATTTCCAAAAATCATATTTATGTAACTTTGCTCTGGAATGAATGAAAACAGAGAAACAGAGAGACCAGCATTCCAGTTATCAAACTGATACACTGTCATGTTCAAGTAAATACTTAATTATTTTCTTGGTAATGGTTTTACGCTATCTTATAAGTTATACCTATATTTTTATTTATTTATTTATTTATTTTTATTTATTTATTTAATCAAATTAGTTACACAGCATTACAGTAATTAAACTAAGTCACTGTGAACTACAAAATCAGACAAAACAAAATCATACATAAAATAAAATAAAAACTTAAATCTAGTTAGATTTAGGCGACGTAACAGCGTGGCTCCGTTGCGTCGTCTGATCTGGCGCAGGATTCGGCAGATTGCCCCGGAACTGCCGAAACCCAACACCCTTCGGCCAGAAGTCTGCACTTGCGATGGTGTCCTGCAGCGGCCGCGGTACCACAAACGAGCTGATATACTTACAATTTTGAGTTCCTTTTTGATCTCCCTGGTAATATCTATATGGTGTCTGCGGATTCTCTTGACGGCAAGCAGCCGTCCACGGTACAGCGCAACCTCAGTGAAGATGGCTGAGTATCGGAAGTCCAGGTCTGGGTTGGAGCTCAGCGACACCTGGCTAGAGCGGACGCCGCCGGTGCTACCATTCTTCTCAGGGTTTCCAACGATGATGGCAGGATTCCCGTTTCCAGTAGCACTGCTATCTTGCTGGAAAAAATAGACTCTGACCAACTTGCTAGCACCCACTTCCAGGTAACGAGAATAAGATCATAGGTTGAATGATGTCAGTTCTTCTATTTCTATGTAAGTAATACTTAGATCAATTTAATTTAATCCCTTTGGTTATTGTCTAATGTGAATATTACGTCACCATTTGTTCTAATAATTGTGAATCAGCTTTAAGCATTGTTTTTGCTTACTGATATCCTGGTTATTCCACGACAGGAATGAAGTGAATTCCAAGTTTCATGATTCAGCCTGTTTGACCCAATGCGGCTGGATGTGTCAGCTGACTGAGTTCGCAACTTTCTCGGGAACGCCTTGAAACTGAACACCGCATTCGGAACTTGATTTATGGTTCCATTGATTTCAGTGTGATGTAAAACTGATTGTTGACTGACTGTTTGTAAAAATAATTTATTTGCCAACTGTGAATTCACTAATTACGAAGGTCACTGACTTAGATTTGATGGCAGAAGATAAATTAAACGGTAAGTAGGTAGGTAACTTAACTTTTTTAGATGTATAAATAGGTAATATATTTTAATTACAATGGTTAGTGGATTACATTTTATAACCACTTATTAATGTTATAAATGTTATCATAATAAGCTTGCAGATGGACCAATTTTTTAAGGATCGAGATAAATTACTTATTTCGATGTCTATGACAGCAAATTAAAGAAAATCTTGTGAAAACAATAGCGTAAAGTAAAGCGCATGCAAACAACACTTACAAACTCGTTTTACCTACTCAGTTTGCTGGTGCGCTGTTCCTTGTCGGGTAGGTGCAGGTCTCTGAAGTCGATCTTCCAGAGTAACGAGTCCAACTCCTGCTCGTAGCGCCAGCCGCGGTACAGCGCTAGTGCAGCCAAGGCTAGTAGGGCCAGGGCGCCGCCGGCAGCACCTAGGGTCCAGGCACCTACGTGACCTGGGAAATAAGAGTGGGAGAGAGTAAGCGTGGAGTGGGAGAGAAAGACGTCTACTGGTGTCCATAGGTTTCCCCTAAATTGAAGACTTGTACATTCTCTCCTTTTGTTACATATGCAATCTCGTCTCGATGGCCTGTTTAGTTAGATAAATGTCGTCGTTGGAAAGCAATAATAAAGTACGTACCTAACTTGGATAAGCTTAAAAGTGGGTGGGGGCAGTGGGTTTTCAATATCAAAGTTGACGATGAACTAAAGTATAAGGCATTCTCTCATTTGCTCAAAGGTTAACAGGAAGAAATCCCGTAATAAGTTCGCCTTTGTATATATAATCTGTTGTTTTTAAGTTTTGTTTTGTATATATGTAGGTATAAGCAAATAAGCAAAGGAGAGCTCCAAGAAAAAGACATTCCGGAAATCGCAGAAATTCATGATTTTAGAAACCTCGTAAATGTTACTTAGTAAGTCCGCTTCAGTACCTATTACATTAAGCAACTACGAGTAGTGTAAATGTGGTGCATATCTAATTTCAACTACAAATATACTGGAATATTTCGTGTCAGATATGTGTATGTAATGTTCACGCATGAAACTTATGTACGCCTACGCCTACCTACATTAAAGTGTATCTATCACTTATCGTCAATGTCGCACTTTAGTAAAGTAGCTTATTATAAGCATTCACAAAAACCCTACGCGAAGGAACTAGCACGTAAAAATATCATTAATTTTTAATCCACGAACATGGGAATGGCAGGAACTGTCGCAACATTACGCGAAGTAAAATGACAGAGATTTATTGAACATGAATAAAAGATGTCTCTAACAAACGCGGCAGATTTTTTTAACAAGTTCTTCGCGGGGTCCGCGGGCCTGGTAAGCGTTTAGCGCGGGTTTTATAGAGCGTTTCAATTCAATTTGTTGCAGGATCCGCGAGGATTTCTTTGCGACAAGATGATATAAAGTGGGTTGAGCGGCTTGAACCATTAAATTGGAAGCGCTGGAACAAAGAGGGTAACTGGAAAATCTGTCTTTGAGTTCACGGGAATAACGAATAACAGAGCATCGCCTTATCGCTGCGCGGAATAATTAAATCACGTCCTGCCGATGCCCGGGCGGCTTTTTATTGTGTACGTAAAAACATTTTATTGGAATAGGCCTTTATTTTATGTATGGAGATAGTTATTCAAATGTTGGTGTTGAATACTGATACTTGTTAAGGAAACAAAGTTTACGTGGCAACGACTTGCCTTTCCATTTCGTGTAATAGGTTTCATCATGAGATATATTTTTTACAGCTTTATTTCTAACGTTTTTGTTTAACTTTATTGTGCACATAACAATAATGAAAAATAGAGTAATTAAATTTAAACTACGTACTTGATACTTTGGAAAGCAATCCATGAGTATTATTTAAGTACTTAACTATTTTAGCTTTCAATTTAAAGTTCGCATAAAATGTTATTAGGTGGTAGTACCTACTTTGTATAGTTTGCAGAGAGAGAGAAAAAGCTATACTGAGTAACAACCACGTAGGGTTAGTAAATACTTAAGCATGTAGTAGGTATTCGCATAAAGACATTTAGGCGGACGTGGTCGGCACACAGCGGGAGCCGCGTGCCACCGATAGCTTCCACTCGCTGTCGTCGCCCGTAACGACGCTTTTACTACGGCTATACGACTGCTACGCTGCTCCCAACCTCTTGCGCTTAATGCTGGCTCCGGCCACCAAAACCTATTAGTTTTTTCCGCAAACAAAATGGCAACGACCGCGCTATCGACGTCCATTAGAACCATTCCAGCCCACTTGCTGATTCTTTTAGCCGCTTACACACTTTCGACATTAAGGATAACGTAAAAACCGTGTAGTGTAGCTACATCACTTGAGTGGCGTTGGTGGTTGCGAGCAACGCGGTTTTAGATTCGATTTTTTGCAGACATATATTGGTGCCTATTGTACTACTGAAACCACAGAATAGATCATAGTACCTACAACTGAAACGGCAAATACTACAGATTTTCATAAATTATCAATATCACCTCTAGGTATTTAACACATGTAGGTAAACGTGTACAAAAATAATATAACGATGAAACTTTAAACGTTTTTCTTTAGGTACCTTATATATTATGATAATGTTTAAAAGGAATTTAAAACCATATTTTAATGAATAAAAAAAACGCTATTTAAACACGATAAAAGTGGCTTTAATAATTCGAGCTGGAAAAGTGCGAAACAATATCTATTATATAGTCAACAAAATATGAATATGCAAAGTTACTATATATATGGCCACTTCAAATGCTAGGTACCAGTTATATGATGATGACTGTTACTAACTAGACGTATTTAACAATATAGTTTACTTACTGGCACATTTCTCATCTCGAAATCCACAAGGGGGCTCTGAAAGAGGCGCACGACCACCCGGCCAATTCATGGGACGTAAAAATCTCACCTCCTGTGGAAAAGTTGTAAGGGTTAAGACACTGTACCTGGCAACAAGTTGGCATTTGTGACAATATAAGTAGTTTACACTCAATGGATGCAAGCTCGTAAATGTTTACCTGAGCTTTCATTTCCATATACGTTATTGAAGCCATTACTTGACAAGTGACTACGTTTTATTTACCTCAATTCCGGATACAGTCCTAAATATAAAAGTCATATTTACTTCTTATCATTTCGAAGCAGTTAAAAGAGTTTAACCGCCTATAAAGACGTAATAGCGAAGAATTTAATTCGGAATGCCACTTGGCAGTAAAGTGCATCTCTGGCGCCAAGATCTGAAGAAACTTTCTGGCAGAACCGTTAAGTTTGCGCATTCAAACCACGTCCCGATTTGCTATGCGAACGTGTGCTGATTTTGGAATTCCGTGCGTACAACTACAAACTATTTATGCACTTATGCGTCCCAACTACAGTTACTTTGTAAATAAGTCCATTTGGTATTTGGCTGTTGCCCAGATTCACAAAAATTTCGAATATTATGTAAATTTACTTACACTCATACAATAAGAACTTAATGCTTTTAGACTAGGAACCTGTATAGAAGACGAAAGGATTTTATTATTTTTGTTGAGGATAGAAACTTGATACATTTCTTCCGCTTCCTAAAATAGCTTCAGGAGCCATTGGAATTATTATTGCTCACTTATGATCATCATTTGGTGCAGAAGATAAAAGTTTATGGCGCATTATATTCCAGTGATTCAATATAAAACGCAAACGTATGAGGATAATGCGAGTTATGTTATGCGGGCTCTCGGCTGATACTCAGATTTCAGTTCGGGTTTCTTTATGTAACTTTTGTTTCTTTTTTAAGGGCAATGAAACGCAATTCCCTATTCTCTTTTCTCTCCAATAGTTAATTTGAAAGTTCCACTTAAGAATGTTTCTGGAACTGTCGGGACTCGGGAGTTATATTTAAAAGAAACGTGAAATAGACATTAGAGAACGCGGGGTTTTATGAAGAAAGAAGATAAGTTCCCTATTACAAACGTAGATTTCAAACAAAAGCCATCCAGCACCCAGATATATTTCTTAGAACTTGGTGTTAAGAAAAGTGGGTTGACAGTATTAACCGCGCGGGTGCGATCGTTTGAAATTCAGTTTAGTCACAGTCGCGACACCGGCCTATCGGTGTAACTCGGGCGTCGATAACCTTGTAATGCCGAATCCTTCGACGAGGCATTCACGTGAATGCCCTTCACCACCGCGCGCGTCCCGCACTCGCCCGCGCTCGCCCCTCGATACGCACACATAGCCGCAAGTCTTGTTACTGCACGCAAGTGTGGCAGTCGTTTCTTTTTACGTTAGTATATATATTCTTTGGTTTAGTAGTAATGTAGTATGTTTGCTATAACCGACGATTTCGGAGATACGTTTTGCTTAAGCGGAGGAGAAGGGATAGTTACCGGTGCAGATTTGTGCAGGACTGAGAGAGGATACAAGCCAGGCTTCTCACGCGAGGGATCGAAAGATAGTACGGTGTAGTTTCCTTCCGCGTCCCCCGCCTCATCCATGTGAATAGAATACCTGTCAGAAAACAGAAGAAATATATAAATATTTTATACTCTATACTGTTTATTACTTTATAAGAATTAGGTAATGCTTCGCTCTTAAGAAGTTAATACAGGATATTCAATTCATCAGCCGTGCATTACGTTAATTGTCCTACATATGCGTTAAATTATCAAGAAATTACCCATCTCAGACCGAGTAAATCAGTTTATAGTTTATAGGCACATGGTTGACGTATTACGTGTGTATGGGCTTAAATAAGGCTTTTACTGTGTAAGTTCAGGTACAGTCACAGCTAATGTAATGTGGCGAAAAAATAATAAAAAGTTTCTATATGCCGTAGTATAACTTATCAGTATGAGTGCATAAAATAAAAATTACTCCCTAGGGAAGTTGGAAGCGTTGATATTGTGAAAATACCTATAGAAAATATACGAGACATGACTAAGCTTTCAAGAGATTGTAAAATCGAAAGACACTGGTGGTGCAAGGGTACAATATTAAAATATTCTTCGTAGCTATCGCCTGACTTAATACTTAAGCAAGAATGTTCCATTTCACCGTTCTTGCTAAAGAAGAAAATACTTAGCATTTGCAACCTTTTAGAAAAACTGCAACTATATTTAATTATCTACAAGTACAGCTACCGTATTTTGCAACTGTGAGGATTTAGATTAAACTTTCTGTTCTACAGATCTCCGTAAATATGTAAAGTTTAAAACTGATAAAAACTTACGTAAATAGTTGCTGAGAGAGATAAAGGGAAACTAATTAAAGTTTAGCTAATTTACGGATGGTTCGCGGTTTGGCACGCGTGTAGCATCCTATCCTGACCTACACTGTGACTGTTATGAGTTACATTTTATGCTCTTGGCTTTAGAATGTTTGTTTATAATTATAGTCTATTTATTTTTAGGTTAGGTTAGCAAGGTACCTATGACAAACGAGTGGTTGTTAACTTTGAGAACCAAGCGGTAAAGCTTCACCATGTCCCTGACGCTACAGCAAAAAAACCGGCCTAGAGCATGTCAGGCCACGCTCAGTGTAGGGTTCCGTAGTTGCTCATCCTTCACAATAGACGGGCTTAAAACAGCGGTTTTAGTTTTAGACGATTTAAGTTTTTATTGTACCGTTTTGTCGGCGTAATACATACACATACTCATACCAAATTTCAGCTTTCTAGTACTAATGATCACGGAGCTAAGCCGCGGACGGACGGACAGACGGACATGGCGAAACTATAAGGGTTCCTAGTTAGGTATGGAACCCTAAAAAGAGTGCGCCAGAATCAACAGGGATTGAAAGATAATTGTAGCGGCTTGAATAACAAAGTTTTTGATCATTGAAATTTGGAGTCAGTGGAGTGGAGCAATTTTCCGCTGAATGTCAGACAGCTGTCTTTGGTGTCCAGAAGATTAACAATAGGTACAGACAAGGAAAACTAAACACGAATCTTTCCTTACCTACGCTTCGCTCTTGTCTCAATGACAGTAAGGGTTAAAAAGGTACGCCTTTTAGATTCCTTTACTGTAGCTACACAGAAAGGCATATTATAATTTGCAATTTTAGTATAGGATAATGGTAAATAGGAGAAATTTGCTTGATTCTTTGTATTCGTTTACCTTGTGCTGTAATTTAATCTAGTGTTTTAAACTGTAAGTGGGTTAATTGCGTCTATAGAGACAAATACGCCTTTTGATGATAATATCATGGAAACGCAACCGTTTATAACTATCGCCGTTCTCTTTTTTATAAAGATAGTGCCAAACTTAACGCAGTATGGGTGGGTGGTATTCAAATAATGTAATTCTATGATATCAAAAAACGCATTTGCCTCTATAGATACAATTTACCTTAGGTGGCTTTGTTTCTATTTATTTACGTGCTTTTATCATAATAATATATTTATTGCATCCAAGTACTTATAACTAGGTACAAGTACCCAAAGACCCTGTCAGGGTGTAGCAAAAAGTTAACATTTTATGTAGTCTGGTTTACCAAACTGCTTACTAAAAACTTAATACTGGTACCTAATAACAACTTAACGTTTTAAAATTTAAACAAGCATCATTGATATTGCATTGGGCAGACAATTAGTATACAATTAATATTTTTTTTTTTTTGCGATGTCTAAGAGCTTTGACAAGCTTGCGACGTTCATAAAGGAAGAATTTTGGCAGAAAGGGGTTTTGTTCCACCGTTTCCGCGGTTCGCTACCCAACACAACGGACTTGCGTACCTAACACATTGCAAAAAACTGACCTAGTTGAAGTCTATTTGTATTTAATAAGATTCCTGAGAATAAAAGTTTCCATTTCAATAATAGGTACTAGTAGTTACCCCATTACGCTGTCGTAGGTGGTGTTGCGCATGCGTTCGGCGAGCGCTCGGCCGTTGCGCACATCCTCGCCCGCCAGCAACGCTGCTCGAAGCGCCCGCGCATATACCCACACGGCGTCATGCAGCCACGCAGCGTACACTGGGATCTGTACCGTACCGTAATTATCACATTAACTGCGATCCCGCAAACACTTCGTAATTTACTGTAATCGGGTAAACTGTGTCATACGACCATTTCTAGTGGATAAACTAAAGATTACTTACTACCTTCTGTATGTTCCAATGATTTCATTGTAGCTATGCTCAACATTGTTTTAATCTTTTAGTTGATAAGATATTTACATTATAAGATGTTATAAGATGTTTATTTATTGTTAACTTCAAAACCTTGTACGAAAGAGCGAATGCCTCCTAACACAAGTGTCAAGCTTAAAAGGAGGATGATTCGACAGATTTTTGTAATTGACGTGTAGTTGCAAATAAATAATTTGGAATTTTGTTTTTTTTTTTTTTCTTTAGTAGATGGAATCTTAGGATGTCCAACCATACCTACAGGTATTTACCTACCATAATTGGTTAAAATCTCATGTTTTCCGCCTGATTGGGGTTGTTACCAAAGAATACGTAACAAAAGAAAACATGCGTCACCATGTTGTTTCTTCAATAGTACAATATCTCGCAATTAATAAGCGTTAAAACCTGCTACAGTGAATGACGTGTGGGAGAAAGCTCACCCAGCAGATTTATGTACGGAATCCACGTGTTTTTAGGATCTGTGTGTACTTTGTTTATCTTTTATTTAGGAATTAATATTATAATGGTGCATTGATTTTAAAGGAAAGTATTTTAAAACATTCGCAAAGGACCGTCTTACAAAAGTATAATAAAATTTAGCAGTCGCTTCTTACGTAAGTTAAAATTAATTAAGAAAAGTTACAAGTTATTTAAACACGTACCTATGCTGTTGGAATTCGTATCAAATGTTAAAATAACATGATTATAGGTAATTCTAATCGACAATTGTATAAATTAGCTTTAATATGGTTATTGATCGTTTATGTCTTTTCTTAGACTAAATGTATATATGCGTAATGATTCCAGTACTCGCCGAACGAACATCACAAACTTTTAAAAAATCTTGAAAATGTACATTTCAGTTGTTTCAGGGAATAAGTAGGCAACACCTACAAAATTAAAATTCTGTAAAATGAAACTCAACGTTCTAAAAAAATAGTGCATACTAAAATTATAGTGTAAAATCGGTTTTGTTTTACAATGGCTGATCTCAATAGATAAAACTAAACCGTCTGACGCAGCGAATCCTCTGAAAGCCAAGCGTTATTTGCCGCGGTCGCCCATAAAAAAATGTTATTTTAGGAATCACTTCACAGACTAGCCCCACATAAATTCTAATTTATTGCTGTTTAGGTACTGGCCATGTAATTGGATTTACCCCATTAGATCAACTCTCCCCACGCATCGTAACTACAAGTTGCCATAATTTATTTTCCCTCGTACGGGAAGTGTAGGGGTATTTCGTTACTCATATTAGCAACCGATTTCTCTGTGCGTATTTTTATTTATACCTATTGTTGTTACGGTTTGTATTGAATGGGTTTAACGTCATATTATGTTTGAGTGCCGCCTTACTGGTGTTCAGATAACGATTTACAGCGGTGCCCTCGATATGAGTCGGTTTAACGATCACGCAATACGCGATTGAGAGATCTTGTTTTGCATGATCGTTTCAAACGGGTTCAATAATAAAAAAATAAAAGTGCGTGCGCAAATGAACACGTGATCTGAGGTTATTGCTTTGTTTTTGGATCAATTTTACTAAGATCTGCCTTAAAAATGGCGTAAAGTAAAATCATAAAACGGGTATCCTATCATATCACAATCCCGAAAAACTGTTTCTTATCTGTAACGTTTCGCTAAATGTACGTTTGTCCGATTTTTTTTTTTCCTGTAACTCGTAATATTATCAGAGTTTTAAACATCGTTTTAAATAATCCATTAGGTTAGGTTAGGTTTGTTTGTTCATTACTCTGAAATATGGATAACAATGGTTTTCGGTCAAATGGAAATTGGGCGAAACGTCATGGGAAGCAAAAATTCTGACTTACGATGTATAATAGGTAACTAAATCAACTATATGGTGCTTTATCATATACTTACCACTTTTCCACCACCGATACACCGCAAAGGGTTGGTAAAATTGAAGGGCGGCATCGCAAGGCGCTTGTTCACTTCGGCGGCGAACTTCGGGTAGGAGGGCGAGGGCGAGGGCATCACGGCCAGGAAGGAGCGGAAGATCCGGAGCGGTGCAGGGGCGTTGCTGAGGGGCCCCGAAACGTACTGGGCTGCTTGGTCTGCTTCGTACTTCTCTACGTCCACGCCGATGGCTGCGTATTCTCCTGTGAAATTGGTTCTTCATTTAGAAATTCCGGAAGAATATACTATCGTATTCATTAATATTTAGGAATGGGCTTTTTTGTTACAGGAGTAAAATATTGATGCATATTTTTGCAGCTGACTTTTATAAACCTTTGACGATAAATGCACGTAAATATACAATGCAATTTTTATTAATGTAATTTTTTATTTATTTCATATTGTGCTGATAAGGAATAAACGTAAATATTATAAAATCTCGTAGCGTCCGCTGTGAACTGCCCTATTTATTAAAAATGGTAAGCACGCGCGCGACGCTTCCAGGGATTTTAAAGCTTGTCACGAACTCATAAGTGGTAAGGAAAGGCACTTTGATTTAACCAGTATACAGTATACAAGGATGTAATGTGTATGCATGATATAACGTATACATTAAATACATTACATAATGTATATATAAGCAGTTGGAATCTCTAGTATAGGGATTTCCAAACATTTTTCTATCACTTCAGTTCTTTAAAAATATTTCACCACTTCTCGTGCTCTAACTATATTAGAAAATAAATGCCATTGACATCTCTATCCTCTATCTACAATATAAAGTTACTTTTTAACTTTGTGTGTGTGTTATGGATCAAGTATTTTGAAAAAATCATCACTGCTCATAATATATTACGAGCATAGTATAGCGTTATGGTCAGACTAAAATTCAGCTAGCTATATTTTTGCTATGACGCAGTGCGTGCTTTTTCGATGTCCACAATTTCCATACAATATCCACAGGAAAGTCGTGAAAAGAAATCTGTCTATAAACGTAAGTATATGTAGTACTTATTATTATTAACTTGCGAGGGGAACGTATGAATTACATTAGCAGCTATGTAATCCGGGCTGCCTTCATCGCACTTGATTGATACGTATACTTAGCGGTTACTTTTACTTTCTTATATTACTATACCGTTAAACTTCAAATAAAAAATGTATTTCTCGAAATTCCAAAAACACTTACACTATACGATTTATTTATAGGTGTTTAAATTACACTTTAAGTCTATAATTATGAAAATATTTCCTACGTCAGAAATGAATGGACAGTATATACCTACCTACTTATTATAATTGGCTTAAGTCGTGTGAGGTATTTATTGAGATGTCTAGAGAAAAGATAATAATTATCATCATCATGATATCTATCAGCTGAAAGACTTACCGCTGAACAATGGATTAAGGATCTAACATCGACTCATCGACAGTCGTCATGAAGCTGAACGTATCCACAGATTTGTCCTTATGAGTCAAAGATTTAAATATACGTTTTCATACTATAGAATTTGAAAAAGAATGAATAAAAATTAATAGCTGCGGAAACGATCGAGTTAAATATTAAGTGCATAAGGGCTGACGTTTGTAAATAAATCCGAAGTACCAATGAGTTAACACACTTGCACGTAAAAAGAGCTTCAGTAAAATCGTTCACAAGAATACTTCTAGGAAAATACTTTTTGTTCAAGACAAACAAGGGCAAGACAACATAAACACCAGTAAATTTTACAACTTAGCGATCCCGGTAGTTTTCTATTACAGATAATGAATGGGGCTCGTAAAGCCTCCGAGGAGAGAGTTGCCGGCAAGTGGAACTAGGGGCTGAGCTACGCGTCTTGCTTGGCTTATGGAAATACGAGCGCGGGCCTCGGACTAGGATGTATTTATCGGGTACGCTACATTACTCCGAAGTTTCATTCTGTTCAAAAGCATCATTATTCTGAATTTTCATAATTTCGAAAACCACTTTCTATGTATATATTCATATGTTTTTTTTTGGGGTATTGTACAACCCTAACCTGTCAAAAATCATTTAAGCAAATTGTTTCATTAGTGAAAAATTAATTTCGGGTTTATAAAAATTCGGCATTAAATACATTCCGAAGGACAAATAAAACTTTTTGGTGTTCCCGTATTTACGAGTATCTAGCTAGACAAGCAATGCCAGCCTGCCAGGTGAAATCTTGTGATTCAATTAGATCATAAGTTATTTGCTTTGAGAAGGTAAATATTTTGACTTTGATTAACTACTAACTTGGAACCCATTTAGATCTCTACGGTGAAATCGAAAACAACACCATCACTATTATAAACTAGACTATAAAAACCGGCCAAGAGCATGTCGGGCCACGCTCAGTGTAGGGTTCCGTAGTTGCCCATCCTTCACAATAGATGGGCTTAAATTAGGTACGAGAAAGATTTCAAGCTCTATAAAAAAGGTCGTAAACGCTAAAGTAACTCTAATTACTTATTACCTCCTGGAAGTCATCGATTATACGCGCCAGATTGAGCGGAATCTTTTAATGCAATATGGCAGTTAACTAATATGTGTAACGTTCGAAGTATAAGGACACCGCGCGGCACTTACGTCATTTTAAAGAAAATTATGAAATTTTGCGATCTCAAAAACGGCTCGACCGATTTTATTCAATATAGTTTTCATTGAAATCCATACTATAATATTATAAATGCGAAAGTGTGTCTGTCTGTCTGTCTGTCTGTCTGTTACCTCTTCACGCTTAAACCGCTGAACCGATTTAGATGAAATTTGGTATATAGATAGTTTCAGTCCCGGGGACGGACATAGGATACTTTTCATCCCGAATAAATTTAGTGTTCCCGTGGGATGAGCGGGTAACACCGCGGGGCACAGCTAGTTATTTATAAGGCCTCATATTCATGAATTTTTCCATAATTTTTTGACCCGTGGCTTAGATTGTGTCCCCCCAATTTTTTTTATTTTCGGAGCGAATATTTACAAAACTGCTGACTATCAAAAAATTATGATACAAGACCCCTATTATTTTAAAAAGACCTATTCAACGACACCCCACACACTAGTGATAAAACGAAAAAAAAAAAAAATCACCCCCACTTTAGGTGTTCGAGAGGTACCCGAAAAAAAGTTTTTTTTTTACTTTTTATTTTACCGTTTTGTCGGCGTCATATACTCACTCATACCAAATACACATACTCACTCATACCAAATTTTAGCTTTCTAGTAACTAATGGTCACGGAGCTAAGCCGCGGACGGACGGACAGACGGACATGGCGAAACTATAAGGGTTCCTAGTTGACTACGGAACCCTAAAAAGGGAGTTACCCTATGTTCAGGCGCTCGGTTGCAACAAGCTAGTCCTATTAAAAATTGGGATTACATATTTATTTATTTAATCTTTATTGCACAAAAGAATAAACTTATCGTACAAAAGGCGGACTTAATGCCATGAGGCATTCTCTACCAGTCAAAAGTTTATCGGTCAAAATTGTTTAAACTAGTATGCTCTGTGGAAGTTAATGCGTAATTTTAATCGAAACTTGTAATTCAATGTTCTTTCTTAGGTGTGTAGCGCTAAAGATCGTAAATGTTACTTATTTCCTGTATAGCCTATAAAAAGGTCCTCTGCATTAACTTTTTTGATGTTTGAAGAATATCGCTGTTTATCACCGGTCCCAAACATCACTTGAAAATTTAATCACACTTAACGCCAACTTTTTTAAATATTTCTCGAAAGTACAGAAATTTATGTGTCGTTTACAATGGTTCTACTGTTGTATATTTCATAATTTAAGTAGAATTGGGGAGAGAGCGAGGGGGCGATTTTTGCTATCCGAGCTGCATTAAGTGGCATCGCTGTAAGCTGTCATATAAA
Organism: Apotomis capreana; assembly: GCA_947623375.1. Lineage (NCBI taxonomy): Eukaryota > Metazoa > Arthropoda > Insecta > Lepidoptera > Tortricidae > Apotomis > Apotomis capreana. Next base: position 12,306,796 of record OX392506.1, on the reverse strand, counting down.
GGTAAATAGAGCATATCGCTAAAGCAGACATGGTTCGGTCAAATGACTTTAAAAACGTCAAATTTGGCCGCATAACTAACCTGAGTCCAAGAGATGCATAGCGTCCAATGCCATCAAAAGTCCAATGTGGTCATGATAATTCCCCACTGACACGTATACTGTAAAAAAAAAATGGTAAAGGCACCAAGGCTCGGAAGTATCTCTTGACTTGACAAGTATAGTGGCATCAGAAAAAAGGTGCACAATACAATAATAATCAAGCAAACTTCATAATTGAAATTCGATTACTTAAGTACTATTCATGTGTTGCTCCATTGCAACTTCGTTACATTCCAAAATAAATCTCAAAAACAAAGGCTATTTATTTAAGCAATAATAATTTAAAAATCGGTGGAAAACTGGCGATCTTATAAGCTATAATCGTCCACACAACCTTTTGGTAACATAATATGATCGAATGTACTTACTCTGTAGTACAAGTACCTACCCATTGATGCATGTATACCTCTCTCCTTGGCCAAACATAAGTATTACCAACTCCGAATACTTTTACTTACTTCTAGTGTCTTTGTAAGTATCCTGAACGATTTCCAAGAAGGGATTTCGAGAGTAGTTTTCTTGCTTGTTTTGAAAGTAATACGGATGTCTGTACGCTTCAATTTTTCGAACTGATATTTGCTTTTCCCTTACTGCAGCGATAATGGCTTGGGCGAGGCGAGAGAAGTCATGGTTCGGTGCCTTTAGATATAGAAAGGTAACCTGGAACAAATTACAATATGTTATTAAACATGTAGAATATTACTCTTAAATAAATAATATAGGAATTGAAAGAAACATATTCGAATATTTAGAATTTTGTAGTACCTAAACCCAGGACAAAGAAATGACAAACGCGAAACACTATCACTATACATATGTATATACGCTCGAAGTAAAATGACATTTTACACGCTGTTTTTGAACTCCATCCTTACCAGCAGCTGTACTTCAACGAAAATAAATCGTATTTCCGTAACAACTGAACGAATTACCATAAAAACACTAAAGTCGTTATATGGGCCTATAAAATTTGAGAAAGTCTTCGATTCCTTATGCATCTTATTCACTAAAATTTTACGGACTAATGTAGAGATTGCCTGCTCTCGAAAAAAACAATCAAAATCGGTTCATAAATGACGGAGTTCTGAAGTAGCAAACATTAAAAAATACACCCAAATAGACAACCACATTTTTGAAGTCGGTTGAAAATATGGTTCCCTCAGTCCGCTCCATAACGCACAGAACCACTTCGACGCGTCTGCTCCGGCCATTGCAACGACGGTGCCAAATGGACCGCCGATAAAAGGAGCATCTGAGAGGTACCGAGTGGCATGTTCTAATTTTAAACGTCGATAAACGGTGTTTTGATGCTGTTAGATACGATTGAAGTATTGCATACATCAGTACGAAATGTCCCTTTGCAACAGACTTCAAAAAGGAGAAAGTTCTAATTCGGTTGTATTTTTTTAATTTCTTCATTATTCCGTCATTTATGAACTGATACCTACCCATTTTTTCTATCGAGAATATGTATTTCCATGAGGAATCAAATGAATGACGATTCCGTTTGTTTTTATAGTAACTCGTTGAATTGTTCTTGGAAATATAATTTCTTCGTTATTTTTTTCTTTGTTATGTTAAGTAGTAAGTGTTTTGATAGCGATATTAACAAAACGTGAATGTGTGCAATATTATTTGCAGGAGCCAGACTCACACTTGACCGATTTATTTAATTACGATGATTGAACTTTGCATACCTCTGCATACTCGATAACAGTTCGCATAAATTAATGGCGTATGGCTTCCCGTAACCGCATTTGCACGTATGCACCTTATGCTGCTTTTCTATAATCGGATTGGATTGATCACATGGTCCATATAATCCTGATTTATATAATGATGCAGATTGATTATACATAGGAAATAAGTAAGTCGTACCTTTAAACAAAAGTACCAATGAGTTGGTCGGGTAGCGTCAGGGAACGAAGGAACTTATTACTCCGATTTTCGTACACGGATGAGATTCTATAAATGCTTACGTGCATTATCGCTCAAAGTCGGAAATTTCAATAGGACTCTTTCAAACATTTCAACGATAAACAGATTGAAGCTTTGAATTGAACATTTATTGATTTTAACCGGGTGGCCTAAGTAGGGGATTGTCTTAGTTCTCGACATAAGACGTTTCAGAGACGCGACAGTAGTTAACTGAAAAGAAAATAATCCTTCTCTACTATATACGTTTATTAGTATAATAGAACAGGTTAAGACATACGTCTCCTTCACACAATTACTTATGACTGCCACATTGATAATCCATTACATGTATCAAGTAGAAGTTAGTAAATAATCTGTTTTTCACAAAATAAATAATAACCAACTTCAACGAGAAGAAAGTATATATCCGAGAACAACTGAACGAGTTACCTACACCGAAATATGTATACAGTAGCTATAATATTTGACGAGTTCCCTTGTATGGAATAATAATGAGAATGATTAGATCTGCACCAAAAAAAAATTAGGCCCAATTTGGCGATACCTATATTTTTGGTCAAAAATTATTTTTGCTATCGGTTCATTAATGAGGAGTTCTGGGTCTGGGGTTTAAAAAAATACAGCTGAATAGAGAACCTCCTCCTTTTTGAAGTTGGTTGAAAAAGCTCGAGATGTCTGTCGCACAAATGTTTCGTTCACGGCCTTATTCGAGCTCCGACTATACGCATTACTAAAAAAAAATTGGGCAAGTGCGAGTCCGTTTCGCGCATGAAGGGTTCCGTACCATAATCTATAACAAGTTTGTTGTATGGGAGCCCCCCTTAAATATATATTTTATTTTATTTTTAGTATTTGTTGTTATAGCGGCAATAGAAATACATCATCTGTGAAAATTTCAACTGTATATCACCGTTTTTAGGGTTCCGTAGCCAAATGGCAAAAAACGGAACCCTTATAGATTCGTCATGTCTGTCTGTCTGTCCGTCTGTCTGTCCGTCCGTATGTCACAGCCATTTTTTTCCGAAACTATAAGAGCTATACTGTTGAAACTTGGTAGGTAGATGTATTCTGTGAACCGCATTAAGATTTTGATGCAAAAATAAAAAAATAATAATAAATAATGGGGGCTCCCCATACTTAGAACTGAAACTCAATTTTTTTTTTTTCATCAAACACATACGTGTGGGGTATCTATGGATAGGTCTTCAAAAATGATGTCGAGGTTTCTAAAATATTTTTTTTCTAAACCGAATAGTTTGCGTGACAGACGCTTCCAAAGTGGAAAAAAGTTGGTCCCCCCCCTCTAACTTCTAAAATAAGGAAATGAAAAATCTAAAAAAAACATATGATGTACATTACTATAAAAACTACCAACGAAAATTGTTTTGAACGAGATCTAGTAAGTAGTTTTTTTTTAATACCTAACTTTGCAAGTTTGCACCTAATTTATATGGGGCGCTATACATACCAGGTGCAAACTTAACTTAAACACTTAGGGATGGAAAGTGTTTGTACGGAACCCTCGGTGCGCGAGTCCGACTCGCACTTGGCCGGTTTTTTGAGATATAGCCTGGTGACAGACGGACGGACGGACGGACAGCGAAGTCTCAGTAATAGGGTGCCGTTTTTACCCTTTGGGTACGGAACCCTAAAAACTGTGATTTGACCTGAAGCAGTGAGGAGGTTTATGGCACTATGTTTAGAATGGTAGCTTACATGCATGAAGTTGAAGTGCGTGAGGACGGCGACGACGGCGCGAGAGATGTCTGTGTCGGAGGGTCGTGTGCGCACGAACGTTGCGTACGCGGCCTTATTCGAGCTCGCTACGTCCCGGCAATACTGTAAACAAACAAGTTTTTACAGTTTATACTCAACTATTGTTTTATACAATACTGTACTACACATGGGTTCGGATCCCGGCAAGGTCAAATATTTGTGTGATGAACTTGAATATTTGTTCCTGGGTCATATATGTTTTCTATGTCTTCAAGTATATATTTATTTAGATAAGTATGTCTATCGTCGTCTAGTGTCCATAACACAAACCTTCTGGAGCTTACTGTGGGACTAGATCGATTTTGTATGAGGTTGTCCGATATTTATTTATTTATTTGTTATTATTCATCATTTTAATTATAAAAATATTATAAATTCTCTTGTCAGCCACTAAAGACAACGCTTCGCAGAATGAAGACCACAAATCGTGTGTAATAGACTGAAGACACTATGATATGATGATGATAATACTTTCAATCCCAGAAGTATTATAACGTAGAAAGCATTCGTCTCTCAAAGTTAACTAATTGGGATTGTTATAAAAGAAACCAAATTTAAATTACTTTTAAACAATTTTCTACTTAAAGGAAATTCTGTGAAACGAAACTTTATATGAAAAAAGTAAAACGACCCTTGTCAATTCGGTCGGGATTCGTAAATTTCGGACCCGCATCTCCAATGACTCTTCAGGCGGATACGACCACGCTACATTAGAATGCTCAGTTATTTGGATGCCAACTTTTGAGGACATGACGAGTTCGGAAACCTACATAAGTTAATTCTTTCATGATTCTGTCCTGCGGCAATATTCCATTTTAGGAATAAGGAATGCGTACATACAAAAGAAATGCTTTATGAAGTGATCAAATAAGAGTTTTATAGGTAGGTACATAAAATTGCAATAAGGCGCCACGCGGTTGTACCTATTTTAATCAGCCATCTCTGAAGTATTTAATGGTACTACAGTCCGTAGATAGCGATTCGGGTTTGGGTGAAAACTGAGAGGTTCTTATCTGGATCGCGTTAAAGCGAGCGAGACAGATATAAAACGCGAATTGCATTCTCACAGCTCACGCACTGTACACAGCACGTGAAAGTTTGGGAGGCAAAAATCAGCTACAGTTGTATTTTTAATTAGCCAGAGTTATTTGACAGATGTCGTAATTTATATTTTCGTTATTTATAGATTATTCAGAAATGATTTCTTAAAACAATGAATGAGAATACTCTTAATTACTGATATTAGATTAACTTTTATTGATAAAAAGTGATAAGTTGAAACAAAATTAAAGTTAATCAAATTGCGCTCGTAAAAATTGCGTCAGTTTACTCCAGCTAATAACAAATCCGACTTTATCTGCGCAGCACTTTTAAGGGTTATACTCACATAACTGATCATAGGCAAATTGAAAGCGGCCGCCATCCTTCCTTCATGAACACAAGTCTCCTGTGGGCCGATGAACGCTGAAACATTTTTCGCCCAAAGCGCCGCTACCTAAATCAAACAGATACAAATAATCGTAAGTAAATACTCCGTATTCTCAAGCGATATATATCGGTTACGGCCTGTAGGTATGTATTAACATCAAAAGAGGGCTGGCAGAGATTTATAACGCTGGCTAGGGGCATCTGCCGATAGTCCGGCAGGTTTAACTTCTCTTGAAAAGACTACGAGGCACTTTTGTGGCAGTAAACTTAGCTAAAGCGCCATAAAACTATTTTATGGCTGTCTAGTTTACGAGTTCTAACTATGACAAAGTGTGATAGAGATTTATAAACAGTACGGCAGCGGATCTGATATTAAGGTAAATGTATACGGAAGTCAACGGTTTGAATTCCGTTCAATCAACTTCGGCCATAAAACAGCGGAACAAATCCGTTTATCACATAGTTAACTTCCCTGAGACTTTGAGAAGAACTATAAACGAACTCCTAAGTGAATCTTCCCTACAAGTTAATGTTTCTCTAATTTGAAATACGTCAGAGTTAATGGTGTGATTATTTGGCCCGAAGTTTCGGCCATTTAGTTAAAAGGTTATTTGCTCTCCTTTTATACCATTAAGTAAGTGTAATTCGTTTTCTGTCAGTTACCCTTTCGGCACAACGAGTAGCCATCAACGTCAGGCGTTCTCAGTGGGCGCCCAGCGAGTCGGAACTACGGCGCGACGCACCAAATGAATAAACATTATTATGAGCGAGAACTTTCTAACAAACGTAGCACAAAATTTATCACTGAAGCCTTTTCCTGAAGCCGTAAGAGTTAAGTAGACAAAATTATAGAAGAAATGGGGAATCGCGGAATGTGGCTCGATTTTACCAATTAAGACATATTATTAAAGGTGTTGAATAAATTTATTATTAGTGTAGGAAGCAGTACTTAAATATATAGAGTTCGAGTGATTCAATAGAATTTGTATTTTCGAAGAGTGATTTTAATTATTATTTTTAAGCATAAAGTTGAACGAAAAAGGTTACATCAAAAATAAAATAATGATGATTAACATAAAAAAATGTTTTTCTGTGTTTTGCTCGTATAAAAAGTATCGTATGCAATATATAGTTACACAATTAGGTCTTAAAATCTCGTACCTTACTTAGGCCACTCGGCAAGCCTCGAGAACCTTCATTGTGCAACGATTGCATAAAATACTATTTTAAAGTATAAAGTAAAATGAAATCAATTAATTTTATTTCTTCCCTCTTTACCCTCACAAAGTTCACAAATATATGTGAAGGATTATCTAATGCAACTTGCACAAGTTAAATCTATAGGCCTTACCTTTTAACAAATTCTATTCTAATATTTGCTTTTAGATAATTAGATGGATGCTACCTTCTTTCTTCTTCTTTGCCATAGTATCTGAACTCGTTATATAGTATCTGGTAACAATATAAACGTACAAAACAATTACCTACCAAGTATCAATATTGTTTTATCGAGTTATACGCGGTGTTGCAACACGTTGTTTTTTAGGGTTCCGTACCCAAAGGATAAAAACGGGACCCTATTACTGAGACTTCGCTGTCCGTCCGTCCGTCTGTCACCAGGCTGTATCTCAAGAACGGTGAATAGCTAGACAGTTGAAATTTTCACAGGATGATAATGTATTTGTATTGCCGCTATAACAACAAATACTAAAAATAAAATAAAATAAATATTTAAGGGGGGCTCCCATACAACAAACTTGTTTTATGGTACGGAACCCTTCATGCGCGATTCGGACTCGCACTTGCCCAATTTTTAAATTTGCCGCCATTTTCTAGTCTCTATATACTTTCATTAGTCAGACTATATCTTTGTCAATATAATAATCCGAATATAAATAACATTTGGTTTTCTATTCAAAGATCAAAATCCCAGGTTCCAAAAAATTCAAGACAATATTTGAAATAAAATCGATAGGTACTAGCTTTTTACTTTGTTCGAGCAGACATCACTGAGAAATGGCATTGTCACTTTTTATGCACAGCTATTTATTTTATGTTACCAAACAAATTTTCCAGAATGTTCGACCTATCGTTGTATGTAGAGGGCACAACGTTATTTTAGAGAGAGACGACCTTAGTCCCTTCCATAATCTATGATTACAATCACAGTTCTGTGGCAAGTCTAGCTTGTATCGTATTTTTGGGGACACTTGGTTTTTTCAAAGAACATACATTACAAAGATATTAGATTAGGTTAAATATTTAATTTCATTTTATTTTATTAATATATACATTTTAAATGAAATCGATAATAAGCAATCTAATTTAATTTTAATTTTATATTTTCAATAACTATATGTAATCCTTAATATTATTGATAATTTATGATGATAAAATAGTATATACCTAATATTACACTATATATGTATATTGCTACTGTATTTCATATCTAATAAGATCTTTGTACCATGGATGCAATCAATGAATAAATGAATAAAAGACATAAAAAATACCCCTAATATATTAATCTATTTGTTTTACTGTATTTCATAACTTTAGTATTTACTAATACTAAAGTTATGAAGTTACTGCAGTTCAAGAATTATCTACGTTAAAACATGTTTTACATTTCGTACATTTGTTATGATTATATGAATCTACACAGCAAGAAGCTACGAGAGCCGGAAGGTCCGGTTTTTGACGGTCTAAATCAAGTCGGTGCCAAACACATATTGCAATAAATGGAGTTACGTGTCTTATTGAAAAAAAAAAGTTTTCTCAAAAATTGCATGTAATGTTGCCTTACCATCGCTAGATAGACTACAGTAAGTGGAACATACCGAAGACTTTTTAGAAGTGTCCAGTAAACAACGAGATTTTAAATTTGGAATCAATATTTATCCAGTAAGTAAGTATGTAATTCCTATTACCTATCAAGATATTTGAATATCGAAACACGATTTACATCGTCACCGACCTATAAAAAAACTAAGGATGTGAAGGCGATGAGGTCGTATATAAATGTAAAAAGAATGCATTCCAAAAATTGTTTTAATTATAAGTACAGTGCGACAGCAAATGGTAGAAATTAAAAAGTGGCGTCCCTTTTTCATAGATTAAATAGAAAGAGACGACATTACAGTATACACTTGCAATTTACACTAAGAGCAAATGTAAAATAAAACGAGGTTAGCACTATTGGCAGTATAAACGTAACTCAAGCTGCATATATTAAAAAAAAAAAAGTAGCGACAAGGTTTAGTGCGGAAGTTTGTATGCAGCGTTTAGTTCATAATTGTGCTGTGTAAAATGACAATGATATTTCGGAATTCCTTCCTTTTTTGTGTCGTTTAGAAAAAACCTCGGAGTTATAAAATTGAAGGTAAGCTTTATGATATGAATATCAGTTAGAAAATACAACAATGTATAACAATAATTAAATTTTATCTTTAAAACTTTTTGATTTGTGAGACGGTGCAAATAATTAAACGCAGTATTTATAAAAAAATAAATTAAGGCGGGATTTAAATTAAAAGACAAAAATTACAAAAATTTGTTTGTGTGATCTATTACAATAATTCAGCAAAAATGAGTTCAGACGAGTCTGTTTCCGAATAGACGGCACTCCTCCATACTTAAAAGCGGAGGCAGAGATAGCTAAAATAATTTACTTCCGACTAAATCCAAGGAGATATAAAAAAATACAAGAGATTCACTAAATGGAAGGAAGAACATCAAGTTAATAATTGGTCAGATAATGTGTGATAAGGTCAGAATATTTCAACAATCTTTCTGAGACAATCGGATGGCTACAAAGGAAAGAAATCACAAATATTCAGCAGCAAGATATAGAAAAGTTCTTCAATCAATCTAGATGATAAACATTTTGGCAATGAAGGTAAATAAATGCTGCCACTATTTGATAACGATATAACTATATCTTTTATCCAAGTATAAACTCATAATTATTTTTGTTATAGGTTGTTATCATGGGAGTTAATGGTGCCTGCGACGACGAATAACACAATGTGTAATAATAAAAATATTCATTAGAAAATGGCCGAATATGAATGTCACCTACAAAATATAATTTAAATCTAATTTTCTTGTTTAATTTTTGAGAAAAGTAAGAGCCATCCTGGCCTCGTATTATATCCGTATGGCTTACTTACTGGTCTCTGCCGTAATGTACTATTACAAATATGGCTTTCGCTTTGTATTTACGAGTCACGCAATTAAACGTTACGGGGCTCTATTTGACGGCAAGTGAAAAATGCACAGTATCGAAAAAAGCTTGCTAGATTATGTTAATAAAATAGACGCATTGTAAGACGTCGAGTTGCGGAAAACCAGCCCGCGTTAACCAATAACCTACAAGATATTATATCTTACACCAGATGAATCAACAAATATCTTCCAGTTTATCAGTGAACAATGAAACAAAAATATTGGATGTCGAACGAATGGGACACTCAAAACTCTCTATTATCTTTCGATTTCTATCCTTTAGACTGCTTGAAGCAAAAGTTTTTTCTATTACAAAGTCAATTTCTTCCGTTTTTATTTTTAATAGGTACCTACATAGTTTTGCGAGCACGCCGCAATATCGCGGTTATCTATGTAATGTAGCATATAACTCTGGTAGAAGGAAATACGATTGCAAAAGTTTAATTAAAATTGTTCCCATAGTTTTGAAGATACCGTACTCGGGCAGTCTATGATTTGCATTTAAATAAATACAATACTTAAAGTATAGTGTTAGACATGTTAAAATTGCACTACGGACTGCACAAATGCAAGAATCAATCCATTCATAAATAGTACATTATTATAAATGTGAATGTGTGTTGAATGCGCAATAAGTAACAGATAAGAATATGGAAGGAATTAGTTATTAACATAGGCTTTTGTTTATCCAGACGATTTCGCGTTTCGAAGGATAACATGCAGAAGATGAAAGCTCAAGAAAATTACATATAAACACAGGTACAATACCTATTTTTATAAATATTGACACAAATGTAAATTACGAAAGAAAAATGTAATGTGATCTATTATAATCTAAGCCGGACCTATTACCTTTGTGTAATTTTTTTTACCTTATTTCCACATAAAAAATAGAATCGATAAAAAGATTCTATAAAAAAACCCATTTTGTTTCAAAACTGAGTCGCCTTCAAGATTCAATTCAAATGGAATTTTCCGAGGCAGTCTGCTTAATGTTAATTGTATAATGCGACCGCTAAAAGATCGCAGCTACGCAGAGTGAATTAAACTAATGAGCAAAGTGATATTCAAAGAGTCAGACGCGTTCTGCTTCCCGATTCCGATATCAGGAGGTACATTAGACCACAGACCTCTATACTATCTATAAGTAACACGACTGAACTACATTGTATTTTACGCGTCGAAAAGCTGAGGAAATGTCCTAATTTGATTTTGGTTGAGAGTGATTTAAGTATTTTAAGCGTCGTATTTATGTGTTTTAAGCGTCGTATTATTCCGTATATACCTGTGGTATATACTAACTCCGTATGAGTTGTCGCGCCATTTTCAGTTGTTTTCGTCTCCACACTATCCCGAAGTTAACCGAGGCGAAATTGAAGGAAGTATGACTTTCTGCAGCGAAGTGCCTCACTACGAGTATCATATTCGCCCAACCTCAACGGTCAACTTCTCGAGTAACTCCGGGGGTATAGAAGTCGTGGCTTTTCCAACCAACGTCAAAAAAGGAGATCCTCAATTCGACTATGTTATTTTTGGAGTTTACTCCTTAAGAATCGATTTTCATATATAAGCCCGGGGTATGAAAAATATGGGGTATAAAATCGAACGTATCTGCCGTGCTAATTTAAAAAGTCGTATCTCAGTATACGATCGGAGTAAAAATACGACTTCTTAATTTAGCGGGTTATGCGTTACGCGTTATAGGCTAAGATCCCGATATAAAATGACCTTCACCGAGATGTTTATTTTATGAAATGTATTTTATAATCAATTTAATATGTCAATAAATATATTGCATATGGGTTGCCTAACAAATTTTAGTCCAGGGTATGTTTAATTAATAATAAAAAAAAATGTTTTAAACATTTCACCGGTTTGATTAATATTAGATAAATTCTATACCAATCGAAAGTATGAAGCCCATAGAATATGCAAACGTTAGGTTACCTATTCTTTTCCCGTCACAACTATCGGGTAGCCAGGTATAAACAGGTAAATCTATACCTACTAGCATTTTGCAACGGTCTGATTATTGAATTGAAACTGAATAAAATTAAAGATTATTTAATTATGAATTTATCTAATAATCAAATCGGTGAAATGTTAAAAAAATATATATTTTTATTTTTTACTAAACATACCCTGGACTAAAAATTGTTAGGCAACCCATATGCAATATATTTATTGACATATTAAACTAAATATAAAATACATTCATCAAATAAACATCTCGGTGAAGGTCGTTTTATATCGGGATCTTAGTCTATAACGCTTAACGCATAACCTGCTAAATTAAGAAGTCGTATTTTTACCCCGATCGTATACTGAGATACGACTTTTTAAACTACCATTATGTTCACATAAACAAACTATAAAATTGTCAATGTCAACTTCATGTCGAGTGTCAACAAAATTTTATAAATAAAATAAAATTTAATCAAATCTACGCTTAATGGGTAAAATGTGCTGCTTTTGAAACAATAGCGCCCGTCACACAATCGGCTAAAAGATACGTGTTCGTTTCAGCTCCCAAACAAACCTACCGAATTTTTGTGATATCCAAGATTACAACTTTTATAACGTGCAATGCAAAGACCGTGTTTTCTTGGTGTTTAAGCCGTGCTTGTATGGTGCTAAGATCGAAGAAGACGTCTTGCTGTAGAGAGAGAGACCGCTTTAATTGTGACTCAGCTTTAAGCTTAGAAATAGAGAAGGCGTGAATACTTTTCCATCACCACTGCTCTCATTTTCCTGCATTCAGCCGCAGAATGGTTTTGATTTCGTAAAACTTTCCAGGATAAATACATACATAAATCAAGGATCCAACACAACCGAGCCATTCATTTTCTAGACGGGAGTCTTGCCGACCGACAAGAAGCTATGAAGTTTAAATCGAAATTGTTATGTTTTTGATGTTGGCTTTTAAATTGTATCTTTTTTTACTATAATTGCTTGTATTTTTACTTTTATTTGTAAGTGTTAGTTATAAATATGAGTGATCCTTCTTCATCCTTGCGCTGTCCCCATTGTCCCAACTCAACTCGAACTTTTACCCCTCATGGACTTAGTGCATATAGGGCACATGCATAAACATTTTCCCCAAGTCATCCCCTCCAACCCTAGACTGTCGGTTTCACAGCAAGCTCATGGTAACAACCCCATTCATCTAGATTTTGGTGATCTAGCTACGTTAAAGCAGTCAGTACGTGTGTTACGGCATATCCCCAAAGGGGCGCGAAACTTGGCAGCGGCCAAATTGAGCGACCTCATTGATAAGTGTATCGACTCCAATGGCACTCTCGAATGGTTTAGTTTACTGTCTTTTGCCTATTCCGCACTCAAATCGCCTGAAGCGTCGGCCACGGGCAATTTAACCACGAAAGTTAAGAGAAATATTAACTCTGCTTCTTTTGATATCAGTGGGAACATCGGTGCAGAGACCACGCCTTTGAGATCACACTCCATACTGAAGACAATTGAGCGTAAAGTACATGAAGGGGATCTCAGGTGCAGAGCGAGTGCTTATGTCGGATGAGGGCGTGGCGCCGTCGAGCCCTGAGACTTTAGCTACGCTGCAGTCGAAGCATCCAGCCCCGTCCCGGCCGCTGGTACTTCCACCGGAACCTGACATATCTATTTCTGCCTTAACTGTTAAGCCGGAGGAAGTGGTGCAGGCACTCAGCTCTTTCAACAATAGTTCGGCCGCCGGTTTGGATGGTATCCGCCCTGTTCATCTTAAGGAGCTTACGTCTGCATCTGCGGGAGACGCCGATTTTCGGCTCCTGGAACATCTGGCCAAGCTTTGTAATTTTTTGCTCAGTGGTCAATTAAACCCTGAAGTTTGCTCCTATATTTATGGTGCTTCCTTATGTGCGCTGTCAAAAAAAGACGGTGGTATAAGACCCATTGCCATAGGCAGCGCTTTCCGCCGCTTAACGGCAAAGCTAGGATGCCGTGCAGTGAGAGAAGAAATGGCAGCTTATCTGCAACCTTGCCAATTAGGGTTTGGCACAAGATTGGGCTGCGAGGCTGCAATTGACGCTACGCGGGCTTTTTCGGTAGATAGCAAAAACTTAGAATCCGTTTTAATACGTATAGTTAAGTTCATATCATTGTAATAGTTAAGTACTTATGCTTTCTGAAAAAATGACTGACTGTTGAGTTTCTTTCGGCGTTTCTTCTCAACAGTGGTCTCCTCTTGTGAAATGCCGGTAGACTCAAACATGTAAAAGTGCCCTTGTGGCCTACTTGCAGAATAAAGTGCATTATTTCATTATTATTATTATTAATTAAAATTGATTTAAAAAACGCGTTTAACTCAGTGGAGCGTGATGTTTTACTGTCCGAAGTGAAGGATAAAGTGCCATCACTCTACCCCTTCATTTTCCAAGTATATTCTTCCACTTCTAATCTTTTCTACAATGGCCCTCTTGTTCTTTCCCAAGTTGGTGCACAGCAGGGGGATCCGCTAGGCCCTTTAGTTTTCTGTCTGGCCATACAAAAGGTAATTTCAGAGGTTAAATCCCCATTGAATATCTGGTACCTAGATGACGGTACCCTAGGTGGTAAACCTGAAGAAGTGGAACAAGACTTGCTCATGCTCCTGCCTCGTTTAAAAGCTCTGGGTTTAGATATTAATTTCAGCAAATGCGAATTTTTCCCCTGCAGTACCAACTCACACAATTCTTTCCCCTTATTCAGTGCTCTGCTCCCCGGACTGAAAGTGTTGTCGGCGAGATCTTTCAACCTCTTGGGGTCCCCAATATTCCCAGAAGCCATTCCTGAAGCCTTCGAGGAGAGAAAGCTGCTTCTGCTGATGGCTGCGCAGAGGTTGAATGAACTTTCGGCTCACGTAGCCCTCGTTATGTTGCGAGTTTGCTTTGCCGTGCCTAAGCTGACATATTTCTTGTGCACCGTGCCAGCCTGGCTGCACCCTGTCCAGACAGACTCCTTTGACTTCGTGTTGAAGGAGAGTTTGGAAAATGTGCTGATCGTCTCCCTTAACCAAGGTCAATGGGACCAGGTTTCTCTGCCGATTCGAACTGGTGATTTGGGCGTGCGTCGCGCGCGAGATGTGAGCCTCCCGGCCTTCCTGGCTTCGGCGTGTGGGGTGGTGGACCTTGTCACTCAAATTTTATCTTTTGATGGTGACAAGGCTATCATTCCTTACGCCTCCGATGCTTTGACGGCCTGGACGGCTCTTAATCCCGGCGTAGCCATACCCGTAGAATTGTTCCGTCAGCGTCTATGGGTTTATTTATATGAGAGTGCGCGCACCACGATTTTCATAAACCCATAAGTAAGCTTATTTCTGCGACAAAATTATCGCGCGACTAAAAAAAATCGTGGTGCGCGCCTGGCCTGAAGAGTAAACTCCAGTCGTGCGTCGGAGCTGACACACACACTTTTTTTTTTCACTTCTCATGCTCTTAAAATGTTACTTTAGTCTCTGCATATCGGGACTAAAGCTCCTTATTAATCTCTAGGGACTAAAGTAAAATTGTTTTAATTTACTTTGAAAAACCCCTAAACAGCCAATCACGACGTTTGTGAATGGAGGTTTATAGCCATTTTCAGTGATAGGTATACAAACTTTTTGGTGCGTTAATTTAACCTCAAAATTAAAACTGCTCAAAAAAAGTTAAATTGTTTTAATTTACTTTGAAAAACCCCTAAACAGCCAATCACGACGTTTGTGAATGGAGGTTTATAGCCATTTTCAGTGATAGGTATACAAACTTTTTGGTGCGTGAAAATAACCTCAAAATTACAACCGCTCAAAAATTCAAGATTTTATTTAATGAAACACGATTAATTATTACGAATACGAATATAATTTTATCATGCATGGTCCATAAGTCCATATTAGTCTTAAATAAAATAGTTTTCAAGTTTGAATCTGTTGGCTAAATATGCAAGCATTTAAAGCGTCACTTTACAAAAAAAAAGAAAAAACCACGGAACATTTCTTTTTTCTATTAGAATTTTGAATGGAATGAGTAGATGTCTATTACTTGTATTAAGCTTGAATTGTAATCACCAATTAGACCAATTAACTGTGTCACTTTATAAATTACGGACAAAATATGTAATCATCATCTTCCAATGAAGAAGAATAAAGCTGAAGGTTATAGAGGAGTCAATCCAAAATAAACACAATATCTATCGAAGGCTATACTATATTGAAGGAATTAAAATATCCTCAAAGCAAAAATCACAACCAACATTTGACCCACGCCCATCAACATCGCGGGTTGAGAATGAGCTAATGAAATGACCATCGGCAACCATTTTGAGAAAAGGTCTACGTCTCTACTATACGTGACTATACCTACTCTCCATTCTCTCCAACTTTTACTTCGACTTCGAGTGAAAATATTGAACATACTTCTCAATTACAAACCATGCCGACCCAGCTTAGTTTACCGGGGAAAACTATACATTTAAATGTAAAGAATTGTACAAATTGCCCTTTAAATTTTTCCGAGGTTAGATTAACGGCTGTACTACGTAATTGTAAGAAACTTTGTTATAATAAATATCGTAATTTTAAATTGAAATTCGTTTATTTTCCTCGCATTCAAAGTGAAAAGTAGAGTGTTTAACGCGAGACTAAACAACCATAATGACACTCGAACTATTAGCCACCCTCGCTTAGCTCGGGTGGCTAAAACATCTCGTGTCATTATGGCTTGTTTTAGTCCCTTGTTGAACAATCTACTATTAATGTATGTTACACGATAATTCCGCCAATCGTGAACCGATTCTCAATTTTTTTTATTTGAGAGCTTCTGAAATGGTCCCATTGTCACCATGTCGGGATCTGTTGATGGCATCCCAGGGAAATCGATTTTCATGTTATTTATATGTGTTTGCATCTGGTAGTCATTTCATTATGCTGAGCTGATGTCGGAAGGTACAACTTATTAATGATTAGGAGTGAGATAGGTAGGTTAAGACCATTAAGTACCTAAAGTAATACAACTAGATATTGCAGTAAGTAATATTAACTCGTTCAGTTGTTTTCGGAAATACAGTTTCTAATCGGTGAAGTCGGTTATTTTTTGTAAAAAAAATCGGTTATATTTAATGAATACCTACAGTGCATCGCTAAACTTATTGTATACTAATTAGCGTGATTACAGACGTAGGTAATTAGAAATGTCGAATTTAACCTCCGCGTCGACAGGTCAGAGTTTGAAGTATAGAAGTTCGGCTCAAATCCGACTTAGTTAAATGCGAAATCCTGAAAAAGAAAGAAATTGGTAACGACAATTTACATTATGCTGATAAATATTCAGCCTCTATTATCTTATTATAATTAATTATTACAATAATGTTGATTGTTTCTATGAATTGAACAATAGCGGTCAGAGCAATAAACGCTCAAATAATCACCCTCTCATTTGTCTCAAACGTCTTCAAACTCTAAAATAGTACAAAAAATAACGGCCGAGATGGAAATATTTCATGTCATGGGTAAGTATTTTTTGTCTTAAATTGTACGGTAAAATGGTACGCGCATGCAATTGGACGGTCTATTTAGATATATTAAGGTGGAAGTACTATTAGTACTCGACGCGGTACTAATACGAGTCACCATACTTTCAACTGCGATAAATAAGATAAGATTACCGTTACTTTCATAGCAAACAGAATGAATACATGAGAAATGTTTGTAGCTATCGAATTTCACACGCAAAATAATAAAATATACAACCTGACTGCCTGCAAAAGCACGTGACATGTACCTACTGGGACAATCCTATTGACTTACATTTCATTACATTACGAGAATTTTTTATATGATCATTATATGATATAAATACCATTTAATAAAGGTAAAAGTCATACCTCTCATAAGGGATGAATAAATTTGCGATAGACGTGTAAATTAACGTACTATTACGAAACATAAAATAAATATCCCTTGCAATGTCGAGTACTAGTACTTCCACCTTATGTTTATGAAAGTATGCATTAAACATTAAAAGGCCTCTATTTTACATTAATATCCGATAGCCGGATTACTAGGCCTAGGTCACTGCGATTCTGAATGCATGCGTTGAATTATTTCTGGAACGGCGTGCGCTGCTGATATTATAATTAAATTAGGTATCCAACTATGCACGTATGTATGTATTGCATGGCCCTGGGAAAGGAGGCCGAGATTTCATCGAAGTGTCGACAAACGTAAACGAACGCTCACAAAGCTGAAGCATTATTTATTTTATGTCGCCCTAGTCCGTAAACCGAGAAAAACTTTAAACAAACCACGGTCGGTATAATTATTAGTATAGCCCCAGATCACATATTTGGGAACACAGAACATCTGTGACTATTTGGGACATTCACTAATTCACTGCCCTAGGTATGTAATGTACCTATACCCCTAATATCCCTATAGGCTCTATATTGGTTGGCTGAATTTTGAGTTTATGAGTATACAGAGTCACAGGGGCTTTTGGTTCATCGTTAATATAATCATCGTAATAGTCGATTCCCACGTTTTTAGTAAAATATCCAAATAAATAAATACGTAAGGTATTGAAAATAAATACAAATTCTAACTAAATTTAATCAAGACTACAGAGCTGCACTGTTCGCATATTTTATTTAAATTCTAAAAAGAATCAAACCCACATCACAGTTTGTACGAGCTTTGTGCTGCGTTTCATATAAGTAAGAGTATTTAAACTATTTCGCAATTTGTATTCACATTTAGGCACCCACATCAGCCGCTCAGCGAGGTCATGGGAACATAAAAAAATTCTCGAACTTTCCTAAGGGCACATTTAAACATTTTATACCATAATGAGCAATGGTCAGTAGAATACCTCGTAACATTTTAACGGCTAATTCGTTTTAGAAGGTAGATAATTAATTTAAAGTAATGACTCGTAACCACTTCTAACTCAATGGGGCAGGTGTTTTCTTTATTTTTAATGACTTTGTTTATCAATTTGGTCTTCTTTAGGTACGGAATGTGACGGAATAAAGTAGCAACGGGTGGACGTGTTTCCATTTAAGATATATTTGATAGACAAATAATCACTGAAAAAACACGTTTTCAAATTTTCATCAGTTTCACTACCCAAAGGTTGTCTGGAAGAGATCACTTTTTAGCGATAAGACCGCCTGTTGTCTACCGTTATTTATAAATTGCATTTGTCTTGTTTCCTTTGTAAACTTTTATTGGTGTGCAATAAAGTGTTGTTGTATTGTATTGTATTGTTTCCGGAAGAGAGGTCAAAATATTTTTGTCCGGGCGTGGCCACAAGAAATTTCTGTGTTAGTATTATATAACTTGCATTGCAGTCATAACTAATTAACTTGCAGTCATCTTCTAAATAAATTGCTTTTGAGTAGCTTTATTAAATTATTACAATGTTATTACTTATCATTATCACTACATAGTATTAAACAAAGTTGCCTCCTGTCTGTCTGTCCCTATGTATGCTTAGATCTTAAAACCTACGCAACGGATTTTGATGCGGTTTATTTAAATAGATTCCTTTCGAATCACTCTGATTCAAGAGGAAGGTTTATATGTATAATACATGCTTAATTTATCAGTATTGTACCCGTGCGAAGCCGGGGCTAGTCGCTATTACTAATAAGTACAATTAGTACAGTTGACGAATATCATGTTGTCGACCATACGAACTAGTATTCGGCTTACATAGCGGAGTTTTCATTGAAATTTATTGTTTCATCATCTGTGGAAAAACGTCCACTGCTGGACATAGGCCTCCCCTAAAACGCCACTGGCCGGACCCTCGCCGTATTCATCCAGCATACTCCCGCGACTTTCACAACCTTTCATCAGTCCATCTTGTGTAGATAGATACCTAACCACGAATGAAATTCACAACATATTTAAAACTAACTAATCGTTCAATAATTATCACATTCGAAAAGTAATCATAACTTTCATTTTCGTTACCTAACAATTACGAAATTTAATTGCCAAAATTGAGATCTCAGTCACTGCATTATTACTGAATGGAAGTCCGGTCGATGGCCCATTAAATGGCGACATAATCTTATCTCAAGTGTAATAGAAATATATCGCTTTAGTTGGTATTGATTATGAATCTACGTTTCCTATTTTGTACTACTTCGCCGGTTAAAATTGTAATTGTACCAACTATCATCAATAAAATATTATTATTGAAAACATAGCACAGATAATTTTATTTCAAAATATGTGGTTCCTACCTATAATGTCAATGTCTTTCACGGTGATGAAGAGGTTTGCCTAAGTCATTGTAATAAATTTTAATGATATGGGAAATTGACTTACTCAAAAAATATAAATTATTAGTAAAACGAGCAAAAACGCCATCTCATGCAATTTGAAATTTATTAAGGCTTCATTAGAGCTACACTAAGCTACAGCCGTTATTATTAAATATTTTGTTAATATTTCGCATACTTCAAAGTTCATCAATTAAGAAAACAATTAATTTTCCCAGCTAGAACATTAAGCGCAACCAGGCAGCTGGAATAATTTAGCAGTCGATTGGAAAAATGAGGTAATAAATGAACTCGATTGTCCAAGATTTCCTTCGTTTCTCTCTTCAATCATGCCAATGTTTTGGAAAACAACGTACGAGTATTCTGTATAAGTCTCTTGTTTGTGTACGGTAATAAGGATTCTTGTTTGTGTGCAGTGTAGGACGGCCAACTAGATGGACAGTTAACCTCGTAAGGGCCGCGGAGATTCGGTGAATGTGGTTTGGGCACGATCGCATAGGGGAAAACTATGTTCAGCAGTGGACGTCCGTGGCTGATATAAGGACACTCATGAAAAGCGCGAAACATGAGGTAAGCGCACCTATCAAGCAACCTTAGGGTATATTTACCTGTTTTATGGAAATTTCTTCTTTTCCGAATGTCTCGGCGACCTCAAATCTTAACGAGTGGTTCATGGGGCCCAGGAGCTTTTCGTTCACTTCATCGACAGCCATTGAAATTGCACCTGTTAAAAATTACAACTTTTAATGTTATTGTCATTCATTAGAATGATATTCAAAGTATACGTGTCGTGGCGTTTAAGAAATCCCTGCTTAAGCTGGAGCAGAATTGTATTTATTTAAACGCCCTAAAATAAAAATAGTAAAAATGATGATATATTTTTTTTGACACGAAGCAACTGTACTTTGAAGTGTCTTAAAAATATAACTAAATAAAAATAATTTTGGGTACTAAGTACATTAAAATTATCATTTACACAGACAAACACGCGGCACTAGCTTATTAGTGTAGCTTATCTCAGCTGCCAAGAACTGGCAGTGGCAAGTATTAATTGCGTTAGGTCATATCGATTTAGCTGCGATATAAACAGCTACCTACCTACTTTAATTGTGCAACACTGTAATTATCGAAGGAAGTTAGAGTAACTAAACGGTGTTCAGCCGCGGTCGGCAACCTTACCCTAGCACCACACTAGGTACTCACGAAGTTGGCCGAGACGAAGTTAGCTGCAGTATAGGTTTCCGCACTGAAGTGCGTCTGCATACTGATAATTATGTTCCCTCGACTTCGATCAACTTCGCGAGTAGTGTGGAGCCGCAGTTATAGCAGATAAGAGCCACATAGTTTTAAATGAAGTAAAGGCAGGCCCAGGAGTTCGCACTAGTGAAGCATATTTGACTGAGTGAGTACAAAGCGCGAGCGAAGCGTCTCCATTTCAGCTTGGGCAAAATGTTTTCAAATGTCTGGCTGTAAGTACTACTCTACACATTTACAGGTCGCATTTCTCATCCGATTTTGAGTAAATTATGTGGTCATATTCGATAATTATAAGGATGTTTTTGGCGATTCAGTTTTTTAAACTTTGTTGTAATGACGGAGATAATACTATAAGTACATATATGGGAGTTGGGGAATTAAAAAAAATATTTCAGCCATTTCGATAAATGTTCGCAAGATCTCTCGATCAGTGTTTAAGTTATTAATAGGTATACAATTATAATGATGTGACAGGATCTTCATTCATATAGTAATACCGCAAAGGAACTTTTAATTGGAGCGAAGTGTCTCAACACGAACTTACGACACCTTACGGGAAACTTTTGTCGCGGCTGAGTGTTGATGTTAATAGAAAATACATCGATTTAAACGTCATGAAGTTATTATGTTCATTTATAAGAATATAAGTAAGCTATATGATATGTTAAAATACTAATGAAACGGGTTTACTCACGTCGTTCAAGTCGAATATCGCTTGACATGTTCGAAATCGATTCGCGATTCATAATCCCGAGGTTCATTAATTTATTTCATTCCAAAGTGCGTTTTTGGTTATTTTGGTCAAAATTCCCAACTATCAAATTACTAAAATTATAAATTAAAATGAAATCTCTATAATATTACATGACAAAGCCGTAGATCTAATTATTTTAATTGACAATTCCATATTTTTTCGAGCCATGGCTGGATATTCGATCAATATAGAACACAATTTAGGTACACCAGAAAACTTGAAGGAAAAAAAAAACGCAAAAAAATATTTAAGTATTTCATGATGACGAAAAAACTAATGCCTACTCAAATAAGAACTGACATTCTTCTGACTTTGTCTTTGAGTAGAAAATAAAAATAGTGAATGAAATACACTTATGAGTATGAATTACATTTTATTGCTCTGCAAACTCCGAAGCATGGTTATAAAGTATGATGGAGATGTTGTTTACCTCATTAATACAGCATCTCTATTTTAATATTCTCGCATTCGTATGAAACAAAAAGCATAAGAGCATGCCATCCCCTTAAAAGTAGTTAATGCAGGAAAATCTATTTTAAACTTCTCGTTTGAATCATCAGTATAGTCATTTTCCATATTATTATGTTGCTATCAAGGAGCTAAAAATAGGTTGACATTGAAATAAGTCATGTTCAGTTATAATTTAAATTTAATAAGGATAATTTAGACGAAATACTATGGCATAACAAGTTAGGAAATTAATAAACATATAAACTTTTTCGCAACAAATGACCGACTACAACGAGAAGAAATTGTATTTCTCAAGAATTATCTCGTAACTCCTAATCATTAAGGAGTACCTTCCATCATCAGCTCAGGATAATGAAATGATGACTACGAGACACAAATACGTGAATAACTTTAGATCCTATTTTACATAGAAAACTACCGTGAGTCTCAGACAAATTGAAATTAATAAACGGGTCTCAGACATATAAAAATACATAAATACCCGGTTCGGTTGGCCGCCGCCGCGACTGATCGGCTCTCTTGATGATGAATTGCGTACGGATTGGAAATATGTCGAGTGTTATTCGACTTCTACGACGACGTGAGTAAACCCGTTTATGTATTTTAATATAACTTGAGATCCTATCATCAGGTCCCAACACGATGACAATGGGACCACCTCGTCAGAAGTGTACTCAATCAAATAAAAAAAGAATTGGCGAAATAATCGCGTCCCTAATATAGTAAAAACTTAAAGTAACTCTAACAGAGAGCACGCATATATTTTTTTGGATTTAGCCTAGTTTTTACTTAGCTGTCGTTCAATTATTTCATACAAAATTTACACTTGAATAAACACTGCTTTAAATGTTCCGATACTTTCACTTAGATCTGTGAGCATTGACATTTTTGTGATTACTTCATAAAAGATAATGTTTATTACAGTATGCATTAATTTTCCAGTATTCTGATACATTCATACAGTACAGATATTTTTGGTGCAACCTATAATAAGTAGTCATTTTTTATTCATCCGTCTTGCAATTATGTATATCATAAAAAATTATGTTCATTAAAAAAATTGTTTTTAACAAACATTCTGCTTTACACATATCTTTTCGGCCAGACTCGTAATAAAGCAGAATTATTGAAAATAGGAAGCTGAAATAAGTCACCTGAAATGACACGGCCCGGCCTCCAATAAGTCAAGTCGTTTTCCTGTCGCTCGGACCCCGTGAGGTGGTTAAGGGTGAACTGCTCTCTCGCCGGAACCGCCCAGCTGACCTTCTGGTCAGCTGCCACCAGTGCCAAACCCGGTAACTGGAGAGAGCTGAGTCAAGATCAACATGCGTGAAATGGTGTCGGAGGCCAGGATCCACTTTGAGTCGTTGCATTTTAATAGTTAGTAAGTCACCTGAAATGACACGGCCCGGCCTCTGATAAGTCAGGTCGTTTTCCTGTCGCTCGGAGCCCGTGATGTAGCCAAGCGTGAACTGCTCTCCAGAAGAAATCGCCCAGCTCACCAGAAAGCACCAGCACGAACACCACTGTGGGCAAAGAATTATTCAAAATAAGTATTATTTAAGTGTGTACCTGTAAACATTAAATGTTTCTACGTATTGGTAATAATTATAAGTATAAATACCATACCATAATATATACCATATACTGAGATAAAAATAGTGTAGAGTCAGGAGGTTATGTAAGGGTTTTTGTGCAACCACATCCCGTCTAAATCACTGGTAAGAAGTTTTTAGTACGGAAATACTTAGTTTGACATGTATAAAGATGACTAGAAATACCTACTTTTTACCCCTATAATTTATAAAATAACGTCTTAGTAGGTACTTTAAAATGTTTATACACGATCGTAGTGAACGAGTTACTATCGTAATTAAAGTAACCGATATTACCCACCAACTTTAACATTTCCGGGACCCGGTAAAAAATATTGCATGACTGAGTAACTTGAGGCGGCAATACAGATAAAAAGATGAAGAAAATTGATCCTCTTACATACTAAATAAGCCACCGGAACCCTAAAAAGGGTTGCGATGAGCTACAATTGAAAAAAACATCATCCCAGCGACCCGTTTGTTCAGTCCACACGTGCGACCAACATTTTTCCGATATTGCCTGCTCATAAAGTGCCCTGAAGTGTGGATGTAGACCGAGGTGCGACGGTGGGAAACACTATCTGGTCTAGTCCTTGAATAATATGAATAGTAAAAAAAATAATGGTAATGTATGTACAAATTGACCAGATTTTATAACCCCTGACGAAAAAAGAGGGGTGTTTAAGTTTAACATGTGCATCTCTGTATCTGTGAATTTGTCTGTCGGTCTGTGCTCATTTTTAGGGTTCCGTAGCCAAATGGCAAAAAACGGAACCCTTATAGATTCGTCATGTCTGTCTGTCCGTCTGTCCGTCTGTCCGTCTGTCCGTCTGTCTGTCCGTCCGTATGTCACAGCCATTTTTTTCCGAAACTATAAGAGCTATACTGTTGAAACTTGGTAGGTAGATGTACTGTGTGAACCGCATTAAGATTTTGATGCAAAAATAAAAAAATAATAATAATTATTGGGGGCTCCCCATACTTAGAACTGAAACTCAAAAAAAATTTTTTCATCAAACACATACGTGTGGGGTATCTATGGATAGGTCTTCAAAAATGATATCGAGGTTTCTAAAATATTTTTTTTCTAAACCGTATAGTTTGCGTGACAGACGCTTCCAAAGTGGAAAAAAGTTGGTCCCCCCCCCTCTAACTTCTAAAATAAGAAAATGAAAAATCTAAAAAAAACATATGATGTACATTACTATAAAAACTACCAACGAAAATTGTTTTGAACGAGATCTAGTAAGTAGTTTTTTTTTTATATTTTAATACCTAACTTTGCACCTAATTTATATGGGGCGCTATACATACCAGGTGCAAACTTAACTTAACCACTTAGGGATGGAAAGTGTTTGTACGGAACCCTCGGTGCGCGAGTCCGACTCGCACTTGGCCGGTTTTTTTTTAAACAAAAGCCTTGTGTAACATTAGGTGAAAATAAATGCAGTCATCTTCGAGACCCATAAATTCTGTCTTTTTGTGGTATATCAAGTAGTGCCGGGTACATTTTTAACTAGATCAGGTAGTGCTGATATTTGGCTCTCGGTCTAAAACATGCGGCTTTTAAACACACGCTCCAGTACAAAGCCTGTGTGACTTACAGCCTTTTGCTATTAACGCTTATAGCCTGTTTTATGGACACAGCAATGTGCTCGCATTGTTGGTGAGATTTATTCGGAATCGGGGCTTTGTTGAAGAGAGCAAGTAAGTAGCTGAATTTATTGCTTTAGCGGCAGTGATTCAAACGACTGTTGTCTCTTGATAGGAGGAGGACGATCTCTAGGTACAGTCAAATTCAGAAATTTATGAGCAAAAATATGATCAAAAATAAGTGAACACGCCTATTGTTAACGGCACAGAGGCGTGTTCACATTCGCATTTTAGCTCATAAATTGAAGAAATATGCTATCATTTGGATAGAGTGGTAGCACCTGCGGTAGTCGCTACCAAAGCTTGACATGTTTGTGTATTTACTCCTTTATAATTAACATGTTTAAGGTAATTAATCTAGTGTTTGAAACTTACAGGTGGCATCTTCAACCTTAATTTATTGGGATAGATAGGGATAGTGATAGAGATGACAAACAGGGACGAAAAAGTTATCTTACATTGGATCTATGTCATCTATTGGGACATTTACCTTCTTTGTTTCGAGTGTATTTACAAAATTAATTGGGTGTTATTTATTGGTTGATGTCGTTTTATTTATACTGACTTCAGGAAAATACCTTATGATTAGTGGTGATAAATATTCATTAATAATCCCAATTCGTGGCTTACAAGAACTTGAACTACCCGTATACATCAAAAAGAAACATCTAAATGCAAAATGAAATTAAATAAATGTTAGTATTATATTCTCTTTAAACTCGCCAAGGTAAAGAATGCGCCCTTTCCTCCTAGGTCTAGTTACAAAGACAGCCTCGAATGCAATCACGAATGCATTTCTTAATGTAAGAAATTATGTGTTTGTTAGGTCTAATCTAAAACGGATTATTTTTGGTTTTGGTTTTTTGGGCTGTTTTCTTTTAAACGATTTTTACATTGATTTCATAATTATTATTTATTTTGTGCATAGATTTGATTTTTAAGCTTTCGTAACTGATTCGACGAAAACGGAACCCATACCTATATAGGATCACTAAAATTAATATATACGACGCGGTTGGCTCAGATTGTAAGCACCTGCCTACTGAGACGGCGGTCCCGGGTTGGAATCCCGGCCAGGGCAAATATTTGTGTGATGAACACGAATATTTTGTGTTTGGATCATGGTTGTTCCTATGTATTTAAGTATGTATTTATCTATATAAGTATGTATATCGTCGTCTTGTACCCATAACACAATCCTTCTTGAGCTTAATTTGGGATTAGATCGATTTGTGTGAGGTTGTCTGATATTTATTTATTTGATATCAAATACTTTAAGTACCTTCGAGCCGTGAAAAAACTCAAACTTTTAAGTCAATGCAATCAAAAGATACAAGGGTTTATGCTGCATTAGGTTGACGCTGGCAAGGGAATCCAAATCTATATGGTAACTACTTCCCGTTGACTTAGAATCATGAATTGGCAAGAAGCAACATCACTAGTAAATGTAAAGCTCCGAAAATTATAAGTTTGTAGTTAAAGTACAATAATAGTATCTTTTTGTGATTACAAACTTATCTGCAATTGGTAAACTAACCCCGAACTATGTGGATGTAAGGGTACCTACAACAGTTTTCCAACAGCAAAGTTACCGTTGTTCCTAAGCATAATGTATCTTTTAGTTAAAACAATATGAATATTCAGTGTTTTCATAGTCTGTACGGAACTTAGTGCGTTTGACCGGTTTGTATTGTTTCACATAAGGCATAGTATTTTATATAATTATCACCTAAAAATTGTAAATGCATATTGACTTTTTAGTGCAATAACATTTAAAGAAACATAACCCTATTTATGTTCCACGCTGTTTTAACCCGGTCATAGATTCATAAATATCTCCCACTAGAGCTATTTTTAACGACATTGTACACAAAATGCCCTCGTATGTGGGCCGAGTCGCGTCTACAAACAAAATGTCACTCTAGTGTCGCGATGTTTTTTCACCTGTTTATACACCACACCACACATAGAATCAGTTCCTTCATACCTTTACAGACGTACCTACATTATATACTTAAAGATAAATTACTAATTTAGCAACATCAGACATATATATCTTTATCACTTTTTGAATACAAAAAGTCCCTATATAAGTGCGATATATTACAAAATTAATATTATAATTATAACCTAAATAAATTCTAAATAAGCTACTTGACAGGATATATACCAATTGCATGTACAATAAGTAATATTTAAGATTCCTAAGGTACTTCATATTTAAGTGACATCTGAGCTTTTATAAAGCTCTTCTCTTTAGCAATTGAATTAATGAATCTGAATAAAAAGTCAAAAACACAGCGATAACCAAATTTTATTACAACAAAAAATGTGGGTGAGAGTGTCCCTACGTCACGCGCACAAACCGAGATGGCAACTTTCACATATGAAGCAAATCGGACATGTGTAGCTTGCACTGTAACCTGCCGCCCGGCAAGTCGCTCTCGATATCACGTGTCGAATTGCGTAAGGCCTTTTACACCGATGACAAAGAGTAACAATAACAGAGTAGGTATTCAAATTTCAAAATAAACAAACAATAATACTTGAAGACGCGGTTGGTGGTGGTAGCGCAGCCGTCTACTAGAGCTCGGACTAGATCGATTTGTTTCAGGTTATCCGATATTTATAATAATATATATAAATATATAATAAATGAAACTATTTAAACGGATTATACCACATGTATTACTATTTTTCATTTTAGTATCCAACGTTTTTGGTTTCGGAAGCTTTAAAGCTTTCGTGCTCATGGAGCAAATTTCAAGAAAATTTTACATTTGGTCTAAATTGTTTTGTCTAACCTATTACTCGTGTTATATATCGCAGATATATTATTGTAGTGCATGATTAAATAATTATACAGAATTCAACATGAAACAAATGTACCTAACATTGCTTTGAGCTAATACATATAATTTGGTGAAAAAAATTGATACAGGACATGGATTATTTCTTCTCGTCTCTTGTCGTTTGGTAAAAAGCAAGGTGTGGCAGTAAATATTATGTTAATAAGAGTGAAAGTTCAAAACTCCTAATTTGTAGTTACATCACATAAAAAAACTAAGTTATCTTTTTGCATCTACACTTAGGTACCTATACTTGACGATTCCTTAATTTCTAAATTTATTCAATATAGGTAGGTATTGTGTTTCAATTAAAAGGAACCTTTCGTGCACGAGCGAGTCCAGCTCGCACTTGGTCAGCTTTTATCACAGCACTTGTTTTCTATCAATATTACCACTCTATTACATTACAGCTCTTACTCTTTGCCGACACTGGTCAAATGTGTGACGCGTAAAACCCAAATTGCGAATCTGGAGGCGCAGATACGTGGCGAATAAATGGAGGACTTTACGAGTGAATCCGAGAAATGCGTTCGTGATGGCATTCGATTCGAAACTCGAGTACTTGTTGTAATGAGGAAAACACGATTCTTAACCTTTGCAGGGCTAGGTTATAATAGCTTCTACATTTTTTTTTTTTTAGGTTAAAAACTCAATTAGTTATTTTCAATTCAAATTATATATAATAAAAATACCATACCTTTACTTTTACTAAGCCTTCGATTATTTTTACTATATCAAGAAAATCAAGTATATTAATTATATATTCGAAAATAACACCTTTGTTTTATTTAAATGTGTGATAATCACAAAAACTGAAGTCAATCTGGTACGTGTAGTGTAGGTACCTATATTTGTTTCAGATCAAATTCTATTTCTTTTTTTATAGGATTTGCATATTCTAAGAAAATAAATACAAGCGTAAGTAAGAGTCTCGTAGCTAATTGCTAAAACGCATAAGAGAAACGAAATAATTGATATGAAATGATGGGATGCCAAGGAAGTTAAGCGGAAAATTTATAAGGGGCAAATTTTATAGGATTTATTTATAGAATGATATAGTCAGGCATGGAAAAGTACCCCTTGAGGTCTACTTGAAGAATATTTTAATTTTGAATTGTGATAAGCTGGTAGTAGAAATTACAAATTATCAATGATAAGAGTTGGGAGTATAAAAGCAAAAAGTAAAAAATAAAATAAAAATAAAAACCTTCTTATAAAATAAAAACATAACAGCCAAACTTGATCCGTTTTAAATAATTACTTTTTAAAACATACAATGTCTTATATTAGCATGAATAACCGGTGATTTGAAATCGTTGCTATTACACCAACAGGCAAAGACTTCCAGAGATGATTATACTAATCGAAGAAATTTTATGAATACCTAATACTAATTATTTTCAAAATAGTATATACTTAGCCAATTTTTATGCGCCAACAAAATATATCTATCTATATATATAAAAGAAGAAGTCCTGACTGACTCATCAACGCACAGCCGAAACTACTAATGTTAGAGAGTTGATTTTTGCACAGTAGGTTACTTTTATAACGTGGGCTAGAGATAAGAAGCGATTTTGAAAAATTTAACCCCTAGGAGGGTTAAAAAGGGGATGAAAGGTTGTATGGGATACAAGTTTTTTTTTAAACTAGGAACTTGAAACTTTGTTAGAAGTTATTAAAATAAAATAAAAGAAAACTGATTTCAGCGTTTTTGAAAATTCATCCCCTAAGGTGGTAAAAAAGGGCTTGAAAGTTTGTATGGAGATCAATTATTTTTTGAGCGCGGGACTTGAATCTTTGTGTATAGGCATATTATTAGAATACAAGAAAAGTGATTTCAGCGTTTTTAAAAATTCATCCCCTAAAAGGGTTAAAAAGGGGTTGAAAATGTGAATCCATTACAAATTCCTTGAAACTTCTTATTAAGGCATATACAATAATAACAAAATAATATGAATTTAACGTCATTAAAGATTCAACCTCTAAGGGGGTTAAAAGGGGGGTGAAAGTTCGTCTTGGGGTTCAAATTTAATTTTAAGCTAGGAACTTTAAACTTCGTAAAAAGTTATGCAAATAAAATGAAATAAAAGTGATTTCAGCGTTTTTGAAAATTCATCCTCTTAGGTAGTAAAAAGGGGGTTGAAAGTTTGTATGGAGATCAAACCTTTTCTTGAGCGTGGGACTTTCAACTTTGTATAAAGGCATATAAGTAGAATACAAGAAAAGTAATTTCAGCGTTTTCAATAATTCGTCCCCTAAAATGGTTAAAAAGGGTTGAAAGTTTGATTCAATTACAAATTCTTTGACTAAGGCATATATAATAATAACAAAATAACATTAATTTAACGTCATTATATATTCAACCTCTAAGAGGGTTAAAAGGGGGATGAAAGTTTGTCTCGGGGTTCAATTTTAATTTTAAGCTAGGAACTTGAAACTTTGTAAATAGGTATTAAAATGAAATAAAAGAAAACTGATTTTAGTGTTTTTGAAAATTCATCCCTGAAACTGGTAAATAAGGGGTTGAAACTTTTGAATGGAGATCGAACCTTTTTTCTGAGCGCAGGACTTTAAACTTTGTATTAGTGCATATAATTAGAATACAAGAAAAGAAATTTCAGCGTTTTTGAAAATTCAGCCCTGAAAGTGGTGAAAAGGGGTTGAAAGTTTGTATGGAGATCTAAACTTTTTTTTGAGCGCCGGACTTGGAACTTTGTATAAAAGCATATAATTAAGAATTCAAGAAAACTAATATCAGCGTTTTTGAAAATTCACCCCTGAAGGTGGTGAAAAAGGGGTTGAAAGTTTGTATGAAGATTAAAAAAATATTTGAGTGTGGGACTTGAAACTTTAAATAGAGGCATATTATTAGAATACAAAAAAAGTGATTCAGCGTTTTTGAAAATATAGCCCTGAAGATGGTGTAAAAGGGGTTGAATGTTTGGAATGGAATGGAGATCAAACCTTTTTTTGAGCGCCGGACTTGAAACTTTGTATAAAGGCATATAATTAGAAATCAAAAAAGTAATTTCAGCGTTTTTGAAAATGCAACCCCTGAGGCGGTAAAAAGGAGGTTGATAGTTTGTATTGAGATCAAACATTTTTTTGAGCGCGGGACTTGAAACTTTGTATAAGGGCATATTATCAGAATACAAGAAAAGTGAATTCGTTTTTGAAAATTCAGCCCAGAAGGTGGTGAAAAAGGGGTTGAAAATTTGTTTGAAGATCTAATATTTATTTTGAGTGCGGGACTTGAAACCTGAGTTCATAATGATTCCGCGTAATTAGACCAATTTAACCGAAAAAGAAACTAAAAAGAGGCCAAGAGCGAGTCGAACTCGCGTACGAAGTTCGGTACCATTACGTATAAAATGGCAAAAAACACGTTTGTTGTATGGGAGCAGCACTTCAATATTTATTATTATTTATTTTTTGTTGAATTACAGTAACCAACATCAAAAACATCAACTTGCAAAAAAAGAAAAGTAATTTCAACATTGTTTAGATCTGAAAATAATATAATAAAGATGTAAACTGATAAGATTCCACGCGGACGAAGTCGCGGGCAACAGCTAGTATATATATAAAAGAAGAAGTCCTGACTGACTCATCAACGCACAGCCGAAACTACTAACGTTAGAGAGTTGATTTTTGCACAGTAGGTTACTTTTATAACGTGGGCTAGAGATAAGAAGGGATTTTTGGAAATACCTCCCCTAAGAGGGTTAAATAGGGGTGCAAAGTGTGTATGGGGTAAAGTTTTTTTTTGGAGTTAGAGATTTGAAACTTTGTAGAATTATTACTTATT
This sequence comes from Apotomis capreana, assembly GCA_947623375.1. Lineage (NCBI taxonomy): Eukaryota > Metazoa > Arthropoda > Insecta > Lepidoptera > Tortricidae > Apotomis > Apotomis capreana. The sequence continues at coordinate 12,274,678 of OX392506.1, read as the reverse complement.
CAAAAACATAAAAAGTGCTTTCAGCGTTTTAGAAAATTTCACCCCTAAGGGGGTTAAAAAGGGGTGCAATGTTTCTATGGGGGAAACTTTATTTTTTGAACTAGAGACTTGAAACTTTGTAGATAGCTTACTTAATTAAATACAAAAAAGTAATTTCAGCGTTTTGGAAAATTTCACCTCTAAGGGGGTTAAAAAGGGGTGCAAAGTTTGTATGGGGAACACCGCTAATGTTGTTTATAAAGAAGTGTTACGCTAACGTTATCAGTTTATATATTTTTTATTTCCTGTTTACTACCCAGTGACTACGTCCTTTTTTTTTAAACGAACTTGCACCCCCTTTCCTATGGTTGAATGTCAACAATATTTTCTTAGTGCTGTCTCTTATTTATTGTGTTCCAAACTTTATGTGTTCCTATATTTAGTGAGTTGTCTATCAGCACATGAATAATTTATACTTTATATACCTATTCTTACTTTATTTAGCTTCTTGAGAGATATAGAGAACTATAGCACCAGAATATATTGAATCACTCTTCAAACAATACTACTAGCCTGTAGACCAAAATAGTAATCGCATCATTAAATTCGCTTATGTGCAATTAGTTTTTAATGGTCACATTTCAGCATTATCTTTAAACACTAGCCTTTTTATTAGGGTTCCGTAGCCAAATGGCAAAAAACGGAACCCTTATAGATTCGTCATGTCTGTCTGTCTGTCTGTCCGTCCGTATGTCACAGCCATTTTTTTCCGAAACTATAAGAGCTATACTGTTGAAACTTGGTAGGTACTCGTAGATGTATTCTGTGAACCGCATTAAGATTTTGATGCAAAAATAAAAAAATAATAATAAATATTGGGGGCTCCCCATACTTAGAACTGAAACTCAAAATTTTTTTTTTCATCAAACACATACGTGTGGGGTATCTATGGATAGGTCTTCAAAAATGATATCGAGGTTTCTAAAACATTTTTTTTCTAAACCGAATAGTTTGCGTGACAGACGCTTCCAAAGTGGAAAAAAGTTGGTCCCCCCCCCTCTAACTTCTAAAATAAGAAAATGAAAAATCTAAAAAAAACATATGATGTACATTACTATAAAAACTACCAACGAAAATTGTTTTGAACGAGATCTAGTAAGTAGTTTTTTTTTAATACCTAACTTTGCAAGTTTGCACCTAATTTATATGGGGCGCTATACATACCAGGTGCAAACTTAACTTAAACACTTAGGGATGGAAAGTGTTTGTACGGAACCCTCGGTGCGCGAGTCCGACTCGCACTTGGCCGGTTTTAATAACTGGGGTACCTGCTAGACCATTTAGAAACATTTTGGCCCCCCTCGGGAACTCCGCCACACCACTCTTTTCGTTTAATAGGCAGGGCGGCGTGTACAAATACCAGTGCTGCCTTCTTATGAACAGAGGTCATTATTTATTATTGTTTTGAAATAAAGTTTATTATTATTAAAAGAAATACTCTTCATTAAACTGCCTCCATCTCTCGATTTCCAGTGCTGAGTTTAAGATTGTTTTAACAGCTTTATGATATTTAACTTTTTTTTAAATCTCACTCATAATAACTAAGATCCCCATTCTCTAACTCCAAATCCATGCGTCGCATCTTGCAGACATTTTTGCCAAAGATTAAAAGCATCAGGTAACTGACGGAATAAATATTAAGCATCCTGCAAACGATTCCCGTAATCTAATTGGAAAATCTTCAAAAATTCTTAAACAATTGCATTGTCTAGACCATTTTAACTAAGAATAAAATTCATTTACCTATTTTAATATCTTTGTCATCATCAAAAATCTACGCGGACGAAGTCGCGGGCGGCCGCTAGTATAACATAAATTCGAAAATGTAATTGATTGGGTGTGAACGCAAACAAATACATTTTCGAATTTAAGTATAACAACATGGGTCTGACTGACGTAAAACACGTGTCCTAGCTGTGTCCACCCACCAAGGCTAATTAACTATAAACCGACCACCTATTTGCGGTTTAGGTTAAATTGCTGGGCAGGCTATCCGAAACGTGGCTTTTGTCTTTGATCCAGCGCGAGGTTGAAATTAATAGAATAAATACGTAGGTAATCAGGTATATAGGTACTTGCGAGCTTTATACGAAAGTAAATCCTAGACAAACGAAGTTATACGATGCTTTTTTCGACACCAACAACCCGGAGGCCGGGCGCTCGTAAACTTTGTTCAGATGCCGGCCAACCCGGTAGCCGGGGTTGATACTATAAAGGTCGGCTCGGCCGGCTTCAGGGATATGTCTTACTTTTTTGTCTGGTTGCAAAAGTGTTCCAACGTTTCGCTGGTGTAAAACTTTAAATACAGTACATTTCTGCAGACGCCGGAAAAGAAGGGCTTTTGCCGGGTGAATGGGTATAGACGGCCAACCATAGGGAGGTCGGATAGTGATACGGAGCCGGCAAGCCTTTTTCACGGCTAAGGCATGTAGGTATAGTGCTTTTCTCAAACATATGAAATGAAATATCAAAATACACCACAAAAAAATATATAATTCAGCTGTTAAGCCAGTTCATGACACAGACGCCATCTTAAAAAAAAAATAGACATTTGATTTTGTATGAAATTCCTTTATAGTTCTCTCGAGTTGTTCCACCCAAAACATATACTATTCTAAGCCTATTAATAAATAACACACGTTATGGCGACATTTTATTGCATGTTTGAGAAAAGGCATTTTACCTGTATGCAAGTTGCAGAAAAAAATCAAAAAATTGAGGAATTTTACCAAAATTTCTGCCATCATTAAAATTTAAAGGAAGATATCAATTTGGAATGTAGGTATATTTGTTTATATAATTTGTTTTATTTATCAACATTGCACATTCAACATATGAATAAAAAGTTTGACATAATGCTAATTGTTCGTTTTCTTACTAAGTATTTAGGTACACCTCAGTTAGGCACATAAGCATATATAGGTTTAAATAACATGAGTAGGTATTAAATTAATGAAGTTTAGACGTATATTAACCGTGTGAAACTATATAAGCCGTGAGTAATATTTCACGCCTTAATTAAATCTCGGTTTTCCTATTACTCAACGAATATTGAAAGCCGTCACTCTGGGTGGTTAATTGGTTTCTTGGTAATAAATATCAGTAATCAACTACAGCTTTGTGGCCAAATCAGAAGTACGAAATAGGCAATATTTACTCAACTGTTAATTTATTGTACAAGTGATCAAATCAAATGCTTTCTTAGGTGAGTATGTATGACTGTGGGTTTTTAGTTTAGGTGAGTATATGTGGCGTTATCTGGGGAAAGGGACCTTATTGTCGGTTCTAGTTGCCGAGATAATCGCGTTTAAAGTAAAATGTCGAAAAAAATCAATTTTTCTTTTTTTACTCTATATTAATAAGCAGGGTCTAAAATTTAATCTGACAAAGACACAAGTTTTTAAATCGATTTTTTAAGACTTAGAACAGCCCTTAAAGTTTAGTGAAAAAGGGACCTTATTGTCGGTGCCCCTCTTGTATGCTTTCTGTGAGCTCGGTATCGGTTTGAGAGACGTGTCGGTACTTGTCGGCGCGTCACAGGATAATTATTGATCATTAGGAGTATCCTTGCTCATCTCTCACACTCCCACTTCTTGGGAGTGTGGGGGGAGGGCCTTATCTGTACTATGTACACTTAGGCTACTTCTGTCGCGGCCCGTTACTACGGGCCAGTCTTTCTGGTGACGCGTGGTTGCGACGGCGGTTTCTTAGTTGGTTGGGCCTTCGTGATGTTCCATGACTCCTCGAGGCCCGGGTGGAGCTTTATCTCCTCTTCTTATTTCCCACTGTTGGTAGTGGTGGTGGTGTCGCTGCATCTGCAGCTCGTAGCAGCTCGTGGCGGGATTCACCAGCTTTCCGGAACATTGTGCTGGCCAGTCTGCTGATCTAGGCGTCTAAGGGTTTCCATTACAGTGCCCTCTGTATATGGTCATCCCGCACGAAGCGTGGGCAATCTGTAATGTGTCTCAGTGCCAGGTTTTCTTGGGCTCTCATTTTGTTTCGGTTTGTGGTAGCCACTAGGGCGTACCACGCTGGCGCCGCGTATGTGAGCCTGGACCTCACATACGTTTTGTAGATCTCCAGCTTCGTGCGGATCGGCAGGTTGCTCCTTAGGACTGGTCTCAGCGTAGTTCACGCTGGTCTGGTTCTTGAAACCACTTCCGCCACGTGCTGCTTCATGGTGAGGCCCCGGTCTATGGTGACACCCAGGTACCTCACCGTGTGCTTCCATTCCACGTCTTGACCAAACATGTGGAGTGGAGGTGAAGTCTGTTTTCTTCCGGTCAAGAAGGCCTGAATCTTGGTGATGACGTTGACAGTAAGCCTCCAGTCCTCAAGCCATCTTGGTAGGGCGTCTAACTGGGTCTGCATCTTCCTGACGGCATGGGTGGGGCTGACGGATGCGGTGTAAAAGGCCGCGTCATCCGCGAACAGCCCCAGCTTGACGTCGCCTCCTACCACTGGGATGTCATCGGTGAAGGTTGCGTAGCATGCTGGTGAAAGGCAGCTTCCCTGAGGGACTCCTGCTAGGATTGGGCGCTCCGAGGACAGTGCCTGTTCCACTGCCACTTGGAACTTGCATCCGCTCAGGAAGGACTTTATTACCGTTATGATGCTGCGTGGGGCCGTGGTGTTCAACAGTTTGTACAGCAGCCCCTCGTGCCATACCCAGTCGAACGCTTTTTCCATGTCGAGCATGACAGCCACAACATTGCCTCCTTGTGTGTGTTCTACCGTCTGTATAATGGGATGTGTTCTGAGGAATTGTTTGACATGATGCCCACGGCTACCTTCTACCACCGCACTGCTCGCCATCGGCAGGGTGTTCATCCTCACATGCTAGAGCCTAAATGGTCGAGAACTGTCCGGTTCCAGAGGAACTTCCTACCGCGAACGCTTCGCATGTGGAATGAGCTCCCTGCCGAGGTTTTCCCCGGGGGCTACAGTATGCGGTTCTTCAAGAGGGGAGTAAATAGGTTCTTAAAGGGTCGGCAACGCGCGCGTGATGCTCCTGGCGTTGCAAGCGTTCATAGGCGGCGGTAACTGCTTAACATCAGGCGGGCCGCATCCTTGTTTGCTACCGTCGTAGTAAAAAAAAAAAAAAACATGCTCCTTCTTGTTGCTTGCATTGGCCATAAAGTGAAACACGCGAGTGAGCTGTAGCGTTGTCTGAATCCGAACTGTTCCGAACGGGGCTCGACGTGGGGGAGAAGTTTCCCCAACAGGAGCCTCTCGAACACCTTGGAGAGGGTGCTGAGCAGAGTTATTGGGCTACAGCTCTCTGGTCTTCGGCAGTCTTTGCCAGGTTTGGGCAGCATAACTACCCTCCCAGTCTTCCAAGTTTGGGGAAAGTGACCCGAGTGCATGATCCCGTTGAACAGGCGCATCACTGCCACAATGGGGATCGAATCAGCGCCCGGGGCTTTCTTGGGGTCGCAACGTTGGAGGGTTCGCTGCATCTGGCTGGGGGAGAAGAAGACCGCGTCTTCCTCTGTTCTTGCTGGTGCCTCCAAAGTACCTCTCCAGGTGTTCTGTGATGCTCTGCTGGTGTTCTGCATTGTGCATCGGGTTGGGCCTAAATTGTCCCTCCAGGTACTCGGCGAAGATCTCTGCGCGATCCTCAGCCTTGTAGCGTGGAGTGTTGTCTACAGGGTCGTAGAGTGGTCTTATTACCTCAGGTTTTGTCGCTAGCTGTCTGCAGATACGGTGAATGAAGGAGACATCACCCTCTTCAGACGCTAGGTGGCTCTCCCAACACTCGGCCCTGTGATCTGTGAGCGCCTTCTTGGTTTTTATGATCATGGCGTTGAGCTCTGCCTTGATCGTCGGGCATCTTGTAGCCTGCCATTTTCTGCGCAGGCGGCGCTGCTCCTCGATCATGCTCCTAATCCTCGCCGGGAGGGGCGTGTGCCTCTCTGTGGCGGAGATGGTGTGGGAGGCTGTTGATAGCGCCGCCTGTAGTCGAGCTGTGACCAGGTCTGCCGCTTTTTCCACTTCGTCAGCTGTGGAGACCGGAGTAGTGTGGCACGTGGTGGTCTCTTCTAGTTGTTGTGTGAATGTCTCCCAGCTGACTCGGTGTTTGGGTCTCCTAATTCCCATTAATGGATCCATTTCCATACACATGAGGATTGTCCGGTGATCGGATGGCAGGTCCGGCAATGCCTCATATGTAAATCTGGCGTCAATTTGGCTGGCGACGCAGCAAAATACAAATTAAAAGTATTTTTCAACTAAAAACTTTTTCTTAAAACTTATTCTTACTATGTCACTAAACATTTTACGTCCGACACTAAGGTCCCTTTTCAAATACGTTAATCATCTAGTGTTTGCCGAACCAAAATTATAGGTTTTTGGTAAGAGTTTAATACTAAAGTGCTCTAAAAATTAAGACTATCAAAATTAAACATAAATTTATAGTCGATATCAGATGATATCACTAAATATTTTACCACCGACGATAAGGTCCCTTTTAGAAATTATAAAGTGGTTGTACCAAATTTTTACTAAACTTTATCTTGAATTTTGAGACTTAAAAAACTACTTTTTTAATATTTGTTCTGTTAATTTGATCTCATTTGGCTATGTTTTAGCGTAGTAGATGTATATGTTTGTTGATTTTGACTGTTTAATTAGATTTATAAACACAAAGCTATTTTTGTTAAAATAAATATTTTTTTATAATAAACTACGTTGATTCAAATCGAAGTAGCTCTTATTGAGTGTCTAATTACATATAATATTTATTCCTTCTATAATATCTAAAGGAAATACACTATAAATAGGAATTTAAGTAAAAAATCCATCAATATATATATTTTTACTTTATGCACTTTGGCAAGGTAAACTATACGAAAACAGATATACAATTACAAAATTGTACTTGAAACCTGAAAGCCCATACAATCTACTCCTCAAATAGCATATTATCTATGTAACTTCCAACAATAACATACTTTAATGGGGTGTAGAAGTTTGAATTCAATTTTCTCATAATCACCTTTTCTGACTTTTGAGTTTCAATATTTTTTTAAAAAATATCTATTTAACCTACATGCATGTTTTTTACATGGTTCGATAGCTCAATGTATGTTGATTATGGGGATATACATAACTCAATACCGACAGTAAGGTCCCTTTACCCAGATAACGCCACATATGTTTAAGTATGTTTTCTACAGTATAGAGTATTACTTATTTAAACTTATATATGACAGATTTAATGTAATTTTATTTAGTTACCATTATCCACCATGCAATTGCGTCGATACGTTGGATAATAAAAGATAGGCTAGCCAAGTCATTCATAAACATAAGTTTAAATATGTGTACAATTGGCGAGAGTCGGTATAAAGTGTTAACTGTTTCTGTTTTAATTACATATAACAAATTAGCACACATTTAACCTATGTGATTCGTGACTTGTCACTTATGAGCTTACTTGCTATGTGTGTCATACAAAAAATAAATTGGAAGTTAATCCCCATTTTAATGTAAATAAGAACTGGGTGTAATTTTCCAATACCCGAATGGGTCGATAAGCGATAGCGCGTTGGCATTGACATAGTTGTTGTCGCACCGTCATAGCGTCAATGGCCTGCGCGCACGCGTGTGCGCACCCTCACTTACTGGCACCGATAGCAAACACGTTGTCATCAAAAAATAGAAGGTTTTATGCCGACTGTACTTTTTTTAACAAACGTAACTTTCAGCTTCTCGGGTACGTAAGGACTTGCAGTTTTTTGCTTTTATAGGCACGGAAATTCGTTGCATCGTATTACAGAGGTTCTATGACTGCCCACTATTTCACCGAGCGTTTCCACTTGTAAGTGCGAAATATTAACTCTATATCTGGCTTTCTTATCTGACTGCACAAGACGTGCTTTATTGCCATTCAGCTGAACTACTTCTAAGCGGGATGTTCCTTAACGATAAGTATTAAATTGCTTAAGGTTTTGGAGGACATCCAAATACAGATGATTAAGTGTGCCATTTAAAAAAAAAGGAGTGAGTAGGTACCTACTTAATCTGGCTTTTTCTAGAATTTGTAACTATAAGTAAATGTTACTCAGAACCACAGTGTCGCAATAATAATGGATAACTTGTGGTTGACTTTCTTTTACAAATTAGAGAATAAACCAATTTAGACCACATTTATTTGTTATGAAAATATAGATAAACTTCATACCTACATACGGAACTTCTGTCAAATCGTTAGAGCCGATAAGGATCATTCGAAGGCAACATAAAGTGATTCTGGATGAGTAAAAAGTAAACATTTAAAAAAGTTAGACGTGTACTTTTTATAGATTCCCCAAGTAGGTACTTATCTAGTCTTAAAATAGACCGTTACTACACATGTAAACATGTTATCAGGTGTCGTGAACGAGGAACATCATTAGTATTCTCACGGGGTGGACCCGTAGGTCCCGCAATGGCACGATCGCCCGCATCGTGGAACAATGAGCTGCGCCCGCGCTGCCTCTATTGCGTGCTAGATACATGCTAATGCGATGATAGATGAACCTACCAGTACCTCTAGTACAACTGCAGAACGCGACATATATTATCCGTCTGTTTCTTTTCAATACAGTGAGAGAATGCTGAGAGATATATCTCTCGTGACAAGGGAAATCGCGGTTGGTTACGCTAGCCTTGCAGCCTGCAGGCACGGTGCACTGGATGATTAGTTGATTACGCCGCGGGGCTACAAGTACCGCACCAGAAGTAGCTTAATAAGGATCGTGTGCCTACGAACTACAGGTGGCAGCACTGTAACTTTAAATTTCAAGTAATGTTAAGCACCACTAGTGGGCAGCACCTTCGTCGTGCAGGAACGATAGGTAGCAGCATCAGCACTATTAATGTCAATGTCACGGTCAAGGATTCTGATTGGCGGCACTATTTGGCAGCACCTTCGTTGTGGTTCGAAGTTCATCACTCCTGTGGCGTGGAGACATTCCCGTTAATGAGTTAGTACATCCACACAAAGTCCGACTCACTGGTAGTGAGGGGTAACCAGCCCTAATATTTACACTTCGAGTCATGTCTAAAAACAAGTTGAATAGAAATGTTCACTACGTTTGGGGTTGACCATACCTACGAGTAATACTGGCGTTCTCCAATGCTGATCAGAGAATATTATTAGAGTTTGAGGCTTCAGTTCAGGCACGGTCCGAATTGGGGTATGCCGTTTTTGTAATACCGATAATTCGAATATGCCTGAGCCTGACAAGCCATAGGATGTCTGAGCCTGTTGTTTAATTATTTTATAAAGAAATAATGAATGAATTTACTACCGATTTTTTTCCGTCATCCCTCATCGACGCGGAGCGTGCATTAGGTATGTTACCCTTAATTTTGAAATGGTTGCAAAATTGACGCCTCTCTCGGTTCTTATGCGACTGAGGGGAAGACGAGGGGCTTTCACTACGTATCAAAATATGTAGTAAGCTTATTATCCATATTTTTATTTCCATATAGATACAAAGATCAAAACACATAAAACGTGTACCTACTTGCGCAGAACTGAAAAACCCTAGGATTATTTGGCGAATACTTCAAAGCATTTGACCAATTTATTTAGCAGTCATAATCATAATGATATCATAACTAAGATACAGTTCTAAAGCTAAAAAGATAAGTTTGTTTTTCAATTCTAATTTAAATTAAATTTAACTCAGTATAATATATTGATTAATAAATATTCCACGGTATCTCGCATGAAAAATACGGAGATGATTATGATACATAATATATTTAACACTATTATCACACCCTCAATAGACTTTTTTCGTTAAAGTTCGGAAAAAATACTATAGGAACCCTGTGGTTCTGCAAATTTCATGCCAACCATTGGTAAAATGCATCCGCACTGATATTTAATGCAGCTGCACCTCGAAATGCTCAGTTAGATCCGAGCTGCTAGATGAGTATGAAACATAATAGATAATATGTATACCTACGCTTGTTTTAAGTGTAGTAACACTAGGATTATTTATATCTGCATTTGATTTATTCCATGCATTTTATTATTTGTAGCATGAGACATTTCGCTGCGACAGAAGAATAAACTCTACTTACAATGAGGAGATTTACCACCACAGTGGGAAATAAACGGGAAGCATGACTAATAATTTTATAGTAATAATTATAATAACATCATTTAATTGGCCGAGCGAGGGAAGAGAGCGAAGCATTCTCGTTTCAGCTCGGCTTAAATTATTTTATATGTCCGAATGTCCATTACGATTTCCACTTGTTCTCGACTAGAGGTTGCATTTCTCATCCGGTTATCTTTAAGTTTTGTAAGTGGGTTCGTGTATGTCGTTTTTTTGACCTATTCAGTTTATCGAAATATTTCAAAATGGCGAAGACATGGGGGTGAAAATTTAAATACATATTATAAAATCTACTGGTTTAGCAACACAGATAAAGTATAATAGTAGGGTTACTTTATCAGCCCTATATAAAAGGACAGCTATCCGAACGAGGAAAATTAAATTCCTTATAATATGAAATTTATTAAAGGAAAAAGAAGACGGATACCGAGATAATCCCCAATCCAAACCTAATGGAAAGAGAACGCTTCGGTAGTTTATGTCGGGTTACCAATGCCACTAAAATTGTTCTATGTAATATGAAAGGATAATATTACATTATTATTATACACATGTATGGAAGTCGTTTAATTTACACGGATTTAAGGAAAACTAGAATGATTTCCTTTATTAACAGATTCTATAATTTAATGTAATTTTACTCATTTCCGAAAACTTATTACGATATTGTCCTTCTATTACTAAAATGAGGCTTGCCTATTATTGCGTAGTAAGGTAGTAACCCGGAAGTGCTACGCCTGCTACGAGTCGTAGCACAGGCTACCAATGCAGGGGTGTCATTATTTAATTGGTATATTCTCGACTTTTTTCATTTTAAAGCTTTTCAATTGATCAGAGTTTTTGAATTGTAATATCAGAGAAACTAGAAAAAGTAAATAATACCCTCTCATTAATATCATTTTTATATCCGCTTAAATAAAATTTATTTCATTATAAATAATGATATAAAAACATTAAACTAGGAACTATGTACAACTATATAACATTAAAAAAGATAGGGACCCCGTGGTATTTTTATATTGAACATAGATCGGATAAATACTTAATAGGACTACAATTTATAAGGATATTACTCAATAATGTCAAGTTAAACTTTCAATACGACACTAAGAAAATATTCAAGTAGGTACTAACTTTAATAAAATACTTAGTACATATTATTTACACATACGTTTATCCGCCACCAAGTTTTCATGATGTCACCAAAAACTTTCACTTCACTTCAAACACTAAGAATGTCACTAAGTCATTACAGGTATTTAGTTTTACTTCCCGTCAGTTATTTCGTCATTCCGTAAAGTTTTCCCGCGAGCGAGCGGCGCGCGCGACTCGAGTCATCCGTCGGCGATCGCGGACTGAGACTGTCTAGTGTCGGATCTCGAGTGTGTCAACGCGGCTTGAGAGTAGTTAGGTACCTGTTGTATTTACAAAACGTGCGAAATGCGGTATCGGTGAACACAGCGTTAACGAACTCATCGCTGTGAGACAACTTAAGCGTATCCGTATCGAAATAGTAGTGGTCCTTAATCTCACCCCAACCTTCATATTCTTTAGTCGAATTGGGGCGATTTCCAAAAAGTGTATATGAACCTTTTAAAATAAAATGAAAACGAAAATTTTACAATGAAAATATATTTTGCTAGAGACATGGTAAATAATGAACTTCTTTCAGAAAACTATTTTTTTTGGCTCGACTCAGAATCGCTTATACATCAAACCCCAGCATACCAAAATATGTGTCCCAATATTTCCATTCCAGATCGTCACGTAAGTATTTGTATGAATATTTTTTTTTAATTTCTATGAATGTGACGCGCTGGAATTTTTTTTTCATACTTACAACATTTTGGGATACTTTTTTCTTGTAAGAGGTTCAAACGATTCTGAGTACCAAGAGAGTCAGGCGACTAAAAAATAAAATTTCTGAAAAAAAAGTCGTGTTCCACTTTTTTTGGGAAACGCCTACTTGAGAATTTGCAAAATAGACCAGGATATTTTGACCTGTAATTTGCACCACGTTTCGCTACACCACGTGCCTAATTATAATAGGGATATAAGACGTATTTTAGCGTAGATTTTCAGCGTGACACTTCGATTTATTCGTCGAGGCAAGGCTTTGCTGAGATATATTGACCATTGTGTAATCTCACACAAAATCGCACTATATCAGACTTCCTTAACAAAACTTTTAATGAAATTTTCGAACTTCCTAGGAACTAAAATCTACTTAGTTTTCATAAAACGAACTTATAGGTAACCTACTCATAATCTTAAATAGCAATATTATTGCACAGTTATACCTTTATTACGCCGTTAAATATTGTTTTAGTGTCAAGTGAGTGATTGATAAAAAAACGTATTTTAATACCTATAACAATCATCATCGCAGACGAATGACGTCCACTGCTGAATATGGGCCTCCCGCAAGGACTTCCATGATGATACAAGATTGTCGGTCCTTAAAACCGACTTATAAATAGATTATGTTATTTGCTATTAGTCAGCTATTACCTGCTCCAAGTGAGGTTGAGGATTCAACTAGACTTTTATTTTATGAATCGGCATGCCCGTTGGCTTGAATGAGTTACATAACCGTAGTGAGCGGTCAAGGTAAACGGGCTCTTATATTAAAGGCACTGCTTATAATAGCGATACGTTTATGTGTCATTAGGTTGCAACTTGCATACTTTGTTATCTGGTACCAAATTATACACTTCATTTTCAACCGATTTCAAAAAAGAAGAGGCTCTCGAGTCGACACGTTTGTTTTTGTTATTATTATGGTATTAACTTTGTCATGTCATGTATGAGCCGATTTTGAAAAATCCAGCAAGAACGTTTACTGCTGTGTAAACGTTACTTTTGGTTTTATGTAACCTAGCACAAAATACCTAAATTATTTTAGCATGCTGTTTTAAATGTAGCGTTCTCTATTATTTACTTTTTTGTCATCAACTTCACTTTGCTCTATTAGATTACCACCACTGTTAAGGGACTTCCCCCTATAAGAAGTGCGATAGTGAAGGATGCTTTGTCAATTTTAATATCGCACGATAAACGCGACCATCACAGGCATACTGAGCATCTGTCCTAAATTCATGCAACATGTTTCTTCAAGAAACTAATTAGAAGCCGTCGTTAGATGAATTCCCTGTTTACTGAGAGTGTTTTGAAAGGCAACTTTAATTAAGGAAAAGGGTGATTCTCAAAACGAGTATTGTACTCATTAAATATTGTACATATTGCTGTGTTTATTTTAAATATTGAGTGGAGGTGCTTTTCATAAAGTACTCTATTTCACTGTAATAAGCAGAGCTCGGACTAAAGATCAGAAAAAGAAAATATTTCTCAGAAAAATACAGTCATGTAATGTTCCTAACACCGCATTTTCAACCTGAAAATCGGCAATAAAGGTTAGCTTTCCATATAATTTTAGGGTTCAGTACCTGAATCGGAAAACACGGAACCCTTATAGGATCACTTTGTTGTCCGTCCGTCTGTCTGTCTGTCAAGACCCTTTATCTCGAGAACGCGTGCAGGTATCGAGTTGAAATTAACACCATATACTCAAATCTACGGTCCCTTTCGTGTTTTCTTGCTGTAATTTAAATGTAGGTCTGGAAATAATTCTAAGTAGAAAGATGATGACAGAAATAATAAGTAGTAAAAGTCTTTTTAGTAGGTATGTAGTTTACCGTTTTGTAAGTTGGTTAATATTTTTTTGAACATAGGATTTTCTACTGTTATATCGCTAATACCTACCTAAATAATGTTAGTTTGGAGTAGCTAGTTATTAGCAGCTAGCGATATAAAACTAATGTACCTGCTACATGACTTGTTGTCTAAATGAATAAAGAGCCGGAGCGACTTTGTTTACATGAGGTAGGTAGGTATTTAGCTATTAATTCTGCTACCGTACATGGATTATCATAGATATACATAAATTACCTACTGGCGAAGTACTGGTGTCTATTGTTAGAATTAATAAAAGAGATCTTTTGATTACCTTAGTTATTTATACAGTCATAATAATTAACTTCTTGTCCTGCGTACTGTCTTGGTATTGGTAATATCGTAAAAACCAATCTCGTGACTTTATTTGCGTAAATGTTAATTCCGTCCTTCATTAACGAAAATTTGATTTTGCTTTTTAGGAGGCTTTCTTTTACTTATCTTTCTTAATTTCTTTTCTCTCTTTTTAATAGGCGTTTAATCTTATCAGCTGGGCTCATTCCAAAAACTTCAGACAACAAGGAAGGACTAGCCATAATCATTAATCATGTCTTTATCAGGATGGCTCCAAGATGTTGGGGGCTTAGAACCCATTAATATGAGATTACAAGTTTCTGATTTCGGCTATCTGACCTTTAATAGATATTGCCAGATGGACCGACAATGGTTCGGGAGGCGGGCGGAGCCAGCGTTAACTTTTATCGTTACGGGAAACAATGTTTATTACCTCCATGTTCAGTAAGCAGAGATTAGAATGTAACATCCACTCCAAAGTAAAGCCTATTGAGAGAGTTACTTAGCTAGCAGAAAATCGATAATTGATGGAAGCAAAAGGGCTGAAAGCCGGAAGTTATTGACATTGAAATATCGATGTTGACCCTTAGTTCGTATCACTCGTCTGTTCGTTTATGTATGTACTAGCATTAACCCGCGGCTTCGCTCGCGTGCCTATATAATATACATCATCCTACGGGAACAATGCTCTTTTTTTCAGGATTGAAAGTAGGCTTATTTGTTAAGTTGGGGTATAATCTGCAATCTGCATTTCCCTCCTGCATATCCGTCCAGCCGTTTTAGCGTGAAGAAGTAACAAACATACACAGACTTTCGCTTTTCTAATATTACTGGGAAATACTTTTTATGTTATCACAACTCCACTTTAACAAATCAAACCGAAAACTCAAGCACTCAAATCAAGCGGTCTCAGCTTTTACTGTATTCAAATAAAGTTCACTTCAAAATTCATAACTCGAAGTGAAGCTAAGACACCGGGATATGTGTGCATTTTATTTGTATAAAGCTTTTATAATGTTCCGAGCCTCCGCTTATCGACTTGGGGAATTCGAGATTGGTTTAATAATTCTAAGCCATGTTCTAAGTTACGTCATGTTCTATTGTAAGATATTGAGGTACTTATTTTGAAAATTAGGTTATTATTTTTATTACTATTTCTTTGTTATAAGTTAAGTTTTTCTTGAAATAAATTATTCTTCTCTTATTGAGGTTCTCTTCGTTGATGAATGAAAAATGTATTACTCCGAGCCAGATAAACGTAATTCAGAATTCTGAAATAACTTAACATAACTATTGAAAAGCTTGATTATATTTATTACGGATGCAGGAAGTTTCCCGATCATAACTCCTCCCGTCCCAACGCGCCGCCCGCCTAGGTACCGATTGACGACGATCGAGATGCCACCAAATACTATTTATTTAATCTATTAGGATAACGCGGGT
This sequence comes from Apotomis capreana, assembly GCA_947623375.1. Taxonomy (NCBI): domain Eukaryota; kingdom Metazoa; phylum Arthropoda; class Insecta; order Lepidoptera; family Tortricidae; genus Apotomis; species Apotomis capreana. The sequence continues at coordinate 12,259,052 of OX392506.1, read as the reverse complement.
CTCTATCCATACCTCAAAAGCAAAAACAGAACCCCCTTATAGGATCATGTGTAGCTGTCTGTCAGGGTTCACTATTATCTTGTAGAAACTTTTTTGACATATATTTGTTTTGCATAACGATACTTGGCAGAAGTAACGTTTGGCAGAAACATGTTACGCAGAGTATGCTTTGGCATAAATCATTTCGCAGATTTTTATAATACCGAATCTTATATTCGCATAATGTTGATGAGCATAACAGTCTTCTAAACGAATAGTACTTTCGCAGATAATTTCTTTGCATAATATTTTAGGCGGCATAAAGTAGTCAAGCCGAATACCATTTGATTCCAAGATAGACTTCATTGTCTTATCTTGTTGTACAGGACATATGCGGAATACCTAACCTAATTCAAGTCGGACCTGCCCTAAGGTGCAAATTGTTGTGATTACACATTTTGTCCATGGAGTGGTATGGTAGCCGGCCGATGCCGCGCGGCTCGCTCGCTCGTTAGGGTCGCAGTTCAACCTAACACTCCTCCTCGCTTCGCTCGTCGTCGTACCTAACCTAATCCAAGTCGGACCTGCCCTAAGGTGGAATCAGGACTTAATTTATGCATTACAATTGTTGTGATTAAAAATTTTGTGGCAGTTGCCCCGCGGCGGCAAGATACCTAACACTGCTCCTCGAACCGCTCGTCGTCGTACCTAACGGTACTTATATTCTACTACGTGAAGTTTATTTATCGCACTTTTCTGCTAGTAGAAAATAATTATGCTATTGTAATCGTATGCTATAGGATTATTATGGTACATAAAATTATGCTAAACCAAAGTCGGCCAAAGAGATATTCTACAAAACAATGTGCTGCAAAATGTGTCGTATGCGAGGTAGTAGTAATGCCAACTATGCCTTTATGCCATCTTACCATTCGACCGAAAGTGTTTCTGCGAAACGTGTTATGCGAAGTGTATTTCTGACCAATATTATTCTGCCAGATGAGGGTAACCCGTCTGTCAGTCCGTCTGTTACAACCGATTTGCTGCAAAACTACTGGACCATTTCAAAAATTTTCATGTCCACAATATAAAATTTCAAAATCGGTGGCATTTTCGTAATTAACGTCCTAAGAAACCATAAAAATTACACCCTTACTCATATTTAGACATTTCAACCCCATTTCACCCCAACAGGGGAGATGTTAATTCACGTCCGCCACGTTGGATTTTAAAATCGTTGCGGTTTTCGTTATCAGCGATCCAATAAACCATAAAAGCATTACCAATGTTGATTTTCAGAATTTGTCACCACATTTCTCCCTTTTAGGGGTTGAATTTAAAAAAAAACTGAAACACGTGTTTTTCATTTATCGTTAAAAATACTCCTGTAAAGTTTCGAATAAAATAGTTTAACTAATCTTGTTTCCCCATACAAACTTTGGACCCCAATTTCACTCCTTTGGGGGGTGACTTTGGAAAAGTTATCTCTTAGTGCACCCCTACACTTTATAAGGAACCTACGTGCCAAATTGGACTCTCTAGAACCAGCGGTTTAGTATTTAGACATTTCAACTCCATTTCCTCCAGTTTAACTAATCTTGTTTCCCCATACAAACTTTGGACCCCCATTTCACCCCTTTGGGGAACGACTTTTGAAAAATTCTCTCTTAGTGCACCCCTACACCTTATAAGGAACCTACGTGCCAAATTGGACTCTCTAGAACAGCGGTTTAGCATTTAGACATTTCAACCCCAACAGGGGAGATTTTAATTCACATCTGCCACGTTGGATTTTAAAATCGTTGCGGTTTTCGTAATCAGCGACCCGATAAACCATAAAAACAATACCCATGTTGATTTTCAGACTTTGTCACCACATTTCTCCATTTTAGGGGTTGAATTTTCAAAAAACCTGAAACACGTGTTTACTCATTTATTGTTAGAAATACTCCTGTGAGGTTTCGAATAAAATGGTCAAACTAATCTTGTTTCCCCATACAAACTTTGTAACCCCATTTCACCCCTTTAGGGGGTGAGTTTTGAATAATCCTTTCTTAGTGCACTCTTACACCTTATAAGGAACCTACGTGCCAAATTTTAACTCTCTAGAAACAGCGGTTTGGGCTGTGCGTTGATATGTCAGTCAGTCAATCAGTCAGTCAGTCAGTCAGTCAGTCAGTTTCTTCTTTTATATATTTAGAAATTGACAAATTAAATGCTAGTATTATCGCTGTAATTGGCGCTGCTGTGATCATCACGACTATAGCGTGAACACTATGCTCCATATATTATTTACAGAACTATTTCTCGCCCTTGACTTGGTTGATACATATCAAATTTGACGAAATAGCGTATTTTGACCCCTGATCTGGAAAACATGCCATAGTTTCATGTGTCTACAGTCTAATTATATCAGGGACGAATCTGATGTGGGAAGATATGGATTTTCAGGGTTAGCTACACCAAAATTGATATCTATTCAACGCGAAGCGTCATGTTTAGTGGTACATTTCCGCCCAACGCGGGCACAGGCGAATTTAAATCGTCATAATGCAAGGTGGGATAAGACTATAACATAGTTTATTTACTTTTAAGTTTGGGTGCTCTCTTACAATAAATAACTGACTCAGGGAAATATACTACATGTAATAGCCGCTTATTGCTCTTATTAGGGCTTTTCGGCGCTTCTTAAGCTAAGAATATTAAATATATTTATTTATTTATCTTAGATTAAGTTAATGGGATAAGACTAACAGTTAGTTTTATTATTGGACTGTGGCAGTTTTCTTGAGCCGAAAACTGGCGAGGAACTGCGCAGGATCAGGACAAGCGGCGTGCTGTCGTTTCGAAGGCTAAGATCCTGTTGAGGTCACTGAGCCAAAATAGTTAGTGAGTTAGTGGCAGTATTCCCCCGGTGATAATCTTACCCTACCTTACCTGTACCTATATGTTTTGAATATAACTTATATAAGACAAATAATTATTTACTAAAAACAGTATGTTACCTACAGCGAATGTGACAAAGGAGTTCTTTTGAAACTACTTAAGTTGCTTGTTAAGATGCGGTGGGAGTGGGTTTCACAGAGCTGAAACTCGGAGCGTTATATAGAGGAAGTTTTAATCCATTCGATTAAAAGCAACCTCTTAGACTTCGACGTTTGCTATTGCCACCCGTGAGTATACAATTACGAGTACCTATCTATGTAGCTATGTGTGAACTGACACCTATTGCATTTCAAGTGAACATTTGTCCTACATGTGGTACCTAGTAAAAGGGTGCATAATGGTTTTGTTAGTTACATTTTCACAGAAAGTTGAACAAATCGAAAATAAGTAGTCCATGTAAGTATGAAAACTAGAAAAGCAAAAACAGGCACAATACTTACTTAGTTATTAATTTGATATCGTAAATGATATCGATTTCAGAATGTTGAGGTTAGCTCTTTGGAAAGCATAACAATCGTTATTTTTGAATATTATTTATTTTACATTAGGAAAATATTTGACAATAAATAAGCCAATACTTAAGTTTTCACGTTCTTATTATTAGGTACTTAAGTTTTACACGTCAATATTTTCAAAAAGAATTTTGGTTCGTGTTCGCTCCACGTGTTACCAACGACTGCTTAATCACTTCCCGAACTAATTAAAGTTTCCCCATTAATCAATGATACTGTCAACCCAGCTGCCATTGATTTTAAATGTATTGTGAGTAGTGCGTTATAATATATTGATTTAAACTTAAACGATTTTCACACATTATTAATTATTATAACTAAACGGGATTTGATCGCGTTCAATAAGTGTTTTTTTAATTACCTCGACGTTTCGAACGTGATGTTACGTTCATGATCTCGAAGGGACTCCGTTTTGTTAAATTCGAAATATCGAATTTTACTTTTTTTTTAATTTAATAAAGTGTGTTACTAAGTAATTAATTTACGCATTGGAAAAAGGAAGATTTCCACAGTACCTAGATACCATTAGGGAATGCAATCCCGATCCCGAGGGATCCTGATCTCGCGAGATCCCGTGTTATTTTTCGGGATCAATCCCGACGCATAATATGATGGGATCCCGTTCGAGATTGACGGGATTGGGCGGCAGTCGTCAGCGACGCTACACACGTCCACTCGGGGCGCAAGAGGCGATCTAAAAACTGCTCTTGCAGAAAAATTGGTCTCTTTGATGAACAATCGTATCTCCGAGCGTCGCATAAAAGCAACTGCAGTGCTGATATATTTGAAAAATCCGAATAATTATCAAGAGGACTTGGAGCAATGGAAAGACAATCAGACTTTCCAATTGCCAAGCAAATATTATCATTAGGAAGGAAATTAAAAATATAATCACACGATTATATCGTAAAGAACCGAACGAAGCAGAGATTAATACGGCAGCATTAAACGAAGACGACTTGCCTCTTTCAATGATTGCAGAAGATTTGAATTTACGTGCTACAGCTGTACAAGGTAATATGTCACTTAAAGAGGAATTAGAACAAACTCTGCAAGCATCTAAAAGTCCCTTTACACGTGTATCCACGAGCTTAGACAGATTAGAGTCTGTCATAAAAAAGGAAATGGATTTATTTGAGTGTGGGGGAACATGGGGGACATTTTTGCAGTTTGCATATAATTGCTTCGCCACGCTGTTGCCAACCAGTGTTGAGTCGGAGAGGGCATTCTCAGCAGCTGGGTACATTGCAACGGATGTAAGATGCCGTTTAGCAGATAACACTCTTAATACCCTTTGTTTTTTAAGAAGTCACTTTTTTTCTAAATCACCTGTAACCTGTACCTAATACTCTCTAATTCCTTATTGTTTTGACTCTTATTACAGTTATACTTATTGTTTTGATTACCTTTGTTAATTTCCAAGGAAAACTGATGATGATTTAGTTAGTAATATTAAATAATAAAGGGTTTTGTTTTCTGTCTATTAATATGATATTTTAATTAACGTTACCATCACAAACATGCTGTTATTATCGTTTTAATTCAATCGAATTTTACTTTTTTTTTTAATCTAGTCGGGATCCTGAAAATTCCGGAATCCCGCGGGATTGATATTTCTAATCCCGCGGGATCTCTAATTTCCAATTCCGAGTCGGGATTGCATTCACTAGATACCATACAATGGTCGTATTAGGTAGGTACTAGGTAATAGGTGCAAATAAAAAAAAAATAGTAGGTATTTATGTAAGTATCTGGGGCTATTTTGCAAGTTCTATCTATTAATTTTGCGATATAAAAAAATCACATTATTTTAGAAGAGGTATTCTAGTTAACTGTTTTATTTTTCGATTTAGCAATTTATGTAAATCTAGAGAGAATCTACCTATCCTATCTGTTTTCCAGATCGTTCCAGAAAAACTTAATAATTTTGAGGTTTACGATCTTTTTATGTTTCCTGGCGCTCATTTATAACATAGTAAATAAAACACAAATAGGTAGCTATTCATTTAAAATAAAAGTGATTCGCGTAAAAGTTTGTGTAGGTCGAGAGCGGGCTGATAATTTATGATAAGTATTTAGTAGGTAGTATAATGACGAAGTGCTTCCCATTATTGACATTATAAAAAAAAACCGGCGAAGTGCGAGTCCGGCTCGCGAACTGAGGTTTTCGTCCAAATACTTATCCCATCTTTACTGGCCGGGTTAAGTTTGCACTAATGAGGTTTGATACAAATAAGGTGCAAAGTTAACGCAACATTGGTGTAAGAGAGCCCCCTTAAATATTTATTTTTCACCTCACCAGCTCAAATATGGCAATTTTGCTGTCAGACAACAGTGAACAAAATGCGATTTTGTTTCGAGGTGAGTAGAAAGTAGCTATTTAATTTTTTTTTCAATTTTTGACCACGAATTGTCATTTCTCAGCCAAAGGTTAATTATAAAATTCGAATCGTTCGAATTTCGATGCACTCTGTCTCTTTCATATCTATATGAAAAAGAGAGTGATAATTTTCGAATCCGACATCGAATAAGAACACGTTCCGATACGCGTTATACCAAAATTAAAAAAAATACCAGAAGAAGTTTTAATTACAACATATTGTTTTTAACGACCGAATGTTTAAATAATAGTAACTTTTATTTAAATCAGATAGATTATTGTTTAAATAAAATAAGGTTTTTCAACTTTATACTGTAAATACCAGAGATGGGCATTAATCGATTAATTTTTAAATCGATTAATTAATCGATTAAGAAAGTTAATCGTCAAAATTAATCGCGATTAATTTAATCTAGATTAAATTAATCGACAGAGTCTTCGACTAACGATTAACTAATCGTCACATTAATCGATTAAATTTCACGATTAAATTCTCGATTAAAAGTTGGAACACGCTCATTTTGTGCTTTTTACGAAAATACATACAATATGTCTTTTCCAGGGACTGAAAAGGTACCTTTTGAAACGGTTTAAACAGGGTCTTTTTCTTTAAAAAGACCTCCGGGAGTTCCCTCTTCGCTCTCCGCTCTCCGCACGCCGCTCTCCTCCACTTTCCGCACGCCGCTCTCCGCACGCCACTCTCCGCTTTCCGCCAGCCTCTCCGCTATCCACACGCCGCTCTCCGCTTTCCGCAAGCCTCTCCACTATCCGCACGCCGCTCTCCGCACGTCACTCTCCGCTTTCCGCACGGTTCTCTGCTCTCCGCTCTTCCCTCTCCGCTATTCCCTCTTCCCTCTTGTTACAGTAATAAAAGATGGTTCTTATAGTGCAGTACTCTAAGATGTTCTCTAGGCAGGGACTTAGACTTACAAAAAGTCATACTAATATTAATCGGTCGCTAAAAATTAATCGACGATTAACTTAATCGAGATTAAATTAATCGGAACTCGTACGATTAGATTAACTAATCGTCAATTTTAATCTTTAATCGAGATTAAAAAAGTTTATCTTAATCGTTAATCGATAACTTTTGCCCATGTCTGGTAAATACCCGTACCAATAATATTAATGATTTCACCAATTTGTCATAGACGCAGTTTCGAAACGTATTTAAAAATAATTGTTTAAATTGTAATTTTCTTTTGAATTTATTTAGTTTGGTGCCTTACGAGTTAAAATATCAATCAAACTATAAACAAAATCTCGTAATAAGCACGTAATGTATCTGCTAAATCTTCCAATTTGATCAAATACCTAATGACAATCATGGTGGTCGTGTGGGACTGCTGGTACAGTGTTGGAACGTATAATTTCAATTTAATTATATTTGTATTCCATTTAAAGCAGCTGGTATCGAGTTTCTAATTAATAATATCATTGAAATCAGCAACAAACACTATAAACCTACCTACACCCGAATGGTTGCAAGAAAAAGTACAAAAAATCGAATATGTTCTCGCTGTTGAGGTGAAAAGTTGTGTGTGCTACACGTGAGAAAAGTTTTTTTGCATCTCGTGCTGTTGAGTCCCTCGCTACACTCAGGATTCTAACTTAGAATCACTCGCTACGCTCGTGATTCAGACATAGAATCCTTCGCTTGCTCGGGACTCAAAATCAGCACTCGCAACAAAAAACAACTTTGCTCTCTTGTTGCACAAATAACTATTATTCTGTTTTTAGTATTTGTTGTTATAGCAGTAACAAACTTACATCATCTGTGAAAATGTCTACTGTCTAACTATCCGTTCATGAGATACAGCTTGATGACAGACGGACGGACAGCGGAGTCTTAATAAGTAGGTCCCGTTTTTTACCCTTTGGGTACGGAACCCTAACAAATACACATTTCTTTGTACCTTTTACTTTGCCATACTTAGTGTATGGCAAAGTAAAAGGCAAAAGTAACAACAAGAGAGGCAGCGTGGTCCTGTGGCCTACGAATGGTCGCGTTTATGAAAAACTATCGTGATGTGATGATATCATTTATTTATTTCGCGATATCCACTATCATCATAGGTCCTGGGCCATAGGCAGTGGGCCTGGGGTAAAAACTATACTGTTGTACCCAATTCCGAATGCATCCTTCTAGTTCTGCAGTATAGTACTCACTTTGCTGTTTTTTATCCTTATATAATATCAAATGAAATTAAAGGTAAAGTTCCGCTGTCATAACAAGTTCAGACACAGTAGTGACGCGGCAAAGTCCCTAAATGATGTCACGAAGCAATCAGATTTTTCTTATATGCCTATTGTTACCGTGAAAGACACTATTTATGAGATTCGATTGACGATTTTGGACGTACCTTCTTTGACTGTGTCTTTTCTGAAACCGTAAACTTTTCTATACAGCCTGTTACCGGGCTGCAGGCATTTAATAAAACTGATAATAATATGATCCATTAGTAATTGTTTGGATGTATTAGCTAATCATAATTATGTAAATGAACTGCACAATTAAATTTCTTAAATCCGCACATTCAATCGAGTGACTAGTGGGTGTACAGCGTATCACGCTGTCATTTAACACTCACTTGTCACTTTACTTTACTGTACATTACTGGCAATTAAAATTTTGTTAGAAAGTTAATAAAGCCTGAATATAAGTTAATCAATTAAAGGTCATGGATACGTTAAAGATCTATGTTACTTTACTCTACTTTAAGAAAAGCCTACGAGTACTTGGCGGTAACACACTGTATAATAAACCTAACCCCATAGTTTAAGGTTATATGATTCGTTTGTAAACCGCCTCGCCTAGTGCCAGTCGGAATCATGTACGAACGGTTTATTAGACCAACGAATACGTAATACTTACGATTTTTTATTACACTTGAATTTTTGCATTTTCTTCATTCCATATTTTTGCAGATGACTTCGTCTAAGTGAACAATGTCATTAAAAGAAACTAAAGAAAATACCCTTATACAAATATTTAATTGATATAATTTATATTATAATCCAGTAATACTTATTCAAAATCACAGATATATACATTGATGCGTATGCGTATACCATTAAGAAATTCCACATTCAACATCGTATAATGATCTTCAATTTGCGAACGTAAACTTCTTTCTACTGCACTTTCTGTAAAAAGAAAACACAATTCATGAGACTTTTAATTTAAAAGTATCGACGCGTTAACCCAACAATAAATGCCCATGGACTCGATTCGAATTTCAGACACAGGAAGAGCTTAATGTTAGCCAAAGGGTTCATGATCAAAAGTATCTGAACACTCCTCTATGCTGTAAACAATAGTGGCAAGCTAACATATTTTGATAAAATTTTTGTTCACATACTATTTAAGAACTCGGCTGTATACTGTATATCGCACGCCTAGATCTAAACAGTATCAACTCAAAAAAGCATTTTTTTCAGAAATCACAAAAAACTAATTTTGGCGTTTATGCATGATTTAGGAATCTGATTTTTAGAAAACTGACTCATAGATTCATGTCCGAGGCGATCGCTATCAAAAATGTTGTTGTTAATGAATAATTACTAGATATAAATGATGATTTTCAAGTTGATTCGGTTTAGTGTGCTAATTTCTGTATTATTTTGTGTATCATTTTGAGTTGAAACCCTTTTGTCGGTTCTTTTTAAGTTGTTACATCTTATGTATTTGATCATAGTACTTATTGATTCAATAAAAGTGTATTTTCATTCTCTTCTTTTAGGTTGAATTCATACGACATAATAATTGTTTAGTAGAGGTTTGAACAACCAGACTCTGCATTTGGTAGGTTCTGTTTTACCGCAATACCTAGAAACTAGATTTTGACACACTTTCAAATCACTAATATCTCTAGCTGTTTTTATTATTTTTATGGGCAGGCTTGATTCGTTTTGATCAAAAGAAAATCAACTATCACCAACATCTGAATCAGAAATATCACTTTCATCGGAGCCTGGCACTAGTCAATGTTTTTGATTCACTGCATCATAATAAGAAAGAAAAAGTCGGGTCAGCAATCGAATCATCTACATCACTTTCATCGCTACGAACAGGTGATACATAGTATTCAATTCGCTTATTTGTGTGATATCGCGTAAAAAATCGATAAAAAAAATTATCATTGCTTTTTATTTCTTAATTTGATACTAATGACTGAATCACGTATGCGTCCACGTGGTCACGTACACGTGGTGCGGTATTATTATCTTTTCCTTTTAGTAAGTTTACTTATAGTTTTCCACGCCGCTTCATAGTTCTTAAAAAAAGAAGCAAACGATAAGAGTACAGAAATATCGATTATGTGGGTAGGTACCATAAAAACTGTATTAACTCGAAAATATGTAAAATTAAGCGTAACTAGCGATATAGTTCGTTACCCATATTCCATTATTATTAAGATATACAATAATCCGCTATTTTTCGAATTAATAATCCAATACGCTTTATTTCCGAAGAAATAAACCTGATATTTGGATGATTCAAGAAAACAGAAGTAATAAAAAAGTAAGAATTATTTTCATCAAAAGAGAATTAAATCCAAATATATCACAAAATATTTCTTGACCTAGTATTCTAAACTGTTTTAACTAGAAATACAACAAGAAGTATTTGTGAAATGATCGACATCTAACCATTAAAAGCGTATCAATTCAAAATAATCAACATCAAGTCATTTTTATAAGTCAACTAAACTTTAGCAAGTCGAAATAACACTATATTGCTGAATTGATTTACGTGTACAATGCCCAGTGTCCGCCCAGCAACTAACAATACTGCGGTTTAGATGGCACTGACGAGATGCAAAATAAATCAGTAAAGGTACGGACAGACGTGCTCATTACTAGCACGAAAGCATGCTTTTATTGAGCAAGTGCTCATTAGTAGCACGTGTGACACAACGTTGCTAGTAATGAGCAAGCTTATTTAGAGCATGCTGAAAAATCAACCGACGTTTGATTTTCGAGCATGCTTCCTGAGGCGCGGGTGGAAGGGGGCGTGCTCCGTGCACGTCTGAACAGGTTTGCTTATTAGCATGCTATTATCGATTCGATCTCGATCCGCGACAGTTGCAATTCAACATAGCTCATCGAATTTGTGCGGGAGCATGCGCAAATGATTTTATAACTGTCGAGATCTTCGCTTCGCATCTCTGCCAACAATCGATTACTTGCTCCCAGTGATTTTCTTCTGTTTATCGAATTACGAACCCAAATTCTCCTTTTTTTAGTTCTTTTCTTTTTCACCAAAATGCTCTTTATCAATTCCGTTGCAAGCAATATGATTATTATATTGAGTTCTGCGCGGATAGCACTGTCACTATATCTGTGTACATCCATTTTGGCCGAGATAGAAGTGCCAAATAAGTACGTATGTCCGTACGGTTGCTTTAAGCATGCTTATTTATGAGTGTGCTTAAAACAAGCATGCTTATTGCTGGCAAATGTGAACAGTTGCAGAGCATGCTAATTTTAAGCAAGCTTATGAGCATGCTTTTTTTTGAGCACGTCTGTCCGTACCTTTAAAGGTACTTAAAGTGCTGTCATTCGGTGTTCGCTTAAGATATTGTTGCGCCGGTTTTTGTGGCTTATGCGGCTTGATTTGCAGAATCAGAATATGCAACTAACTAAAAAATTAACTTTTTTGAGTTAATACTGTTTAGATCTAGGCGTGCGATATGTATACATACACATTACATAATATCCTTAAAAAACCGGCCAAGAGCATATCGGGCCACGCTCAGGGTAGGGTTCCGTAGTTGCCCATCCTTCACAATAGACGGGCTTCGAGGCTTAAATTGGTACGAGAAAGATTTCAAGTTCTATAAAAAAGGTCGTAAACGCCAAAGTAACTGTAATTACTTCTTACCTTCTGGAACTTATCGATTATACGCACCAGATTGAGCGAAATGTTTTAATATAGTATGGCACTTAACTAATGTGTAACGTTCGAAGTATAAGGACCCCGCTCGGTACTTACGTCATTTTAAAGAAAATTATGAAATTTTGCGATAACTCAAAAACGGCTCAATCGATTTTATTCAATATAGTTTTCTTTGAAAGTATAAGGCCTCATTTTCATGAATTTTTCCATAATTTTTTGACCCGTGGTTGAAAAGTTAGAGGGGGGACGCTATATTTTTTTATTTTCGGGACGAATATTTACAAAACTGCTGACTTATCAAAAAATAATGTTTGGAGACAATTCAACGACACCCCATACACTAGTGTTGAAACGAAAAAAAAGATTCACCCCCACTTTAGGTGTTCGAGACGTACCCGAAAAAAGTTTTTTTTTTAGTTTTTATTTTACCGTTTTGTCGGCGTGATACATACACGTACTCATACTAAATTTCAGCTTTCTAGTACTAATGACCACGGAGCTAAGCCGCGGACGGACGGACAGACGGATATGGCGAAACTATAAGGGTTCCTAGTTGACTACGGAACCCTAAAAAATGCCATTTGCAGACAGCTGTACCTAAATTCTTATGTAATTACTAGAAAAAAACTGTAATATGTACCTATATTTTTCACTAACTAACAACGCACTTACCATAGTTATTTCCGGGAATATGGTGCTGAGGTTGAAATTGGCGCGCGACGTGGCAGGGAAGGTAGCGAGCGAGCGGTCGCCGGCGCTCGGCTGCACACCGCTCGCCAAGTGGCTGTTAAACAGCTCGTGCTGGTACTGTGGCGCCATCCCGTTCCCTACATAGTTCGCAAATGTAAACTCCTCCGACAACATGTTCGGATGCTTCTTACTCTGACCCTTATTCTGCCAAAACAAATTAGCATCACTCCATTCCTCCGCCTCGCTGGTCACTTTAGCCCTCTTATTCTGATACTTTTTACTCGACTCCTTCTTAGAGCATTCCAGTTTATGTTTCGTTCCGGATTCCCTTCTCGAACTCTTGTAATTAGAAGGAACTTTGTCCTGGAAGACTGAAGGATTGCCTCGCATTTTAAACTCCTCGTATTTATTGTTCGGATAATTGCATTCAGCTTGATTATAATCCATGAAATCACCAGTGAAGGGAGCTGTTGAGTAACTACCGGACATTATATTCGCACTGCCCGACATAAAATTGGAATAAAAAGAATTCGATATAGTGTTAGTGGTGGAGTTATACAAGGTTGTTCCAGAAAATTGTTGTCCGGTGTAACTGTTGTCAGAATAATCCAGTATAGGTGGAAAGTGGGACACTTGTGCAACACTAGTATCTTGTGGATTGTTGAAGTCACCATATTTTTGAGATGAGGGCATGAACTTAGGGGCAATGTAATCTTGAACTTTTTGTGTGCAGTTACCGCTACGTATTAGAGCTTCAGCAGAATAACTATGCTTATGAACCTTCGTATTTTTGTCAGATTTATTCGTTTTAGGTTTCGGCTGTGAAAATTGACCCATGTTTTCATAGGAATGTTTCAAATCATTAAAAACATAACAAGGTTGTGGTAAGTTGGTTTCAATTCGTGACGTCATTGGTTTGCGGTTGACATCGTTCGCAAATTGCGCATTATTCTGTTTAACTGGGGCGGATTTCGGAGTATCCGCTGTAGAACCATATCTCGAAGTCACATGGTCGGAAGAACGGTTCATAAGTTGAGTGACAGATAAGAAGTTGCCACAGTTTTGAATATCCGGTTGAACAGCAATTCTATTTGATAAATCTGCATTTTTCTTTTTATCGTGTGGTCCTAGAGCTAAATCTCCCACCAATGTAGGCAAATTTATAGGCGGAGGCTCAATGCTTATCTCTGTGGTACCTAGCGGTCTCGCCGACGGCCATACTTGGAAATCTTCTTGAGCAGGTTGAGCTGAAAAATTATGCATAGTAATAGGGAAATAATTCCCTTCGTGTTGTTCCTGCTTCTTAGACAAGTGTTCTATTTGACTGTATGGTTGTTTGTGGGCTTCTTTCATTTCTGTTGGAGGTGGATTACAATTACTTTGCATTGGCCTCAACTCTGACGTCATCCAATTTATGTGCATTTTATTTGGTGACTTTTTGTTGTATTTTTCCGGCAATTGCTGTCTGATCGTTTCATTTGGAGGTTTCACGATATTGTGTAAATTGGAATCAGGAAGTGTTTTCGTTTCGTATTGTTTAGTTACAACAGGCTTGACTGAAGTATCTGTTTGAGCGTGTTCCAGGTGGAGGTAATTTTGGGGCTTATTGGCTAACGTTTTAGAAGCACTACTATTGTTATAAAAGCACATCTCTTCAGACCAAAGGTTTGCGGGTTGAGGCGTTGAATAAAAACTCGTAATGGTTTCCGCAAATGAGGAAATTGGCTTGCTTGCGGTATCCTTTTTACTTGAGGTTGATACCAAGGGAACATGAAATTCTGGGTTGAATGGATTGTATGACGAAGAATAAGTTGGAGCTGTTGCAGTGGTTAATATGTCCTTACTGAATGTATTGGAATTGGTAGTGCAGTTGACGAAATCGAATCCTTTGTGCGACCAACCCAGATCGATATCGTATGTCAACCTCGATGATCCGATTTTCATAAGATTATCCTCAACATTGGGATAATCTGACTTGTTCTTACTGTATTTCTCCATTGCACATGGATATAGGCCGAGGCTGTTAAACTCATGTCCAGATGCTATGCTACTTGTACTATAGATGGTGCTTTTGACGGTGTTGAATGGATCACTTTTGTAAAATAAGTTACTATTACTGACGTAAGCCGACGACTGGCTGGGTATGGACTTGCTGATGCTGCAGTCGAAGTCCAGGCCCAATGTGTCCGACTGTGTAGTCGTAATTATTAATGAAGGCATCGGCAAATTCAGGAACGGATTTTCACTGGAGGAATTTGAAACTGCAACTGAAGTAGACGTCTTGACTGCTGCTGATTTGATTAAAACGCTATTATCCAAATATTTTTGTTGCGCAGGTTGTTTTTCGGAAATAGGTGTTGGAGCCGGTTGTTTATGTATTGTTTTTGTTTTAACATCGTTAGTAGTGCTAGGTTTTTCGAAGTATATGTCAGTTGGTGCAGGTGGTATAGTTATTTGTGTACTATTTTCTTTAGCATTAGGGTGAACAGTGTTGGGTGCTTCTTCCGCAGGACTATCGGCCCGATTGCCACTAACCAGGGGAAAGGACATGAGGAAAGCAGCAGTTGGTGAAGCTGCCAGAAACTCCTCCGCTAGTTCAAGGCGAGCATTTCCTCCATCAACTCCACTCTCACATAGAGATGTGTCTAGAATATTTGGTAATTTATTTTCTTTGTCTTTATCTTCCACTGTTGCTGATTTTACAGTTATATTAACTTCTTTAAGTATTTCAGTACGATTTGTCTGGACTGGTTGGGAAACTGATTTTACACTGTCAATTAAACCAACTTTTTCAATGGTTTTCAATGTGGTGGTTTTGGTTGTTTCTCCTACTTTTGAAGAACAAGAAGTTTCTTTCGCTTTCGTAGTATTTGTGTCGTCTTCTTTTTTGTCCTGACTGTTGGCAGTGTCTTTGATTTTATTTAATGGCTGTATTTTATTTATTGGGTCTTTTAAACATTTACTTTCACTGTTTGCTGCTAATACTTCTTTTTGTACCTCCACAGATGCATTTTCATTAGTTTTAAGGTTCGGTGTGTCAGTTCCGGTATTATTTGTTTGGTTATTTACCGCGTTTTTGGTAGTTTTAGTTGGGTTTGGTTTCTTTTTAATCTTTTTTGAGGTATCACTCTTTGATTTCGAGTTAGTTTTTTTAGCTTTTGTTGCTGATAGTGGTCGAGAATAAGCAGATATAGGTAAAATATTCACCATAGTGGTTTTTGTTGTATCAGCTACAGTTCTATTAACTATAGGTACAGTCTTATTTATAGTCTGCATGTTGGGGTCCACTATGACAAAAGCAGGTGGTACTGCTGGCAAGAATAATGGTCTTTGGGGAAACAGGTATGGGGCTGCTGGTAAAACTACAATTGTGTTTTCAGCTCCTGTAATGTGAATAAAGCTGTGAATTATTAAATTGGTACACAAAGGTATGAACTTTTAAATGTGTATGAGTGTACTTTAAATACATTCAACCAATGAATTGTAAATGTGAAGTTGATGACTTAATATTGTCATTACATTGTCATTTTGACGACGCGTTTGGCTCGGTTGGTAGACACCTGCCTACTGAGTCGGCGGTCCCGGGTTCGAATCCCGGCCGGGGCAAATATTTGTGCAAAATATTTGTTCTTGGGTCATGGATGTTATCTATATATGTATTTATATATTATGTATATCGTCGTCTAGTACCCATAGTACAAGCTTTGCTTAGTTTGGGACTAGGTCGATTTGTGTATGATTGTCCCTTAATATTTATTTATTATTATTATTTATTTATTACATAGACCAATGATATCAAATTTTCATTTTAATATTATTTGCTTTCATTAAGGGAATTAATAACACTAGCCAATAATGTTATTCCTGGTTAAATAGGATATTAATACAATTCTTCCTATAGTATAGTAAAAAAATACAAGACATACTTACTTTTCTTGTCCAGTAAGGTTGACTTTGGCAATATTTTGGGTGGTGTGTGCGGGATTACTTTATCAGATTTCAATTTTGCTTTCTTTGACTTTTCTTCAACAGTAACATTTGTTGTTAGAACAGATTTCTCTTTCAATGCATTTCTTTTTGATTTTTGTAGCATCAATAATTTAACATATTTTCCATCTGTAATAAATAAAAATTAATTTCATTTTAACCTGGCGGAAAACTGTGTCCTAGACGCCAAGCTGACAGCAGATAGTATGGCATTGTATAGCGGCAAATGACATTGTGACGCCTGAAGCATAGCTTTCCGTAGCCGTGATTTGCCACTCAAAAGGTTAAATCAATTGTGCTAACATTGGATACATTGATATAATTGCAGTGTTTCAACCACCCTTTCCCATATGTTACCGCAGGTCACGCCTATATTACGAGGATGAGGGTTGAAGTAAAATACTCCTAAGTCATTGCCTGTTAAAAGCCTCTTGAGTAGAACTTACTTTGAGTTTTTTTACTGAAGCCAGTATGAACTTGTGTGGATGCATCTTTCGTAGATTCAGGACTCTGTTTGCTAGCTTCAATTTTGACCTGTAGAGCTAATATTTCAGCCTCTGTAATCATGACAAATAGAAACCATCAGTTTACATCTGTTTCATTTTCAAGATATACTTAGAGGAAATAGTTCAATAGCATTGGTTAAAACTGCGCCGAGCGAAATGTGAAAAATAGGCAGTTGCCATTAAGTAGACAATGTCAACACTAGTTGTTTAATCCAATTCTAAACTATATATTTTGCACTTCGAAGAATGTGTTAACAACTTCTCCGTGGTTTACATTTCAATTAGTCCGCATCAAATATTTTAATTATTATTTGGTATTAAAGGTCCAGATTTATCAAAAAGTCCTTTTAATTCTCCATAAATTTTTACTATGGCGAATGCGCGCCGATCTAATATGCATTCCCCGCGCTCTATGGTTCAGTCGCTAACGCTCGGCGCAGTCTTAACACTTTCGCTACCAGGAACCCGCCTGGTAGGCACTCGTAATCTTTGCTCAGATGCCGGTCACGTATTTTTGCTTAAAAAGCTACCCACCTAGCGGGCTCTCGGTTTCTGGGGTAGGGTTAAATTTTATATCTGGTTGCGAAAGTGTTAAGTAAATAGGTCAGGTTCAATGGTGAAGTATTCTTAGAACCTGATTTCATCAATGTGTGCTTTAAAATGATTATATTGATCATTTCACAGTTAGGTTTTTGAAAGTTCAGATTAATCAATGCAGAAAAATATAATTATCTAAATGTAGTAGTGCAAACAATTTTGTTGCTAATGTAAATCTTATAAATCATGTTACCTCTCCACCTGACTTACTCAGTTGTGTTTTTTCTTGTGCACAGTTTGTGAGACATACAATAGCTTTTTGAACTATTTCGATTTTAGGGTACTGAATGTTGTCTGAGTCTTTCTCAGAGGGATCATTTGCTTTGTTGATAGCTCGTACAGCTTCGCCCAGTTTTGTAATGGCATCATTAAATTTATTACGCCTCTGCCGCTCCCATTCCCGGCAACGACTGCAAAGATAATTAGATGAGATATGCGGAAATTTGTAAATAAATTATCACAAATATTATGATAGCGATGGCTCCATCATAATACTAACCTTGGAGTTCGAGTTTTTGAAGTGGTTTCCATATTATCAAGTCTAGAAATGCAGTTGTACAATTATAGTCTACAAGTGTATATTATGTTACACAAATCCATTAAATCATAATAGACAAAATAAATACAAGACACAAAATGAAAATGCTAGCAACAACAATGTCACTTCAGTCACTTGCTCATAGAAAAGTGACACTGACACTGACAACCAGTTCACAGTAGTCATAAAACCCGTTCCAGACCTTCCAATCCGATCCGATTTATCGCAAGAAATTTCCTAACAATTACACTACACATACACATTAATAATTTATCCGATTTACTCCGATTTATCAGAAGAAAGATCCTAACAATTAAACCCGTTCCAGACCTTCCGATCCGATCCGATTTATCGGATGAAATCGGATAATGTGTAGTGTAATTGTTAGGAAATCCCTAAAACCCGAGCCACACTACTCGCGAAGTTGACCGAAGATGGCCGAAGTATGAGTTTCCGCAGCGAAGTGCCCCTTCACACTATCATATTCTCCCAATCTCACTTCTCAGCCAATTTCGTGAGTAGTGTGGAGTGGAGCCGCATTCGATGTCGACACTCATAGCAAAGTTGGCTGAAGTTGGGCGAATATGATAGCCCACACTATTCGCGAACTTGGGCGAGGCGAAGTTGGCTGAATTTATGGGTTTCCCAATCTCGCCAACTGCACGAGTAGTGTGCAGCCGCAATGACTTTCGACAACGACATTGACGTGACGTATGGTTAGGGTATTTACATGGTATTTATGTTTGTTGCGTGACGTACGTATCGCATGTCAGACTATTCTATTGTGACTCAGTGTGGACTTACCACATTAAATTAGATTCTTCTTCTCCTGTGAAACTTCGTGCTTTCATATTTTACGTTTTAATTTTGGCTTTAATTAGGAACCATCTCAACAACAAGACAAGGTTATTTCTTCTTTTATTTAGTGGTGCACTAAGGTTCGTGATTTTCTAATTGCTTAATTAATCGTGGATGCGCTAAGACTGATTACCTAGGTCACGTTTATTTGCAACATTAATAATTTAACTTAGTATTTATTACATTTTAGGGCATAACAATGTCTCTATATCCGTCTTTGGAAGATATGAAGGTAGACACGATGGCGCGGGCTCAGATAGCCCAGCATCAGGCTCCGCCTTCGTACAACTACGGGCCACCGCCGCCAGTTGCAACGGCTTCCACGACCTCGGGTGTACCGGGTCATTATTACCCTGCCCTGGGAGAATACATGGGACTTGAGTTCTCTGACAGTGTCATTGCTGCTAACATGCCAGAATATCAAGTGCAAACTGTAAGTATCACTCAATAATTGCCATTATTCAATGATGTAAACCACTGCCTTTATCAGTCACTCATCACATGCAATGCAATGTTCGCATTGTTGTGTTCCGGTGTGGGGGTAAGATAGCCGGTGAAATTACTAGCATAGAGGCATTCTATCTTCGTCCTCCGGGTAGGCAAGCACTTGTGACTCTGGTGTTGCAGGTGTTTATGGGCGACGGTAATCGCTTTCCATCAGGCGATACGTTTGCTCGTTTGCCCCCTATGACATAAAAAAAAAAAAACATACTGTACTTAATTAAATTTTAATTAGTTACCTATTGAAATGTATTAATTAAATTAGTCATCATTATTGTAATTACCATTATTAGTGTGGTATCTAATCATTATGCCTCGTGGCCTTTCCTCTCCATATTCCACTTTCAAAATGTAAATCTTATCTGGTGTTGAGATTTGTATGGCTTAGCCTTAATTACTTTTGTTTGACCTAAAAGAGGTGGGCGATTGTGTTCTATTGCCTCTCAACTGTTACTAATTGTATGTTATCCATTGTGATATTTCAGGTTCAACCTGCAGGAGCTGTAAGCACCCTAGTTGCCCCTCTCTCCTCTCAGTCACTGTCTCTGCAAAAATCAATCGTAACAAATGCTATAAGACAAGTTCTGCTCTGCAAGGATGCTGACGGCAAGTGTGGACTGCGCCTGCACTCCATTAACAGTGGGGTGTTTGTGTGCTATGTGGCTGCTGGGAGCCCGGCAGCCTTGGCAGGGCTCAGGTTCGGGGATCAAGTCCTGGAGATCAACAATGTGGCCTTGGCTGGCATGACAATGGAAAAGTGTCATGATTTGCTGAAAAAGGCCCCGATTAATGGTATCACTATGGCAGTGCGTGACAGGTGAGTGATTTTATTTCTTATCCTTTAATTCTGCATTTCAAAAATATTTTTTTACTGTTTTTGGCAAAGTTTCATTCAAGCTTCTCAATTTCACTTCTATACCTATTATCTTTGAAATGTCTTTATAAAGTAGGTATGAAACAATAGAAAATTAAATTGCTTATCTGAATTGTACCTGATATAAATATTATAGTAGTTTTCAAGTATCCTCTTTTTTAAAACTTATCTAACTGATGCAACACCCACTCATATTCTAAATGTATGTTTGTGAATATGTTTGGTAAAACAGGATACTTCATCATATAATATAGGTCACTCCCTAAAGAGATCAAAGCTGTGACTAGTTAAAATTATAACAAATTTTTCGTGTTTCTTTTAGGCCTTTCGAGAGGACAATTACTGTACACAAGGACTCCATTGGCCATGTCGGCTTCCACTTCAAAGATGGCAAAGTGGTTGGCCTAGTAAAGGACTCGTCTGCGGCTCGCAACGGGATGCTGACGGACCACCAGCTCATGGAAATAAACACGATTAATGTTGTTGGAATGAAAGATAAAGAGATATCAAAAGTCATAGATAACAGCCCGTCTGTTGTAAACATAACAATTATTCCGCATTATATTTACAAACACATGATAAGCAAGTGAGTATACAAAGTGTGCAATGATTATTACTGCGATGCATCCTGCAGTATTAATATTGCTCTATGAACAACTATTTATTGGTTCTAATGTCAATGTATATAAAAATAATTAATTATGCATGATTCAAGTTGTAAAGTCAATCCAGTTGTGGTTTTTGGAGTCATTCATCTGCTGACTAATAAATGATCCATATTAGCTGTTGGTATTACCGAGCCTTCATGTATTGTAAACCTCCCATCCCCACTTATAGAAAAAACTTTCAATCCTGTAAAGAACTTTTGATTGATTTTTACATACCTAGGTTATTAACCACCACGACGGTGGTAACGGAATTGGCTTAAAATATGAATAAACTAATTGAATAATGTTTTATTTTCAGGATGTCCTCGTCTCTGTTCAAGGAGTTTGATCGCACACCAGCTGTCTAAAGTAAAGCCATTTCTATACACAAATTATCTTATGATTAAGACATTATTCTTATATCTTTAGTCACGAATTTATTAAGTAACACATTTATTCTAATTGGCACAATGTTTAGGTATTTTCAACAGTCAAAATAACTGATCTGAAAGTAAATCAAGCTTCAGTTACTTGTGTAAGTTTCTTTAAGTAATTTTGGTTTAATTGTTTACACTATTTTAGTCTTTAAGGGCTGTGAAACGATAGATCGTCTCAAGGTGAAGTCTAGTGGCAGGAAGGCCTAAATAAGCTACCATTGTTCGAATTCCTCATCTGCCGGAATTATCGCTGTCCGTTGTACACGGTGCTAATTTGGCTGCCCTAGTTTTCCTTGTTTAATAGTTACAACTTCGTGAGTCACTGACTGACCCGAGCTGAGTTTACGATTCGTTGTGAAAGATATATGAGTCACTAGGTATGTGCCATGAGAATACGGTTATCTAGTGAAAGGTTTGCTGCACGTCTAGCGTAACTTTGACACGCGACTCTTTCTCGCGCGAGATATACTACCTGTCTCTATCTGTACAGTACTATGAGATAGTGACGGATGATGCTATCTTGCGCGACATGAGTCGCGTGTCAAAATTGTGCTAGACGTGCTGATTGCGGCGTAATATTATAAAAGTGTAAAGGTCGATTACCGCCTAAGTTGCGATTTCTGAGTAATTAGCATTCTAATTTTATAAATGTGGTGGAACGCCACCCCTATAGTTTACTTGTGAATGTCATAGGTCTATGAACATGCTCGTATGAATCGCCCGTTAAGAAACTCAATGTCAAAGTTCATGTTGCTATGGCGGATAAAGCTATTTCGATTTGGTGACATGCAAGCATTACCGCATAGACCTATTACCACCTTAAGGTATATTTTATCTGTGTTGTAGTTACTGATAAAGCACATTCTTCAGGGCGGCACAAGCATTTTGTAAGTCGGCTATTGAGTTGATATGATAGTACTTTATGAATGTTATTTCTCTAAATATCCCTCTGTGTGCTATTATTGTTCGTTTAATCCTCGCACTTTTCTAGAGTCTGCCAAATATAACGGTTCGGCTATTTTTACCGCCGAATTTTACTGAACTATCAATAGACTGTTATTTTTCTTATTTGTAGTTATATAAAATTTTGTAACTTTTACACACTTTATTAATATATGTATTATAATCTAATAGCATATGTAGAATTCATGTTATTACTGTATTAGTTATATAATAAATAGGTTTTATTGAGAGTGCCATTATGATTGACAATATTGAATTATTATAATCAGAAACCATTGTTAAAGTTTCACAAATATAGCTTCCTACTTTAACATAACAAAAAGTGCTAATTATCGACGATGGCTGATTATAATAATGACAATATAATAATTATGCCTGAGGTGTCTTGATTATTATGTGAAATGAAATAGAATTTTGGTTTATCGGAATATTTATGTTTAAAGAAGATAAATATGTATATTTAAAATCTATAGGTACCCCTGTATTTTCGTAAAGTCCATTATAGCGTATAGAGAACCTAACATACCTACTAAGTTCGCTGCCGTGTGTTATGACATTTCGAAAGGTATAACGTTTTGAAGATCGTTACATGTATACTGATTGTAACAAATAGGATCAATTAACACGGGCCCGTCTAAATGTAATAGCATACGGGAGTAGGCTGCTGAACTGCTCCTAAACCATTATTAACAATATAATATGACTTCGATGTAGGGAAAGTAGTTTCAAAGTAAACTACTTTTTCTCTATAATTGTCGTGTCTATATCGAAATTTCAATAGAATGTCCCGCTGTGTTGCGTGTCATGTGTTGTGTCGCGTTCTTTTTGAGTAAAGTCAATATTGTCCATGTTACTGAGATTCATACGTTGTAAGTTGTTAGTGTATAATTCCACTGTAATATATAATATCCTTTTATACAAATAAAATAATTTTAAAAATATGATTACAATTGTGACTTATTAACCCTTTAACCGCCGTCAATTTTTCATCAAACTTGCTCGTGTCGCCGCCGATATATATATACATAGATATTTGTCTTATTTATCAGACTGGCGAAATGAGCTGGAAATGTTATGTCTTATATATATCAGACTACGGCGGTTAAAGGGTTAATACCTAATCCTCGAATATAAATACTTATATTTTAGTGCTATAGATTGCAAAAACCGTCTTATTTCTAGATGGCGCCGATTAAAAGCCGCTGATAAGCAATGTTTATTTGAAACGATTAATTTTTCAGCGTTATCAGATAGATGTCACTGTCGCTGTGTGCTAAACTAAACAGACAGCGTAGTACCGATCTGTATAGTTATTTACTAGATGGCGCTGGAATTGCTCATTAATTTCTAAATTACGAATAATACAGGGAGACTGGAGTCAACGCCATAAATATCTGTAGGTACGTTCCCAGCGCTCTAAATATGGTTTGTTCGCTAATTTTCACAATCATTTTTTCATAGCAGTGAATTTTTCATGATCGCCAATTTAATTATTCGTCTTTCTTCATGTAGCGATTTTTCATGAAGCGATTTATAATGTTCGCGTTTAGTTTTTTCGCTTATTTTACCAGTAGATTATTTTTATTATTCGCAAATATTATCAGATCAGTATAGGTCGATTCACTAAAGCTGGCGCGAATGATTGAATGAAAGTTATGTCACTTGTCACTTCGAGTGTTAGTGTGAGTGCCGTTCTTATACAGGGGCCTCCTAATATTTTGTAAACAACAACAAAATTGGTTTTTGTTATTCTAGAAAAATAAAAATTATTAGGTATAATATAAGCATAATCTGCACAATATTTAGACTAAACAAGTAATATATATATCCGAAAGGTATATTTAACTGTTTGATACAAAAATATTTTACTATCATGGTGTTTTATGCAGACGCTAGTTTTTTGACATACTTTAGATTTTGACTGTTGTAAGGCAGTGTAATTGTACATATTGCTTAATATTCATGCAATCTGTGTGTGTATGACCAGAATTAGGATGTGGGATGATACTATTCCATTGTCTCGTATGAGTTTGACCATGTGGGACTATGCAATGGTATTAACGTAACCCACATTTTCTTCTTGTCTTCGCGGCCTGGTAAAGGGTTAATGTCAAGAATTAATAGGTGACGGACGACTAGTTCGAATTATAAAAAACCGGCCAAGAGCATGTCGGGCCACGCTCAGTGTAGGGTCCCGTAGTTGCCCGTCCTTCAAAATAGACGAAAATTACGAGAAAGATTTCAAGCCCTATAAAAAGGTCGTACACGCCAAGAAACAGTAATTACTTATTATCTTTTGGAAGTTATCTATTATACGCGACAGATTGAGCGAAATGTTTTAATATAGTTTGGTACTTAACCAATATGTGTAACGTTCGAAGTGTAGTGACACCGCGCGGCACTTACGTCATTTTAAAGAAAATTATGAAATTTTGCAATAACTCAAAAACGGCACGACCGATTTTATTCAATATAGTTTTCATTGAAAGTACTAGTATCCGAGGCTAAGACCCATTCGATTCAATAAGTTATGCTCAGAAATGGCTCGGCCCTCCGTCGAGCTAAGATTAATAAATTTTGTTTGTCCGATATTATCCGAAGTTGACCGAATATTCAAAATCCGATTTCATATTCTGAGTCGGAGGACCCAAAAGCCCCCCAATACCGAGTTTCAGCCCCCTCGGAACAATATGAAATTTTCGAAAAAAAAAAGTCGCCATTTTGTTTTTTTTTTCCACGACTGTACTCGGGTGGGGGTCCCCTATGATATTTGTATGAGCATCCCCCACCCATCTCCAGCCGTTTACGAGATACGGGACTCTTAAAAAAAAATCTCCATACAGTTCTTGGTTTTTTCGATATTTTCCGACTTCAACCGAATTTTCGGACACCGATTTCAGATTCATATTTGTGAGCCCCAAATGCCCCCCGATACCGAGTTTCAGCTTCCTAGCACCAATTTGAAATTTTGGAAAAACCCCATTCGTCATTTTGAATTTCATTTGGTTCGATAATATTATATTTTGTAGTACATAACGACTCACAGTTAGGGTCCGGTTACACTTGGTTTTCATTAGGTTGGTTCACCCGCGTGAGTATTCGGGCGAGGAGACAAGGGTTGGTAGAAGTATCAGCCGATCCGTATACTTCACTTCCTTTGATTGAACCAAACGCACCTGTAACATAAATCTAGAGTAGGTATCTATGACGAATAATCTTGGATTCCCAACTTTTATAACGTTCTACCGCAACACGTGAGGCGCTAGCTTGACATGGAAGAACAGCCGCCAAACGACAGCTGTCAATCCTATATGGCCACATCCTCAGAGTTCGGTATTACGTAGTAAAGAGTTTGGTCATTCAAAAATCAAGAGGCGATACTAGCGCCATCGAGCTAATTCTCTCGATGCGCCGTCACGGCCAACCCTGACAGTCACACGCCCTCGTGTGATTAGACCTTTACAAAGAGTATCTAAAAAGAACGACATGATTTCAAACTAAGCAAGCTCGACCCTTCCTGACCAATATGTTGTCTGCGTCCAGCGTTGCCAAATAGTTGCCTGTCGCATTTTTCTATGTCTCGCAACATGTAAGCAATCTTTCGCTTCTAGGCGAATTTCATAATTTAATTTTCTTGAAGCGCATACTATTCACTAACGCATCTAGCAGATGGCTCGATACCACGTACCTACAATCCGCACCTGCACCCATTCAATACCTATTCAAAGTGCAGACCCAAAGCAGGCCTTGCCTCCATGCCATCCCATGTTTGAGTACCTAAGCTAAACGGCAGCACAGGAACTCCGAACTTCACAGTTCAGAATAGCTCCCCTTCTGCAGTGACATCTGTCGATTAGTATTGTATCCGATAGTTTAACATCCCATTTCAAGCGTTTTTCGCATTTACTAAAATGTAACATTCGCAGCATTCGCTATAATCAACTTATCAGGCTCACACTGCAGTATAAGTCTCAGAAATGGCGTGGACCGGGCGCCTAAAGCCCTTTCGACCAGCGTATCCTCAAATCGCTAGGCCCTTTCGATCAGCCTGCTCTTGCCTGTGGTGCGGCGTAGACCGGGCGCCTGTAGCCCACCGACTAGCCACCTCCCACATACACGGTGCGGCGTAGACCGGACGCCTGTAGCCCATCCGACTAGCCACCTCCCACATACACTTCCATAAAGCATGGACCATGGACCTGGAGCCCCTACTGACCAGCTTTCAGTACAAGCTCGTGACGCAGACCTGGCCGATAAACTCACGTCGACCAGTCATCATTCACCATCACAAACAGACCATGTAAAAGCACTCTCTGTCTTTTCTGACATCACAAGTCCTTCAAAGGATCCTTCCTACTTACTTCAATAACTGCTCATTAGAAGGCTAACAAGGATTCTCTAAAACAATGATTTTAAAAGTGTAGTTTTTGTTAGATTGCCAAACTTATCGCTCTTTATTTTTGGTACCAGAAACTATTCAGAAGTACTCACTCAGGGTAGTTCATCATTGTCGCTATTTTATCATTAACCGCCGTCTCGGCCTCCTGTTTATCTGTTAAGTAAGTAGTAACTCGAGCAAAACCTCAACACCATTTAACCTGCTTTAACCTTTCACACTTTGTCAAATACAAAATCTGTCATTCATACGTCATCACATTGCAATGCGAATCGCGATATTGGACTCTATGAGGCATATAGGTTGATATCGCTCTACACGCCTTAATTGATATATCTGTCGTTGGCGTCCGAAGGGTTAAGGGATAAAATTATCATCTCAATTGATAGGCTCCACTCCACCGTTCAAAGCTGTGCACGATGCATATCATTTATATTTTTGATCATACAGTTACCAACAAAGTTATGTTAGTTTTCCGCGTAATGGAAACCACAATTGTTCAAAATAGATGGTGCCCAGGGTCTTATCATAACCCAAAGCTACATGATACATTAGAGTCTTAAATAGTCCTAATTAGGAATCGAAACGTCGTGGAGCAATGGGCAATTTGTCTAATTAAATTTTACATTTCTCAATAGAATTTCACTACCTAAATCAAACTATACATGAGCAATAGGTACCTTCGGGTAGTAGTGACTTTGTCTGTTTGCTGATTAGATTCTAAATTATACCGACTACCATGAAGCTCTAATAAATAAACAGCTTTGTACCGGGTGTTCGGCGTGCTGTCAGTTTTACGCATGTAGGGAACAGTTGCTTTCAAATTAAAGTGAGGTTCACGATAAATAACTTAGCGTGCTACATTCTAGGGTTATACTACTCATTCAACTTAGGGTAAACCCAACACCGATGTACTCGCGGAGGTAAATCAACTTCAGCTTCGAAAGCTATAATGACTTGCAGTCAGTGAAACGGTAAAATGCGGAATCTAAAATCGCAACAACAGTGATGAAGAGGTGATCTGTCCACCTGGTGTTTAGCATCATCTTCATCATCATCATCATTTCAGCCACTGCTAGGCACATACTTTCCCGATACGGCCCTGCGATATTCGCATACAACGAGTGCCTGTACCCTTTACAATATCGTCAGTCCAACCTGCAGGAAAACTTTTCCACGTGTCATCCTCTAGCACATGGTCACCGCTCGGGCACCTTTTCGTCCTAGTTGCTACCACCTAATGTTACTCCCACTAAGGCCACTGAATAATTACGTTATTTTTTTTTAATGTTATACCTAGGTATAGGTCCTATACCTTCAAAGACGACAATGGAACATGCTTACCCAGATAGTGCTTATTCACTCTCACTTTTAAAATACTACATTTATAGGCTGCCTGTCCACAGAAATGATAACCGATAGTAGTAGGTATTCTATACCAAATTGGAGTGGTGAGGAGTAGGTACCACCTCTCCTTAAAAATAATCACAAGCTGCTACCAAAAATGAACGTAATGACCTCACCAGATAATGTCGACCTCTCGTTTTACGATTCTTGTAGATTTGGACATCCTTGCACGTGACCGGTTCACTGGCTAGCTTCATCACATCATCGATGCAACTGGTACTGATGTGCCTAGGTTCCATTTTCGTTGGTCTTGTTATCTTGTAGTTGTCGTTGAAGCGTCTTCAGTCATAATGCTCTAAAATCTCGTCAAAACTACATGCAAAATCAGTTATCTGCGAATCAATGAAATTTTCTTAGATAATACACAATTTACACGGCAATAATCTCTACTTTCAGAAAGCTTAATAAAGTTCCACAGACGCATAGCTTCTCGCGCAGTCCCCTTACCTCCAACTTAGAGTCTAGGACTTCGTCAAAGTAATTTGCATTATCAATATTACAATAAGATTGTTTAAGCCAAGTTTATTTTATTATATACCATGTTAAGCCTTAGTACTATTTGGCAGTGCGGCTCTTTAGAGCGTTCGTTAGGGCTGGTGACAACTCAGCACTTCTAGCACAACTCTAATAGGTACCTCTTGGTCGTGCGAAAAACATTAGCAAATCTCGTTCTTGACAATACCGTGCGAACAGGATAGGAGATGTTGAGGCACGCGACAAACGAAGACGCTGCAAGATGTGCTAGCCGGTAAGCTGTAAGCTTGGTTATAGACATGCGCAAAACTCAAATGAAAAGAATCGATATAGTTATCACTCATTTCGTTTAGTGTATCTATAGACTCAAACTGCTCTACCATGTAGGTCGTTAAGAAAGTGTAGCATGAATACGAATGACGTAGATATTTGAAAAATAAGGTTACTTCGCGATCTACACATCTCTATTTGGCTATTCACTACAATATCGGTTACCTTGCACAAACACTACATCTGAACCAGCTTCACCTTGATCACACTTGATAAGATTTGTGTATGCAAGACTCGTAGGTGTATTATGTGTTGCCACAATCAACTGAGAGAGCCATGCTCTCATATTACCAAAAAAAATATCGCATTGCCGCTATCCGTCCTCATGATGCCGATGGTGTTTCTACTTGTCCCCTCATGATCAAGCCCTCAGATCCCACTTCTGATAACGACTCACAGTTAGGGTCCGGTTACACTTGGTTTTCATTAGGTTGGTTCACCCGCGTGAGTATTCGGGCGAGGAGACAAGGGTTGGTAGAAGTATCAGCCGATCCGTATACTTCACTTCCTTTGATTGAACCAAACGCACCTGTAACATAAATCTAGAGTAGGTATCTATGACGAATAATCTTGGATTCCCAACTTTTATAACGTTCTACCGCAACACGTGAGGCGCTAGCTTGACATGGAAGAACAGCCGCCAAACGACAGCTGTCAATCCTATATGGCCACATCCTCAGAGTTCGGTATTACGTAGTAAAGAGTTTGGTCATTCAAAAATCAAGAGGCGATACTAGCGCCATAGAGCTAATTCTCTCGATGCGCCGTCATACATATTCTATAAACTGCTGAATTTGGGCGGTTATGCGTCTAGTTTGTCTACAAATACGTTTTCAATAATCACTTATTGTATCAAACTGTATGTAATCATTTTGTGACGCACACATAAATATTATCATTCACTCATTCAATCCATTCGCGCCAGCTTTAGTGAATCGACCTATATAATATATAGTGCGGTTTAATAGATATTTTACTCGAAAACATAATTCTAACAAATCGTTACCTCCTGTCGTGTCCACATTATTAAATTTCACATTAATAGGTACTATAGGTAGGTTAGGTTCCTTAGGTATCTTCAGATGCCCGAAGGGCAGACCGCCCAGAAATAGTCCTGCGGAAATAAGGCGTATGTTGCCTAATGCTGCTGAAAATATATGCGACTGAAAAAATAATCTATTGGTAAAATAAGCAAAAAAAAATAACCCGAATAGTTATTATAAAACGCTTCTGAAAAATCGCTACGCGAAGAAAGACGAATAATAATATTGGCGAGCATGAAAAAAAGCGATGTGAAAATTCGCTACTATGAAATAGTTATTTTCACTACTCATGCTCTAAAAGTTCGACTTTATGCTGTGCGTAGGCGACATAAAGTAGCTTTTTATGCTCTAGAGCATAAAGTAAAATCGTCGTCGAAGACCAAGGCGATCGGTCCAACAGCCACACGACTACACGACACGAACAACATAAAACTTTATAGACTAAAGTCTTTATTTTTTCGTTTCGTTAGTATTCTAAGACCAAGGCAAAAATACCAAAGTACACAATAAAACTTCTTGAAATAAATTCGTTATTTTTATTTACTATCATTTATTACTTTTTAGGGTTCCGTACCCAAAGGGTAAAAACGGGACCCTATTACTGAGACTTCGCTGTCCGTCCGTCCGTCCGTCCGTCTGTCACCAGGCTGTATCTCAACAACGGTGATAGCTAGACAGTTGAAATTGTCACAGATGATGTATTTCTATTGCCGCTATAACAACAAATACTCCCCATACAACAAACTTGTTATAGATTATATATATGTATAGGTACGGAACCCTTCATGCGCGAGTCGGGCTCGCACTTGCCCAATTTTTAAATATATTTCAATTTTAGAAAGTCAATACCATATTTAAACTACAAAAATAATTTATCATAGATATAAAAAACTAATTTTTTTTAAATTTTAATTAAATTTGTTTTTAAGTATAATATTTACATGACGTAGTTTAACACGTTGAATGCGGGAACTGGATTTTATAATTTTCATTCAGTGCTATGTACATATCATTTTTGAATTGTAGCATAGTTTTTACTAGTGCGGTACAAGACTATTTTGACTTGTGACTAGAGGTCTAAAATTTGCCAAATATATCTTTGTTGGTTTAACAAATTGATGATTTACTGATAACAATAGCAAGTTAAACAATTGAGTGATCTAAATCTAAGTTCGTTACATACTATCGACCTTGGTTTAGGAATTATAAGACAATTAATTAACGATACGAAACTGACTTGTACCGCATCATGGACACAGGGCTGGTGCTTTCAAGTCGATGTTTTGATAGAGAAGGGAAATATGATGAAATCAAACATCGATATCGATTGTTGTAATTATTAAAAAATTGGGCAAGTGCGAGTCGGACTCGTGCACCGAGGGTTCCGTACAAACACTTTCCATCCTTAAGTGGTTAAGTTAAGTTTGCACCTGGTATGTATAGCGCTCCATACAAATGAGGTGCAAAGTTAACGCAAACAATCCCTTTGTTGTATGGGAGCCCCCCTTAAATATTTATTTTATTTTATTTTTAGTATTTGTTGTTATAGCGGCAATAGAAATACATCATCTGTGAAAATTTCAACTGTCTAGCTATCACCGTTCTTGAGATACAGCCTGGTGACAGACGGACGGACGGACGGACGGACGGACGGACGGACAGCGAAGTCTCAGTAATAGGGTCCCGTTTTTACCCTTTGGGTACGGAACCCTAAAAAAGTAACTAAAATTACGTATTTGAATGAGACATTGAAACATTTTAAACGTATTATGTTCACATTCTTGGCAGTAGGTATTAAAATAAATACTTTTGAACCGGCCCCACCTGTGTTTTCTCATTTAATTGTGAATATTCTATCGTCACATTACTTCTCAATTTCATTATTCTTCGGTTCATTACGCTCAATTTCTTCAAATATTTTATAACACTTTTGTAATATTTTCTTGGTCGACGATGACGAAAAACTAACGACAGCCGAAAGATAAACATATGATACGTAAGGATCGACCCCCGCACTGGCCTGTACTGACCTGTACCCATGGTGCGATACAAGGCGATAGGATACAAGACACTTTTAGCTGGTACCGATACCGCACTGGTTGATTATTTTTTCACCTGGTGCGTAACGAGTCAAATTTGTCTTGTACAGTTTTATGTATCCATTGGATAAAATTAGCAAAATGAAACATAAATGTATACTTGACTCTTTCTAGTCCATAGGATTTCATATTGAAATTGGCCCCGCACCAGACAGAGACAAGCTATATCCTCACGCCGCACCAAAACAAAGTCCAGTACAAGCCAAAATTGGCATGTACCGCATTCAACGTGTTAATTTTCTCGCAATCGAAGTGAAAAGTAGAGTGTACAACTCGTCCATATAACGCATTTTACACTCGAAAAATGGTGCGTTTTATGCACTTGTTGTATACAATCTACTATTGTGCAACAAGAGAGCAAAGTTGTTTTTTGTTGCGAGTGCCGATTTTGAGTCCCGAGCAAGCGAAGGATTCTTATTTATAATCCTGAGTGTAGCGAGGGACTCAACAGCACGAGATGCAAAAAAACTTTGCTCTCGTGTAGCACACACAACTTTTCACCTCGACAGCGAGAACATAGGTTCGACTTTTTGTACTTTTTCTTCCAACCATTCAGGTGTAGGTATGTGTATTGTCTTTGTTTGCTGATTTCAATGACATTATTAAGTAGAAAAATATACCCGCTGCTTAAAATGAAATAAAAATCTAAATAAATTGAAATAATACGTTCCAACCTGTGGTTCCAACACTGTACCCGTCCCTCACGACCACCATGGTTGTCATTATTTGATCAAATTGGAAGATTGAGCAGATACATTACGTGTTTATTTATTTTATACGAGATTTTACTCGTAAAGCACTAAACAAAATAAATACAAAAAAAAAAGCAATTTAAACTCAGATTTTTTAAAAGTATGATTGGAAACTGCGTCTATGGTAAATTGGTGAAGTCATAAATATTATTTGTACAGGTATTATATTTACCTAGGTACAGTATAAAATGGAAAAATCTTAACTTATTTAAACAATAATCTATTTGATTTATATAAAAGACACAATTATTTAAACATTCGGTCGTTCAAAACAGTATTTTGTAGGTAAGTAATAAAAACTTCTTCGGGTATTTTTTTATTTTTTTTTGGTACAACGCGTCGATCGTATCGTAACGTGTTCTTATTCGAAGTCGGATTCGAAAATCGAATTTCGAATCGATATGTCTTTATCATTCTCTTTTTCATATAAATATGAAAGAGACAGAGTGCACCAAATTCGAATGATTCAAATTTTATAAATTAACCTGTGGCTGAGAAATGACAATTCGTAGT
Source organism: Apotomis capreana (assembly GCA_947623375.1). NCBI lineage: Eukaryota > Metazoa > Arthropoda > Insecta > Lepidoptera > Tortricidae > Apotomis > Apotomis capreana. The sequence goes on along the minus strand of OX392506.1, from coordinate 12,225,721 downwards.
CAAAAATTAAAAAAATTAAAAAGCTACTTTCTACTCTCACTCGAAACAAAATCGCACGCATTTTGTTCACCGTTATCTCGCAGCAAAGCCGCCATGTTTGAGCATGTTTGAGCTGGTGAGGTGAAAAATGATTTTGTGAAAATTATCGAACAAATCATATTATCTCACAGCAACTTCGTAGGTACCTATCGAACCGTTATTGACGTTTAAAAAAAAATAGTTGATGTGACCTGTCAGCAAATACCGTATTGGTATCGGGAAAACTCAAGTGGGACTGTAAATAAAATCAATCGTAGAATAGTACTTTTATTACAATTCAGTATAAATTATTTTATCAACCATAACAACAATTTTCATTATCATTACCTACATTCAGTAGGTACATGAATGGATAACAATATCAACCTACTTAGGTACCTACTTAGAAAGTTTTAAACATGTCCTTAGATAAAATATTAAACAAGTAATTATCAGTTAACTACAAATAGTTATAAATGTAGGTAATTTCTTGCTGTTTAATGCTTAGCTACCTACTAAATTCTATAAAGTCTATTCATAAAAAATAGGTGTTATAATGACAGCAACAACCATCGAATTTTTTCTAAGTCCCAGCTCCCTTGAAAAACATCAATCTTTGAGGGCGAATATCTCAGCCATTTTTGATTTTAGAGAAAAGTTGCCCATACAAAACATGCTTATTTTAGCGTCTTCTATACGATAGCATCATAAAAAATAGGTGTCATAATGACACCACCCCCATCAAAAAATTTTCTAAGTCCTGGGTCCCCTTTGCTACACCCCGACCCTATCATTATCTATCATTTAGTATACCTATTACCTACAGTCAGTACATGAATGAATAACAATATCAACCTACTTAGAAAGTTTTAAACATGTGTCTAGATAAAAAAAAAACAATAAGTAATTATCAGTTACAAATAGTTATACCTACCTATTACCTAGGTATAGGTAAGTTGTTGCTGTCTAATGCTTAACTACCTACTAAATTCTATAAACTATTTAGAACGGACTTTGAAAGCTCCAATTGGGTTTCAGAACAATTTCAGGGCACGTCCACGACTTTGGTATGAAGAAGCTGTCATTTTCAGATGGCGGACAGTTTTTACGGGCGAAGTATTCCATCGGGTAGAGGCTCCAGAGAATACCTGTTGACACATTCACTAGTTAACAAAAGTGTGCGAAAATAATAAATGGTTCCCGCGTAGACCATTCATCAACTTTATGAAATGTCCTGACGGCTGCTCGTGATCGTACTTCATATTCTATGTTGCCTTGAGACGTATTTATAGGTCATGTACCTACAAACTACAAAGCGCGCTGTAGGGACCCTTGACTTGTAGTTATTAAAATATAAGTGCGGTGCGGTTCGGTTTCCTTGGCTACGGTTGAAACTTTGTGAATAACGTACATTATTTTGACATAATTTTAGAGACTCCCGACCTATATATCAAATAACCGAGAATGTCATGCATATCTTGTTGGATTCCGACAATACATATAATGTGGTCACCGCATTTGAAACGTACAGGTAAATCTCGCCTATTTAACTAGAAATTATGCGTTCTCTACCGCAGTTTACCTGTGCTGGAGTTTTCGTCCAAGTTTGAAATTTATCATGTCGTTCCTTTTCCTCTCGTACAATATTTGTACGAACAGGACGCCACAATACGAAATTCGGCCGAAGACCTTGGGTGTAAAACCAGGTTTGTAGGCAATATTATACCTACGTAATTAGACATACGCTCTACGTGGTATTGAACCGCAGTTCAAATTTATTAAACAACGGATTCCACAAAACGGAATGGATGGCCGCCGGCAATATTTTAGTCCTTATTAACAACAATGTTGCCCCTTGCCGCTGGCGTTGCAGCATTTGTTTGCTTTGCTAACTTCCATTGATTGGCAGCCATAAACAATTGTGATAGGTAGGTACGAATGTTATGATAACAGTAGTAACAACAAAGTTATTGTTTGTTGACGTTATATCGGCGCGAGTTATTGGTTCTATTCATATATCATATACCTACTCGGCTCTAACCAGTCTGAATTGATTTAGAGAATATGTTATGAGATGTTAGTGTACTTACCTACAGTGAACAAGTGAGGTTGAAATTGTGCAAGAATATTATTTGGGAATGTTGGTAGGTATAACCGTAGGTAGGTCACCTGAGCTAGGCTATTGCGACTATGAGGCAAATGCGACTTTTGAAAGTGTTGGGTTTCTATGACGATATCATAGAAACGCAACCCACAGATTAATATAATTATGACGCAACACTTTATTTAACACTGATCTCTATTCGATATTAATTGTTGGCACTTTAGGCAGTAGGTAAGGGTATGGGTATGGGTGATCTTTAACTGTCATCAAAAGTCGCATTTGCCTCATATTCGCAATAGCCTCAGACCTCTCTGACCTTAGCCCGAAGTTAAAACGAGCAGTTGAAACCTGAGCTGAGCGTGACCCGGTTAATCGCGTAATGTATCACTTTCGCGGGAAACGGTCATCGCAGCGACTCGGGAACAAATGAGTACACGAAATGGAATTTTAAAAGACACATTCCCCTTAATGCCGTTCTATTGTTTTGCTGAAATACAGCCGTAACAAACGCTTTGAGCTTGTTATTAGTTTAATATAATTTTAATTTCTTAACAAATTCTCGGGAATTTCAGCATAATGTCAAGGGTTGTTTCACTTGCTTTGTTAAGTTAATGACGGAAATGTATAAGAGTTGCCAGGAAGCTCCACTCCGAGTACTTATAAAAGTGGCTTCGATTTTAATTTTAGACCACTTTTTCTAGAGGGAATCTTTTTTTCATGGCAATGTGAATAAAAATTAGTGCATACAGCTCTCTGTGTTCAATCTGCGGTATCGCTAACTGATTTACCTATGCCTATGCATTCATATGACGAAGTTAGTTTTTGCCCGCTTGAGCAGATACGTCGGTGGCACAGTTGTGCTATGTCATCTGTCATCTTCTTGGCGTTCTGCGTATAATACGAACACGACGTCTGAATTAACAGGACGACAACATTGTGTAGCTCTATCATAGGTCCCGTTTAGGCTCCCCAAAGCAGGCTAAGAGTCCTTTGGCCCCGTATTTATCTGTGGAAACTCAGTACCTACGTGATGAATTTAAGCTGTCTTTTTCTTGTTACGCATACATTCCTTAAACCTGATTGATATTTTGGCAGGGTTCTTAATGTCCTTGAAGACTTTATTTGCTCGTGAATTAAGGTTAATACTGATATTTCTGATGAATAGGTACGTACCGTTCCCAAAGAAGAACGACAGCCACATGAGCAGGTTCATGAAGCTGGGGTACAGGCGGCCGCTGGTCGCGGTGATGGGCACCAGCAACACACCCAGGACCCCGAACTGCATCATCAGCACGGGGTAGAAGAACCCAAAGGACAGCGCCAGAATCACCTCGTGCGCTGCGGCGGATACCTATGGCGTATACAAGAATTTAGCACAGAAGGAGTACCTATATTCTTATGAGATTAAATTATCATAAACCTTATATAACAATCAAAAATACATGTCGACGCTGGAAAGGAGAAATTATCCAAGCGACACGGAGCTAACTTTACAGGAGAGCCAAAATCAACATTTAAATAAAAAACCATTATAAAATATTCTGTGGACCAATTTTTTAATTGAAGCATTTTAATATGAACAATATCATATTTTCTACCTATTAATGGGATATTTTAGGATTTAGCGTCGCAAAATGGCAGTCGAAATAGAATTAGGTAAAATTATCTAAACGACACATTTTTCGAGAAATTAGTCAGGTAAAAGAGAGATAATACATAACAATGAACACAGTAAAAAATATCTATGTGCATACGATGCTCATTTTATATGCAGGTAAATACAGGGTGTAACCGACGGTGTACCGAAAACTGAAACCATGGCTTCAGACCATTATTCTGGGCTGGAAAATCGTGGAAATATCTTTGAGAAAATTCACAAATTTTCCTCGCGAGTTTTCATTTTTTCTTTATTTTTCCGTTAATCGAACTCTAAAGCTCTCTCTGTAAGCTTTACGGTACAACACAGACGCGTGGAGTGGGAAAGATAACGGTACTGGCCGGTCATTGATCCGCCATCACCAGGCCAGTGCGCTCGCACTGTTTTAATTACCTACCCGCATTAATGTTTACCTACCCGCACATTTTATTTGCTTTACTTGCTTGAATGAAAATAATCTTTTTAGACTGTTTTAATTCATCGGTCAGTTGTTATTGGTGTTAGGTAGTACACTAGTTGTGATCTGTGGTTGCGTTGTTTTTGTGGTTGCATTTATTCATGTCATTCTATGAGCATTGGCGTAACGGTATGTTTTGTGCTGACGCGTGAGTGGAGTGGGGAGCGCGTGGACCGGTCAATGCTTGCCGCGTGCTCCCCTCCCCGCGCGTCTGCACCCAAGAGAATTGGACGCAATACATTGCGCGTCGAGTTTTATAATTTATTTTGGAAAATCTTATCCTTGAGTTTTCCGAGAAAATGAACACTCGTTTTCAGTTCGTGATTATGGTCTAAAACTACAGTTTTCGTTTTCAGTACGCTGTCGGTTACAACCTGTATATATGTGACAGCGCATCGAGAGAATTAGCTCGATGGCGCTAGTATCGTCTCTTGATTTTTTAAATGACCAAACTCTTTAGTACGTAATACCGAACTCTGAGGAGGTGGCCATATAGGACGGGATTGACAGCTGTCGTTTAGGGACTGTTCTTCCATGTCGAGCTAGCGCCTCACGTATTGTGGTAGAATGTTATAAAAGTTGGGAATCCAAGATTATTCGTCATAGATACTCTAAATTTATGTTACAGGTGCGTTTGGTTCAATCATAGGAAGTGAAGTATACGGATCGGCTGATACTTCTACCAACCCTTGTCTCTTCGCCCAAATACTCACGCGGATGAACCAACCTAGTGAAAACCAAGTATAACCGGACCCTAACCGTGAGTCGTTATGTATGTGCATAAATCAGCATGAAATAAATCAAGAAAAATCATCTAATCGCCTTTGGAGGAAATATTTTAAACGTGAAAAGCTATTTATGGTACAATGAAACCTCATGATTAATGTTTTTATTAGAGAAAATAATTTATTTTCAAACATTAAAATTAATGAAGTGATATTAAAAATGCTCTAAGACTAAGAGATTATGGTCCTCCTACGTGAAAAAAAACTGCTTTCGGAATGCTAAAGATTTCCAGGAGTTCTAGGCCATTGTATTGCATTAGACGATAACTTTGAATGCAATACGTGAAGTTTCATGTTTATCAAGGTACAGGTGTGATCTAATGAGAAATTTACAATCTCTCCAAAATACGCCCTTGTCTTTTTATCTTTGCCTAAAAACAACTAAAATTAAACGTAACTACATATGTAAAACAAAACTCAGTAAAACACTTAATTAATTAACGTCAAACTTAAAGTTACTCACGTCACGACTCTGTGTGGCATAGGTGACATCTCGTAAGACATTATTTCAGCGTTTGGGTGCATCAAGCGAGTCCAAAGTGATGCCTTAGCACCACAGATTTATGCCGCAGGTGGGCCTAATGGCCATTATAAACGTATCGAGTTACTAATAAATGTGTAATATTTTATAAAACAGAACCGGTAAAGTTGACTAACTAGCAATTTCACTACAAGATTTGTTTTTTAAGTACAGTCTATGCGACAAATATGACTCAATTCTCATTCAAGCAATTTGGGATAAGCGACAGTTGTCGTTCAAAGTCATTTCAGGTAAAATATGATAAGCGACAATGGTTTCATAGTATCAAAGCAGGTAAATTTGGATAAATGCCAATAGTTAAGATATGACAATCAGGTAATTTTATCTAACTAAGTTAATTTTATCATAAAGACATAGGTAAAATGGCTCAAACGACATTAACCCATTGAGTGCCGAAGGTGAGCATTTAATTGAAATCGGTGGCCACCATATAAATGGTCTTGTACGTATTATTGCGTAGCTGGCACCAATTAGAAAAAGAACTCCATAGATGCCAATCTACGCAATACTACGTATACGCAAAATTGCGTAGTTTGGCACCAACTACAAACATTTAGTTAATGATGCCATTTTACGTAATATAACGTATACCTGATTTTGCGTAGGTTGGCGCCACTGTCTAATATATCTTTCCTGCTCATTCTTGTATTGCTAAATGATGACCTCCCCGCCGCCCCTGTACTTCTATAATAAAGAATATGGTGTCTTGTTGGTACTGCGCCACCCGCGCAGTGAAATTGACACTGAAATATATTGCGATGCCGCGCGGGAGCAGCGCAACTCCTCGTATTCTGGCGGGCGCCGTTCTTTACAACCTTCTAGAGCCATTTGACGGTCTTTGACTCAAGCCAAGTTGCTACAGCTTTAGAAGCATAATCTTCAGATGACGGGGATTTTTCTACGGGATCAGATGACGACTACTACGTTCCAGAGCGTGACGGGTATTCGTCTGAATCGGAAAGTAGTGATACTACTTCTCTCTTTGACGAAGGAGCGCCACAGTTACCAGACAGAGTCGATGGACCTTCATGCGATCTATAAAAGAAGCTCCTTGGATCACTGAGGGCGTACGCATGGCTATGAGAAGGAGGGACCGTGCTTTCAGAACTTTTAAACGTGACCGTACTGACGACAATTGGACTATTTTTAAGGCAGCTCGTAACCGATGTAACCAGATGGTGCGAACAGCGAAGCGCCAATTCATTCACCAGAACGTATCCTCTTCTTCGATGGCCGATGTCTGGAAGTTTGTTAAGTCGCTTGGTCTAGGTAAACCTAGTAACGGTTTCGATGGCACTTCCTTTTCGCTAAACGATTTAAACAGACATTTTTCTACTTCCGCCTCCATTGATTATCATGTTAAGAGTAGTACTCTTTCTGATATTTCATCTATGCCCGTTGCTGTCTCTGATATCTTCTCTTTCTATCCCACTTCTGACGCTAATGTTAAAAAAATTATCAATAAAATTAAATCGAAAGCTGTTGGTTGTGATGATATTGGGCGTTATATGGTAGTATCAGTCCTGGACTGTGTGCTTCCCATAATAACCGATATCATCAACTCCTCGCTGCTTAATGGTGACTTTCCTTCTCTCTGGCGTCGCGCGTTCGTTATTCCTTTACCTAAAATTAGCAACCCCACATCACTTAGTAACTTTAGGCCAATTTCAATTCTCCCTTTTTTATCAAAAATTGCTGAAGCGGTGGCTCACAAGCAACTTTCTAGCTTTATACACTCTTTCAAACTGTTGAGCCCCTTTCAGTCTGGTTTTCGTCCCAGCCATAGTACTTGTACTGCACTTCTCAAAGTGACTGAAGATGTTAGGCGGGGCATGGAGGATCAATTGGTCACAGTACTTGTTCTCATTGACTTTTCTAACGCTTTCAATACTGTTGACCATGAGATCCTTCTTGCCTTGCTCAGCCATCTTAATGTGTCTTCTTCTGCTCTTGGCTGGTTTGCTTCATATCTTTGTGGGCGCCAGCAGGCAGTCCGTGTAGATCGGGCTTTGTCTGATTGGTGCGACCTTGCCACTGGTGTACCTCAAGGAGGAATTCTCTCTCCTTTATTATTTTCTCTTTTTGTAAACTTTATCACCCCTGGTCTTAGCTGTTCTTACCATCTTTATGCTGACGATTTACAACTTTACGACCAATGTAAAGTGGCTGATATTACTGACACAATTAACAAATTAAACCTGGATCTCTTACACATCCAACAATGGTCTGAGAAATTTGGTCTGTTTGTAAACCCCTCAAAGTGTCAGGCTATTATCATTGGCAGCTCTCGCCAGCTTGCTAAACTTGACCAGGATTCTGTAACTCCAGTAAATTTCAACGGAACGCCTATTCCTTTTAGTTCTAGTGTTAAGGACTTAGGTGTTCACTTAGACAGCACACTGAGCTGGAGGGTGCAGGTAGGTGAAATTAGCCGGAAAGTCATTGGCTCGCTTCATGCTCTCAACAAACTGAAAAATTTCTTGCCTATCAAAACTAAGGTATTGCTTGTAAATGCACTATTACTACCCATAATTGATTATGGTGATGTTTGTTATCCGGACTTAAATGAGGATCTTCTTGATAAGTTGGATCGACTTCTTAATAATTGTATTCGCTTTATTTTCTGTCTCCGTAAATATGATCACGTTTCTTCTTACCGCTCTCAGCTTGGCTGGTTTCCCATCCGTCAACGACGCAATATTCGTATGCTCTGCGCTCTCTTTTCAATACTCAATGATCCACAAGCTCCTGAATACCTGAAAACCTTTTTCTGCTATGTTGAATCCACTCGTAACCGTAATTTTCGCTCTTCCGGCAATCTTGCCCTTTCTATTCCTCTTCACCGTACTGGTTTCATGTCTAATTCTTTCTCCTTGCAAGTGGCTCGCCTCTGGAACGGTCTTCCTCTCACAATAAAACAGGCTCCGAGTAAGTTGGCATTTAAAAGGGCCGTGCGAAGTTTCTTTGCTGGCAGAACTGAAGTCTCATAGTATATCTGCTTGGTTTGTTTCATCGTCGTATATATTTATGTATGTATCTATTTATATATATATGTATATTATATATATGTATGTACCTAATATGAGTATTTTAATTATATGAAAGTATGTTGTCTGATGCACCGCCTACAATTTCTCTGCTTTGCCCTAAGGTTGACTGGTAGAGAATGCCTCATGGCATTAAGTCTGCCTTTTGTACGTTAAGTTTTTCTTTTGTGCAATAAAGTTTAAATAAATAAATAAATAAATATAAATGGACATCTTTCGTATGTGCTACTTGCCCTGTAAGACCCGCATTATGCGTAGTAAATTGTTTCGAAACTTACCATAATGATCCTCCGTTGCACAGATTTTTTTGAGTTTATTGTAAGACTCGTTTTTTGTTTACTTGAAAAAAAAATTTTTTAATGTTTATTTTGTAATATATTAATAATTACTATTGTTGATTATTTTTATTTTATTATTTAAGAGTACCTGAATCTCGTTAGAAAATTACCATTTTTTGCTAAAGTCGCCTAAGAAAACTTGTGATTTGAGAAACTAAAAAATAATAAAGTAACTTTTTTTCTATGCTATGTTTTATTTAGGAGGCCAAAGAACATACCAATGTCCAATGCAAGGTGCCAAATAACACAGATTACCATTTAAAAGGTATGAAAGTCCTACGAAATATTTCGTAGTTGGCCTCGGCCATTATCTATAACCTACGCAATATTACGTATTGGCACTCAATGGGTTAAGATATATTTTACGATCAGGTAAAAACAGTTAACCAACAAGTACAAGGTTAGTTGCAGTCAAGCAAAACTATCCAAGTTAAGTTTAATCTGTTCTGACAAATAAGTAAAAAGCTCTAAGGTTCATTATGGAAAAAACATTTGATCTAATCTCCATTTCGCAAAAAAGCGTCAAAAAACAAGTCGCTTAGTAGAAAAAAAATATGGAGATTCTCTAAATAACCGACGGGATAAGCGACACAAAATTATTCGTCAGACGGATACGAGACCCAGCCCATTCCAAGCAGAAAAAATGCCTATCCCGACGGTGTGTATAACTCAATATCCCCAAAAATGTCGCTTAGATAATTTCTCCTTTCCAGCGTCGATGTGTCGAAAACAGTGCCGTAAAAAATTTGTATGCTGGGATCGGTATGTTAAAATTGTTCTTTTGCTGCAACTATATACAAATACCTACTAAAACCATAACTTGTAATGCAGTGAAACGGAAAATGTGTATAATACGAGTAAGTAAGTAAGTAAGTACCTAAACTTCAATTCGTCTTCGGTTATGGGTACCTACTCTGAACATGACTACTTCTGAGCCGCTTTTTAGGGTTCCGTAGTCAACTAGGAACCCTTATAGTTTCGCCATGTCCGTATGTCCGTCTGTCCGTCCGTCCGCGGCTTAGCTCTGTGATCATTAGTACTAGAAAGCTGAAATTTGGTATCAATATGTGTGTATGTATCACGCCGACAAAACGGTAAAATAAAAATTAAAAAAAATCTTTTTTTTGGGTACCTCTCGAACACATCAAGTGGGGGTGAATATTTTTTTTCGTTCCAACACGTGTGTGGGGTGTTGTTGAATAGGTCCTTCAAAAATAATAGGTCTCCAAATATTATTTTTTGGTAAAATCAGCTGTTTTGTAAATATTCGCTCCGAAAATAAAAAAAATCAAACACGGGTCAAAAAATTGTGGAAAAATTCATTAAAATAAGGCCTTATAAGTACTTTCAATGAAAACTAAGTATCCATCCATACTAATATTATAAATGCGAAAGTGTGTCTGTCTGTCTGTCTGTTACCTCTTCACGCTTAAACTGCTGAACCGATTTAGATGAAATTTGGTATATAGATAGTTTCAGTCCCGGGGAAGGACATAGGATATTTTTCATCCCGAATAAATTTAGTGTTCCCGTGGGATGAGCGGGTAACACCGCGGGGCACAGCTAGTATTGAATAAAATCGGTTGAGCCGGTTTTGAGTTATCATCGCATAATTTCATAATTTTCTTTAAAATGACGCAAGTGCCGCGCGGTGTCCTTATACTTCGAACGTTACACATATTAGTTAAGTGGCATATTGCATTAAAACATTCCGTTCAATCTGGCGCGTATAATCGATAACTTCCAGAAGGTAATAAGTAATTACCGAGTAGCCTACACTGAGCGTGGCCCGACATGCTCTTGGCCGGTTTCTAAACTTATTATTGATATTATTACGTGAGGTTCGGGCGGATATGATTGCCTGTAGATTTGCAAGGTGGTGCAAAGAGGTGAAAATTACTTGGTTTAGGTTGTTTTTCACTTCCCTCTATACCTACATGCAATCTTGGTTCAGTGTTGTTTTGTTTTAAATGGTTGTAAGTTACCCTATAAATACTAACCCCCCTTCGTTTGTAAGTTCTACTAATAAAATCATTGTTCTTCGTCCTTGGTTATACAAAATAAATATAATTCATTAATTTATTCACAAGATATATCACAAGCCTAGAAATACCTTGGAAGGTTGTGTGGGTTACGACGATTATGCTTTCATACATATATTAGAAATTAGTTTATGATCTACAGACCATTCCAAGGTCTCATTCAAAGGTTATTAGTAAGAGACCTAAGGAAGTGTACTCGTATACCTAATATCGATTCCCTATCACTCACGAACAATAATGAGCTGTTATCCGGCGGACCGACTGTAATAGGCCCCACGTTTATACTTCAGGAAACGAATGGCAACATTAGATAATCGGCGTCAGCTCCGTTGAAGCTGGAAGCTACTTATTATTTTGTTTTCGTATTTTGTCTTATCGATTTTACGTAATTTGTGCTTTTGTAGCCATAAACGTTTTCATAAATCAATCCCTAGGAAACTGAGAATACCACGGCTCTTATCTACCTACCTAATATTCGTCAGTTGATACACTGTACATTTCTCGTTCTCACTGGCTTTGGTTACGATCACGCCTCCCAAAAGCTCAAGTCACCATTTAATCCATTATCCTGTGACGGGTATGACATACCTACACAAACTGGTCTTGACTTTAGTTTAACACTTGATGCAATTTATCGAAAGAGGGATTACAAAAATAACCCTATGTGGCATAATCCCTAAAAATTGCCCTTCGGCCGCCAACAAAACCATGCTACGTAACCGGTTACGTTTGAATGATTGTTTTGCTTGCTACGAAACCAGTTACGTACAAAGAGGTTTTTTTCATCCTACGAAACTGGTTTCGTAGAAAGAAGAATATTTTTTCAAAGGGCTTCTACTGGCTGCGTTTATCGTGTTTCCGGCAGAATAGCGAAATAAAAGTAACCTATGTTTATTATTAAAGGTGGTTCTTTTTAGGGTTCCGTACCCAAAGGGTAAAAACGGGACCCTATTACTGAGACTTCGCTGTCCGTCCGTCCGTCCGTCCGTCCGTCCGTCCGTCCGTCTGTCCGTCTGTCACCAGGCTGTATCTCAACAACGGTGATAGCAAGACAGTTGAAATTTTCACAGATGATGTATTTCTATTGCCGCTATAACAACAAATACTAAAAATAAAATAAAATAAATATTTAAGGGGGGCTCCCATACAACAAACTTGTTATAGATTATATATATGTATAGGTACGGAACCCTTCATGCGCGAGTCGGGCTCGCACTTGCCCAATTTTTCATGTTATTTATTTTTTTATTTAGCCTGTTTGAGTGTCCCACTGCTGGGCAAAGGCCTCTCTGTTAGATTTCCACAACTCCCTATTGGCTGCTGCTTCCGGCCAGTTGTCTAGGAATGTATCTAAATCGTCCCGCCATCTCCGTCTCGGTCTTCCTTGGCGTCGCCGCCCATCTTGCGGCACCCACTTGGTGACTATATAAGCCCATCTGTCCGGGTGCATGCGGCTAACGTGGCCAGCCCAGTCCCACTTGAGTTTGGCGGTTTTTGCTCCAACATCAGCTATGCGTGTTTTGGAGCGCAGCGTAGTGTTCCGGACGCGATCTGTCCTTTTCACACCTAGGATGCTGCGCTCCATTGCGCGTTGGCAAACCTTCAACTTGGACTTCTGACTCTCCGTGAGTGACCATGTCTGAGCACCGTAGGTTAGGATAGGCAGAATGCACATGTCGACGAGTTTGCGCTTAAGTGTTAATGGAAGGGTTCCCTTCATCATCGCTTTCATGGACCAGTAGCTCTTCCAAGCGTTTGACACCCGTCTTTCGACTTCCTTGTCTTGTCTGTTGCTGAAAGAAACTATCTGGCCCAAGTAAATATACTCGTCGACGTAATGCATAATCTGCCCATCTACCTCGACCCTACGTTTTGTGCCGTTGGTCATAATTTGAGTCTTCAGGCGGTTCATTTAAAGTCCAACTTTTCTATAAAATTTTATAAAATTTTATTTTTTATTTTGCTTTGTAAATAGGCATGTTGACTAATTTTTTTTGAGGATGTCAATCGATTCTATTTTTTATTGTGATCAAATGTCTATATAGGACTGACTACATTTAAACTGCTCTAAAAGTCAGAAATGACCGTCAAAGTTCAACATTCCTACGTAGCGCTAAAAACGCTCCATACAAAACGCGTCAGGCTAGTGACGTCACAGGCCGGTATAGGTACCAATAATTGTATGGAAAAATTAAGAAATTTGTCATTTTCACCGTGAAAAAGTGCGTTTAAGTTCATAGTTATCATACAATTATTGTTTCGTAAAATTATGAGGATTCTGAAAACATTATCAAAATTTATTTTGGATTAAAAAAAATCATAAAATTTGCGTATCTTTGAAGTCACATATTTCCGAAAAAGATATGTTTCTGGATTTTTTTTCTTTGTTTCGTGAAATATTTAGCTAATTTTATTCATATAACTACAGTACGCTGTAGAATTCAACATCAGTCAAATAGCCTATTAAATATACAATTATTGGTTACACAGACCTTCTCCAGAAACAAATGCTCTCCTGAAAACCGCATCAAAATCGGTTCTGCCAAATGCGAGATAATAGCGGACTAACATCCATGTATTACAAACATACGGGCAAACGAAAAACCTCCTTTTTTTAGAAATCCTAAGCTTTATGGCTCCAATTAGTCACAAAATCGTTCCGGTATTATATCACGTCACTAATCAGAGGTGACGAATTCTACTTTGTTTGAACCAATCATTATGTTTTTTGTTCACTTCCGGATACTACGGTAGTTTGTTAAATGTCTAATTGTGTTTGAAAAAGTTAATTATAATCTACTTTCCCAGAAAACTGTGACTATCCCGGAATCGTCTTTTTGCGCACTGACACACCGCCCACCTTTTGTCACTACTTCGTTTACTTGGAACTGACGCTATACTTGCAATAGCAGCCGATGCTTAATGTTGCCAGAATCGAAAAATTAACGCTTTTGGGGGCACAAGTCTGTTATAATCGCTTGTGACTATCTCCGGAGGTTCCGGTCTGTCGATTTCTTTGGATATTGGAAAAAGTAGTTTTTTTGGCATTATAGACCGTATTCTTTTATAAATAAAGCACACGACTAAAATCTAGACTCGTTACTTTATCTGTGTAGCCACATTCAACATTCAAACAAATTTATTTCGAGTTTCTGTAAGCCTCTGAATATGACTGAGTTGACGTGGGATATACACATTTTAGCACTTTTCGTATCCTTATTTTGTAATAAATCTAGAAATAAATATAATACATATACATAATAGTTTTGTAAGTATAACATGAATACCTAACATCTATAGAATCAAACGATAGCACTCATATAAAGGTAAGGTGAAAAAAAAATATCTTGAACGTGTGGGACACTCAAATTTTGCCTTGCTCACATTTAACCAATTAAAAAATTTAAATGAGTTACCTGGTGGACGAGACCGGGAATCGAACCCGGTACCTCTGGATGGTCGGTCCAGCGCGTTAACCACTTCGCTACCCGCACTCCAACCAACCTTTCGAATTTATCCTTATGCTTTGTGTGTCGATCTTTGTATTGCTTATTTGAAAGGTTTTTACACCTTCTCACGCTCACTTTCTGTGTCAATGCTCAATGACTGTGTTACCTAAATACAAAAATATGTTTCCCTTTCCCACAGATGCAAAGATGTGTCAGAAACTGGTTTCGTAGCAAGAAAAATAATTCTTGCCAACGTAACTGGTTACGTAGCATTGGTTTCGTAGGAGGTCGTACGTAACTAGTTTCGTAGCAAGAAAAACGATACCTCACACGTAACTGGTTTCGTCGGCGTACTGGTTGGTAGCATGGTTTCGTCGGCGGCCGAAGGGACAAATTGTACTATTTATTTATTTATTTAAACTTTATTGCACAAAAGAAAAACTTAACGTACAAAAGGCGAACTTAATGCCATGCGGCATTCTCTACCAGTCAACCTTAGGGCAAAGCAGAGAAATTGTAGGCGGTGCTTCAAACAACATAATTACACATAATTAAAATACTCATACTATTATAGCTACATACATATAGATAATAAACATACATACGAGATATAAATAGATACATACATAAATATATACGACGATGAAACAAACCAAGCAGATATACTATGAGAGTTCAGTTCTGCCAGCGAAGAAACTTCGCACGGCCCTTTTAAATGCCAACTTACTCGGAGCCTGTTTGATTGTGAGAGGAAGACCGTTCCAGAGGCGAGCCACTTGCAAGGAGAAAGAATTAGACATGAAACCAGTACGGTGAAGAGGAATAGAAAGGGCAAGATTGCCGGAAGAGCGAAAATTACGGTTACGAGTGGATTCAACATAGCAGAAAAAGGTTTTCAGGTATTCAGGAGCTTGTGGATCATTGAGTATTGAAAAGAGAGTGCAGAGCATACGAATATTGCGTCGTTGACGGATGGGAAACCAGCCAAGCTGAGAGCGGTAAGAAGAAACGTGATCATATTTACGGAGACAGAAAATAAAGCGAATACAATTATTAAGAAGTTTATCTACTTGTTTAGTATCGTTTGCTATGGTGTGCTCTGTTACTGGGACCAGCATGCAGCAGTCCGTAGATATATTGACGCAGCCATGATTGCACCACGCTGTTATGGGTAGCTATTAGGGAGTTAGGTCACCTGGAATAATCTACAAAGAACGCCGTGAAGACCGGTACAACACGGTCTGTCAGAGGGACCAGAGGCTTGGTTATATTAGCCACGAGAGTACACGTGCAGTAGTACTTGTTTTCTGGGACATCGTCGACTACTACCGGTACCTATAATTACAAAGAACATCACGAAGACGGCCACAGCACGACCTGTTATCGCAATCACCGGCCTGTAGATGTGGTCACGTAGTCACGAGTGTACCAAGCGGTTCTATGCGAGGTAGTTCTAGGAGTCATAGACATCTTCTACCATTCCTATTATACTTACAAAGAACACCATGAAGACGGCCACAGCGCGACCTGTTACCGGGATCAGCGGCCTGTAGATGTGATCACGTAGCCACGAGTGTACCACGCGGTTCCATGCGCGGTAGTACTTGGCAAATTGGGATGTCGTCCACCACTCCTGAAATGGTATTGTATTATGATTATGACACCGACTAGTATGAAATTGTATTCTTTATAGCAGAGCCCTACACCCTTCACCTTACTATCCTATTAATTTTATAAATGTCCCTTATCATCCAACCTGAACTTCGGCCAATACATTGAATCCTTGGCTACAACTGCAGCAAAAAAACTTGGGATCCTATCTAAGGTGAGGCGGTACTTCACGCCGAGTCAGCTGCTTCAATTGTATCAGGCGCAAGTCCGATCATGCATGGAGACCTGCTGCCATCTTTGGGATGGGTCCGCCAAATACCAACTGGCCGCCTTGGATTCAATTGACAAACGTGCGAAGAAGCTCATTGGCGACCCTGCCTTAGTTCAGGAAAAGCTGCAAAACCTCGAACACCGCAGGAAAGTCGCCTGTTTATCGGTTTTCTACGGGATACACTTTGGTGAGTGTGCACTAGGATTGCATGAATTAATTCCACCGTCTCCGTTCAGACAATACAGTACTCGGCGCGGACTTGGATTCCACCCTTATGTTGTCGATATACCACTGATTCGTACGAAACGCTTTGCGTCTACTTTCCTTATGAGGACAGCTAAGGAATGGAACTCTCTTCCTGCGCACCTGTTTCCTGAAAAATATAACTTGGATCTCTTCAAGTCGAGAGTGAATAGGCATCTTCTAGCCAAGCATGCTCCATCTTAGGCCTTATTGTCACTTAACATCAGGTGCAATCGAGGTTAAATGCATGGCTATTTTGAATAAAAAAAAAATAAAAAAATGTGATCCTGAAGATATTCTAGATGTTAATTATTGTTCGTCGAAAATTTAAATGTAACTTTGCTTAAGGATTACAACATAGATAGTACTTAATACCTTTGAATACTTATTATTATTACCTTGTTCCTACAAACACGTTTAAATAAATTATTAAAATTCATAATATACAGGGACTATGACTTCAAATTGGTAATACAAAACACTTGATTGTGGCTTAGGTAATGATAAATTGACATTGACAAAACAATTAAAGTCCCAATTTGTGATTACCTAATGGTTACCGCAAATTCAATGGCTAACGATCATATCTGTTACTCGTCGTTATTTGCGTAAGTTACGTCCATCGAAGTTGATAACTGAAATAACTCCTGAGTAAGCACTGTACTTCGAGATGTAAAATAAAAAATAACGTTATCCATTCTTTGAATGTTAGTGTAGGGGTAAAGATGAGACGGTTATTTAAAAGTCAAGATCAAATACACTCTTATCTATGATCAAAATCTTACAAAAAACATAAATTTCTTTGACAAGTGAAAACAAAACCATCAAAACCCGTTTACTTCATAAATGCTATAACCAAAGAGGAAAGTGTTGATTTGAAGTACTTTAAAACCTCTGGGATTATAATCCCAGTTGTAGGGTAACCGCATAAAGCCAAAAATGGGATCATTAAAAACTTAAAAATAAGATACTTTTGATTATATTAGAAGCATGAGACTTAGTACACGGGTTTACATTGGGGATGATGTGTGCAAAGCACTAATTTCGTATTACCAATTTGAAGTCACCCTGTAATTATTAAGACAACTGTGTTTTGTTCATATACCTGTATATTAACAAAATGTTAATATACCTACCTGTATATTAACAAAACACAGTTGTCGTAATACACCTAACCTGTTGATTTGATTATCCACGAAATTCGTCCGAGGATTGAATTGTTTACATAACCGCCAAATAGGAAGCGTTTTCCGTCACCCGACTAAGTCGAGGTGTCGATAGTGATTGATCACATAATTGATGAATGGGGAATTGAATAATTGGGTCTATAAAGTCAGTAGCGGTACGTGAGAATCAAATCTATCTTTGATGGTCAAAGAAACAACTGATAATTGATTTCACTGCTGAGTGAATCGACGGTGCGTTCGTGTCTCTGAATTTGTGGACTTAATATGGGAACAAAGTTTCTGAGGCAAAATTTGATGCAAACAAGATAGGAATATTTTACAAGAAGCTAAATAATAGTCGTTTAGAAGGAAACCTATTCGGCCATTAAGGTGTGAAAGAACAAATCTTTCAAAAATATCGGACAAAAACCACAAAACCTCCTTCCTATACATATTAATGAGTGTGCGTGTGGATTGAGTGAGCACCCTTCTAAAATAAAATAAAATATGTATGCTGGTCATTTAGTAATATATCTAAAAAAAAATTAAAACTAATCCATGAATTTGTAACAAGATAAATCAAAAGTATACATTCATCAACGTGTGCTCACTCAGTTCTCACAAACCACCAACGAAATCTGTGAATATTTTTATTTAACATATAATATTTATATACCTACTAATTGTTAGTAAAACCTATGCTTAAGGTAAGTAATAATTTGTAGATCACCTGGTAACGTATTTAAAGTTCTACAAATAATTTTGTATGCTCACTCAATCCGCACACTTTCGAAAACCCGATTTCTGATGAAAAATTAGAAGATTAAAACTTTTATATATGTGTATAGTTAAGTAAAATTAATATGGGAATTTGTAAAACACAAAAAAAACCGCTAACGTGGCAGATTTTTTGATTATTTACAATTGTTTTAGAACTTTTACTAAATTACCAGCATTTTTATTTTTATTTTAGAAGGGTGCTCACTCAATCCACACGCACACTTAATGAAATGGTTAGGTGAAATTATTAGATTAATAAGCTTCAGTACCGTTATTCGAAGCCTAAATTAATATTTGGAGAGTGGCAACACTCGTTTGCTGTGACGTGACGGTTGCTGATTGGTTATTACACCCACTCCTTTCACCCCTCCACTGGTTTAACATTCCTGCCACCAGGTGGCGCCGCTACGGCGGGAGCCCGTGCGCGCCCTATCCTCATTGGCGTCTTGTTTGTCGAGACGTACGGTTGACAAATTCTTGGAATTTGTAAGTTATGCTGATTTAATTTAAATTTGAAATATATAACGGTGTTACCGTTCGTGTGTTTAGATTTAAGTTTATTTTACAGATTGTTTTAAGATAAGAATATGACGGACTCAAGTTCATCTAGCTCTAGTTCGTTATCTGTTTCGGAAGAGGAGTTTATGGGTCGTTCTCAAAATATTTGCACCGCTGCGTTAATTTTGCATTTTTTTTTAAAGTTGCGATTTCTTCTTTTATTTCTCGTAGGATCGCTAGAAATATATTCAGACAATTGATATCACGTCGAGGGAAGTAATTAAATTGAATATCTTAGGAGATATAGGTGTTTGAAATTTTAGGTCGACAGGTGAAAGACATCGATGTCAGGTAAACGACATTTGTTACCAAGTTATCGACAATGGGTGCAGGTTTGCGACAAATATGTTCCAACTTCACTGAATTTGTTAGCAGGTTAACGACGACGGTTGCAGGTAAGTGACATTTTAAATAAAACCTACATTGAACTATCAAATAGTGCTTTTTTGATTGTTTTTGTTTTTCTTTTTTCCTTATGTTAGTAATTTGCATAAAAAAACAAGCATTTAATTCTCATCTCATAGGACATTTCTCAGGAGGTTTGTTGAAGCCTGTACTATCTAGAAAGGTCATAACCGGCAAAAAGATGCAAAACTTAAGCATACCCACGTGATTTTATAAATTTCTTATGAAGGTTCAACAGCGAATCATTTAAATAATGTTTCTGCATCCTAATGCTGCCTCTTTTGACATATTCTTTCTTACCAGCTGAGTAACCTACTGCTGTTTTCGTCATCTTCGAGGAATTCCTTCACATCTGATAACCAGTAAGCCTTCGGCACCGTTAGGTGGGATAAGCTATGGGAGGTATTGTCTGAAGCTGCCAGCACATCTGGTAGCACTTTATAAAGCCTTTACAAGTCTGGATACAGAATGGTGTCGGTAGGAGATGTCACATACAAGAACTTTAAGTTCCGGAAAGGCGTACGACAGGGATGCATAATATCCCCAATCCTATTTGACAGATATGGAGCCCTTGAAGGTACTATTTTTATCACCTATTTTGCATCACCCGAAGTAGAAGTATCCCAACTTTTGGAATGACTCAAAACAACCAGCCTCAGAATGGGTCTCGATATTAATAAAAATAAGACCGAGCTGATGATAGGCGACCATTACTAGTCGACAAAGTACTAACCTGCTTCAAGAGTTCGAAACTGTTGATCAGTTCCAGTACCTTGGCTCCATTGTCACAAATAGAGGTACATGGAAACCAGAGATTCGCAGGCGAATCGGAATGGCCAAAACAGCGATGATCCAACGCGGCAAAATATGGAAAGATAGACACATTCCTAACCGGACTAACATGCACCTCGTCTGTGCACTTGTCTTCTCCATATCTCTTTATGGGGCAGAGACCTGGACGCTCAAAGCCGATGACAGGCAGAGGATTGATGCTTTTGAAATCAGGTGCGGGCGCCGCCGGCTAAGGATTCCTAAGACAGCTTGAAAGTAAAATGGAATACTCAAACTAAGCTACTTCGGTAATATATATGTTTTTATAACAACGAAACATGAGTTGAGACACGGCGAGTGACCGATAAAACCTGGTTTTTAAATAATTTTGTATAAGTGTTTAAATAATTGTCGTTCACCTGCCGTATGTGTCGTTCACCTGTTTTTATATAGACAAGTGAACGACATACAGGCGATGGACAAAATGACAGTTATGTCATCAAAACAAATAAAGTATTTCGTTGATGAACTGCATATTTATACACATAAAAGTAGACCATACTTTACGCGTTATAAATTAAAATGAATGCAATAGTACACACGTCAACCAAAATATGGAAGGCAGAATATAGACTACATACCCATTACAAACTCCCGCTCGCGTAAGTGTATGTATCATATTTTTTTAGTGCAGCACACTGACGACGTGTGACTCGGAACAGTGTTAGGTGGCAACTGAAGGTCTCGATTTATGCGGGGTGAGGCAGGGGAAACGAAATAGTAGTCACACAATTGTAATGTTTGTCTCATGACAAGTGAACGACAAAAAATGGCGTGGACAAACTTAAATTGCAAATAATTCGAAAAATAATCATAGTATTATTATTCGATATGGTAGTATTCAATCTTCATCATATATGAAAACAAAATGGAGTACTGAACTTAATCTAAGTCGGTAATGTATATGTTTTTATTACAACGAAACATGAGTACCTCGCGTTGGGACACGGCAAGTGACCGACAAAACCTAGTTTTAAATCGTTTTTTTGTCTATTAATATACTTTACTTTTAATTAAAAACATTTGGCCTCTATGTAAAAAGTGTCTTTAGATATGTGCTACCAATTGAATATTTAAAATAATGCGGTGTAAAAAACTTCTTCTAAGACAAACCTGTTGACAGGTGGCGGTGCAAATATTTTGAGAACGACCCTTATACCCACTCCGGGGCCGTCATCGCAGCCACCGCCGCCGCTTGTGCATAAGCAATTTCTTACAATCTATGGCCCCCGTAGCACCTTCTGTGAATTTTGATGATGAAATAGAGGGTAGCGTGAGCGGCGAGTTGTATGAGGCCGACGAAAATGAAATCTCGCCCGCTAATGACACCTTGCCAATAAAGTTCTCTTTGAATACCGTTCTTAAAGAACCCTCAATCCCAGAAATCTTCGCCGGCTCACGTTAACCTCGTAACTTCTGTTCAGCACTTTGGTTCAGGTCAAATGTTAAATATTCAGAGGTACAGAAGCTTTACTGTTCCCAACCGGCCTTTACTGATCTCGAAACAAATGACGAATTGAAACCATATGATAAGTTTTCGAACTTAAGCGTTTTTGACATTGAGTTATAATAACTCAATGGTTATTGAGCGTGGTTTTGCGGCCATAACGCTAGCGTTGATAAAACAGGGCGAGGCCGCTGAAACCTCTTTTGGCGTGGTCTCGAACCACTACAGAATTGACCCCACGGTCATTACAAGATAAAATCGAAGAGCTTTTTATAGAAAGCAATTTCGTAAAATTTCCAATGACGCGTTATATTTAGCATGCGGTCACCATGCGGACCTAATTCAGCAACGACGCGATAGTAGTTCAGTAAAAGACAATTTTTTCTAGCTCCCAATTTCTGTTTTAAAAATATCCATTTGCTTCGGCTATTGAAAAACACGGGGGAGTGTCAAAATCCTTTTGGCCGATTCGACCGGCAACACAAAACAAACCTGCTGCGCAAGCAGGCTCAAACCAAGCAGCAAATTATGCTCAAAAAGTACCCGCGCAGGGCACTTACGATACGACCCGTCTAACATCTATGCTGGCTGGATGAATATGCCCAGACCTTTCTTACCCTTGCCTGCGCAAGGCAATCATAACTTTACCATGGGTTGGCGCGACACGTTTCGCCCAAACAACCCAATTTCATCTTTCCAAGGGAAAACTGTTCGCCAACAAATCGCGGGGTCAAGGCTACAGAGCCCCTATAGCTACATCCAAGCTAATGGGCGAAACCAAGTTCGATCAGCAGGCCAGAATGTCCCGCGCAGGGGCTTTAGTCAAAAGAGAAAGTTGTGACTCTAAAAGGTTTATAGCTGGTCAGTTAAAGTATTTTGTAAACTAATGGAAATCTTTAAACGCCCCTCCAACCCTAATAAAGCTGATTCAAGAATTTCGAATTCCATTTTACTCAAAGCTCTCGCTATGCTTTCCCAACCTGCTTTTCCAAACTCCATATTCAAACGAAATGGAGGAGGCCATTCAACAGTTATTAAAAAAGGGAGTATTGGAGCCTGCGGACAGAGGTCCCAGTTTTGTATCCCCCATATTTCTGACCCCGAAAAGCGACGGCTCGTCCAGGTCAATTTTCAACCTGAAAAGACTAAACGTAAACATGTACCTACTGATCCTGAAATATGCATAAACATGCATCGAATTTCAACCTTTCTACAACCGTTAGATTGGTTAGTAAAAATAGATTTATCGGGTGCGTATTTCCATCTACCAGTCGCAGCAAACCACAAACTGTTTCTCAGACTGATGTTCAACGGCCGTCTGCTACAAATGACCCTGGCCCCCCGGCCTGTGCCCCAAAGATGTTTGCATCTCTGACAAACTGGGTTACCCAGATTCTAAGAGAAAGAGTCAGGATTATAGTATACGCTTGGACGACTTTCTACTTATTAGCCAACCAAAACCCTCAGACCCTAATAAAACAAGCCCACGAGACCGTACAGATTCTATAAAGGTTGGGCTGGCAGATCAATCATGTCAAGTCCGTTCTGACCCCTCAAAGAGTCATAGAAAACTTAGGGATAGGTTGGGACCCGCACACCAACAGAAAGTTTCTACCGACAAAGAAATGCTTGGCGCTCAAACAAAAAATAAGGGTTTTGTTAAAGCGTGGCTCAGCAAACATAAAGGAAATTCAAAGCATAGTGGGCTCAATAAACTTTGCCAGTTTTCCAGTTTTGCGGGGACGCTTACATCACAGAGCCCTGTTAATGTTTTTGCAACAGCCTGTTAAACCAGCCAATTCTTTGCCGATTCCCTTTTCCGCAGAATGCTCTGCACGAATTGACTTGGTGGCTAAACAATGTCGAGAGCGACTCAATGATCCATCATTATCTCGTAAACGAAGCCTCAATGTTAGCTTGGGGCGCCCAAATAGACAATACCAAATTATTGGGGAAATGGTCACGTGGCGAGGGAAACTGCCACTCGAATCAGTGAGAAATGCTAGCAGTCCTGTACGCATTAAAGTATCTCTGTCATTACAAAATGATACAAAGCGACAGCAAAACTGTTGTTTCATTTTTGAGGAACAAGGGAGGGACTCGGTCCCCCGCCTTAATGAATCTATGCTACAAGATTTTTCAGCTCGTGGACCTTCACAACATACATTTCCAAATTCATTATATCCCCAGAAAGTTCAATTGCGAAGCAGATCGACTCTCTCGTCTATCTGCCAACCCGGAATGGCATCTCCTGCCCACAATAACAGAGAAAATATTCTCGAAATAGGGCATCCCAATAGTGGACCTGTTTGCATCGGCGACCGCGCATGTGGTTCAGAATTACGTGTCCCTAAAAGTGACAGATCGCCAGGCTCAATATCACGGCGCTTTCAGCCGGACATGGCGCTATCCACTAATTCCCGCCCCCATTTATTGTGCCTGGATTTCTATCTCACATGAATAGGTACAGCAATAGGGACGTATATATGAATGTAGCCCCAAGGTGGCCGAAGGTGTTTTAGAGGCCCGACCTCAAAAACAGCCCCCCCGTTCACGATACTTGCCCTGGACCAAGTCCTGATATACACAGTTACGGGTCAATCACCTCCCCAAATTCAAGACATGACTTTGGAAGTATGTATTTGTGGGTTGGACGGAGAGCGTAAATAATTGGTCTCAGGAATAAAAAAGTTTATTACGCTCCAGTTGGCGTGAATCCTCGCTCAAAACTTATAAACCAGCCTGGAATAGATGGTGGTCCTAGACGCGTGACAACAGAGTCGATCCCTTTAAACCTTCTCCTGCTGAGTTAGAAAAATTCCTAATAGATTTGCATCAGAAGTCAGGTCTCTCATATTCCACCATATTGGTGTATAAGTCTGCGATTGTCCCCCTAACAGACCCCGACAGGCAAACTAGTCTTAAGTTCTCACACTCTGGTTAAGAATGCATTAAAGCCTATTGTCAATAAAGTAAACAAAGTTCCCATATGGGACACCGATATTTTAATAGGTTGGTTACGAACCAACGCTGTTAATGAAAATATAGTCCATTGAATAAAAAGTTTTAGAGTGCGTGAGTTAGTAACGTAAGATGTTTCTTCGGAAACATGTCAAGAGTCCCTAGGTAATAAACATACTAAAACCCCGGGACACTAGGAGGAGCCCCGGAGTGGGGGGAGGGGGGGAAAGGGTCCATTTTTTCATTTTTCGCTTAAATCTCAAAAACGGTACATGTTAGAGAAAAACTTTCAAGGAAAAGTTGAAAGGCCATAAAATTATCTACAAGTTGTACCTAAATATTTTTTTCCTATATCCTACCGTTTCTGAGTTACACGCAGTAAAAAATGATTTTGGCTCAAACAATTTCCCCATACTACATACCCATGTTTATCACATCAATCGATCAAAAAATATTTCTTTCTTCCAAAAAACTCAAATGTGCAACTTGTGACCGGTACTGATAGATTGCTCTTAATTAGGTCTATAAGTGGTAAAGTAAACACATTCCTCCATGGAAGCCTTTAGAAGGAATCGATTGTCAAAATATTATATTAGGGTAGTTTGAGTTACTGAACTTGATCTTTTTATTTTTTCTTCCAAAAAAACTCAAAAGTGCAACTTGTGACCGGTACAGATAGATAGCTCATAATTAGGTCTATCATTGATAAAAATACCAGATTCCACCACGGAGGCGTTTACGGGGAATTGAATTTTATTAGGGTAGTTACGATACTTGAACTTTTTATTTTTTTTCTTCCAAAAAGCTCAAAAGTGCAACTTGTGACCGGTACTGATAGATTGCTCTTAATTAGGTCTATAATTGGTAAAAAAAACACATTCCTCCATGGAAGCCTTTAGGAGGAATTGATTGTCAAAATATTATATTAGGGTAGTTACGCAACTTGACCTTTTTATTTTTTTTCTTCCAAAAAGCTCAAAAGTGCAACTTGTGACCGGTACTGATAGATTGCTCTTAATTAGGTCTATAATTGGTAAAAAAAATACATTCCTCCATGAAAGCCTTTAGGAGGAATCGATTGTCAAAATATTATATAAGTAAGGGTAGTTTTCGATTTTTTCACCTTTCATGGGATGTAGCTCGAAAACGGCTGCGAAAGGAAAAAAATATTTAGGTACAACTTGTAGATAATTTTATGGCCTTTCAACTTTTCCTTAAAAGTTTTTCTCTAACATGTACCGTTTTTGAGATTTAAGCGAAAAATGAAAAAATGGACCCTTTCCCCCCCTCCCCCCCCTCCGGGGCTCCTCCTAGTGTCCCGGGGTTTTAGTATGTTTATTACCTAGGGACTCTTGACATGTTTCCGAAGAAACATCTTACGTTACTAACTCACGCACTCTAGACCCCCCTTGGAGGGACTCATTCAATGGACTAATAGTCTTTATCTACGCACATATCATTAGTGCTCTAAAATGCGTTCAGAAACCGTAGGAAATGACCAGCATTACTACAACCAATTTTACTATGAGAACTTTCTTATCTGTGGCAGTAGGTAAAATTTGTACTGTAATGTTATAACGCTATCAATTTTTGTAAGGTTATGAGTTTAAATTTGGAACAGCTGTCAAAACTGAAGTAGGTCTCTATTCTAGTATCCATAGATATTAATATTGTTATCGATACGAAACGTCAATTCAGTATGTTTTTTTATAAAAACCGCACGACATTTGATCTCGAGTGACATGAGAATATGGATACATTCGTTTGTAGGTATATGATTTAGAAAAAAAACATTCGTCTTGACGGAGGTCCGAATTGCCGCCATTATTGTTGTCATTTGTTTGTTGGTTCTTTGCTGTGATAAGTTTATTGTAATTCACATTTTAGTTGAAAATATTGTTTCAATGTAAATGTAAATTACAACTATTACAATAAATAATCTGTTTATGTATTTGTTCAGATTTATTTCTTACTGCATTAGTATATGTCGTTTTTAGATATTTTACAGGTAGCACTAGTGGTGCTGGTCATTTCCTTATGGCTTCTGAACCCATCTTAGAGTACTTATGATATGTGTGTAGATAAAGTAGTGTATACAACTGTACATAATTAGGCCTTAAGACACTCGTGTGATCCTATTATGAAACTCGCTGACGCTCGTTTCATAAAACCACACTCGTGTTTTAATGCCTCTCATTATGTATCAGTTGCATAAACTACTATTATGATTGTTCAAAACGAGCCTCTATTTTGCTTCTACTATGTTCGGGCCGTAGGGTCCACGACCTTACTTTGCTTTCTATTGATCACAACGAATGTATCATCTCTGAAAATTCCATCACACTTTGGCCGATCTTTGGATATAAGACAGATTCTGCTACAATAAGCCAGTCGGGATGGCGTCTATTCCAAAATAAAGATTGTAAGAATTTAGATCCTGTATTTTGGATAAATAAAGTTATATCCCTATCGTCAGAGAGACGTAGCATATGTAAATGTAATAACTTATTTGTAACTGCATGCGGGCCCCCATAGGCCGCATCACGAACAGTTGTCGCGAACTGGGTTAAGAAGGTACTGCTGGAGGCAGGCAACCGGGCAAGCCCGTACAGCGTGTGCCCGGCAGTAGCTTCAAAAAATTGGGTGCAAGACTTCCCCTTGGACGAAATTCTAGCTCGCAGCAACTGGCTCTCACAAAATACGTTTGCTAATTATTATTATTGTAGAGAAATTAAACAATTAGCACCCCCTTCAAATGTCATCTAAAAGCTATACTCCAATAGATGCCTAATTAGGCATATGAATGCACATTTATTTGTTTATTTTTTATTGATTCTTACACTATGTATAATATAGTAATCAGATATGCCCGGTTATTAAGAAGAAAGGTTATTAAAACACAATTTTGTATTCGTAGAAAGTTTATTATTATCTCATTACAACTTAAATGATAAGGCACTAACTGATCTAATGTTATTACTTACCAGATTGTATGTAGTCATCTATAAAACCTTGTATTATCATGTTAGATAACAATAAAACGTCGGTGTGTTTCTTTATTAATCGGGAGAATTATTGTTAAAGCGTAGGTATTAGAAATACCTTAGCATAAATACATTACCACCATACCTGGTTTTGAAACAATAAATAAATGGTTGTAATGGTGTTCATTTTATTTTGATTTCATTTCCCTTTTGTTCACCTTCACTACCTATTTCTCTCTATTTCCTTTCATTAAAATGATAACTAATTATCATTGCAAACACAATCACATTGGCGTCTGGCCACCAGGCGATAACAGACAGATCTCAAATATTAATTTAGGCTTCGAATAACGGTACTGAAGCTTAATAGCAGTGTTTTACCAAACAATAAAACACTTATTAAGCGAAATACCTTATTCGAAGCCTACGAGTATACTTTTAAGTCTGCCAGGTGGGTAGATTTAAAATCAAATGCAATGTACCATCTACACACTCTTTGCATTATTTCAAAGGTGTTTTTTGGTTTTTAAATGAATGTTTACCATTTATTCATTCACATAAGTTTCACTTTCATTTTCTTTTTTTATAAACAATGTCGTGGTTACATTGCATTTTTTGGTGTATATTGATTAATTTTTAGAGGTATCCATTTGAGATCCAATGAGGATAGGGCGCGCACGGGCTCCCGCCGTAGCGGCGCCACCTGGTGGCAGGAATGTTAAACCAGTGGAGGGGTGAAAGGAGTGGGTGTAATAACCAATCAGCAACCGTCACGTCACAGCAAACGAGTGTTGCCACTCTCCAAATATTAATTTAGGCTTCGAATAAGGTATTTCGCTTAATAAGTGTTTTATTGTTTGGTAAAACACTGCTATTTTAAGCACGAGAAGTGAAAAAGAATGAAAACCTGGTAAATGCATTTACAGGTGACCCACATTTCAGTTCTTTATGTAAGTACCTAATTTCTTCGCTTCTCATGAACATTTGTTAATAGGAATTCTCACGAATACCTGAGGAGCACATTTTCCGGCATGTGACATTGCCTTAATTTTCCATGCTGCCGAGTACAGTCGTCGTCGAATAGAATCAATCATGATATGTGGAGGAGAAAAATAGTATATATTTATAATATTATATTTTGATTGAAGTAATTAGGTGCATATTAAAAACTTAATCAAGGAATTAGTTATAAATAAAATAATTACGTGACTAAAATAAACTAAAAAAGGTGTAAAAAAACTGTGCCCCCGCGGCATGGTCCCGAAGACGCTGGCAGCATTTCCTCGCTGAATAGCAATGCTAATGCGTTGTGCGAGGAAACTATTAGGTTCATACAAGTAGAATAATGGACCCACTCATTCTTAACATACTAGAGGTATATGCATACAGAAACTTATTAAATTATAGATATGTAAGTACCAAATTATTCGCTTTGATATAGTCGGGTAAAAAAAATGTACTTATATCCGAACAGGAACTGAAACCTTACAAGTTGAAGCCGTGAAACAATTTAAAATTTAAATTAATTATATAGTAACAGACACATATATGTCTCAATAATGTAAGCCTTAGTTAAGTTCTAAAGTTTGTGACTTGTAACTATGCCTTTTCTAAATAAAATAAAATAAAATAATTAAATGAGGCGGGCTCAAAGAATAAATATATGCAATATAATACGTTTAAATTGTTTTATTTAAATCATAGTAGCAGTCAAAGTAGCCAAATGTTTATATCGCAAATTATCTAGGAGCACGGCAGCACCCCTGCTCAGTCGAAAAAATGAGCACCCGGGTTAGGCTTCCTAGGATGCCGTTGCGATGTCCGTACAAGGCAGGAAAAAACATTTACCAACATTTATTTTTTTAAGCTACAGAAACACCTGTAATTTTTACTAGGAATGAGGGGGATTCGTTGTACTTACCTATAAACAATTTCAAGATTTATTAAAAAATATATCAATTCCCCTACTATTTTTGATGCTGTGTTGTTACTGTTCCTGTTCATGAAATTCATTTCCGCTTCAATATAACTTAAGTATGTGATGGCGACTGTACACGCCACTCACTGTGTCATGTTTTCTGTAAGTGGTAACGAGATATGAGTCTACCCTCGTTTAGCTAATTTAGGTACAAAATACGACAGGTATCAAATTCGACATCACTTCTATTTAATTATCAAGTTCGTTAACTTCCGGGATTCAGACATGTACTTCAGCTAAGTAACATATTTTCAAATTAAACCGCTCCTTATTTTATTGGTAATATTATGCACTTTTTAGTGTTCCGTACCTCAATCGGAAAAAACGGAACCCTCACTTTGTTGTCCGTCCGTCTATTTGTCTGTTAAGACCCTTTATCTCGAGAACGCGTGGAGGTATCGAGTTGAAATTAACACCATATAATCAGGTCTACGGTCCCTTGAATCTTCTACGTTAACATGAAATAATATCGGCCAAGTGCGAGTGGGACTCGCGCACGAAGGGTTCCGTACCATTATCTGTAAGTTTGTTGTATGGGAGCCCCCCTATATTTATTTATTATTTTTAGTATTTGTTGTTATAGCGGCAATAGAAATACATCATCTGTCAAAAATTTCAGCTGTCTAGCTATCACCGTTCTTGAGATACAGCCTGGTGACAGACGGACGGACGGACGGACGGACAGCGAAGTCTCAGTAATAGGGTCCCGTTTTTACCCTTTGGGTACGGAACCCTAAAAAAGATACGGCCGTTTATGTCGCAAAAAACGTACATTTCGACACTCTCAAGGGAATCAAAATGATTGGGTACCTACTTCCCGATGACCTAGAACAGAACTATGATATTTGGCAAATAATATCGTCACATATGGAAAATACTTATACAAATCTGAAAACTATACATTTGTAATAAAATCATAAAAAGTATAGTCCTTTTCAAAAATCATATTTGGAGAACTCGGTTGCGTTAAGTTTGCATGCGGCGCCATTCATTTCAGGTGCAAAGTTAACTCAACCAGGCCAATTAAGATGGGATAAGTGAAAGTTTGTACGGAACCCTCGGTGTGGGAGTCAGACTCGCACTTGGCTGGTTTTTTTTAATTATAAATGCAAAGGTACGACCTATAAAAGTAAACCTATGATTTTGGTCTGCGTTTTTTTCATGCAGAAATAGATGGGCTTTATATCTCGAAAAATTTTGGGTTGCCACTTGAGGTAACCAATTTATGAATAGTTATTGAGATAACCTTTATTATCCATACCTTTTTATTTCCTGTTTTATACTGAAATAAATAAATATGCTCTTCAACACTTACTTCATAAAATAGCCTGTCTGCAAATTTCAGCATTTCCGCAAAGGCGTTCATCCAGGCATGCAGGAGGCAATAGAATCCACACAAGAATGATATCACCCCAGGCAGCACACACGCGAACATGCCTCGTACTACCGTGCCCGCCTCCACCTGGAAAATACACCGGAATTCGAGACCATAAGGTAAAACTTTCAACGAAACGGAATATTGCTGTATTAACATTTCTTCTGCCCTCGTCAACTTGTACTAGCATTTCAATAAATTCTTGGATTAGAATGCATAAAGCATGTCCATGAATATGGAAGGGTTGTTTCGGACAGTTTTGTAAGCTCTATTCTGTACATTGTTCAAGTTTCTCTGTGTGATGGTATTTAGCTATCAATGCTATTTTCAGCATTAATTGGTTCGTTAAATTTTGCCGTATCGCTGGCAGTGCAGATTTTACTATTATTATTATTTTGTTGGGCTAGGTTCGGTTGATACGGGGCGACACCTATAAAAATTGGCAAGCCGGAGCACAGTTTTTAATCTTCATTAATTCCATCCACAGCTAGTACCCAGCTCAAGAAGGCTTGTGTTATGGGACGATATACATGCTCATATAGATAAATATACCTATACTTAAAAACATAGAACAACCATGACCGAAACACAAATATTCGAGCTCATCACACAAATATTTGCCCTGACCGGGATTCGAACCCGGGACCGCCGGCTCAGTAGGCAGGTGCTGAACAAACTAAGCCAACCGCGTCGTCTAAAGAACCTAGATGCCTTGTTCTGATTGCTTTATCGTTACGGATGGCTTTTTCCCATAACAAGTGGTTCATCTGCTTATTCTGCTTGTTTGTTTCATATACAAATTAAATAGTGCGACGGAACTAACCTTACTCTGTTTTCCGTAGTCAGACCAATAAGGCAGAATGAATCGCTCCCATAGAAAGCTGTTGTAGAATATGATGGCCGCCACTTCTACGAAGTTGAATATCACTGAACCCCATCGAATCTTCTTTGTTCTGCAAATAAATATTATTTTTTTAGACACTGGGCTTTCAATTATGCGTAATTTCTCAAAAAATAATCTAAGTGTAAAAGTGAAAATGACGTATTAGGTAAGGTAAGGGGGCCATTTTAGATATGCTATACCATACCTAAAGCCTATGCAGTTATATTATTGGAATGCCAGCGACAGGAGCGATAGTACATGCATGCCGAACGCGAGCCATCGAATAATTGCAATTGTAGAAATTCTTGGCCTGCAGCCCTGGTTGATAGCCCAGGCTTATTTATAATCTATCATTGATTACGTAACTTGCGTGGCATTCATAGAAACCGATTCCCACCAGCTTGAACATTATAGACGGTTTTAGCACCCTTCTCTATTTCTCCTAAAGAATAAGTAAGCCCAATCTGCTTCGGATTGCCGAGCGAATTCTTCACTGTCACGCCTTCTATTTATTCCTATACTATTAAAATTGCACAAATTAATAAATATTGCACATACATTACCTTAGATAAAGTATTCTAAGGCGTAATGCTACTTATATTACAATTATAATTATGCTTACTGCATCGCAACTGTACTATGTAGATAAAACCAGGTTTTTTACATTTAAAATTTTAAATTTTTTAATAGATCTTATCTCCAATGTTTACCAAAACCAATAACGTTTAATTTACGTTTAACCTTGAAGAGCAGGTTAAATGTCTGCCGTAGACATTAAGAAATTAACACACTTTCAAACTTCAATTTGGTACAAATTTAATGCTAATCCATTAGCGTAGCTATTTACAATATCGTCAAGCGTAAAATCCTTTGTTTAACGATATAACCGTTTTATTCTGATTATGTAAATTGGTTTGGATGGGCTACTGAAAATAGCTTAGGCAGGGAAAAATTACAGCAAGCTCAAGGTAAAAAGGTGGAATTAGACACGAGTGTAGGTACCTATATTGGTAGGCAATACGGTGTAAGGGGGTCCCTAATGGATTATGTCGTGGCTACTTAAGGGCTAACAGTTAAGTAGCGGCTAGTAAATTTTGTAATCACCTCGTTTTAGTGGAGGTAATCAATGCGCCTCTTACTCTTCGGATGGGCGCCGTAAACGAGATAGCTTTACCTTTTATTGTAATGGATCTTGGCTAAACTACGCTTTACGTGTATTTGATTTGTTCATTGAACTGAAATATAAACCTAGGTATTAAAACTGATATTATTGTAGACATGTCGCCTGAAAAAAAGAAGATCTCAGCAAAGTACCAAGTACGAGTATCTACTTCGAACAACGCCCGCATCGAGTAACAATGTTGTGAAGAGTTGATTTTCTAAATTTTCGTATCACAGGGAGTTAAGTTAGATACCTATACCTATCTAAGGCCTGCGATAAATGCAATTGTCATCCCGCTTGGTTTCTTCTTTCGACATTGTTCACGCAAAAGCGGCGCACATTCGCGTCATTCAGTCATTCGTAACGGACCCAAACGTGTGTCGGTCGGCCCACCGCGTATTTTATACAAACAACCAAAAGAATACAGTTCGCAGGCGGCTTTTACGAAGATTATCAGAGAAAGCTTCTGAAGGGCTACTCCGATGTTCCAAATCCGATTCTCATAAATATAGTGCCGTCAAACTATACTTGGGTGAGTGGGATGGCACTATATGACAGTCGAATTTATAACATCGGAATTGCCCTTCTGATCCTAATATTTTATTCTGTCACCGCGACAAGATTTCGTTGTGTCTGTGCCGGCTTTCCATGTTAAATATGCATCCAAAGGATTAAAATATCAGGACATAATTACCTTGGGTATTGATCTCTGTAAATAAGCGTTGGCACGAATAAATAGTAGACATAATGCTTAAACGTCGGCAGGGGCGTGCGGTCGCGCCACCTATCTGCGCAGGCGACGGCTGCCGCGTGGATTTTCATCGCGAAACGGAACTGAAAAACAAGGTAAAGTAATTTACATTGTGAATAACAATATCCAGACTGTGTTTAATTCCACGCTCGTCATATATTTTGACCTACTTTTCAGCCGCGGCTTTGTTCGCTTTAAGACATCTATGTATTGTACCATCCCTTTGAAATCATGCTTTTTTTCGGGATGAAAAATCGCCTATGTGTTAATATAGGGTACACCTCTGTACAATATTTCCGTTCCGAAATTTCGTGTGTTAACTAACGAATAGGTACTACAGGCTTTTATTCGTCGAATTTTTTCCCTTCTTTTTTTATTATATTTATATCTGTTAGTACCCAGTGATTATCACTGACTAATTGTCAGGTACCTACGTAGATATAAAATTGAGTACTACACCATCCACATTTAGATAGTCGATAAAAAAACGTTCCACCCCTACGAAAAAGCAATGTCAGTGTCACAAGATAACAGGATTTAATAATAACCATTAGAATTTCGGACGTAATCTTAAGTAAAACGCTAATGTTATTGAGGCTGCTTGCTTGTTTACTTGACAGACTAATAGCGGCTTTTGCCAATCCTCGCGAGAATCAAGCCCGTTTCCTGTTTAACTTGAGGAGGCAATTCTTCACAAGAACATAATACTTTCTTGGGACTAACAATTTATCAATACCCCACAGGTATATAAATTGCTTGAAGGGCCCATCGGATAGGCTTTATGTAAATTATTCGGGTTTAGGTTATGATTTTGGGAAAGTTATTGTGTAGTTATTAAATGGAATTGAAACCAAATTGAACCTAGAGACTACAGGATACGCCATTGTTGAAAAAATTAGCAGAGCATGAAAACAATAAGTACATAACTTGTATGACTACCAATATATTGGTAGAGCGGTTTCATGGCAATCCGCAGATCTTTGCTTACATATTATATTAGTCATAAATAACTGCATCAAAATCGATCTAATAGTTAATAGGAATTTGTGTATTCCGGATAAATGGACTCGCGACTGCGACTTATATTTTTATAATAATTATACCTATGTATACATAAAGGTATATAGAATAGACCGTAATGTGTTAGCGTAAACCAATATGCTTTCTCTGCGTTTTAATGAAAATGGTCAGAACTGCCAGTGATTTTGACTTTAAAAATGGTATACGAAACGAAAATTCAGCGAAAAATACGTTTGGACGGATAAATGGGGTAGTGCCAAAAGATGGGTGAGAGTTATAAAATATACTAGGAAATTTTAGCATGGACCATGGCCAACTACCATAGGCCCGCTGTACCCGGGCCTATGGTAGTTGCGTTTATCACGTGATAAATGACAAGTATGTGTAATTTCTCTCCCTCACTCATAAGATTCTGGTTCAAACTTAACTCAATATAGTGTAGTGGCTGCCCTTTTATTGGTTATTTTTTTATAGGATCAAAATTTAGGATTATACATATACCTACGGGGATTTTCTCGACAGATTAATACAGTTTTCATCAAAATCCGTTCAGCCGTTTTCACGTGATGCGCGGTCAAATATGATAAAACAGACAAACAGAAAAACAGATAAACAGACAGAAATTCAAAAACTGTTGGAACGTGTTTTCTAATCGATTCTAAAGTATCCCCCGCCAACTTTTTTTCAAATATCTTCCATGTACAGACTTCCGACCCTCTTCAGCTTTACATATAGATAAACGTAATCATCAGATGCCTACAGAAAATCCATACTAAAAATTTCCGCGACTTTAAACCCTCGCGTACATTGATTGCTTCTATTTTTTTATTAACTAAAACCAAAGTACGCAGGGCTGTGGCGTCGCCCCGGCAGCTGCTATGGCGTTATTTACCGTGCGGGTGACGATTTTTTTATTAACTAAAACCAAAGTACGCAGGGCTGTGGCGTCGCCCCGGCAGCTGCTATGGCGTTATTTACCGTGCGGGTGACGAGGGTCCAGGTGATTTATGTAGCGTTTCACTTTCAACGCTGTTTTGCCGGTACACTACTCCATCTTTAAGTTACGGGTCACTTGAAAGAACACCGGATTAATTAACGGACGTGGTTTTATGTGCGACTCGGTTTACTAGTGGTTAAGGACTCGGTTTAAAGTGTAGAATGAAGCGTATTAAATTATCCTGAAGTGTCCAGGTCTCTGCACATAGGCAACGGCCGATCATGTGATCCGGCTTCTGAAACCTACCATCTTCGTTAACCTATCATGTTCGCCATTGAAGACTAGTCGGCACCATACTTAAAAGTGACATCACTTGAGTTTAGCAATTACTATTCGGCCTGTAACAACTGCTCGAATTTCCATATTTCTAATTCAATCCCACAGAAATTCTTCTAAAACTTTCTATTACTCTTTGAATTGCTGAATAAAACTTTACATTCAGCCAAATGGTCACATAGTACTAAAAGGGGAATAGTTTTCAGCTCGTCGACTACATCTGTGAACCTTCCATAACCACCTGTGACCACCGCTCGCTTCTGACGCTTGACTCTAGTCTCGTGACCGGGTTGTTAAGCGGTTTTCACACCGGCAACGGGATACAACGCGGAGCGCGCGGTTTTTACAAAAATAAAACTGCGCGGCCGCGAGCGGTGTAGTGCGTTGCTTGTTTTTACTTATCTGCCTGTAATCTAATTTTGCAAGCCGATTTAACCCACTTTATAGATTTTGATTGATGTGAAATTTCATTACATAATTATTATTATGACATGGAGCTGATCTGATTGCGGGACCTGAAGTCTGGTCGGTCATGGGAACCCTGTTATAAAACGACGGAAGCCATCGAGCGTTTGGGCTCGTTTAATTCGTCTTGATGAATGATTGGCGTGGGGGCAAAATAGATCAGAAATAAAAGTTCGTTTCAAAACTATACGCTACTACGAGCGTGGTCAGTGTGAACACCATCTTATAGAGGAATTTTATACTCGCGTGTGTGTACCCGCTTCAGTTGGACATACAAATGTTTATGACGTGTGGGCGGCGAGTTCTAGTTGTGTGGTCAGAGAATGCTAGTGGTGTGCTAAAACAATAAAATATTTAGGGTCCTCGTACTCGTTTACATACCTATGTAGAGCTCTTACGCACTGTGCAGTTAACTCAGGCAAAATAAAAATGTATGGGAAGAACAATATGTTGTAAACTAAACTAGTGTTTTATTATGTGCAATAGTGGAAAAAGTACATCCTGAACTCAATAGGTAGTTAGTTTATTATATCGCAAGCTGCTAATAGCTATTAGAATTTGAGTTCTCAAATTTAACGATATCATAGTATATTACATATTAAGTGAGATTGATCGTATTGTTTCTATAGGTATCAAGATTCCTTTTGGAATTGCTATAATAAATTAGGGTTAATACAATAGATATTCGATCTCCCTAAGGTAGATATAATATAATATCCTTTTAAGGGATGTTATTTTACGAGCTCTTATAGTCAGTTGATGTTTTAATTGACACATACGTTGTAAAATGACTTAAGTAAATGTTGATTCAATTGATGTTAAGTCGTTTTTGAAATAGTCACTTCAATTTCCGACTGGCCCGGAATGGTCCTTTGTCGCGTCCGAGTCGTAAATAGCAATGGATATATTTTCGTTACGAGACGAGTATTTACTTTGGGAATCAGTTAGATTACTGATATTAAGGGCTGTTCAATACTTGTGGAACTTCGTTAGAGCTCATCCTATTTCTGTTAAAAAATGTCTTTATTACCTTAAATATTTGATGCAAATCGATAATCTTTCGTAATTAAGTAAATTTTCCTAAACCTTTGTATGTCTGGTTGTGTTTGGTTTTCATCTTCAGTTTGCATATAATAACACCATCTCAGCGTCACCCTTAAAAAGAGCGTTTTTTTTATAAGCTAGTTAAGGAGTTAAACTATCCTGCTGAAAATACGTGTGTATGGAAATTTAACTACAATAAATGTAAGTCTTCAACCGCTTCTAAATTTGTGCCCGTTTACCAATCACGTTTTATTGTTGAAAGGCGGTTAAAAGCAAACTTACGGTAAAATTCCCTGATATTAG
This sequence comes from Apotomis capreana, assembly GCA_947623375.1. NCBI lineage: Eukaryota > Metazoa > Arthropoda > Insecta > Lepidoptera > Tortricidae > Apotomis > Apotomis capreana. The sequence goes on along the minus strand of OX392506.1, from coordinate 12,187,772 downwards.
TTTCAATTAATGAATCAATTTTATTTTAATTTGACCCAAGGAATATATTCCTCGCGTATGAAATATTTCCGCATGTTATCGCGCCAATCTGCGAGGAATCCGACGAAACAAGAATCCGGTGAAAAAAGAATCCGACGAAACAAAAATCCGGCGAATCGGGAACTATTCATATGGAGCACGTACCTACTAAGGCTGCCTTTTCACTGAAGCGGAGCGAATAAAATTAGGGACCTAATTCGAGAATGCCGTTTGCGAGATCGCAAAATGTCAAAACTCTATTAGATAACAGTGATATCACCTTTGAACTGTCATTATCTCATCTCAATTTTGGAAATACGAAGGCGATAATGATTGCCATAAATGCTATGCATGCATATGAATTTCTGTTTTGAACGAAACGTAACTGACTAATTTCACTTTCTTGTTATTTAGGTATGCCGTCACATGCAAAAGAAACGCAAATGAAGCGCGACCGGATTGATGAGTTGCGATGTTTTAGGGATATCGCCACTTGTCAAGTAGGGACACGTCAAAAGTGAAGGATGGCGTCGAAATGGAGAGATCTCCATCATCTGTCTAAAATTGGTCGAATTACCCCCCAGACTGTCTCTTAGTGAAGCCCAAAAGCAGTGCATTTCAATCTGAGGAATGTGATTCCATTCTACATAGTTACGCTCCGCTATACCCCGTGGACAGGCCTTAAGAGAGGTTTGCTCCAAACTTCGTTTTCCAGATAAACTAACCTACCTACCCTACATTACTAAGTCGAACAACAATTAGATCGCATTACATAAACATTACGAACACATTCAAAGCGTTTTTTGCGTTAAAATCAAACTACACCAAATAGTGGCTTTAATTTAAAAATTGGGCAAGTGCGAGCCCGACTCGCGCATGAAGGGTTCCGTACCTATACATATATATAATCTATAACAAGTTTGTTGTATGGGAGCCCCCCTTAAATATTTATTTTATTTTATTTTTAGTATTTGTTGTTATAGCGGCAATAGAAATACATCATCTGTGAAAATTTCAACTGTCTAGCTATCACCGTTGTTGAGATACAGCCTGGTGACAGACGGACGGACGGACGGACGGACGGACGGACGGACGGTCGGACGGTCGGACGGACGGACAGCGAAGTCTCAGTAATAGGGTCCCGTTTTTACCCTTTGGGTACGGAACCCTAAAAAAGATTAGGTACCTACATTTAATTGACCCAAAGTACACGCAAACCGACGTCAGACACATTTTCCAACATTTATTGCTTGAGTCTGACGGAAATGCATGAATACTCAGAGAAAACACAGGGCTTGTTCCAGAAATTTCTTTGCGTATGCACATAAATCACGCTGCATTACAGATAAGCCGAACATCAATCAGGGCAACCGAAAACATGGCTTTATCTGATGACCAGTGGAATTGCGGGGTATTGACACAGCGACTCGGTGCTTCCGTGGTAAATAAAACCCAGATAATAGTTATTGTAATTCCGATTGCCTTTAAGCTGACTAAAGGTATGTTCAGGGTTGAAATGCCAAGTAGTTGAATAAAAGGAAAGTACGAGTATGATATTTCTATTTCAGAATCAATCTCAAACTTAGAGATCCCATGAACTTAGAGAATTCATGAAGAAAATAAGAATAGGTCATAAATAAATTTCGGCCAAATGTGTTTTGTTTGCTCCAATAATTCATTTGTGTAATGCGCAATAAATCAAACTACTTACATTCCAGATAAACCGAAAATCAATAGAGTTAACAAAACACATGGTTTTATCTGATGACCAGTGAAATTGCGGGGTATTGACAGGTGCCCGGTGCTTCTGTGGTAAACAAGACTCAGATATTCTTAGTTGTGCACTTTCTTTGTCACATTGTTTCCTGGTAAAATGAATCTACATAGGAAACTGGGCCTATTTTGAATCCTAGAATAATTTTTAGTCGAATGTTTCCTTTCGCCGAAATAACATTTCGTAAAAAGAATTTTTCTTTGCAGCCGAATCAAATAAAACAGACTTAACCTAACGTAAATATTTGTAAGAATTATGAAATATACAGGGTGGCCCATTTAGATCGGTCTGTATGGGAAAGTCTGAAACTATAAGACATGCGAAGATCTGTTCTTAGGAACCATGTCATCGATTTTAATGAAAATAAAAACTGCAGTCATAAATTAAATAAAAAAAAGCTGTACTGAGCTCGGGAATCGAACCCGGACGAAGTGAAAAAATAAACTAACATTATTTCTACTTAGATATCAATTGTGTAGGTCTTAAGTTGTCAATTTTAGTATGAAACATGATGTCTGAAATTAATAAAATGCATTGTTTTCATATTCTTTAATTAATTTTTCAAAACATCCGGGTTCGATTCCTGAGCTGAGTACAGGTTTTTATTTAAATGTATGAATGCAGTTTTTCTTTTTATTAAAATCGATGACATCGTTCCTAAGAACAGACCTTCGTATGTATTATAGTTTCAGACTTTCCCATACAGACCGATCTAAATGGGCCATCCCTGTATATCACTACACAGGAATAAAAATTCTACGAAATGAAACATTCGACGAAAAAAATTCTACGCAAACTAAATAATGGTTGATTATGTAGATTATGACATATCATTCGTAGTTCCTGTCGCTAATTACGAATGGTATTTCATGGATTTCTATGAAATACCATTATATTTATATAGAAACCAGTTGTCGCAGCGATTTGCGGTCGGCGAACCGATACCTATACGATGCGATAATGTACTTTACGGTCGTTAATAATTAAAACAGCGAGGTGAAATAATACTTGAATCAGATCAGATACAGTACTTTTATCTCACGAGCGCGGGTGAGCCATGTTTGTGTGAGTAGATGTACATGCACATTGGCTCTGTGTGGGTGAGCCGGCACTGAGCGCTCCCGAGCTCACCCACACAGAGCCAATGTGCATGTACACTACTCACACAAACATGGCTCACCCGCGCTCGTGAGATAAAAGTACTGTAGCTTCTTACCATCTCACAGGTGACAGTGACCCCGGAGGCGAGAGCCAGATGGTTCCGCCCCAGATCCCACACTGGCACGGCGACCAGGGCAGCCTGGAGCAGCGCAAGCCCAGCGATCCATAGGCCCTTCCATATGCGGCTCAGACCTACACATTAGGAACACTATGTAAGCATTTGGATTTAGGTCTTTTTTAATATTAAATTTAATCCGTTTTAGCCGTTTATTTTAGTTAGTTTATAGTTAGTACTAGCTTTTGCCCGCGACTACGTCCGCGTGGAACTTGGAAGTATGGAAGCAACCTCGTACAACACGATAGATATCCACTTAATGACCTTAATTAATAAAAGGGATTATTAAAAGCGCCTAAGCAAATGTAAGAGCAATTGTGCTTTTGGTCTAATTATTACATTTCCTACATCAATGTCATCATGAATTACTTACTCACTTTTCAATCTTTTTAGGGATAATTTCCAGGAAGAAAACTATCCTATGTCCTTCCTCGGATCATAAACTATCTCCATGCCAAATTTCATCAAAATTGATTCAGCGGTTTAAGCGTGAAAAGGTAACAGACAGACAGACACACTTTCGCATTTATAATATTAGTATGGAAGTATGGATTTTAATTGCTGTAGTATTATGTGTTTTATTGCCTTTTGTCAATATATATATGAATTAATATTTAATGATGTATTTGGATACGTTGCGTATTATCACTACATAGTATAAAACAGAGTTGCTTCTGTCTGTCTGTCCCTATGTATGCTTGGATCTTTAAAAATACGCAACGGATTTTGATGCGTTTTTTTAATAGATAGAGTGTTTCAAGAGAAAGGTTTATATGTATGTATAATAGATGCTTAATTTATCAGCGTTGCACCCGTGCGAAGCCGGGGCGGGTCGCTAGTAATAAAATGGGTTACGCACAGTGGAATAATAAACTCAAAATGAATTTTGGTTTTGGGTAAAAGGTTAATTTCTTGTATGAATCTAAGTTATGGTTAGATTTACTTATCACGTAGAATCGTAGAAGGGGAATGCCGCTTATAGATCGAGCGAGCGAAGTTTCTGTTTCAGCTTCGCTAAAATGTATATTACGTTATGTCTGGATATTTGGATGTTCAGATTGCCGGCTGTTTTCGCCTAGGACCACGTTTCTCAACCGATTCTCATGAAATATTGAGAGCAGATTCGATAACAATATACAGTCTGTGAGCTCGCAGATTGCAATCCGGGTTTGGGTGAAAACTGAGAGGTCCTTCTCTGGATTGCGTAAGAGCGAGCGCGACAGGTATAAAAAGCGAATCGCATTCTGACGGCTCACGCACTGTAGATTTCTTTGACGATTCAGTTTTTCGAATTTTATTAAAGTGGGGGTTGAAAACGTTAAAAAACTACAAATTTAAGCCATTTCGAAACAAACTCGCCAGGTCTGCAGCTCACAGACCCACTAGTGTAGGTATACAGGGTGATCAATTCAAATGGGTCCTTGTTTTTTTTTAGGAACCATGGCGTCGATTTTATTTTTAATAGAAACTGCATTACATTCTTTTATAAATCTCATACGTATAATTGGGAATTGAACCTGGTTAAAACTTTATAAGGTAAACGCAGGTATCAACGACCCTCGGGGGGGTGTCGTGGTAGAATGCTCGCGACCCCATGGCACCCCCTAACGGCAGCGAGGGTGCACCGGAGTGGGTTTAGTGGGTAGTCTCCTTCTCTCCCTCTTCCTAAGAGGGGCCAGAAGGAGGAGTCCCACATAACCCCTAATGGCTTCCCTAAGCCGAGGGGTATGCGTAAAGGCATTCCCACTCCGAAAAAAAAAAAAAAAAAAAAGATATCAACGACCCATCGAAAATCTGCAGGTAATACCGACCTATAAATTGAAAGTCAATTTTTACGCTTCCTGTACTATTCCAGCTATAGATAGCTGAAGCTACGCACACGTTGGTTCCTAGACCATCATTTACTTTTGCGTTAGCGTGTGTGAAAGTGCAAAAAAGAGACAAAATAATCCAGTTTGTGCGGAGACAGCGTGGGCGCTGTTGACGTCGTACTAGGCCTTAATCCATCAGGTAAGCACTTGACTTTCTACTGAAGCGATTTATTCGACTAAGTGAGTGCTATACTTTTTGTTGTGTTATTAAATATGTTCCGTTGAGTGTCAGTTCTGGATTTCATACCACATTTTATTGAAAAACAAGCTATTTGAAACGATAAAACCTTAAAATAAAATAGGACGGTCTTAGCTTCATCAGTTTTATTTGTGGCAGCTATCGCCGAGTCATAAGTCGTTAATGGCCTCAGCATAGTGTTTCGGTTTTTTCTATATTGTGTTATTATATGACAATAACACAGGTAGTTCAATAGACCAATTGAAATTCAAACATCTGTTCTTTGTCAAAATGTATTAGCGACCTACGTATTGTTGTCTACTTTCTTTTTTATTACGCTTTTATTTTAACCAATATTGACATATTTTTGGAAGGTCGACTCATGCATCGTTACATTTATAAATATTTGTTTTTTGTTTAAAACTGTATGCATGGGTACATATTTCTTGTTATATTTATTCATTACGATCTGATTTATAGTCAGAAGGTGTAACTTAATAATAAATACCTACTTTTTATGAGTCGCTAATACATCATATTTTTGCACTTACAAAATTTATTACCGACCCATAAGTCGTTAATGGCCTCAGAATAGAGTTTTGTTTTTTTCTCTATTATGTCATTATATGACAATAACATAGGTACTTTAATAGCCCAATTTAAATAAAAACATCGGTTCTTTGTAAAAATATATTAGCGACATACGTATTGTTCTCTACTTTCTTTTTTATCACGTTGTTAATTGAACTAATAATGACATATTTTTGGAAGGTCGATTCTTGAATTGTTACATTAAAAAATATTGTTTTTTGTTTAAAACTGTGTGCATGGGTTCATATTTCATGTTATATTAATTAATTACAATCTGTTTTAAAGTCAGAAGGTGTAACTTAATAAAAAATACCTACTTTTTATGAGTCGCTGATAAATTATATGTTTGCACTAACAAATTGTATTAGCGATCCATAGGGGTCGGTAGTAGCAACAGTAAGAAGCTATTACCGATCGTATATAGATTATTGTATGTCTCACCTACTTTGTGACCGGACACTTTCGTTGTTTTTTGTTTAAAACTGTATGCATGGGTACATATATTTCTTGTTATATTTATTCATTACGATCTGATTTATAGTCAGAAGGTGTAACTTAATAATAAATACCTACTTTTTATGAGTCGCTAATACATCATATGTTTGCACTTACAAATTTTATTACCGACCCATAAGTCGTTAATGGCATCAGAATAGAGTTTTGTTTTTTTTCTCTATTATGTCATTATATGACAATAACACAGGTACTTTAATAGCCCAATTTAAATAAAAACATCGGTTCTTTGTAAGAATATATTAGCGACATACGTATTGTTCTCTACTTTCTTTTTTATCACGTTGTTAATTGAACTAATAATGACATATTTTTGGAAGGTCGATTCTTGAATTGTTACATTAAAAATTTATTGTTTTTTGTTTAAAACTGTGTGCATGGGTTCATATTTCATGTTATATTAATTAATTATAATCTGTTTTAAAGTCAGAAGGTGTAACTTAATAAAAAATACCTACTTTTTATGAGTCGCTGATAAATTATATGTTTGCACTAACAAATTGTATTAGCGATCCATAGGGGTCGGTAGTAGCAACAGTGAGAAGCTATTACCGATCGTATATAGATTTTTACGATCGGTGATAGCTGGATAAAAATCGTTAATAGCTTCACAGACATTTTTGTGAGTCGGTATTAGCAACAATCGACTTCGTCGTTATATAAATTATTTTATACAGTATAGACCTTTATTCAGTAGCCTTTAACATAGAAAATATAGAGTTTACACATAATACAAACGTAAAAAAATAAAAACGTGAATCTGAGAGCAATCAGCATCCTTACAAATGATGGTTCATTTTGAAATTGCCTTAAGGGGGTCGGTAATACCTGCGTTTACCTTAAGTAATCGCATGTCGTATTGTAACATTCTTTACAGCGGTTTTGACCGGGTTATGTATGAAATTATGTATGGGATTTAAAGAAAAAGAAATGCAGTTTTTAATTAATATAAAATCGACGCCATGGTTGCTAAGAACAGATTTTCCTATCTCTTGTAATTTTCATTATCTCCCTACTGACCCATTTGGACTGATCACCCGGTAGATAGGTAGGTATATACCAGATGCAGAACCAGATAGATCAGGTGATGAAAATGTAGTTTATTACCTTGAATCAAAGTAAAGAATTGTATGCAACTTAAGAAACAATCATAAAAAAAACAAGGACCTGCCATATTTGTTTTATAGCTAGATACTATTGCACAATCATTTAAAACTTTATAGATACGAGGAGAAGTTGATTCTAAAGTTTGCCTCCCCCGCGACGAAAAAAGACAGGCCATTAAAACTTGTTTCACCGAAAACATGCTCCTCTCAAAGTATATTTTTCAAAAGAGGTTTCCTCAACATTCGCCAATATTAAACTTAATGCGAGTATTATAATATCTTCCACTGGACTTCTACGAGGTATTCTACTTTGATGACAAATATTCCGTTTTCAATTAGGTTATCATCATCATCATCATCATCATTTCAGCCACAGGACGTCCACTGCTGGACACAGGCCTCCTCAATAGATTTCCACATGGACCGGATAGCAGCGACCCGCATCCAGCGAGTTCCCGCAACTCTAACCAGGTCGTCCGACCACCTTGCGGGTGGTCGTCCTACACTGCGCTTGCCGGTACGTGGTCTCCACTCGAGAACCTTTCTGCCCCAACGGCCATCGGTCCTTCGAGCTGCGTGCCCCGCCCATTGCCACTTCAGCTTGCTTACCCGGTTTACTATGTCGATGACCTTGGTTCGTCTACGAATCTCCTCATTTCTGATTCGATCTCGTAGACAAATCCCCAAATTCAAATCATCAAATTAGGTTATACCTATTGAGGATTGTTATTAAAATTATTTTGACAGATACCACCACATTCCTCACTAAATTATTCGTCTACGGTTTAAATAGAATCTGTTGGAAACGGATATTCAGAAAATGGTGAAAAATTTCCTTCTCTCTCTCTTGAAGATTGTTCTTTGACTACGACGCCTACACCTGCCGTAAGACGAGGCCACAGACCACCCCCACTAGACGGAGCATGTAAGGCGACCCGTAGGCGACCCGCGCGCACCAACGATATGGTACGGCAGAACATTAAAGTATCAACACGGCGGCCACCGTTTAGTTGCGTCCATGTTTATGAGGTCTCTCTACACTACTTAACACTACAATTTACCATGTTATTTATTTAATTTCTTTTTTCGTTGACGTACGCATGGATCATAAACAAGGACGCAACTAAACGGTGGCCGCCGTGTTCATACTTTAATGTTCTGCCGTACCATATCGTTGGTGCGCGCGGGTCGTTTTACATGCTCCATCTTTGATTGAGCGAAGCTTAGCTCATTGTCCACTCAACCCTACACGCAAAGCCTGTCATTTTGACTTATGCCATACTCTGTGACACGTCAGTCGGCTACAACTGCGGTAAGAAGAGGCACATTGATTGAGCGCCGCCGAGGCTTAGCTCATTGTCCACTCAACCCTACCCACAAAGCCTGCCAATTTGACTTATGCCATACTCTGTGACACGTCAGTCGGCTACAACTGCGGTAAGAAGAGGCACATTGATTGAGCGCCGCCGAGGCTTAGCTCATTGTCCACTCAACCCTACCCACAAAGCCTGCCAATTTGACTTATGCCATACTCTGTGACACGTCAGTCGGCTACAACTGCGTTAAGAAGAGGCACATTGATTGAGCGCCGCCGAGGCTTAGCTCATTGTCCACTCAACCCTACCCACAAAGCCGGCCAATTTGACTTATGCCATACTCTGTGACACGTCAGTCGCCTACACCTGCCGTAAGAAGAGGCACATTGATTGAGCGCCGCCGAGGCTTAGCTCATTGTCCACTCAACCCTACCCACAAAGCCTGCCAATTTGACTTATGCCATACTCTGTGACACGTCAGTCGCCTACACCTGCCGTAAGACCAGGCACATTGATTGAGCGCCGCCGAGGCTTAGCTCATTGTCCACTCAACCCTACCCGTAAAGCCTGCCAATTTGCCGCTTCACAGACACTGCCTTTTATTAATCCCGCCGCGACGACCTTTTGTGTGCAGATTACACAATAAAAACACGAACGGAGTCGGTAGGTACTTTTATAAGAAATATAAATGTCAATATTACACGGACACTGAATTCAGTAATTGTGAATTGTAGAGGGTCTGTAACATCTAGCTAGACATAATAGTCGAGACTATAAAATTCTAAACATCACTACTTTACAGCCAATCGCCAATACTCAAGCTGGGTGGATTATTGAAGAAAACATGTTTTAAATAAGTAATAATTATTAATTCCTAGGTAATACCTTGAGTTATGGACACGGATGTTAAATGCGTGCATGTCTCGCTTGGCGCAATCTTTGTAACGCAAGATCTGGCGACCGATGCTTGGGACAAATGGCGGAAACTGGTGTTGGATGGGCGTAAGATCTTAGATGAGGCATGGTTTAGGACTCTCACAACCCAGGATGTCAAAAGACATATCAGCTCGGCCCTTGCTCACCGCGCGCAGGCCAGTCTTACATCTGCCAAGTCTGTGGTCGCGTGTGCTTGCATAGTCATGAAAAGCGTTGTTTTTGTTTAGAAATCTACAAAATTTCTTCGTGTATTACTAATAGCCCTACCACTATAATTTAAAACAAAGAGGTTTAAAGTACTTTAAGTTTAAATTAACACTTTCACCTTTGCCAGTCATCTGAAATAGCATACCTACTTAAAGTAAAATATAATTTATTATTAACTGCGCCACAATCAAGTGTTTTGTGTTACCAAATTGAAGTCACCATGGTCTTACCTAAATGCTTATACATTATGTGCTTACTTTATTTTATGGCATTTATTTATACGACCCGGATCCACTTTTAGATTTTATGTTTTTCTTTAAATAGAAGAAGGTCCCTTATTTGTTAGGTGAGGCAAAAACAGTCTATAAATAGCTCAATATTAAAACGTAAACATGTAGTGAGGGAAAATGTGTTTCATTAATGTAGTAATGTCATACAAAATATGGCCATCCAAGTGACTAATTGGAGGGAGCGGAGAGGCCGGTTGCAACAAAAGACCCAGTAGCGTCAAGTGGTCGCCGACGGCCACTTGGCGACGTACTTAGGTGCTATTTCATATTGCTGTTTCTGCGGCCTGCCCGTCATCTCACGTCTACGTTATTTCCCTCGCGTATACAACTAATCAACAATTATATACTTAGTCTTTTATTCCTCTCTTTACCTTATTATTTAGTATATGCATTTTCATGAGAATTATTATATACTTTTTCTCTTTCATATTGTACATGTTGCGTGGTTTGTCTACCATTTACTCATACATTTTGTTTATCACTCATTTACTCAAAGGTTAACTGATAAGTTCGCCTTTGTACATACCTTTTCTTTTAAAATGTACTTCATATTAAATTTGTGCACGCATACTTTCACATATATTTTTACGTCAATTATCGGAACTCTTTATTTATATATTTCTAAATCATAAATGTTATTTTATCCGCATTATTTGAATTCAATTAAAAGTTCATTTAGCGGTAGCGAGCGGCGAAGCGCCAGAACCGAACATGTTTTTTAACTAAATAAGTTTATCTGATTTTGAATAGTTACCACCATGAAAAACAATATTTTGAGTTCAAATGTTTAATAAGAAAATTATGATAATTGTCTGTTATGAAGAAAAAAATTGACAGTATTAATAAAAAAAATACATGATGACTGTATTTTATGAGTTCCGTTGGTAGTAATAAAATCTTGAAATGTGACTATATTTTGAACACAAATCGATAGTAAAACAAAAAAATACGAATACGATTTTTATGAGAGCTAATATGGACCTCATGTTTTTCGTGTCCAATAAAGTGATATATACCTACCTAATCTCAGTACGTATCGAAGAAAAAACTTTTCCAAAGTAACGACGGAGTACGATCAAGCGTATTTTGTTGAATGATTGCCAACATCAACCAAGTTAATAATTACCTGTTCGTCTAAACTTTCGAGATTGTTTTGTATTTTATATGAAACCTCGACTATGAAGCGAAATTGATTACTTACCTTTGTTTTCATCAAAGCTTTAACTTTGTTTCTCTCCACTGATTGAAAAAGTTATTGACTATACATAAATCTACATTGTTTGGCGTAAATTTGAACACCAATTAGCTCATGAATATTAAACTAGATCTCTGGATATTCGTGCAATTTTATCATTTAATGGCTATCATTTTAGAACGATTACGAAGTTTTATTACCCGAATTATTTCTTAGTAATCTTGCTCCTGAAGTGTAGAGCAGCAAGCCCGGGTAGAACGCGAGGGCAACGGAGAATTCATAGAGCCATAGTTTGGCGCCGCGGCCGATGTCTCCGAACCCATACGCTACTGTGCTTATGGCTATATTCACCCTGTGACAAAAGATACATCATAATGTAACAAAATCACGTCCTTATCATTTAATAATCGATAAATATTTTGAGAATATGTAAAGTATGAATAGGTAGTACATAGGCGCGAATTATCGAACCGAAAATACCTATAGTCAAATTACACATTTTAATTTGATTAATTGACAGTGTTTTATCTTATAACACAATTTGTAACTGAGTCATATATTAAATAATTTACTGTAGGTATGTTTAAACAGGACGAAGATAAAAAAATCAACTGCAAATATAAGAGGTCTTATACATTTTAGAATGTTTTTTTTTTATTGTGACAAATATATTAGGTGCTTTGGGGTATATTCGACATATTTTTAGGCGAGTGTAGAGTATGTTAGGGTTTGGGCTCGTAAGTAAGAACCTCAGAAGTATTCCTTCCAAGTAATGAAATGAGATCTTTACGAAATTGGATATATTCATCAACGCTTTGTGAAAATAGCGTTGTAATATGTTGCTTGAATTTGGAAATAAATGTAAATAAAAAAATAAAATATTTTGAATACCATTTTTTAAGGAGTGGGTAATTTCGAAAGCAAGTTGGGTAATTTCGAAGGTTTGTAGAAATGGTTTTTATGCAATATGAGTTTAAGAATCATATTTCTTTTTAGTTCTAATTTACCCCCTCAAAAAATCCCGCTGATTCACGGTAAAGAACTTTTTTTTTGTTTAAAACACAAATTATTTTCGAGTTTCTCCCGCGCTGTGATCAGTCATCGTCATCATTGTTTTTTATAAAATAATGTTTCTTTTATGTGTTTAATAATCTATAAATTTGCATTTAGAGAATTCAATAACTCATTTATGAAGGAAACATTAGTCTTACTCTGATAATGGACTGGAAAACCTAGTTTGGGGTTATTTCGAAAGTATTTTTTTTCGAATTTCACCCGTGGGATAAATTCGATTGCTTCTTTTAAACTACAGATCTATCTGTAGTAATGAGTACAGCATAACGGTCTACCGTTATGCTGTACTCATTATTACGACAAAAATGACAATGTAACGTAAAAAAAAACGAACAATGATTTAACTTAGCAGGTTCCCGAGTTATGTGGTATGGGATAATTTGAAAAGTCCTCATAAGGCACTAAATCGCACTATTTTTATTTAATCGACCGCAACACACGTGCACTCACGACTAGCGACACGAAGTGAACTGAAGCGGGGGAGCAGATAAACATGGCGTCTTGACAAGCGTTGCAAGCGTAGTAATTGTTCTCAGTTTAGTAGATATGTGTGATTTTCGAGTTATCCCCATTTTCGACTTTACCCCAAAGCACCTGTTGATAATTTTAACCAATTTTCCCTGAGTTATAGATAGAAACATAGCTATTTAATGCTTTCATTGCGCGGAGTCGAAAATAAGTTGAAAAACAAGTTTTTTGCGTTTGTCTTTGAGTAGTTTTTGAAACAAAAATTATCAATGAAATATTCAAACTGTAGGTTTCAAATATATACCAATAAATCGCAATAGCCCTGTTCTAAGTAGTGACATTGATAATTATATGTTAAGAAACATGTTTGATTATAGAAAAAAATGTCCAATACAATCAGCATTTATGAACGGATAAGAAGACTTAAACAAACTTTAGAAATAAGTAATCAAATTAAATAGAAGGACTCAAATAGTTAGAATATAAGTAAAACCCCTAAGTTATACACATATTGTAGACATACCTAATAAAAAATAAAAGCTCAAACAGTTAATCATTCTGTACGCAAATGAAAGTAAAAACTGATTATGGTATACGATCTGTATACTTAATAGAAATATACGTCAGTTTTAGTGATATAAATACGCTAGTTTGTAAAATTAGTCTGTTCGACTCAGTGGTCAATGATTGGGGTAATCCATATAACCGCCATGCCAGTCACGTATCTTCTATTTCTATGGGGCGGGTGGACGCAGACTCCCGAGTTAACTTACGTGCCACGTTCCACGAGGTCGTAAATGACTGTGTCAAATAATAGCACCAAGAGTATCACGACGAATATGTGATATATCGCTCTTATGTGGAGGGAGGTCTTTATAAGAACTGTTAGGGGAGATTCTCTATGTGTGAACTCCGGATCTTGCTTCTTTTCGGCTTCATGTGCGATTGTTCCATTCGGTGTAGATCCACGCATGCGTTGTCGTATGTTGTTTGTTTCTTCCATTTTCATAGGTCAACCTGGAGAGAAAATATTTTCGTTTTAATATTTTTGTTTTCGTTTCAGAATGAAACGAAGTCATTCTTATTTTCAGGTAAAGGGGTGATGACCAAAAAGTTTACCACCTTAACTCACTCAATTAATATTTGTATCAAAGTCTCCGTTGTGCGACGACAGTTAACCTTCCTAGAACCAAGAACGTACCTTAAGGTACTATTTTAAGGTTCCTTATTGTATCGTTAATTTTTGTCACACAACGGAACTTATTCCAATCGCTTTTTTCCTCGTTTTGTATGTCTAACTACGCCTTAATTTTATCAATTTTTTTGGTCCCAACCCAAATACCTATATTATTACTATATGAAGCGAAGGCGACGGCGAAGAGGTGCAAAATCAGTTGTGCTATTTCATAACTTTACTAATATGTGATGACGTTATGAACGTTACTCATTTATTAGTTTCTCCTCGCCGCCCCCGCAGCTTCATCTCTCCGCGGGGTTAGTTACTGGTAGTAGGTACTGCACTCCATGTACACGATGATTTTTAATCTATAATCAGGTACCAACTTTTCTAACTCGGTAATTGATGGCGGTCACGTAGAAATCGTATTTACGTAAAAAACTTGAATTTTTTATGATATTCTTTATTTTGAAACTATTTTTTTTCTTAAATTCCTTGCCACCATACCAATCTGTATCTGTGAGCTAATGAGCTTACCTCTTGAATAATGAGTATGAGTAATAACTTGTCATTGTCATTACATAAACAAAGTCGTAGGAAATTTCGTTAAATTTCCCGCCGATGGCACTTGACGTATTAGGTATCGTACTTCAATGTAGGATGACCATGTATCCAGTGGTTATTAATTTAATTATGTTTTAACTTTTTTAATGAAACAGTGAGGTTATTGCGTGAGAATTCGCCTATTAAGTTTAATTTTAACTGGATATTAATATTTATCTACTCCTGATCACCGATTAAGAATCATCGTGTATACAAGAAAATTAAATCAAAAATAATATCAGCGGTTCTTAAACATCCCTATACTCATAGCAGTAGTTCTCAAATGATCCTATAAAACAGTGGCTCTTAAACATTCCTATAGAGAACCAGGGGCCCAATTCGAGAATGCCGTTGGAGCTCCATTAGATAACAGTTATATCGCCATTGAACTGTCATTTAAATGCGATGAGCTTAAAAGTGACATATCTCATCTCAATTTTGGAAATACGAAGGCGATAATGATTGTCAAAAATCTTATTCATGTATATAAATTTCTGTTTTGAACGAAACGTAACGGACCAATTTCACGTACTATGCGGTCAATTTAAAGTATGCGCCTGTTATTTATGCCGTCACATACAAAGGAAACGAAAATTTTGCGCGTCCGAATTGACGAAGTTGCGATATCGCCACTTGTCAAGTAGGCACACGTCAAAAGTGACGGATGGCGATGAAAATGAGAGATCTCCATTATATTTCTAAAATTGGTCGAATACCCCCCCAGTTCGTTTCCTTTAGAGCATCGGTTCTCAAATTTTCCTTAATAGTAGCGGTTCTCAAACGTTTTTTAACATTAGGTACTTAACAGGGGTTGTCAGGTTGATAGGTAAATATTTTTTTGTCCTCTCGCGGCTCTGCTTATTAAGGGGACTTGGGGCCCAATTTGAGAACCGCTGGTATAAATAAAGCAGTGTATGTTCATGACTAGGCCTACGTCACTCGTGTGATTTTATCCATAAAACCACACTCATGATAGGGAAGGGCCTTAACCCTCATTATGTAACAGTTGCACTTAGTTCATTAGAACTCACAACTAGACCAATGTTGTTATTTTAAGTGCACCCGTCCTCTGGTGTCCTAATTCAACTGTACGCATTGAGTTGGATTATAGATATATTGACGTTGGGACTATTAGAGTTAGATAAGTCGACGTAACCTTTCACATTCGATAAACGTGTCCGGAATAGTCATAATAAATAACTATAGATTTTATGAATATAAAATGTTAATCGATATGCTTATGAACTGATTATTTTTATTAGAATTTCACTAAAGAGGTATTAACTTTTTTTAAAGACGTGCCTATTTAATATTGAGTAGGTAATAATTAATATATAGCGATACCTTAGAGCACAATCGTACTAACTTTTCGGAAAAAGTAGTTGCAATTAGGACGTTAGTGCATAACTCTATGTGGTATAATTTTCATTGGAGAAATAATTGTAATTAGTACGAGCTTGAACTAAATGTATCGATAGATAAATAAAGTATCATACTTATTTATTTTTTAAACGATCGTGAAACCAATCCTATCAAAACATGTTTTGTTTAACATATAGGTTCACAAAACGTATGCGGTGTGTATTGTACGGAGGATTGTTTTTATTTTTTGACGTTTGTCTTACTATTACCTAATGGAAAGGGAAGGCACAGTCTAAGTTAGAACACGCTTTGCTTTGAAAATATTAGTCGTAGATCAATGTAATGGATGAAATGGATATCATAAACAAAATCTTAATTTCCGTTAAGCTTGACCTAAAAAAAAACAGTGCAGATGTTTGGATATCCAAAGCCTTCCAGCTGTTCTCGCCTAGAGGTCGCATTTGTCAACCAATTCTCAAAAATTTTGTAAGTAGGTAGGTTTCCGATTCAGCTAGTTATTTCAAAATGGCGGAGTTATGGGGGTTGATAACGTAAAAAAATACAAATTGCAACAAATTCGAAACAAATTCACGAGAACCACTGATTTTCTATGTTAGCTATTTGTATAATAATAAATAAAATAGAGGTTAAACGTCCAAACAAATTAAGATCCCATAAAACCGCCATTTAAAAAAATTACCTGTAGGTACTTAACAACATAAAAGTGCAATAAAACTTCAGCTTCCTCTGATTTAGTACTTTTTTTCGTGACTGGGGTTAAAGCCATTGCAAAGGTATTCCTCCGTTTAATGGGAACCGATTTAAGATCGTTAATGGTATTTAACCTCACGAGTGCTAAGTTCAATAAATAGCATTAAAGTGTTTTGATAAAATGTTGAACATGTTACAACAACATGTCCCGCTATAATTAAATTTGTTACGATAATATACAATCTGTCGGTACAATATTCCAATATGAAGAATAGACATATTTTTTACTTTAACAACGTTTAGTGTTAGTTCATTAATGTTTATATTTTACTTACATTCACATTATTCAACAACAGAATTGAGTTACACTCAATTTTTCACATAAAAGTCACGTCACTTGCGTTGCAATACACTATAAATATTACTTAGTTATAAGTGACGTGTATCCCGCGTCCCAGTGCAGTGTTTACTACAGAATCACTAATACTATGATCGCGCTGTCATTTTATTTATCACTCACTACAAAATGGGCGAAAAGTTAATGACTATCAATCTGCTTCGGCAAAGATAATTCTTATCGCAGTTTTCACAATCGATGATTTTTTTCGACGATATATAAATAGAGAATTTGTTATCTATTATTTTTAATTCACATTTAATAGTTCCACTTCAGCTTTGCGGTCTTGGCACCTACGTCTACAACGCGTGTTTTGGAACGCAGTTCGGTATTTCTTTCGGTCTTTCTTCGGTCTTTCGGCTGGACATGTCTGCCGCATGCATCCGGAACGATGGGCCAGAATAATCACCGACTGGACACCGCAAGGTTACCGGAGCAGAGGCAGACCGAAGAGAAGATGGCGGGATGACCTGGATGCATTTAGTAACGAGTGGAGGGACCATGCAGCCAATAGAGACGAGTGGCGCAAGAGAGGGGAGGCCTTTGCCCAGCAGTGGGACACAATTATAGGCTAGTAAAAAAAAAAAATAGTTACGCGTGATAATGTGCAACTTTAACCTCGTGGTATTCATTACATACCTAGGGCGCTGAATTTGTGAATGATCGCAAGTGTTTGTAAATATGCGATCTGGGGCTTAACGAATTACCGCCCGTGGTTTGTCTAAATCTTACGCCCTGCCTTGGCCAGGAAGCGAAATTTTCTCCCAGGAAGTCCCACTTACGGCCCCGGGTGACGTATATGTGTTTTGTATATCTTTCAAGAACACTGAATATTTTTGGGATGAAAAGGTAATCTCTATTCATATTTATTTTCCAGGGAAAATAAATAAAAAATAAATAAATAAATATTAAGGGACAATCATACACAAATCGACCTAGTCCCAAACTAAGCAAAGCTTGTACTATGGGTACTAGACGACGAAATACATGTTATTTTCATTCAACACACGACGTCATAAGGCTAAACTACGTGGAGAAACGTACAAATTCACGGACGGCACGATGACGTGACCTGGAACGTTGCGTTAACGTGAGGATCCGAAATTGAATTGTTAATCTTCCTAGATAAGGGTAATGTTGGTTTATAAATGATTTATTTTCACTTCACGTTGTGTTTGTCTTCGTGAGAAAAATAATTATTTTAACACGTTCATTACGGCATCGGGTCGAATATATCCGATGTAGAACTTCCTCCGGTGCGGGGAAGAAATTGCTGTTCCATCCGCTGGTGCGAGATAGATATCTCTGGCACTTTGCACGAGTAAAAAAGGGACAGTTAGTGATTTGAAAATGTTTATTCGAATAGAGGTAATTTACGCTAAAAGAAGTCATTGGATCTTTTCGATCCCATGTCGACCAGAACGAAACTATTTTCATCTAGTACGGCTATCGGGTCTTAAAGATCCGATGCCCGGTGACCCGATGGCCGCACTAGATGAGAGCCTAGTTGAGCTAGTGCAGCCCAAGTGTATAGATGGTCGCGCAAAAAAAGGTGTACTTAGATAGTTGTTAGTTGCAGTGAGAGATAACGTGAATTATCCATCATGAAGCGGTCGAGGAAAATGTTGTTTATGTTTGAAAAAAAAGGAAAACGAACATTAATATGATACCAAGACTTTTCTGTCGCGAATAAATATATCACATAAGTTCAACATGTCGTCATAAATAATATTAAGATTATTTAATTAAAAAACTAGTCATGACCATAAAGGCTATATTATGTATCCCATAAGTCTTGTTATCATATTAAAATTAATAACTTTCGATATCGATATTTTATTTCTACTCGCAACACTAAAAAAATATCGATAATGTAAACAATCAGTGCGGATATCGGGTCTAAAAGATCCGACAAATTGTTCTTTGTTTTGAAATAAAATCATAAAGTGAATCTACCTGCGTTTTGAAGACTGAATAGGTTGACTATGTTGTTGTTTTAAATACATATTCATGAGTCATCATAATTAGGGTTCCGTAGTCAACTAGGAACCCTTATAGTTTCGCCATGTCCGTCTGTCCGTCTGTCCGTCCGTCCGTCCGTCCGTCCGCGGCTTAGCTCCGTGATCATTAGTAGTAGAAAGCTGAAATTTGGTATAAGTATGTGTATGTATAACGCCGACAGAACGGTAAAATAAAAATTCAAAAATTTTATTTTTTTCGGGTACCTCTCGAACACCTAAAGTGGGGGTGAATTTTTTTTTTCTTTTCAACACTGGTGTGTGGGGTGTCGTTGAATAGGTCTTGTAAAAATAATAGGGGTCTCCTAACATTATTTTTTGATAAAGTCAGCAGTTTTGTAAATATTCGCTCCGAAAACAAAAAAAATAGTGTCCCCCCCCCCTCTAACTTTTCAACCACGGGTCAAAAAAAATCGGAAAAATTCATGTAAATGAAACCTTATCAGTACTTTCAATGAAAACTATATTGAACAAAATCGGTCGAGCCGTTTTTGAGTAATCGCCAAATTTCATATTTTTTCTTTAGAAGGATGTAAATTGACTTCCAGAAGGTAAATAAGTGATTACAGTTTCTAGGGCGTTTACGACCTTTTTATAGAGCTTAAAATCTTTCTTAACTTAAACCTTGGGATTAAAACAGCAATTTATTGCGAAGGATGAGCAATTACGGAACCCTACACTGAGCGTGGCCCGACATGCTCTTGGCCGGTTTTATTACGTATACAATTACAATTAAACAAGAGCATACCCACCGGATCTTTTTGAATTATTTACCGTAGTGAACGTGTTAAAAAATTAAATAACAATATAGGAAAGCAGTAGCCACACACACAACAACAGGAATTTATTAAACAAACAAGCCGAATAAAACACAAGTATCAACAGCAGAGGTTTTGTTCCAATAAAATAAAGCAACCCGTTGGGAATCTGATTTGTTGATAAGTCTCGGGGATTAAATGATTGTAAAATTTTAAGTTATGAATGCTTTAAAAGTTATTGAGTAACTCGTGTCAAATTGCCTTACTCTGGGAATTTATGTAAAAGATTTTCTCAGCTGAAAATCTTGCGTGTAAAACCCAATAGGGCAGGTATCGGGAATTAAATCGTTATTTTGGGGGTTTAAATCATGCATCATCATCATCTTTATTCTGAGGTATATTAAATTATTCATTTTTATTCAATGGGTAAAATCTCGAAACATGCCAAAGTGCATGTATTTTGTCTGAGTTTAAAGAGAAGTAAAAAGTTTGCAAATCATGCAATATTAAAGCTAATAGACCTGAAACGTCTCAAATAACTTTTTGAGCAACAATCAACAGATAACCGAAGATACGTATAATAAAAACTGTTATTGTATAAAACAATTGAAGCGGGTTAATGGTCACGACGGGAGTGCGTTGCATGAAGATCTAGGTATAAAACATATTATACAATGTAATGTCATGTAAATAATTTTATAAAATATTTTATTTATTATAAACACACGTTTCGTTCTCACTTGAATAAATCTTTAAAATAATTTACAATATAAAAATGCTTTATTGCAATAATTCTAATAACGCGATCTCTTTCAGAAAACCTTTAATAAGTAGTAAAATTGATCAAAAATAAACTACACATTGATGACATTGAGTAAGTGTTGCAAACGGCGATGGGAACACAAAATAAATACCAGCAGCTAAACAAGTATAGTACTTATGTTTTGATTGCTTTTTTAGGGTTCCGTACCTCAAAAGGAAAAAACGGAACCCTTATAGGATCACTTTGTTGTCCGTCTGTCCGTCCGTCCGTCTGTCAAGACCCTTTTTCTCAGGAACGCGTGGAGGTATGAAGCTGAAATTTATATCAATTACTCAAGTCTACTGTCCCTTGAAGCTGTGAAAAAATCAAACTTCTAAGCCAACGCAATCAAAAGATACAGCCGTTTATGCCGCAAATTTTCGACACTTGCAAGGGAATCAAAACCTACAGGGTGCTTCCCGTGAACTCAGAATCTTGAAATTTGGTACGAAGCAACGTCTTATAGCATAGATAAAGGAATAATTACGAAAACCATATTTTTTTTTTTAATACCTAACTTTGCACCTAATTTATATGGGGCGCTATACATACCAGGTGCAAACTTAACTTAACCACTTAGGGATGGAAAGTGTTTGTACGGAACCCTCGGTGCGCGAGTCCGACTCGCACTTGGCCGGTTTTTTAATACTAATTGCACTGATCGAGTGTTACGTATTTTACTAGCCTTATATTACCATTTAAATAGTACTGGTCATTCCCGTCTTTTATTCACACGACTCTTTTACCTTCGGCTTCACTTTGCTGATGATATAGTTGCGTTTCATTTTGTATGTTGTTGTCAAAGCACTAGCAGTCTCATTTGCACTTAGGTATATACCTGACGGAAAATTACAGAAACTTTGTCACTTATTTGAGACGTGCGTGGCACTGTAGTGCAGATAGTGACGCCATCTCCTTTTTGGTGTGCCCATAGTCCGATACCCAACTTGCGTGTTTAGTCCTGTTGCTGTCTGGATCACTTCTCCAGACTCATGTGAATAGGTGTATTTTATTAGATAAAATAACTCAAAATTAAATTAATTAATTAATTAATTTAATAATTAATAAATGATTAATTAATTAATTATTATTATCCTTTTCCGTATTGCATCCGCGACAGTATGAATGAATATATATTCACAATGA
This sequence comes from Apotomis capreana, assembly GCA_947623375.1. Taxonomy (NCBI): domain Eukaryota; kingdom Metazoa; phylum Arthropoda; class Insecta; order Lepidoptera; family Tortricidae; genus Apotomis; species Apotomis capreana. The sequence goes on along the minus strand of OX392506.1, from coordinate 12,165,985 downwards.
TTTTGACTATGTCAACAGAAGGTAACGAAACACGTTAATACATTTTAAGTATATCTACGTGTTTTACTCATATACCTATATAAAAACAAATGAACTGTGTTTTAAAGCACTTATTAAAAGGCTTGCTGGAAGAAAAAAACTGGGTTATTCAATTATTCACGCCTAAACGGAAATGCATTGTGAACGGGTCGTCCTTGCCGCCTTTTGTCATGTTCATCGGAAAGGCTCTTAAATATTAAATAGGTCCCAAACATGAAAAGACTTGCCTACATAACAGGGCATAGTACAATATCCTCAAAGAGCAATACAGTCTATTCGTTCATACTCGTCTAATTGATACAACAAGATTATAACCTTAAAGTATAACTTTTCTTGCAAAATTGCAATATTCATAAACGAAGTACCTAAATACTGAGACACTATTTTAGATATCACGCTGCCAATTTTATAAATGAATTGATTTACTTGCCTCAATTATGAGGTTAGAATTTTGTTTATAAAATGGGACAAGTAAGATCAATTTAAAATTTTACTATCCTACAAAGGATGATACCTCAGGATTATACCTATCAATAAAAATCGCTCACGGGCAGACTAAAATGATAACTTATTGTCTTACGTTACAAAGTGTAGGCTATTATTCTTTATACAGATTTATTAAGGTCATCTAAAGGTAAATTATTACGTAATGAAAAGAGAATTCATTTTAGTCCGGGCTATTCACTTGTATTATACAGTTGAGTTTAGTCGTAAAGTTGAAAAACTTTGTATATGGTAAAGGTCACCAAGCTGTTTGCTACGTGCATATAGAATTCCACTATTCCCTTTGCGTTCTATATTTAAATTCCATTTTACTTTGTAAGCGGTTTCATTTACGAGCAGAACCCGTCATGTGCCATACGTTCTACTTTCGACGCGTTTCACATCATGTTCCACACAGGGATCGTTACCGGTATTAATAAAAATTTAAATATCTTTCAAATATAGCGTTTTTTTTCAAATGCCACAAAATAAAATTTCGATATTGGTATAGAAGTTACAAATTAGCCCACTAAAATATAAAAATGTGTTATTATAATCGAAATTGGATTACGGGATTTTGTATGGAACCGAATACCGGTAAGTATGTGATCCCTGGTTCCACATACCCATTTCACCCAAATTGCCAACCCGTCCACTTATGATTAGTTTTATCTGCATTCCTATTTACTTGGTCCTCATTCCCATTCCAACTCGTCCATAAATGATTCATTTTTTCCACATTCCAATCACATCCACAATCCCAACTTGTTCCACATAACCATTTTATCCACATTCACATAATTTCGTTCATATTTCCATCTCGTCACATTCTTAACATAAGTTGGGACTGTGGACAAGAAGGAAGTGGATTTTTTTTTTTTTTTTTTTTTATGTCATAGGGGGCAAACGAGCAAACGTATCGCCTGATGGAAAGCGATTACCGTCGCCCATAAACACCTGCAACACCAGAGGAGTCACAAGTGCTTGCCTACCCGGAGGACGAAGATAGAATGCCTCTATGCTAGTAATTTCACGGGCTATCTTACCCCCACACCGGAACACAACAATGCGAACATTGCTGTTTGGCGGTGGGTTAGCAGGCAAGACGGTAGTAACAATCCGGACGGACCCTGCACTAGGCCCTACTACTCCAAAACGATATTTTGAATCGGCATGTGGCCAAGATGGGTGTGTGGACAAAATGGGAATGTCGATAATATAGGAATATTGACGAGATACGAATGTGGACAAAATAGGAATATTGGAGAATGTGGCCAAGATGAAAATGTGGACACTCTCTACGATCTAGGAAGTGGACAATTTGGGATTTGTATGTGAACGGATGTAGTAAACCCTAACGTTTTAACGGTTCCGTGCGGACCTCGATAGTAACACCAGTTAACCAGCAAACGCATTGTTTGTCGGGGTTGATAGTCAAACGATAATGTTAAGATAACATCAATGTTGCACATCAACCAAGAAAAACAACGAATGTAATAAAAAAAACAATTACATTTTATTAATGTTTACATACAGATAGCAGTCAAGATGCGTCGGGTCAAAAAGGTACAACGGCCTATGAACTTTGAAGTGCCCTGTCCTGGATTCAAATCCCGGCAAGGCTAAACGTTTATCTCACGAACACAAATGTGACTTATGTTGAATAATATAAGCGTCTTCATGCCTACTTGAGATTGATTTTAAGAGTAGGTCGAATTGTGTCAGATAGATCAAATATCAAGACGAATTCACTTAACCGCGCTAAAAGCCTAGAAACTAGCATCACGGACTACTGCACCAGCTTTCGCCATATATTGGAAAACTCTTTTTCTCAAACATGCAATGAAATATTGTCTTTACGTTCCTTATAATAGGCTCGGAAGTATCGCTTTTTGGGCGCAACAACTCGAGAGGACTGTAAAAGGATTTCATACTGCTTTTCACACAGCTGGCTGGTTTGACAAAAAGCAGCAGGTTTTGTTTTTAAAGGTTGGTTGTTAGACTAAAATGTCCTATTTGTCAATTAAGAAAATGTTGTTCTTCGAAGTATATTTTTTTATTTCATTGTATGTTTGAGAAAAGCACTATACATGCCTCGTCGTGAAAACGGATTCCCGGCCTCGTATCACTACCCGGCCTCGCTCGCACGCTCGCTCGGCCGTATATACCTACTTGGCCGGAAATCCTCATTTTCCCGGCCTCTGATGTAATGTACTATTGTTAGGTGCGCGTTCTTTGCGTTGGTCTGTCGCGATATCACGCTCGACTACTAATCACGTCACATTTTACACAAGCAACCAGTACCTACCTACGAAAAATGGGCAACCCTCTAGTCGCATAACAACTATTGTCTTAATATCGATTTTCATAACACTTTACGCATAAAGTGGCTGCCCATATTTTTTTTATGGCATCAATTGTACGATGTCATAATTTTTAACTGTCATAATTCCACTACGGCATAATTACATTACATTCATTGACTCATAATATTGATAATTATAATTATTTTAAGTAATAATTGCAAAAGTCATACACTTATCAAGTCATAATATTGATAATTCTCTTGACACCTCTCTTTCTCTGGGTACACGTCTTTCACAAGTCTTTATAAACTCTTGCAATTTTAATGTATGTCATATTAATGCTCAAAGCATTCCGTCCCACTATTCAAATCTTGTCGATACTTTTCAGTCTGATTTTATCCACGCAATCTTGGTCTCTGAGAGTTGGTTAAAACCTACGCTTGACTCAACATCCTATGCCCTTCCTGGATATATTTTGATCAGAAATGATCGAACTGGCAAAGGTGGCGGCGGTGTTGCCATTTACCTTAGAAGCTCCATTCCCTATAAAATATTATATTCCTCTCAGTCTCTTTATTCTGGCTCTGCAGAATGGATTTTCCTGGAGCTTGACATTAAAGGGGTTAAGGCTGTTCTGGGGGTAGTTTACTGTCCCCCTACTATCGATTATTTCTCTGACCTTGAAATTGTTCTCGAGTCTTTAAGTTCGGACTACACACATCACCTTGTAATGGGTGATCTTAACACTGATCTCTGCAAAGACTCCTTGGAACGTCGCAAATTGTCATCCGTGGTCACGTCTGTCAGCTTCTCTATTCTTCCATTGGAACCAACACACCATACTAAAACATCTGACACGTGGCTTGATGTAATTCTTACTTCCTCTCCGGATCTTATCGAAAAGCATGGTCAGTTATTGGCTCCCGGCTTCTCGCATCATGATTTAGTCTTTGCATCCTACAAAATCAAACCTCCTAAGTGTAAACCTGCTGTAATCTGTATGCGTAACTTTGCCAAGATAGATTCTGACGCTCTATTTAGTGACGCTAAGGCGATTGACTGGTCTCCTGTGCTCTCCGCCACGTCTACTGAGACCAAGGTGTCCTCTTTTAATGCTAAATTGTTAGGATTATTTGACAAGCATGCTCCATTACATACTGTAAAGGTCAGACGCCCACCTGCTCCTTGGATTACTGAAGGAGTACGTATGGCGATGCGTAAGAGAGACCGTGCTTTTAGAGTTTTTAAACGCGACCGCACTGACGAAAACTGGAACCTTTTTAAGACAGCCCGTAATCGCTGCAATCAGATGGTGCGTTCAGCGAAGCGGCGGTTTATTCATCATAATGTATCCTCTTCGTCTATGGCAGATGTCTGGAAATTTCTGAAGTCTCTTGGCCTAGGTAAACCTATCAATGGTTTCGATGGCAATTCCTTTTCTCTGAACGATTTAAACAGACATTTTTCTTCTGCCCTCTCCGTTGACAATCATATTAAATCCATCACTCTGTGCGATACTGCGTCTCTTCCGCTTCTTACTACTGGAACCTTTTCCTTTTCACCTACGTCTCAAACAGAAGTGAGAACTATAATAAAGGCAATTCAATCCAAAGCCGTCGGATGCGATGATATCAGTCGTTATATGGTTGTATCTGTTCTTGACTGTGTGCTTCCGATAATAACTGATATTGTCAACTCCTCGCTGCATAATGGCGAATTCCCCTTGCTCTGGCGAAAAGCTTTCGTAATTCCTCTGCCGAAAAATAGTAATCCCACTTCGCTCAGTAATTTTAGACCAATATCCATTCTCCCTTTCCTGTCGAAAATCGCTGAAGCGGTGGCTCATAAACAACTCTCACGGTATATTTTCTCTCACCAGCTCATGAGCCCCTTTCAGTCTGGTTTTCGGCCTAGTCACAGTACCGGTACTGCTCTTCTTAAGGTGACTGAGGACATCAGACGAGGCATGGAGGATCAATTGGTCACGGTACTAATTCTGATTGATTTCTCTAATGCGTTTAATACTGTCGATCATGACATTCTCCTTGCCCTTCTTGAACATCTTAACGTGTCACCTTCTGCCCTAAGTTGGTTTTCTGCTTATCTTCGAGGTCGTCAGCAGGCGGTTCGGGTTGACCGGACTTTGTCCGAGTGGTGTGACCTTGCCACTGGCGTACCTCAAGGAGGAATCCTCTCTCCACTCCTGTTTTCTATATTCATTAATTTCATTACCGCCGACATTCGCTCTTCGTACCATCTCTACGCAGACGACTTGCAACTCTACGAGCAGTGTAAAGTGATCGATCTTAATATTGCCATTGATAAGTTAAATTCAGACCTCCTGCACATTCAACAATGGTCCGAGAAATTCGGACTATTTGTTAATCCGTCAAAGTGTCAGGCTATCATCGTAGGTAGCTCCCGCCAGCTCGCCAAAATTGATCGCGATACTCTCACGCCACTAAGTTTCAACGGCATACCTATTCCTTACAGTTCGACCGTCAAAAATTTAGGTGTTCACCTGGACTGCACTCTAAGTTGGAGAACGCATGTTGCCGACGTTAGCAGGAAGGTTATGGGCTCTTTGCATGCTCTTAACAAACTTAAGCACTTTTTACCCATTAAAACCAAGATCCTGCTAGTTCAAACGTTAATTTCACCTATCATTGACTACGGTGATGTGTGCTATCCGGACCTAACCGAAGAGCTTCTGAACAAACTGGAAAGACTTCTCAACAACTGCATTCGTTTCATTTTCTGTCTCCGTAAGTATGACCACGTGTCTTCTTTCCACACTCAGCTCGGCTGGCTTCCTATCCGTCAACGACGTGAAATGCGAATGCTTTGCACTCTCTTCTCAATTCTTAAAAACTCGAATTCTCCTGAATACCTCAAAGACTTCTTCCACTATTATGGTCTAACTCTTAACCGCCAATTTCGCTCTTCTGGCAATCTATCTCTTTCAATCCCTTCTCACCGTACAGGTTTTATGTCCAACTCTTTTACCGTCCAAGTTGCCCGCCTCTGGAACCGCCTTCCCCTCAAGATCAAGCAAGCTCCGAACAAGGTAAATTTTAAAAAATCCTTGCGTGACCTCTTCAATAGCAGAATGGAGAAATCTTAGCATATCTGTTTTGCTTTTTAGTCAGTATTTATTTATATATGTATATATAATAAATATATGTATTTATCTAAGTATTTATCTATTAAAACCTATTTAAGTTAGTTGCACCGCCCACAACTTATCTGCTTTGCCCGATGGTTGACTGGTAGAGAATGCCCAATGGCATTAAGTCCGCCTTTTGTACGATTTGTTTTCATTTGTGCAATAAAGATTAAATAAATAAATAATTATAATTATTTTTAATAGGTCCGACTTGGCTTAGGTTAGGTACGACGACGAGCGAAGCGAGGAGGAGTGTTAGGTTGAACTGCGACCTTAACGAGCGAGCGAAGTTGTGTTGTATGCGTTTATAAAGTATGGTTACATTGGTTAATGAGTAACCAATTTATGACCATTACAAAGTATGCATAAATCATTTTAAGCGCATCAAGTTTATGCGCATAAATGTATGACTATTTGCAGTTATGCGTAATTATGAGTATGACGAATTCACGTATGCCTATCAAAAATATGACTTTAACTTTATGCAACCCGACCCCTAGGTACCCACGAAAAATACAGTTCTTATGCGACTTTTGCAAAGATCAAAATGCAGGGCCTTCTGTAGTGTGTTATTCTATTGCTAAACTAAAAAAAAAAACATAAAAGCGTCATGAAAGTTCATATCGGATTCAGAAATCACAATACGTTATCCTGAAGATAAATAACCAGAATAGGTAGCGATCGTAATAAAAGTGTCGAATTTATAGCTGATACAGCTTTACGGTTTTTTTTACGTCTGTTTATCATCCTATATTGCGGACTCGATAACAACGACAGAGTGTGCAATATGTGTATATTTATTCCTTTCAATCATACACTTTATGACACCTAATAAAATATAGTAGTACGTGACCCGTGACTGAGGGTTCCGTAGCACAATTTGAGGTGGTGTTATTTTGTTTTAAATCGCTAGAATGTGTCCGTAACTTTGTCCGCATTTTAAAATATAGTCACAACCCTCTTTTTTGATTTACCATACTCGAGTAAATAGTATCCTATTTGGTTATACTATAGTCATATACGTAAAAACATGTACGTAAAACGTTGGCATTTAGCACGAAGTCTGCAATTTGTACGGACTTTTTGTTTTAATAAATAAAAACGTTCGTCTAGACCTTTGCTTCAGTAATGTTAGTTATAACAGGGAAAAATAATTAAAGCACCTAGAAATTATTGCAAATACTTTGAACAGCCCTATTCAGTTTTTTTTTGTAAAATAGCCACCGAAAAATTTTGCTATCCTGGCTCATTCAAGAATTTTCTTTGTCCACCCATCACACCGAAACTGCCAAACCGATTTTGGTAATCGATTTTGTAGCTGAACGTTCAAATATGGTTATAGGACTTATAGGATACTTTTTACGCGAATATGGTAATTAAATAAATTGGGCAAGTGCGAGTCTGACTCGCGCATGAAGGGTTCCGTATATATATATAGGTATAAAAGTTTGTTGTATGGGAGCCCCCTTAAATATTTATTTTATTTTATTTTTAGTATTTGTTGTTATAGCGGCAATAGAAATACATCATCTGTGAAAATTTCAACTGTCTAACTATCACCGTTCTTGAGATACAGCCTGGTGACAGACGGACGGACGGACGGATGGATGGACAGACGGACGGACGGACAGCGAAGTCTCAGTAATAGGGTCCCGTTTTTACCCTTTGGGTATGGAACCCTAAAAAACACTGATAAAGTGGCTGCCACCTTTTACTATATTATAGTACACACAGAATTTAATTTCGATACGATAATTAAAAATAGGTTAAAGTTGTCTTTCAAGAATTCATTCCAATATTTGTTAGTTAGGTTGGTAGTTATTTACTAGTGAAGCTCATAATGCCAGTTAAAACACTACCGTTACAGTCAATACTTACATGCTTTTGTGGAAAAATGTAATGCAACATATTCTATAAATATATAAAAGAAGAAACTGACTGACTGACTGATTGACATATCAACGCACAGCCCAAACCGCTGGGTCTAGAGAGTTCAAATTTGGCATGTAGATTCCTTATAAGGTGTAGGGGTGCACTAAGAAAGGATTTTTCAAAACTCACCCCCTAAAGGGGTGAAATGGGGTTCCAAAGTTTGTATGGGGAAACAAGATTAGTTAGACCATTTTATTCGAAACTTCACAAGAGTATTTCTAACGATAAATGAGTAAACACGTGTTTCAGGTTTTTTGAAAATTCAACCCCTAAAATGGAGAAATGTGATGACAAAGTCTGAAAATCAGCATGGGTATTGTTTTTATGGTTTATCGGATCGCTGATTACGAAAACCACAATGATTTTAAAATCCAACGACGCGGACGTGAGTTACCATCTCCCCTGTTGGGGTGAAATGGGGTTGAAATGTCTAAACACTAAACCGCTGGATCTAGAGAGTTCAAATTTGGCACGTAGGTTCCTTATAAGGTGTAGGGGTGCACTAAGAAAGGATTTTTCAAAACTCACCCCCTAAAGGGGTGAAATGGGGTTCCAAAGTTTGTATGGGGAAACAAGATTAGTTAGACCATTTTATTCGAAACTTCACAAGAGTATTTCTAACGATAAATGAGTAAACACGTGTTTCAGGTTTTTTGAAAATTCATCCCCTAAAAGGGAGAAATGTGGTGACAAAGTCTGAAAATCAGCATGGGTATAGTTTTTATGGTTTATCGGATCGCTGATTACGGAAACCACAAAGATTTCAAAATCCAACGAGGCGGACGTGAGTTACCATCTCCCCTGTTGGGGTGAAATGGGGTTGAAATGTCTAAATACTAAACCGCTGGTTCTAGAGAGTTCAAATTTGGCACGTAGGTTCCTTATAAGGTGTAGGGGTGCACTAAGAAAGGATTTTTCAAAACTCACCCCCTAAAGGGGTGAAATGGGGTTCCAAAGTTTGTATGGGGAAACAAGATTAGTTAGACCATTTTATTCGAAACTTCACAAGAGTATTTCTAACCATAAATGAGTAAACATGTGTTTCAGGTTTTTTGAAAATTCAACCCCTAAAATGGAGAAATGTGATGACAAAATCTGAAAATCAGCATGGGTATTGTTTTTATGGTTTATCGGATCGCTGATTACGAAAACCACAAAGATTTTAAAATCCAACGACGCGGACGTGAGTTACCATCTCCTCTGTTGGGGTGAAATGGGGTTGAAATGTCTAAACACTAAACCGCTGGTTCTAGAGAGTTCAAATTTGGCACGTAGGTTTCTTATAAGGTGTAGGGGTGCACTAAGAAAAGATTTTTCAAAACACACCCCCTGAAGGGGTGAAATGGGGTTCCAAAGTTTGTATGGGGAAACAAGATTAGTTTGACTATTTTATTCGAAACTTCACAGGAGTATTTCTAACGATAAATGAGTAAACAAGTGTTTCAGGTTTTTTGAAAATTCAACCCCTAAAATGGAGAAATGTGGTGACAAAGTCTGAAAATCAGCATGGGTATTGTTTTTATGGTTTATCGGATCGCTGATTACGAAAACCACAATGATTTTAAAATCCAACGACGCGGACGTGAGTTACCATCTCCCCTGTTGGGGTGAAATGGGGTTGAAATGTCTAAATACTCAACCGCTGGTTCTAAAGAGATCAAATTTGGCACGTAGGTTACTTATAAGGTGTAGGGGTGTACTAAGAGAGAATTTTTCAAAAGTCGTCACCCATAGGGGTGAAATAGGGGTCCAAAGTTTGTATGGGGAAACAAGATTAGTTAAACTGGAGGAAATGGAGTTGAAATGTCTAAATACTAAACCGCTGGTTCTAGAGAGTCCAATTTGGCACGTAGGTGCCTTATAAGGTGTAGGGGTGCACTAAGAGAGAATTTTTCAAAATTCACCCCCCAAAGGAGTGAAATAGGGGTCCAAAGTTTGTATGGGGAAACAAGATTAGTTTGACCATTTTATTCGAAACTTCACAGAAGTATTTCTAACGATAAATGAGTAAACACGTGTTTCAGGTTTTTTGAAAATTCAACCCCTCAAAGGGAGAAATGTGGTGACAAAGTCTGAAAATCAGCATGGGTATAGTTTTTATGGTTTATCGGATCGCTGATTACGAAAACCACAAAGATTTTAAAATCCAATGAGGCGGACGTGAGCTACCATCTCCCCTGTTGGGGTGAAATGGGGTTGAAATGTCTAAGTACTCAATCGCTGGTTCTAAAGAGTTCAAATTTGGCACGTAGGTTCCTAAGGTGTAGGGGTGCACTAAGAGAGAATTTTTCTAAATTCACCCCCCAAAGGAGTGAAATGGGGGTCCAAAGTTTGTATCGGGAAACAAGATTAGTTAAACTATTTTATTCGAAACTTCACAGGAGTATTTTTAACGATAAATGAAAAAACACTTGTTTCAGTTTCTTTTTTAATTCAACCCCTAAAAGGGAGAAATGTGGTGACAAATTCTGAAAATCAACATTGGTAATGCTTTAATGGTTTAACGGATCGCTGATTACGAAAACCGCAACGATTTTAAAATCCAACGTGGTCTTTTGAATTAACATCTCCCCTGTTGGGGTGAAATGGGGTTGAAATGTCTAAATATGAGTATGGGTGTAATTTTTATGGTTTCTTGGGACGTTAATTACGAAAATGCCACAGATTTTGAAATTTTATATTGTGGACATGAAAATTCTTGAAAGCATTTGCGCCAAATTGCAGCATTTGACCGATTAAATGGTCCAGAAGTTTTGCAGCAAATCGGTTGTAACAGACGGACTGACAGACAGCTACACGTGATCCTATAAGGGGGTTCTATTTTTGCTTTTGAGGTATGGATAGAGACCCGCGTTATCCTAATAGATTAAAAAAATAGTATTTGGTGGCATCTCGATCGTCGTCAATCGGTACCTAGGCGGGCGGCGCATTGGGACGGGAGGAGTTATGATCGGGAAACTTCCTGCATTCGTAATAAATACATTCAAGCTTTTCAATAGTTATGTTAAGTCATTTCAGAATTCTGAATTACGTTTATCTGGCTCGGAGTAATACATTTTTCATTCATCAACGCAGAGAACCTCAATATCTTACAATAGAACATGACGTAACTTAGAACATGGCTTAGAATCATTAAACCAATCTCGAATATCCCAAGTCGATAAGCGGAGGCTCGGGACATTATAAAAGCTTTATACAAATAAAATGCACACATATCCCGGTGTCTTAGCTTCACTTCGAGTTATGAATTTTGAAGTGAACTTTATTTGGATACAGTAAAAGCTGAGATCGCTTGATTTGAGTGCTTGAGTTTTCGGTTTGATTTGATAAAGTGGAGTTGTGATAACATAAAAAGCATTTCCCAGTAATATTAGAAAAGCGAAAGTCTATGTATGTTTTGTTACTTCTTCACGCTAAAACGGCTGGACGGATATGCATGAGGGAAATGCAGATTGCAGACTATACCCCAACTTAACAAATAAGCCTACTTTCAATCCTGAAAAAAAGAGCATTGTTCCCGTAGGATGATGTATATTATATAGGCACGCGAGCGAAGCCGCGGGTTAGTGCTAGTCTAATATAAAAATTTGAGGAAAACGGGACCGGCGTCCATTCTAAGGGAAATTAAATAAATTGTACTTATCTAAGTTTGTTGGCCCCTTGAGGTATAATAAATTGCATTAGTTGAAGCGTCTAGAAAATATCGAAATGAAGTTTTAATATTCCTAGACTGAATTACTGCTGACAAGTTTAATTATAGGTACACTTCGGTCGACTAGGGAGGTTGTACGTAGCGTTTGCAATATGGAAGAGCATTTAACACGTAGCAGCCTCAGCGTCGTTAAAGTAAGTTATTAAAGATTATACATATACGTCGGAGTAACGTCTTTAGATTAGGACCAATTGCGCCCAAAATCTAATAGTTGGCAAGTTTGCATCTCGTAGCGCTACAAGCGATACTGTAGCCGAAGTTACGAGCTTCTACTCGTATACTTATATGCATTATTATATTAGCGCATATTGTTGTAAGTAATTTAGTAAGATTAGGTTTAATTGTTGATGGTTTCGCATAGACTGCCTGGGTTAAATGGGACTGCAAGCACAGGTGAGTCATCCAACGCCATACAGAGATGTACTATAAGCTGCAGAAAAACCCTCCTCCCGCCATAGTAATTATAACTGGGTACAATCAAAATTAATGTTTATGTAAGTATATTGTATTGCATATTTGTGTATGCTTATTTATTTGTTCGTTATATTACTGATACATATAATACAGGCAGTTGACAGGCCCGGCACCATAAAAATTAATGTTTCTGTTTAGCTCAATGGTTGATTAGTAGAGAATGCCTTATGGCATTAAGTCCGCCATTTGTACACTTTTTGTTTTGTGCAATAAAGTTAAAATAAATAAATAATTACTGTACCTACTATACTATCCTACCGGCAGCTCTAGCCCAACTGTGACACACGACTCTTTCTCACGCGAGATATACTACCTATTTCTTTCTGTACAGTACTGTAAGAGAGAGAGTGACGGGTGACGCTATGTCGCGCGACATAGCTGGGTTGATAATGCACGCTGTTGTATGGGAACCTTGCACTTTGTGACTATGCGCTGAAACTTGGCACAGTTGATCCTTAGGTGGTCTTGAGTGAATTCAGACCGGTAGACGTCGAGAACCACCGCGCGTTTAGTGGGGGGGAGGGGGGGAAGTTCGACGCTGCCGCGCTTTAATTAATGCAACATTTCTCTAAAACTATACAAAATATGGCATGTGATATATCATTTTCGGATAAATTAAGGATGAGCGATCTATTTTTTTGACAAAAATAATGCACTTTTTAACAAAAAACATTGAAAAAGTAGAAAAAACTGAAAAACGTAATCTGTGTTTTTTAATATAGTTGCCAATTATTTTAAAAATATAACAGTAATCTCAAAACAAAAAATATAGTCGTAAAGCTAGACTTATGTAGTTTTTAAAAATATATAGTTTATTATATATATCTGTTGATACATGGGAGATAATAAATAATATCAAGTGTAAGTCAGGGCGATCTCAATGCATGATCGTCCGTGAAGTAGGGTTTAGGTACTGTGTTAAGCAACATTTCTCTAAGACTATACATAATAGGGCGTGTGATTTATAATTTTCGGTTAAATAAAGGATGAGGAATCTATTTTTTTAACAAAAATAATGCACTTTTTAACAAAAAATATATTAAAAAGTGGGCTAAACTGAAAAATGACATTTGTGTTTTTTACATACTCTCCAATCATTTTAAAAGTATAACAGAAATCTCAAAACAAATAATATAATCATAAAGTTAAACTTATTTAGTTTCTAAAAATATATAGTTTATTATATACATCTGTTGATACATGGGAGATAATAAATAATATTGAGCGTAGGTCAGGGCGTGATCTCAATGCATGATCGTCCGTGACATAGGGTTTAGTTAATGTTTTAGACACACAAAAAGTGCATATATTGTATTGTTTATGTCTCTTAGTATTTGAAATGAAAATACGCAATTGAAATTAATTTATTGCAAGTCTGTCCATGTAGGCTCCCAGTTGTTGTTGACCTTCGTCCAACCCCAAGTATAGTTACCCCAAGTGCGTGATAACTGACACCCAAACGCCCTCCTCTTGATAAATGCTGATACAAAGTGGCTTTGGTCGGTGGGAGGTGTTCTATCTGCTGGTCTATCTTGGTAAAAATATATATATGGGGCTCATTCACTGAAGTACATGAAGCTGATCTGAAATAATAAATATGATATACAATATTCTTTTTTAAGTTTTGAGATCCTATTATTCTATTATATCAGTTTCAAAAGCAGAAAAACTGACCTCCTATCATATGATGTTAAGACCTATTTTTCGATGGAAGCCACCTCCTCAATGCATCGCTTGATCAATAACTCGAAACCTACAGTAGGTTAGGAAAGGCTTCCATGCTTGAAAAGCACTTCTCTTTCCTTTACCATTGAACCAAGATACCGTATCACATCCTGTGAATGCGTGAAAGAGGGTATCTTAATACTCTTGCTCTCTGTTGCCCTGTAAATAAACAAATATGTATATAACACCCGTATTTTCTTAATTTACTATGATCGAGGCTTCACGACTCATGATCCTGTGGATACTGATGTTTGGTACTGACAGTTACACATAATATGCAAGCTTTACCTCAGCTTGAGGAACTTTGGGTGCATATAGGAACAAGATAACATCACCAATATCTGTGCTATCATGATATCGCCACCACGATAGGTAAAAATGGTATATCTGGTCATAGTAAATTAAGAAAATACAGGAGTTTTATACAGATTTGTTTATTTACAGGGCCACAGAGAGCAAGATTATTAAGATACCCTCTTTCACGCATTCACAGGATGTGACACGGTATCTTGGTTCAATGGTAAAGGAAAGAGAAGTGCTTTTGAAGCTTGGGAAACCTTTCCTCCATGACCTCTTTCTTCTTCGTTGGTTTCACTCTCGGCAGAGTGGTAGTGGTCATCATTTCAGATATTGGTGATAGGCTTCACAACACGCCGCCATTCTTACCTGATAGCCGCCTTCTTCGTGCATTCGTGTAGTATAACGATGATGCATTTATTGCAGCTTTTATTTAGTTTGTCCATAACATAGGTGATCTTCTTCGTGGCCTGGTACCCTCAACCTTTCCGTGGACCAGACGCGCTCAATAGCCTCCGCCCCCCGGCGGCATACGTAGCCAAAGAAGGTGGTACGATACTTTACTAAAGACGATAAACGCTGCTTGATGCCAAGTTTTCGAAGTATAGAAGCGTTGGTACGGAATTCAGTCCATAATACTCCAAGCATTCTCGTCCAACACCACATCTCTAGGGCGTCTATCTTCTTCTCCTTAACTTCCTGCAGGGTCGACGTTTCTGCGGCGTACAGGAATATGGGGAATACAAGTGCCCGAACGAGCTGGTTTTTTGTGTCTTCGTGTTTGTTGCGATTTCTTCATATGGTATAAATATGTAATTTGTTTATTGTTAATTGTGCAATAAAAAAAATCGTATCTATCTTATACATATTTTCCAGAACTAACTGTAGGTTTCGAGTCAGCAATCGAGGGCCGTATTGCGGAGGTAATAGCTGTTATCAAAAAATATGTCGTAACATTATATGATAGGTCAGTTTTTCTGCTTTTGAAAATAATATAATAGGATCTCAAAACTTAAACCAGAATATTGTATATCATAATTATTATTTCAGATCAGCTTCGCGTACGTCAGTGAATGAGTGCCGTATAGCCCACTTTTAATATCTTTTTTGTTAAAAAAGTGCATTATTTTTGTTAAAAAAATAGATTCATCATCTTTCATTTCACCGAAAATTATAAATCACATGCCTATTATGTATAGTTTTAGAGAAATGTTGCTTAACACAGTACCTAAACCCTACTTCACGGACGATCATGCATTGAAATCGCCCTGACTTACGCTTGATATTATTTATTATCTCCCATGTATCAACAGATATATATAATAAAATATATATTTTTAGAAACTACATAAGTTTAGCTTTATGTTTACATTTTTTGTTTTGACATTTCTGTTATACTTTTAAAATGATTGGAAATTATGTAAAAAACACAAATGTCATTTTTCAGTTTAGCCCACATTTTAATACCTTTTTTTGTTAAAAAAGTGCATTATTTTTGTTAAAAAATAGATTTCTCATCCTTCATTTAACCGAAAATTATAAATCACATGCCATATTATGTATAGTTTTAGAGAAATGTTGCTTAACACAGTACCTAAACCTTTCGACGCATAAGACCACAAACGCGAAATACCAACCCGAGGATTTTTGGCGTTTTGCGGATTTATAAAAATGATAACGCTAAATACCAACTACGTAAAATGCCACAAACGCAAAACACCAACCGGTCGTTTTGTGGTGTTTTGAGCCTTTATTAATTTTTTGGTGTGGTTGGACCTAGGTATTATTATTTATTTCGTATTTATTCAAAAAGTCTAAATATGGTATTAATATTATTTTTGTTTCTCCTCTCATAGAGTCTCGGGCGCATACGTCCCGGTCTTTTGAAAGGCTTGCTTGGGGATATGGATCCAACACGTAGAGGCCCCTTGGAGAAATTGGCTGTGGCTGTAGCTCTGCTGGGACCCATTCCTGATCATATCAATAAGATGATACATAAAAGAAATACGGAAAAGAAAAAACTGGGCTATTAAAATGGAGTATGGGTGGACTCTTTCTTTGGCCTATTGCAATAGTTACATGTCACCCGCCGTAACCATCAGTGCGACTGTTACCTCTGGCGGGTGGTGACTCGCCCCTCACTAGGTGGGCCCCGTAATGCCGTCGTAAAGACGGCCGGAAGCAACACGAGCGTGAGGGCTCAGGGGTGCCGAGAGATGTGTTGCGCTTTCTCCGAAGTTACTCGCGGCGTGATGCCCTTTAACACTTCCACCCCTGGAGCAGATAGCTCGTCACCCCCAACAGCTCGCCACAAGCTGCCCTGCGGGCTTATTATTATTATAGTATTATTTTTTATATATATATATATGGTATTTAGCGTGATTGGTATTTTGCTTAAATTCATGTTGGCGTTATGTGTAGTTGGTGTTTTGCGTAGTTGGTCTTTTGCTAAAGTGGTTTTTTGCGTAGAGTTGGTATTTCGCGTTTGTGGTCTTATGCGTCGAAAGGGGCGTGGCGTTATGTGTAGTTGGTGTTTTGCGTAGTTGGTCTTTTGCTAAAGTGGTTTTTTGCGTAGAGTTGGTATTTCGCGTTTGTGGTCTTATGCGTCGAAAGGTACCTAAACCCTACTTCACGGACGATCATGCATTGAGATCGCCCTGACTTACGCTTGATAATATTTATTATCTCCCTTATATGAACAGATATATATAATAAACTATATATTTTTAGAAATTACATAAGTTTAACTTTACGACTATATTTTTTGTTTTGAGATTACTGTTATATTTTTAAAATAATTGGCAACTATATAAAAAAACACATATAACGTTTTTCAGTTTTTCTACTTTTTTAATTTTTTTTAGTTAGAAAGTGCATTATTTTTGTCCAAAAAATAGATTGCTCATCCTTAATTTATCCGAAAATGATATATCACATGCCATATTATGTATAGTTTTATAGAAATGTTGCATTAATTAAAGCGCGGCAGCGTCGAACTTCCCCCCCTCCCCCCCACTAAACGCGCGGTGTCTATCGACGTCTACCGGTCTGAATTCACTCAAGACCACCTAAGGATCAACTGTGCCAAGTTTCAGCGCATAGTCACAAAGTGCAAGGTGTCGTGCACTAACACCCCAGCTAACAAGAGTGCCGGGCTTGATGAACGGATATTTCTATCTCAACGACTGACTAAAAGTTGCATTAGCTATAGTTACATATTTATTTAAACTTATTATATTATTTTCGCACATTATCCCAAAAAGGGACCTATCGCGTCTAGACATAATATTATTTAATTATCTGGGGCTAGGCTAGGCTATTCCGACTCAACGAATGTCATTTTTGTAATAATGGGACGCTATTGACTCTATAAACGTGATGTTACGTATATAGTCTCATTGGTTAACGTTGAATGAATCATCATGTTTGAAACGTCGAGGTTATAAAATAAACACTTTTTGAACGCGATTAAATCCCGTATTGTTATAATAATCTGTGAATAGCGTGTGAAATGAAATGAAATAATTTATTCAGTACGTAGGCCACAAGGGCACTTTTACAAGTCAGATTGGGAATCTACCGTCATTTCGCAAGAGGAGACCGCTGTTGAGAAGAAAGCCGAAAGAAACTCAACAGTAAGTCATTTTTTCGTAAATAATACTTAGAACAATTACATTACATTAGTGTTATAACTAATTATTACATGCGTAATACACGTATAGGAGATATATAGACGTGAGATGTAAGTTTATTCATGTTATTGTAAAAACCTTATTATCTACCAATTTCACCCATGCACACATATTTGCACTGAAGTAAAGGGTGAGTGTGTCGGGGAAGCCGCATATAATGTTTTGAGAAGCGAGCGGTTAGCTCAGGGCATAAGCTTATAGGATGCCAGTATCGTACACTGGGCCCTAATTCCATATATACCTCTTTGATACCTCGGAGAGATCTCCTAGTGGCGATATACCTAGTATATAGCTATTTCGTCAACTCAATCGCGTTAAGTTTGCGCCTCATGTAAATGTGACCTCATAAATAACAGGCGCTAGCTTAATTTGAACAAGTATAGTAATGAGAAAGCAGCACCTGAGGTATATCTGAGACATCACTTATTTGGCGATATTAAAGTACACTCGAATTCGCGTATATGCTGGCTTCAGCCGCGCTCGGCGTGAATGCCAAAGGCCACGTTTCGAGTCTTTGTCCGCTTACTGAACGCCCGTCCACATAGGTACACTATTATTATGAAAATACTGTGCCAATTCTTAAACGAAAATATCTTGACTATTATAAAACTGTAACAATGAAATGTCTATAACAATTTATACGTAAAGTCGTCGAGTTTGGGGTCATGTGATTTGTTTTAACGAGCCCAATACTATATTTGTTAAAAAAATAAGTACTTATATATTTTTCTTAGAGCTTAACAACCATTTTTATTTCCTGATAGGGCTCAAAGATCACTTCTAAATTTTAAAGGTACGTTCATCGAAAGTTACGGTTAATTTTCGTTGAATGTACACCGTGAAATTTTAGTGGTTGTTTTCCCGCGGCAGGGCGATTTGGTATCGGTAGTACTTTCGAATTATAATAGACAAACTCGAAAAATAAAAAATTGTCTTTAAAAAAAATACAAAAATAATACCCTGAACTCGAACTTGCGAAAAACAATAGTAACGCACTAAAACTGCAAGTAAACGACAGTTCCCGATGTTGTAGGTAAACAGATAAACGAATAAACAAGTAAACACGATTAGGCACAAATAAGTCGTAGCATGTCAGTAATAAGGCGCTCCCGCAGCGAGCAACGCGGATACTCCCCTCTCACTCTCTCAGGGATTCCCAGTAGTATATTAAGGCGCCGACGCGGCGGGTAGCCGGCTACCCTTCTTTTCAGTTGACCCGTGACAGGCGCAAGCGCATCCACCCTCGTTTTGCGCATGCGGAGTTCACAAATCACCGTAAAATGGATCGACATTACGAATATTAAAATTTAGAGTACGTCGCGATGGTGCAGCTGTACGCTGTACGCCAGGGCTAATTACGACAGACCCGGACCTAACTCCGTTGGACTTTTATTTGTGGTCTGAGCTAAAGCGCCTAGTGTACCAGCGGGAATACGAAACTTGTGATGCGTTAATAGCGGGAATAACGGACGCTTTCGATGTTATTAGACGTGATAGTTACATTAATATCATTGAAAAACAATCAAAGTAAACGTGCCCGGATTGCAGTACGAACAATTGCGTTATCGGGAAGTTTTAAGTGTAAATACGGGACGATTAAAAATTAGGTAAGGTAATTTAATAATCATTGTAAATAAGTTGATTCCATTTTTTAAATACGCCTTAAATACGTTTTTGATCATTTCAAACTTGATCTAAACTTGTAATTTTTACTTTTGAAGATCCGTAAACTGCCCGTAAAACGTTAATGACGGTCCTAAGCCCGTAAAAGTATGAAGGAAAAATGGAACTACTTTTTAGGTTATTTTGTTTTATTCACTTGAAAGAAGTCACTACTGAAGTACTGCAGTGCTACTACTGGTGTTAGGTCATTTTCGAGTTTCGTTCGACACTTTTGCAAATCTGACATTTCTTAACATTAATGAAAAAAAAGATTACACACGGATTGTACGTCCATGGCAAAATCATTTCGTTGCGGGAAAACAACCACTAAAATTTCACGGTGTATATTGCCTGATAACGTTCAATTTCCGCATTCCGCATGCAGCTAAGAGTACTAGGAGCGCAGAATTTCTAATTGGTGGTTGCCGTGCAGAGTTGCTAGGTCAATTCCTTGCGTTACGAAGTTCGGGGTACTAGCTTCGATTTCCTCCTTAGCGCTGCAGGCCAGCATCGAAATTAATGGCTAGAATAATGGCCCTAACAACAGGGCTACAGTTTCCGACGAACCATGTTAAAGTCCATTGTACTTAAGGCGGTATAGACATGTGAGCCGAGTAAGATTTAAAGTAGTGAAATGGAATAAAAGCCTTGATGCTTGAATACTTAACTAGTGAGGCTCCGCTTCCTGATTTTTATTAGAGGACGCGACATAGCGATCGATCACTTTAACTACATGTGTTTTTGATTTCAAATCAGTTGTTTAGGCATACAATAAGGACTTATGATGAATGGTATTCTACAACACAATAAAAAGAAACTACTAATTTCAAATACTTTATAATATACAAAACTATACCTACATGTACACATCTAAATACCTAATATATCGTGTTTTGAGGTCTTAGAATTATTAAGATTATAATTTAGGTATTTGACGTCCAAATCATCGAGTTGATCTATATTCATCGTTGAAAAAGATCATCCAATTCATAATAGTTTGACAACAAAAATGCATGAAACCCAAAGAAGTTTCGATCAATAAATTAGATAATGTCAATGAGTTCTAGTGTGGAGGAAAGATACTTGTGCGGTGGGCAGAAAATGCACTCAGCTGTGCCAGCCTCTACAGATTAACTGGTCACTGAATCCGCTCTTTTAGTATTTTTCCTTGTAATTGAAAGCTCATCATATAGGAAACACGTTTCTAGCTAAACGAATTGGAAGGAAAGATGCCAACTCATTGTTACAATCAGATAAAAGTGGTGTCCTGCCGTTTGACCAAAAGTCATTTCGCAAAATTACACTTGACAAACAACGTTTTACAAAAAAATGTCTCGCCAATTGATATTTTACAACAAGTAATTTTACAAATGACACTTCTCCAAATAATCAGAAGTTAAATTTAAATTTTATTAATAATCATTTGACAAAATGATAATTTAGCAACTGAGTTGTCAGACAAAACTACTCTTGGTCTTAAAACGTTTGGTACAATGTATTATTTGACAAGTGTTTCGTTTGTTAATAAATCTAAATAATTGATATATTATGGTATGGGTCAAATTGATACCTACACATTATTTGGAAAATAATTATTTATTATTAGGTTAGGTTTGGGTTTGAATTACGTCCCCCAAGAAAAATGAACTGCTGGCAGAAAAAATAGGTTGTTAGGTTAGGTTAGGGTTCCAACTGCGTCTCCCAACAAAAACGAACAATAAGATAGTTAGCGGAATAAAATACCCAACTACAGATTACAGACTAAATCATAATGCTTTAAAAAGAAGTACTTTTTACGAAATAACATTTTGTTAAATGACATTTTGACTAATTGTTAATTTTTGAAACGTATTATTTGGTGAAATGAAAAAAAAGTCAATTGACTTTTTATTATTTTACACATTTACCGAGTGTAGTGTTTGCAAATTAATCATTTGCTAAGTGAGTTTTTGTAAAATGGTACTTTTGTCAAATGTCTCGTTTGCCTAATGAATATTTGTTGAAACGTTGTTTGTCAAATGACCACTTGTCAATATTTTTTGGTCAAACATTAGTGAACCGTTCGCAACTTAAGAGTTCTGTTCAGAAACATGTTTGATCATAGAGAAAAATTCTAAAACAATCATCATTTTAGAACGGATAAGGGCTTTAAGAACCTCACTGTTTCAGTGTCCATCGATTTGACGAGCAACGTGCCCCGCCCACTGCCATTCAAGTCTAGCAACTCTCAGATATCCGCAGATCTGTAGATCTCCGGATCATGCGGTTAGTATGATGTTTTTAAGGGCCAATTTATGATTTTCCTTTAAGTAGTTTTGCCGGATGGATTTTATTCCCAGGCGTATAGGCCTAATATATTCCTCACGCATTGAATCTTAATATCGAGGTTATCCGAGGAATATCAATAGTCCTACGATTTTTTCGATACATTGGACCGCACCCACTGAATGCTTTAGTGGTATCACGTGGTATTCCAATGTTAGTAATAAAAGCTTTTTGCCGTTTATTTTTTACCTGCTCGTGTAAAACTCGTGTTTTCTATGAAAAAAGAGTTATTTGTTTAAGTGTGGAAATGACTAAACATAATTCGTGTAAGAGCTAAATTTTCATTTGAATTTCCACGGATGCTAACGGGACGATGGGAAGAATTTCTTTAACGAAATCAAAAACTACTAAACTTGAATTTTACGAACGGGTAATTTTATTCGACGTGGTATTCACTGGTATAGAACGCCATTTGGCATTATAGTCAGCCATTGGTATTCACATTTGTTTTGAGCAATAAAGTTTAAATAATAAATACAAACAATAATTTTCTTATAATAGGGTGTTAATTATTAACAACTACTACTAGGATTATTAATAATCAGAAACTCTAAGAGATACCACTAAAAATAATTTGCCTTCAAGTTCTAAACCATTGTAAAGTAATTTTTTTTATAAAATAAAGTATTATCGAAATAAGAACAAACGACTAAACACGGACAAAGAATCTACATGCAGTAATGTGGTTACCATAAGTCAGTCAATTACAAAGTCAAATAATGACGAAACGTGTTGTGGATGATTTTCAATGTAAGTATTTGACGAAGATTCTAGCAATATTATTGACGAACCCTGAGGCGGATGCAAATTCTATGTGTGGAACTGTGGACGAAACCTGTGTTGTGGATAGCAAAGTTTGTATTGTATTTTTGGAAGTAAATAAATTCTTTTAGATGGATTACAAAAGTACGTTTACATATTTTTACAGTAAATACAGCATTTCAATTCTATCAGCATCGCGATCGCCGTATATCACATATCTGTCTAGACGGTGGCGTCTATACTTACCTCCTGTTTACTTCTGCAGTTATGCACGACGGCGGTAGTTTTGTTAACTCCCACTTTGGCTTTGCAGGTTCAGATTTATCCTCTTAAACTACCTAACTGCAGCTAAAAAATACCATACCTACTCTTTAGCTGTAAAGTTTTTCCATAGGAAAATGTACGACATACCTGCACTAACTTGTTTCTCGCATACAATTCGTTAGGATTTTTAAGTTATGACGCCCTAGGTGTATCAACTGGCCGGAATATCATAAGCCGAAATTAATAATCGATATTAATAGACAAAAATAAAATAGAATTGGTGTTCGAATATCACGAAACAGCAATTCCACGATTGATTTCAATTCTCGTTATGCAAATACGTAGAGTATCCCTCTAAAACAGTCAGGATGGCCGTCCGCTTGTCATTAATTTGCCGGAGCGACCCGATGGTCCCTACATTTCAATATTGCTGTTAAAATATGCACCAATCGTTGTTCAATTATTCTGTACATTTCGATTCCCGAAATGGTTTGAAATAATGGGGATTAATTAATTTATTGCTATTGAATAAGCTGAAATATAAAATGTAAATTAAATCCTGCAAGTTAATGAAATCATTTTTATTAATGAGAGATTTCAGTCTTTCATCACCACTCATGGTGGTAATTATTAAGAACGTGCAATTATGTCCTTACAAATTATAGCACATTATTTAAACGTGCATTTTTAATATTCGGGTGTTACATTTTATTTTCCGCAATCCTTTTCAGAAATCGAAAAATATGTAATTATTTTTTCTTGCTAATGAAATTTGCTTGCTGGGCCCTAAAAGACATGTTATGTACTACTTAAGATCTATTGCACGTTAAAAAAATCATTTCATATGTCCCTAGCCTAACTTACTCATACATAGTACTTTCTGAAATTTCTTAACCTTATCGGATCATTTTTTTCAAAGCACATACATATATACGTAATTGTAATTGGGGATGCGCTCATTTATAATAACGAGTTTACTATCTCAAAATAGTATCTGTGAAAATAGTACGTATCTATTTATGTGGAAAATACACACAATTGATGTTACTATTTGTAGTCAGAATAGCCAGATTTGCTACCGCTCCGAAAGCCGATTTACGGAACATATTTGCTTGTATTAGACGCTGCTGTGCCGATCTAAGATGAGGAATGGACGTGAAGGGCCCTCGAATGAGAGCGGAATCACTTGAGCCCGAGAGGTTTGGTTTTATTTGCCTAGGGCTCCATCGTCGACTTTTACATGAACAAATTAAAGTAATCAGTTCGTTAACTAATGCGGAATTACGTTTCATTGGTATAGATCAGTTATGATCTACCTACATATTTTTGTCTAAGGTACACATACACGATTAGATGTTACGATTCTGAGAGCCCCTCTGAGAGCCGATTTACAAAGCATGTTTGCTTGTTAGACGGGGTAGTAGCACCAGTCTAAGATGAGGCAGGGGGCACTCGAATGTGAGCGGAATCACTTCAGCAGAGAGGTTTGATTTTATTTACCTAGGGCTGTGTTCGACTCGTCACATCGACGTAGACTATATCGAAGTAAGTACGTCAAGTCATTGGTACATATCGGGTTATGGTCTAGATAATTTTGTCTAAAGTACATGTACACGATTAGATGTTTCTATTCGTAGCCAGATTTACGGAATATGTTTACTTATATTAGGGGCGACAGTACCGATCTAAGATGGGAAATGAACTTTAAAGGGCACTCGAATGGGAGCGGAATCACTTTAGCCGAGAGGTCTGGTTTTATTTGCCTAGGGTTCCACCCCGACTCGTTACATGCCATAGAACACATTAACCAACTATAGTAATCAGTGCGATAAGTTATGCGGAATTACATTTCATTGGTATAGATTACAGATACACACAAGAATACAGAATGTTTACTGGATAAATGTTTTTACTCCATCAATGACTATTTTGCCTACAAGACTAATTAAACTGCCTTTATTTATTTATTATTATATAATTTTTTCTTTGACATAAGTAAATCTATTATTAAATGGTATTAATTATTGGAATTCATAAATACAAATAATAATGTGTAATTAAAATCGAATAAATAAGCTCAATATTAAATGGTATTAATTATTGGAATTCATAAATACAAATAATAATGTGTAATTAAAATCGAATAATAAGCTCAATATTTTAACATACATGTTAAAGTGAACTATAGGGTACTATCTAATCTATATCTATATACTAGACGTGCCCGCGGCTTCGCTCGCGTAAATGAAATATGTACTTCCTATTTGTAACACTTGAACATGTAATTTGTTTTTTTTTTATTATATATACTTAATGAAAAAAGGAAACTGTCATTGCAAGTTAAATAAAAGCTTTTTAAAAGGAAACTGCGTTTAGTCCTCATATTTGTATTTCCGAAATAAAATTAATTATAAGCAAAAGGGATTCAACACATTTTATATTTGTATACTTACATGGACTGGAGAGTAATACATACATGTACAAATGTTACTCAAAGCAAATCTAAGCCTAGCAAAGCTTAATAAACAAAAGTAAAAATAATAACCATTAATAGGCAGTGCCGCTTCAGTAACAGACAAATCCGTGGGAAAAGAATCCTCTGAAAATAGGGAACAATCTAGATATTCTCGAGAAATAAGCAGTAAGGGTCAGAGTATAGCAAAGCTGGACCGATATTAGGACTAATTTTTTTTTGTTGGTTTGGGCTTAAATTAGATTGAATCTAGTAGATTACGCTAAAATAAGCATATTTTATTCTTTCAACTTTTTCTCTCAGATCGATATTTACCGAGA
Source organism: Apotomis capreana (assembly GCA_947623375.1). Lineage (NCBI taxonomy): Eukaryota > Metazoa > Arthropoda > Insecta > Lepidoptera > Tortricidae > Apotomis > Apotomis capreana. Next base: position 12,140,353 of record OX392506.1, on the reverse strand, counting down.
TATTGGGGTTCAAATGCATAAACATATTTTGATGTAGGTACGTAATAATAGTAGACTATTTATGAGGGTCATGTAAGCAAGCATTTTGACGCTCCGCTCGCTACGCTCGCTCCGCTATACATGGTCACAAAACAAACCTAACCTAACCTACAGTTTTCGGTTTTCAACCCATGTACCATATTTTCAGACAGCATTTTTACCTTAAAAACCCCAATATCTCGGTAAATATTGATCTGAGAGAAAAAGTTTACATAACAAAACATGCTTATTATAGGATGTTTTAAAGGATACTTTATTAAAAATGAGGTGTTATATTGACATAAATTTCACGACACCGAAATTTTTCTAAGTCCCAAAACTGGCCCACCTTTCCTATACCGCAACCCCTGAGGTCTTACTAACCCAACATTATCGCATCGCATTCTACGCACCGAGATGCAGAACAATGAGTACATTGCCTTGCAAGGATATTTTTCTTGTGTTTATAATAATACATAATCTGTTAAATTCAAATTTAACAAAAATTAAACATGCCATCGCCATTCCTCCATCTCCCGAAACCGTGGTGGTCAATCTGAATAAAACCGTGATGGTCGATCAATCAAAATACAAATTAATAACATAATCACTTAATACTTTCAATTCTCGGCATTTTCATAACACTTTTTGCTTATTGCACAGAAAATTCGCTGACAATGACAATGCCGATGACATTTAGTTTGACAGAGAAAACAACATACGTCAAGCAAAGTGCGTAGTCATTACATTTCGAGTAAAAAACTTCGATATAACGGCGTACCAACATGACGCAAAAATTTTTGGCTACTTAAACTTAAGTCATATAGCGAAAAGAAACTTTAGGCTACTTGAACCTGAGCCATAAGAGCGAGAAGAACCGTGTAATACCTACCAGCTAACGTACTTCAACTCGAGATATCCTGAGTCACTGGACCACCAAACTCTACTCCTACAATGAAGCCCTAAGAAAACCCTACTACAACTACCTAAGGATATCTTAACAGCAGCTCCTACCTCCTAGTCTACCACAACCTACAACTAAACAAACCTAGATATGAAAGGATCTTTATACAGTTGAGCTGAACATTTCTTATAACTAATGGCCAAGGTGATCGGTAAAACCGTTGTGAATAGTGTTCCATAGGACTCGAGCCCTTTTAGCCCGAATTTGAAGCCTCACGAGCTCTTTTTAGAGCTGGCTTGATGAAATGAGTTTCGAAGAGCTAGTGATTACAATAAGGCCTTAGTCTTAAAAAAAGCCTATAGGTTTTTATTTTTATTTTAGCCTTTTAAGGGGCTTTAGGCCTTTTTAAAGGCTGTAGCCATTTTTTTGACCTAGGCTACGCGAAGGCTACTTACTTGTGTAAGTTAACTTATACCACAAAACAGATAGGTACAGAAATCATGTGGTTGATTTTCAGAAATCAACCACATGTATGTACTTAATTACTTCACTTTTCATACCGGTGGTCGGCGGTCGCTCTAGGGTTGTCAACTATGGCTTATGCACGAAAACATATCGTGGTACTGGCGCTCCTATATAGTTGATTGATTTATTGTGGAGAATGAAACGGGAAGAATGGAAATATAAATTAATAATAACTACAATATTTTTATTTTTATGTCATTGTTATATTAGTACCTATATTACAAATTTGTCACAGAAAATATTTTAAATACCGTAACCTCAAAAATAACGGGCCAGAAGTGAAGCTCGTTGCTCCATTATAGCATAAAATAGTTCACAGACGCGCGTGTCAAGCGGATGGCACTCGCGCTCGCACTGGTCCGAACTGGTCCGAGATATCGTGTCCGTGAGCAAAGTCTATGTATGCGTTTGCTCGAGCGCGCTTGTATGTAGATTGATTTCTATACCTATCTGTTTTGTGCTTATACCTAGTTCTTTTATACAAAGTTTTCTATATTATGTTTCATTAAATATCAAAACAATTCAATCAAAAGGATTGATTTGGAAATAAAAGCAAATTTAAAAATTACATATACTTGTTATGTAGGTATTAGTATTCTCGAGTTACCTTCTTTGTTAAATATTCATCTTCAATAAAATCCAGTTAAGACTTCGCTTTTTTTTATTGTCAGTTGCTGTTTGCCGCATTGATGATAATACTTTCGAGCGGAATCCTCATTGGAGATTACTTGCGAAGAGAATTAACTAAGTTGGAACTTCATAATGAAGTAATTCAAGACCTATGCAAGTATTTTATATGCTATGCTGATAATGAAATCCTATACCGCGAATATTGGGGGTTATAATACAACATTTTTCACCTCACTATCGCGAGGAAAATGAATACTACATGTTATTGCAATTCTTATCCGCATTTTTTAGCTATTCGATTCCTCAAAACCATTGTCAATGTTGAAAGAAGAAGTCAATACTGCCAGCTAACGTGAAGAAACAAGTCAAAACTTACATAAAGGTATACAGGTACCTCACTAGTAGATAAATATGCGTTTTTACCCGATGGTTTAAATTGATAATAAAGGAAAGTTCCGAGCTAGTAAGGTAAAAATTTATGTGAATGCTACGAAATATTTTCGTCAAAATCAGTTGTCTTTGGCCTATTACAGAAATTAATTATTAAACTTAAAAAAATAAACGGGCTCCCCCTTATGAAAAACGTATGTTAATGGCACTTTCTTGCCTGTTCCAAATACAAAACTTATATAATTGTTGCGAAAACATACTCACGTCTTTTGTTTTATTTAAAACACCCCACTAAAAGAGCGCCGAGTTTATTAAATCTTTTTAATAAGCTCAATAATATTTTAGCCTCCAAGCCTGTTGAAGTTCGGAGGCCAAAATATTTTTAAGTCTCATTATTTTTACAAGTCTTTTAGGCTGTTTTAGCCCTTTAAACTTATAGCCTTTTAATAAGGTTACGAGCTCTGAGAGTCTAGGCTGGTGGCTTGGGGGCTAAAGAGCTTTATAGGCTTTTAGCCCTCTTAGGCGTCAAAATATAGGCCAGCCTTAAATAAAAGAGCTAAAGGGCTCGAGTCCTTTGGAACACTAGTTGTGAACGTCTAGATTGGTCGGATCCTACGTTGTTGTAGTAACACAGTTTCTTTTAGGAGATGTAGCCGTGATGTGCCGCGAAATGCCTCGTACCTGAATAGTGCAAAATTACTATGTATTTTGTTAAATTAACTAAATAAGTGTGTATCCTATTATTTATTTTGTGCAAGCTACTCCTATCCTACTGCTACCTCGGTTCTTTGTACTAATTAAATTCCTAACTTATATAGTTCCTATATCAAAATCAATATGGAATATTACAGATACTCTTATGAAAGTTGTTTAATTCTATATGAAGTATCGAATTCATTTAGACCACAGTCAGGTATAATCGAACTAGATTACCTTATGTAACAATAAAAGTCAATATGTGATTCTATCCAAATTTTATTAGAATTCTGGAATGAAAGATAATTTAGTTCTTAAAATTGCATGTTCTTACTCCAGAATGACTAGAAAACATACGTCTATGTACAATATGAAACTACACTTCATTACCAATCTATAAACAGGTGAAAGTTACAGGATCTATGAGATTTTATTATGAATTTAATTAATCTTAAGTTTTCATATTTGACAATATTAAATAAATTTTGTCATTACACCTTAATCTGAGAAGATGGTATACATCCCTTAAATAAACTATAGTAGAACAATCTGAAGTGGATTCTAGACCTAAGCAATAAATAGGAAGTTGTTTTAATCTTCACAATTAAAAACTAGTAAGGACTAGATTATAGTAAATGAAGAAGGTGACTTTAAGGTGTATATAAAAAAAAATATAATTTTTTTTTTAATGATCCCCTACCAAACTAAGTGCACGGAGAATGTCACTGAACGCTTTACCTATCTATTCCTAAGAAGCAAATCGAATTAAAGCGAACAGCGAGAGGATGGGGAACTCCGTACCTAATCTAAGCTGAACAAACCACTGTGGGATCTCATCACATCTATGCATGACGTCCTACCTAAGGCAAGTGTCAAGGATCCATCTTTTAGAGAAGCCTTTTGGCGCAAGCTTCTTAGGTTAACTACACAAGGCCTACGCTAGGTTAAGCTACCTGCCTAAACCTACAACTTGCTAAATATATGTAATGATTGTAAAACTGATAATTCAGAAACAATGAAGTTATAATTGTATTTGTACGAAATCTAATACACTACTCTTCCCTAGTAGGTATGAACCCTTCTAATGAGTTCTAGAACTTGGTTTTCGTTTGACCATATTCATAAATGTAGTATCATGAAGACTCTTGTGCCGATCGGAATATCTTTCAACTCTCGAATGACTGATTTTGAAAAAGGAAATTACTCTCAACCCTTGTGATATAAATTACTTTAGTTCTGAGATCTGTGATGTAAATACGAGAACGAATAACTTTCATTATTGCTATCCATAAGTCCCCGGCTTTTCTTTTAGCAATTTACACTTCAGATACTCCACATCCAGTCTTAGGAATGCTTTGTATTTCCATACTATACAACAATCCACAATTTCCTTGTCAAAATTATAACAATATATAAAATTATTTTTGTTCATTGAAAGGCGAATGTCATCTGTCAGCTGATTCTACTTAACTTTAGTGTTGCCATTCTAACACTAAGGCTATTATAACTAATGTACATTACTTTAAATCATAATCGGTAATTTTAACTAATTGTTTTATAAATAATGATGTCAAATTAAAGGTTTTAAATATCTGATTGGTTTTAAATAGAAGGTTTCTCTATTCCCTTTTCTTTATAAACTGTTACAAGATTTTGGTTTTTACTACAGACAACCCGAGCCATAAACACTAATAAAACAATAGGTTAACATCTGCATTTACTGTATCTGACGAGATTAAAATAATTTGAATAGATGTTATGTTAGTTAATGATGAATGGCCGATTGCTCGGAAGATAAAGAAACCTATCCTAATATTCCTATTAAAGTGTACCTATCTCTATACCCTGTTCCCTAGCTAGTACAAAACACTAGAGGCCTAAACCTCATATTTACATTTAAACGTGTATGGAACCTAGGTAAGCTAAACTATAAATTCGGGAGATTAACCCGAGGTTGGACTAGAATCCGTGTAATTGGGTCCCCCCTTACGCGGCTGAAGAAACGCCGGAAGCGCAGAGTAACCCGCCCTAATATGTGTAGATAATGCAAATATATAAATATATATGTATATGAGACCAAACCTGGAGGTCCATCTGATTTCAACAAGTGCGGAAAGGCCCGCCTGCCCAACCTGTGGACCTTGTATTCACCAGACAAAGCACTCTAGGTCTGTAGGCTTATCACTGCGCTTGAAAATGGCAAGTGTCCGGGTCGCCTAGCCCAGATAAAATCTAAAGAGTCTGAAAGATATTCGTTTAACAGCCGCAAGGTTAAATATCTTTCATCTGGCAACCATGTACCAAAACACTATTTCTGGCATGTAATTATGCTTAATAGCTCTCAAACAACAAAATCCCAATAAATTTTAATAAATAATTATAATCCCGAAAAATAATTTAAATTCGAACAGAAATTCCCCTTAGAATTATATTTAGTAAGTACCTTAATGCCAGACAACAATGTTACCCAGTCGAAGTCGCAATTAAAAATGAATCCCATCCTACTAAGCCCTTGCCTATTTATACCCTAATCTCTAGTCATTCGCCGCTGTCGACCTACTCGACTGACCCGTTCCATTCGACTTCTCCATCTCACTCGACAGCGTCATCTGTCTCGCCCCACTCAACTGCTCCATCTCACTCATCAGGCTCGCCTGCCTCGTCCCACTCGGGACACTCGACACGTCACGTGACCTAGCCCCCGCCCTCTAAGCGTTGTATATGGGATTTTGATTCTTATTTAGTCTAAGTAAAGCTCAACTCCTCTGTTGTCAATTTGTGAATATCAACTTGCTATTTTCAAAGTGATAGTATGTTTAGTTATAAGAATGGTTTTACTTGCTTCCGCAAACATTCACACTGTTACTCTTATTTTGCATTTGTATTGCCTATATCTACTAAATGATAATTTTAGTATTAGCTTGATGACGTATGATGCTAATATGTCTTAAATTCGATGATGATAATGATGATATGAGTATCACGATGATGATATATGATTATTTGATGGCGGGCACATGACGTGAACATGTGAATCGCTACAACCGCCCCCCTGCGAAAGTTTGAAGTGGATTGACATCGTCAAATAACGTAGAACTTCGCATTCCCCTTATTAAATTGTAAAAACAATTAAAAAAATAATATGTATATATATATATATATGACAATTATTCTCAAAGCAAATAACATTTTGTGATAATCTTGGATATTCTAAATCCGTTAGTATTCGTACCCTTAAGTGTGTGTGTGTTTAAACCAATACTTGGAAAGTCACACGTGTATTAAATCAGAATTCAAACCATAGAATAATATCATTGAATCGTGAATATATTTCTCCAAATCTTGACCATATCGTAAGAAGTGTTTGGTTGTGAGTCAAACAAGCCCTATTAGCTCGGTTTTGCCTAAACACCTCAAACTTGACCTGCCCATTGCTCAGCCTCATTTGCGAATTCACATTGTACGAATTCTTCGATGAATTGACAAAACTCTCCTCAGACAACATAGCAAGATCTTTGGTATAGATACTGAATATTCATTCTCACTTCAATTCAATAACTGATTCCGATTTCAAATTCTTCTCCAAAATCACATGTGACTCCCCTTATTGGCGCGTGTATCACATCAAGAATAAACAAGCCAATTTCAGCTCTATAATCATACAATTGTGTTTTTTTTTTTTTCTTGTAAGACTATAGACTTACTAGTCGAATTGTGTAAAAATGTTTCATTTCAAAATTATACTGAAACAATATTATACCAGAAACTCTTACAAATATACCAATTTAGTTTTATCCTGGACAAAACTACCCACAATTCCTTTTCCTTTAAAAATATACAGTTGGTCTATCTATTCGTCGACATGGGTGTGTGTGAAACCTGCACGTTCCTGCCCGTGCTCGTAGAAGGTTAGCCCGTAGGCCCTGTAGAGTATTGTTTCGCACAAACTACCGCACATCGGTCTTAAATCGAAACTTCGATTTACTTAGCCTAACTTCTAAGTATGTGCAATCCAATTGATGTCTTTAGAAAATACTCCCGTTCGTACCTCTAAAGATAGAAGGCCCCCCGTTTTCGGATCCGAATACTTTCGAACTTAGCTTGAATACATACAGACAACATCCAACTCAAAAAGTCCACTCACTCTCCCTCTCATACATCGCACTACAGGCTCCTACATTCGTTTTTCCGCATCGACTTAGTCAGAAGAACATCACCCATTATGTATTCAAAATCCATACTACTTTACCTTCCTATAATATCCCAAGTTCCCCTTTACTTCTTTCATTAAAATCAAAATAAAGATTTTCTCTAATATAAATAATAAAATTGTCCATCCACTTCACACATTTCGTATTTTTGTTATACTCTAATAAAACTCGTAATTATTTTATCCACCTGGTTCTATTCGCCTCTAACTACCCTTTTTTAAAATTATCGAATTACAACTTATTAAAGGAACTCAAAATACGTATTAATGGAATCGAACCATTACGTAGGTAATCATCCATGTAACTTATCGAATTTCAACTTATTAAAGAAACTCAAAATATGTATTAATGGAAACGATCCATCACGCAAATGATTCGATGAAATATACTACTAGCGACCTCTAGTTAAAATTTCCTACAATCTCATTCGTTTCTTATACTGTTGCAATACTTTTACTGCGGTACAACGTATACTGTGACATCACTATTGTCCTTTTAAACAATTTCGTCTGTAATCGATTCCTATTAATCGATCTTAACTTAATATCCCTATTGAATACTACATATTGCTTAAATATTGTCGCTCTGTTTAATTAAATAATATATATAAAATAAATGTACTCGTCTATAAATGTTACGTAAATCTTACGAACTAGGTAAGTGAATCTATGCCTTAATAATAGTCTACTATTTATGTCATCTTATTTCTTTAACCTGATAACACTGTCGTCAAACATTATCATACTACCGCGCATTCCGTCCGTTCGCCATGAATCCGTTCGAAAAGGCTTTATCAAAATTTCCCATACTTTGGGACAAAGAGAACATAAACAATAATGATAATAAGTTGCGAAAAGTCGCGAAAGCCGAATTACTCAAGATATGTAATTTACAATCCGACATGGTTCTAACTCCAGCCGACATCCAGCGCAAACTGGATAGCTTCAGAAAGAAAAAGCTGCGCCAAAGCAAAAGGGTAATTATAATTGCCTTCCCTGTTCATAATGCTATCTTAAATTATTGGAATATGTTCAAATCATATAAAAAGGAAATGTAGTCAGTTTCATCTACCCTCATGTAATTATAAAAAGGTACAGTATTTATAATGTGTTTCTTCCCTCCCCTTTTGATAAGTGAATACCTGTAATTATTAATTTAATAATTTCCCCCTTTTTTTTTTTCCAGCTATTAAACAAACCATTGGTACCACATCCTGAGCTGATACCACTCCCACCTGACCTTTACAGTATCCCATCCCCACTGATCACCCCATTGTCTCCGTCGTTTAGCTTTTCCCCACTAATGTTGCTGAACGTGGAACCTGTAAGATTTTTTTTTTTTTTTTTTTAAACCAAAATTTGACATTTTCTTAGAAATTAAAAATGATATTAACCCCTTACAATTCATTTCAGCTTAATTCAGACACCGTTGGCACCGACCATCCCCTTGTAAGTTAATCATCTTCTCATTACACCTTCTATATCATCAAATAATGTTATTAATTAATAATTTTATAGATTCTTGACCCTCTCCCCTTTTTTTTCTGAATGTAATATAATAACTTGTGTTTTATCTTAATAGCTTCAGCCCGAAGCTCTAGCACCCCACCCTAATGGCGAAACTAGTGAGGGACAGGCCTTGCCCGACGATCTGGTAAGGTTCACTTATATATGTATACTCATATACACCCATGTTAAATACCACAAATATTTACTTTCTTTCCTTTTGGGTTTTTTTTTTTTCAACTATTGGTTTTCTTTTATTTATTTATTATTATTATTATTTTTCTAATTTTCTTATATCTAATTCCAGGTCTCACCGTTGGAGGACTTGGAAGGTGAGTCCAACCTTCTGAAATGACACCATAGGTTCTCCTAATAAGGACATTTTATTAGTTTATTACATTTTCTTTTGATACATCTGATGTTTGCCATATCACCTTGGTCTTTATTGAAATTCTTTGGTGATGATATTTAGGTATTACTAATACTCCCTCTTCTTCTTTCCAGATCAAGATCTACCTCCTTCTTTCTCCAACTGAAGATGGGCTGGTGTAATTACTTACTTCCTAAATGTGATTGAATGATGTAAGTATACATATACACACATAAAAAAATTTTTTTTTTTTTTGGGGTTTTGCGAATATGCCACCACACTCCCCTTTATGTATGATCAATTACCCCTTGATGTCATATATTCCCAAATTAGATTTATATTCAATTTACTAAAAACATTTCTTTAGTATTTTACTTCCCTGTTTATTTTTTTTTTCTGTGTACCTATCTAACAATAAGTGTTTTAATGTGGTTTTTTTTTTCAGGATTAAATAAATTGCCCAAGAACATGAAGAGTATGTAGACTAAATTAAACTAGGTAAGTTTTAATCTGCTATTATAACTGCTTAGATTACACCCTTAATCAGTGGTGTGCACAGATTTTTAGGCTAGCGTAGGTAATAAAGAAGAAATGGAAAAAGAAAAAAAAACATACCCGATTGTGCTTCTATCTCTCTCCTCGGCAAATCCAGTATCTACCCAGACCATCCTCAAGTTAGAAAATAACTAACACGGGAAACAAAACAACCTATTTTTGTGCGAACAGTCAGTCAACCACTTAAAAGCATCGTAATGTCTAATGTGAAACTTTCGTGTTACATTCCCCGTTTGGTTTTGTTGCAAATCCGGCATGCATCTTCCTTTTTGAAGGACATTTATCTTTGACGCGAAAGGTAATTGCCCAAATTTACTGCTTGCTATTTTGTTTCTGCACACAAGGCCAGCACACGAACAATCCATTTTGATAAATCACACGCATCAATGGAACTATAAAAATCACTTTCGATTTTGATTTTAAAACGCTAAATCACACAACGCAACACTTATCACTTGTATTTTCACTTTACAATTCAAAACAAACGCGCCTGTCAAATCAAAACAAACTACATACTAATAAAAAAACATGACAGCGGACTAACCAAAAAAGATGCCAAATTGGTTTACATTCTTATTAGATACGTAATCCTAGCGAAAAATCCCTTCCAAATTTAGCCGTGTAAAATCAGACCGAGACAGGTGAACCGAATGGGTTGCGAGAAAGAGACAAATACATTCGTAAAAAGATATCGTAACAAATACATTGCGTGCTGAGCGTCGGCGTATAATCGTGTAAGCATTACTAAGTGTGCAATCGATTGCGTTTATTTCCATTCTACCGAACGATATCTTGTATACCAACGTACCGTCCCGCCAGGCGATCGGAGTTGAGGTCATTTTTGTATGAAGTTTTAAGCGTGTCGCTGTGTGCGTTCTGTAAGCATGTGCTTGTATCTTATAGCGTTCAACGCGGACTTTTGCAAAAGTACGTTACGTTTTACGTTGACCACGTTCGGCGCGTGACATGACGGGAATGTGGCGAATTTATTTTTCTATTGTGCCAATTGTTATAGTGACAAAACTGTTATTGGCTTTATTATAAAATTAAAGGGAAAACAGAATGTTGGGTATATTAATTTGTTAGAGTAGGCAGAGCTTTGTGCTTACATGGTGTGTACTAGGGCTCCCGGTATCCGTGTTACATGCGGAAACGTGTACACGGGTCCTTAACACCGGCGGTACTAACAACCCGATCTACACGAACCGACACGATCCTTCGGAAACGGGTCGACACGGACCCGCTAGGAAACGTGTCCTCTAGGAAACGTTTCTAAGTTTGGATCCGGATCCGCGGTTCGCGCCTTCACTCGGGTATTGAATACACGTCTGAGCGACCCGCCCGGACCAGTTATTATTTGAGTTGAAGTTGAAATGAAACGGATAATTTGTTCATTATTGAATGAAAAACTGATTTTATATTATTACGTACGGAGGAAAAAAGATCGAATAACGTCATTTAAAATATTTTTTTCTGCTTTTTTATAATTACTATTAGGGTACTGATCAGAGATGGGCATTTATCGATTAATTTTCTAGTTAACTAATCAATCGATTAAAAATATCATTCGTAATTTTTTATCGCAATTAATTTAGTTGCGATTAAATTAGTTGTGAGAATCTTCGACTAACAATTGAATTAGTTTTAGTTTCAATCGACTAAATTTCACGATTAAATCAATATTAAAACTACGCAGTCGCTCGTTTTTGCATTTTTATTTAACTTGCAATATGTAACTACGAGTATGTATGTACATTGTAGGTACTCGTATGTTGTATCACTTGTATCTATGTTGGTTTGGGTAGAATCTTGCAACTTATTTTGAAGCAGATATCTTCAACCGATTGAGCTAAAATTATGTATATATTCAAGTTTAATTTGTAACGCTTAAATGACAATGCAATATTATGGGCCATATTAACAATATTATAAGGATAAATAACGAAAAACTGCAATGTTTACAAATCGCAAACAATATAGTAGTTGGTGCTCTATTAATATTTTGATACTTAAAGTACTAGTTCTAACGAGTATTGTAAAGTCCTATACGATACTGAGTAAATTATAGACATAGATATTATCAATATTTTGCTGTCTGTGTCATTAGTACAACTCTGTTTAGTGTCACGCGGCGACAAAACAATGGGATAATCCTACTTACCTGGAAGTTGTTTGTTGCATTTTGGTGCAAGTGCCGACGAATCTTCTAAAAATAACACGTTCTATTGAATTAAACATCTGCATGTTGTTTATTATCTATTTTGTTGCGGTCTATTTTGTTTTCACCGTGTGGTCATTTACAATATTTAAACCTCTTTTTGTAAAGAAATCTCAGCATTAACTATTGTACATTTTCCTTGCGTCATTCTACATTTAAATATATCAATATGACATATTTTATTTATTAGCGCTATTGCCAATATATATATTGGAGCGGCAGCGAATTGATCGATCAGGCTATTCCATGTAAGGCTCATGCGTCATAAATTCATTCTCATAGATGTTTTGAGGTATCTAGGTCATATTATATTATATTCTAGATTCTAGGTTCTGTCATTTTAGATTCTAGGTGATTATTACTTATTACGATGCTCTTACGATTATTACAGCAAATATAGGTAAAGGTTTAAGGGCACGGACCCTAGGTAAAAAATAAGAAAGAGAACGATGTACCTATGAAGGAGGAAAAAAATATACCTACATTACATTACATTAACATAGACATACCAAGTTTTTCGTTAAATTTGCTTCTAACATTAGTCGTGGAAAAATAGTTTAACTAATTAGTCGATCACAAAGTTTAGTTGTCCGAAATCAATCGGCAACTAAATTAGTTGCACTCTATACAACTAAGATTGATCAGTCGTCGTTTTCAATCGTCAATCACAATTAATTCTGTTAATTTTAATCGTTAGTTGTTAGTCGATTACATTTTGCCCATCTCTGGTACTGATTAATACCTAACACCTTGCATAATGGATGTAACATTATGGTGTTAGGTGCAAAAAGTTGTCATACCTACCTACCTTCTTACGTTACCTGCTATGGCGACTTTTTTAAGATTAGATATGAATAGGATTAGGGTTGCACTGCAGCTGCACTTGCAGATAACGACAATACCTATTGTTTATCGTCCTAAATTAACCGCGACAATTTTACTGATAATACTTACAAGTTGTTTTGACATTAGGCCTGGAAGACCTTTTATTCGTTAAAGTTGAAGGAGAGGCCGCTTTCATTTAATAAAATTAAGCAACAAAAAATAAATAAATTAGCGTATTAAACAAATCGTAAATACAGAAAATATTCTCAGAACATGTTAAGCCCAACCCAATATGCATAATGCAATGAAGGATTAATTTATTATACATATGAGGAAATATCTAACACAGTTGCAATAAATCCTTATATCAGATTATATTTATACCCTCTAGGAATTTACACAATTTTAATAACTGATAAAGTAAAAAATATCGTTTTATTTTTAACGATAACGTCATATTACATAAATTTAAACGTCAATTCTATTATACACGTCGACAAACTAAAGTCGCTGTCGTGTCATTTGACGTTATTGCACCAAAAATGCTAGAAAAAGTACGATCCCTGATTATTATACTCCATTTCTCACTCCATAGCTTTTAAAAGAATAACCGTAAGATGGCCACAACACGTTGACGGCGGGTCGGACCCGCGTGTCATTGAGATCCGTGTACACGGGTACACGGGTACACGGGTCTTAATTACACGGGTCTTTATTACACGTTCCAAACGGGCCAGAAACCCGTTTCCGTGTAACAGAGAAACGGGTACACGGAAACGGGTACACGAAACCCGGACACGACCGAGAGCCCTAGTGTGTACGTCACTGCCCTTAATGTTGAGTCGAATGGATATTAAAATCCCCTAACAATGTTAAGGCATCTCTTTTTTTTTTTATTATTTGTTTTTATTATTTATTATTGTATGAGACCGTACAAAATTTTACTCCAATCTATAAATGCAAAGTAGATTATCTACCTTTGTTTTGTAAATAGTAATGTTAACCTTACTTGATTCAATAAATTTTTATTTTATGTTCCAGATTTTTGGATTTCAAGGCGAGCCTGGAACAATTCCTTAATCTATTTAGACTTAAGAACTGATTCTGTGATTATAGTGCTAAATCATTGATAAGATAAATATACTTACAAAAATTACTTTCATTTCATTTGCTTCATTATGTGTTAAAAGAGATCGCCCCCCACTTATGAAATCACTAACACTCCTACTTTCCTTATAATTGCTATATTTAATATTTCTAACAAGTCTTATATTAAGCTAAAAATTAATAACTTAATATTGTAGCTAGGGTCATGTTTATCAGATCTCATTGTGAAACATTTCCTGCACTAAACTAAAGCCTATAAATAGATCTACGCCCCCCGAAATAATAAGTCCTTAGTATCCTCATAGTCTATCCTTAATTTCATAACAAATTTACAACACAGCTTGAACTAATAACTGATGTAAAAAAATTCTTCACAACCTCATATTTCCTGTAGTCAAGAACAATGACATCTCTATTCTACCTCACTTAACTAATTTCCTACAAAATTCCGACTTTATATCTATATTAAAATTAAATTTATTTAAATAATCATTCCATCTCGATATCATATTAATTACGGATAAGTGATAACAGATAACACCCTGTCACTTGTCAACTTGTCACATCAATCCTGCTCGCAGGCGTTTTGTTCACTCAGCCTTGATTATATTTTAACTTAAAAAAAAATGAATTACCTATTATTATTTTTCCCAATTATGTAAATAATGCATAAATAATATTAAATGTATCCCTAAATATCTAAATCTTATGTTTTATTAATAATACGAACATATTGAGTAAAGTTGTCTACGTATCTGATTGAAACTAAAGTAAATATATTATTACTTGATATTATTATTTTATGTAACGTAAATTATTATCTAAAACTTAAATAAACCACCTATATCATTATTAATCAGTGTTAAAATTAACTTTTTGTAAAGCGTTAATACAAACGTAACGAATTTAATTTTATCTCAAATAGTCCACTATTGAACTATAGATAACACAATGAATGAACTGTCAAGGTGTCAAATGTCAATTACTGAGTAAAATATCTATCGAAAACAAAATCACGTTGTTCTAATATACATCTTTTGTTTCAGGTACTATTACTATGTGAAATAAGAAAAATATAGTGCGTTATATCAAGAAGCTACTCTATTCACTATAATTTGTGTATAAATATGCAACAAAATGTGTTTCGAGGCGACACGCACAAAACACCCATCACGGTTAATCTCCTTTCCACTCTCACGTCAACAATTGTGCCCTTAAGGACAGCTAGTTCAAGGCTCAAATGTTCAAAGATCCCTTCAATAAAACCGTCACTAACAACTCCACTAAAATTCCAAAACGAATAACAATTGTCGATCTACAAAACGCAAGAAAACAGCAAAACATGGACCCACACGAACTACATCGGCACGACCTCAACAATCCCGGACTGATCCTATCCATGGTCACGGCGCAAATTGTAATACCTATAAACCTATCTGCTAAATAAATACATCCTGGTCACGGCACCAATTGTAATACCTACCAGCTAACGTACTTCAACTCGAGATATCCTGAGTCACTGGACCACCAAACTCTACTCCTACAATGAAGCCCTAAGAAAACCCTACTACAACTACCTAAGGATATCTTAACAGCAGCTCCTACCTCCTAGTCTACCACAACCTACAACTAAACAAACCTAGATATGAAAGGATCTTTATACAGTTGAGCTGAACATTTCTTATAACTAATGGCCAAGGTGATCGGTAAAACCGTTGTGAACGTCTAGATTGGTCGGATCCTACGTTGTTGTAGTAACACAGTTTCTTTTAGGAGATGTAGCCGTGATGTGCCGCGAAATGCCTCGTACCTGAATAGTGCAAAATTACTATGTATTTTGTTAAATTAACTAAATAAGTGTGTATCCTATTATTTATTTTGTGCAAGCTACTCCTATCCTACTGCTACCTCGGTTCTTTGTACTAATTAAATTCCTAACTTATATAGTTCCTATATCAAAATCAATATGGAATATTACAGATACTCTTATGAAAGTTGTTTAATTCTATATGAAGTATCGAATTCATTTAGACCACAGTCAGGTATAATCGAACTAGATTACCTTATGTAACAATAAAAGTCAATATGTGATTCTATCCAAATTTTATTAGAATTCTGGAATGAAAGATAATTTAGTTCTTAAAATTGCATGTTCTTACTCCAGAATGACTAGAAAACATACGTCTATGTACAATATGAAACTACACTTCATTACCAATCTATAAACAGGTGAAAGTTACAGGATCTATGAGATTTTATTATGAATTTAATTAATCTTAAGTTTTCATATTTGACAATATTAAATAAATTTTGTCATTACACCTTAATCTGAGAAGATGGTATACATCCCTTAAATAAACTATAGTAGAACAATCTGAAGTGGATTCTAGACCTAAGCAATAAATAGGAAGTTGTTTTAATCTTCACAATTAAAAACTAGTAAGGACTAGATTATAGTAAATGAAGAAGGTGACTTTAAGGTGTATATAAAAAAAAATATAATTTTTTTTTAATGATCCCCTACCAAACTAAGTGCACGGAGAATGTCACTGAACGCTTTACCTATCTATTCCTAAGAAGCAAATCGAATTAAAGCGAACAGCGAGAGGATGGGGAACTCCGTACCTAATCTAAGCTGAACAAACCACTGTGGGATCTCATCACATCTATGCATGACGTCCTACCTAAGGCAAGTGTCAAGGATCCATCTTTTAGAGAAGCCTTTTGGCGCAAGCTTCTTAGGTTAACTACACAAGGCCTACGCTAGGTTAAGCTACCTGCCTAAACCTACAACTTGCTAAATATATGTAATGATTGTAAAACTGATAATTCAGAAACAATGAAGTTATAATTGTATTTGTACGAAATCTAATACACTACTCTTCCCTAGTAGGTATGAACCCTTCTAATGAGTTCTAGAACTTGGTTTTCGTTTGACCATATTCATAAATGTAGTATCATGAAGACTCTTGTGCCGATCGGAATATCTTTCAACTCTCGAATGACTGATTTTGAAAAAGGAAATTACTCTCAACCCTTGTGATATAAATTACTTTAGTTCTGAGATCTGTGATGTAAATACGAGAACGAATAACTTTCATTATTGCTATCCATAAGTCCCCGGCTTTTCTTTTAGCAATTTACACTTCAGATACTCCACATCCAGTCTTAGGAATGCTTTGTATTTCCATACTATACAACAATCCACAATTTCCTTGTCAAAATTATAACAATATATAAAATTATTTTTGTTCATTGAAAGGCGAATGTCATCTGTCAGCTGATTCTACTTAACTTTAGTGTTGCCATTCTAACACTAAGGCTATTATAACTAATGTACATTGTTTTATAAATATTGATGTCAAATTAAAGGTTTTAAATATCTGATTGGTTTTAAATAAAAGGTTTCTCTATTCCCTTTTCTTTATAAACTGTTACAAGATTTTGGTTTTTACTACAGACAACCCGAGCCATAAACACTAATAAAACAATAGGTTAACATCTGCATTTACTGTATCTGACGAGATTAAAATAATTTGAATAGATGTTATGTTAGTTAATGATGAATGGCCGATTGCTCGGAAGATAAAGAAACCTATCCTAATATTCCTATTAAAGTGTACCTATCTCTATACCCTGTTCCCTAGCTAGTACAAAACACTAGAGGCCTAAACCTCATATTTACATTTAAACGTGTATGGAACCTAGGTAAGCTAAACTATAAATTCGGGAGATTAACCCGAGGTTGGACTAGAATCCGTGTAATTGGGTCCCCCCTTACGCGGCTGAAGAAACGCCGGAAGCGCAGAGTAACCCGCCCTAATATGTGTAGATAATGCAAATATATAAATATATATGTATATGAGACCAAACCTGGAGGTCCATCTGATTTCAACAAGTGCGGAAAGGCCCGCCTGCCCAACCTGTGGACCTTGTATTCACCAGACAAAGCACTCTAGGTCTGTAGGCTTATCACTGCGCTTGTAAATGGCAAGTGTCCGGGTCGCCTAGCCCAGATAAAATCTAAAGAGTCTGAAAGATATTCGTTTAACAGCCGCAAGGTTAAATATCTTTCATCTGGCAACCATGTACCAAAACACTATTTCTGGCATGTAATTATGCTTAATAGCTCTCAAACAACAAAATCCCAATAAATTTTAATAAATAATTATAATCCCGAAAAATAATTTAAATTCGAACAGAAATTCCCCTTAGAATTATATTTAGTAAGTACCTTAATGCCAGACAACAATGTTACCCAGTCGAAGTCGCAAGTAAAAATGAATCCCATCCTACTAAGCCCTTGCCTATTTATACCCTAATCTCTAGTCATTCGCCGCTGTCGACCTACTCGACTGACCCGTTCCATTCGACTTCTCCATCTCACTCGACAGCGTCATCTGTCTCGCCCCACTCAACTGCTCCATCTCACTCATCAGGCTCGCCTGCCTCGTCCCACTCGGGACACTCGACACGTCACGTGACCTAGCCCCCGCCCTCTAAGCGTTGTATATGGGATTTTGATTCTTATTTAGTCTAAGTAAAGCTCAACTCCTCTGTTGTCAATTTGTGAATATCAACTTGCTATTTTCAAAGTGATAGTATGTTTAGTTATAAGAATGGTTTTACTTGCTTCCGCAAACATTCACACTGTTACTCTTATTTTGCATTTGTATTGCCTATATCTACTAAATGATAATTTTAGTATTAGCTTGATGACGTATGATGCTAATATGTCTTAAATGCGATGATGATAATGATGATATGAGTATCACGATGATGATATATGATTATTTGATGGCGGGCACATGACGTGAACATGTGAATCGCTACAACCGAGTATCGCCGGAAATGGTCGACGGTCGCGAAATGAAGAATTTTATGAAGATTTCTTTAGCCGATTGTGAAGGTAATACGTAGTGAAAACGGTATTTTTTACGCTCTTATTCCATTCTCATATTTAGACAATAGATTTGAATAGTTTTTTCTGTGGTAACGTGCATCGTATTGGAGAAACGTGATCTAAAAGAACGTCGAGTTTTGTAAGGCGCCATCTCGCTTCCTCCCTAGTGCGTTATCCCGTTCTGGCATTTTCAATTTTATTATATAGATATACACCGTGGGCGTTAATAACCCGAAAGATTTAAACCACGTATTTTTGACGACAATACGAGTAAATAATGTTATATCAACATGGGTCTAATTATGTGTCTTAACTAAATTACTATTTCAGTACAAATTAAATCATATTAATTTCCCGCTTCTTTGTGAACAAGTCTTTAGTTGAAGAAGAGAGAGCGAGCATGACACTCTACGAATCGCTCCGAAATCATACGACGAACGGCGAATGCCGTGACTCCGCACTACTGGGCGACTCAGAACCGTGCCTCGTCGCATGGCGCTTTCAGGCAAAAACCCACGGGTCATTGGCCCAACTTACTATGAGCATTTACCTGAAAACCTACGAAATGAGCCATCTTACGAAATATTTCGGCGTCGACTGAGAGACATTTTGTTGGAAAACCCTCTGTACTCCGTGAATGAGTACATGGAACTAAACTTCTAATTATTATTTTTATATCTGTTGTGTGCCTATTTTTATATCATTTTGTATTGCGACGATGATTTTATTTTGTATTATTAGGAGATGTCACCTGATTATTATTTTCTATTGTTTGATTTGTTTTAGTTTAATGACAAGTTGTGATGACGATCCTTATTGGGAGATTATATTGCTTATTATTATTATGGTTATCATTTCTTGTGCTTGACATTGTTATAGTTAGTTTTATTATTATATTTTTATTTTGACGATCATGATGTGAATACTTATATTTTTGAATATTTAATGCAAATGTATACAGTTATTTTCACATGAAATAAATGAATCTGAATCTGAATCTGAATCTTGTGTTCTATGACAAGTAGTGTCAAGTTATCGCTGTTTCAGTTTTGACGGGTTCAAATTTGAACATTGGCATAATGACATGAATTAGGGTGTGTTAGACTGGAGATTTCTTAACTTTTGATGTGTTTTAAATAATTAATATCTCCTTAATTATGAGTTTTTGGACTATATGTTACATAAGTTTATATACTCTAATTAGGCTCTAGTATCGTTAGCTTAAATCTTTCGGGTTATTAACGGTCACGGTGTATATAAAACTCAAAGGTGACTGACTGACTGACATAGTGATCTATCAACGCACAGCCCAAACCACTGAACGGATCGGGCTGAAATTTGGCATGCAGGTAGATGTTATGCAGTAGGCATCCGCTAAGAAAGGATTTTTCAAAACTCACCCCCTAAAGGGGTGAAATGGGGTTCCAAAGTTTGTATGGGGAAACAAGATTAGTTAGACTATTTTATTCGAAACTTCACAGGAGTATTCCTAACAATAAATAATTAAACACGTGTTTCAGGTTTTTTGAAAATTCAACCCCTAAAAGGGAGAAATGTGGTGAAAAAGTCTGAAAATCAGCATGGGTATTGTTTTTATGGTTTATCGGGTCGCTGATTACGAAAACCGCAACGATTTTAAAATCCAACGTGGCGGACGTGAGTTACCATCTCCCTTGTTGGGGTGAAATGGGGTTGAAATGTTTTAATACTAAACCGCTGGTTCTAGAGAGTTCAAATTTGGCACGTAGGTTCCTTATAAGGTGTAGGGGTGCACTAAGAAAGGATTTTTCAAAACTCACCCCCTAAAGGGGTGAAATTGGGTTCCAGAGTTTGTATGGGGAAACAAGATTAGTTAGACTATTTTATTCGAAACTTCACAGGAGTATTTCTAACAATAAATGAGTAAACACGTGTTTCAGGTTTTTTTTTAATTCAACCTCTAAAAGGGAGAAATGTGGTGACATAGTCTGAAAATCCATTGGTAATGCTTTTATGGTTTATCGGGTCGCTGATTACGAAAACCGCAACGATTTTAAAATCCAACGTGGCGGACGTGAGTTACCATCTCCCCTGTTGGGGTGAAATGGGGTTGAAATGTTTTAATACTAAACCGCTGGTTCTAGAGAGTTCAAATTTGGCACGTAGGTTCCTTATAAGGTGTAGGGGTGCACTAAGAAAGGATTTTTCAAAACTCACCCCCTAAAGGGGTGAAATGGGGTTCCAGAGTTTGTATGGGGAAACAAGATTAGTTAGACTATTTTATTCGAAACTTCACAGGAGTATTTCTAACAATAAATGAGTAAACACGTGTTTCAGTTTTTTTTTATAATTCAACCTCTAAAAGGGAGAAATGTGGTGACAAAGTCTGAAAATCCATTGGTAATGCTTTTATGGTTTATCGGGTCGCTGATTACGAAAACCGCAACTATTTTTAAATCCAACGTGGCGGACGTGATTTAACATCTTCCCTGTTGGGGTGAAATGGGGTTGCAATCAATCAATCAATCAATCAATATCATTTATTTTCAGGCAACTGTGGCCCATAGATAAATACCTTAAAACTAACATACATATAAAATAACAAAATAATATAAAATAATCATAAACACGTTAGTTCGGCGACGTGCGACGTAACTTCTGGGTGTCGGGTAACCGTCCGCGGTAACGCCGGAACACGACACCTTTCGGCCAGAATTCCTCCTGCAGGAAGGTCGACAGCTTGATAGTAGGCACCCTCACCACAAATGAAGCGAAGTTCACATTGTGACGAGACTCTAACTGTTCGACCCTCAGGGTGAAGTTGGTCTTTACTCGCAAATACTCGACGATGCTATCTGCTTTCGTCGTGTAGTGCAGTCTGGACACATACAACAGTGTCGTCGGGGCCGCAGGCTGGAGTAGATGTTGCGATCCAGTCACTGCAGTTCCACACTGGTTGCGACGAGCCGGCTTCTTCTTTTTCTCCACCAAGGTGAAGCCATCACTATCGGAACTCTTCGGTTTAGACGATTGCTGCGATAACCGAGGAGCGATCGGTGGTTTCGCAGCTGCAGCAGCGTAGGCACGACAGGGTGTCGACACCTTAGCGCATGACGTCACGCCTACTGGAGCAGGCGGCCCAACTAGCACACAAGCGCTATAAGAAGCCGTATAGTAGCCGGATAAAGGATTTTGATAACTCCTTAGGCTCCTAAATAAGCGCTATAGTGGTTCTATATCCAGATATAGATCTCTTGTAGCGCCAATTAGGCCCCAAATTATACAGCTTATAGTTCGACAATAGCTCTACAGTGGTCGGATATGTATGTTATAATGGCTCTACAGAAGTGGTTTAAAAGCGATCATCAGCGCTATGAGATTTCGAAAAAGTGCTTGTAGCGCCGTAACGCCACCTTTACCTAAATTTGTACCGCTAATACCGCTATATTAAATCTCTGGGTTCTAAGTTAGTAATTTAGTAGGTCTACTGTGGGCAACACAAAATATATTTTCATAAAATCAAAGAAAGTGAAGTGCAGTGACAATTGAAGTGAAAGGAACGATACGAATGGGATCTGTGGATGATACAATAACAAAGTTTAGCATTGTTTTACTTCGTCGTGCCGTTAAATATCCGTGCGAGTGCCAGTTTACTGTCAATGTATACGTATATTCTAGTCAAAATTTTCATGCGCCCTCGTAATATTCAGTTTTTAATGCATACAATATATTTCTGCGTTGTTTACAAAATTGTGTTTTAACAAAAAGAAGAGTTTAAAGGCTACAAACAGTTTTGTACGGTTTGATGTGTGAAAATTACTGACTTTAATTACATTAATAGTTACAAATTACGCATATATACGATGTCCAAAACTTCATCATAACCTTAAAAAAACACATTTACTAAAAAAAATAATGGCGTCTCAATCATGCAGCTTTCAGTGTTGGTTATATCTATTATGCAGGTTTGAGTCGTACAATGGCTGTAGTGCTTGCTGTTGTAGACTTATAGGTTTAACAGTAGTGTTATAGGTGTGCTATTCAACTATTTAGGTGGCACAACAGGTTCTTGCGATTAATATTAAGAACTTAAAGTTGTATAATGGTGTTCAATCCATTGTTGAATATTGAAAAAGTTTGAAAGTCAATTGAAGTATGAATTCAATGATAAAATTACCTGTTGACCGAGTGAGTCACCACGCCAAATTGGCTCACTCACTAAATTTTAAGACAAAACTGAGACTATAGTAAGACTCAACTGAGAGATCAGTTATTGGCAGTATAATGGCTCTACTATACGTCTGTAAACCACATAAAAGCGCCAGTAAGGTTCATTCCTCCGCCTTGGGCTGCATAAAGCAACATATACCTAACGTTTTACAGCTTTACGTCTCAATTCCGTGCTATAAATCTCTAATATAGCGCTTCGAGCTCTAATATGAAGCTATGTTCCTCCGTTGTAGATACGTAGTTACAAGAGCGCTAATGGATTTTATTAAAACACTTAAGGTGCCATAAGACTATTCTGTAACTCCCACGCCTGTATAAAATACTTCTTATGGTTCTTTATACAACTGCAAGCCGTACAGTAGCCATATAATTCTCACAAATAGCGCTTAAGGCGCTATTCTAGCGCTACTTAACTCTGTTATAGATAAGTGTTACAACAGCCGAACATAACTCCGTTTAAGAACCTCTGGCTTTGTAAAATGTCTCTGTACGCTCTTAAGCGCCATTAAAGTGACTCATAACTCTTTTTAAACTCTTTTGCCTACTAAAGCACTCCTTTACATCTTATGGTGGCACAATGGTTTACATGAACTCCATAATACTTCTCATGGCTGTCTTGCTGCGGTAGTGAATGCTCTTATACCACCGTAAGCTATTCCATTGCTATTAATCGGCTACAGTACCACCTACTGTTAAAGGGTTTTCCAAAATGCTACTATACGTCTTAAGGAATATTGTACAGCACTTGAACGACTCCTATACAACTACCAGGCTGCACAATGGCTGTATAATTCGCTTGTGTGCTAGTTGGGGGGGGGCCGGCAGGGCGCGGTGTAGATGCCTGCCGTGCGGCAGCGGTCGCAGAGTCAGCACTTTGTGACGCATCGCGGTTCGCTGACCCAAAACTGCACACCGATGCACCACGCGCATCACGTTCGCGACACGGGGTCACGTTAGATGCCACATGTGACCTACTCACGGAGACGGTATCACGCAGCGACGCCATCTCAGCACGTAGCTCACTTACGGTGTTATTCGAGGCCTCTAACTAGGCCTGCATTTCTGCCAGACTCGCCTTCAGGAAAGTTATGTCCTTGAGCAGTCTGGTTACGTCGACATGATCAAAAGTTACGGGCGGCAGCTGATCCAGTCGCTTCGCAACAAAAGCAGGCACGTCGTCCGGGTCGGTCTCCTTCAAGAGTTTGATGATATCTTGGAGACTCTTGATACCTCCATCCCTCCGTCGAGATGGCATCTGATCGGCTTTTCCAAGCTTCTCGAAAAGTAGCGCCTTGCCACTGCAAATGTCGTCTAATAAATACTAAACCGCTGGTTCTAGAGAGTCCATATTTGGAACATACGTGTCCTTATAAAGTCTAGGGGTGCAATAAAAGAAGCATTTGTCAAAAGTCACCCCCAAAGGGGTGAAATGGGGGTCGTAAGTTTGTATGGGGAAAAGATTAGTTAGACTATTTTATTGAAAACTTCCATGGAGTATTTCTAACGATAAATGAGTAAGCACGTGTTTCATGTTTTTTGAGAATTAAACCCCTAAAGGAGGAGAATATGGTGACAAAGTCTGAAAATCAACAAGGATAATGTTTCTATGGTTTATCGGGTCGCTGATTACCAAAACAACAACGATTTAAAAAAAGAAACCACGTCCACCACGGACGTGAAATACCGTCTCGCCTGTTAGGGTGCGATGGGGTTGAAATGACTAAATATGAGTAAGTATAGTGTAATTTTTATGGTTTGTTGGGACGGTAATTTCGAAAATGCCACCGTTTTTGAAATTTTATTTGTGGTCATGAAAATTCTTGAAAGCATTTGCGCCAAATCAAAATTGCAATTTAATCGGTCCAGCAGTTTTGCAGCAAATCGGTTGTAACAGACGGACTGACAGACAGCTACACGTGATCCTATAAGGGGGAACTATATGTTTTTGCTTTTGAGGTATGGATAGAGACCCGCGTTATCATAATAGATTAAAAAAATAGTATTTGGTGGCATCTCGATCGTCGTCAATCGGTACCTATAGGCGGGCGGCGCGTTGGGACGGGAGGAGTAATAATCGGGAAACTTCCTGCATCCGTAATAAATACATTCAAGCTTTTCAATAATTATGTTAAGTCATTTCAGAATCCTGAATAATTTACCTTTATCTGGCTCAGAATAATACATTTTTCATTCATCAACGAAGAGAACCTCAATATCTTACAATAGAACATGACGTAAATTAGAACATGGCTTAGAATCATTAAACCAATCTCGAATATCCCAAGTCGATAAGCGGAGGCTCGGGACATTATAAAAGCTTTATACAAATAAAATGCACACATATCCCGTTGTCTTAGCTTCACTTCGAGTTATGAATTTTGAAGTGAACTTTATTTGGTACAGTAAAGGCTGAGATCGCTTGATTTGAGTGCTTGAGGTTTCGGTTTGATTTGATAAAGTGGAGTTATGATAAAATAAAAAGTATTTCCCAGTAATATTAGAAAAGCGAAAGTCTGTGTATGTTTTGTTACTTCTTCACGCTAAAACGGCTGGACGGATATGCATGAGGGAAATGCAGATTGCAGATTATACCCTAACTTTCAAATAGCCTACTTTTAATCCTGATTAAAAGAGCATTGTTCCCGTAGAATGATGTATATTATATAGGCACGCGAGCGAAGCCGCGGGTTAATGCTAATACCTAAATATAATAAACTTGTAATATTGCATGCCTTTCCTGGTAGAACATAAGTAACTGTATTTTATTATGATCATCTTATGTAACTATGTTTCTTGCAATAAATTATTGATTGATTGATTGATTAGTTACGATGCTATCATAGACTAACAGTCTGCTATAGTCCAACGTTTGTTGGAATGAAAACTAAAACAGTGGATCCAACTTTATAATAACCCTATTACAAAGTTGAATCCAGGTAAAGTTTATTAAAGACAATTGAATTATATAAATTATACTTTTTCTGATACTAATTGCCATAAGGATCTCCAAACCAGCTCATGAGTTTTCTTTTACCAAGGTTTTTCAAAAAGATATTTTTAAATTTTCGACAGTTTGCAATTTTATTGGCTGAAGGACTCTCTACCTTTAGTCTTCAAAAAACATTACATGCCCTATTTCAGTTACCTCCCGTTTTGTTGTAATAATATCCCTTTACAATGCATACAAGGTACTGACGCTTTAAACAATGTATACGAGCATAATGTCAAGCTACTGATTAAGTTACTTCCACTGTGTTTACATGCGTCTCTGAACCCAACCAAGCGGCTAATAAATGCTCTGTGAATATTTTCTTCACCAAGACGAAATAAATTCTGTACAATGTAAAGTAATAATAATATGGCCTCCCCGTATTCTCTTCGCAAACAACAAATCGGAAATTGGGACTCCGTCGATACTCCAGTTGGTAACAAATTGAATTTTCGTTTAGCTTCAAATGTATTCAATATGCTACGAGTTATGTTACTGTTTTATTGCAAGTTTTATGTAGGTTTAGTTGGTATATTTGTGCTTCAAAATATTGAATGTCGATTTTCACCATATTTTACCGCGAGCCTATATGATAGTCGATAGATATATGATAAAGCAACAGCGTCAAAATGGGAGTCAGTCGCGTTCAAGTAGTGTTTATTTAATTACCTCGACGTTTCGAACGTGACATTACGTTCATTACCTAGCGGAAAGTGATCTATATCTATTTCATGCTGACCATGATCATCATAGGCCCACTGCCTGCTTAGATAAAAAGACAGTACAGTAATGATATACATTAGTATCAGTTTCATACAAAGTTGAAGTAAAATATTAGGTTTTTGAATTTAACTTATTATAACTTCAAACTGTCGCATATAAAAAGTACGTTTCTGTATTTTACTTATTTTTTGGCAATCTATTGCCCCGTTGCCGTGTGAAAGAAATGAAACCCTACATACCCACTACTAAATATAGCCGTTGGGTGATAATGGGAAATATCCCTTCAAGTGCAAAATAGATAACCTTTAGTATATACCATATCAGATCGAGATATACGAGTATTACACACGTCCATACAGTTAGTTTCCTTATACAATGAAACATCAAAGTCATAAAGAACTTTGGCTATTACTGTGAATGTGCCAGTGGCCTTACTGCTCTACTTGCTGACTGAATATTTACGACTCTATCTCATAGGTAAACTTTTATTATATTAGTTTCTTAAATCATATATGGTACACGCATGCTCCTTATACCATATCTTATATGTTTCCGTTTTTAGAGATATAAAAGGTATTGCGACTAATTTAACAGAAGTATTTTTAATATTGATTGAAGTAAATGTTGTGAAGAATAATGTTAGCTAAATATGCAGGCATTTTATTAACTGTATGGGATTCAAAACCCGTCTTTTCCGGAATCCGGAATCTTGTTCTTAGATTTTCAATTCCTGATTCATTTTAGTGCATATGGTGAATGTAATCATATTTCAACGAGTGTATAAATGTTATAAAAAAATGTTTCCGAAAAGTTAAAATGCTTTATTACATGATTTAGTTTCTGTTCACTTTAGTACAAACGCCCTTGAGACAGAGAAGAGGCTGGCGGCACACCGCGGACGGGGTCTCTCCGAGTTCCTTGCTGTACACCTTGCACGCCGCATTCTCGGCTGAAAAATAATGATGGATATGTTAAAAACTCAAGTTAAGACAAGCCAAAACAAGTCAAGACTTAATGGTCCACCCCACGAATGAACGAAAAGAGCAACAGTACGGCAGAAATAGCGACGGATTGTATGGCTTGCCACCACCCCTGATGTGATGACGACAACCAAGACGTACCAAGAGTGGTGATCATCGTATCAGAGTGGTGGTGGTATCAGATAACGACTACATTTAATAATACATTTAATCTCTATAATACTAATTATAAAATTCCAGCGTTGTAATGAAAATCTGTTTTTTATGGAGGGCTCATGATTTCAGAAAAGTATTTAATAGCGCGATGCAGGACGGTCTTTCATTTTGTGTGGGTGTTCCTGCGCCATCTGTTGGTCATAACTTATTTGTCTTTCATCACGCTGCAACAGCTGGACAAATTTTAACCAACTTTGGTATGTATCAAATCTTTGGATGTCCAGCTATCATAGCTAGCATATAAGACATACTAAAATCTCTTCTGTTCTGTGTTTTTTTTGTACTTATGCAGTTTCGTGCCCCTTAATCGATGACTAATTCCTAAGAACAGATTTATTTTATTATATGACTGGTCCATATCTACTGCTCGATCTAAATGTCTGTATATTTAGCTTTGAATTTTTTTCGTTTAACCCTATTTAAAATGTCTGGTAACTTTAATATCCCTTAGCCCTGGTTGAAATAACAATTTCTTCAGCCTTCATAACAAAAGATTAATAAGTTCTATGCCCACGGGTGCGGATGGGGCTCATTAGTCCACGTGCGATGCCTGTTGCCTAACAATAGAACCAGTTACAATCTTATAGCTATTAGCTATTCCTTACTTTTCCTTCTATAATGTACGTATAAATAGCTAACGTCTTGCTCCTGAAAGTCTAGTTTAAGGTGGTTTTAACTACGAATAATTCGTTGATTCTTATTTGAGAGAAGTAAGTTAAATATCAATCTATGAAAATAAATATAAACCTGACGAACGGATATTAATTTTAATGACGTATTGGCAGTTTTAGATGCTTTCCCTAATTTGTATCAACATTGCTTACCTTGCTTGTTGTTTCATGTACGTGTAGGATTTGTTTTCCTCGTCTTGATTGGTTACATTGGTTCCATTTTTCCTTTTAGGCACGGAAAAGTAACTTTATTATCCTTTAGCCCCGACTGGTTAAATTAGCATTTTTTTCGGCCTTCGTAACAAAAGATTAATAAGTTATATGCCCACGGGTGTACATAGGGGGCCCATATTAGTCGACGCCGTGCCACTATACATATGCCTTTTGTATAACATAGGACAATTGCGTACTTTTCTTTTTGTAATCCTACAAGTCTAGAATAACTGGGAAGGACTTTCTCATTTGACAGAGTGAGTTAGTTACGAATCAACAAAATATATCCGGAAATCTTGTAGATATCACGTACGTAATCTTAAGTAAGTGATTAACAGTTTTGTTCACATACAGAAAACCTTATTATCAAAATCGGTTCATCTGTACATACAATAGTACGGATAGACTTACATTCCTCTATTCATTAGGGAGTAAAAGTAGCCGCAATAGTAGGCAAGGTTGTGTTAAAAGCCCCATCGTTCTGCATTATTTTTAAATAGATACATTTTTTACTCATTACGACGCAAATGACGCTTGGTCTCGCGACTACGGCAAATGTGCAAAACAACATGTCCTCTGTTTGTAATAGCTTGATGGAATGTCAAACATGGTAAAATACCTACTATATTTTGTTTGAAGAATTCCGTTTATTTATATTAGTTAACTGCTATCTATACAGACAGTCATGTAAAACGTGCAAGCCATCTAGTATGAAGGTATCATACTATAATATTATAACTAAAGGCGAAAATTTGTGAGTGTGTTTGTATGTTTGTTATTTTACGCTCAAACGGCTGTAACAATGTAGCTGAAACCCTGGAATACTTTTTATTCCGAATGCGGGTAATACCGCGGGGCGTAGCTAGTAAGTATAATATTTAATAGGACTTCCTTTTGATCAATCGTAAAATATACAAGTACCAAAGCCATCGCTAAAATATTACGAGTTAATATTTCAATCGTTCTTTTGTTGGACTTTAACCATATAAAAGTCGTTATTTTCAGCTCTCTGCGAGTAAAACGAATGACGGTGCTGTAACTGAGACGTGAATTTATACCTCACCGGCGAATGCAATCCGAAAGCTACAGAGAATTGCTTTAAGACATTGACATAACATTGAATATTACATTAGATAAGTGGGAAGTATAGTTGTTTGTAATTTAATAGAAGTAAAAGATAAATGCGTCTAAGTCTTTGTATATAGAATAGTATTTATTTGCTTCTAACGAATTCAGTTGCCTGTTGGGTTTTTGTTAGTTATTCATGCGAACATGGGTCATGCGAATATGGGATTTCTTCGTTGAAATCGTTATTTTTTATTATTTTCCATTTAACTCGATGTTTTCGCGTGTTAAAGTATTAGTGAATGCGTCAAGTCATCAATTCGCCAACATCATTTCACACGTTACACGTTTAATACCGCACTTTAGGATTGATCGCGGTGCGCCTGTGCCCTCTTGACCTCTATAGCTTTTCTTATTTCCAAGAGGCACCGACTGGGACCTTGTTTTTAACCCTTCTATAGGCATCCATATAACATACCTACCGATATATAAGTACGCAGCTATTCGTAATAACTAATCCAAACTGGAGTGGTGTGCCTCAATGAATAAGTTGACAAACATTTTATCTTGATTTTCCCCTAGTACATAATTAACCATATTATGTAATTTTCCTGTGGTAAAAATAGTCATCTACAAGAATCATGCCAATCCTTAGCCCCGTTATCGTGTGATAGAAGGACCGACCAAGAACCCTAATTTTGTAATATAAAATTAACTCCCCCTCTTTCTATTTTATCCATTTATCCGACAAAATAGCGCCAATCCTTTGTACCCTCTGCCTCGTGATGCGTGTGGAGAAACAAACATTTATAACAATAGAACGGAACGCACCCGTCACCTTCGGTTACCTTACTAATCTATATCCTGATCTGAATTTTACAGGTCGTATGTAAGTAGATAAGTAGAATATAATATAAGTACTACATTTTAAATAGTATATAGGTATACTAGAAAAGATTAGGTACAAGTACTTCCTCATACACCGTACACCTGTAAGAAGACGCAGGCCGGGCAGCAAGCGCACTTTGCTGTAATGGCTGGGGATTGTACACGGACGGGTTTTTGCGGCTCTAGGCAGATATGGGTGCGGTAAAAGGCTGCTTGCAGTAGTTGGTAGGTAGTTACACAGCAGAGTGACGCAGGCCGGGCAGCAGGCGCACTTGCCGGAATGGTTGGGGTTGTTACTATGAGCTGCAGAATTGCATACGATTGTGCAGCCCATAGTACACGGACGGGTTCTTGCAGCTTTAAGCCGAGATTGGCGCGATGCAAGGCTGCTTGCAGTAGTTGGTAGGCACTTACACAGCATAGTGACGCAGGCCGGGCAGCAGGCGCACTTGCCGGAGTGGTTGGAGATGTACACGGACGGGTTTTTGCAACTCTTGGACGTGACCGGCGCGGTGCAGGGGTGCTGCTTGCAGTAGTTGGTGCCGCACACCAGGTCACCGCACGCCAGAGCCAGCGCGCACGCCAGGACGAATAGGATCAGGGCTGCCTTCATGCTGCAACAAGTTATCTTAGTTTTGTAAGTATTCGATTAAAATAGTGTATAATATTTAATATATTAATGTTATAAATAATGACACAAAAGTAGATTAAGAAAGAAAAATTGAATGCGGTCCACTACAATCTAAGCAGGACTCGAACCTGCGACCTCTGCGTTTCCGGCGCATTGCTCTCCCAACTGAGCTAATGGATCGCTACGTCAATCACACCAAATCTCATTCCATAATTCTTACGCTACTGGAGCGCCCTCTGTGTCATATGTCTTTGAAATGCTTATTCGCATTATTTATAAAAATAAAAATGTGGTATTTCCACATAAGAAATAGAATCGATAAAAAAAGATTCTATAAAAATATATTTGTGTGAGGTTGTCCGATATTTATTTATTAATATTAGTTCCCAAGATTTCACTGTCCACTCTTTCTTTTGTTACCAAATGACTATAAGTAGGTATACAGTACTTATTACCGAAGTGAACCCATCATGAACATATCTAATTTTCTTTCTATATCAACTGAAAACGATTACCTAGATACAAAAATATCAATAATTTTGTGATCAATCAAACCCTGAAATCTACGTAGGATTTGCGTGGGCATAATAAACATAGAAAATTCGGTATACCGTAATCGGTATATGTAATCAACCTACGCAGCCTAGTTACTTTTACAACTTTGTTATGGGGTGTGGGTAATCATTACATAAAATATTCAACTTTATTCAAGTTCATTATACTAGCGTGGGTTGTTTAGCAGCATTATAAAATGTAAGGAAATCTCATCGGTACGTTAAATGTGCTTATGTTGATAAATATTTTCATCCAGTGGAGGTGCCTTAATAATCCATAGGTACTTTGATAAAGAGTGGCGAAATGAGAGTAGGCACCAGTGGGAAGACTGGGAAAATATTGTTATTTTTTAATTATTTATGGAATACTGGAATGTAGTTTCAGTAAACCCCAAATTATGTAGATGGGAGCATTTAGGACAAACGCAAAGACATATGCACTAACCTTTCTAACGCTGCACGCTCCGTGCTTTCTCCTCTTATGAGTACTGATCCCTAAAATGTATCAAAACGACACGTGTTCCCAAACATGTACCTTTTCGTAATAACAAAAATATTAAAGTCTCAATTCTCAATTACAAACACGGCTAACCCGAAACGTGCATATAAATTAAATAAAATAAAAATAAGATCAGCAAACTCGGGAACCGATCCGGGACTGATTAATTCGGGATTTGGTAATCCGGAACGATCCGCACAAAACTGAAAACGATTGCCCGTTCGGCGGCAGAGCGCTGGTTATTCAGCAATTCTGCGTTCAACTCGTCCGGGGTATAATGCGTCCCTGAGGTCAAGGTGCCATTCGATTAATGTCGGCGCAGCATTTTTACCCTTGTAATGTATGGACTCAAGTCCAAGAAGACTGCTAATGCCTAAAAAAGTCATATTCCACCGACGTGCAGTCAAGCGGGGTAACTTTGGCCTTTCCGTTAACGTTGGCCCACACTTTCACATACACAATGCCAATTTTATGTTTTACAGCTACAGCTCATAGATCATAGATAATGATAATGATGTTTCTGTTTGGCCTTGTGGTTGACTGGACACGACACAAGGAGGAGATAACGCGCAATATATTTTAAAAATAAATGAATAAAATAATGTAGGTATTTCAAATTGTAAAACAATATTTTTTTTTACTGTTGACTGTACCTATTTATTAAAAAAAGTCACGTGAGATAAATGTCTTAGAAATCGAAACGCTACTAGGGTTTATTGGTTTATACCGCGACTGCAATATCCAAAGACATTTGACCGAAAACTCATCACTATATTGATTTATTTACCTTTAAGTAACAATTGGCCCATGCCTCTTAATGCCAGCCATGTGTCGGTGATCTATTATTACCATACCGCTCAAATGGCTTTACTCAATTCGGAGATCACATGTCAAGAAGAATTACCGCTGCGGGCTTCAGCCTTAAAAAAAAAATGTCACTGACCACTATCACTGCTCCTGGGATAAAATTAAATTATGTTCGAGATCGACATGGAGTTACTGAATACCTCCCTGAACGACGATTCCCGAACGTTCGTGCCACGAATAAATAATGTACACCGATTCTCATAAAAGATTTTTCAGTGTCTCCACGATTCATTTATAAAAAAACAAGGGCTTCACTCAAGACCTTCCCACGCTAATGATGTGATTTGATACTTACTTCGGTTGGAATAAAAAAGAAACTGCCTAATTTTTTTTATGGAGATAAATAAACAAAAGTAGGCAGTGGTGTTTTACTTTCCTATCACACGATTGTAATAGATACGATTCAAATATCGAAAGATAAATATCCTTTTTTTTATGTACCTACGGCAGGGTGATAAATTTTGCATTGTGTTCGATCTTTACGACTTAGGTATCTAGTTATGTATTTCAAGCGCTGTTATTTTTTACTACCAATAAATTACAATTGTAAACATGCGGCCATCTCATGGAAGCAAGCAGTAATGGTCGAAGGAGAACAGATAGGATGCGATGCCATCTCAATTACAGTATTTCTTAATGGAAAATTAGCATTAAATACCATTTTGGAATCTCATTATCATAATAGTACCTATAGATGTGGAAATGAAGAGTTTTTAAATGTGAATTTAAAAACGAATACAATGAATGAAAACTGAACATTTTAACAAACGAAGCTAATTTAATGTTTTTGCTACTGAAAGCGCTACGTCTAGACTATAATAAATGTAGTAGAAGTTCCAATAAGTTTCTTACTTTCGGTTGTGTTCTGTCGGATACGTGCGAAATGAGCTGCGGCCGGCGACTGGAATGCCAATAGGAGAGCACTGAGAAGCAGTTATACAAATAGCTACAGATAACCCCGGTACATGTTTACTTCGCAACTTGCTCCTAAGAGCTCGTATCTGTCCCGCCTTTATCTCGGAAATTGTTGTTCGAGACCATTTCGTGGAACTTATTATTATTTTGTAATTAATTGCAAATTGTCGCTATCATGCGGAATACGATGCCCACTAAAAGTTAACAAGCGAAGTAGTTACATAAATTTTCTTGTTGTGGTTATACGGAAAGGGAGAGTCTGCGGTTTGGTCGATTTAATGGCATCTACTATTCAACTTATCAAATGCTTTTCAAAAAGTGGATTATTGTAACACAGGGAGAATTCTCGAGCAGTACTTTTCAGTTTTCATAGTTAGAAAGGTAATTGTTTCAAATAACCTGAAATCTATTAAAAAAAATCGAAGTTGATGAAAGAAGTAGACAGAGCTATTTGTAAAGAATAAGCCATGCAGAAAATGGCAAGAATAGATAACATTTTGGCACGATTATAATTATCACTTCAGTTAAAATACGTAACAATTGTTTTCAAGAATCTCTCTCGTTGATAATGAAAAGTTGAAGTTCAACAAACATTAATTAGATATATGATAAAGTAACATAAGTGTTAGGTATATTTTTGTTAGGCTTATTCCAATTTTGATGTTATATAATTTGTAGCAACTCAAAAACTCATCGCATATAACTTTAATAATAAATATAACCCATGTACTTGGACGGACGCCACAATTCCATGTTGCGGCTCATAAGCTTTATCCCGTCGGTTGATTGCTTGCGCCCTATGTCATTAAAGGCCTAAAAAGGGTTAAATGAAGAACAAACACACCCTAGGCAATGCCACAGAGAATGACAAACATATAGCAAGATATACGTGTATAGGTTAGGTGCTCCGTGTAAGATACAATAATATGGGTGACCTTTAGCATTTTCCCGACCAAAAGCCACGAGGGCCTAATGGACTCCATAGTAGGGATGTGCCGAATACAGACTTCACGGCGTAACTTACGGTTTAAGTCATGCCGTACCGAATATTTGGTCGAATTGATCAGCAGAGGACATGCCAATCGTCGTATTTATCTGTCGATAAATAAATGAATGTAGGTATCTGCATGGGCAGGCATAACTATATAAGTGACGGGTGCTGAAAATGCAACCATTGCGTATATTTGCCTGCAGATTTTGACTGAATAAATCAATGTCTCCAATACTTATATATACTTCATGTAATATTTAATATACTAAAGTACGCACAGTTTCTGATGAATATTTAAGTTGTATCGCGAAATAATCAGTGATCAAATCTTAACTCAGACGAATACAGGCATTGAAATATTATACCGAATAATTACAATGTTCGGGGCATCCCTATTCCATAGCTTTTATGCCTCCTGATGAATTTTATGCTCTAAGTGGTATTCGATATCGGGTTACGACGTTTCGGGCGCTCATAACGCGTCTGTTGACATTTATTCGTGCCGTGATCTACAATATCTCAAGAGACAGTTCGTTTTGTAAACATATAAATACCTAGGTAAATGTCCAAATATTACCTACCCTACCTACATGTTCATGTAAGGTTAATAAATAAGAACGTTTAAGTCGTTAATAGGTAGGCATGTAGTGAATATAAATTTGCATTGTATCGAGCATGTTATATGCAGGTCATAAAAATCCAACGCCAATAAAGCGGGCTATTGCCAAAAATAGTGTAAATAGACAATTATGTAATGAAATAGTTATTTGTGTAACAAGAGAGCAAAGTTGTTTTTTGTTACGAGTGCTGATTTTGAGTCCCGAGCAAGCGAAGGATTCTACGTTTGAATCACGAGCGTAGCGAGGGACTCAACAGCACGAGATGCGAAAAACTTTGCTCTCGTGTAGCACACACAACTTTTCACCTCATCAGCGAGAACATATTCGACATTTTGTGCTTTTTCTTCCAGCGTATGTTTATAGTCTTTGTTGCTGATTTCAATAATATTATTAATCAGAAAAAAGATAAGGGCTGCTTAAAAGGGAATAACAACATAATTTAATTGAAATTATAATTAACCAACCAACACGGTTAATGTCATTATTTGATCAAATTGGAAGATTTAGCAGATACATGACGTGTTTATTTATAAATACATATTATATTACGAGATTTTGTTTATAAATTGATTAATATTTTACCTCGTAAAAAACCAAACAAAATAAATGCATAAGAAAATAACAATTACAATATGAACTCGATATATTTTAAGGTACGTTTCGAGTATGCATCTATGATAAATGGTGAAAATATAAATTATTATTATATTTACAATAAGTGAGGAGTAGAAAAATCTTATTTTATTTGAGCAATGATCTATTGTTTTATATAAAAGGAACAATAATTTTAATATTCGGTCGTTAAATAAAAATATAATAAAGAAAAAAATACGTTGCAATTAAAACTTTTCCGGGTGTTTTTAATGTTTTTTTTGGTAGGTATAACGCGTATTCGAACTGTTCTCAATCGAGGTCGGATTCGAAAATCGAATTTCAAATTGATAAGTTTCTATCCCTCTCTTTTATATATACATATGAAAGAAACAGAGATCGAGATTCAAATGATTAGAATTTTATAATTAACCTTTGGCTGAAGAATGACAATTCGTGGTCAGATATTGAAAAAATTAAAAAGCTACTTTCTACTCACGCTCGAAACAAAATCGCATTTTGTTCACTGTTATCTGACAGCAAAATCACCATGTTTGAGCTGGTGAGGTGAAAAAAAATAAAAATTGCAATAAGACCGCCTGCACTTGAGTTTGAGGGCAATTGTTATTTATCTTTCACTTTGTTTCGTTCCAATTTTTTACACTGTAGTTGTGTGATCAATTAATGAGCGTTTTTCAAAAACAAACGAACTTTTTCAGAATATTGTGTTTTATTTTTTTTCTATGGACGTGATGCACTGGAAAAATATTATGGTTTCCTACAGGTTATATATGTTATACGCTTTTTTTAAAACGCTAGATTAATGTTTTAATGACTAATGAAATCTTAAATAAATAGATTGAGCCCGAAACGAAAAAAATAAATCTGGATTTGAGAATTAATGTCCATCATGACAAATTTATTGTTTTTATACATACTTACCCATTTCAATTCGATTCTTTATTCATTAACAACATGAGTTGTGCTTGAAATTAATGTAAGTAGGTACCTACCTACCTACAAAAACGTACAGTATCACAATCACAAATTACGAAATCGTCGTCGTCAAATCACAAATACAAATTATCAGAACAAAAAAGAATCATTAACTTTAGTCATAAAAAAACGAATGGCACATCTACATAGTTCTCTATACAATTCAGATTACAGAACCCAATAAAGGCATTTTTAAATAAAATATACTGTATTCCTCCCTCAAGAACATCAATCTTGGTTCCGTTACAATTCAATCACCGAAGACATGGATGCCACAAAAAGCTCGTAGTTGACGCGACCCTAACAACCCCAAGCGGCGAGCGGCAGCGGTACGCGCTACGTGTGTCTCGCTCACTCGTATGGCTGCCGCGCTCGGATCTCTCGCTCAACCGCTCGTCGCCCCGCTTGCCGCCGAATGTCGTAGCATGACTCTTACGCCGTATAATAATTTGTCATCCGAAATTAGCTTCTGAATTATGGTGAAAATATACGATGGGTACGCTTCATTTATATGAAGAATTTTGTGTAAATATTAGCAGCAAGATAATGTGAATTGGATTTTACACCAATTCCATTTTCTTTTTTCTTGCATCATGATAGGGTTAGAACTTATTAGAACGTATTATGTCCCGTTATTAATCCTACTATCTTGCGTAGTTGGTTCCTGTGGATTCTCAGTAAGATGGTGGTGAGTTTGTGGTTAATATTCGGTAGTAATTATTTTGTTTGTCTACATATTTCATGTGATAGATGCACTTATTTCATGTGAAAATAACTGTGTACCTAAGTACATTTGCATTTGTGTCAATATTTACATTTGCATCGTCAAAGATATTCACATCATGATCGTCAAAATAATAATAATAATAACTGTAACAATAGTAAATACAAAAAAATATTAATAAACAGAATAATCAATATCATTTCCGAATATCACAATAATAAATCATAAAATTAAACATAAAGCAAACAATCTACCTATATAATTAATTAGGTAATATATAATTAGGTACACACATAATAAAAATCAAATGTCATCTCCTAATAACGATGGTGATCCTGATCTCAGCACAATACCACAGCATTTACTAAAAAAATGTAACAATTAGTGGCCTCGTGAATTTTATTTAGGTATCTTGTGGATATTATTAGAAATTTGCTATCTCTATACAAAACATTATTTCAAGTATCAAGAAGACATGTGCTAAAGTCGATGTTTCAAGCTTATCTTCTTTAACAATAATGATCTATGTAGTTACCTTTAAATGATAACTCGTTATTGTTACCTAATCCAGTTCAATTCATATCATTGCCATGTATAATGTGCCGTGGTGCCCATAAATAGCTATTTTATATAGGTAGTATTACTTACTCTTTAAATTAGAAAACAACAATACAATACCCACCCAAACAAGTGACCTGCATTAAAAACCTTTTCCGAGTAAAAACCGTGTTAAAAATGTTCCAAAACGTTAACATGCATGAGCTAAGTAAAAAAATAAAACAAATCTGCATTCCTATTTCGCACAAACACCGGCAAAGAGCGGCGCGTAAAAAGTGGAAAAATAAACAGACGCAACGCAAGGGATGAGTGGGGAATGGAAAGTAAAACAAAAGCGTAGCACGTTGCGAGGTCTTAATAGAGTGGTATTGCTGTGGAAGTGGTGAACGCGCCGGGCGTAGCGTTGGGCGCCATTTTATTTAATGGTGAAATCGATCATGCTAACGCAGAAAAAGAGATACATTATTCAGCGCCAATAAAATTGCATTATAAAATTCAAACGCTACAAGCAGCGGAAAATGGATAGCATTCAGCATTTTGCCGCTATTGGCGCCTTGCTCTGATTTTACCCAGAAATAAAAGAACAAACCAACAAATGTAATTGTCTTAATAAATTAAGAACAGGTCCTTTTTTATCGAGAACACCTGGTTGTATCAAAATGAAATTAAAAAAAAAGTAAGTAAATATTTATATCTACAAGTTCATGGAGCTATTAAAAATCAAACTTCTAAGCTTTTATTAGTGAAAAAAGATTTCTTAAAATTAAGTTACTCAAACATCCCATGGTATTATAGAAAGTATTGACTAGAACTTTTCATCAACTCATCATCATCATTATCATCATCATATCATAGACGTCTACTGCTGGACAAAGGCCTCCCCCAAAGTTCTCCACAACGATCGATCTTGCGCCGCCCTCATTCAACTACAATGTTTTATTTATTTAATTGATTAATTTGAAACCCTTCAGAGTAATGTACGTAGCTTGAAAATGCTAACCTACTTATGAAGCCGTCCGTGTCACTGCTATCTCATGGTAATTATAAGGGTCCAATCACACCCATGACACCTGCGACTTATCTGGGTTAATTATTACGTCCCTTTGACAAAATTGCTGCTCAAGAGCGATTTCAGGCCATTTTCAACTCTGTACGAGCGTGGCTCCGGACGCCAGTATCAAAATGTATGAAAATGCTATGTTTTATGCCAGGTGGGTAGTTGGCTGGTTCAGTGTTTTTAATACAGTGTTGTATTACCTGTATGAAATATTTGTAATTGTTGCGGCCACTTTCAGAATTACTTATTAAAATTATTTTAGTATCATGACATACTGAGCTAATTTTATTTATGTAACTAGCGTATGCTGTAGGTAGAGTTCAACATTAGTCGTCATCCCTTTTATATGTAGCAGGTGGAAACCAAACAGAAAAGCCACCTATCACGAATCGTAGTCACCTACACTCAAGGATAGGAATTGTAAGGATAGTCCTAAGTTCCTGGTGTTTGTCAACCCTATTAGCAGGAGTTGTATCCACCCATGCTACCCACTTTTATTGACAACGTAAGTATTCCAGCATATATACATGGTGGCGTTGACATACATGTACGAGTAGATCTGGTAAATTTACAGAACTTTCATCTCTTTAATTTTATGGTATTTGCATCTCCTTTGTTTTTCGTGATAAACGAAAGAGATAGCTTCAATGTTTGGCAAATATGGCCGAGCCTTGCGAAGTGCCAACATAACACCGATTTCGATGACTCATTGGCAAACTTTATGAAACATCAAATTTTAAGATTTATCGTTTTGAACACCTGCTGCTAATTGATCGTCTAAGCTAGTGGCTCTCAAACTCTTTGTTTCTATCAAATTACTATTTTCACTTGTTTCACAAATTGTTATAAAAAAAAAGTTCACCATAAAAAATCAAGAAAATCCTTACATGTTACAATGTGATGTCCGCACTGCGTCTTCCAATCTTGATTGAAGGTTTTCTACAAGATAGACCAAAGATCTCGTGATGATCGCGAGAAGCCGTTATGGGCAGTGGTAGTGATTATGGATAAGATGGTAATTTTCTCTGTCGACGGAGCACCCGTCAGTCTAGCATAACTGGCCGCGACTTTACTAACTGTTATCCTCTGTCACATTGTATTGACAGCAAAGAAATGAGTAATAATTATTTGTCGCGTGAGATAGAGTTGAGTGGCAGGCGTGGATCCAGCTTTCAAAATAGGTTGTCGGCATCCATACAAAATAATTGGTCAAGTGCCAGTCCACGTTGCCCACAACCTTAATTCGAATTAAATAAATAAATATCGGACAACCTCACACAAATCGATCTAGTCCCAAATTAAGCTCAAGAAGGCTTGTGTTATGGGTACTAGACGACGATATACGTACTTATATAGATAAATATATACTTAAATACATAGAACAACCATGACCCAAGCACAAATATTCGAGTTCATCACACATATATTTGCCCTGGCCGGGATTTCGAACCCGGGACCACCGGCTCAGTAGGCGTGTGCGTGTGGATTGAGTGAGCACCCTTTTAAAATTAAAAAAATATGCTGGTCATTTAGTAAAAGTTCTAAAACAATTGTAGAACTAATCTATGAATTTGTAAAAAAAAAATCTAAATTATACATTTATTAACGTGTGCTCACTCAGTTCTCACAAACTACCAACGAAATCTGTGAATGTTTTTATTTTACATATAATATTTATGTACTAATTTTTAGTAAAACCTATGCTTAAGGTAAGTAATAA
This sequence comes from Apotomis capreana, assembly GCA_947623375.1. Taxonomy (NCBI): domain Eukaryota; kingdom Metazoa; phylum Arthropoda; class Insecta; order Lepidoptera; family Tortricidae; genus Apotomis; species Apotomis capreana. The sequence goes on along the minus strand of OX392506.1, from coordinate 12,098,819 downwards.
TTTGTAGATCACCTGGTAACGTATTTAAAGTTTTACAAATAATTTCGTATGCTTACTCAAAAGTGTGCGGATACTTTCGAAAACCCGATTTCTGATGATAAAACAGGAGTTAAGTAAAAATCTTAAGATATTTACATTTTTAACTTACGTATAATGTGTGGACTGAGTGAGCACTGACAAACATTTATTGTCCAAAAATCTGCCACGTTAGCGGTTTGTTTTGCACGGTTCATGGGGCGTAGTGCGCCAATTGACTAGAGTTGCATGGGTTCGACGAGCACACTTTGAGAAGTGCTAGCTGGAGGGATTAAGGTAACGATACAATCGAGATAATGCGTTTATCGACTCGCTAAAATTAATATTGTAATTAGTGACAGTTGCGAAGGTGGTTATCGCCCGTGAATTGTTTCGTCTGCTATTTATGCTCAGATTACGTTGAAAGAAATTTAAGTGATAGTCACATGATGTCTTGAAACAAAGTTTAATATGTAGCTACTTTTTAGGGTTTCGTACCCAAAGGGTAATAAATAACCGGCCAAGTGTGAGTCTGACTGGCGCACCGAGGGTTCCGTACAAATACTTAAATCCCATCTTAACTGGCCGGGTTACTCAACCTAAGTTTGCACCTGGTATATATGGCGCCGGATACAAATAAGGCAAAGTTAACGCAACCGATCACGTTTGATGCATAGGAGCCCCACTCAAATATTTTTTATTTTATTAAGTTTTTAGTATTTGTTGTTATAGTGGCAACTGGCAACAGAAATTATAACAGTCTAGCTATCACAGTTCAAGTTCATGGGATACAGCCTGGTGACAGTATTGAGCAAAACACGGTAAAAAAAATCACGTTTTTGTATGGGAGCCCCTCTTTAATATTTATTATCAAGAATAAGATTGTCCTCCTCGCCGTGTCCGGCGACAGCGACTCCGTTATTTACTCTTGTCCAGGTTATGAAAGGCTCTAATGTGACTCGCAAAACCAATCATAGTTTGGTTTTACAAAATGCCTAAAGAAACTGTTAACATTAATATCTCATATATAATGTCAAGAACACCATAATTAGGAACAAGATTGTGGCAATGGTGGCATCTAATTACGCATTTACGGTTAAAATATTCATGCTACACAGTTCCTTGTCTCTCAGGAAATAGAATTGGCATACAAATTGAGTTCAAGTACTTGCGCGAATTAAGCTCTATAAACATGCGTATGTGTCAGAGTACACAAGATCAGGGTTGTCAATTTAGGCGACAGGCCAAAAGAACAACATTTCTTTAGAATGCCTCAAGACGCTTTGCTGTAACATATCATAATAGGAGAGACCCCCTGGCAAGGTTGCCGCGGGGTTTGCTATTGTGCCCACCTTTCATGTTAAACCAGGCGGGGCGCACTCCGCGATTAACGTTTCCCGCTACAAGTACATGCCGGTGGCCGCATGCATGCGGACTATTCAGTGGCTGACACGCTCTGTCTCGGAACGCACGTACCTACACGATTTTCGCGCGCGTCTCGGTCACGATTTACGTCGCAAGTGAACGTTCCGCATTCATCTGTTGATACCAGTGTTATATTATAATATAAAGTGTTTAAATTAAATGAGTAAAAAGACAGCGAAAAGATATTGTATCGCAGCGGGTTGTAGGAACAATGATCGAAATTGGAATCTCGCGTTTTTAGTTCTCCCAACACGTCCGAAGGATGCTGAAAGGTAAGAAAATGAACATAATATATAATAAGTAGTAACTGAATAATAATATAAAACATATTGCAGGTGTATCTACTTCCATATTTAACACTGGTTACTCAGAACAATTTTAATTGTCAATTGTAGATTATTTGCTGATACCTATTTGTCAATTTAAATTCTAGTAAAATAAGTATGTCTACTACTAAATCAACAATCATAGAGGTTTTTATAATAATATTTAATATCAAGTTTGTAAAATTACTAGTAATGAATAAACGATTGAGTAATAGTTTGATAGGTAAGTATATAAATGTATAAATAATGAGTTAAAAGAAATGTATTGGAAGAGATCCCTAATAGGGATAAGTTCGCCTTCGTACATGTTTTATTTGTTACTAGCGACCCGCCCCGGCTGCGCACGGTGCGTCCGTGCGTATTTTTAAAGATCTAAGCATACATAGGGAAAGACAGACAGACATCAGGAAACGACTTTGTTTTATACTAGGTGTGTAGTGATGAATATATATAAATAAATAAATATCGGACAACTAAGCAAAAACAAAATGAAGCTCAAGAATTTAATTGCATGTTAAGGTAACGCATTCGTTGCATTATTTTATTATATTATACGTATTAAAATGTTTAAAAAATAAGCTAAACTGTTTTGCGGCCTGGTGGTTTTTTCGTCCAAATTCTGAGATTGATTATTTTATAGTTAAATAATGAAATAATAAATATAATGGCGCCAGGGGGCACGCCGCCTGGTCAAATGTGTCAGCAAGCGCTTGCGGGACGCGACAGGCGATCCACGCGCGGGCAGCTTTCTCGCGCAAAGGTTAGCCATTGCTATCCACCGCGGGAATGCTGCCTGCGTTTTGGGTACCCTACCACGGGGTCCCGATCTTTTTTAATGTTATTTAGTTATAGTTCCTATTTTAATGTTTTTATAGACATAATCTTGTACATCTCCTCTATACTATAATATAAATTATAACATATGATATAAAAAAAAAATATAATGTATGAAGATTATAAATATATTGCTCTCTATATTGAATGCAAGAAATAAATGGGAAATACATTTTTATTTTTAGTCGTTGACAGCCCTCGCTCTCGGCGACGCGGCAAGCGAGCCAATTCATTTTCACCGTTGGCACGCAGCTTTAACGTTCCGTTTGGCTTGCGCTGGGGACGACGACTTGAGAAGGGCCATAAATCATATTTTTTCGGTTAAAAAAAGCGGCTTTTGTAAAGATCAAAGTAGTGTGCCTTCTGTACTTGTACTATTATCTATTCTGTGGTTAAACGCACAAGGGAGTCTTTATTTTTATTGTAGTTCCTTTCACTTTTACGAACTTAAAGAAAATACAGGTAAGAAACGCCCCAGTTTAATCTTGGCACAAAGTCGTTCGGTTTCTTTTCGTTTGATACAGAACAACATTCTATTGTTTTTAAAGAATTGTAAACATTTATTTCAAACTTAAGATACGGAAGTTGAGAAGATATTTTAAAATGTACAGTACAAACACGAAATTTGATCCACTGCCAACCCTAACTTTGTTGAATGAGAATGTTTTCTTCTCGTCGAATAAACTTTACACGTAAATGGAATTGTTTCACGAACTTTAACGATTGCCCATCAGCGCAAGATTTATTCATTAGAATTTAAAAGGCACTTACTTGCCTTTAAGTCAAATAAATTTGATTGTCCGAAAGAGGGTATTAGGAGAGCAGGCAAGTTTATCTGGCAAAAGAACACATTTCAGGTGATATCATAAAAGGTCGTGAATTACAATGACAGAACCCTCGTCACTTCGCCTGAGGAGCTTACGAGTACCTTCCCGACTTACCGTATAACAAAATGTTCACCAGACGTAACAAGCTGTCTCTGTGCTCTACTTTTCACCTTATTTTCAAGTCATTCAGATCAATTAATTCAAAAACGACGACGACTTTGAAAGAGACCAAACAAAAGAAAGTTTTGAAAGGAACCTTTGTTTATACGTACAACGTCGAACTGAAAGATTTATTACTTACAGTAAATATAGGTGCCTTGTTATATGCAAAACGTAAATGATTACTTAATGGAGAACACAATACCTTCGCGGTTATTCCATGATAATTTTTGTTCCCCTCTGGGAAAGTCGTGTAGGTAGTTAATTTTCATTTGCCTACGTTTTGTTTATGAATGTCAGTGCTTTGTTTTATATTACATAAATAAACAATATACAACTAAATGATTATAATACGGTGAATAGAGACTAAAGTACTATGTGTGACCTTACAAACGGTCCGGTAGTTTTGAATTATTGATATGTTAACAGGATGGTTAGTCAGTGTTTAAAATGCAAAATGCACAATTCCCCCCCCCGCGCCCGCCGCCATATTGAAAAAACCGGCACTTTTTCATATTGTTGCTCATATCTTCCTTTAGGAGCATTTTAGCTAGAAAAAAGCTTCAACAATGTTATAGAGAGTTAAATTTACTACATTCTCCATTTTATATTTTTTTTCTAGGACAGATAGTTACGGAGATATCCACATTTAAAAAAACGTAAAAAATTGCAATTTCCTACTGAAAAACAAACTTCTGGATTATATCTTCGTTTAGGAGCATTTTAGCTACAACAAAGCTTGGGCAATGTTGTAGAGAATTAAATTTACTATAATTTACACTTCAAATTTTGTTTCAAGGACGGTTAGTTACGGAGATATGCACATTTAAAAAACAGGAAAAGTCGAATTTTCCGAAAATTTCTCAAAATTCTTGGTTTAGAACGCTGTCATTCAGTTACAGACTAGTCTAGGACAAATTAAAACATGTAGGAAATATAATTGCTTATAAAACTCATGTCCATTTTTACATACATTTTCGGAAAATGTGACTTTATTTTTTACATATCTCCGTAATTATCTATCCTAGAAATAAAATTTGAAATGTAAATTATAGTAAATTTAATTCTCTACAAAATTGCCAAAGCACTGTTCTAGCTAAAATGCTCCTAAACGAAGTTATAATCCAGAAGTTTGTTTTTGAGTTGGAAATTGCAATTTCTGAAGTTTTTTTAAATGTGCATATCTCCGTAACTATCTGTCCTAGAAACAAAATATAAAATGGAAAATGTAGTAAATTTAGTTCTCTATAAGATTTTTGAAGCTTTCTTCTAGCTAAAATGCTCCTAAAGGAAGATATGAGCAAAAATATGAAGAGAGTGCCGGTTTTTTCAATATGGCGACGGGCGCGGAGGGGGGGGGGGAATTGTGCATTTTGCATTTTAAACACTGACTAACCATCCTAGACAACATATCAAAAATTCAAAACTACCGGACCGTTTGTAAGGTCAAACTCCTTTATTTACTGAATTATTATTAGGATAGACACAATAAGTATTTTGAATGACGATGCTCGTTGACGCGTTTGGCTCAGTGGTAGTGCAGCTGAACTGGCGGTCCCGGGTTCGAATTCCGGCAAGGGCAAATATCTGTGTGAACTCGAATATTTTGCTCCTTGTATATATATGTATGGATATCATCGTCTAATGCCCATAACACAAGCCAACTACAGCTTACTTTGGGACTAGATCGGTTTGTGTGAGAGCAATTATTATTATTTATTGATTTAAAAAGTTTGTAAATCTAACTACATACATATAAACAAAACTTAATTCTTACACAATGTGTATCAATACGAAATCCTAACCCGATCAGGATCTGGAAGCCTTAATTGTTTTAGTAAAGCTGAGGATTGATTTTCATCTCTAGGCTTAGTAAATTTTCAATACTTGACCACATATAGGGCTCCTTATTTTATGGAATTAATTTATGAGTAGTAGTATCGATCTTAATTGCTCCTTATGCTTAATGATGATTGTGACAAGGATATTTTTAGAGGCGAGTCAAGAAATATTAACCTTTAAATAGGTCACTATCACATCTTAAAGGCTTACGCTAAAGAGAATCGCCGAGAACAGAAAATGTCAGTCATATAATTTTATTTTTTCATAAACAATACACCAGCCATCTTTTAGTATTTTTTACGACGTAACTTAGAAAAAAGTACTGCGTATAAGAACCTTATCTCGAGCGAAGTACCACTTCGTTTAAGCGCTTTCTGTTGTGGAATAAAACTTCTGTGTTTTCATTAGGCTGAATGTGGCGAGGCCGTCTGGTAAAATAGTTTAGCTCGAAACGATACCTACCCGCATTATTCTTTAAGGGCGAGTTCCCGGATTCGTCGGTTTACCCGGCCGAGCATCCTAACGCTCCTCCAAACTTTACAATGGGTATGTGTACGTTTTATACGTAACGTATATCTGTACCTGGACTTGAATGATCCTCCAAGTATCCCGGAAACTAACTTCCACCGCGAATGAGATAAAAACACTTGAAACTTTGCGTGGATTCGTTGAAAATGAGCGGCTTGCCAAGAAAAAGTCTTGTTGATTTTGTATTGTTCTTTTTAGTTTTCTGTCATTAACCAACGGTGCTGAAAATAAAATTTATATTTAAAAATAAATTTCATCCTGTAAAATTTGATTAAATAGTCATTGATGATTACGTTTATCTTACGATAGATCTATAAACTACAAGGGATCTGGAAATGTGAGTGCAAAAGTAATGGCTGCTTAGTTATGTATCCATAGCTTAATAAACATAAGACCACTACTCTTAAAATATTTCATACACTGCCTTAGATACTATCAATAAATAGACCAACCACCGAGCGGTTGCAGCTTTATTTCCCATTATATCTGGTGTGTATTGCCCGTCGAGTTTTATTGGTACCGTTATTTTGCGGAAGTGTTTTCCGAGGCAGCAGATGACGGTGGAGAGCCACTATAGTTATATAATATTAACTGTCTCCTTGGCTCTGTGCCATAAATATGTAATTAATTTATCCATTTATCATCTAAGTCTGGTAATACATACGTGTCACAGGATTTTATTTATTATGACCTGATCTGTTTCAAGAACAAAGTTGCCAGTGGACACGAACTGAACTAAAGTCAGGTGTCAAAAGAGGGTCAGCATTTTAAAATGTTAAAAACCATAAACTAAAACTTTCATTTTTCAAATAATGTATTTAATTTTTTTTCAGTTCTACTGATGATTATTTTTTTCACTGTCAGCATTTTAGCTGCAGTATTTAAAACTGGTTTGAATTTGTCACTCGGCGCTATAGTACGGCAGTGATAATAAAAATTTCAAGAAAATAAAATTAGGCCCTTTATCACAACGACAGTGACACAGGTACCTACTACCTAGGCGCCGCTCATACTCGTGAACATTTAATGCGCGGGGTTAAATTTGGCCGAGATTCGATCCTCCCGATATTCTGCTCAGTAAACAGTCATATCATCATCACATTGAACATCGGGGAGACATAGGTCTCCCAGAAGAGTATCCACGACGACTGAACGCACGCCGCCGTCATCTAAAGCTGCCTTGCTAATAAGCGAAAACGCGACCTTTGACAGACGGACATGGCGAAACTATAAGGGTTCCTATAGTTGACTACGGAACCCTAAAAACTGGGCAATAGATAGAAATTAAGTTATGGGAAATTAAGTTTTTTAAATAGATGTCCAGCTATCCGTGTACCAAAATTAGTTAAAATCTGTATAGCCATTTCGGTGTATAAACCGACAGATGTGTACAACAGAGGTGTGCCAACGAAAATTCGAATCCTGCAGCGCGCTATAGTTTTTCGCTGAAATAATGACCCTCCTAAATACCCTCCTCAATGGAAAACTGATTTTCAATACAATTTTCGAATTTTATGATAAGTATTAGATTAGGCTCACTTGAATTTATTCTATTATACAACTTATTTTTACTAACTATGTATTGAGTTTTGTACCTAGCAAGTAAACTTCCACGTAAAACTTGCAAGAATGTTCCAGGAATGTGGCTTCACACTGAAAGCGCCGTTTTCTGAAGAGCACAATGTTGTGATATTTTCCACAAAGAAAAATAATATTCCGAGCTATTCTACTAAAAAACTTTTACGGTAGTTCCAAGTCCGACGTGACATCCAGCGGTTCCGGTGGTGCCATTTAACGCCGACCTTACTTATTGTGGCTTTTTAGGGTTCGGTAGGTAAACTGATAAACATACCTAGTTTCATCTATACATATAATAATGCTGAAGAGGGTCGAAAGTCTGTACATGGAAGATATTCGAAAAAAATTGGCGGGGGATACTTAGAATCGATAACAGAATACGTTCCAACAGTTTTTAGAATTTTTGTCTGTTTATTTAAATGCGCATCACGTGAAAACGACTGAACGGATTTTAATGAAAACTTCATTCATCTGTTGAGAAAATCCCCTGCTATATTATAGGCTATACAAATTATAATAATAAAGGGGGGGGGGAGTTAAGTTTGCACCTGTATCTTATGGCGCTACTTAGGAAGGAGGTGCAAACTTTTTTGTGCAGTCGTTTACTGACAGACCGATTTCCACGCGAGCGGAGCCGCGGGTACAGCTAGTAAGTACATAATATGTCTGTAAGACAGACAGTGAGTACTGTTAACGATGCTTCTCCAGGTTTGTTTCTATTCAAATCATGTCCAAAAAATAAATCTCATTTTGTTTGAGAAACTATGAGACTTATGAAACATAACACTTGTATACATAAATGTAATGTCTCATTATTGTTAATGTGGGTACACCACATTTTTAGGGTTCCGTAGTCAACTAGGAACCCTTATAGTTTCGCCATGTCCGGCTGTCTGTCTGTATGTCCGTCCGCGGCTTAGCTCCGTGATCATTAGTACTAGAAAGCTGAAATTTGGTATCAGTATGTGTATGTATCACGCCGACAGAACGGTAGAATAAAAACTAAAAAAATTTTTTTTCGGGTAGGTACCTCCCGTACACCTGAAGCGGGGGTGATTTTTTTTTCGTTCCAACACTAGTGTGTGGGGTGTCGTTAAATAGGTCTTTTAAAAATAATAGGGGTCTTCCAACATCATTTTTTGATAAAGTCAGCAGTTTTGTAAATATTCGCTTCGAATAAAAAAAAATTAGTGTCCCCCCTCTAACTTTTTAACCACAGGTCAAAAAATTATGCAAAAATTCATGAAGATGGGGCCTTATAAGTACTTTCAATGAAAATTATATTGAATAAAATCGGTCGAGCCGTTTTTGAGTTACTTATTGCAAAAAATCATAATTTTCTTTAAAATGACGCGCGATGTCCTTCCACTTCGAACGTTATACAAATATACATATTGGTTAAGTGCCATACTGTATTAAAACATTTCGCTCAATCTGGTGCGTATAATCGATAACTTCCAGAAGGTAATGAGTCGTTACTGTTACTTTGGCGTTTACGACCTTTTTATAGAGCTTGAAATCTTTCTCGTACTTTAAATGTTTCTCGTAATTTTCATCTTTTGTGAAGGATGGGCAACTACGGAACCCTACACCCTACACTGAGCGTGGCCCGACATGCTCTTGGCCGATTTTTTATATTAAAACATTGATACAAAGATCAAAATACCAAAGAAAAATTGAAATGCGTACTAAATAGGTTATTAATTTTTATACACACTTATGTATAAGTGAAAAATACCTAGTGAAAATAACAGCTCCTAGAAGAACCTATAATAAGTACTACTCTGTTCTCAGAAAATATAGGAATTCCTCATAATATATCCCTCATATTTATTATAGTTATAAATTATTAGGTGTGCCTTAGAACTTTTTTGTATTGATGTAAGTAGAACTTGAAAATTAATATATCATTGTGAAACGACCGAGATAACGACTAATACGGAACTCTACATTGAATATAGCTAGGCATGTTCTTGGCGGGTTTTTGTAGGACAACCCGATACTGTCTGAGCTAACAAATTAAGTGTTCCATTAGTTTGTATTGTAGCATTACTAATATTATAAATGCAAAACCGTGTCGCTTTATACAGTAGCCATTAGATACGAATATATACCATATAGAGCGAACGAGGTGGTCACAAATATAACACACACTCTACCTCCCTGACAATAAGAGTTGTGCTTCGGACAAATCTGTTGGCAACTGTACTTCTGTTGTGCAGAACCGGGACTATCGATGGACCAATATGCAAAATGATTAAGCTATTTTTGATCCAGATATGTGATAATTTCACAATTGAAAAGTACATAAGTATTTATTGCCTTCTTAGGTGTCTAAATTAAACTGACAGATTAAAGGATTTAAACTTTTATTGCAAATAAAAAAAATGTATACAATAGTAACGCATTTCAGCTGAAAACACATTTTAAAGGGGCCTATATATTTTGAATAGGTACATAATAATACCAATTTTAAATAAAAAGGTACAAACACCAATCTACAAAAAAGAATGTCATTTTAATATTCTTAAAAGGCATTTTTCATAAGAGGCCCCATTACAAGTTTATATAATGGCCACTTCCCTACTCAACATCACGGCAAGCGATTTTTGGAATAAAAGTTGCGCACAGGTGTAATTCAGCGTGGAAGTTCGTAATACAGTACAACTTCGGCTAATGGACCTTATTTTTTTAGAAAAGTCCGCACAATGAAAACTTGTTGAAATAGGTTACGAGTATGTTCATTCGTAGAATATTGAAGAACAACTTTATGGGTAAGTAATTAATAATAAGAAAGTAAAGCAACAAACTTATGAATTTTATTATGACTAGATGCATTAAAAATGATAAAATGCTAATAAAACATTTATAATCATAGATGTGTTGGTTAGTTTTTATTTTAGGCAGCATTGACACAGTCTTGACGTAATTTCTTGCATAGAAGTAGTTAGGTTCTTTACTAAATATGTACCTAATTTTCATACTTATGTTTTCAATAAATGCATAAACTCCATGTCACTGAATTGATGCAGTCGTTGAGACGTGCAATTCAATTAAATGTATTGAGACAGACTTTACACACAAAACCTGCTTCTATATTTGTATATCCATATATGTTTAAGGGCAAGTAAGTACGTCTATGAATTTGATGACGAGGGACCAAATACCATCCCCCCGTCCCAAGTAAATATTACGTACTTTTTGTAAAAGGATTCTCGACAAAAGCGATAAAAAAGCTTTGTTTGGTTTGTTATTGTACTTGGAAAGATCTAAAAGTGCAGAAAACTGTTTTTGTCAGACTGAAAGAGAAGCACATTTTAATTTAGGGGAGAACTTTGTGTATATGAAAGTACTTATGACGTGATTTCCACAATAAGTATTTTCGTTTCAAGTATAATATCTGTCTCGTCATAGCCATACACACAGGCCGACCAAAAAGAGTAAAAATTAAAAAGTGGCAATACTGTAGTGTCGTCCCTGTTTTCTTATATTGATTAGATAGGGAGGACACTACAGTATTGCCACTTTTTAATTTCTACTCTTTTTGGTCGGACTGTAAGTGTGTATATTTTAAGCCGCTAAAATTTAAAAAATCCACATGCTTACGCTGTATTTCAGCGAAGTATTTTTAACATGCTTTTATATTATCTTCACTTATAAGGTATTTAATTTGATTGTTTGTAAGTAACCAAAAATTTAATTAAATCTTAGAAGTAAATTGGAAGCTACTTCTAATTGTTGTACGGAACTTAAAAGTTGCATAAAATCAAAATCAAAATAGTTTGTGTTCAGGTATTTTATACTGGTGTTACAATGATCATAGTGTCTCCGTAGTATGATGTCGATTCGGCGTACAATGAATATAGCGCACATCCCTCATGCAAATAAAAAATTACAATATATCATCTAAAGTAAGAAGATGAATAGCTTTTAATACAAAGATCAAAGCAAGGTAATCTATGCAATTATTAAATTCTAAAGTGTTGAAAATCAGTTTTCTTTGGAAAAAGGGGTCATTAAACCATTCATACAAAGATCAAAGCTTAAAGAAAAATTTAAAAAGGAGCTACCTGGGGGAAGAGACCGGGAATCGAACCGTACCTCTGGATTGCCGGTCCAGCGCGTTAACCATTTCGCTACCCCAGCGCTCCAGGAAGACCTGACGATTTTTTCCTTATGCTTTGTGTGTCGATCTTTGCATTGTTTTGTTTCAAATTTTTTAAACCTTAGCGACCTCTGTATGTGTGGCATGGTAATAATTTGGTATCTTGAAGCTGGTGGAAACGGAACGTGGAAATAAGAACTCCTAAACAGAACAAGATAAAGCATTGTATTTGGGCTCATTTTATGAGCAATTAACGTTTGTGTAAGTAAGTAAAGTCGCCAATAAAAGTTTGTATGATAAAAAAGATAAAATATTACAGTTTAAGCTACATATTGACTAGTTCTTATGTGTTATGTGTTCTCTTTCGGACAGAGTAATTAGAAACGCCGAATTCAGGCCCAGGGACTAGTAACCAGCCGCTAACTACCTACCTACAAATAAAGATAAAATTTAAGTATTAGTATATTTTAAAGGTAGCGAATAAATCAATGAGAAAAATACATTTACATAGATGAATTAAATGATTCTTTCTCAACCACCGACTTGAGCCTAACCGACTGTGACGATAAATAGCGGTGTTAGCTTGGTGTTAGCCTACATCTCGCTCGGAAAGCAATACGTGAGGCCTCTAGGGGCCTATGATGGTTGTTTTTATCACGCGATAAATAAGTGACAAAGCATCCGTCACAAACTGCGAGTGTGAGTGACAGATGCTTTGTCGCTTACTTAACACGTGATTAATGCAACTATCTTGGGCCCTCAGATGCATAATATATATTTATGTTATGATATAGATATTTAACATGTACCTTTATTTTCTATTAACCAATTATGTCAAAAGAAAAAGGTGCGCTAAATAGTTAGCAGTAAGTACGCTTAGAATTAATCGCACTCGGCAAGTAATACTTGAGGGCTACTTAATCTAAAATACTATGCCTTTGTTTTCTGTTACGCGCTTACGCGACTGTGTTAGAGGAGAGGAAACTTTTCCCTAGGTACCTATGTAGGTACATTATACCGAAAAAAGTACTTTACACTCATGTTATAAAGGAAGCGATTTAATCAATGAGCAAAATTCAATTACGTAGATTAAATAGATGATTCATACTCGACCGCCGGCGTGAAGCTAACCAATTGAGACGATAAATAAGGGTGCTAGCATACATCTCGCTTGGCAAGCAGTACGTACAGCCACCAGCAGCTGCATATATGTATATATGAGGCTAGCCTTACCTTACCGTACAAACATGCTCCTTTGTTTTCTCTTACCCCACTGTGTCTGAAGGAAGAAAGGTATTATAGACAATACAATTACGGCCTCTGGAATTGAAATTTCCAAATTCATTAAAAACTCGAATTATGTGAGCTATAAAGCTATACGAGTAAAACGGTTAAGAATTCATAGGCATTCATTTTCGAAATTCATTCTTCTGCCAATTATATTATTATCATGTATCCACGCAAAGGACCTTTGCGTGGATACATGAAAATAAATTTTGACTTCAATTTCATTTGACTGGACTATAAGTAATGTCTTGTAGCACACTTAACGAAACCGTTGCGTACTCAGACGAAGTCGGAAGTACCATACGGAACGTTCACACACTCGCATACATCGCATCGCATAGTGGAGATTTCTCGCAACCGGCAACTCTGCAAGTATAACGTATTCAATTATTCAGCCGCGGCTGGCGTGAGGTGTGTGAGGAGCAGGAAGTGTTGCCAGATTTGAACGATATGTTTCGTTTACCAGGTGTCTACAGGCATTTCCCGATTAACCCGGGATTGGAACGTCCATTGTCATTCTAGCACGTTAGTAGTGGGCAGATATATATTCGGATATAAGAAGACAAGAAAAGTAAGGAAAAAATGAACATATTATGCTCCCCATAACTCAAGACAAACACACATGTATCCCCCCAGTGGCATAAGACACCAGTTAAAATCATATATCTTTGTATTTGTAATATAGAATAAATAGTCATTATTTTTGGTAAAAATACGTTGCTAAAATATCATGATTTTCGTAAACAATTATAAACAAATATATGAATGGTCTGAGAGTTACATCGTTAGTCCACATGCCTTCATATGTCTAATAATTTCTAAATTGTTTTTGATTGTTTACGAAAGTCATGATATCATGAAAACAACAATTTTCAATAAAACAAATAACAACAAAGGTTGACAATCTTTGACAATGGTATAGTTTTTGAACAAAAATGGCGGATCTGCGCATGTGCATTTGTACCTACGTAAATCGGCTACTGCGCAGTCAAGGTTATGGTCAAGAAATTTGCCGGCAATGTAGCTGAAACGTTAGGGAAGCTCAAATAATTATTATACGCAATATAATGCGTTTCGTTTGTTTTATTTAAATGTGTGGAAAACGTCCGTTCGGCTGCCCTAGATACCGCTGGAAAAACGAAGTGCAGAATTCCCGATTTTCAGCAATCTAGATCTGGCAACACCATAACAGCCTACCTCCTTTGTTCCGCTGCGCGCAGGATCATTCCCAGAATGCCAAAGGTCGTGCCTAACCTTTGCAATAAGTACTCCTAATCTCTCCTCAGTTTTTCGGGGATTGAACCTATTTTCGATTTAAATCGGATCCATCAATTCGCCCGATAAGAAAGCTGGTTAAAGAATTCAGCGGCAACAAAAATGGGACTTGATCCGCCCTCGGTTAGGTAATGGAGCTCTACAGAAAGCTTACTTTTATTAGCGTTGAGAATATTGTATAGATTTACTACAGAAACGAATATTAAACTTCACAAAATGTTCTCTTTCATTTCCTTACCGCAATTATCATCGATGTAAATAAAACTGTACAAATGCAATATAATCACGTTTATTTCATTTTGCTTTGTAGCGATAGCGTCTGTGGTTGTGTGTGAAGACCGAGAACCAGCCGGGCTAGCGTAACTTACCTCGAATTCGCTTATCGCGCGGCTCAGCATCACTCATCTTGCTCATATGTTATTGAAAGAAAAAATACAGGCATAGGCAGCACGACAAAATAGTCGCGCCTCACAATAAACATGTTGTGCTATGGGTTCTGTGGGGCTATGATGGTTCTGTTTATCACTCAATAAATAATTGACAAATAATATGTGAGTGCAAGAGTGACGGATTGCTTTGTTATTTATTAATGCGCGATAAACGCTACAATCATAGCCCATAGCCCCAACCAAGTTCCCAGGAATGGGAATATTACACAATGCAATCGTTATATTTATTAATTCTTTTATAGTGATAAAAAATGTAAATAAGACCTATAATTAATAAGAATAAATACGGTGTACAAAACTTACATTGCAATAACTACCCGGCACAGTATTCAGTATGTTACAGTCTTAATTTAACAACTAATTATTAGTTAATTTACTGCCAACTTAATACGCGCTTAATTAATGATTTCAGTTACAATAATCAACTGTTTGGAAATAAACGTGTAAGTGAGCTGGACTGGGTTGGACCTTGCAAGTCCACTTTAAAATAGGATCTTGGTATTGGGATGTTTGGAAACAATGGATTGACTGTGAATTTGTTTTCTCATGTATAGCTGTTAGTGTTTTGTTTACGACTGAGAACTGAAGAGAAGCTTCTTTTGTAAACGATGAAAATAACCAAAACACTTTCATTTTCCACTCCTAGGATTTAGTATTTATTCTAGAATACCTTGTGAGGCATCTGTTTGCAGCCAGAACATTTTAGCACTAAAGTAATACCGTCCCGAGGGTCTGGACAAAATCAAATTGAGACGAGATTTCACGAGCACATTATCCCTGTTTATATGCAGTGGGAGTTTCCCGACGGATATAATCGTAATATTGATTGCTACCGGCGTGATGTGAATTCCAATTCATATTTTAGCCGTTTTGCAAACCCTTCGGCTAAGAATATTGCAACTGCATGCGCCTATAATGCTGGTGCCCTAGCCTTTAATTTAGTCTAAGGTAGCATAAGTATAAAAATAATAACCTTAGCTCTAAGTTTGTTACCACTAACACAATAGATTCAAAATCCGAAACAAATCATTTGTATTTGTACAAATCGTTGTTCTGTTTCTTGTTTTTTGCACTTGGAGTTATGTTAGGTTGTTCCGACCCAGAATCCTGACCACTATTGATTATAGTAGGAGAAAATTAAAGTTGTGAAGCACAAAGAAGTGACGTTAGTAGCGAGTAACCAAAATCTCTACCCGGTAAATTGATATGGATAAAGGTTAACGGTTACAAGCCCAGCTTGCGAGGCATCTAATCTAGGGGAGCTTCACGTGACTTTATCCCAGCGTATATTTTATGCAGCGCAGCTGCCGATATATATCGTAGTATCGATTATAGTTTATTTCATATACCAAGGACCGATTCCACTTGAGAACTATAATGTTTTCTGTTGACTTTACATTTCAAATGGCCACCTGTAGTTATTACCTTATCTTTCGGTCCGTTGTTACTAGGGCTCCCGGTATCCGTGTTACATGCGGAAACGTGTACACGGGTCCTTAACACCGGCGGTACTAACAACCCGATCTACACGAACCGGCTAGGAAACGTTTCCTTCGGAAACGGGTCGACACGGACCCGCTAGGAAACGTGTCCTCTAGGAAACGTTTCTAAGTTTGGATCCGGATCCGCGGTTCGCGCCTTCACTCGGGTATTGAATACACGTCTGAGCGACCCGCCCGGACCAGTTATTATTTGAGTTGAAGTTGAAATGAAACGGATAATTTGTTCATTATTGAATGAAAAACTGATTTTATATTATTACGTACGGAGGAAAAAAGATCGAATAACGTCATTTAAAATATTTTTTTCTGCTTTTTTATAATTACTATTAGGGTACTGATCAGAGATGGGCATTTATCGATTAATTTTCTAGTTAACTAATCAATCGATTAAAAATATCATTCGTAATTTTTTATCGCAATTAATTTAGTTGCGATTAAATTAGTTGTGAGAATCTTCGACTAACAATTGAATTAGTTTTAGTTTCAATCGACTAAATTTCACGATTAAATCAATATTAAAACTACGCAGTCGCTCGTTTTTGCATTTTTATTTAACTTGCAATATGTAACTACGAGTATGTATGTACATTGTAGGTACTCGTATGTTGTATCACTTGTATCTATGTTGGTTTGGGTAGAATCTTGCAACTTATTTTGAAGCAGATATCTTCAACCGATTGAGCTAAAATTATGTATATATTCAAGTTTAATTTGTAACGCTTAAATGACAATGCAATATTATGGGCCATATTAACA
Organism: Apotomis capreana; assembly: GCA_947623375.1. Classification (NCBI taxonomy): domain Eukaryota; kingdom Metazoa; phylum Arthropoda; class Insecta; order Lepidoptera; family Tortricidae; genus Apotomis; species Apotomis capreana. The sequence continues at coordinate 12,081,911 of OX392506.1, read as the reverse complement.
ATATTATAAGGATAAATAACGAAAAACTGCAATGTTTACAAATCGCAAACAATATAGTAGTTGGTGCTCTATTAATATTTTGATACTTAAAGTACTAGTTCTAACGAGTATTGTAAAGTCCTATACGATACTGAGTAAATTATAGACATAGATATTATCAATATTTTGCTGTCTGTGTCATTAGTACAACTCTGTTTAGTGTCACGCGGCGACAAAACAATGGGATAATCCTACTTACCTGGAAGTTGTTTGTTGCATTTTGGTGCAAGTGCCGACGAATCTTCTAAAAATAACACGTTCTATTGAATTAAACATCTGCATGTTGTTTATTATCTATTTTGTTGCGGTCTATTTTGTTTTCACCGTGTGGTCATTTACAATATTTAAACCTCTTTTTGTAAAGAAATCTCAGCATTAACTATTGTACATTTTCCTTGCGTCATTCTACATTTAAATATATCAATATGACATATTTTATTTATTAGCGCTATTGCCAATATATATATTGGAGCGGCAGCGAATTGATCGATCAGGCTATTCCATGTAAGGCTCATGCGTCATAAATTCATTCTCATAGATGTTTTGAGGTATCTAGGTCATATTATATTATATTCTAGATTCTAGGTTCTGTCATTTTAGATTCTAGGTGATTATTACTTATTACGATGCTCTTACGATTATTACAGCAAATATAGGTAAAGGTTTAAGGGCACGGACCCTAGGTAAAAAATAAGAAAGAGAACGATGTACCTATGAAGGAGGAAAAAAATATACCTACATTACATTACATTAACATAGACATACCAAGTTTTTCGTTAAATTTGCTTCTAACATTAGTCGTGGAAAAATAGTTTAACTAATTAGTCGATCACAAAGTTTAGTTGTCCGAAATCAATCGGCAACTAAATTAGTTGCACTCTATACAACTAAGATTGATCAGTCGTCGTTTTCAATCGTCAATCACAATTAATTCTGTTAATTTTAATCGTTAGTTGTTAGTCGATTACATTTTGCCCATCTCTGGTACTGATTAATACCTAACACCTTGCATAATGGATGTAACATTATGGTGTTAGGTGCAAAAAGTTGTCATACCTACCTACCTTCTTACGTTACCTGCTATGGCGACTTTTTTAAGATTAGATATGAATAGGATTAGGGTTGCACTGCAGCTGCACTTGCAGATAACGACAATACCTATTGTTTATCGTCCTAAATTAACCGCGACAATTTTACTGATAATACTTACAAGTTGTTTTGACATTAGGCCTGGAAGACCTTTTATTCGTTAAAGTTGAAGGAGAGGCCGCTTTCATTTAATAAAATTAAGCAACAAAAAATAAATAAATTAGCGTATTAAACAAATCGTAAATACAGAAAATATTCTCAGAACATGTTAAGCCCAACCCAATATGCATAATGCAATGAAGGATTAATTTATTATACATATGAGGAAATATCTAACACAGTTGCAATAAATCCTTATATCAGATTATATTTATACCCTCTAGGAATTTACACAATTTTAATAACTGATAAAGTAAAAAATATCGTTTTATTTTTAACGATAACGTCATATTACATAAATTTAAACGTCAATTCTATTATACACGTCGACAAACTAAAGTCGCTGTCGTGTCATTTGACGTTATTGCACCAAAAATGCTAGAAAAAGTACGATCCCTGATTATTATACTCCATTTCTCACTCCATAGCTTTTAAAAGAATAACCGTAAGATGGCCACAACACGTTGACGGCGGGTCGGACCCGCGTGTCATTGAGATCCGTGTACACGGGTACACGGGTACACGGGTCTTAATTACACGGGTCTTTATCAAGTGATACACGTTCCAAACGGGCCAGAAACCCGTTTCCGTGTAACAGAGAAACGGGTACACGGAAACGGGTACACGAAACCCGGACACGACCGAGAGCCCTAGTTGTTACCACCTACTGATGTTCTCGAGTGGGATTGGGCCTAGGCATATGAAATAAAGTATACTATATGTCTCGACATTCGTTTAATATTTATTTGTATGTCGCACCCTTTCACGAAACAATGGTATCCCGGACCTTTGGGAGGCGTGCACGGAGCCGAAGCCAACGAGCAGAGGCCCTTTCGACAATTTAATAAAATGTAAGGGGTACACCATGCGGATGGTCCCCCTGCCTGTGTCATGGGACGCACACAGAGACAGCACCCGCTAGATGTAAGAACTATTGTGGTTGTTTGGAGTCTAACATGGTACTAGGCTATTACATGAAATGCGATGGACTAACTACTGGGCTATTGTTTGAGACAGCCGGACGTCTACCAAGAAAAGTGTCTCATAGCAAAAAAACTGGTAGACGATGACTCGCCTCCCGCTAGATGGGCCTCCATAAAAAGCGACACATAGAGTGGCCTAAGGGCAACACCAGTGCGGATATATATAACATATTTATTTTATTAACCCCCGACGAAAAAAAGAGGGGTGTTATAAGTTTAACATGTGTATCTGTGTATCTGTGTATCTGTGTGTCTGTCTGTGGCATCGTAGCGCCCAAGCGGATGGACCAATTTAAGTGCGGGTTTTTTTAATCGAAAGACTTTTCCGTCGAGATGGTTCTTAGCTATGTTTGGTGCAAGTAGGACCAGTAGTTTCCAAGATATTCAGCTTTAATTGGAACAAGTGACAAGATGTCAGCCAATATTGAAATAAATAATTCGAAATATTGGCTAAATGTTAAGTTTTACTAGCATTTTCTATATGAGTCACTGATTGAGGGTCTCATGATGACCAGGTAGTTGTTAATGGATCTCAGCCAACATTGAAGCCAAGGATTTCAAATTTTGGTTAAATGTTAAGAATTATTAGCATTTTCTATATCACTCACTAAATGAAGGTCTCATGATGACCAGCTAGTTGTTAATGGATCTCAGCCAATATTGAAGCTAAGGATTCCAAATTTTGGTTAAATGTTAAGTATTATTAGCAGTTTCTATATCACTTACTAAATGAAGGTCTCATGACCAGGTAGTTGTTAATGGATCTCAGCCAACATTCAAGCCAAGGATTCAAAATTTTGGTTCAATGTTAAGTATTATTATTACTTATGTTCATACCTGGGATAACTCGGGGCACCTATACAAAAGTGACGTACCTAGCAAAATATTTTATCGACAAATAAATATATCAATGTTACTGTCAACATCTAATTATCATCGACATAAATAAATATTACTAATTTCCCCACATTTTTAAATAAAAAGAAAATAAACGAATTAAAACGTGTATTTACATGTTTATTTTAAAATAATTTTCATAATATACGTAAATTAGTAGAGTTGCTAAGCCGCGAAATTGTGCGCATCGGGTTACATGCATGAAATTTCTACCACAGTTAGAGTGTTTCACGGTGATTATTTTCAGATGTGGAGGGAAGTCAGATTTGTCCCCTGTGAGGCGGGAGAGCGGAGTGAATACGGCCAAGTATCCCTCTTTTCTTTCTTTATTGCTGGTCAGTTAAGTCTACCAGGACATGTTTGGTATCGTTTCCGTGTAAAACAAATATCAAAAATTATTTTTTTATGTTATTTTTGTATAGTTCTTCACCCCGCTCTCCCACCACACAGGGGACAAATCTGACTTCCCTCCACATCTGAAAATAATCACCGTGGAACGCTCTATGTGTGGTAGAAATTTCATGCTTGTAACCCGATGCGCACAATTTCGCGGCTTAGCAACTCTACTAAATTGTTATTTTGATTGAAATGACATCCTCAAACTTTTATTATCTTAATTTAAGAGGCTCGATATCAGATCAGATATGACATCGAACCTCTTTATAGTAATCAAGAATGTTCAATGAGCACATATATTAATTTAATTATATCGACATGTTTTTTTATCGACATCCTATCCCTAGAACGTGCCCCGAGTTAGCACAGGTATGTATGTTATGTTATGTTCCTCTTAAGGCGCTTAGTAATCTTGCAGGTGTTTTTACCTAATATTTAAAATAAAGGAAAACAGAATAAGAGCAAAAAAAGTACTATAAAAGGCATATTTTTTTGCTTTCTGTTTCTCCGGAAATACTAATTTAATTTTTAAATATTAATTTTTTTGAATTTTTGTATTCTAAAATAGTGTTTTTAGAATATCACATGTTTCTTTCAGGCCTTGCGATGCGTCTAATTTGGGCTAGGCTTCACATATATATTTTATGCAGTGGAAAATATAATAGCAGAATCGGTTACTACCGTACCCTACCCTATTACTAAGCCTTTGCTGTTTGTCTATCCGTCTATCACAGGGCAGTATCTTTACAACCGTAATAAGTAGACACTTTTTCGCATAATGTGTAGTGTTTCGCAGTAGTGATCGCCAGTATAAAAGTTAAAATAAAAACTAAAAAAGTTAAAAATTTAAGGTATATACAAAAAAAGTGTTTTTTTATTTTATTACTATGACTTATATCACTCGTGTCTTTATCCGGTGCTATAACTGTAAATAATAAAAAAAAACATATGTTTTAAACTCGTGCGCGAGTCTGATTTGCACCTGGCCGATCGGCATCGAATAGAGCACATAACTAAAGTAAATATAGTTATAGTGGTGATATTTCGAGCAACCGTCATTAGATACGTGTACATTAGAATTATGTACTACTTTTTAACAGACGCTGTAAATAGTAATACAGAGTACCTATGTATTTTCGCAACGAAAATCACCAAGCTTTTAGCAAAGTAGGTATAAAAACGTCGCTAGCAGGATGAATGATGTATCGCTCTTACGGTCCCCTTTTATCTATACAAACAGTCCCACGAGATAATGAAATATGCAAAGAACATTTTATATACACTGGAAATGATACCCCAGGAGAGGATTTCAGGAAACTAGAGCTCTTTATTATTTCTATATTATATGCTTCGTTAGTGCTGCGAAGAAAAATAAGCCAGAAGTTTAGAACCCTCTTTTTCCTTTACCGCAATCGTATAGAAATGGTTTCAAAGGCAAAGATCCCTTCGGCTAAGAATATTGCAAAATTGACAATTATAAAATATATACAGGGTGTAACCGACGGTGTATCGAAAACTGAAACCATGGCTTCAGACCATTATTCTGGGCCGGAAAATCGTGGAAATTTCTTTGAGAATTTTAGTAATTTTCCTCGCGAGTTTTCATTTTTCTTTATTTTTCCGTTAATCGAACTCTACCAGTAACAATTTTTCATGAAAAATCGCATGAAAATAGCATTTTCCGCAAAACACACAATGTATCACAAACAGTATTATGTAAGCTTTACGGTACAACGCAGAGCGCGTGGAGTGGGACAGATAACGGTACTGGGCCCTGTTTCATATACGTGACAATGACAGGCGACAGGTGACAGGTGAGAATTCAACATTTTGACAATTTTTCGTTTCATAAACATTACCTATGACAAATAAGTTGTGGTGGAAAAATTACAATTATGTCAAATTGTCGCGACATTTTGACATATTTCTGTTTCATAAAAATTTTCTCTTGACAGGCGACAGGTGACAATTTGTCGCGAAAAACTTGACATATTTGTTTTATGAAACACAAAATTGTAATTACAAGTTGACAAATTTGTAGACTTGTCGAAGATTTCTGACAGGCGACCTCACCCAATGTCAGCGGCTACTAAGTAATTACTTATAACCAGTGAAATGGTGCTAACTGTAGAACTGTTACACATTAAGACAACTGACGTCAACTCAGCTTTTCTTGCGTCAAAATAATTAATTTTACTATGATAGGGTTCTACAACAGTATAAGGAAGAAAAATGCAACTTTTGGGTTGATATTATTTTATGTAGGAATACCGCACACTTGATTATAATAATAACAAGAGGTACGTATAATAAATAGTCCTTTTCCTTATATCACGCAAATACTTCCAATCTTTGCTAAATATACCCAATCCCTTTAATTGCTCTGCGATTTCCTTCCATTAATTTTTTATTTTTCGTGCGTTAACGTTCACTAAATTTGCCAAACATTATTTCTCGGTTGTCGTGCATAGGGCCCAAAATTATTATTTTCGTGTTAATTTTACATGTTGCAAGTACTAATACCGAACAAATTCTAGAATGCTAGTCAAAATTATAATGTAAGACAAACATTTTTATTGCTACTCTCATACTGCTACATCATTTTAACAAAAATTTATGCTGTGACATATTTGTCGCAATTTACGACAATTATGTCGATTACCATGACAAAATAATCTTGACAATTTTCTTAAATACTGACATTTTAAAACTGACAATTGTAGATCGTTATGAAACGCGATTGATACTGACAATTTTGTCAACTATTTACCTGTCGCAATCGGACATATTTGTCACGTTTATGAAACAGAATTTGTAGCTACAATTCGACAATTGTGTCAAAAACTGACAAATTGTCAACTTGTTACGTATATGAAACAGGGCCCTGGTCGGTCATTGATCCGCCAGGCCAGTTCGCTGGTACAGGCCGCTGCGTTCGGACGCATGTTTAATGTTTACCTACCCGCACATTTTATTTGCTTTACTTGCTTGAATGAAAATAATCTTGTTAGACTGTTTTAATTTATCGGTCAGTTGTTATTGGTGTTAGGTAGTACACTAGGTGTGATCTGTGTTTGCGTTGTTTTTGTGGTTGCATTAATTCATGTCATTCGATGCGCATTGGCGTAACGGTATGTTTTGCGCTGACGCGTGAGTGGTGGAGAGCGCCTGAACCGGTAGATGCTCGCCGCGTGCTCCCCTCCCCGCGCGTCTGCACCCGAGAGTATTGGACGCAATACATTGCTCGTCGAGTTTTATAATTTATTTTGGAAAATTGTATCCTTGAGTTTGCCGAGAAAATGAACACTCGTTTTCAGTTCGTGATTATGGTCTAAAACGACGGTTTTCATTTTCGGTACGCTGTCGGTTACGGTACTCCCCTACTTGACCTAATATCGCAAGTGCTAATATTATTACACCTATCAACGTTAGCTCTAATTTTCATTAGCCCTAATGTCATTTCACCTAATTTTTATACCCTAATTAGTTGTTAGACCTAATAATCCAATGCTCTAATAATGATTTGTACTAATTGTCAACAATACTAATATGAAATAATCTAATAATTACCACACCTAATGATTATTAGACCTAATCATTACTGACACTAAATGTCAAGAGTACTAAAGATTATTAAACCTATTTTTACGTTAAAACAGAAGATACGGATTTGGACAAATATCGAATTGGCTGAACCCCGAAAACTGTAGGTTAGGTTAGGTTTCTATTGTGACAATGTATAGCGGAGCGAGCGAAGCGAGCGGAGCGTCAAAAGATTCCCATGTACATCCTGAGTCTGGGTACCCCTTATCTTGCACAATCTCTATTGTCCGAAATACACTTCGCATAATCGTTTTCGCACAATCATTTTTAGCCGAATGATACTATCGCATAATTATATACTCACCACAATTGTTATGTCGCATAATATTCATTTGGCACAAATTTGTATAGCAGAATACTAATATCGCCAACTTTTATTTCGCAGAATTTTATGTAGCACAATATAAGTCCCGCCGAATTTATTGCGGCATAATTGTACCATAGCATACCCACAGAACTGAATCGCTGCCAGAAAACAAAGTTAGGTTAGGTTGAAACTGTGTCCCTCACAGAAACGAAGGCAAGGCAGGTAAGTAAGGCAGGTCTGACTTGGCTTAGGTTAGGTACGACGACGAGCGAAGCGAGGAGGAGTGTTAGGTTGAACTGTGACCCTAACGAGCGAGCGAAGCGAGCGAGCCGCGCAGGTCCGACTTGGCTTACGATTCCTAACATTACCAATTTCACCTTAAGGCAGATCCGACTTGGCTTAGGTTAGGTACGACGACGAGCGAAGCGAGGAGGAGTGTTAGGTTGAACTGCGACCCTAACGAGCGAGCGAAGCGAGCGAGCCACGCAGGTCCGACTTGGCTTACGATTCCTAACATTACCAATTTCACCTTAAGGCAGATCCGACTTGGCTTAGGTTAGGTACGACGACGAGCGAAGCGAGGAGGAGTGTTAGGTTGAACTGCGACCCTAACGAGCGAGCGAAGCGAGCGAGCCACGCAGGTCCGACTTGGCTTACGATTCCTAATATTACCAATTTCACCTTAAGGCAGATCCGACTTGGCTTAGGTTAGGTACGACGACGAGCGAAGCGAGGAGGAGTGTTAGGTTGAACTGCGACCCTAACGAGCGAGCGAAGCGAGCGAGCCGCGCAGGTCCGACTTGGCTTACGATTCCTAACATTACCAAGTTCACTTTAAGGCAGATCCAACTTGGCTTAGGTTAGGTACGACGACGAGCGAAGCGAGGAGGAGTGTTAGGTTGAACTACGACCCTAACGAGCGAGCGAAGCGAGCGAGCTGCGCAGGTCCGACTTTGCTTAGATTAGGTAGGTATTTTGTTGTTTCGTATTAATATTGAGTCAGACTTTTCATTTTTCGGTGTATTCAAATAATCATGCGAACGGAATATTATGCCATATAAATTTCGGCGACACAATTATTCGACCATAGGAAAGGGTATTGTTCTAATCAACATTATGCCAATGTACTATTCTGCCAAAGAAACGTGTGCGTAATGATAGTAGGTATGCCAAGAAATTTAGGCAAAAAGCAATTGTGCGAAATGATGATTGTGCCAATGGTTGCTATGCGAAACGAAAATATGCCAATAAATTTTGTGCAACACATTAGTAACCCCCTGAGTCTATGGCAATTCTGACTCCACGTATTCTTGCCTGTCCTTCTTCTACCCTAGTGTTATTCCAAAACCGGAGGCGTGGAGGTGGAGGTAGAGCAGCCCTCGCCTTAGGTTTATAGATAAATAGGTTTAATAAAATTTAGGTTTTAGCATTATTAGGTATTATAATATTAGTAGTCTAAAAAAATCGGCTAAGTGCAAATTAGGGCTAGTGAGAATTCGGTATGAAATAATTAGGTATTATGAAAATTTGGAATCCTGAAATTAGGTCTATTCATTAATTAGGATGAATGAAAATTCGGGTTAGTGATTTTAGGGTTACCAAAATTAGGGCCAATGAAATTAGGATGAAAGTTTTTCGGGCTAACGGAGGGGAACCGTCGGTTACACTCTATTTTGGAAAAACCATGGTAATGATAATTTGATGAGTTGCAGTTTGTAAGGACTGTCGAAAAAAAATCGTCTTTCAAAATTGTACCTGCCCTATTCAACAAAAAATAATTGTAAAACAACTATGTACTATGGGCTGCACAACTGAATGCTTTCCAAATGCTTTGGCCATGCAATTCCGCAACTCTTTATACAACGCACGTTTTCACGACCGAAATGGTAAATTACCTGGCGTGCAGTAAGTTGAGTGCCATATACTGGGTGGAACAGATCGAGGGACTTTTATGCAAACAGGGAATTGCTCAGACTGAGTACCTACTTCATTTTTCACCAATGAACTATGTAAATATATCCATCCATTTTTGAGATACGGTTTGTTAAACATTAGTGTAAAAATCTGCACATATCAACCCTAGCATCTTTTGAACATTCGCTTAAGTTAAGGACAGGTGTCAATTTAAAATATAAATAAAACCTTTGAATTAGCAGGGTTGTCCCTGATACTAAAATATTTTAGTATGATGATTTTGTTTTACTTTAAATCCAGCTTTACAATTATAATAGGTCGATTGTAGATCACTAAGATGACATTATCCTGCCAGCCCAGTCTTTAGAAATATTGCAGTCGGTATACATTTGATTGCAATACAGAATAGAATCAATTAAGGGAAAGGGGACCAATAGACTTGGGATTAAACAAAGCAACTCACGAATGCATCTCTATACTTATAAAAAGGTAAGCGAAACGTCCCTTATAAATCTGTAACTCTCAATACCAAATCTATCTCAACACTTTACTGCGAACGAATAAATAATAGATTCGAAAGGGTAACAATAAGCCCCGTTTATTTAAATACGATCCAAGTTGTTCCTGTTTGCGGACCCTTTTCATTTCAGTGGTAGATAGAAATAACTTCGGTATTGTATAGATAGACGATTACATTACTGAAACCGCAACAGAAATATTTTATAAGTAGATAGGTAGTACGTAAGTAGCTTAAGAACCCCGCTGGGCCCTTTTAAGATATTTATGTCACTCTAAAGCCTCTGGAAAACGCCCTCGCGTAACGGCCTCATGATTTACGGAGCGCAACCTACTTTTGCTTTACTTATTCATAAGTAATTAAACAGCTTTTTCGCAGACAATACGAACGCAATCTATGCACCGCTGTAGCATTTTTCTAGTGTAACGGAGGAAATTTCTCCAAACTCGTTGTACAACTTTAGTAAGTATGCTAGTTTCGTGGCACTAACGTATAAAAGTTTTAATAAGAATGAACATCGGGTAGATTATGGTTTACAATGAACGAATGTGAATCTCTTGTGAATGCCACTACTTTATCCCAATAACTGAAAAATATTGGTGGCTAAAAATTATTGGCTATTTCCAAATAAATATATAATAGCAGTTGCCGAAATAAGGTACTTTGAGTAGGAAACGACTAAAATTCATGAATACATTATTACTTGATCTCATTGAGATCAGTCATGGGAATTTTTCAGCATTGTACAGTCTGTGTACTACTAGGGTTAAAATTTTATGTATGTGGTAACAAAAAGTTACTCAAGTTTTTATTAGCGACTAGAGTTAATAGTACATTACTGCAAAGGCCGCGAAATAGGGAATTGTTGGCCGAGTAGTAATAGATGGCCGAGTGATACAAATGTTCAACTTATATATTCATATATTTTTACTATTCCCGCCAACTTTTTACCTTTTCCAAATTTTTTTTTTTAAGCTGTTCGGTTTAATATTTTTGCCACCAAATGTTAAGATGATTCTATTTATTAAAAAATTACAATCACAATATTAATTAGATATTGTTATATTTTTTTTTAAATAAACGTGATTCCTTGTTTATTTTATTAAATATCTGTTTTAATCTAATTGAATAATCTAGTTAAATATAAGAAATAAAACGTAAATATACATGCACAAACTACGTTTTTTTTTATTGGCAGTATGCCATAGATTATCAATAAAAGAAATAAACCCCACTGAAACAAAAGACAATATCTTTGTTGGCCACGGCCAATAATGTTGTATGAAATTCCTTTATTGACCTCTAATTTGAAATTAGAATGAATCTTCAACAATTGTTATACAAAGACGTATTTCGCGTTCTATTACTACGATCATAAGAACGACATTTCCTTGGATGTTTGAGAAAAATAAGTTTGCCATCTGCAATGTTAGTTCTGCAAAAGTTTTTCACGAGATCATACGACACCGCAAACATAGGTAACGCTAAAGAGCTAGCTCAAACGAGAAGTATGTCAATACTAGGTCTTTACCGCGGCTTCGTCGTCTTCGTTCATAAACATAATATGGCTTTCCTCTTGAGACCTGTTTACATTTATCTAAAGATCAGTAGGTATATGTTGCTACTCTACAGGCGATATTTTGCCTCATTACGAAGAATAACACCAATCAACGACAAACCATATGTTGTTGCGCTTATAATATGGGTCTAACATTTTAAATTAACTTTGACGACGCGGTTGGCTCGGTTTGTAGACACCTGCCTACTGAGTTGGCGGTCCCGGGTTCGACTCCGGCAAATATTTGTGTGATGAACTTGAATATTTGTGCTTGGGTCATGGTTGTTCTATGTATTTAAGTATATATTTATCTATATAAGTACTATATCGCGGTCGGCTACCCAACACCACGGACTTAAGAAAGGCATCGTGACCTAGTTGTTTAGTATTTTAATATTTAATATGTATGTTAGATTGTAAGGTATTTATCTATGGGCCTTTGATGCCTGAAATAAACGAATTATTATTATTATTATTATATCGTCGTCTAGTACCCATAACACAAGCCTTCTTGAGCTTAATGTGGGACTAGATCGATTTGTGTGAGGTTGACTGATATTTATTTACCTATTTATTATTCATGAACTGCTTATAATATACGCTATAAATACGAGTAAATAAAATAAAATTACAATATGAATAATGAAGGATGCTCGCGATACAATATAGAAATAATTGTATCGCCAATTTCTATAACAATAATTAAGAGAGATAAAAGGTGTACTGCACAGAACAGTTCACTTCTGCTATAGAACAGAAGCTGCAGTTAAATCTATTTAAACTAAGACGTAATTCTACTGAATAAACACAAACTCATTGTTGTCGATTTATTGCATGATACTCGTAAATAAGATTGCAGTATTTGCCGTTGAGTCAAAATATTAGTGCAAAGTAATCCAACCTCAAAGATTGATTAAAAAATGTGTGTCGGTTGGGGACGGTCCTGTCGGAAGCAATGTGTCGAGCGACAATAGGCGCAAGTAGTCTAAACAGCGCTGCAACCAATTCTTAAGTGGATTAAACGTCTGACAAAGACGGTTTATTGCGTCTAACTCGGACGTCATCCGCACGTCCACTCGCCTTTGTTTGTTCCGACTCACTATATTTTTCTTTTCATGAAAACCAGATAGGACGCACTCTTGTTAGCACAAACGAGCTCAATTTGGATAATGTCGCTCACTCCTGAGAGAATTGTACTCGAATAAGTATGAGATGGAATTAAGAAAAACATCAGGGACAGAAGATAAGTAATAATTAAAGCTGGAAAGCTAAGAAACACGTCCGTGTGTTTAAGCTTTAGAAATAGGAGATAAAGATAGAAAAGCACTCGGGTAACGTATGTTAGAATCCTGCATGCAATTAGGAGACCTTTTAGGGTCCTATTACTGAAAGGACCATCAGCATCCTTCTATAGGTAAGTAAATCAAGTCTCGGTCTTCGTTGAGTGGGGACTAAGGACCTCTTTACCTCTTGTGACACGCATTATGATTTTGAAAAGTCAGATCATACAGAATTCATAAAATGGGTACCTGTCAAAATTTTACACAATCTCAGTAACATTAGTGATTAAGTACTGCATTTCTAATACGCCTTTCTACTAAATACATTGGGAATAACTTATTTAATAAAAAAATAAAGTGATATATTCGCGGCACCTTAATTCGTATGTAGATTAACCAGATGATCCTCTCGCGCTACGGCTCATTGAAAAGAAAGTACGGCAAAGATTACCCGTTGCATTAGGAACGATCTCGTCTTGTCGCGATCGTGGATTTTGGAGGTTCACGTGGTGACGTCAGAGCGCGGGGGTGCTGGCGCGCGCGCGGAGCGCAGGGCCCGGCGGCGGGAGCCCTACTCTGTATCTGTTGCGCCGCGCCAAGCGCGGTGGACGCGCCTCGCTACGCGCCCCCCGCTCGAAAACAACCCGTAAACATCTCACCCCGCGAACACCATAAACTAGCATTAACAAACTCGGTGCAATACTTATACTCCTATATCTAGACCTAGACTTTTTAGTGATAAAAAAATATTAAGTGACTTTACCGGCGTTTCAAGTACAGCCGAGTAGACGAGAGGACGGCTGAGGTAAACGGCCCGTCTGCCGCCCACGGCCTGTAGTACAGTTGTAGTAGCCGCCCCACCAGACTTGCCCACATCGAGACACCCCTCACACGACGGCTTAGGTATGGTATATGGTGTACAATTTTACCCAGCAGATTTTTACAGCTTTCCGCACCACGTTTTAAATGCTAATTGTAATTAACACTTATACAGGCAGTAAAGTAATCAAATGTGACTACTGATGTGTAGGTATCATTTGTAATAATTCTCGTTAGATGGTATCCAATTCCGACAGCGTACATTTATTACTTGTAATACGATAATGAGTGGAGTATTGCGTGACTTTGCCTTGGATTACGTTAATGTTTGCTTACTTTATCTCTGCCATTATACACTTATTTCTGTTACTTTTCAATCCAGTTTTAAATCGATAGACACAAGTAAGCAATAGACAATTTTGGGCATTGTCAACCAACTATATTTCATTGCAAATTCAAACCTATAAAAATATTTTCGTTCATCATACAGCAACATCATACACACCCATACATGAGAGTGAAATCCACACAATGATTTATGAATGTACGTATATGGTAATAAACGAATAAATAAAATATACAGAATAGGAAATATCTCACCTAATCCTCAAGATTTCTCGAGAACGCACTTTGTTTTTTTTTTAAAGCTTTTATTTAACTTGCATGGTATGTTTAAAGTATGTTTGTTCGGGTGAAATCTTGCAACTCAATTTTGAAGCAGATATCGTCACCCGATAATTTATTAAAATAAATTATAATTAAAATTAAAATTTTCCATACTTACTTGACTTTGATGACAATACAATAATATGGTACCATGGGGCTGATCTGATGATGGAGCCGGAAGGTGGCCATAGGAACTCTATAATAGAAAAAGCAATCCTACCGAGCTTGGGCTCTTTAGAATCGTCTCAGTGAGCATTTGATGGATACCCAAAGAAAAGTACAGTCGGCTTTAAAAGCTTGCCACTAAAATGTCATTTTTGACAGAAACTTTTTATATGACAAATGTTCTCGATTGAAAGCGTTCTCCATGAATTATGTCTCTAATCTTTCCGATATACTAACATTAAACGTACTAGTTACCATTATTTATATTGTTTTGCTTTCCTATGCAATCATATTATTTTAAACCCACTGCTTATAAGTGGGTTATCCTGATTTAACATAACGCAGCAAAAGGGCCATTAGCATACCCAACTGCTTTATGTTTAGAGATGATTTTTATTGCAAAGATTTCAGCTGCATTAATTGATTATTGCATCAATCTCTGGATTGGAACATCATCATTCATCATCAAACAGATGAAATTATCAATATTCCTATTTGCAGTTGTATTTCTTTAGTATTTATGTTTTCTACGGATTAGCATCCCCCTGAAGCAAAATTTTATGACACTTATGTTTAGTTTTCATATTTCAAGTGTATCTGATATTTGCGCTCCCCTTTTACTTTTGTAGTGTAATAATCATACATATTAAATATTTCCACTGCAATAAATATCAGGAATCGGAAAGAAAACACAAAAGACATTATCTTAAGCCTTAACACCAACCATAATTTTTAGTTCTATTCTAACTTTCTGGTAAACGGTTTTTCACTCAAACTTAAACTATAATTACACAAAATGTAATAGTTATATATGTTTTTTTGCGATACTAGTAGGTATATATTATTTGTGAAATTAACTTATATCGCGAGGGTTGCGTGGTCAAACCCGATAAGTAAAAAAAAATCATCTTTGAAATAAGACTATAACTATAAATATGCACACTATGTGCATGGTTCTTATTTCAAATACTAATTATTCAACTTATCCGGTTTGACCACGAAACCCACGATAGTATGATTTCCAGAGAAGCATCATTTAATTTTAATTAATACCATAAATATAAAATTTTCGCCAAACCATTTCCTGGCTTCTCAAATAAGCAACTTTTCTGCGTTGTATAAATCTGCAACTCATTTGAACTGAATTATAATGCTTCATTTAATAGCCGGCAAAGCCGGTGGACCGTATTAACACCCAGCTTAGCTGATTACTTTTCGTAAGCTATTTCAATTTTAAATATTTACTTACGTATCTAAATAAAATTCTCAATCTTCCAGAAAAATCTGTGTTTCGCGTAATCGTTCTTGGTTGTAGTATGTACTGAAAGAAGTTTACCTAGATTACTGAATGGGTAGGGTAAAATAGGTTCGAACACTTTTCTGAGTATGTATGCCAAATTAAGGATTTTAGGTAGGTACTAAATAATTTTCTGAACTAAACGGCATCCTCTCATCTCTCTTACTTAATTACTTACTAGCTGTTACCTTTTGACCACAGCGGTGCACAGGCGAGACGATATTGTATTGTGTTTGTGTATGACCCTAATAGATTCTTTGCTATTCTGCAATATGTCGCTAACACTCACTCAACATCTCTAGCGTGGCTTGATGATGCCTCGTAGGGGCGAAATAAGTGTCAAGGACTAAATATACAAATGAAGGTGATTTGTTATATTTACTTGTTTTTTTATTTCTGGTAAGGTGACGGATACTGCATTAAGATATACGTAAGTGATCATAAGTTATTGTCACAATTCGCAAAATTACCTTACAACTTACCTTTTTGTTGCGGTAAAGCAAAAGAACTATCACTAAGTAATTTAATGTGTAAGTTATTATGTAAGTTAAGCAAGTTCGAATCATTATCATTAATAAAAACCATGACGCTCCTGTCTTGTGTTTATTGATGATGATTATTTAATTAATAATGTTCGTGGATAAATATATATAAATCATCAAAAAAGTTTTCAATTAATTGGTTCGTGCCTGCGTTCTTGCGTAAAAGCTTTTAGCGGTAACATTATTGCGAATTAGGTAACATCAATGATAAAATTCATAAACAAGCCACAAACGTCGTGTCACGCAACTCATTGTCACGCGGCAAATACTGCCTGTCTTTTATCTTTTAAAACCGAGTAAGCAAGACGGGTGATGCCGCACGAAAGCAAAGTCGCGGCAAATTGCATTAGCCCGGCTGTATGGGGTTTTGTATCCAACGGATGTAATCACCAATTTAATAATTTATTTTGTTTTTTCTTCGCATCAACTTAGACCTCCTTCAATAGAGCAGCCATTATGGCGGCAAGTCCAGCTTTTTCAACTATAACTTTTGTCCTTTGGGCAGTAACATACTTGTAGGTATTAAAAAGCGACGCTAAATTATTTTATGAGTATTATGAGCACCAACGACATATACATATGCATTTAAGTTATTGATGCATCCATATATGTATCACACTAATATTATAAGGGCGAAAGTTTGTGAGATGTGTTTTTGTATGTTTGCTACTTCTTCACGCTTAAACGGCTGGACCAATATTGATATCCACGACCTATGTCGATAAATGGGGAAAATAGTTTACTAACGTCAAGTTAAGGTTGTCCCTTAATTAGATCATTTAATACAAATTCCCTGTGAAGCATAAGGTGACTACGATTACAATCGGTCGCTCATTTATTTGCCAAAACACGAAACATTTATCTACATATCCCCGCTCTTAATCCATTACGAATGGGAAGAACACATGAAGGTTGGTTTTTCCGCATTATCATGGATGCTTAAGTGGGTAAGGAATACTCGCATTATGACACCTTTCAGACCGTTTATTTCTCTAGAGCTCGCAACGTCGTATTTTTCATTAGTACGAGGATTGAATAAGGCTTAAATGTGTTTCAGGGTTCTTAGAGCGTTTTAACCACTATGATTTTCCTGTAAATAAAAATAAAATAAAATAAAATAGCCTTTTATTTCTTGCAAAAAATAGTAAGGTTTACAAATAATATTTGATTTTCCTGTAGCATCCTATAATTATATTCATTATAATTAGGGCTATTTAAACAGGAGTCGAAAAATTGTATAAACACATTTTTTTATCAATATGCGCGAGATAAGCTGCGGGTAAAAGTTTTAAATTATATCACGTGCAGCTTAACTGTTAGGAGATAACGAGATATTGTGATTTGAATATTAACTTAGATGATTAAAGATAAATTATAGGTTTTTGTAAAGTTTTTTATGTGGTATTACTTTAAGTTAGTTTATAATGTTGTTTTGTGACTGATTATTTATGAGTATTAGTAATGTAATTACAAAGTTACGGACCGAAAGGTTTTACTCCTTATTTATTATTTATAATTATTTTGCGAGCGTCTTAATAATCAGCACAGAGAGACGGCATGTAAACGCTCATCTCTTGGTTACGTTGTCTTCAGTTAAAGTTTGATTTGAGAATAGGACGATTCGGGAACTTTGAAAAAAAATCGGCCAATTGCGAGTTTGACTCGCGCACCGAAGGTTCTGTGCAAATACTTATCCTATCTTAACTGGCCGGGTTAAGTTAAATTTGCATCTGGTGTGTATGAAGCCGGATACAAATGAGGTACAAAGTTCCGATCAAAAACCGATCACGTTTGTTGTAATATGGGGAGCCCCCTTAAATGTTAATATTATTCTGTTTTTAGTATTTGTTGTTATAGCCGCCAAAGAAATACATCATCTATGAAAATTTCAACTGTACCTGGAGACAGACGGACACCGAAGGGTAATAGGGTCCCGTTTTTACCCTTTGGGTACGGAACCCTAAAAACAAAAATAAAACCAAAAATTTATCGATTTAAAAACTTTATCTTTTTTAAAGTCGTTTAAAATTCAATGTAGGTAAGTAAGTTTATCTATATATTAGGGCCTAGTGACACAGTGAGAGATTAAACGAGGAGAGTGACAAGAGAGTGTAGGTGAGAGATATATGCGAGATCAGTCACTGCAGCTGTGGCGGTTACATTAATTTGAACAGGTGACGCGTTAAATGTTGTTAGGTTGACATATGACCTTCTGAATACATTATATAGCTATTTGACCGATAATAACAAGTTGTAACTCAAAGGTATCCTCCTGAGGGTAGGTGAGAAATATATATGAGCTCAATCCCTGCAGACACGGAGGTTAGATTAATTAGAGGCACGTAACGTGCTAAATGTCGTTTAGGGTGACATAATGGCTTTCTGCCGATTTTCACCACTGCGAACTCTCAGCAATATGGGCTCACTGTCCTCAGCAAATTGTTCTAGTACTTACTTACCTAACCTATGCACCCGAGCGCACCAGGATGCTTGCCTTTGTTTGTTCAAAATCGGTGCTTATTCGTAACCAGTCGTAGCGGCGCAATATGGATTGATTGATCCTATCGCCATGCACCACGACAAATCACGTTGCATTTTGACATAAACAACCAATGAAACACAGGCCACAACCTGCTTTTTAAGGAGATTAAAAAGTGAACATTCTGTAGTATTTTATTCTGGGCTCTCAGACTGTAAATTTGAATTAACATAATCTCGTAACCCTCAAAAATTCAATGTATGTTTACTAGTAGATCTGTATTGACTCCTAGAGTAATTTTTCGTCATAACTAATTTTTCCGAAAAATCGTTTGGTAGAATTTTTTTTCTTTGCAACCGTAACCTATTTGAGATTAGGTACTATAAAACAAACCTAACCTAATCTAATCAATACGATAGGAGAAAAAATATGTAAAATGTATGACTACAGACGAATAAAATTTCTACGAAATGAAACGTTTTTGACGAAATAAGTTTCCAGGAGTCAAAGGGCTGCCTTTACTAGAAGTAACTCAGTCAGAAACGACACGCTCCTGTGTAAGGAACTAAAACCGGTTATTTTAGAAATAACCGGTAGCCAGTTTTCATTACTGAGTGTAGGTAAGGGATAGATGTATAATGTCAACGAGCTCCATCACTGCAGCCGTGGGTTACATTAATTTGAGACGTGTGAGCGAGACGCGCTAAATGTCATTCAGAGTAACATATGGCTTTCCGCCGATTTCCCGCTTCCCTGTGATATCATTACCGGGCCCGAAATATTTGTTAAAGAATAAACTAGAAAAGATGAAAAATACTGAAGACAATTTGGAACAGTAAGTTTCCCTGAATGCCCCTCGATTACATACTCGGAATTTACGGATAGACGGATCTTATATTTTTTTTAATTTTGTACCGCTTAAACAACTGTAGGTACTTATGGATTTTACTTAAATGAAACACGTTAAAAATTAAGCCTGGAATTTTATATTTTAATATAATCAGTTTTAAATGCTTCAAAATGTTATATTTATATGGTGACCATACGATACAGTCTGATAAAAATCGAATTAATAATTAAGAATTATATTAATAACATCAGCACAGACTTTAAATTAAAATAAATATGTTACTGTTACTTCATTCACCCAAAAACATATTGCACAAGTACATAGTTAGAATAATTATTACAGAGTACTGAAAGAAAAATACATACACATACATCAAGCGTAGGTGTAGTGTAAGTGATATTGCTCTAAGTAAAAGAATCTCCAAAATAATTTCTTTGAGGTTTTTCTGAATGACGAAGTATTTCTTTTTTAAATGAGCAGCGACTACTTTGATACTTTTGCTTAATAGGTAATATGAGTCGAAAGTCTTTCACCGTAATAAACAGTCATTTGTACATTTTATGAGTATGAATTACCAGAATTATTGCATTAGGTATTGGTATTCCTTGCAATAATCATTAAATAAGAGAACATTAGCAAGTTAAATGTAAAATCAATGGGTTAGTTGGTTGTAAAATAAATATTTTATTTTGAGAGCTGAATAGATGGGCGAATCAACTTATGAATGTCTCTGGCGTTATTTAAAATGTATTATGTTAGGAGTTACCAAGAAATGGGACTGGTAATATATATAGTTTCTGCTTATTAGGTTTAACAGTTCGGGCCTTGAATGTTACATACACCATAAACTTAAACATAGAAAAGCCATTATTTAAAAGTGAAATTTTACAACGAAGTTTAAGAGCTGCGGGCAGATTTGTGTCGGTCAAAAGTTGATTATTTCAGGTACACATACTTCGCTACTAAGATTAGGAAATTTAAATAAAGGCAAGTAATATTACTTACGGAAAGAGAACATCCCTCTGAGCGGAGCCTTCTCCGGTTCTAACTTTCTAACACTGTTACGGTGGAAAATAGATTTTCGTGCCTTATTTTTCCATATTTTTATAAACGCTTTTCTTCATCCCGATGTTTATGGAAAAATGTTCGTAAATCGCGTCACTTTGATGGCAGATGTTTACATTTTCGTAAACAAGTTTATTGTTAGAAAAATGACTGTTTATTACGTTGATGAGTTAGATGAAAGTATGAAGAGAAGATTATGTTACGGCCATCGACATTAAAATAAAGTAGTTCGTTGCCAAATAAATATATGTTACAATGTTTTGTGCCACCCGGACGATGGAAGGTAGAAGCCATCGCATGATATGTTTAGTAGCACACTTTGTAGAACTTGCTCACATATTTTCTCCTTTATGTTTCATCTGATAATGTTATTAAACATATTAGGATTGGGACTTAATATGTAACCTTCGAAGGAAACGGCTGAAGTTAAATTAAAAGTTTACACTGTTTAAGACAGGTTTCTTTGACTTTTACCGAGGAAACTTTGTGCAAGATATAAAGAACTTATAAGAGGTTGATAATACTTATATATTATATGTTTTTCACTTCTCCTGCTCAAAAAGTACGTCGTTTTAAGTTCGCAAAGCGGGGCTAAAATAGTACATTTAGCCCCTAGGGTTCAAAAGGAAACCATATAATCCCATAAAAAATTCTATGACACTGAAAAAAAAACTTGTTACCGGCCAGCTACAATAAACCAACCTGCAACCTGATCAGATCGACCCAATTAAAAAAATAAACCAAAAAGTTTTTATTTACAATGTACTGGAATATTAACTGAAATTTTATTTTAGCACGTTTCATAATCAACGAAAAGAAATTGAATCTTAAACATTTTATCTTGGCTAAGAATATTAAATGATAAAATAAATAGTACTTATAATTTTTCTTAAAATAAATTATTTAAATTTTTAAGTTTTTTATATTTTTCAGTTGAAGTGAAAAGCAGAGTGTTTAACACGGGGCTACAAGCCATTATGACACTCAGATATATTTGGACGAGCGAACGAAGTGAGCGAGTCCAAATAATTACCTCGTGTCATAATGGCTTGTTTTAGCCCCTTGTCAAACAATCTACTATTACTGAACAGACGAACTGCTATACATATCCCGTATCATGCTTTTTTTATCCCAGTTGTTTTTGTACCGGCGAAAACGACGTCTGGGCGTTTTTTCAAGTGTACCTACCTACATTGAAATATCGCCAGATAATCTTTGTCTCATGGGAAGTCCCAGGTATAGCGCCCTTAATTCTCATTTAAAATAAAACGCGATGTTTGCAATTTACACTTCACGTTACTACACGGCCATCAGGTTAAGTTAGCGACTGATATCTTGGCGTGGCATAAGTATAAAAGATACGCAAACTAAACGGCAACCCGGGTTGGCGAAGTGGCGATATATATTAGCTATATCGCCACTTCGGAGATCTCTCCGAAATATCCGAGAGATATAATATGGAATTAGGGCCTTGATAATAAATTTAAAGCCTACATTAGTGTCCATCTGTACTTCTATAGACATTGTCTGTAAGATCCGAGCACCGAACTTATTTGAGATTGTTACAAAATAGTGAAACAATCCTTGAACTTGCACTTCTCAATTTGAACCATTGTTCCAAAAAAATTAGGATGTTGCACACGTATATATAAATGTATATGAATAATGAAATATTAAACTTTATTATGTAAGTAAGCCACTTTGACATATCAGAGTCTATAGCGGCATATAAATAAATAAATGTGATTAACACTCTGTGCTTCTAAGCTGCAATACTGCTAGGAATTAAGATAGAATTAAGACTGAAACTGTCATCCATTTCATTACCTTACAAGTGCGACAAAAAAGGTGGTCTAATCGTTTTATTTCACACCAGACCGGTGCGGGGCCGAGCCGCATATGCTTCATTCATGACCTGGACTATTCGCGGCTTCTATTCTCCAATATACTTAGGTATATGAATATTTTCAGTTCCACCTTTGCAGAAACTATCGACTATCTTCGCAGTAGTTTTAAAATTATATTGTGCTGTGCTCCGCGGTGTTACCCGCTCATCCCATGGGAAAGCAACTTTTTTCTTTGCGATAAGAAGCCTATTTGTAACAGAGCGTCAGCTACTTCCATAACAAACATACAAACACACTCACAAACTTTCGCCTACAAAATATTAGTAAGATATTATTCTACATTTGCTGCCATTGAAATAATCAATGTTAATTCTGTGAAACATGTAATTCTCTTTATTGTGAAAACACCACACGTTTTTTATTGGTACAAAGTTCAAAACAAAGAATATTAGAATGCGTAACCTAGTGAAAAAGATAAACAAGGCCAAGATCAATACACAAATCATAAGGAAAAAATCGAGAGGTTTCCTTGCCTTGGGGTCGTAGAGTAGTTGGCATGTTGGAGTTGGACTAGTATTCCAGAGGTCCCGGGTACAATTCCTGGTCTCTTACGCCTGGTTACGCATTTAAATTTTAGTTTCATCTTTTGTGCTGTGATCTTTGTATCAATGGTTCAAAAACATTTTAGCCAGACTGAGATATTAAGAAGTAAACTCCTATTATCACCAATTGAATATATATTTTTAAAGGTTACGTTGGTGAAAAAAGCACGGTACCTAATCAATTTTGAGGATCTCATTTTAATCAGCGGTCGGAATCGGATTTAATTTATGTGTAAGAATAAAAGCCTCAGCTTTGTAACAACTCTCATTGGTCTTAACAGAATTGATTAACCCGCAAATTTAAAACTGGCCAAGAGTGTGCCGGATTATTGTCAGTGTAGGGTTCCTTAACCAACTTTAGAAAAAAAACAGGTTGGGCTGGACACGCTGGTCATTTCTGTAGTGTGTTGAGAAAAGTGGCTGACTAACCAGTGACTGGCTAAGAAGAGAGAGACGGAATATGTATCTCAAAATAGACAGACAGTGGTAGCAGTTTTTTTTTATGCTAGGGAAATGCTAAGAAACGGAAGCCTTTGGTTTAAAAAATAACGACGTTTTCTCGCGACTTTGCTTGCAGGACAAACGTAGTTTTTCAAGAACCGTGTATTTTTTCGGGAGTTTCCTTGGTTCCTAATGGGTTTCGTCATCAGGTCTTCACCAAAATTTTATTGGACTAACTTGGACCAACCCTCGAACAAAATATAATTTTCGTAATTGGTTCATATATGACGGAGTTCTGTGGTAACAAACAAAGAGGCCCTCCTGCTTGTTGAATTAGGTTGAGAATAAAATAAATCAACAACCTTTTTGTTTTATTTTGGTGTAATTAAAACGTCCAATTGTTTTTCAATTTAAAACCAAAGTTGTTTATTGAATTAACGCCGACAATCACCGCCACTTCTATTAGCATTCAAATTGAAATCCGTCTTAATCAATAATTATTTGCGGCGGACTCTATCGATTGCAGGCCGCAAGGCTGCTTCGTATGATATTCATTTCACCGCTTGTGAGTAAAGTTCAAACATAGATAAAATGTCCGCAGCGACCTCGTATAACGGCTTTAGGCTCTTACAAAACTTGTGAGTTTTACACGAAATATGTACATACATAATGTTCTCATGGTGACTTTGGAGATAAAAAGTTGTCTTCCCCGAAAAGTTGGTATATGCCATAAACCCCCCCGCACGATTTGATTTTCTAAAGCTACTGAATTACAACTACTTACTCGAATTTTACCATATACTTTTCTCAATGCTATTCGTATTGTGTTACCTCAGTTTTTGTATTTTGTTTTGTTGTGTCAAATGTTTGATACATGTAATTTTGTGTTCTAAGTATAATTATTTATGTTCTATACAGTCCGCAAGCTGATAAAATGACATTCGGGGTTTATGCTTGTCTCGTTTGCTCTCATGCGTCGAGATATGAACCTGTCCAATTTGACAAGAACCCGAATCCCAATCTAAAAGTTCACGGACTGTAAATATGTAAGTAAGTTGACATAGCGTAATTTGAACTGACATTTTATATTATGAAATAAATAGGTTTTAATCTAATATTAACAAGTGAATGTGTACAATTTGCGCAGAGCTAATAATGACACGCGAACTCATTAGGTACTTTTATACTTAATGATATTCTTAATAGTTGTAGAAATAGCAAAAAGAGTACTTATTCCTTTTTTATCGCAGTTTCTTGTAGTGTCAGCATCAAAAGTAGTTGACAATTATACTACTCGCTTATGTCAAATTGCATAATGAAATTGACAGATCCTTTTGATGCTGACTGTACAACGTAGAAGAGAACTAAGTCTGAAAGATCGTCTGTAAAGGAAGTTAAGGATATGAAAGATAGCACAATAGGATAGTTTTTTTTATATGACGTCCGTGTACTGAGTTATACCATTTAAGTGATAGTTATAATTATAATATATCGTAAAAATGTAACTGTACGTTTTAATAACAGTTGATAACAATGGGTACATATGTGGATCAAAAAAAATTATGTCCGAAATCACATGGAACAAACAAGTACTTACGAATCCATAGTACAAGAATTGATTATTTTGGGATTAGATCGATTTATCTAAGATTACCCAAAAGAGTGTACTACTTATTAAACTCGACTAGAAATAAAGTCACTTGTCAACTCTCACGCCTCACGCAGCTCAGCTCTTCCTGCTTCCTGTCTGACAACATAATTCTCACCCTCGCCCTATCTCAAAGTTAACTATATTTCACTCCGAGAGGGACGCTCGTAACCCCATTTAATAAGTTAGGTACCACCATAAGACCGACGCCACAAGAAACATTACAATTTATTTTTTAAAAGGTGTCCGTATATAAATGCCGGATCGTTTTTTACAAGCCCCGGCCCCGGCAGACCAGTAACATTCCTTAGGTTCGATATCAGGTGCACGTTCAGTCTGGCGTCAGTTCTGTCCATCAGCCAGGGGGGTAATTCGACCAATTTTAGAGAGATGATGGAGATCTCTCCATCATCTCTCGAAAAAAACTAGTGCCTACGCCACATCTTGGGATTTAGGTAGCCGACCCCAATTGAGAATTCATTCTCAAAAAATGGGACAAAGGCTAGGAGGATGATAATGGAGATCTCTCCATTTCATCGCCATCCGTCACTTTTGACGTGTCCCTACTGGCCAAGTGGCGATATCCCTAGAACATCGCAACTTCGTCAATCCGGTCGCGCTTAATTTGCGTTTCCTTTGTTTGTATGTGACGGCATAAATAACAGGCGCATACTTTAACTTGACCGTGTAGTGCGTGAAATTAGTCAGTTACGTTTCGTTCAAAGCAGAAATTGATATGCATGAATAGCATTTTTGAAAATCATTATCGCCTTCGTATTTCGAAAATTGAGATGAGATATGTCACTTTAATTTTAATGACAGTTCAAAGGCGACATCACTGTTATCTAAATAGAGTTTTGACGTTTTGCGATCTCAAACGGCATTCTTGAATTAGGTCCCTGGTGAGAATGATGAGATAATGATCGTGTAACCCTCTCGGACTGACAGTACGGACTAGTGAAAATTTATGACAGTGAACTGACAGTCCAGAATGAAGGACTGAATTGAAGCCAAAATGAACGTGTACCGGTGCCTTAAAATGTTCATTATCAGGAAGTTCCTGATAATGAACAGGAAGTAAAAACTCGTCTTGTAGGAGCACTACTTATACTACATTTCTGCTAAAACACCTTAAAATTACAACATGGCCTTAATGGCCGCTAATTGCCATGCTGTATTGCGTATAATATTGTGAAAGATCTTATTGCAAATAGGTACCCTCTTAAACTATTGTATGGAAGTTATACAATTTAAATTGAATCCGAGTAATTCCTAATTATTAAATCAACAAGATGCAAAACGGCAGTGACCTAGTGCCCGGGAGAGGGAACTAAGATCATTAATGTAGATTACAGTACGGACACTCACGTTATTAAAGTCAAGCACTGTTGGACATGTTATAACCCCGTCCTTGACCAAGTATTCGCTGCTAAATGTTCCAATTTCAACGCCGGTGTAATGGCTGGACTGCACTTGCCATAGTCAACCATTTGACAAATAACTCCGTGGTAAGAAACAGAAAATGTTGACATTGAACCTACTTAAGCGTTATTGAGGCTCATGGTAATTTTTCAGCCAAGGTCGCTGGCTAAGATAACTAAATCCGAACAATAGAATTATTGTAATCCAAGTCACGTTATATAAATTCAATCACAACAACTGTCTTATAATGTATATTGCTTGAATGTTAATTCCACACTCACGTGTCCAAGTTCCATGAGTTTCATAAAATGTGTACTCGTATATTACCTGAGGACTGTCATGATAACCAATGACATGCTACGGCAAGTGGCAGCGACGCGCGGCGGCCATACGAGTGTCTCGCTCACTCGTATGGCCGCGACACTCGTGCCTCTCGCTCAACTGCTTACCGCTACCGCTTGCTGCCGAAGTTGTGGCATGTCCGTTACCTATTTTGTTCGTGTAAACTTTGTACGTAAACGAGGTTACCGTTGGCTCTATAGTAAAAAAACAGACCTGCCTAATCTGGATTTTTGGTCAAAAACGTAAAAGGAATGAAATAAATCATCATTTATTCCAAATTGTTGTGCAAGGTGTCTGATACTTCTTTTGTTCTTTTATGTATTTATTTTGAATGCACGGTAAATTATACCGTTCGCGGCTTTTTAATCCAAATAGGATAAGTCGGAAATACTTATTGCCTTAGAATTGCATCCGGATATACTGCCGATAAATCAGGAGCTGGCAGCAGGTGCGAGGTATCTTTGGCTCTGCGACGCGATTGAAAAGACCGTTATTTTGTGCTGGTGATATGCAATTTTCAAGTAAGTTTTGAATTCCCGGTATCCATGCGATCTTCTTTCAGCTCATTTGTAGTCTCGGAATTTGCTCGCTTTCTAGCGATCCATTACTCAAGTATAATTTTCGAAAAACATAATTAACTATTGAGCTTCTTTCGCTTTTCTTCCCGAAAGCAGCTCTTGGTAAATGCCGGTAGACTCAGACTTGGAAAAATGTCCTTTTGGCTACCAACAGAATAAAGTTCATTTACTCCTTTTGTTATGATATCTTGACGTCTGTACAAAACAGTTTATTAACAACCTAAAAGATTACCATCTGTTATTTTATAGAAACAAGAGCGGAAAGATTATTAAAGGCCTTAATCGCGAAAACGAACCACGAAGACAATTTAATTTACATTCTACACAGGAATTAATTAAACCGTATATGGGTTTCGCCTAGCCTGTACAACATCTAATTAGGCTTACGATCCATAGCGACGTTGGCGAAATGAGTTTGTGTATTAGGCTTTCGTCATGAGGCGAATAATATTATTTGATAATCTTCTTTGCTAAGAAAAATATATGAAAAATAGAGTGATTATTTGAGTGTTTTAAAGTCGTTAAAGTAAACAACGTCATTGCGGAAACCCGTAAGGTCTACACGATACGAGTAACTGAGAGTAACACCACAATTTATACGGAGTTCGGCCACGGAAATGAGGCGTTCAAGATGCTCAAATAATTACCCTCTAACTATAAACATTTTGCTTTACTAATTGACGTGTAATTATGGTGCAAAACAGGCACATTACGGACTCAAGCCCACTCTCTCACACTTGGAGTTGCTCTACCTTCCGCCTTTGATAGTGCACATCGGCCCGCGTTCATACTTCGTAGCCATTCGCAGCGGGGTACAGTTTCGTGTTTTCTTCCTCCATTATACCTGAATGTCGTCTTCAGAAACGTCAAATTCATACAAACTAGAATAGTATCCAATAAAAACCGCGCAGACTTGTGAAAACCAAATATAGTTAATAATTTCATATATGTAATAACATGGCCTTAGTAAGCGACGCGGTCGACTTCTAAGAAAAAGTAAAATGGCAAATTTCACTCGCCCGTGCACACTTTGTGCCAGTTTTTCACATTCTTACTACGGAACAAGTTTTTCATGAAATTGTAACGTTTTCTCAAATAGCCCTCCATTTAAGTAGAACTTTGAACAAATTTTATATGTAATAGGCAGTTAAACTATATTTGTACGATTTATTTCTTAGCTACCTCTTGTGTGTTCCTAAGTTTTGAGACCAATTTAAAAGTTGAATTTGAAATAAGAACATAGCTGCTTCGAGTGTTTCGAATTTGAATTTGGAACATTGGTATTTAAAAAAAAACGATTATTTGCCATTCTTTATCGACATGGCGGGAAGCGAAATCTACACAGCGCTAAAAGAGAATTTGTCAAGCTTTATTATTACTGAAGAATGGCCTTCGTCAAACCCTGACTTAAGCCTGTTGGATTATTATGCTTTGTGGACAGAATTGGAGCTAAGAGCTTGCCGAAAGTCACATCCAAACTTTCAGTCCCTAAAACGCAAGCTAGTGGGATAATCGAAGCTAATCCCTATTGAAAAAGTGCGTGCCGCTATTGACGGGTGGTCAGCACGCTTAAAGGCCTGTATAAAAAAAGAGGCGGTTATTTAGAGTAAATTTTATCCGTCCGGATCAAACTTTTTTTCTTTAGCGTAGTCGGTAAAAGTACTTATCCTATATCCATCTTTGGATGTCCCTGTTTCATTAATTGGTTAAAATAGAAGACTAATTTTCAATAAAATTTAAGTATTTTGTAATAGAATTAGATTAATAAATTACCTGCCTAAAATCCGTATAATATGTTTATGAGTGGTACAGATAAATTTTGTCCTTTACATTTACTATAATTGGTTTTTGCCGCGTGTTTGCCAATAGGAAGTTGCAGATATGTTCTTCTAGATGTGACCATAAATAAATATATTATATTTATATAGATAGGCTTAACGTAGAAATTTTAAAGGACTTAAGTTTTAGTTATTACTTGTCATGGCACAATATTGAAATTCTATTTAACGTTGGATTTACTTTGTTTTTTTCGTAGCGTCATATAATAACGTTTGATAGTTCCTTTCTTCTATCTAATACTAAATAATTGGCGCATTCTTAATACAAAGTCATCAATTCAAATGGGTCAGAAGGGAAACATCAGAAACAATATAATTATATTCATAGTGTCGATTTTAGATTTAATGAAAATGGTATTTTTTTTTAATCTTATTCATATTGAGGTATCAAATCCGGTTAAAATCACTGTAAATACGACATACATTTACTTAATGTTGAAGTTCGATGCCCGCTTATGTACCTATGAGAATTAAAAAAAAATTAAATGCCATTTTTATTCAATCTTAATAAATAGACGCCTTGCGCCAAAAGCATATTTCCCTATCTCTCAAGGTTTCTGACTTCTCCATTACTGAACTATTTCGATTGATCACGTATACGTTAGGTACGTGGTAGAGCATGGTAGCTTTGCACATCTACGCGTATTTAATTGCTTAACGAAGCCTACGGTTCGCTCGTGCCACGCCATTTAGTAGGGAACCGTTTTCACGATAAAATAATCACCGTTTTTAGTCCGAATTGATTTAACTTACACATTCCTCAATTATTGCTGGGAATAATATGGTGGTAGACCGCTGCTGGATGATAATTTGAGCATTTTAACCGTCTTATTACTCTGTTCGCCTTATTGGCTAATTCATGAAAGCAATGAATATAATTTTGATAGTACCTAATTGTAAAAAGCCGCAACTTCTACAAGATAACTGAAAATGGCGGCACAATTCATTCGTCAGTATTGGGGACAGAGTAACAAGATGGTTAAAATGCTCAAATAATCTCTCTACTGTTCTGAGTAATTTTGACAAAAGTCGACCAATCAGTTAGTACTGTATTGATAGCCAGAGGGGATAGAAACATTGAACAGTCTGTAAAAGTACCTACTCCACTGTGGCAAAAGTCGCTCGTCATAACGCAAGGCGTATCACTATAACAGTAGAACGGGTAATTTACAGTGCACCACGATGCACTGCTCCGCCTTCCATTTTTTGTTTGAAAAATTAAGTGCGCGATGGTACTCGTCGGTCGGTATGTAGGCAAAATCAGTCCTTATTAGCTTGTTCGGATGTCTCTAATTTGCTCAAAGGTAAACTGGAAATCCATCTATTGTTTTTTTGTTTTGTTAATAGCTTTTATGTAGAATAAATTGTAGGTATATATACATACATTGCGGGAAAGCGTCGCGTTTTACCCAAATAACCAATAGAATAGGTACAGTGCAGGCGATTTATCTAAAAATCAAAGGACGACCTTCTGTGGTGTTTTATTATATGTGTGGTCAAATGCTATAATTATAATTGGGACCGCAGATTGCACACCTGCAGCCGTGCTAACCCTATTATGTTAATTGAGGCGTGAAATTACATTATATGCCTCTAATGATCCAATTATTATTAAATAGAAAACTCCTATGCCAATTCGAAACGAGGTTCTATGTTTCACTGTATGTATTTTTTTATGTACTTATGTTCAACGATATATTCGCCAATTATGGACCGAATCTCAAAATTCTTTTTTTACTAATAGTGTCAAACTTTGGCTTTAAACAGGAAAAAATCCAATATTTTGTTTGAATACGTAATTTAAATATACTTAGGTAAGAATAACGCCTACTCTCGGATAGTAATGTCACAACCCCTTAATAATAGTCGCGTTATACTTGGAATAAAAGTTTACTCGAATCCACCCTATGCGACAAGAGACGCTACACGAATACAATGTACTGTACAACTTAAGCTTGAGTTTCCTATTTGGCGCCAACAATGTATTTACTTTCAGATGCTTATTTCAACCCTTAAGTGATATTACTTTATTACAACGACCCTTTTAAAATGCCCAAAAGTTATGATCAAGTAATTTAACTCCCAGCTGAGTGCCGCTTGGGTATACTAAGAGGGAATCTTCCGCGAATCTTACGGTAAAAAGTTTATAATTTATAAAATATAAAGATACAGTTCAGTATTTGTATTGTTGAATGTTTTATCTTGAAATGTAAACATATGTTTTAAACGTGAAAGTTTGTGGGAATGTATGCTCTAAACTACGTAATGGATTTCCATAAAACTTTTCAGTAATTAGTATAGATTAGGTATCAGAATAGGACATAAGGCTACAAGTAATAAGGATATCCATTCGTGCTCTTTTGCGAGCGAAGCCGCGGGGAAAAACTAGTAGTATTATAAGCCCTATGATCTCATTTCTTTACAGACTGATGTATGGTTAACATGAAATGTATAAGGATTTATAAATAAATAGCTTGGAACAATTACGCTATATATCGCTACGCTTGCTAATTACGACAAAATAGATGGACGGAATTGGCAATTTTCAAACCCCTAACATAGAGAGATTAACGTGTGTATCTGTATAACGGATGATCCGATTTGAGTGCGGTTTTTAAGCGAGTTTTGCTTATCAAAATGTTAACATAGCTTTGTTTGACGGAAATAGAAGCAGCCTCCAAAATAATCAATTACTGATGTTGGGACTTTACTTTTAAATTAAAATTTAAGGATAGGTTATAGGTAAAATAGGTAGAGTACGCTTTTTATCTACCTAAGTAAACTTAAACAAAAAAGTAGGTAGGTACTATTTAATTGACCTCGAAAATGTTTGGCAACATCATTCTTGTTAATATTCCTATTATAACTTTAACTTAAATAATTTTCCAACACGAAGGGGAACAACGCTCGGCAAATTTCCTTTCAACTCCCGCTAGGAAGTTCGTTAAAATTAAACAACGCTTAATATCCGTCATACAATAATGTAGTTTCGGATGGAACTAGCTCTGGGAGCGCTGTCATACAGACTCGGCGCCGGCACTCGACCGCAGAGTGAAACCCGAAACCGCTGCAGATAGCAACCTACTCGCAGTTATTCAACTGTCCATATATTTACTCATATTTCCTTCCTAGATATAACACGGAGCTGCTGAAATTCCCAATAATATTCCCTTCACAATATACCTTAACAGCCCGTTTAGCACAACTATGCTCCGCGACTCTTGTCGCGCGACATAGCGCTACCCATCACTCTCTCACATTACTGCACTGAAAGAGACAGGTAATTGTCTCGTGCGAGAAATATTCGCGTATGACAGTTATGCTAGAGGAGGATTTCTACATATCTTAACACTGAAATAACATTAAAAACGGGTAGGTAATAAAAATTGTAATATGGATTTGAGGGGATATAGAATTAAACATCTTGACAAATATAGTATGTTTATTCTTGAATTATATACTCCACGCAAATCAACAATATTACAAAATTCATTAGTAGTACATACTATAGGATACAAACGTTTGCACGATTCAAAACTCAAGCTTTACATGTACCACGCAATTGGGGAAGCTAACTCTTTATTTACCAATTTAATCACTGAAAAAACCAACGATGTTAATGACATTAAAAATGAACCATTATCAATCTCCGTAACGTAATTGAAGGCTTCCCGTATATCCCAAATCCAAATGCCAACAAACGCAGAATTGAATGGGAACGATGATTTTAGTCCGCCTTTTAAAGGGAAAGGCTTTCCCTTGCTCTCTCATGCGTAAGTGTGAGCACTCGGCAGTGCAGCCGGCACCTTCATAAGTACAGTCGGACGCAAAAAAATATCAAATGCTTACCCTCACCCTCAGACCAGCTCACTAGGGGAAATAATAGGAAGCAAAAAACACGCATGTACCTATTTGTATTTATGGTGCACCCTCACGGGCCAATAAAATTGGTGTCCCGGACCTTTAGGAGCGTACGAGGTGCTGAAGACAACGTATCTACAAGTCAGTAACGCACTGTGTTTGTATATCAACTCAAAGCGCTTTTCTATTATATTTTGCGCCGATTAGTAGGCAATAGCGGCCATTGAAAATTGCGTTACAATTACAAAGTTCAAACTTGCACGAAAACCATTTATTGTGAAATTATATTGATAAAATGGAAAACATATTCTATGATTATTATTATTTGCGATTATTTTAATTAAAAGTTTCGTAATATGTAATTTGAAAAATTGGGCAAGTGCGAGTCCGACTCGCGCATGAAGGGTTCCGTACCATAATCTATAACAAGTTTGTTGTTGTATGCACCCCTTAAATATTTATTTTATTTTATTTTTAGTATTTGTTGTTATAGCGGCAATAGAAATACATCATCTGTGAAAATTTCAACTGTCTAGCTATCACCGTTCTTGAGATACAGCCTGGCGACAGACGGATGGACGGACGGACGGATGGACAGCGAAGTCTCAGTAATAGGGACCCGTTTTTACCCTTTGGGTACGGAACCCTAAAAACCAAGTGAAGTCACTCTGACGCAAGGAATATAATACTCACAAGGAGCGTGGCTCTCACGTCTCTACATGGAAAAAAGGTTTATGTAAAGCCAACTTGCAAAACTTCCTTACTAACGTTAAAAATAAAAACGCGTGAACTTTGAAATGTATTTTAGTAAATAATTTGTACATAGGTATTGTTTATGAATGACAGACTATAATATCATGCAAGTTCTCCATAGTCATACTAACTGGCATAAAATATAAAAAATGCATTTTTGTGCGGTAACTATAATTTTGGGAACGATTTTTAAAGCGAACCTTTCCCGTGATTGCTCCCTGACGCGTGTACACTCGGCGGCGCAGCCGGCGCCCTCGTTGGTACAGTCGCCCGCAAATAGAACTCAAGGCTCTACGACTTGGTAGTTGGTAGTAGGTAATTTAATAAAAGTTTGCATAAGGCACATTCCATCCTTTTTTAAATTATATAATACAGTTGCCATGATTCATGACCGAGGTGATGAGCATGCCAATTTATGACAGATTTATGACTGTTTTTCATTTAGAGATAAGTAGCTGGAAATGCGAGGATTTCCAGGATGTGTTTTAGTAAACGTTATACAACAAAAAGGATCCTGTGGACGAAGCTGCAGATGTCCAGTTTACACTAACTTGAAAACACAAAGTGTTCTTAATTAGACATCAGAAACGTATCGCACATTTAGCATATGTTTATACATAGATGACAAATAAGATATATATATATATAATATGGTTTCCGGAATTAGAACTAGTCCCTAAGACGGAGTCTACCCATGATCACGGAAACTGTAAAGCATCCATCGGTAAAATTGAATGATTGCATGGAATCATTATACATATATGCGTATCGATATAATTTTATTTAAAGGTTGTCAATAGAACACCCTATGACAAGCACATCACAATTCACAATAACAATGTATTTTTCACCTCACTCGGTCGGAAAACCTCCGTTTATAGGGCGAAATCTGGGTGCAAAAGTCTATTTTATCCGCTAGCGTGCAAAAGTCATTTGAATTTCGAACACGACGATTTTGATTCTCTGTGGTGCATGTAACTTTTTTTATATTCAAGACTCCTTCAACGCGTGACTGATTTCATCAGTCGATAAATCTTCGAATAACAAATCAACGCACGCTATTAAAGGGCCAGACCAGATCGGTCTGGCCGGCTAAAATCATACGTACGTTTGAATCCTTCTTTTTAAAAAAAAATACACCTACAATATCACGTCCAGAAACCTAGTTTGTGGTTACAGATTTTTAAGTTTTTAATTTTTTCTACACTTTATTTTATGTTCAATATGTTTATATATATAAATAATAAGTATTTCAGTTTCATTTACATATTTTGACTAGTAAATATATTAAATACAACACAAATTTTAATATTTATTTGTTACAAAAGTGGGAACATAAGAGTGTAATTTCTAAACGCACCCGAGAAAAAAAAATAATTAAAAAGTTGGAAGTTTTCACAATTCACGTAAACAACGTAAATTGGTTCTGTGGAGAATACATACTGTTGTCTTACTTTATAGAAATATGGAAAACAAGAAGGTTAAGCCCAATTTGGAGTATTTATTCAATGTTAAAAGCCTGCATTAAAACGAAAAAGGATTTGTTATAAATATTTGGAGACGATAAGTAATTTACCGAAACTATTGGCGTTTTTAAAGAAGATAAAGCCGAAATAATCTTGTGCGGATCCCATCGTCCAATAACTTCCAAAGCAAGTGTTATGGAAAATACTTCCGAGTGGCCAACTAATCCTTCCGAGAATGCCATTCTCCCACATTCACAACGAATATGTCAAGTAGTTTCAATTACAAATATAATATAACAGTGCTTAAGAAAAACTCAACGATAAAATATACACGACGATAATACAAATTACGGCCACATTTTTAATATGTGTGCTTCTCTCGTATTTATTTGGTTTGGATTTGAGTGTTAATGTTTTAAATTTGATGTGTTAAATAGAAGGCAAAATTAAATATGATTATTTTTATGTTTTAATTGTTTTTCTTGAACTTCCTTTTTCCTCGCTGTAGTGAGGTGAAAAGTTGTGTGTTTCGCATGGCTGCAAAATTATTTAGCTTCTCGTGTCTTGAAAGCTTCGCTACACTCAGGAATCTATCTTTGAACCATTCGCTTCGCTCATGGTTCAATCTTAGATTCCTTCGCTCGCTCAGCTTTCAATTTCAACACTCGCGCTAAATAACAACTTTGCAGCCTTGCATAACAAATAACTATTGTATGC
The DNA here is from genome assembly GCA_947623375.1 of Apotomis capreana. Classification (NCBI taxonomy): domain Eukaryota; kingdom Metazoa; phylum Arthropoda; class Insecta; order Lepidoptera; family Tortricidae; genus Apotomis; species Apotomis capreana. Next base: position 12,045,771 of record OX392506.1, on the reverse strand, counting down.
ACTATGTGAAATGGACCCTAATTGGATTTACATTCACCGCCATTTGAGGGATGCGCCAGCCACTTTGCGGATTATTTTCTGTGGTATGGCTTATTGTTAATAATTAAATTGTAAACTCGAATTAATTATATTTTAAGGTGAATAAATATAGTATACCTATCGTTAAAGTAGACATATCATTAGAAACGACGAATTTATTCTAAGACGGCCAGTGGCCATCTTACTACCATTGTAGCCATAGGCACTGGTATATGCTGGTATCGAAACGGAACTCGAATATTTTTTTGCTATTGTTTTTTGACTGTACCAGTGTACCCTCTAGCACAGGAAGCGACCAAGCGTATGCAGCTTTCCTCGTAGAAATTGCTTATTCAAGTCTTCGCCGACGGACTGACTCGCAAATGGTGCTAGTAGATAGTATGGTAGTATCACCAGGTATATTTAGGTTCTTCTATACTACTTAAATGAATAAATAACATAATGAATATGGATACATTTAATACATAGAACCGAGCAGTTCACGTCCTTTTAAGTTTTATGAAGTTGTGTAAACTTGTTGGTATTATCGAATTATGCGTTTTTATAATTTTATAGATTTTATACTTTCTACGACGTTACTTCCATTCGCTATTCTATGAGTAGTAGAAACATGGTTGGTTAGCGATCAACAAGAGGCGGCGATGTGAGGCGTCCAGTGTCGTGTCGTGACTGAAGGCGGATTTCCGACTCGACTTTCATTGTCTAGCTTACAGTTATTAGGGCGTTTGCTAATTAATTATGCGTTTTTATAATTTTATAGATTTTATACTTTCTACGACGTTACTTCCATTCGCTATTCTATGAGTAGTGGAAATATGGTTGGTTAGCGATCAACAAGAGGCGGCGATGTGAGGCGTCCAGTGCCGTGTCGTGACTGAAGGCGGATTTCCGACTCGACTTTCATTGTCTAGCTTACAGTTATTAGGGCGTTTGCTAATTAATTATGCGTTTTTATAATTTTATAGATTTTATACTTTCTACGACGTTACTTCCGTTCGCTATTCTATGAGTGGAAACATTGTTGGTTAGCGATCAACAAGAGGCGGCGATGTGAGGCGTCCGGTGTCGTGTCGCGACGGAAGGCGAGTTTCCGACTCGACTTTCATTGTATAGCTTACAGTTAATAGGACGTCTGCAAATTAATTATACATTTTTATAATTATTTTATACTTTATACGACGTTACTTCCATTCGCTTTTCTATGAGTAGAGTGGAAACATTGTTGGTTAGCGATCAACAAGGGGCGGCGATGTGAGGCGTCCGGTGTCGTATCGCGACGGAAGGCGAATTTCCGACTCGACTTTCATTGTCTAGCTTACAGTTACTACGACGTTTCGACGCTTAAGAAACAATACCGTCTAACTAACATTTAGTAGTTAGATGGTATTAGTAGTTAGACGGTATTGATTCTTAAGCGTCGGTTTGCAAATTAGTTGTGCATTTTTATAATTTTGTACTTTCTACGACGTTACTTCCATTCGCTGTTCTATGCGTAGAGTGGAAACATTGTTGGTTAGCGACGAACAAGAGGCGGCGATGTGAGGACTTCCGGTGTCGTGTCGCGACGGAAGGCGAGGTGACTCGACTTTCATTGTATGGCTTACAGTTACGAGAACGTTTGAAAAATAGTTTATTAGTTATATTCGAGTAAAGTTATTAATTATTAGGGTTCCGTTGTCAACTAGGAACCCTTATTCTATTACGGTTCGCCATAGTCAAACTAAGATATATTGTCAGTCTGCCTGCTTGGATATCCGTGGTTTGGCTCAGAGACTGAATACTAGACAGCTGTAGTCAAAGTGGAGATAATTTTTGCTTATTTATCCCACGGTGGTCCGTGGTTTAGATCTTTCAAAATATAATGTGAATCTTAAAACTACTTTTAGAGATTGAAGAGTACTCTATATATTAGTTGTGGATATTTGTTGTTCCTTCAGAAACAGGTAAGACAGATTGAAGCTTAATCTAGATCAATCTAATCAATCTAACATAATTAAGCAAAGCCCATCTGGGAAAACAAAGAGGGTCTTATGAATCGTCCATGTTAATTAAAAGCATGAAGAAAAAAGAAAGCAACCGCCTGAAAAAATGGTGCGTCTCGCTAAAAAATGTGAGCCGAAAAAATATTTAGGATTAATTTAACGCAGGAAGTTGTAACGGGTTAATTAATGTCACGAATCCTCATTGTTCTTATTACATTATTTATTCGAAGGAGTATTAAGTAAGGCATAAATGCTGTCCTGCATTCATGCTTTGTATAACATGTTTAACAAATCTAAATATCATTATTATTTGTCGATTTACGGGATATAATGATGTGAAAATAAAGTAGTAGGCATACAACAGTGTCGGTAGCATCAAACAAAAACTCTGGGCAAGCTGGGCTAGATTTCGCTTACTTTTGCTTTAGGAGTAATAGAGAATGGTGCTCAATCGCCCTGAAGTGCAAGCCGATGGGAATCGGACTATATGGGCAGCACGCCACTGGTAAAAAATAAATACTTCGTTTTAGTTGCCGTGTCTGGATAGAAAACGTTTAAAAGTGTAGATAAATTTCACGCAAAATTGACATTATGGATGTCGACTCGCAGAAGATGCCCAGCAGCGTAACTAGTTTAGATAAATAAATAAGCTCAGCGAAATAGTAGGTAGTATTAATAGTTCTAAACAGCGTTTGCTGTCTAGAAAACGAAGTTTAGTCCAAGAACAACAATACCGACTATCGACTCGATTTGTTTATTTTACAATTAAATTCCATTTATTTTCTCTTTCTCAGTTTGCCAGCTGGAAGTTAAATCTAGTTATTCAACTTCGTGTTGGAAACCTAAAATACTACATCAAATGTTATTTTGAGGGTCACTCGTATCTCGCTTTAAGAGGCCTTATTCCTTTTGAAAAGCTGATTGTTATAGACATTTTCTCTATGAACAAACATGTTTCTTAACATGTTATTGATGTTACTACCTAGAACAGGGCTATTGAGATTTATTGGTATATATTTGAAACCTACAGTTAAAATTTTTCATTGATAATTTATGTTTCATTAACTACTCGAAATTGACAAAATTCACGCGGAATATTTGTTTTTACAACTTATTTTCGACTGCACGCAATGAAAGCATGAAATAGCTATGTTACTACCTAGAACTCGGGAAAAAATATTATTCACTTCAAAAAGTAATAAGGCCTCTTAAAGTTTGACCTGCAGGCGCTAGAGACTTGACAGGTCATATCAGCTACAGTCGCAAGTTAAGAACTCAGGCTGACAGAAGATAATTGTCATTCCAATATTACGTAAATATGTCTGGAGCACCCAACAGGGTGCTTCTAGGCCCACGCCATATTGCAGATTTTTAGTGGTAGGTACTAATTTACTTTACTGGCCACAACATTTTTTTGGTAACTGACGTTGAAAGTCAGTGAATGTCACTGATGTAAACAAAGAGGAGACATGACTTAATATACCGCAAATTTCAAGTGTAATTCTATCAACAGTGATAAAGCCCTTCCGGTTCGTGACTCAAGATGGCCGCATGCCTTTAAGTTTCGTTGTCCGTTATTTATTCATTTTGGTTGTTCAATGTGTAGTATTGGTAGCTTATTGTGCAGTGAACTAACGTATTAGTGAATGGTTGATGAAGAACTCAACTTGAAGCGTACATAGCCCTTCTTGGATCAAGGCCCGATAGACCGCGTGGTTTTTTGTAAATCGCTATCACTTTACAAAAAGCACACCTCACCGTACAACGTGATATTAATCCTCAATCTTGTCGCCGTGCGCGATTCGAAACGAGTCATTGGCGAAATACCACTTGCTCAGCAAGAAGGTGAAAGCCACAATAAAAAAAAAAAAAAAAAAAAAAAAACAGTGATATAATTCAAGTTCAATTCAATAGGATTCAGTATATATTTCGCAAGAGGAACGAAGGATTGAGCAGCATTCTGGTAAACAATGTTTTGAATTTGGATGATGACAAATCGCTACTAACGTTTCATAATGCAAATATATGACGTTGCACCTTATTGCCATATGAAACTTGTTAGTACCGCCACTAACCCTGGCCAAGTCTGACACTTGTTAGGTTATACAAAGGTATACGGATTGTACATTACTACTTAGTATATTTTTCTTTTTTATCTTTGTAGACCACTTACCATTGTTAATGAAAATAATAACCGGTTTAGTAAATACTAAACCGGTTATTATTTTCATTAACAATGGACAAAAAATATTCTGTTTCAATATTTTATATCGTTAGAGTTTAGAGCTCAGTTTGAGCCTAAGTCGATTAGGGTTTACATTAAGAATTGCAATCACGAAGTGATCGACATTCTCTAGATGTAAGTACAATTAATTTAACGTAACTAGGTTTGGCTAAAATATCGCATATGCCGGCCAAATGGGAGCTTTGGCTTCGAACCAGAGTTCATTAATTGATACTGATACCAATAGTACCTACTCTCTAGTTGCCCAAACTAACTTTTATTTTTATTAAAGAATGACATAAAGCACGATATGCTGTTGTAAAAAGATTTAAAATCCGATTACCGCGTTAATAAAATATAATAATATTAATTATTGACTAATTCTGTAGATAGAGAACTTACCTATACAAAATTTAATAGAGAAATATGGCAAACCAGTAATAACAATCCTTCATTATTGTCCAATGAGCGGGGCGTCCACGGACCGCAAGTTATGGAGGTCGGCGGTCGGAAGCCTACGTTCCGGCGCGTCGTGGCACCGGACGAGTTTACTTTACTTAATACTAGGTGCTTTCGTTTGCGTGGGGGAAAAAGTGAGATATGTCTTTTTTGCTTCTCCAATGTCGGGTTAAAAAATATCCTATATAACCATGTCAAGCTACCCGGGTATCGAAAATTCATTGTTGAAATTGGTCGAGCTGTTCAGGCAAACATTGAAGATTGTAAAGTATGCTAGGCTGTATAGGTATAGTAGTGCCAGGTGGGTCGTCTCTATAGTTATTTTATTACGTATATTATTATGGCAAAATATAGTTACCATCGAGGATGAAATCTTGATTATTTTCACAAGTTACATGACTGGTGAACTATTGCGGGATTGACACTTAATAACTTTAGCAACATTCCTTCATGTAATTATTTAGAAATGAGAATGAGCGAGTCGTCCCCGAGTCGTAAGTATGTATACCTAACCATTCGGAAGCCTGCGCGACGCGGCGTTGCCCTGCGGCTTATTTATCGCCGTGTCGGTGAAGTCTTGCGGCTCCGACACACAAAATCTAATTTTTAACCGACTTCAAAAAAAGGAGGAGGTTCTCTATTCGAACTAATTTTTTTTTTTGTGTGTATGTTACTCGATATCGCCGAGAACCGTGAACCGATTTTCAATATTTTTTTTTTAATCGAAAGGGTATAACTCCGAGTTGGTCCCGTTGGCACTAAGTCAGGATCTGATGATGGAATCTTGGAGAAATCGAGGGAACTCTTCAAATGTTATAGGGACATGTACGGCGCTTTCGGTAATTTATTGATAAAGTCAAGAATTTACATTCAGTAAATAGGATTTGATGTAAGTATACTGATGATGAACACCACAGATGGCCACTAGAACCACTAAAAAGCAAAAAAAAAAAAAATTTTTACAAAAAAAAAGAACCGACTTCAGTAAAACTAAAAAACCAAAAATAACCCATTCAAGTACAGATTACATTTGACTCACCCTTCGAAGTCGGTGCCAAACCTCGCGTAAACTATAATATAACTATAAATATAAGAACTGTCTGGTTTGGGATCGACTTCGAAGGGTGAGTCAAATGTAATCTGTAGGTACTTGAATGGGTTATTTTTGGTTTTTTAGTTTTACTGAGGTCGGTTCTTTTTTTTGTTAAAAATTATTTTTGTGTCCACTATTTCAAGCAGTATCGCGAAAAAAATTTAAGAATCAACTTTAGAAAGTGTCAGTTGTAATTACTATGAAATAATGAACAGTGACCTACCGAGCAGTTAATTACGTGTCTAATTACGCTAATTACATGGAATTTTATTTAAAATGACCATGAACTGTAAGTCACGATGTCACGTGCAAAGTGAGGGTTTGAGCTTCCTTTTCGTCGACTGTTTATCCCTAATTATTGGAAACCTTTTCCATTAAATCAAAATAAAATACTAAGTACAGAAGGTTCTCTTCTTTCATCTTCGCAAAAATTCAACTGTGAAGTGTATTTTATTGGGCGTGGTGACTGAACTGAACTGGACATATGAACACGCACCGTATCTTTTTTTTTTTTAAGAATAACTTGAACTGAATCAGGGCTGGTTAGCCCTCACCAGTAATCGGACTTTATGTGGTACTTTGTAATTAATCGAGTAATTTACCCGCAATTTTAGTTTTTTTTTTAATTAAAGCACTTTGTATTGCATAACTATAATTATATTTTATTATTTAAGTACTTACAATCGATTGTATATTGATCCGTGACGCTACGCTATCGGCGGAAAGCCATTGACATATTTGAGAAAAGCACTATACTTACTGCCATAATCGCACCTCGCATTGCTTGGCTGGCAATCTTCTCGGCAGGCAATCCCCATATTCTCGTCTTCTGTAGTAATTATGGGTAAACATACGACCCAAAGATAAAGCCCGTTCAAGAAGTCTGCTAACAGAAAGTATGTAGGTACTTAATACAATTTTTATATCCTCCTTGAAAAAAGAACTACATTCTGAAATGAACGAACCATCATCGTCCATCATTTAATTCGATATGTTATTCATCGTCGGATGCTCCCCAAACGCCGTGGACCAGACTGGACAACGAACTGTATCCAACCACCGGCTTGAATTACCACCATAAAAGCTTTGCGGGTATCAAGCGAGATTAATGGCATAATAAAACTCATATGTAGTGTCTGAGGCGTGAATAAAGACCCATTCCAATTTATCATTCGGCCATTATGATATTGGCACCTAACATAGAAATAATAGGCATATCCCTGAAATCTCACGAAGAAAGCTTTGGAGCCTATTTATCTACAGGCTGAATGTTCTGGGGATAAACTTAACGTTTCTGATGGATGGAAAATCTATCTACATTTATGACATTTTGTTTCTAATCGAGGTGAATATACTCTACTTTCGTTCAAAATAGCGAGGCGTATCGCTAACGTGCAAAAATGATAGACGCGAGAAATGTATGTAATTATTATGATATTTTGAGCTATATGTCCCTAGTTGCAACTTTTTCAATGTCACTTAATGTAGCCCGAATAACCAAAATCCGTCATACAGTCGAGTCTTGCTAAATTTCAGAATAAAGACCCGCTAAATTGAGCATCTTGCAATGGCTCGTCTAATAAGTAACCCGGTTCGTTTAATACTTCATAGATACTACGTAAATTACTTTTAAAAAATGCAGATTAACAGTGTTGTGTAGTGTACCTAGTTATATACGGCGTTTGATGATCGGGAGTTCTGCTTTGTCAGAATGACCCTTCTAAACCCTAAGAACACTTTAAGAAATAGAGATTCCAGTAAAATTGCATATATAAGGAACAATAATAAACCCTGAACGCGTAGTTCATCGTCTCAATGATATTCTGGATTTATTTAAGATGTCGAAAAAATTGTGTTCTAACGGGCGACTATCACTCCGCGTTATATTGAATCTCACTATTCGAATTGTATCACGCCTCGGATTTTATTGGTTTTCAATCGGGCCTTTTGTTGCTCATCGGGCCTTTTATATGTATAGCTGCAGCTCGCCTGCGGCACAGAATTTTCACATAATCTCACATGTATCAGCGAAAAGCTTTAAGGTTTTTTGTTTTGGACATTTTAATTGTAGATTCGCCGTACATATTATAGCGCTCATATATCACAAACATTTTAATCAACTACTATAAAAATATACAAATAAAAAATATACCAGCATTTACAATACAGCCGATTCTTTCTATAGTTTGTAAGGTTAGTGCAGTGACCGGAAAATATAGGTTAGTGTTGTTGATATGACGTTTCTCAGCGTATATTTGGAAAAATAATTTATGCTTTTATTAGCCTATTTCGATAATAATTCTGTAAATAAATTAACTGAAAAATATTCTATTTAGGTAAGTACCTCTACTTGTAAGTGCTATAAATTAAGCAATATTGTATAAAGTTCAATTACAAGATCGCTATAAGTACTTGAATAGCAAAGCACCCTTAAAATTGGAGGTAAAACAGCAGGGAGGATGCCTTATTCAAGATTTATGTTTATTGTGCTCGCTAGAATGGGTTGTTTGTCTCGTATTTGTCATTTGCTGGTGAAACGGCAGGGGCGCGTCATTTGTCCCTTGGACAAGAGATCAAGGGAACTTTACCCGGCGTGAATACATTTAAGACATTGTTCGGCAATTGACCCTTCGTTTGAAAGCACGGATTACATTTCAAGCCCGCTTTCAGACCTCAATGCAAAGACCCTTGTAATGTGAAAGTCATGCTGTTTACGAGCATCTGTATTACAAATTAAACGACGTCCGTAACTTCGATTACCAAACATTCAGTAAGGATTGAGCAAACTATTTTCAAGTCACCATTTTGTTTAACAACCCTAAAGGGTATATGTTTCCTATACCGAGCACACCTATGAAGGTTGCGTTTATCACGTGATAAATAAGTGAAAAAGCATCTGTCATTCACACTCGCATTTTGTCAAAGAGTGACGGATTCTTGGTCACTTATGGTTATGGCCCGCAGATCATATGTTTGATCAATCAGTGTTTGAAATCTCCACTACGTGTCGCCGGAAACAATATGATTGGTCAAATCACGCTCCGATCCACCCAACTCCGCATCAGTGGAAATGCACCCTAAACGTTTTTTGAATTTGTTTACGACATATTGTAGCATTGTCTTAGTATGTACGGCCAGCATCAAAAGTAGCTGACAATTTTACTACTAGCTTATATCAATACTAAAATTGTCAGCTTCTTTTCATGCTGACTGTACCATCTCCATGGACTAGTAACAGCTTTTCACAAACTGATTTCTGCAAATTGATGTTGCAAAACATATTTCAAATGCGGTCTAGTCCTCATTTGAACGTTGTAAACTCCTACACATCTGCAAACAGTAAAACCCAAGCGGCATACACATTAAAACTAATGCTAGTGTCAATATTATGCACATTACTATGCACGTGGGAACAATATAGCCCTCAGCGACGCTTAACTATATTTACATTACTGCGAATGTGCTAAGTTCAAGCTGACTGCAACTCCCATGACGTAGCCCAAATAGGGTTGCCACAGAATATTCTATTCTGTGATATGTCATGTCTTCCCGCACTTGCAGTATGTTCTTCTTTTAGTTTGAAAGATTTTTGAACCGTATAAAGTGTGAATGGTTTTAAAATGAATCGTTAATGTACTGTGAAAGATTTCGTTCTCATATTTGTAAATGTTACATCCTTTATCAATGTCAATGCCTCTACCTATACTTAGATATGATTAGAATAGTTATCATCATAGATCGGACTAATCATAGAAAAACAAGTTTGTTTGGTTATCATCATCCCTCTTCGACCGATTTCAGCCATGGCGATCACTTCCATTCCTAATTGGCTTGGTTCAACTCTTCGGGCGCATAATTAGAATAAATGACTATATAATAATATAGTCATCCATAGCATTTTGAAGTCCCACTTTATCAAATTGTCAAGTGACAACCCTAACTGTAACCCCCGAGACGTCACCCGAAGGTGCGAACCCCAAGTAGCATTCGGGGTTCTATATAAGATGTCTAGTCGTTCACATGTACTCCACAAGCTGTGTAAGTCAGCTGTATAAGAGCTGTATAGCTTGCTATAACGCTCTTATAGAACCAGTTTGGGCACAAATTAGACAGCCTTAAGTTCACTATGGCTGTACCTTAGCAGTATAATAGCATTATAATAGCAGTTTAAGTAGTAACATCGGACTTAAGGCTGACTTGCGGCACTATATGGGACGCAGTGTGATCCATACAATGTACATGAGCGTAATAAAGAGTAACAAGTGGCTAAATACACAGCCTTCACAGTTATAAAATCCGACAAAAGTACTCCGTGCTACCTAAAATTCACGTGTGTCCTAAATTATTTCTTCATTTTATAATTATTCACAATTGATTTTGGTTTTGTGTGTGCCATCCAGAAAACATTAACTCCGGCGGATATTTGGATAAAAATTTATGATAACACGCGGTATTAAGTACCTGTTTCAAAGACTTAATAATGTTAAAGCCATGGGAATGCAACTTTGTCGTGAAATGTATACATATTTACAGCTAAAATATTCACGCGCCTCTGTAAAAACGCGATATTCATTTTAAAATATTTAAAACTGGCTGAGAGGAAATCTACAATTTTCAGTTTTTGATATTAGATTGGCATTATAATTATACTACGGTAATTAATTATAACATGAAACCAAAACTCAATCGCTCTATCTGCGTATTTTGTGATATCTGCATGATAATTTTTGAGATTTATATTTGGTAAATATTTTAGGTGAGAACAAAATGGTGGAAATAAAATACCGCTATGTGAACTGTTATAACTCCATTTTGATGCGGTTGAGCGTATATAGGTTCACAGTAGTCTTTTTAACAGCCTACAGTGCACATGCGAACCATTTAAACACTTCTGTACAGATAGTAAAAAAAGGTTATTTTAATGATCACAAACAAGTCCTACTACAGCTACTAGCTGTATAACAGTCTAAAACAAGTAAACATAACAGCCTTTGGCTTTATAAATGACCACGTGTGTTCTATTAAAATGCTAGCTCTATAACATCGTACAAGTAGGCCGTTAAACAGCGGTTGCCGTATCTCTACCCTCCTATAATGCTCTTAGTCAGACGGCTGACTAAAGGATAATTGTTAGAGTATTATAACACCAACAAACGTATAAAAGTATAACTCTACACTCCTATAAGTCCCTTATACAGGTGTAGGTGTAATTTATCGCAATAATGCAGCTTATACATCACGAGTGAACTGTAATAATGCTTCAAGTACACCTGGGAACTAAATGTGTACTCTTAAATGGAGTAAAATGCTACTTGGGACGGTCTCATCTATGATACGTGCTCGATATTACGGCGGCAGCGAAATAGACATCAATCCAAATTGTTGACTCTTCTCTGAGTGCAAATGCACAAGAAAAGTTTCCGAATTTTTTTAAATGTCAGTATAAAAAAATTATAGGCCTTAACTCCCCACAGGGCCGATTTTTATCATTTTCATGTTTTGATCTGATGATCAGGGAACGTTAATTGTGCTCATTTTAACTCAGGCAATCGCTCTGAGAGTGTGCAATAACAGTCGGCATTTCGTTGAAACGAGTTACACTAGCTTACTGTGGGACTAGATCAATTTTTGTGAGGTTGTCTGATATTTATTTATTTATCTATATCACATTGTCTTGTGGCAACCCTAACTGCAACCCCCAAGACGTCGACTGAACGTGACTGGTGCGAACGCTCGCATCTATGATACGTGCTCGATATTACGGCGACAGCGAAAATTCAATCCCAATTGTTGACTCTTCTATAGTGCAGTCGCTCGAAAAACCACTATGTGGCAATAACATACATACATACATATTGCTAAACTCGTTGCACAGTGATATGGCTTAGAGCAATATTTGAAACAGCGAAAATCTTTCTACACTCAGGAGACCTAAGAGATTGTGTACATACCGAGTTATTCGTCCGTGTACCTATGTATGTTTGATATTGAGATGTAATACTTAATCTTACACAAATCGACCTAGTTCCAAACTAAACTTGTACTATGGGTACTATACGACGATATACACACTCGTAATATATAAATAGATATATAGATAACATCCATTACCCGGGAACGAATATGTATTCGAGTTCATCACACAAATATTTGCCCGGGCCGGGATTTGGCCCGCCGGCTCAGTAGGTAACTGCACTACAAACGTACGTACGTTGTCGTAATACATAGTTATGTTATTTAAATAATGTTAATTGCTCATTTTTATAATACTTATCAAAAATATGATTTGAGCCAAACCTACCCACAGTAGTTTTTTTCAGACACAAATATAACCTTTCATGTAGTAATTACTAAAGTTATATTGTAATATATAGGAAAAATCTAAATTAGGTACTCAGAAATACGAGACTTGGGTTAATACATTTATGTTTAAAGAATTTTATTTCTCCTAAAGAATTACAGAAATTCACTTACATGAGAAAGGTTACAAGTTAAAACTAAAACTAAGCATACAGTGTACAAAATGTATACAAATCTTATAATATACAAAAGAAATCTCATAGAAAAATCATAGAAGATAGAAATTAATTAGTTTACAACGCTATACACTCGGAATGTAGGTATGCAACAGATGCACGTCAAGCACAGTGATGTAGGAAGAAGATATGCGGGAAGATATGCATTTACCATTTCTATTGTACGTAAATCCTCAACTATTTTAAAAGATATTCAGCTTTTTAATTTTTCAACATAAAAGTTTATTCAATTACTAAAATTGCCAACGGAGCATTTTCAGCGTTCAGAATGAAGAATGACGAGGTCTTGTCACATATAAAATTTATAACATGAATTTCAGTTGGTTTACAACTCAACGATATCACTTCATTATTGTTTAATGTTAAAAACACATTACATTTTACCGCCATTATTCATAGGAAAGTAAAAGAAAAGCGCGCATCAAAGCACCAGTAGCCTATAATCATTACCTTAAGGCTCGGTACGGTCCCGGCATCGGCATTGTGCGCGATTCAATAGAACTCTTTTATGAGTCACGATAAGCAGCCGGATAGGGAGCGTCTCGGATTGCATTTCCTCCAATGAAGCCTCGTGTATAGAATTTATTGCACATCGTGCAAGTGTCGTTTGTTTTATAGCGATCTTCGGTTGTGTCTTGTGTCAAACTGACATAACTGACACTGACAGTTATAGATAATACAAACCATTTCCAGGAAAAGAGATCTTATGCTACAAAAACAAGTGAGTACATTTGTATAAATACGAAAACCATTAATAGTTACTCCTAATTTATGTCTTTTATTTGTCTTTGCAGTTTCCTAGTAGACAACATAGTAACGTCGCCATGAAATTAATAAGTAGTAGTTTTTTTTTATATCTGTGTCATACGTAATATTTTTTTGTTTGTCCCAATTTATAGGGAGTGGAGATTAAAATTAAAACCTTAAATAGATATACTCGTATTATTATTATTTTGTCGGGATATTTTGAGAAGGGTTAATTTTTACTATGTAGTACAACGGTTATTTTAAATATGCGCTAAAATAAGCGCCATTTCCTATGAATTATAACCTAAATTAAAAACGTAAAACACCCCCTTAAGACACAAGTAGCCGATCATCATGCGACCCTCATTAAAAATATAGAAAATGCTATTAAAACTGAACACAACTACAAAATTTGGAATTCTTAGCTTCAATATTGGCTGAGATTTTGTCACTCATTCCAATGAAAACTGAATATGTCGGAAACTAATGGACGTATTTTCGCCGAACATAGCTAAGAACCTGCACTCAAATTGGTTCATCCGTTTGGGAGCTAAGATGCCACGCCAGACACACAGATACACATATTAAACATATTAAACCCCTCTTTTTTCGTCGGGCGTTAAAAATACAACCTATGTATATTTAATTCATACGGAATAGCGGTATTAAAGCTTTAATCTGTTACTAATACCTCTGTGCAATCCGATACTTTAAATATATTATATGAAATATCCTAGCAATCGTCCCAAGAGCGACGTCACGTAAAACATGAAAACAGTCGCCTCCATGTTTATCTATCATTGTAATCTTTTTCTTGATCTCATTTCGAATTCTACTCGAGTGCATCATTTCGATGTTCAAAGAAGGTAATCGCAGTCATCTTGAACACGTTTTGTACCTTACTTGAATCACGCAGAAGCAGGTATTTTTATCGGCTAAGAAATATTATCGCATATATTATTGGAAAATGTAACTTCGAAAGAGAAAAATTGTGTTTTTCTCAGTCACCATTTGACAACTAACTGTAAAGCTAGCGAAACGTCAGGGAGGCTCAGATAATTAATATACGCGATATAATCAGTTTAAATAGTTTTATTTATATATGTTATTTCTTTCTAGTTTAGCATACTATACTATTATACAATTCTGTAAGTAAATCGTTTTAAGGGTCATTATTTCCAGAAAAACACTTAACAGCGGTTATTGTATGGGCGCGCGGCTCCTGCGCCATCTGTTTAAAAATTTTCTTTATCCGCTCATAACACCGAAACGGCTGGACGGATTTTAATCAACTTTACGTACAGGGATAGCTGGACATCTAAAAATATAATAGGTTATATGACACTTTTCACCCGACTACGAAAAAGTTTAACGCGGACGATGTTGATAGCCTCTAATAATTTTGCCATTCAAGTGGCAATTGTGCCATCCCTGCAGTGCCCCTGTCGCAGGGACATGGAAGAAACATTTTTACAAGCTATTACTTATTTATTTTCACCTGTCCGTAATCAAATCTTGCAAGTTTATCGCTGGATATCGTCATATGTAGTTAACAGGCGCCAGGCTGTTGTGCTTGGTTCCCTCTGGTGTCCCCCAGGGCTCGCACCTAGGACCTTTGCTGTATAATGCTTATTTATATGATATTTATACTGTATTTTGCAACTCTAACTTCCTAATGTACGCTGACGATAAAAAAGTTTTCCTTGACATTAACCAGGAGAGTGACTGCGACAAAATTCAGGCTGATTTGGATCGATTATCAATTTACTATATTACTAACAGGATAAATGTTAACGTAAATAAATGCGCTCAAATTTCATTTACACGTAGTCGTTCTCCGATATTACGTCAGTATCATATAGGAGGTGAGTTTATTCAACGAGTAAACACTATTCAAGACCTAGGTGTGACTTTGGATTCAAAATTAACTTTTGAACAGCACATCGATAAAGTAGTCGCTAGGGCTTATCGTAATCTGGGTTTTGTTTTCAGGGTGTGCAGTGATTTTCACGATAGCAATTGCATTAAAGTTGTGTACTTTGCCTATGTCAGGAGTATTGTAGAATACGCCAGCTGTATATGGTTCCCCCAATATGTCACGCATAAAGAAAAAATTGAAAAACTACAGCGCTCATTTTTGCGTCATTTAAATTATCGTGTCAAAAAATGGGATCCAAGCTACGAGTCTATGTGCAGCCGTCACCACTTACTGAGCCTGGAGGACCGTCGTATATTGCTTGATGTCTCTATACTACATGATATCCTGTCTGGTCGTATCGATAGTGCTTCACTTCTTGCCGAAATTGGCTTTTCTGTGCCAACCTTCAGAACCCGGCACTCCGAACGTCGACTTTTCAGCATACCCAAGGTAAACACTCAAAACTCCCCAATTGTACGTATTCTGAGAGATTACAATTGTAAATTTAATGCCGCCGATCTATTTGACTGTTCGAAGTCGGTCTTAAAAAACCCTATTCGAAAACTCATTTTGCAAGGTTGATGATGTGGTAGCGTGGAGTTGCGTACGATAGACATGCTTATATATTACACACACCCACACTTTGGTGACCGATTGGGCTGAATTTAGTGTACTGTGAAGGTCGTACCTTCACTATCGGTGCCTGGCCACTGATTTAAGAAGTAAAGTTGTTTTATATTTAGAATAAGACGTGTGACATCCGTCAAAGAAATAAAATGTAGTAGTGAGTTTATCGTCTGGCCTCTGGGCAATAAACATACAAGAAGTACCTATGCTCTACTTATTCCTCCACTGAAGCTATCCCCCGGCAGTCGCCACACTTGGTGGAGGTGCGGGGTCCGAATGCAGAAAAGAAAATAGAAAATTATATAAAATCTTGTACAAAGTGTCAGGAAAAGAATATTTTACACCAGAGGGCGCCACTGCAAAATGTGAAGATTCAGAACTTTGGTCATCGAGTAGCAATGGATGTGCTTGGCCCATTCTGCAAATCAAAGGACGGACATAGATATGTCATTGGGGCTATAGAATACATGAGCAAATTTGCCATTTGTAAAGCAGTACCTAGAGTCACATCAGAGATTATTGCACAGTTTCTTGTTGAAAACATATTCTGTACCTTCGGGAGCATCGAATCAATCATCACAGATCGAGGTACAGTACAGTCTTCACTTCAAAACTGGTGCAAAATACAGTAGAAGAATTTGGAGGTCGACTTCTTCATACGACGGCATACCATCCACAGGCGAATGGCTTAATAGAAAGATTCTTCAAGACATTGACAACAGCTATGTCAAAATGTATACAAGAAGATCAGAACGACTGGTCGTCAGCATTACCAAGAATTGTCTTCTCATACAATACTTCAGTTCAAGCATCTACGGGCGTCGCGCCATAGCATATAGTTTTTGGACGGGAGCCGCATTTTAATCAAGATTTGAAGCTAAGAATTCAAGAGGAAGAACAAACTACGCTAAAGAAGAAAATAGATTACATACAAGATTTATCAGAGAAAGCAATGAAAAATATTAAAAATGCTCAGCGTTCACAAAAACTACAATATGACAAGAAGACAAAATCAGTCCAATATGAACCTGATGATTTGGTCATGATTATAAAACCAAGACGGTTGACTGGAAGAAGTTTAAAACTTTGTAGATTATTTGTAGGACCATATAAGATAATCCACCGATTGTCTCCATTGAATTATGTGGTGCAAAAACTCACTCCCAGTGGTCGTGCCAAGAATGTAATAATTCATGTTAACAGATTAAAGAGATTCTTTAATCGTTAATTCTAATTAATATAAACAATTCTATATTTCTAGGGTGTAAATAATAAAACTATTATTTTTCAGCAATTTTTAATTCAGGCTGACTGTACAAAGATGCAGTTATGTTTGTTGCATTTGCAAGTGTCACTGTTGTAAATATAATTTAATTTCTTTCCACAATATATTAGCTGCATTTCTAAGATATTACTATAGGAAGTTCAATTTTTAATTACTTGCACTATAAATTTATTGCACTTTGAATTTATTGCACTTTCAATACCTTTACTCCAAATAATTTTAACTTATTACTTTCACAGAATTCCAATAATTTATTATTATATTTTGTTTCCAGCATTATCCAGCATCAGTATTATAATGATTTTTCTTTTGCATGTATTCTGCCGCGGAGATCAAGGCTGCTCCAGCATGCTGGGGTTTCAGCAGTTGGTCGCCAGGATGCTGTCCGCATCCCTCGACCACGCGGAGGCCAAGGCTGCTCCAGCAACCTGGGGTTTCAGCAGATGGTCGCCTGGATGCTTCCTGCATCCCTCGACCAAGCGGAGGCAGGAGCCTTGGCGTCGAGCCAAGGACTTCACTGCACCAGGCCGAAGCGAAGATTTCATTTTTAGCTAGGATTTTATTTAATAAATAAAATTTATTTCATTTTAGCTAGGTGATAGGTAGGATTTTTAATAAAATTAACTTTCGTTTCGCGTTTCAATGATAGTTGATTTTTCGACAGTGACATAGCATTTTGACATGTCATTATGACGTGTTATGTCGTTGTCTATGGTCGTGAAATCAATTATAAGGTAACAGTTTTATTTCTATTGGTACAAATACTTGGAATAAATTAAAAATATTTATTCCAGGTATTTATTTAGGATTGGTACAGAATGCTGGGGCATATTTAATATATATGCGCCAGGATTCTAATATAAAGCTAGTGGTAGATGGGTATCACTATTTGTTAGTCCTGTATGGATGTTTGAAGCGAGTGTCATAGACAATGTTTTCAAGCATCTAATATAAGGGCAGTGATATACCGCGGTACAACTGTTTGGGGCATGCGACGTGTGTCATATGTCATACTCCAGGCAGTTAAGGTGCGAACATTCGAGACAATTTATTTAGGCCGGTTTTACTCCAGGCGATTAAATTGTTAAGATCTATCATTTTTGATATTGTATCGAATGGTCGATGTTTTAGTTTATTAAGTCGAATGACACTTGGGATAGTCAAGTTGGTGCCTTGCCTTTTTAGCAGGGTTTTTGTCAAGGCGAAGCCAGTGTCAGACAACATGTCAGATTACGTAACATGCCATAGGCTAGTGTCTGCTCATGTCCTGACCCTGGTTATCTCTTAGCAAGAGACCATCTGGGTATGAATGTATGGGTTTCCCTGCATAGGTAGGGACTTATGATGTGTTAGGCAGGAGTAGTTCTGTCTAGTATCTCTGTAGTAAGATGAATGTCCCTCATTCACCCCGAGACGGCGGGAAATGTGAAGGTCGTACCTTCACTATCGGTGCCTGGCCACTGATTTAAGAAGTAAAGTTGTTTTATATTTAGAATAAGACGTGTGACATCCGTCAAAGAAATAAAATGTAGTAGTGAGTTATCGTCTGGCCTCTGGGCAATAAACATACAAGAAGTACCTATGCTCTACTTATTCCTCCACTGAAGCTATCCCCCGGCAGTCGCCACAGTACCTACTTTGATGACCATACAATAATATGACACCATAAAGCTGGTCTGATGGAGCCGAAAGGTGGTCATGGGAACGCTAATAAGTTTGTGCTCTTTATCTCTGATATTTTTGATATTTTTATTAAAATACTGATGTAAATGACAAATTAAATAGAATGTCCGCCGTGAAGATTAACGGTTAGATACCCTTGAGGATAAAGTCCACATGAGATGACTATATGGAGGTATACAAGTACTAGGTCTAATAAATAGTGCACTCATGCAATATTTATTAGCTCACTAAACTTAACAATACAGCATATTTTACATTCGTTACGTAAATATATCTCATAAAACACATCACAAATTTCACTAAAACAACGTCTATAAATACATGCATACTTTATTAAGCTATTTTATTTTTAATTTAAAATAATGTAGGTATCCATACCTATAGTAAAGTTTGCATTTAAATTTTTCTATATCCTTCCGTATAAATTGATAATTATTCAATATCTGATCGTAGTATTAAAATTTTGATTTCAGTAATACAAATAAAACAATTGAATGGAGTGCATAAAAGATCCCAATAATTAACACAAATTATAACGGGTCTAACGCGATATTTCTTATTTACCTTTATAATCTAACGTTTCGGCGGGGTTGCACACGCCGTGGCCGTTATAATTTGTGTTAATTATGAGTACAAACCGCGAGAGTATAAAGTGTCATATAGATCCCAATAAGTTTGGAAGTTCTTTGAAAATCGTAGGATGTTTCCGAAGTTGGCCCTCTAGAACAATCCACTAAATTTAAGTTAGTTCGTAAGTTTATTCGATTTAAATGGTATCTTCTTCTCAAAGGCACACGTGTCACGTATTTCACGAATCAGGATTAATAAATCTTGTCTCGTAAATTAAGGAATGAACAAGTGTTCGAGGAAAAGCGACAACTTACTCGTAATTGAAATCAGAGTTTTCCATAAAAAAGGCCGTTCTGGCGTGAGTCGGAGTCGCGCACCGAGAGTCCAGTACCAACTATGAAATCACTTAATATTGCTCTGTCATGAGGTTAGGTTTGATGCACAAACTTAACTTTGTCGTTAAAAAACCTGCTGTCCCCATACATCGATTCCCTTAATTGCTTTCCTTATTCTTTTTATTGCGTTGACTTTGTAACTTCATTTTTTTATAATTATATTAATTTCAGCTTGATGCCTCCAAGCGTTCCTGAGAAAAAGGTCTTGACAGACGGACGGACAGACAACAGATTGCGTTTTTGTCGAGTGATTACGGAACTCTAAAAATAGGTACTTACGGTTTTAATTCGGCGTATGACGGTAACGTATACATATCTAAGATTCCGACTTAACGACATAGTTTAACGATATGCGCTAACAGAATAATTTTTCTGTGTTTTGAGATGGATAAATATGTATTACTATCTACCTGCTCTATTTTAATGATCGTGAAGTTCAAGAAATAAAAAGGTTCGTCACTTGTCGGCTTTTTGTGGTGGTAAGGTCCAATAGTGACGTCCCATTTCATTCGGCGACTGTACAAATGACAGGAGCCTTGTAGTACATGTATGTACCTACATGTTACCATATCTCTGTTAAAATTGGACATAAGTATTTCCTATAGGTATATAAAATGCCATGATAAACCCGAGATATTGCTAAATTGACGATATCGCCAAGCTCCAACGAACCAGCGTCCAGCTTATCGAAATGATTGATTATATTTTACTCTCTGAAGAATAAAACTGAGGTCAGCGGGGATTTTTACTGTATTTTCCGATAATGTGTATATACCGCGCGCATGCTTTGAGCGGCAAAATTCATTCAACAAGGACGTTTCGACTTAAAAAGTGAGCAAATACTGCAGCAGCTTCAAGAGAATTAAAGGAAATCACTACATAGTTTAAAACAAAGTCGCTGTCTGTCTGTCCCTATGTAGGTACGCTTAGATCTTAAAAGTTTTAACTTTCTGTAGTCCGTAGTCGCTACGGATTTTGATGCGTTTTTTTTAATGGATACTAAATTCAAGAGGAAGGTTTTTATGTATAAAATACATGCATAATATATTAGAGAAGCACTGATAATTTAGAGGTTCCGTGCGAATTGGGGCGGGACGCTATAGTACAGTATAAATCCTTAATTGACCGAGCGAGCGAAGTGAGGGCAGCATCTCCGTTTCAGCTTAGCTTAAAATTATTTCGTATGTCCGGATGTTTGGATGTCCGGATAACTGATTCTCATGAAATTATGTGAGAAGGTTTGTTAATTATATATATTTATTTCTAGGGTTCCGTACGCAAAGGGTAAAAACCGGGACCCTATTACTAAGACTCCGCTGTCCGTCTGTCACCAGGCTGTAGGTATCTCATGAACCGTGATAGTTAGACAGTCGAAATTTATTACGATGGATTTCTGATGGCACTATAACAACAAATATAAAAAAAAAACCGGCCAAGAGCATGTCGGGCCATGCTCAGTGTAGGGTTCCGTAGTTGCCCATCCTTCACAATAGGCGACTAAGATTTAAGTTACGACTAAGATTTCAAGCTCTATAAAAAAGTCGTAAATGCCAATGTAACTGTAATTACTTATTACCTTCTGGAAGTCAACTTACGTCCTATTAAAGAAAAATATGAAATTTTGCGATAATTCAAAAACGGCTCAACCGATTTTGTTCAATATAGTTTTCATTGAAAGTACTTATAAGGCCAGATTTTCATGAATTTTTCCATAATTTTTTGACCCGTGGTTGAAAAGTTAGGGGGGGGACGCAATTTTTTATTTTCGGAGCGAACGTTTACAAAACTGCTGACTTTATCAAAAAATTGTGTTTGAAGACCCCTATTATTTTTAGAAGACCTATTCAACGACACCGCACACACTAGTGTTGGAATGAAAAAAAAATTCGCCCTCACTTTAGGTGTTCGAGAGGTACCCAAAAACAATTTTTTTATTTTTTTTATTTTACCGTTTTATCGGCGTGATACATACACACACTCATACTAAATTTCAGCTTTCTAGTAGTAATAATCACGGAGCTAAGCCGCGGACGGACAGACGGACAGACGGACATGGCGAAACTATAAGGGTTCCTAGTTGACTACGGAACCCTAAAAACAGAATAAAATAAATATTTAAAGTGGCTCCCATACAACAAACGTGATTTTGTGCTCGATACTGTCACCAGACTGTATCTCATGAACCGTGATAGCTAGACAGTTGAAATTTTGACAGATGATGTATTCTCTTGCTGCTACAACAACAAATACAAAAACAAAAAAAAATATTCAGGTGTACGGAACCCTCGGAGTGCGAATCCGACTCCCAGTTCGGTCCAGTCCGGTTCAGTACGGTTTTTTCGAATTAATTTTTAGATTTTTTTCAAAATGGCGGGTATATCGGGATCGTAAACGTAAAAAAAAACCATTTCGAAACTAAATCGCGAGGTCTAGAGCTCACAGAGTCACCATTATTAGAAGTCTCGTGTAGGCATTTGACATTTAAGCGATCAAACAAAGGAAACGAATTAAAATGCAAGGCAACTGAACAATAAAGAAAAGTAGGGAATGTAATTACGTTTTAGCGAAACTGGACTTTTATTGGATAAGCATTCTGTAATTTCACTCTAGCTGTTTTTACAACTGCTGACAACGTAAACCGATTTCATTGTCTAAATTGAAAAATAAATGACTACGTAGTATGGAACGGTGCACTTGACCTTGTCACATCATATCTTTCAGGCAGAACGCAACGCGTAGTTATCAACGGAATGCAATCAACTGGATCAGCTGTTGCTATGGGTGTACCTCAGGGCTCAATTCTAGGCCCCTTTCTGTTTCTAGTGTATATTAATGATCTACCAAACCTTGTGCAAGATAAACATGAGATTGTCTTATTTGCAGACGACACTTCTCTCCTTTTCAACGTAAAAGGCAAGAAAATAACCTCGTTATTATTAACGACGCGCTGTCTACTATTGTGGATTGGTTTACTGCAAATAAACTACTTTTACATGCCAAGAAAACGAAGTGCATTAAATTCAGATTACCGAATATGAAACAAGTAGATTGTGCCAAGGTGACATTGAAACGTGATGTACTAGAATTTGAAGACAAAACAGTGTTTCTGGGTGTTACTTTGGACTCAAAACTGCAATGGAATGCGCATAAAGCCACTCTTGCAGGTAAGGTTAGCTCCGCAGCCTATGCAGTGAGGCGAATCAGACACTTAACAAACGTCGAGACAGCAAGGCTTGTGTATTTCAGTTATTTTCATAGTGTAATGTCTTACGGAATTCTGTTGTGGGGGAAAGCGGCGAACATTCAAACCATCTTCGTGCTACAAAAACGAGCCGTACGCTCTATTTATGAATTAGGAGCTCGTGCATCGCTAAGAGAAAAATTCAAGGAAGCTAACATTCTCACCGTCTCTATATATCCTTGAGAATATTATGTATGCCCGGAAATATCTACATGCATTCAAGCTTAACAGTGAGATTCACCAGTATAATACAAGAAGGAAGAATAAGCTTGTTATGCCTGCTCATCGTCTCCGTAAAGTTAGCTCTTCGTTCGTGGGGAACTGTGTACGTTTCTATAACAAAATACTTAGCTACCGAGGTAGTGAGTTTACCTTCCAGCAAATTCAAGTCTCACATAAAACGTCACCTAATAAACAAGGCGTATTATACTGTAAATGATTTTTAGATGATAGGGATGTCTTTAAGCCAGTGGTTTAGTCATGTGAATGTAAAGTAAGCATTATTTTTATTAGATTCTTTGTAATGTAACATGAGAGCAAATTATGTTGTTTCTCACCGGGCAAATAGCTTTAGTGATGAATGCCCGGCAGTGTGAGCATGTCATGCTCGCTTTTATCAAGTTCCACGCGTACGTAGTCGCGGGCAAAAGCTAGTCTCTAATAAACTTAGTGTACTGTACAATGACGCTCAGAGACCTTAGACATCTCTAAGAAATTTAGGTTTAATACTTATTTTCTATTGTAGTATATTATTCACGTTGACGCATAGATACCTTATACATCTCTGTGGAATTCAATTAATTAAGTAATTGTATTTTATTACATGTTGTGTGTATTTATACATATTTTAAATTGATCGTTAAAATTTTATTTTAATATTCCTACCTAACATTGATTTGGAGTACCTGTATATCACCTATACGTGTACGCATGTAATAATTAGTTATAACACTAATGTAACGTAATTGTACTAAGTATTATTTACGAAAAAAATACTTACTGTTGAGTTTCTTTCGGCTTTCTTCTCAACAGCGGTCTCCTCTTGCGAAATGCCGGTAGATTCACAATCTGATTTGTAAAAGTGCCCTTGGGGCTACTTACTGAATATGTTGTGTTAACATGTTTAGATTTGGATAGCGTTAGGCATGACAACCTAAAACACGCTTGAAAGTGTGAATTTGAATGCCGTTTATGTCGTAACATTTGAATTGAAGCAACTAAGCTGGCGGAAAATAGACGTGTCAACTGCAAGCGAGTGGCAGGCTACAGCGTACAATAATAGATAAATGGGGCCTGTGCCGATCATGCCCAGTTTTATTTTATTGCACCATGGTAAATATAAAGCATTCTACCATCTAACTATAATAAAATATCTCGATGAACGCTTTCTATAGCCCTACTTTACCTTCGTAATTTTTCTCCTCGTAACGAGATGTGACATTATAAAAAGGTGCCATTAGGGTGAAGCTATAAAACAAACGGCAGCCCGAGCATTTGTCGCGTGTTGGATTCACTGAGTTATGTAATAAAAGAAACGGGATCATTAATTCGAGATAAGTTTTCAATTTTGCGGGCGCGTAGGGAATTTATGAGATGAAACAGGAAGAGATAAAATTCTCACACTTTACACTTTAGACTAAATAGCTCTTCGTGCTTATCACACCAATTTACGAGTACCTATCCTTAACGGAATGTTAACTTTGGCTACTAGCTTCGTAGACAGAAGTATGGAGATATAATGAAAAATCGTATCTATCTACATGTATGTATACAATTTCACCTATCTAATTAAATATCTTGTAGTGCGCCCCCCACTAGATTTGAAAATTTAAAATGTTTTTTTTATTTATATCTAACTATTTAGCTGAACTACTGACATTCTACAAAGCAAATAATAAAGTTGAAATAAAAAAAAACCTTTTCCACGACTCACTGTCACTTAGGACCAGGCTAAATACTTCTACAGTCGCCAATCTTAAAAAAAAAAACAATCTCCTGTCTCTGAATCTATTACCATCATGGTTTATAGGAGCTTGGTAGCGCTTAGGTACTACCAGTTGCGACTTTAAGATTGAGATTTTAGGCTCAGTTGCGGAGTCGTGATGACGAGCCTGGGCTGATACAAGGGCGTCGCCAGCCGAAGGTCCAGGGGGGGGCAGGGCAAGTTGATATAAATGCAGGAGGAGGAAAAGGTACGAAGGTACAGCCTTGCTAGAGGATAGGAAGCTTCACCAAGCACGTAAATATAGAAGTGTATATATGTATGTTGGTTTATAGTCATATGTATACAGAGATGGAAACGCGAGCGTAGCGAGCGCGAAATTTTTTGTAAGGGGACGGTTAATAATACTTTCAGTCGGATAAAACGCGAGCGTAGCGAGCGCGACATTTTTTGCAAGGGGACGGTTAATAATTGGACACACGTCCCAAAAAGCCTACTTACTAGGCACTCGCACCGTGTTCAAATGAAACAACGTATGCTAGACTAGACAAATGACAATTTAATTTTAGTTCTCAAAATATATATACAAGTGATACAAAAATCTCTAGACCGCGATGCAGCGGGTATTACATATGGTACACCGACATCTAGTGGATAATTAGACAATAGCCAACAATAGTATTACATACGACATGAACAATAATACTTACAGACAGATCAAACGCGAGCGTAGCGAGCGCGAAATTTTTCGAGAGGAAGGGTCAAAATAAATCCAGATAAAAATGCGAGCGCAGCGAGCCCGAAAATTTTCGTTAACAATAACGTAAATTGAAAGAAATCATTCAATACATTTTGATGCACGTGCGGAAAATCACAGTCACGAGGTTGCCCAATAAGAAGAAGCATCTCCGTTACAACTTGGTAAATTTTTTTCGTATTTTCCTATGTGCTCGCCTACCGGTCGCATTTCTCAAGCGATTGTCATGAAATTTTGCATTTAGGGTCGATAAGTATACAGATCTTGCTTGCAAAAATGACGAGTAATAATGGGACTGGAAACGTAAAAAAATACAAATTTCAGTAATTTCGGAACAAACTCGCGAAGTCTTCAGCTCACAGAGCCACTAGAGTAGTTCTATTATTTTTTATTTTAGTACCTATGTTTTATAGACCAGTTCTTCTTCTTCGGTACCTACTCTCTACAAAGTGTAACCCGTCGGTGTGAGACATGTCGCCACTCGTTTCGTAGTCACTTTCCGTGAGCTTTACTGACGGTATTAGCCCAACGAACTTCCTCTAGCCCCTGACCTAGCCTAGTTCTGAATTAATTTGAGTTTCGATGTGCAAGAATGATCGATCAGACAAGTCAAGTGACTGGACATATTTTTGGACCCCCTGCCCCCCCTTGGCGACGCCCATGGGCTGATAGCCATTACTCTTTTCTGCCGTGCTAAGCTAAAAGGCGACCTATTTCTATGAAGCTCCATAGCACAAGATCGCCTTTTCCTTAGCACGGCAGATTTTCTTCTTGCTAGCCATGAGCTAGCATGAAAGAGCTCTTGCTCCTCTTAGTTTTTCCTTTTATTTTTATTAGATATTTCTCTTATTTTTCTTACCTCTAGAGGCTCAAGCAGCAGCGGAGCTGGGTCATTAAGATTAATGAGCCTTTTAGATCTATTTTGTATAACGCATCTAAATATACAACTGTGTAATTAGAGTAGGTACGATAAACGGTAAACCGTTTACCCTTCGAACTAAAACTAGCGGTACTGAATCGTCGAAACAGAAGGCTTACTATGAAGCTGGAAATTCGAGTCCGTGACATCATTCCTGTCAAACAATCGTTAGTGAGCAGTACCGCAAGATTCGAAGTTCTGATTTCGTACATCAGAGTAACGCTCCAGGCACCCGCATGGCCTCGCTAATATCGCGGCCTATCCAGCTAGATTTACGACCGCAAACCCAGTCATTACTGGGATAATAAATTACTTATATAGCTGTTTAATTTCTACCAGCTCGATGTTGCTGTGCCACTACGTGACGACGTTGAGTCGATCAGGTACAAATTGACGCAGGAACAATTTAACACGTTCACCATCCCTTTACAATATGTGTTGAGCAATTAACTAACATTAGTGAATCCCGCAAAGATTTATCACTGTGGTGTGGTACATATGTGTCATATGTATAACAAATGCCTAATTACATCGATTTATAATTTACATAACTATTTGTAAAGCCTTTTATTTGTATCCTTAATATATATCAAACGCATCATATTATTATTATGATGAATAGTATTCACGGAAAAATCCCTGCGATATAGCCGACATAATTTGACGTTTGCTATTTGAGTTGTAAAATCCCATTGTAAACTTCCAAAATTGTATTGAGAAACAGTTTTCTATAGAGAGTGAGAAAACGGTATTGCCCAATCTATATCAAACTGATATTATTTCAGGAAAATTCTTGACAGCGCGATGCAGGATTTGTATGGGCGCGCGTCGCCGGTCCTTCAGTGCCATCAGTACCCTTGCCACGAGTTAACGTGACCGCTAGCAACTGCGTCAACGATTTGTATATTGGAGAATAGTACAGTGCCACTAGCGATTACTGTACTACAATCTCCATACAAATCGTTTAGGCAGCCGCTAGCAAGTACGGTCACTGTAAAGTCATAGTAAACGTATAATTGGTAAATTTTTCTTTATCCTCTCATCACGCTGAATCGACTGGGTGAATTTTATCCAATACTAGTACAGAAATACCTAGACAAAGAGATACAAACGAGGCGAGACGAGAGGCGAAGTCGGCCGAAGTACGGTTTTCCGCAGCGACGTGCCACTATCATATTCGCCCAACCTCGGCCAACTTCGCGAGAGTGTGTAGCTAGTGTCAGATTATTCTAGATTGTTTTAAAGTGGGACCCAACCTTTGTAAAAAAGGAACTACATGACCATTCGTGCGAAATTAAATCGTACGTTTGATATTCATAATGAAACAGATGTAGCAGTTAGGTTAAATAGAGCTTCTAATTTCATCCGGCTCCATTCTCCTCGTTATAAAATTAATCCTCATAAATTGTAATGTAACAATGACATCTGCAAAATCATTTATACCGCGAATAAATAACGTTTCGAACGGCAAAGTTAACTTCAAAATGAATCCTTGTTTTGGAGAAATAAGCTCTATTTTCGTAATGACTGGTGCCTGCCAGTCGGGCCCGGAAAGTAACGGTGACTGTTAAATTCAGTGACTAATTAATTACCCATTCTGAATTAGCTTCACAGACTCTATTTAAAATATATAACGAAGCCAAGGTCGCAGTTTGATAAACAAGCTACGAGGACAATTACTTCTCTGGAAGCGAAATTTAAGAGAGCCTTATTTGTTCGGTGAACCTACTGTTAGCGTTCTTGTAAGCGTCGTTAGGTAGGAAACATTGTGCTATTATTACTACGCAGTATGAAAGGGTTTCCATGGGTGTAACGAAGGGGTTTTGAGGCACAGTATAATAAACTACTAGCGATAAGTTTCGATGTAGTAATACCTAAGTTTGGGTCTATGAAATAGTCTCAAACAAGACGAGCCGCGCTAATACCTAAGTCTTCATCTCCGCCTTCCTTCTTATTGCTTGCTCAAAATCAGCGCGTGGTAATAGTCGTACCGGTACCGACCGACGAGGCCGAACGTGTCGTCAAGTCCCATAAACACTAGCGAGGTATTTTACACACTAATAAAATACAGTTTTAAGTCTAAAAAGAGGAAAATGTGTGTGTATGTGCGAAAGAACGAAGCGTCTCCATTTCAGCTTTAGTCTAAATTAATTGGTATGTCCGGAATTCCAGATGGTTCTCAGACTGTTCTCGCCTAAAGGTTTCATTCCTCAACCGATTCTAATGGTATTTTGTGAGTAGGTGTGCTAAGTATATAGATTTTGTCTGTTCATATAGTTTTTCTTTTCAATTTAACGGAAATAGGAGGGTTGAAAACGTAAAAAAGTACACATTTCAGCAATCTCGAATCAAACTCGCAAGGTCAGCTCACTGAGCCATTAGTTTAGTTTGTGATGTAGGATACTTTATGGTACCTACTGATCTGTTTTTAATGGGTCTTTGAACAGTACAATCGATACTCTAACAGGCATAGACAGCTCCTAATACAATGACGGATTAAAACATTGAAAACTACCATTTCGGTACGTATTCCATAATCTATATAATATACTACATAAATCTGTGTATCCCTGGTGATAGATAAGAGGTCCACCACTAACTATAAGTAACCAGAAACAAAAGGTCATAACTCTATTGTGAGACTTAAGCTCCTAGGTTAATCTGGGGGGGTATTCGAC
Organism: Apotomis capreana; assembly: GCA_947623375.1. NCBI lineage: Eukaryota > Metazoa > Arthropoda > Insecta > Lepidoptera > Tortricidae > Apotomis > Apotomis capreana. The sequence continues at coordinate 12,016,676 of OX392506.1, read as the reverse complement.
CAATTTTAGAGATATAATGGAGATCTCTCATTTTCATCGCCATCCGTCACTTTTGACGTGTGCCTACTTGACAAGTGGCGATATCGCAACTTCGTCAATTCGGACGCGCAAAATTTTCGTTTCCTTTGTATGTGACGGCATAAATAACAGGCGCATACTTTAAATTGACCGCGTAGTACGTGAAATTAGTCCGTTACGTTTCGTTCAAAACAGAAATTTATATACATCAATAACATTTTTGACAATCATTATCTCCTTCGTATTTCCAAAATGGAGATGAGATATGTCACTTTTAAGCTCATCGCATTTAAATGACAGTTCAATGGCGATATAACTGTTATCTAATGGAGATTTGACGTTTGGCGATATCTCTAACGGCATTCTCGAATTGGGCCCCTGACTTTTGTCAAGTATTAAAGGAATATTCAGCAATATTTCAGTCATCAGCAAAACGTTAGAAAAATTGCTCGTTGAAAAGATTTCGAAACCTGCGATTTTTATATGAATGGCTATTATTTGCGTTTTTGCGTATCCATTGTACCCAGCGACAATGTATGAACAACAGGTGCTCTGATTTTGAGGAATAATTAACAAGCTCAAAGTCAGCAGGGGATAAACAACAGTTTTCTTTTTCTTTTTTTAACAATAGTCGGGTAGAAAGTATCGTATAACCATTTCGTATCTCTTTGTCTAGGTAATTCTGTACTACTCGTAGTATTGGATAAAATTCACCCAGTCGATTCGGCGTGATGAGAGAACAAGCAAAATTTACCAATTATACGCTTACCATGACTTTACAGTGACCGTACTCGCTAGCGGCTGCCTAAACCATTTGTGTGGAGATTGTAGTACAGTAATCGCTAGTGGCACTGTACTATTCTCCAATATACAAATAATATGTAAGCAGACCGTAGTACCTACACTTACATAACAACAAGAGACATCGATATAAATAAGTATATAAAGATAGACAAGTTATAATATAAAATATATGTATTATTTATCTATATATTCATTGTTATCTCAAGAATGGTAACACTTGGAATTAAATTTGGATGTCCATAATCATTTTCAGCTTAAATATTTGCGTTGATGTACGATTATTGTTTTCTTTTTCAGATTGGAACGTCATCAACACCTAAAATACACGCAATGATGGTGGACCGAGCACTGAGCCTCCTACTTCGAAAATACAACACAAGCAGTAAGTACATAGACTATGTAAGAACGTATTTGATATGACCGCATACTTTACGGGGGCTTAGTATAGGCACTTATTAATATGTTTATCCATAAATTATAAAAAAATAGAACATTTTTTCCATATAAAATAAATCAGCAAGCAATGTACTTGTTTATTGTTGTTTGTTGACACATAACATCGTGATGTTACAACTGTCACTAGTAATAACTACGTCATACATTGCTGCTCAGAAAATTTTCAGATTAATTACGCTATGGCAACGCTAAGTTAATAATTGTTATAAATATCAGATTATAGCACTAAAATCTCCGTCTGGCTACAATATGCGGTTGTATCAAATATACACGCTGTATAAATATCTACCTTTCCTACGCTACAATTAGGTAATGCTCGTATTAATCGTCATCAATGCTAATGAATCTATTACGAGTTTACATAACGTACCATTATCCTCAAATTAATTTCGATTGCTAAATGTTTACATTCGGAAAGTTACTATTTGAACCCTGATATCTATTATTAACTAAAAGGATTGAATTAGACCATGTTGGTAGAGAAAGTCTGGATTGAAGATTAGAAGGTGTGTAGGTTTTTTATATATTGCACAACTGAGTAAATATCCAAAATGGTAACACGAGATATTTCGGGACAACTTCTAGCAGCTAGAAAACCTTTCCTTGTGCCTAGTCTTTTGCAATTACTGAGCAACGATCTGATTTAGAAAACATTAGAAGTCGTCGATAGTGGCTCTTATTTGGCATCACATGTCGCCGTAAGAGCGCTTAGTATTGATTTAACAATTGATAATATAAGTGTTAACCAAATCATGACGGCTTAAAGATATTTGAGCATTTCTTAAAAAGTTTGTAATTTTCCAATACAATGTCTTCAGATTATTTATAGGTAGGTAATTCAGAAAGTGTAATACACTGCAGAACCATAATTACCAAACATAGCAATAAGATTAATGTAAACACGCAATAAAAAATAATTATAACAAAATAGGATCTTTTTTATTATTACTTAAATCTTGATTGTGCACAAATTTTTTTAGAAATGCTCATTTTACAATTTTTCATTTAGAGATCGCTTTTAGAGTTAAGACCGCCCGTTGTCTACGGTTATATATAAATTGTATTTGTCTTGTTTCCTTTTTGTAAACTTTTATTGGTGTGCAATAAAGTATTGTTGTATTGTAATTAAAAATCCACTGTATAGTATCATTCGGACTTCGATAAAGTATAGTGACCATACGAAGAAGTTCACACCTTCAGTTACTAAATGATACAAGTAGATTGGTATATTAAGTACATATATTACATTGCATAGACAGACGCTGCGTAAATAATGCCAAGAATTGAATTTCCTGCCGGTGCCAACATTTCCGATGAATTATAATACGGACGTTTTTATGATCAGGTCGGTAGGTGTTTTCTGTGTAAAAAATAAGCTAGGAAATGAAGCAGTTTGCGTACAATATTTAGCACCTAGGCCAGTAAGCAAGTAATATTTAGGCTCGGATATCCGGATGCTTTTTTCTTTAGGTACTGTAGTCGGAATAGCCTGTTCACTGCCAGCAACGCATACATACGTTCACCGTAATTTAAGTTTGTTCCTAGGCCACGCCTCCTGGCACTTAATGCGTTAAAAGTATCCTACAACCATCTTTGAATGTCCAGCAGCAGAATGATTAGCAGACAAAGAAAGTTTTCCGACAAATCCTGCAGCGTGCTGTTAAGATTTGTTTCTTAACAGACCCATCTCCATAGAAAACTGATTTTCAGTACAATTTTATAATTTCAATAAAATGGAGCATTGCACGGTGTCTATTTTTCAGCAGGTGGCGTGGTGTCTCGGTGAGGGGGCATGGAGGGCGCGGACGGGGACGAGCTGCTGGAGTGGGAGGCCTTATACCTGCGGCTGCCGGGGCCCAGGAACTACACATGGAACTCGACGGAGTGGGCCCCCAGCGAGTGGAACGTCACCGAGGGTTCCAATACCAGCTGGTGGGAATCGTCCGCGCCCTTCGACTCGACCGCCGCGCTCGTGCGCGCCGCCGCCAAGGCTGTTGTGCTGGGCTTACTCATTCTAGCTACTGTAGTAGGTGAGTATCATACAGAAGACGTCTCTGATCGGATCTCCACAATCACATCAATCATAAGCTGCCTTTATTTTAAGGTTTCGTGCTATCTTCTGTCAGTCTTAGTTCTTAGGCCCTTCCGTCCTGTATCTTTCAGTACATAATGGCCACAATCACAAGAGAATCTTTCTGCCTGCCTCGGCCACAACCACTTCAGTTTGGCGATTCTTTGGGATTAATAGTAACTTTCTCTCTTCTGTACATTTCATAATTTCTGATTCGAGCTCGTCAAAAAACTCCTAGAGGTGACTTTGCTGGCCTTGTACCTGCGGCTGCCGGGGCCCAGGCACTACTCATGGAACTCGACGGAGTGGGCCCTCAGCGAGTGGAACGTCATCGAGGGACTAGTGGGAATCGTCCGAGCCATTCGTCACGTGCGCGCCGCCGCGCCGCCAGCGCCCTCGTGCTGGGCTTAATCATTCTAGCTCCTGAAGTAGGGGTGGACAACTTGATGTTTTTTTCTTTAAAAAAACTATTCGAAATTACTTAACTAAAATGGCGTTAAGGTACTCAACGGCTTTTTAGTTATGTATTGCAGCTTTGCATTTGAAATTAGTTCTTAACTATATCAACATAATAGTATCTTAATGTCTTTTTAGCTAAGCTATTTGGATGTAGCGTCTTATTGTGTTTTTGTAAGGAGTATTTTAAGTAACCTTTACTACACTTAAAGGCCGTTAAACGTGAAATCTTGAGGCATAATGGTTTTTTAGTTATGTATTCGGGATGGATTATTTCAAAAGAAAAACGATGTTGCTTATTAAAAAAACTTGAATGTACGGAACTAAAAATGCAAACTGCCTCAAAAATACATAATTCATTTGATAAACTATGAAGTACAGGCAATGGAGCACTCATTTGTTTCTTACATAAGTAAAGCTTGTATCATATGACGTTCATATTTACATAATTATGCTTGTTATCGAAATAATCAATTTATAAAAAGTTAACATTTCAAATGTCTACAAAATTATTAAAACTTTCGTGAGACATATTTAATTATTGTAGGTATTAAGCGGTTTACACTCACGTGAAATTGTCAGGAACGGCCCGACATGTTTCGAACTTGTATGGAGCTCTTCATCAGGGACGGCTGCCCGTACACCGCCGCGGCAAATCGTCATCGTCACTCAGATGTGAGTCCGTCCGTCCGTGTGTAACCGTCTGGCCGATATGGTATCAAGAAATTAAGTTTATGTCTTTATGATAATATATGTGACGTTTTCAATCAAAAGGGCCCACTTGGTCGTTCACTATAAGGACGTATTGACGGGTTATTGGTATAAAGATGCAAACAAATTTCGACTCTTAAACAAGCGACAAAGTGGGCCCTTTTTACTGAAAACGTCACATATTTACATATATATAAATAAACTTAATTCCTTATCATAGGGGCCAGACAGTCCGTTCGACTTATTTATGGTAGGTACTCTATGAAACGGCCAAGCCAAACTTTTGAAACCAAGGTGTAGGGTTAGTAAACTCAGGGCTTAGGGGCTTGGCTTTTCCTGGGATCTGATAACATTTTTACAGTGAAAGTGTTATGAGCATGTGAGTCTTGGCCGCCAATTTTACATGAAATCATTTTGGTGGGATCTCATTTCTTTTTGTAAGGTATCTTACGCTATATAAAAAAAAACAATAATTAAAAAATCAAAAATATAAAATTCCACGTGTTAATTGCACTGCATTTATTATTGCATTTTGGTACATATATAAAGAAATATTTAAAATATAAAGTCCAAGTCTGGACATGGAAGTAGTAATAATTGTGTATTTAAGAAATACTTACGTTTAGCCCCATATATGTATATGTATTGTTTAAGGGATTGGGGGGTAAAAGTTTGAAGTTCTAGATTTTTTTGTTGTTTGTGAACTAATACTACCAAACAAACAAACTACTACATACCAAATTTCAGCTTTCTACGTCACCTGGAAGTAACCCAGAGTACCTATACCGGGTGATCAATCCAAATGGGTCAGTAGGGAGAAGACGAAAACTATAAAAGATAGGGAAATCTGTTCTTAGGAAACATGGCTTCGATTTTAGATTTATTAAAACCTGCATACATTTTTTTCCTATCTCTCATGCATAACCCGGAATCGAACCAAGACGAAATTGAGTAGTGAAAAAAAAATTGAAGATGTTAATCGACCCTATTTTTTATTGAGAACAAATGTCTGTATAGGACTACATACATTAAGAGTGCTCTAAGAATCAGAAATTGGTGTTAAAGGGTGGCCTTCCTTTAAGGTACGAACATTTTACGTTTTTTTTAATCCAAAAGCAAATATGAAATTGTTTCCAAAACGGAAATTGTCATGGTCAAAATGGTAAAATTATTTTTCCATACACAGCATGCATATTTGTATGGAGCGTTTTCAGCTTTAACAGCAATTTCTGACTCTTAAAGCGCTCTAAATGTATGGTCTCTTGTACAGACATTTGTTGCCAATAAAAAATAGGATCGTTTGATATCTTAATTTTTTTTTTCTTCTCGACAATTTTAACCGGGATCTATTCCCGTTTATGGATGAGATAGGTATTGGAAAAAAATTGAATGCAGTTTTTAATAAATCTAAAATCGGAGCTATGGTTCCTAAGAACAGATTTCCCTATCTCCTATCTTATAGTTTTCGTTTTTTCCCTACTGACCCTACTGATTTGGACTGATCAACCTATATAAGTGAGTGGCAAAATCGGCGTATTTTAGGTAGGTACCAATAAAACCTAAAGTACATAATTATTTCATATGTTCCCTAAATGCATCTTAACCTGTGAATTAGGGCGATCGGTGTTAACTGGGACGAAACTATGAGGGTTTGAAAATGAGACGAAACGGTTCTAGAAAAGGTAGGTAGTGCCCCGCTTCATTTTGAGGGGCGAGAGCAGATTGCGTCTTTTTAGCCAAGTATTGTGGCTTAACGTACTTCTAGCAGAGGATTTCTACCATAATCTGAGTATGTTTTACCTACGTTAAAAAGACGTAGTATTTTCATGAAACGCCTTTTTAGCCTAGGATATTAATGTAAACTACCGAAATAAATCTTGGCTTGAAAGTAACTAAAGTACCTTCACGACTTTCTTGTGTAGTAATGTCGAAAAACGTCTTTTTTGCTAAGTAAAGTTTATAAATATTTTCGAAACATTATGGCGTTAAGGGCTAATTGTGACCTTTTAGTTAAATATTGATGGGTAACGTACTTTTAGTGGTGTAAACTATTAATACCTTTGTGATTAACGACCTTTTTGCAAAACCTATTTCAAAAACTATAAACCTTACAAATATGATTCCTATACAGATCGATAGAGTATTTTTTTTTACATACGATGGCATTAAAACCTAAAAATTGACCCCCTGAGGGTTAACGGCCTTTTAGTTAACGGACGGCAGCTGTTATATTGTACTGGGTGATATACAGGGTGTTTGGTAGAGCGATGTCAATATGAAACAGGCAAGTAGAGGAGGTCATTAGCTACCTGAATCAGGTACTATAACCTTAAATTTGGCTAAGGGCTATTTAATACCGAATTTTTTTCAATTTTGTAAAAAAAATGCGAAATTTGGCCTTCAAGCTAAAAAAAATAAATAAGTGTATGGTTTTATCGTAAAAAACTAATTTTATTGTAATTTTGAATGTTATGCTATTCAAATAAAATTAGTTTAGGCAGCAGATAACGACTTCAGAAAAAAATGAGAGCCCTAAAAGTTTCAGGAATGAGTACAAAAATCTTTCAACCTCAACTTTACACTGAAATAAAAAAATAAAAAAAAATACCAGAGTTCTTCCAATTTCCTGAAAACATCTACAGTTCATGACAATTCTAATGGTATGCCACATGCATACCAAATCTCTAGAAAACTCGAGTTTTTTGCTAATAACTTCTACCCGGCCGTGAATGTAACGATTTCAATTTTAGGGAAAATTTACTCGTTTGTTCAGAATGACTATTTACGCAATTGGAAAATGATGTCTAGCTCTAATTCACACTTCCTTTCTCTGTCTGTCATAGAGAGAGACTACCTGGATGTTATTAATAGGTACAGGAGTAGGTATTTATTCTGCTTTTAAGCTGGTTCGGTGATTTGTTCGACGAAGGCTAGTAGTAACTACGTTCTCCTGGTCGTGAGAATGTTCATTACTTGCGAATGTTCAAGTAAATAAGCACCTTTAGCGTCGCGTCGGCTACAATCAGATAAGAAGGGTAAAGTACCATTGCATCAGTCATGGATTACTGAGATTAGAACAAAGACTCCTAAATATCAATAACAACTTAATCCAGGTAGTCTTGGGGATCTTATTTTAAGACCACGCTTTTTTTCGTTTATGAAGGTCTTTTGTTCTAATCTCAGTAATCCATGACTGATGCAATGGTACTTTACCCTTCTTATCTGATTGTAGCCGACGCGACGCTAAAGGTGCTTATTTACTTGAACATTCGCAAGTAATGAACATTCTCACGACCAGGAGAACGTAGTTACTAGCCTTCGTCGAACAAATCACCGAACCAGCTTAAAAGCAGAATAAATACCTACTCCTGTACCTATTAATAACATCCAGGTAGTCTCTCTCTATGACAGAAAGAGAAAGGAAGTGTGAATAAGAACTAGACATCATTTTCCAATTGCGTAAATAGTCATTCTGAACAAACGAGTAAATTTTCCCTAAAATCGAAATCGTTACATTCACGGCCGGGTGGAAGTTATTAGCAAAAAACTCGAATTTTCTAGAGATTTGGTATGCATGTGGCATACTATTAGAATTGTCATGAACTGTAGATGTTTTCAGGAAATTGGAAGAACTCTGGTGTTTTTTTTTATTTTTTTATTTCAGTGTAAAGTTGAGGTTGAAAGATTTTTGTACTCATTCCTGAAACTTTAAGGGCTCTCATTTTTTTCTGAAGTCGTTATCTGCTGCCTAAACTAGTTTTATTTGAATAGCATAACATTCAAAATTACAATAAAATTAGTTTTTTACGATAAAACCATACACTTATTTATTTTTTTTAGCTTGAAGGCCAATTTCGCATTTTTTTTACAAAATTGAAAAAAATCGGTGTTAAATAGCCCTTAGCCAAATTTAAGGTTATAGTACCTGATTCAGGTAGCTAATGACCTCCTCTACTCGCCTGTTTCATATTGACATCGCTCTACCGAACACCCTGTATATTATACTGGTTGGCAAAGTTGCAAGCTGCAGCATACTCATATGACGCTTTGCCAACTATTTAGTTAAATGTATACCTATTGGGCATATTTATACGCGATAAGATAAAGCCTCATGTTCTTGCGAAAATGTTGAAAGCCTAATGTTGGTAGATAATGATTGATTTAGGAATGACAGTTTCCAAACAATTAATGTTTCTTCGAACGGGTTGGAGTTGGAAGTAGTCACAGAGTAAATTAAAATTGGCTTGGAAGAAAATCACAGTTAATCAAAAAGAGACATAATAACAAATATCTCCATATGTCTCTTTTTTTTAAAACAGCGGTGCTACAGCATTTATTTATTCTATTTCCCAACTTGTATAGCAATGAATTGGCCCACATCAAGTGGAACGCCAAGGAGGGCTTGAACACTATACATAAAATTTCTTAAATTTGAAGGGAATTCCCTGGCAGATAACCCACATTCGACAAGAATAATCAAATTCTGGGATCCGAACTCAGACTTGATAACTGTAGGGACAGGATTACTAGCAACTACGATCAAACCACACCATAAAAACTAGATCAATAGACTCAAATCGATGTCTTAATTGACGTATCAGTAACATAACACTTTGTCCCACCAGGTAATGTATTCGTGATAGCAGCCATCCTGTTGGAGCGGCACCTCCGAAGCGCGGCGAACCAGCTCATCCTCTCCCTGGCCGTGGCCGACCTGCTGGTGGCCTGTCTGGTGATGCCTCTGGGCGCCGTGTATGAAGTGGCGCAGCGTTGGACCCTGGGCCCCGAGCTGTGCGATATGTGGACATCTGGGGATGTCCTATGCTGCACCGCCTCCATATTACATCTTGTCGCTATCGCACTCGATAGGTAAGCATTTATTTTTAGTGTGTAGGTATACGACAAAATTTTCTTTTCTGGTTCCAAGTTTCAGACTCGATTTGATCGTTCTCTACCTAAGGTAAAAAAAAATATAAACAGTGTAAGTACACCGGAATAAATAAATATTTTCGAAATCTCCAAATTCACTATTATTTTCATAACACTGAAGCTGAAATTTCGTTCTCGGCGTTTCTCTTCGGTGAAAATCAATTTTGGGTCGGACACAACTTACTTTAGATACTTACCTACTGTAATTTAGATACCACACCATGTGTCGCCACCCGCATTAGGGTAAGCATCCGATAGCGTTAGCGCCCTTATATTTGAGAAATAGGTGATCTAATAAGTATGGTAGACGCAACCAAGATAGGCTTTTGGAATCGCGTGAATCGCGTGACTAATCCATATAGGTATCGCATTATCAAAGTCAACAGCGCATCCGCGCCCTAGCCTTTATTAGACTGATTATTACATCGCAAATAACATTTTACCTCTTGATGTCAAACAACGATTAGTAATTTAATAACCCTAATAGGCATTTATAGTACTTATGTAAGGAATGAATGATGCTCCAGGCAGTTTGTAATCGTGTTTTCTTTGTTCAAAGGTATTGGGCTGTGACAAATATAGACTACATCCATGCACGAACGGCTCGGCGGGTGGGTGGCATGATTGCGTGCGTGTGGATCGTGAGCTTCCTGGTCTGCATCGCGCCGCTGCTGGGCTGGAAGGATCCCGACTGGAACCGACGGGTGTCGGAAGACCTACGCTGCGTCGTCAGTCAAGACGTCGGCTACCAAATATTCGCCACAGCCTCATCGTTCTACGTGCCAGTATTAGTTATTTTAATACTGTATTGGCGGATATATCAAACCGCTAGAAAGAGAATACGCAGACGGCGAGGGGCCACAGCCCGCGGCGGCGTAGGACCTCCTCCTGTGCCGGCGGGCGGCGCGCTCGTCGCGGCCGGTGGCAGCGGCGGGATTGCAGCCGCCGTCGTCGCCGTCATAGGACGGCCTTTGCCCACTATTTCCGAAACCACAACCACCGGTTTCACTAACGTATCGTCAAATAACACGAGCCCCGAAAAGCAGTCATGCGCCAATGGGCTCGAGCAAGACCCACCGACGACAGGCTACGGTGCCGTCGCCGCCGCCTATTACCCGACATTGGTGCGCCGCAAGCCCAAAGAGGCTGCAGACTCAAAACGAGAGAGGAAAGCGGCAAAAACTCTCGCGATAATAACCGGTGCGTTCGTGGCGTGCTGGCTGCCGTTTTTCGTGCTAGCGATCCTGATGCCGACGTGCGGCGACTGTGAGGTGAGCCCGGTGCTGACGTCGCTTTCCCTGTGGCTGGGCTACTTCAACTCGACGCTCAACCCGGTCATCTACACGGTGTTCAGCCCGGAGTTCCGGCACGCGTTCCAGCGGCTGCTGTGCGGGCGCCGCGCGCGCCGCCGCCGCGCCCCCCCGTAGGCCCCCTCCTCCGCTCTTATCCCCCTCGACTGACCTCGTCCAGTTCGACACACGTTATGTTACCTTGTTACATTTTCAGAGATATATTTACACCCCTTTATTTTTTGTACGTGATGAATGTGAATACGAATAGCTGTCTAGTAAATGAATTTAAACTATCTTAATAATGTTTTGTTATTGCGCATGGACTAATAATATTATTTCATGGTGTGTCATAATAGTTTTACCCTTGATTATCAATTAGTACAACAGTACAATAGGCAAAATGGAAAACGACAGAAAAACGTAGCATCTACTAAACAGTGTCTAAAATACCTGGAATCTCTAAAATTAAGTAGGTACAAACACATGAAAATGACTATTTATTTACAAATTGTAATGCTTTTGGGGTTAACAGCTTATTTATAAACGATCAAAGTTCCTGATACGAATAAAAACATTTACGTTGTTAATGCACACTCATCACAACTCACACACTTTTTTTAATAAAAATCAAGTAGAAATGTTATATAGTTTCACAATATAGCAAAAAAACTTTTAACAATTAAACATTTGAGAAGGGGTAATGCCAATGGTTCACGTACTTTAATACGCGAATGTTTTCGACGCATTTGGCAAACACACAGAGTAGGCATTTGGAATGGGCCAGAAAGGAATGCCTTTGCGAATCGTTTCACACGTCCTTAGAATCAACATTTATTTCTCAAAGCACTCGGCCTATGGCCCGATATTCTTTACAAAGTCAACATTTTACGTTTTGGCCGTAAACGTTCACGCAGACATTAAACGATGAAACGTCCATATTTTTAACGTGCCATTAGGTTTCTACTCGTCCTTTATAGGTCTGCTGTAAATAGGAACGATTTTATTATTATTACTCGAGAGATACGTTTGCCTTTTACCAAATATTGCGGAATAAAGGATACTTTTCTATTAAACACTTTTATTGCGAAAATACTTTTGCATGGATCCTTCAGATGGTATCGGACGTTTTGTGCTGCCAAGAATTCTCGGTTCTTATTTACTTCAGGCAGAGATAACAAACACATTGTTTCCAAACAAAGTGGCACCCTCCTCTAAGGGAGTTCAACTACGAACACCTACCTACTTACGTTGGTTCATATTTGCTTATATAAAATCAGATTTGTCGGTTCCGTGAATAATATACCTATATTTCATTGTATTATATACTACAGTATTGTAAGAACAAGAGTGTAAATGACAACGTAAAGGGATATAAAATTGCCGCAAAATTAATTTGCTTACAAATAGCATATCAGACAAAGCCTCTAACTTTGCGGAAATTATTGATTTACGTAATTAAAATATTAATTGCAGCACGTCTAATTGAATAGCTATTATAGCTCCCATGCTAAAAACTTATTTTATTAAACTACGTTACTAACGTTCACGATTCTCGGCACCTCTAATTTATGTAAACGAAACATTGCTGATTTGGCACTCTTGTTCTTAAAGAGTAAGTAGAACTAAAAAAGGAGTAAGTAGTTTATGTGAACAGGAATTTACACTAACTGTAGACGTGTGAGCTTAATGGAGGCCCTCCTAAAACGGATACATACACTCAACCCATCGACAAGACTAAACAAAAACAATCATGATGTATAACGTACATTCCGCGGATATTTTCTTTCTTTTAAGGCTATATATATCTTTCTTATGTTAGATGCAATAGTAGAGTAGGGATGTAAATATAGAGTCTACTGATTATTGTGAATAAGAAAACCTCAAATAAAGAATAGTGAGATCGGTTGCAATTGGATTTAAAATAGCAAATATACCATATTTCTTCACTGAACGTGACTGAACATAGGGCATTCCGTATAGATATGTATACTCAGCCAAAAAATGTGTCTACCAGTACCAGTTACCAGTACCGTTTTCGACTTTATTTTATGAACATTAAGGTCTAAAATTGGTAGATCACTTTCTTGGCTTACTGTACAAAGTATGGACAATTAATTTTCCGGCAGCACTCTACGATCAAAGACAAGGCAACACAGCGAGAATCACAACATCGCTGTCTCTGGGGAGCGTCGAACCCCGGAATGAATAGCTGGAGATTGTAAGTATTCTTTTAATCTAATAGGTACTAGTTGTTTGTTATTTTTTGTATATAATCCGGTCATATTTCATTTTTATTACTCCATTGTGTAGATACTAATTTATTATCATATTTGAGATACATTCCAATCTTGCTTGATATCATAGATGAAACAAAACAACTTTTATCCGGACAATGCGTACTTCTAATTTAATAGACACAAAAATATCTATATTGGAAATATTCTTTATATGGCTAGTAAATCTGAGATATTTTTGCGATCGCCTCGAGTAGTGGTTTGTGTTAAAAGCGCTGAGACGCCTTTTCTCCCGTTGCGTTTTCTGTTGGCTCTTCGCCAGATTTTTCTGAACGACTTAAGTTTACGTACTAATTGGAAATTTCAGGAAGTTTTAATGTCAGTTTATGTTATGAACTTTGCTACTTAACAATTAAAAAGTACTAAACTTATACCGGTAAAATAACTATGAACTGTATAAATTAGCTTGAACATTATTACGTCTTTGTAGATTCTAATAAGTGCTCAACACTTTTGGAGCCATAACACACAGTCAAAGGGAAGATACCTATGAAAAGTAGTGCCAGCCAGAACTTGCATAACCCTTCAGGAAATGCATTGTTACCGAAATACACAAATAAATCTCGATCGAAGGCGTGAGCTGAGCCTAGTGGTTATAAATCAGTTTTGCGCAACCCTCGCGTGACATGACAGGCTTGTAGATCGCATTCTGGCGCAAATCTAATAAAGAGTTGATACCGCCGCGCTCAAACCGTGGTGCCGGATTATCACTACGCAATTTCGTGAAAACGCCTGCCGTGTTCTGGAAAATAATGCGTGTAAGACAGTGATAAATCACAGTTTAAGACCTTGCAATATTTTTTCAAATGGCTGAAATATGAGTTTTTTACGTTTTCATCCGCCTTTTTGAAAAACTTTGATAGTCTGAGTCGACACAATCATTCTTTATAATTATTGAGTTATGCTCACAAAATGCGATGCAATACTATGCTGTGGGTAATAACAGAAATCCGGACAAACGGACATCCAAACATCCGGACATACAAAAGATGTTTTGGCCAAGCTGAAACGGAGACGTTTTGCTCGGTCGGTCAATCCTCCTCTCCTCGGGTAAATATTTCTCACAAATTAAAGCGAATCTGACCTGTATGCCAACTTAATGAACAATACCGCCGTCGCCTTCTCTGCGATAATAACCCTCGATACTTGCCTAAAGAAATATTTTGTACAATATTAGAACATTCGTACATTAAGGGTTGTGGTTTGCGGGAGTGTTGTAATGGAGAAAAGCCCACTTTCAGTTATTCAGGGGCAAACTAGACGTAGCACTATACCTATACATATATCTTTGTGCACTGTTTTTCACTTTGAACAATGTCATATCTAATTTGGTCCATCAGTGTATCCCGTTCTGATATTTATTTTGGAACACAATGTTTCAAAATATTTTTAATAGGTATGGTTAAATTAACAAGGTTTTTTAGTTCTGATTAAGTAATAACTATATCAGTAATATAATATACATAAATAGGATGTACTATGGCCATTCGAAGGATATTTATGTAATGTCCGTATACTGACTTGTTATATTCGATCTGCATTAAGTGACTTTCTTGGCTCAATAAAGCAAAATTTGATTCCAGAAGAAGATGGCGTGCTCACGCTTGTTATTTCCACATTCAAACAGAGCACATTGATAAAGCGAGAATATCATTTGAATATCTGTAACATTTCCTAGGTGCTATCATGAATTGAATTCCTGACTGACGCACCATGCCTTTTTGCTATTAAATTAGGCCTAGTCTGATAGTTACGCGCACCGCCCCTCCTTTTTAACCGACTTCAAAAAAAGGAGGGGGTTCTCAGTTCGGTTGTATGTTTCTTTTTTTTTTTTATTTTTTAATGTTTGTTACCTCAGAACTCCGTCATTTATGAGTCGATTTGGAAAATTCTTTTTAGGTTTATGAATAGACATCTCAAGGTTGGTCCCATAAAATTTTGGTGAAGATCAGATGACGAGATCCATGAGAAATCGAAGGAATTCCTGAAATTTTATAGGCACTTATAATATTTTTCATATATTTTATAAAACTATTTAAGTATTTGCATATGGTAGTCATCATCTTCCAATGCTGAGCTGATGATGGAAGGTAACAACTCCTCAACGGTTAGGAGTTAGGAGATAATTCAAACGAGATGCATGCCTTCAAGACCTCCCTGATCAACCTGCCATAAGTATTTTATATGAATCACAAAAAAGCAAAAAAAAAAAAAAATTTAACAAAAACTAGAACCGACTTCAGTAAAACTAAAAAGCCAAAAATAACCCGTTCAAGTACAGATTACATTTGACTCACCCTTTGAAGTCGGGGCCAAACCTCACGTAAACTATAATATATAAATATAATAACTGAGTGGTTTGGGATCGACTTCAAAGGGTGAGTCAAATGTAATCTGTACTTGAACGGGTTATTTTTGGCTTTTTAGTTTTACTGAAGTCGGTTCTATTTTTTGTTAAAATTTTTTTTAGGGTTCCGTAGTCAACTAGGAACCCTTATAGTTTCACCATGTCCACGTCCGTCTCTCCGTCTGTCCGCACGCGGCTTAGCTCCGTGATCATAAGTGCTAGAAAGCTGAAATTTGCTATGAGTATGTGTATGTATCACGCCGACAAAAAAAATATATACTAATATTATAAATGCGAAAGTGTGTCTGCCTGTCTGTTACCTCTTCACGCTTAAACCGCTGAATCGATGTTGATGAAAATTGGCATGGAGATAGTTTAAGATCCGAGGAAGTACATAGGATAGTTTCCATCCTGGAAATTATCCCTAAAAAGATTGAAAAGTGAGTAAGTAATTCATGATGACATTGATGACCCTGTAGGAAATGTAATGATTAGACCAAAAGCACAATTGCTCTTACATTTGCTTAGGCGCTTTTAATAATCCCTTTTATTTATTAAGGTGATTAGGTGGATATCTATCGTTTTGTATGAGGTTGCTTCCATACTTCCAAGTTCCACGCGGACGTTGCCGCGCGGTGTTCTTATACTTCGAACGTTACACGTATAAGTTAAGTGCCATACAGCTATACTGCATTAAAACATTTCGCTCAACCTGGCGCGTATAATCGAGAACTTCCAAAAGGTAATAAGTAATTACAGTTACTTTGGCGTATACGACCTTTTTATAGAGCTTGAAATCTTTCTCGTAATTTATATTTTATTCTATTGTCTATTGTGAAGGATGGGCAACTACGGAACCCTACACTGAGCGTGCCCCGACATGCTCTTGGCCGGTTTTCTTACCTGAATGAACTGTACCAGTGAGTTGGACTTAGAGTGTGTTGTGGGAGTATAACCCGCTAATGGGATTATCTCCGCGCGACAGGAGTGATACACCACTCATCGATAGAGTTAACACGTAGCATCAATGATTATATTACCGGTAAACGGGGTTACATAATCTGACAGCTTAGTAATCCGATAAAATGCCAACGTGTACGAGAGTGCTATGAAATAAGCTCCAAATGGTTCGCATGTCTTACTACGATAATGGATTGTTGTTCTAAAAATCGCTAGGCATTTGAGACTTGTGAATCTTGGAAGCATTACGAATAGGGTAAGTACGTACCCAAGCAGCACATTAGTGAATTTTGCAGCTTATCTTATAGCTTTAAGTTCTAAATGAGTGCTTTAACAGTGTTTGATACAACTTATAGCTTTAAACACCACTCAAAACTGTATATGAGTTCATCCTATCACTTGTAGTTGCATAGGAACGTTTTTTGTTTCTACTTTATTACTTATGGTGGGATAAAGTCGATTTTGCTACTTAAAGTTGCATGCAGGTTCAAATTGTCACTCAATAAGAAGCAATAGTGCTATATAAGGCCTTAAAATCACTTATAAGCAACTTTTACATATAAGTGGGAACATACCCTTATTTGGAACTAAAAGTTCCAAATGACTAGTACAATAGCGAATTATATCACCAATAGTGGCTAAAGGGATAATTTTACGGCTCTTTTGGAACCAAAAAATATTGCAACTTTAAGGCCTAAGAAGTACCTTATTGCCACTCCAACGCATAAATAGGTGTCAGTAGGAGGTTCTTGGAACCAAAAGCAGTTATTTTCACTTATTTCGAACCACTAACGAACTAAAAGTTCTATTATTGTTCCTATTTGCGCCTTGTCAAAATATATTTAATAGTCTTGCTTGTTTAATAGTCTACAAAAGAGCAAATAATTACTATTGGTAATATCATTCACTGCTTTGCCACTCGCAAGATACAAATAAGTGATTATTAGACTTGATAGTTCCAAATAAGGAACAAATAAGTGAAAATAAACACTGTAGGATCTTTTTTAGGGTTCCGTAGTCAACTAGGAACCCTTATAGTTTCGCCATGTCCGTCTGTCCGTCTGTCCGTCCGCGGCTTAGCTCCGTGATCATAAGTGCTAGAAAGCTGAAGTTTGGTATGTGTATGTATCACGCCGACATAACGGTAAATAAAAACTAAAAAAATAACTTTTTTTCGGGTACCTCCCATACACCTAAAGTGGGGGTGATTTTTTTTTTCGTTCTAACACTAGCGTGTGGGGTGTCGTTGAATAGGTCTTTTAAAAACAATAGGGGCCTTCAAAGATCATTTTTTGATAAAGTCAGCAGTTTTGTAAATATTCGCTCGGTAAATCCAAAAAATAGTGTCCCCCCCCTCTAACTTCTCAACCACGGGTCAAAAAATTATGGAAAAATTCATGAAAATAAGGCCCTATTAGTAATTTCAATGAAAACTATATTGAATAAAATCGGTCGAGCCGTTTTTGAGTTATCGCAAAAATTCATAATTTTCTTTTAAATGACGTAAGTGCCCCGCGGTGTTCTTATACTTCGAACGTTACACATATTAGTTAAGTGCCATACTGCATTAAAACATTTCGCTCAATCTGGTGCGTATAATCGATAACTTCTAGAAGGTAATAAGTAAATACAGTTACTTTGGCGTTTACGACCTCTTATAGAGCTTGAAATCTTTCTCGTAATTTAAATTCGATTTTATTGTCTGTTGTGAAGGATGGCCAACTACGGAACCCTACACTGAGCGTGGCCCGACATGCTCTTGGACGGTTTTTGTTTCGCCATGTTTACAAATGGAAGCCTATGAAAATTGATTATTTTAACCAGAATTTTATCACTGACGCATAATCACAGACTTTTGATAGTTGTGACGATGTTACTTTAACATTGTACGTAACCTACAATCATTAGGTCAGGTTTTTAACAGTTTTATTTCTTATCAGTATCTATTCCTTATTTAATTTAGCACTCTCTTTTTTAATATTCCTGATCAAATGAAGGGCGCGTCGAAATTTACAAAGAAAACATACTATAGTTTCACAGTAAAAAAAAATTCGCAAGAATTTCGTGCTTATTTCGATGCTTGTATAACGTAAAGTTTTAATCACTCATCAAACAGACATATAAATCCAAAATGAATATGGCAGATCACGTATTACTTCAATTTGACAGTTGCCTCGCCACTCAAAGATAATTTTGGCGACTCATTTATCACTCATTGACCGAACTGAAATGTTTTCATTCGTTCGCTGCGCATAACTTTTACCCTTAGTTCTAATTGCCACTTAAGGTTATTGTGAGATCTCTTATGGACGCATAACTTTCACTCATAGTTCTAATTTCCACTTAAGGTTATTGTGAGATCTCTTATGGATTCTATTTAGCACCAAAAATAGGCTGCAATTTTTCTCCTTTTGGTTCTATACTGGTGGCATAAGGGTTCTTGCCACCTATATAGCACTTAGTCATGGTGGTAAATTTCACTTAAGCATCTAATTAGATATGATATACGAGCTATTTAGACCCAATTGTGCTACTTGGGTAGAGTTTATTAAAAACCATTGAATTTTTTTTTCCGTTAGCCCCTAAAAATGGATGCAGCTATAAACAAAACTTATGGTTATCCAAAACATTTTTACATTTTCTACTTGACTGTTTGCAATTTTGCTGGGTGAAGGGCTCGGAAACGATTTTGACATTGACAACTGTCAAATATCAACTTTCAATTTTTTATTGGGATTTAAAGGCACGAGCCATTCAGCCAATAAAATAGCAGTGTCATATTGAAAAATCCCTATCGGGATATTTTATAATTTTACGACCTATGGCAATTCAGGAATAATTTCTGGGAACAGGGCTCTTAGACTGCAAGAAACAATTAAATTGTGAAAACATGACACATGTCAAACAATTCATATTTAATTTTTCGACTTTCACTTGTCCTTTCCGTTTTGTAGTACAAGTCAATAGTGACGTCATCACAAAATACTTACTAGGTATAATGAGAAAAACAAATAAACTGATCAAATTGGCAAACGGATCTTTTATTTTAAAATTTGCCTTAGTTTACAAGTTTAATAAATAAATGGTTTTTTTCGGTACCTTCATCAAAATTAGATAGCTTTTAAACACTGAGCTGGGGGATATTTAACCGCAGAACTGTTTGAATAAAACTTAAGAGGAAATCGCTGATGGGCAAGCGTGGCGTGGAGAACCTTATGGACTAGGTGGAACAACGATCTAGAGGGGGGCTGGCAAGAGCTGAATCAGGATGAGACTGGCTCGCACTACTTTACGTCTACGCTGTTGACTACGTTACTGGTTTATGATGATTATACTGAACTTTTATGCGTGAGTAAATTATCCATATCATAGGGTAATCTATATTTTCTTTAAGACTTTTATAATAGACGCTGACACGCTCTTGTGCAATTTACTCGTCTACACATAAACTAAGTAAAACTTTTAAAAACTTATGACGGACTTTAACACTAATCAAGTGAGTTTCATGGAAAATAGCACACCAACTACAACAGTAAAACCCAATTATTGATCCAATCACCCAACTGTGGTACAAAACATAAATATTCTATCAGTGATTTTATACGTTTTCATTTTTGTTTAATTAAGTTGTTAGTCTTAGAGTTTATCTATAAGAATTGTTGTTATATACTCGTATACATGAGTAATCATAGTTGTGTGGAATGGACTATATTTATCTAACTACAGTCAAGTCCACAGAGCTATGGTCCAAATTAACTTGAAAATTACTCAATTCCGTTGTGCTGAGGGTACGCGAGTATTCCGCAAATACTAACATGGAAATCCAAACAAGAACAAATCCACCAGAAATCTTCTACACCCAACACAATACCTACCGGCGACCAGCAACAAGTAGTGATCATGAATCATGACTTTCGTGACAGACGTTTCGCCGCGTCAATAATTTAACCCTCTTTAATCATGACATTGTGGTCACCCCTACCCGTATCCAGGGAAATGATTACTGTGAGAAACTGCTCATAACAAATAACATTGGTACGAGTAAACTGTTTAAATCACGCTTAAACAAATAACATCGCGGAATAATGTTGATTACTGAAAACGAAAATGTTCACAGTCTACAACTGCCAACAGCACTACAGTTGGTGACCGCCGCCTGCAACAAGTAGTGATGGATGGATTGCCGAATCAATAATTTAGCTCTCGTTAATCATTGCGCCGGACACCAGTGCCCGCAATCCGGTAAATGGTTACCATAACAAATTGGCTGAATTACGTTGGTGTTAATAGTAGTTTTCTTAAAAATGCCATGTAATGTTGCTATACCATCGCTAGAAAGACTACAGTAAGTGGAAAATACCGAAAACTTTTTTACAATGCATGTGCTCGAAAAGAGCGTATTCTAGGCATTCAAACTGTGCGGAAAGTACTACTTTTCCGCACTAGTACTTTTTACTTTTCAATTTTTTTTTAATTTATAGCCGTATCTGACAGCCTGACACAAAGAGGTTTTATTATTTACAAAAAGTTTGATAAGTAAGTCAAATACCGATTATTATCACGTATAAAAGTACAATAAAACCAAGGTTTAGTTACATATACTTTTAATTTTATGTTGTTTTTTCTCTAATAAATAAAACCAATATTTCATTAATTAATTCATTTAACACGTCATTAATTACATGAGATATAAAATTTGATTAATAAACGAACTTTAAATCGTTATTCATTAAATAAATTTGGCTGAATGTACACGCGCTTGTGCCATTTTGACATAAGACGAATATTAAAAAAATACTTTTGCACATGCGCAGTAGTAGATTATGTCGAGCGCGGTTTCCAAATAACTCCGCCATTTTTTATCGATGTCTAGTTTATTTTGAAGTTGTTTTGTGCAAATCTGCTGAAATAATAGCGAGATAAAGGGACGAATCATGAATTTAAACCCGTAAAATGTTATTGAAGAAGTAAAAAATGTGAACGACGGATTCTTGTTGGATAAATCAAATCAAAATACTTTTTTCCAATGCATATTTTTAGGTAATTGATTTGTGTTGTATTACTGTTTGTCTGTAACCTTTGATCCTGCACCGACAACATATTTCTGTTTGACCCAGTGGTTGACTGGTAGAGAATGCCTAAAGGCCTTAAGTCCGCCATTTGTACTTTTACTTATGTATTTTGTGCAATAAAGTTTAAATAAATAAATAAATAAATAAACAGTCTTTGTGAGTATTAAAGTATTTTATATTTTCTCGTATATGCATAGTAAAGTTTTGTACGGAACTCGTGTGTAAGATGATTACCGACTCGTGTTTGTTTAATCACTCGCTCGTACCTCGCTCGTGACTAAAAATCACACTCGTCTGAAATCACCTACCTTCCACACTTGTATCGTAAATAACTATAGAAGTGTCCAGTAAACAGCGAGATTTTTGGAATCAATATTTATCCAGTAAGTAAGCATGTAATAGTACATTACGGCAGAGACCAGTAAGTAAGCCATACTGGCCGAGTAGGAATTAGACGGACCGAGCCGTAGGCGAGGTCCGGATATAATACGAGGCCAGGATGGCTCTTACGGTCGAAGCAAGTATAGTGTTTTTCTCAAAAATTTAATAAGAAAATTAGATTACAATTATATTTTGTAGGTGACATTCATATTCGGTCATTTTCTAAATGTCAGTAGTTTAACAATGGAAAATAAATTAAAAATATACATACTAAAACTTAAAATTAAAAAGAATCCCCCAGTACTGAAGCCGTCTGAGGCATCGTCCCCAGCACGCTCGCCGCGTTTCCCCTTTGAATGGCGAGGCTCAGTCTTTGAGCGAAAAAGGAGCCCGCTCTGATATTACCCGATACTCCGATTAATTTTTGTGAAATTTCTTTTACAATTTTCTTTGCATCCGAAGACCACGGGCCAAATGTTTCCACCGCCAGTGCCGCAAATTCGTAATTTTTATTTAAGAAGGCATATTTGCGGCGCTTGATGATTTGGGCATCTTCTGCGGCCATCCCCGGTTTTCTGGCGGAACGTTGGACATGGGACGGGGCTAGAGTGTCCATTTTCTAATGAATATTTTTGTTATATCCCATTTTTAGGGTTCCGTACCCAAAGGGTAAAAACGGGACCCTATTACTGAGACTTCGCTGTCCGTCCGTCCGTCCGTCCGTCCGTCCGTCTGTCACCAGGCTGTATCTCAAGAACGGTGATAGCTAGACACTTGAAATTTTCACAGATGATGTATTTCTGTTGCCGCTATAACAACAAATACTAAAAAAGAAATAAAATAAATATTTAAGGGGGGCTCCCATACAACAAACTTGTTATACCTATATATACATATATATAGGTACGGAACCCTTCATGCGCGAGTCGGACTCGCACTTGCCCAATTTTTATTATTACACATTGTGACATTCGTCGTCGCAGGCACCATTAACTCCCATGATAACAACCTATAACAAAAATAATTATGAGTTTATAATTGGATAAAAGATATAGTTATATCGTTATCAAATAGTGGCAGCATTTATTTACCTTCATCGCCAAAATGTTTATCATCTAGAGCTTGATTTAAGAACTTTTCTATATTTTGCTGCTGACTATTTGCGATTTCTTTCCTTTGTAGCCATCCGATTGTCTCAGAAAGATTGTTGAAATATTCTGACCTTATCACACTAAAAAGTAGCGACAAGGTTAGTGCGGAAAGTTTGTATGCTGCGTTTAGTTCATGATTGTGCTGTGTAAAATGATAATGATATTTCGGAATTACTTTTTTGTATCCTTTAGAAAAATCCTTTGAGTTCAAATTAAAAGTAAGCTTATGATATGAACATTAGTTAGAAAATATAACAATAATTAAATTTTATCTTTAAAACTTAGATTTGTAAGACTGTGCAAATAAGTCAGTACAAATAATTAAACGCAGCATTTATATAAAAAAAGCAAATAAATTTAGGCGGAATTTGAATCAAAAGACAATTATTTCAAATTTGTTTGTGTAATCTAATTACGAGTACATACATCACGGCACTCCTCCACGCTTAAAAGAGGAGGCAGAATTCGTACTTCCGCCTAAATCCAAGGAAAGATATTTAAAAAAATGTAAGAGATTATATGGAAGGAAGAAAATCAAGTTAATAATTGGCCAGATAATGTGTTTCTGGCTTATTTCAACCATCCTTTGAGACAATCGGATGGCTAAAAAGGAAAGAAATCACAAATATTTAGCAGCCAAAATATAGAAAAGTTCTTAATCAAGCTCCAGATGATAAATATTTGGCAATAAAAATAAAATGCTGCCACTATTTTTTGATAACGATATATATACAATTTTTTTATCAAAGTATAAACACTATAAACTCATAATTATTTTATTTTTGTTATAGGTTGTTATCAGGGGTGTTAATGGTGCCTGCGACGACGAATATTATCACAATGTGTCCCCGGGAAATAATAAAAATATCCATTAGCAAATGGCCGAACATGAATGTCACCTTTAATATTTCTTAAATACAAAGTATATTTTTATCTTATTTTTTTGTTTGATTTTTGAGAAAAGCACTATACTTGCTTCGACCGTAAGAGCCATCCTGGCCTTGTATTATAGCCGGACCTCGCCTACGGCTCGGTCCGTCTAATTCATACTCGGCCAGTATGGCTTACTTACTGGTCTCTGCCGTAATGTACTATTACACAAATTTAATAAGGTCGTACGCTGAAAACAACAATTTAATGCTGATAGATTATGCATGTATTATACATATATAAACCTTCCGATTGAATCACTCTATCTATTAAAAAAATCGCATCAAAATCCATTGCGTAGTTTTAAAGATCTAAGTATACATAGGGACAGACAGACAGACAGCAGGAAGCTAGTTTGTTTTATACTATGTAGTGATAGCGTTTTCTGGAAATCATATATAGATAATACATATTAAGTACGCATTCCATAAATTTTAATGAATTCAAAGATCTCTGTACTGTCCACAGTGCTAGTGATCCTTGTCCAAAGAGCGTGGCTACAATCGGTTTGCGACCGCGGCATCCAGATGTGTAAGGAATATACACCATCGCCAAAGAAACGGCTAGAATTTTTGATGCGTCGTAAATTACTTACTATTTTTCGATTTACTTAAATTACCTTATTAAAATTTACACATAGTGTAAAACTACAGCTGGTGACCGCCGCCTGCAACAAGTCGTGACGGATGTACCGCCGTGTCTATAAATTAACCCTCGTTATTCGTTAATTATGGTGCCGGACACCAGCGCCCGCAATCCGATGAATGATTGCCTTCACAAACTGACGGACATTCATTCATGTTTAATGATATTGGTGTTTTGTGGTAAACCAAATCAAATTGGGATGCATTGCATAAATGAATACTGGTCAGAATGATCATTACGTTATGTGTGGGTAATTTTAATTATTGGTATGAGGTATATTCATAGTCATACTCATCTATACATATAAACGGAATCTGACTGACTGACTGACGGACTCACTGAAATGTTTTGCAATTTTACATGTTGTAATTCGATTATGAAATTAAATTAGAATCTTAAATTGATACATTGTCAAGTATAGTTTTTATAATAGTTAAATTCCATTCTGTTCTTTCGTAAAGGGAAACAGACGAGAACGTTAGCTCGATTTGTATGGAAAAATTAGCTGTGGTATTTTCTTTTTGCGTCCATTCATCAGTGTTCCTCATTAAATCTGACAAACAGAACGATAATTATTTTCATTCACAATATTATCCGCCAATAACAGACGGGAAAGTATCGCAGATACCTCAACACAAAAGAGGGGAGAAAACCTACCGTGAAATATGCCAACTTTGCCTCCACAGGGAACTTTGCCCAAAACGCTACTTAAAAAAAGAAACGTTACTGTAGACAATTTCAAGATGATTATGGCAACACTACTATTTTTAGTGGAAAATAGATCATATCTGTGGTATCACTGGGAATCACATTTGCGCGCAACTTCATTCCGTAACGTGTTGGAACTAGTCGAATAAGGTGCGTGATTTGGCGGGCCAATTCTTGGTGAAGTTCTCGTGTATTTTTTACAGAATGGGGAAGCCTCAGGTGAATGTATGTTATTGCTTGTTATAAAATAAGAACTGAGATCATTTTTATTGTAGTTTCAACTAAAATTACTTATTAAAGCCGGAGTTATGATGGTGGGCAAAGTTATCCAGTAACTTGCTAACCTATGAATGCCAACATTGCCCAGATTAAAAAAAGGGTTAGGGTTGTCACCTTGTCGTAATTTTACCTGACTGCGTAAATAAAGGAGGGTTATGTATTTAAGGTAAGGTAAATTCTATTTTTATTAAGCCGTTGTACTTTTAGCATTAGCTGCATGTCATGTCATGTCATGTCCATAAAACAAAAAACATAGAATATTCAATTATGTCAATTTTTATTTAGATTATTCTAACGTGAAGTAAAAAAATAACCGCCTAACTATTAGTATCGAATATTAAGCATACATTTTTCATTTTGATAATGTATTGGTAAAGATGGTTTACTCAACCAAAAGTGACAACCCTAACAATTTCAAACTGCTTGATTCGGCTTGTATGGAGAAAAACAAAATACCTATGTAACATTGCCCATCCATATTGCACACGTGTTTGTACAGTTAAGACCAAGATATTAAGTAGAACGCCATTATTACCCCAGATTTTATACTGATCCTTATCTTAGCGTTGTAGGGGCTATAGTTACGAAAATAATCGATTTGGGCAATGTTTGCAAAAGTTTAGATAACTTTACCCGAGGTGAAAATTGATAAAAAAGTGGTAAAACAATTTAAAAACCTTAAACCTACACTAACCTAACTCTAGCCAAGGTCTGTCATAAAAAAATAGGTAAAATGTAGATTTAAAAATTGTTTCTCGTAATAAACGCATGCATATGAATACGATGGATGCGTTAGACAAAAAAAACTTTATCCCGTCATAGAAAAAATGAGAGAAATTCGGGTTTTTACGAAAAAAGCGGGCAAAGTTGGCATGTTTCACGGTATATGAAATCGAATGTGTCATCATTAACGCTACACTTCTACGCTTCTTTGTATTTGTGTACAATATGTTTATTACTAGTAGCTTTGTGAGTTAATGTAGATCTAGCGAGAGTCGCAAGTTTGGTTTGAAAAGATTTTCTACCCCCTTATCTCCGCAATAAAAAAAAAATGTAAAAGTCATCAAGTTAAATGATTTTTTTCATGACAGTTCCAATAAATTATTACGAATAGCCCATTTTACGATTAAACACTCACACTCACACTATTATATTAATCTGTGCTCACACTGGCATTTTATCAAACCGTTACAGATGCTTTATCACTTATTTATCGCGTCATAAAAGAAACCTTACCATCATAGGCCCGCTGGTGTAATTAATAATGTTTTTTCATAGTATTTGTTAGAAAAGTTTGTTTAAGCATCTCTACTAACCTCGGTGAAATAATTGAAATAGAATATAAAAATGTGCTTTTCTAATTACAAAAATAGTGCGTGGAGTCCCTCCGCGCGGAAGAAGTGAATCTTTGTAATGTGGAAATCAAAATAGGAAGGGGTAGAAATTGATTTTTAGTGAACTCATATTGTTTCTTTAAGACAAACTTCTTCACTCTCGCTCTGTCTCTTTCTATTCCCCCTCCCCAGGAGCGTTGAACGTTTAACGCAACAGTGCCTTCCTACCCGCTCCACGGTAGCGTTAAACGTTTAACGCAACCTTGTTGGAAGTCGCATTAGAAGTTTCACTTCAAAAACATTAAAAACTGAATGGATAAAAAAATATATATAAATAACGAACCTAATCACTTTTTTTTTTATTCGGTTGTAAAATGCGACCCTTAGGCGACAACAGTCGGATACTCGGACAAACGGACATCCGAATATCCAAACATCCAGATATACGAAAGAATTTTGGACCAACCTGAAACGGGGACGCTTCATTTGGTTTGCTCGCTTTGTCAATTATTTTATTGTTTATTTTTTAAATATCGTGTTTTTGGTGAACTACCAGATATAAATGAAATACCATTCGTAAGTATTTCATCTATACTTCAATTAAAATAGTTTTTTTGGTTATAGCTGCATCGATATAGTATTTTACATATAATTCTTTTTATACGAGCAAAACACAGAAAATCATTTTTTACTTTAATCGTCATTACCCACTATAAATTTTTAATTTCGATGTAACCTTTTTCGTTCAACTAAAACTGACCTATCAAAAAAAAACAGGATTGCAAATGGTCATGGCAGGTGCCTCGTAATTGGTTAAATTTTTTGACAAGTAATTTCAACCATATAGTGAGCAGTAGCGTGCTTTTTTTTAATCAAATATGCTGATGTTCTGTTTTTTTAAATTATTCGAGTTGTGAATATTAAAGTTCTGTAGCGGGTACCAAAGAATATAGAATTTTGTTACAGTATTAAAAAGTGCGTTATTGTAATTTTGTCTGTGAAATTATATTACCAGATTAAAAGTATGCGAGTATAAAATAGTTATTTGTTATGCAAGGCTGCTAAGTTGTTATTTGGCGCGAGTGTTGAAATTGAGCGAGCGAAGGAATCTAAGATTGAACCATGAGCGAAGCGAATGGTTCAAAGACAGATTCCTGAGCGTAGCGAGGCTTTCAAGACACGAGAAGCTAAATAATTTTGCAGCCATGCGGAACACACAATTTTTCACCTCACTACAGCGAGGAAAATGCAAGTCAAGAAAAACAAATAAAACATAAAAATAATCATATTTAATTTTGCCTTCTATTTAACACATCAAATTTAATACATAACACTCTCAAATCCAAACCAAATAAATACGAGAGAAGCACACATATTAAAAATTAAAATTAATATGGCCGTAATTTGTATTATCGTCGTGTATATTTTATCGTTGACTTTTTCTTAAGCACTGTTATATTATATTTGTATTTGAAACTACTTGACACATTCGTTGTGAAGCTCGGAAGTATTTTCCATAACACTTGCTTTGGAAGTTATTGGACGATGGGATCCGAACAAGATTACTTCGGCTTTATCTTCTTTAAAAACGCCAATAGTTTCGGTAAATTACTTATCGTCTCCAAATATTTATAACAAATCCTTTTTCGTTTTAATGCAGGCTTTTAGCATTGAATAAATACTTCAAAGTGGGCTTAACTTTCTTGTTTTCGATATTTGTATAATGTAAGACAACAGTATGTTTTCTCCACAGAACAAATTTACGTAAATTGTGAAAACTTCCAACTTTTTAAATATTTTTTTTTCTCGGGTGCGTTCAGAAATTACACTCTTATGTTCCAACTTTTATAACAAATAAATATTAAAATTTGTGTTGTATTTAATATATTTACTAGTCAAAATACGTAAATGAAACTGAAATACTTACTCATAATATATATATAAACATATTCAACATAAAATAAAGTGTAGAAAAAATAAAAGCTTAAAAATCTGTAACCACAAACCAGGTTTCTGGACGTGATATTGTAGGTGTACTTTTTTTTTAAAGAAGTATTCAAACG
This sequence comes from Apotomis capreana, assembly GCA_947623375.1. Taxonomy (NCBI): domain Eukaryota; kingdom Metazoa; phylum Arthropoda; class Insecta; order Lepidoptera; family Tortricidae; genus Apotomis; species Apotomis capreana. Next base: position 11,987,775 of record OX392506.1, on the reverse strand, counting down.
TACATATGATTTTAGCCGGCCTGACCAGATTGCCCTTTATTAGCGTGCGTTGATTGGTTATTCGAAGATTTATCGACTGATGAAATCAGTCACGCGTTGAAGGAGTCTTAAACATAAAAAAGTTACATGCACCACAGAGAATCAAAATCGTCGTGTTCGAAATTCAAATGACTTTTGCACGCTAGCGGATAAAATAGACTTTTGCACGCAGATTTCGCCCTATAAACGGAGGTTTTCCGAGCGAGTGAGGTGAAATAGTTATTTGTTATACAAGGGGGGAAAGTTGTATTTTACCCGCGAGTGTTTATTCGAAACACGAGCTAGCGAAAGGATCCTATGATTGACCACGAGCGAAGCGAGTGGTTCAAAATAGAATCCTGAGCGTAGCGAGTGTTTCAATACACGAGACGTAAAATAACTTTTCGCCCGTGTATAACACAAAACTTTTCACCTCACTACAGCGAGGAAAAAAGAATAAGGGTTTGTACTATATCTTTGAAAAATATCTGCAATAATCAACCAATTTGCCATTTATTAAAACTAAGGTCTAATTAGCTTTCATGTAGGTATTTTAAACGGGATTTTTCAGAAAATAAGCTCATGTCAAATTTTACTTTAGCTGCGTTGAAACGTCAAAATTCTTTCTCCACATGTGGATAAAAAGCGATTTTCTCAATAGATATCAAACAAACAAACTGGGCTTTCCGAGCTAGTGAGGTGAAAAAGTATTTACACTATCAGGGGGCCTATATACGATGGTTGCTTTTTACACGCGATAAATAAGCATGACATTGGCATATATCTAGCCATGATATCGTTATTACCGAGTGAGCGAAGTGAGCAAAGCTTTTCCGTTTCAGCTTGGGTTATTCGTTTGTATGTCGGGATGTTTAGAAGTTAGGACGTCTCGCCTAACCGCATTTCTCAACCGGTACTCTGTGAGCAGCTTCAATAATTACAACTTTTTTTTGTAGAGCGATATTTTAGAAATTTTACAATATGGCAGCGATATGGTGGTTGAAAACGGGTTTTTTTTTTATATTTCAGCCATTTCGAATAAAATCGCGGCGTCGACAGCTTACAGAGCCACTTGTAGTCATGACATAATATAGAGTTTTATTTTATTAAAATAAACATCCTGTATAATTTTATGGTAGTGTAGTGATATGGAATCAGCCTATATTTTTTGAAAAATAATTATGTTGAACCCAATAACTTATCATTTAAAGGAGGTACGTAACTATCAACATTTAAATATCTACATTTCTACAAACTTCTAATAACCATAGCATATTTTTCTAGAAAGGTGTAATTTTTATATTCACAAACTGCGAAAGAAAGCCTCGAGCACGCGATTAATTTAAATTGCGAATGTGTTTCCTGACAACCACGTGCATTATAGAATATTGCTCGGTATTCTCTGCGCCATATTTTATCTCATGGTTATAATAAATTAAAAACCCTCTTGGGAACTACTCGCGCGCTTTCATTCAAATTGTGTGATATTTTTGTAGTTGCTTGTACCTACTAGAAGGTGCCCCGCAACGTCATCCGTGTAAAACGGGTCCGTAATGTTTCATATAATATCAGATAAACTAACATACACTTGATATACAATCGATTGATATAAAGTTGTTTCATATAATGTAACGTTTCATATAATGGTTTTTTCGTATATTTTGCTTTTCTCTAATTATCGATTGATATAATAGGCTAAATGACATAATTGACAATATGCATAATTATACTTCCGTATAACATATTTATCACATAAATTTGTTTAACATACATACTATTTAGAATAATAGCGTTTTCATATAAATACTGCCTTAAGGTGAAATAAGTAATATTAGGAATCGTAAGCCAAGTCGGACCTGCGCGGCTCGCTCGCTTCGCTCGCTCGTTAGGGTCGCAGTTCAACCTAACACTCCTCCTCGCTTCGCTCGTCGTCGTACCTAACCTAAGCCAAGTCGGACCTGCCTTAAGGTGATATGACAGGGGGTGACAGCCTAATATATCTAGTGGGAACCACCATTTTTGGTTATAGTAAAATCAACTTATATCTTCTGTAGTTTATAGCATTGACGAATTATATCAAGAAAGTCATTATGTGCGCGCGCTTGTGGCGCTCAATGCGCTTCTGGCATCAGCACCGGAATGCGATCTGTTTGCATGGAGTTGGGCGGCTGTGTGCTGTGAATGTTTAAGATTTTGCGAAGTGATGGATGTTAGGCAATCGAGTGTTTGTACGTGATTCATGTTGTTTCAAATGATGTTTTAGTTAATTTAGTTTCATAGCGCATTGGTTTAACTGTAATGCTATGTAAATATTATTTGAATAAATAAATAAATTATGATAAATACGTTTTATACCAAGTAATAAATATAGTAAGTAAATGTACATTATACTAAAAGTAATTATACCTTTAAACCATTATATCAATTGTTACATTAGATCATTTGAAAATTATCTAAAACAATATTATACCATTCGTTACATTATACAAAGCAATGGTATATCAAACCAAAATAGATTAAGTGAAGTTATATGAAACGTCGGGCACCCGTGTAAAACAATCTTTACTGACAGATGGCTCTGTATGGTCACAAATCCTACATCGAGCTGTTAAGATTTCTCCTGAAATAATGATCCATCTCCATAGAAAACAGATACACTAGATGTACCTAAATTGTTTTCTTACGACACGACACGTACCGAAAATATTTTGCATTAGCATTTTCTGATGAGTTTTGCAAAAATTTACATTAAATAAGTAAGTACGTTGCTCCATTGTTGCGTGAAGTATTTATACCAATATACATTATGTGCGTCTTTGCATTACTCGTATATGGGAAAAGACTTTCATAACAACACTTAATGTTGTAGCAATTTTTTGGTTGTGCATATTTATACGACGCGTAAACCGGTTTAATTATTCATAGGTTTAGTCTTCTTAGCAGTAAGTTTATAACTAAATTATTTAATTATTAAAACAGTTTGTGAAATTACAATTGTTAAAATGATACGCAATGGTTTTTGACGGCATTTGTACAGTAGGTATATGTTTTATGGTATTACATATTAATAACTTTATTATTGGAATCTTGAGAATGGAGAAACGACTGGGCATTTTTGTCTTCCAAAAGATGTTTTTTTTTGCTATATTAGATATTTTTCTTTAGATTTCAATGGCTGCATTAAGTATTTCCGGGGGCGTCAATTCTACATCTAAATTCTCTACATTACTTGAACACGTATATTTTTGTAAATATAATCCCAAACTAAGCGTACAGCTGTAAACTAGATATTATACTTAAACAAATTATGCAAAATGGCGCGCCGTTTTTTTTTTCGTACTCCTTGCAATTAGTTATGTGCGCGCAGGTGCAGCGGCAATGACAAAACTAATGCCAAATATTAGACCAGTGCGTGGCGAATGCTCATGTGAACGACTGCACAAAGTGCCCTTTGCCGCCATTATCCCGTCGAGCATCCATTAACTAATGGCCGCCAGTAATAGCGCCCGCAAACACTGCCCAGTAGCGAGGGTCGACTTCGCATGCACTTTAAGAGTGGAATGGTGTGAAACGGTTACTTTGTTCTCACTTGCGCGTGCATGCGCCGGGATCTTATGTTATGCAATTAGATTAAGGATCAAGGTGACACAAAAGGCATTTTGACACAATAAGAGGAAATAAGGTTATATATTTAAAGACACATTATGGATGTTCTACCTGTAAGAAATAATTTGATTCTTATTTACATATTTCACATAATTTATATAATATACATATAATAGAATATAAATGCATGTAGCGTCTTCACACTAAATACGGTTATCAGGAGTTGCAACTGTTAGTAAAACGGCCAGTTCGTAAGTATGAGGGCATGGCGAATGCTCGTGTGAAAGATTGTACATGGTGCCCTTTGCCGCCATTATCCCGTCGAGCGTCCATTAACTAATGGCCGCCAGTAATGGCACCCGCAGAGCTAGGCTCGACTTCGCATGCACTTTTAAGAGTGGAATGGTGTGAAACGGTTAATTTGTTCTCATTTGCGCCGGGATCTCATTTCATCCTATTAGATAAAGGTCTATAGAGCGTCTGTATGGACGGTTAGAGATTAAAATTTTCGTGTGTAAGGAAGCTTTATGGATAATGATTAATGCACTTGCAACTTAGCTATCACATCGTTAGGTCAAACCAAATATTTAATGGATAATGCTGTCGCTAGAGGTATATAACACTTTATACTCTCGCTAGAGGTATAAAGGTTCGTCATTTATCTGTTTTTTATTATTTCAGTAAAGGTTGGTCTTATTTAACACATTATCTTTATTTCACTAACTGTGTGTTGCCAGACTTGATTAATTGATGAGCCAGAAAATCAAACCACTAACGTGAAAACAAATAAATAGCGGTTTCTTGGGAATAGAGTGCAATGCATTAGGTTTCAGCTCAAGAGAAATGATCGGCCATTTTTCAATTTTCTGGAATTACGACCCGCTGGAGCGCTGCGCTGTTTGATTTCCGATCGGAAATAATGTGACAAGATTAGTTTTAAACCAGCTTTTACACTCAAAAGTTCAACGCAATTCGAGTGTCGTAGCAGACTTAATAAAATGTCATCCGTAACAAATGTTTTCAAATTCAGATAAGTTTTGCTATGGAGGACAAAATTTACCACACTTGTGTAGACTAGAAATACTATAGACAGTTAGTGACTGTTCTTTTCATACAAACGCTTAGACTGTTTATTTTGTTGAATTCTGAAGTATAATTAGATTTTTGGAGTTTACTCCTTAAGAATCGATTTTCATATATGTATAAGCCCGGGGTATGAAAAATATGGGGTATAAAATCGAACGTATCTGCCGTGCTAATTTAAAAAGTCGTAGGTATCTCAGTATAAGATCGGGGTAAAAATACGACTTCTTAATTTAGCAGGTTATGCGTTAAGCGTTATAGACTAAGATCCCGATATAAAATAACCTTCACCGAGATGTATATTTGATGAAATGTATTTTATATTTAATTTAATATGTCAATAAATATATTGCATATGGGTTGGCTAACAAATTTTAGTCCAGGGTGTGTTTAATTAATAATTAAAAAAAATATTTTAAACATTTCACCGATTTGATTAATATTAGATAAATACATTTCATCAAATAAACATCTCGGTGAAGGTCATTTTATATCGGGATCCTATACTATTATGTGCGAGAGAGAGCCCAAGAGGGGTTTCGGGATAGTGGAAGGGAGACAACGCTCCCAGCTCCCCTACCATTATGTTCACATAAACAATGAAATTTGACATTTCGGATGCCTGCATGAAGTAATGCAGGCCATACACGATCAAGCCCGCCGTCAAGCCTGCATGATGCTTGAAGCGGCGTCCGGTAAACTTGTGTATGTGTATCTAAGGGCCTACTCCGAACTTCGTATCGTGCCGACCCTTTCACTCATATTGTGTATAACACGAGAGTGAAAGGGACGGACTTTAACAAAAATGTTGAATAACGTCATGCAAACTTGAACGTCAAGTATGTCAACAACAAGGAATATAATACTCACAAAGAGAAGAACGGTAACTACGTTCAAAAAAGTTGCCTATCTTTTTTTTTATACTACTAGCGCCACCGTATATGAACTAAGTGACAGCGGGCTTTTTTGGCGGGGTTTTCAAATATGCCATATTGAAAATGTGTTTTTCTAACTTTTCTATTTTACATGCATGTATATTCAGGTTTAATCCTGCAAATCATTTGTCAACCACTTCCCGGTATACGATTGAGCTGAAATTTAAAAGTTTTATAAAAAATACAACACAATGAATTACTTTTAAATGGCCTTTATTCATTGTATTTCCAAACAGGGACTATAATTTACAAAATGTCTTTAAATAGTTTACTACATAGGTGCACTATTATTTCATTGTTTTAATAATATATACAGGGTGTCCCTAAAACCAACGCCGAAATGAAGAGGGGTGATAGAACAGCTCATAAGCAACCATATTAAGTAAATTTGACCTTAATAAAAAGTTCATGGTTTTCGAGATATTTGCATTTCAAAAAAACTCGTGACTTTTGATGCCCTGCGTCAGTATGTCGATTGCCACCACTGCAAATTTAGGTATTTTTTTAATCTGTTTTTTGCAGGATGTTACTAAAAACATATTCTATCGAATGTAATTTAAATTTATTACATATCATGATGCTTTGTCGGTAAAAATAAAAAAAAAAACGAATTATAGCAATTTATTAAATTTAGCCAGCGGTTTTGATCGAGTTTCATTTAAAAAAAGTATTGTAAACTAACATGGCACACAACATAAAAAGATAGTAAATTTATTGTAGTTTTCAAAAAGGTACAGCATTTTCTAATTTACGCAGCAGTTTACGAGATATTGATATTTTACACCAAAAGGAGCTCATACTGCAGTTATTACATAGTATGGAACCAGAGCCCCTACTAGGCTCAGAGTTTGAATTTCGAACAAAAAATAGATTCAAAGAATACAAAATTTGAAATTGGAACACAATTTGAAATTTGAATTCAAGTCGGCTTTCTGATTAAAGAGTATTTTAGTAATTTTAGTACACTTCGTCAATTCGTTTGATGTTCTTTATTTAGTTTGGTTTCATCTCGTGTTTGCCTTGTGATTTGGATTTTTGGTACAATTTAACTTTGCTTTGTGCATCTTGGACTCGAGTTCTGCCTATTGATTTTAACTTCGATTTACTTTGGCTCTGTTAAGATTAATTGTAGTGCGTTTGTTACAAATATGCCAGAGAATTATACTCCTCAAGAATATGCCAACATGCATTTTGTCTATGGGGAATGTCAGGGTAACTCTTGTGCTGCAGCTAGACTCTATCGGGAAAGATATCCAAATTTAAGGCATCCAGACCATCGAGTATTTCGAAATGTTCATCTCGCATACTCACAAGGCGTTTTGCCTGGCAATCGTGGTGGATTGGGAAGACCTAGAGGAGATTACGATGAAGATGTTTTACAAGAGATTCAAAACGACCCATCGACTTCGACACGGAACATTGAACGTAATTTAGGGATATCAAAATCTGTTGCCAATAGAATATTACGTCGATATGGATATCATCCATACCACATACAACGTGTTCAAGCGTTGCTGCCCCGTGATTACCCACTTCGTGTTCAGTTTTGCCAGACAATGCTGCAAAAACACAGAGAGGAACCCAATTTCATAAATATGGTTTTATGGTCTGATGAAAGCACTTTTAAGAGAGATGGATTTATGAACATGCACAATTTACACAGTTATGCATTAGAAAATCCTCATTTAATGAGGGAAGATCGGTCGCAGTACCAATTTAAAGTGAACCTCTGGACTGGAATATTAGATGGGAAAATAATTGGCCCATTTGAATTACCAGAAACGCTGAATGGTCCAAGTTATCTGCATTTCTTAGAGAATGAGTTGTCAAATCTTCTCGACGACGTACCTTTAGCTACGCGGAGGTCAATGTGGCTGCAGAATGATGGCTGTCCAGCACATTATGCACGCGAAGTGCGACTACATTTAAACCAAACTTATCCACAGGGATGGATCGGCCGTCTAGGTCCCATTTTGTGGCCTCCTCGATCTCCAGACCTAAATCCTCTGGATTTCTATTACTGGGGTTATATTAAAGAAAAAGTTTACAATGAACCGATTAACAGTATAGCGGAGCTGAGACAACGCATTTACGCAGAGGCCCAAAACGACGTATCAAGAAGTTCACGTCACATCAGTCGAGCATTTTTAAGGAGATGCCGAGCTTGTATTCAAGTCAATGGCGGACAATTTGAACATTTAATTTAGTTAAGTACATAAAACAGGTTTCGTATTTTTTAAATGTTTTTAGTTTTTTTATTCACTTAACAGATAAAAATGGCAACCAGTATTATTTTTGCATTATCTTATAAACCGCTAAATAATTAAGTCACTTCAATACCATTTTAAAAACAACTCTAAATTTGCTATCTTTTTACGTTATTTGCCAGGTTCGCTATGAACATTTCATTATTTTTTATTCTAAAATTGAATTGTGTTCCTATTCTAAATAAAGTATTCTTTAAATCGATTTTTTGTTCGAAATTCAAACTCTGAGCCTAGTAGGGGCTCTGGTTCCATACTATGGAATAACTGCAGTATGAGCTCCTTTTGGTGTAAAATATCAATATCTCGTAAACTGCTGCGTAAATTAGAAAATGCTGTACCTTTTTGAAAACTACAATAAATTTACTATCTTTTTATGTTGTGTGCCATGTTAGTTTACAATGCTTTTTTTAAATGAAACTCGATCAAAACCGCTGGCTAAATTTAATAAATTGCTATAATCCGTTTTTTTTTTTTTTTTTTTACCGACAAAGCATCATGATATGTAATAAATTTAAATTACATTCGATAGGATATGTTTTTAGTAACATCCTGCAAAAAACAGATTAAAAAAATACCTAAATTTGCATTGGTGGCAATCGACATACTGACGCAGGGCATCAAAAGTCACGAGTTTTTTTAAAATGCAAATATCTCGAAAACCATGAACTTTTTATTACGGTCAAATTTACTTAATATGGTTGCTTATGAGCTGTTCTATCACCCCTCTTCATTTCGGCGTTGGTTTTAGGGACACCCTGTATATTCTGTTGTTCCTAGAACAGAATACTTGCTCAGGCTTTTTCTACAACCACAGTCCACATAAAACCTTATTCCTTTCGTACAGAGAAGTCAAGGATTCTTGTGAAGACCAGTCGTGCCTAAAATGTAGCTCTGAAATAGGAAATTACATTTTAACAAGTCTACATATCCACATTAATTGAGACCTGCTTGAACAAAATGGACAATAGACATGTTTGGATGCTATCTGCGATTAAAATCCGTGCAGCCGTTTTTGTGTGATGAGAGGTTAAAGATATTTAAAACAAACAAACAGAACCTGTGATTTAATAACATACAATAACCGTATTTCTGTTAGAGTATTTTATGATGTTGGCAAGATTATTATTATCTAGATTAATACAGTACTGCCAACATAACTGTGATTGGTTGGTCTTTACCTTTTTATACTAACTGTCAGCTACTGAAAAATATTCTCATCAATAAAACACATAGTCAATTACGCTGATTTGATTTCTTATTTTATTTCCATAAAATAAAAGGTTATGGGCGACTTGAAAATGGAAAATAAAAAGGAAAATTAGTCAGCCAGATGGCATAGTAAATTAGTCCGGGTATTTTAAGATTTTTTCAGGTAATAAAAATAGTTTCGAATTGTAACGGCAAATTTAGAACAAAATGGCTTCCATGGTAATGCCCCAACTTGATGAGAAACAAAATTTTTCGAATTGGAAATTTAGGATACAGATTTTATTGAACGAAAAAGACGTCTCAAATGTGTTAAAGGATGATCCGCCTGTTGAAAAAGATAAGTATGCAATTTTTATGCTTAAAGACGCGAAAGCGAAATCGACGATCGTACAATACGTATCAGATAAATACTTAGATATTATTAAAAAGGCAGAGACGAGTAAACAAATGATTAAAAAGCTAGAAGAAATATTTGAAAGAAAAAGCGTGTTCAATAAATTACACCTAAAGAAGAAACTGTTATCTTTAAAATGTACGGGTAATTTACAAGACCATTTCTTGAAATTTGACTCGATCATAAGTGAGATGGAAGCCGCGGGATGCAAGCTGGACGAAAGTGACAAGGTAGCACATTTATTACTTACTTTACCTGATTCATACGAAACTGTTATTACAACTCTTGAAACTATGAGTGTAGAAAAAGAATTATGCGAAGATTTTGTAAAATCCCGACTATTAGATGCCGAACTGAAGAATAGTGGCAAAGAAACAATGCCCGAATTAACATTTATGGCCTGCTTTAAGTGTGGCAAAAGAGGCCACAAGGCCACAGATTGTTTTAGTAACTACAACAATAATTTTAACCAACTAAGAGGCCGAACTATGTACCGAGGCCAAAACTCTTACGGAGGCAGAAGTTCATTTAGAGGTAGAAGTAACAGAGGTACATTTAGAGGACAAAGTCAAAGCCCACATCATTCAAAAGATAAGTTATCATTCATTGCAATGGCTGCAATCGAAAATACAGACCATTTCATTCTCGATTCTGGCGCAACGAACCACATGGTCAAAAAGGAATGCGAGAAGTTTATTACAAATATAACAGAACTGTCAACACCAATTAAGATACAAATAGCAAATGGACAGGTTCTGACAGCAAGAAGAAAAGGCATTTTGACAGCCGATTATCAAAGCTCACGTACAATACAAATCGATATGGAAGTATTATTGGTAGAAGGATTACGACATAACTTATTATCAATTAACAAGTTGACAGAAAAAGGTTTCAACATCACATTCACCAACGATGGTGTATTGATAAGAAAAGACAACGTTTGTATTAAAGGAAACAAATCGAACAATTTGTACATATTAAAACTTGATGTCAACATTGAAAATGCTTATGTGGCAAGCGAGAACAGCGACTTATGGCACAAAAGACTAGGCCATATAAACTATAATGATTTAAAACTATTGAATTTACCTATACCTGACAAGATCTGCGACACATGTATTGAGGGAAAAAGTACACGAAGGAGCTTCTACTACCAGAAAAGCAATAGTAAACAAATTGGAGATTTAATACATTCAGACATTTGCGGACCCATAGAGCCTTTAAGTATTTATGGATTTCGATACTTTCAAGTACTTATTGACGACTACTCACACTACCTGGTAGTCCGTTTACTGAAAACGAAAGATGAAGCAGAGGGCAATATTATAAATTTTATAAGATATATTAAAACCCAATTTGGATTTAAAACAAAGAGCTTAAGACTCGATAATGGTGGCGAATTCAGTTCCAACAAATTTAAAAGATACTGTACGGACAAGGGAATACGAATTGAATACACAGCACCATATACGCCACAGCAAAACGGAACTTCAGAACGAATGAATCGCACATTAATAAATAAAGTACGGACAAAATTGATTGAAACAAAATTACCAAAAGAACTGTGGAGCGAAGCAGTGATGACATCTGCGTATGAGATAAATAGAAGTCCAACTACAGCATTAAATGGAAAAACACCATCAATGTTATGGTATGGCAACAACAATTTGACGAAGCTAAGAGTCTTCGGCAGCCAAGCATGGGCTGTAACATTGCCTAAACCAAGAAAATTAGAGCCAAGAGCTAAGAAATTGATAATGGTCGGATATTGTGGTTCGGGATACAGACTTTTTGATCCCAAAGAAAATAGAATCGTAATATCAACAGACGTAAAGTTTAATGAAAATGAAATCGTATTTAAAAATGAAGAGAAAGACGAAAATGCAAGAATATTTAGACCTTATGTTAATAATGATGAAGAAGAAATTGAAATATACGGAGAAAATAAAATAGTACATGAGAAAGAAAATGACAAGATTGTAACTGAAAAAGACACTGAAAATAAAGAAAGTAGACAAAATGAAGAAGAAATTGAAGAAAATGATACCAGCTATGATGAAGCAGAAGAAGAAATGGAAGCGTATCCAAATGATGTAACCATGAATACCAGAGCAGGAAGACAAATAAATAAGCCAAAACACTTAAATGATTATGAAATATATATGGCATACTGTTTAATATCCTCGGAAGACCCAATACATTATGCAGAAGCAATTAAAGACAAAGAATGGGAAGAAGCAATTGCGAAAGAAATAAATTGATTAGAAAAGTTGGAAACTTGGGAAGTAGTTGACGCTAAAGGCAAAAAGGCAATTGATACGAAATGGGTATTTAAAACTAAAGACAATGGTTTAAAGAAGGCTAGATTAGTAGCAAAAGGTTTTCAGCAGAAAGAAAGTTATTTTGGGAATAATTATTCACCGGTAGCGAGGATGAATACAATTAGAATGTTTTTAGCACATGCAGTAAGAAATGATTATGAAATAAGTCAATTTGATATTCCCACAGCCTTTTTAAATGGATTTTTAGAAAATGAAGTTTATATTAAAGTACGGAAAGGAGTGAAGGTTGAGAAGAACAAAGTATTAAAATTAAAAAGAAGTCTATATGGATTGAAAGAAAGCCCAAAGTGCTGGAATGAAAGGCTTAATGATTTCTTAATGAACACCGTCGGATTAAAGCGGTCTCAACATGATTTTTGCTTATACTACAATAGTAAAGTTTGGTTTTTAGTGTTTGTAGACGACATTCTACTAACAGGGGAAGTCGAAGCGATAAATAAAGTAACAGAGATGCTACATAAAGAATTTAATGCAAAAGACTTGGGAAAAATCAATAAATTTCTAGGTATGGAAATTACCAGAAATGAAGAAGGAATGAAAATAAATCAAAGCAAACGAAATTGAAAAAATGTTACAGAAGTTTAATATGACTGACTGCAATGGAGTAAAAACGCCAATGGAAAAGGATTTACAAATAAAAGCAACTAATGATAAAATAGACGTACCGTATAGAGAAATAATTGGAAGTTTAATGTTTTTGGCAACCGTCACAAGACCAGACATAAGTTATGCGGTCTCATATCTAAGTCAATTTTTGGACAAGCCTGATATCCAATGTTGGAAACAAGCGAAAAGAATAGTCAGATACATAAAGCAAACGAAGGAGTATGGACTAAACTACAAAAGGCAGAATGATAACTGCACTATTAATGCCTATTCAGATGCCGATTGGGCAGGGCAAAAGACTGATAGAAAAAGCATGAGTGGATGTGTCATCATGTATTATGGTAATGTTATCGGATGGTTCTCTAGAAAACAAAGCTGCGTGGCACTTTCTACAGCGGAGGCTGAATATGTCGCACTAGCTACAGCGTGCAGCGAAGTCATTAATATCAAAGGGTTAGCCAAGGATTTCGGTGAGTGTTTAACACCTGAAATTTATGTAGACAATATGGGAGCTATATCAATGTCCAACAGCTATGAAAATAGCAAACGTGCAAAACACATCGATATTAAATATCACTTTGTTAAAGATTTGATCAGAAAAAAGATAATCACTCTATACCATGTCGACTCTTATAACAATGCAGCTGACATTTTTACTAAAATATTGTCATTAGATAAGTTTACTCATAATAGAGATCTGTTGTGTGTATACTAGTAATATTAATCTTGAGTATTTTTAAATGAATATTAGTTTGATAATTAAGGAGGAGTCAGTACAAATAATGTGCATGAGCGAATTTAATTTGACATAATGTTACTTGATTGATTGCATTAGCGAATGATACTTATTTAATTTAATGTTATTTATTGCTTTAGCGAATGGCACTAATTTAATTCTATGTTCTTTTGTATAATTTGTTTGTAATGCGATTGTAAATGTTTTTGCAAAGTTTGAGCATCACATCTACAATCGAGGAGGAGTGTTAGATTATTTTATGATGTTGGCAAGATTATTATTATCTAGATTAATACAGTACTGCCAACATAACTGTGATTGGTTGGTCTTTACCTTTTTATACTAACTGTCAGCTACTGAAAAATATTCTCATCAATAAAACACATAGTCAATTACGCTGATTTGATTTCTTATTTTATTTCCATAAAATAAAAATTTCTAGGCAAGGTAACCTAACTAAATGTACCTGAATGAAACACGTCTAAAACAAATAGCTGGTAGTTCTTATTTCATGTGTATTAAAATATACAACAAAATTCCGAGACACACACATTTTCTTTATGCAGTTGAAGACATTAACATTAACATTATTATTTTTGAAATAAATCGCGAAAAAATTTGAAATTGGCCGTTTGTTGACGTAAATTAAAATAACAGGTTGACAGCCATCAGTTTTTTTTTGTCGAGACTTACAGCCAGCACGCGGTGGCGACCTGCTGTCACTATGACAATCCAGGCCGCGTGTGTCTGAGGGAATGTTAGGATAGTCATACATTACAACTGACCGCCACCGCGTGCCGTCCCTTTCAGTCATACGGTGTATAACAGGAGAGTGAAAGGGACGGCACGATACGAAGCAAAAAGATAAAAAGATGCAGTTTTCGTTCACAAACTTAAACAATCATTAGTTTCGAAAACATACTACTCCTGGAACGAATATTCAGAAGATAGGCCTATGGGTAAAAAAAATATATGTATAGTTATTATAAGTTTTGCTGTATATTATACTCGTATATTAATATTATGTAAGTGCCTACCTTCTCGTTCTTGTTTGCAGCGCCCAACATGGTACATAATGTGATACTTAAACTATTTACTTCCACCTGTATAACCATTATCTGCAATAAACGTATTGAGTATATATTTTATAATCGTTCTTAAGGCCAGGCGCGCACCACGATTTTAGTCGCGCGATAATTTTGTCGCAGAAATGCTATATATGGGTTTATATGAGAATGCGCGCACCACGATTTTCATAAACCCATAAGTACGCTTATTTCTGCGACAAAATTATCGCGTGACTGAAAAAAATCGTGGTGCGCGCCTGGCCTGAAGAGTAAACTCCACTCGTGCGTCGGAGCTGACACACACACTTTTTTTTATATATACAATTTTATTTTATTCTGCTATTCTACTTTATTCAACATTACCCATCTAGCTGGCATGGTACTCAAAGTAATGGGAGAGATTTTTTAAGTAGTAAGCGCGACAGAGTCGCGTGCTCTAACCGTGCTAAGAGTGCTGCAATTGTTCTTATCGCGCAAAAAGCAGCCTAGCGTGGTAGTTACACTTTTTTCAAAACATATTTCCCAAATGCCTCGTTGGTGTCTCTGTCTCCTCTTAATAAAAGAAAGGACAGGCGCGCACCGCTGTGTCTAATAAATTGTGAGATAGCGCCCAAACTTGATAACAAAACGTTTGCAAACTTTAGCCACATGCATAAATTGCGTCCACATTCTAGAACCTACACAAACAACAATGGGGTTATTATGGACACTGGGTTTTCAGGCCATAATTCACATTAAGCCGACCGGGGTATACGCGTATTTTGCTTTGGTATTAAGTTGGATTTTAGTTATTAAATTTTCAATCATAAAGTCCCATAAATCTTAAAGCGCTGTCAAGTCGTACACATGTATAATCCGAAAGAGTAATGCGAACTGCCTGATTGCGTATACAGTGGAAACTGGATAAGTGGAACCTGGATTAGTGGAAAACCTCTTTAAGTGGACCCAAGTTCTCGGTTCCAGTCCCTTGGCAACGAATTACCTCTATAAGTGGAATTTAGGAAACTCTATAAGCGGAATCCATTTTTTCGAAATTTCTTATTTTTACCTCTGTAACTGGAAGCAGCCGTCTCCGAAACCTCTATGAGTGGAATAGCTCCGCGTTAAATAAACCATCACAAGGACGGTAGTTTGTTTCGTTAACATTATGGTTCGTGTTTTAACTACGTATTTTGTATAAGAAAAAAATGTACCAGTTAATGGACCAATGATAAAAGAAAAAGCTGAAGAATTTGCAAAAAGGCTAACATTCATAATTGTTCTAAGGGTAATGGATGGCACAACAACACTATATAATATATGTATGGTGTGGTACGGTTTAAGCTGTTCTGAAGCTTTTGTGCTAATTACTTGAATACTAATCCTAAGAAATATCTCCGTTCCAAAATTGAAGAGCGTTATGTCAGCAACCCGCAGCGGTCAAAACTTTCAAGCTTGCAGAGCTGCTACTCCACCGATGTCAGGTCACTGGGCCTAAACCATGCAGCTCGGGCAAAGTTCCAGTGGGGCTAAACATCCTATAGGGGAGTAAGTACTAGTACGTAACGCCTCATATGAAACTTTCATCTGTACTTACATTAAATAAAAAAATATAAAACTCACAGATGTCTTATTCAGTCTTATTCATTTACACAAACTGTCTTCACCACATTTTAAGAGTTACGATGGAAATATACCTTAAACCTTCCTAATTGGTAGATTTAGACGTTGCTTTACTGATTTCCATATTAAATTACTTGAAACCAAGAGTTTCAAGTATCGCAAAATAACCATAATCCAGTAATTTGACATAATCAAGTAACAGAGTGGGTAGTTCACAGCCCCAGACGTAACATTGCTCCTAAGCGATTTATTTATTTTAAATAGTAACGATGCCGCAAAAAGCGCTTAATAGTGCTATTCGCGAGCTACATCTAACAATTACTTTATTGAGTGATAAAATATGTGCGCTCGAGACGAAGATAAATGAGCAAAATCTAATAATTATAGATCAAAGTGAAGTGTTAAATCGGCTTAAAAATCACATGGAGGGTAACGCAACGAAGGCCCGTAAGTCAATTTCTGGTGGCACACCACCGGTAGCGCGGCAGCGCCCAATATGACAAGCGCGCTTAAAAACTGCCGCAGCAGCGGCAGCTAACACTGCAAAAAAGTCAAGCGCAAACACCGCTAGCAGATCATTAGCTCCCGTCGTTGCAGCGTCGCCGATAATGCCCGAGGTAAGCCGAACAGAGATAAAGCCGAGCGTCGCCCCTACTAAGGAGTCCATACAATGTGGCGTGGCCACAGTATCAGCGACTTTGACTCAAGCTCCAGCAAATACGACACCTGTAGACTGTGGTGAAAAAAAAGCCATTTACACCTGACGTAAGCCGAACAAATAATGAATCGAACGTTGCTTTCGCAAAGGAGCCAATACTAGGCAACTTGGACACACCATCGCATTCTCCTGGAAATACAGCTCTCAATGACTGCAATGATGATGATACCAACCCTAATAAATGGAAAAAGGTCACGTATAAACGGCTCCCTAAATCCCGACCAATTATCATCGGAGCGGGAAAGCAAGATGAAGACCTTCAAACCGTGGAGCGTCATAAATACGTACAGGCTTGGTTATTTAGGCCAGAAACAACTACTGCAAACGTATCCAAGTACCTAAGTGAACGGATAGCTAGTAATGAAATCACTGTTGAAAAACGGAATATTCAGACAGACAAACATGCAGCATTTATTATTGGCTTTCCTGAGCACTTGCAGGAGAAAGTGTACAGCCCAATGTCTTGGCCACCTGGTGTAAATATATCGGAGTGGTTTCGGAGACGAACTGGCGGGGGCACATGATTCGCGGCACGCCAGCACTAGCACCACACCCGGCCGCAGTCGGCGCGAGCGCGCGCCCGACCCTGCCGCCATTGCCAGTCGCCCCGAGCAGCGGTAAACACTACAATACTATCGAGTACCGAAATGTAACAGTATGCCATCAAAATATAGCTGCATTGGAGCATAAAACACTCCGCCTAGAAGTGCTCCTACTAGGTGAAATGAAGTGTGACATCTTAGGGATCACAGAACACTGGTTACCGCTTGCAAAATTAAATTGTGTACAGGTAGACGGCTCGGCTACAAACAGTACAAACTAGTTTCGTGTTATTGTAGGATTAATACGCTGCACGGCGGATCGTGTTTATATGCACGAGATAGTGTTAAATGCGTTGAGAATACCGACTTAGTGAACTTATCGATAGAACGGGACTGTGAAATCTCTGCTATAGATCTGATTGATTATGATTTAACGATTGTATGTATTTACAGAACTAATTTAATATGTGTAAATGATTTCCTCGTTGCCTTTAGACGGGTGCTTAATAAGATAAACGAATTAGACCTGCATTGTATAATCGTAGGTGACTTTAATATAAACTGTCTGGGTGAAGCTTGCAGCGATCTAAAAAAGATTATCAGACACACTTCGCTCTCATGGATTAAGGAATATCGTAGACTTTCCTACTCGTGTCACTGCCACAACTGCGACCTGCCTAGACCATTTGTACTCAAACTTGCCGATAGATTCAGTCACTGTTGTGCCTGTGACTACTAATCTAAGTGACCACCTCGCCATCAAGGGCGAAGTACGATTATCGGATAGATGTGTTGCAAATAACTCAAATACATATGTTAGAACCTACTCCGAGCTAAATCAACAAAACTTTGCGGCGGCCATAAATAGTGTTGATTGGAGTTATATATTTATAAAAAATACTGGTGCAATAAAACTTGCGTCCTCGATTATAAATATTATAGTCAGTAAGTTCGATATTTGTTTTCCGTTACGAAAAAAAAATACAACTACTAGGCACGACTCCTCTTGGATCACCATAGAAGTAAAATTATATAAATCCCTATTGTTTGACATTTTATAATGTAGAAAAATATATCCGAATCATGAATTACTGAATAATATGATATCTAATATGAAAATTCACTATGATAAATTAGTTAAGAGTACCAAATCTAGTCACCATAATAACATAATTAAATCTAGCACTAACACATCGAAAGCTATGTGGAGTGTAATAAATAAAGAACGTGGAAAGCATAACAGTCCCCTATTAGATGTCACAGATGTAATTCGGAAAGATGATGGCTCAAAGTTCGACAGTAAAAAACAAGTTGTTAACGCGATGAACTGTAGGTTTCTGAGCGCCGCGCGCCGACGTCGCCGGCGCCCTGCGCGCGCTGTGTGATGCCCGGCCAGCTTCAGATTTCTTGCTCACTCTCCGCCCATTTACAGCGGATGAGGTGTATCGCCTGGTAACTTCCCTCATTCCACCAAAACCCTCAAAAGACGTATACGGTGTTAGTATGTAATTGTTGAGACTAGCGCCGATTCCTCTGTCTTTTGCTATGGCAGAGCTTTTTAACCGCTGTATAAATGAGGGCACTTACCCTGAATCGTTAAAGAGAAGCAAGGTCGCTCCTATCTTTAAAGGGAAGGGTAGTAGAAGTGATATGGATGCATATAGACCGGTCTCGATCATACCAGCGATAGCGAAAGTTTTCGAAAACGGCCTAAGTACTCGTCTCACTAGCTTCTTAATCTCCACCAACGGTCTATCTGATAGGCAGTATGCGTACCGCGCGGGCCGATCCACAACCTCCCTGACCCGCGAACTGGTTCGGCGCATCTTAGCCGCCAGAGAGCATCAGTTGCAGGTAGCCGTCCTGTGCTGTGACCTCTCAAAGGCGTTCGATGTGGCCGACCACGCCGTACTCGAGAGTAAGCTGCGGCATTATGGTATTCACGGCACAGCCCTATCCCTATTTAAGTGCCTTCTTCAGAATAGATCGCAAGTCGTTGTTGGGGATGGTGGGAAAGCAAGATCAGATCCATCGGGAGCACAGATGGGCGTTGCGCAAGGATCATCAGTATCGAACCTCCTTTTCTCTTTGCTTCTAAACGACCTGCCGGATTCTATAAAACCAGGCGAAGTACTTATGTATGCTGATGATGTTGCTGCTATTGTTACAGCCTCAACCATGGACGGCGTTTGTCAGGCATTGAACGAAACAGCAGCGCAGCTGGCTCAGTGGTTCAAAACCAATGGCCTCGCATTAAACCTTAAGAAGACGCACTACATTCACTTTAATCTAGCGGGCCGCACTATGACAACACTACCTGTCCAGATTGACGGAATATCGCTCAACCAAACCACCGCCACAACTTTTTTGGGGTTTGAAATCGACTCGAGTCTGAAATGGGATCGGCACGTTGACAAGTTGTGCGGCAGAATGGCTAGTGCCTGCTTCGCTTTAAGCCGTGTCACCAGAACAGTGACTCCCGAGGTCGCGCGTACGTGTTACTTTGCCACTGTCCACTCTCTGATAGAATACGGGGCTGAACTCTGGGGTCGCTGTGCCGAGTGCGAAAGGGTTTTTCGCCTTCAAAAACGTGCTATTAGAACGCTCGCACGTGTACCACTAGATACGCCGGCTAAACAGCTGTTTGTAAAGTTAGGTATCCTTACGTTACCTGCTATTGTAATCATGCAAACAGCTATTCATGTGCGAGAAAACATATCGAAGTTTAAAACGAACGGTATGGTACATGAGCGCAATACGCGAAATGCAAACAAACTCGTTCCTATCAGCCGCAGGCTCACCAAGTCTTCGAAACTGACTCATGTCATGGGCCCCTCGGTCTATAACCAGCTACCAAATGACATAACAGAGGCCCCAAACATAAGCATCTTTAAGCATCGCCTAAAAAGTTGGCTTATTAAGCGCCCGTTCTATAATTATGACGAGTTCATAATGAACAAGGAATCAAAATCAAATCAAATCAAAAATAGTTTATTAACCAGAAATAATTATAGTCACAGTAGGAACAGTGATTCCCACACTAGGCGATGCCTGTGTCGTGGGATTCAATAACACAAAATATTACTAAAAATAGTGCGGCTTATGAATAGGAATGTAGGTACACAACAAATGTGTGTGTGTGTGTGTGTGTGTGTGTGTGTGTGTGTGTGTTTGTGTGTGTGTGTGAGTGACTGTTTGTGTAAGCAAGTGTGAACGAGCAGGATAGTGAGAGGCAAATAGTAGCCCTACGAGTGGTTTAGTCTCTTGGGGTCGGACGGCAGCAAAATTGCCGTCCACTACATTTGCCTATAAACGAAGTATTTCTTCCGACATGTCATAATCCCAGGATAACAAAAGCTTATGGATTTTAATTTTGGCCTCATGAACAGAGCTGTGCCTTATGTCACAGCATCTTACCAATCCATTGTATATGTGCGGGAGAAGGAACTTTGAAAACCGTTTTGCAAAGGCCGTGTTGACACAAGGTTTAGGGATTTTATAAATTCTCTTACGTACCATGTCAGAATGATTCAATGAATCATTTTAATAAAATGAATTCGATATTTTATTGATATTAAATTGTACTTTACTAATTATTTTTGTATAAGCCTTGTACTACAAATTGTGTGTGACTACTAATTGATCAATGTTTTTATTGAATTTCAATTGTTTTTTATTTATTATTTTTATAACGGGTTGAATATGCTTACGTACGTATATACCTAAGGATTATTTATACCATTGAATGTTAATGTGTATACCACGTAAACTGATATGTAAATTGGCTTTACAAATAAATTGATTATTGATTATTGATAATTTAATATAAACTCGAATGCCACTTACGTACTAGTCATCCATAATATCTCCATTTAGAAATTGAAAAGCTGAATATTGGGAGCTCGCAAACAATCTCAAACTTGCGAATCGACGAATTGCCGAGCTAAAACCAGTCCGAGCAAAGTCAAATTTGCAGCGAGGCTAAACAAAGTATGTAGGAGTACCTATTCGTAAATCTGTCTCGTACGAAACATTCCTTCCTTATAAACCATAACACAAAACACACAGACGAAATAATCAATATAAATATACAAACTGTCTTTTCTATTTAGACGTTACTTTATGAAATTTAAATCCATTTACCGTATAATAAATATTTCTATACGCGGAATAAAAAAGGGTTATAACGCAGTAATATAATGTCCCATGCAGCGCGAATGTTTACTGCACGACATCGGTATCTCCATTTCCAAATTGAAGAGCCGAAAATCGGGAGTACGTGGCAAGCGAACCATCCTAAACTTGTGAAGCGCGAGTCGCGAGTCAAAACCATTGAGCCCGGGCAAAGTTGCAGTGAGGCAAAACATACATCTCTAGGGGTATTCGTAAGTTACTCTCGTACAAAACATCCTAGTGTCACAAAGTCGGTGAGCCACAGAGCTTTACGCGGGTTTCCTTCTAATAATTATAGTACTCGACCTTGCTTGAGCTGCGTACGGCGGTACCTACACTTGCTCGAGTCCTCGAGACAAAGTATTTTTAATGGCACTTTACTTTGTTCGTTAGACCCAATCTTTGAAATTAATTTCGTTTTAGAAAAATAAAGTGAATAATTATGTAAAAATGCAAAAGTCACAACATACTCGTATTATAGCAATAGCAATTACTTGAAAAGTATTGAAACATTGTTCCTGCTTTGAAAGCGAGCTAAGCCATTTTTAGAACTTCACTTTGCCTCAATAACATCAATAAATTACAAGTTTCTTCGAAGCTAAAATATTAAAGTAGGATAGGTACCTATAGTTTAAGAAGAGCTGCATTTCTTGAAATAAATTCCTGCGGGTATCTTTACCAAGATTATACACTAAATTAATACTTTACCGTTACTTAACTTTGACAGATACGGACAAGTGAATTAGCAGCCTAAGTAATTTAAAACGGAAACTTCGAGTCGGTGGCTTAAATAGGACATTATCTGAAGACATGGTTTACTTAGTTGGATTTCGATGGATACGCACCATTCGGTGGGGTACGGTACCCACCTATAGTTATATTTATCTGTACTAGTTATTTACATATCAATAAGGATGTGTTACGATTACGGATGAGCAAGTTGCGGAAAATATTTCCGGATTTTTTTCGAAGCTTTCCCAAAAATTTAAAAAAATATAGGGATTGGGAAAATTCCAAGAAATTCCCATGTGAAAAGTGTCGCAATTTTGTAAAACTTCGGTCGGCACATCATTAGTTAAAATATATTTGGCCCCTTTAACTGATACTATTAACTACATGATGCTGACTAAACAAACGTATGTAAATCGCTTAAAATTTACTTCACTAGAATCTTATCTCTTGCTGAACAGTGACACATAAGCATTGCAAGCCTTTTATTAGAATGATACTTGTGTGGCTCGCACGTATCGATTATAGGGCAAACTTAAGTTTAAGGATCATTTTCACCATTGATTATTTTCACACCTTTCAATTATGGCTATTTGATACTCACTATACTCAGCCTTTATTTACTAACATCGCATGTCGAAGTTGTGCTTAAACGTTATAATCAGTATATAACTAAATGAATAATGTTGTAATTATATGTATTTTAGTTTTGACACAATTTCACTGGGGTGAAAACAAGCCGCTATGAATAACTTGAAACTTTGTAGCGTGTTGTGTCGACTTTTGTAATTTACCCCAGCGGTTAAATAGTTGTAGTACGGTATTATGGATGGTAATTTAGTTGTTTAGTTTGTTTGGGGCGGATAAAATCAAATTTAGCCAAATTAAACATGTATTCTCTTAACGAATACTAACTAGAACTAACTCTCTTAGTTCTTCCTTAAGTAAAGATGGGTTCACTACGCGCCAAGAGCCGCGCTAATAGCGTACGCTTCGGCGCGCACCCTGGTGCTTCTATCCGACTTGGGGCAATTTCATGTAAGCGTACAATCAAAGTTAGCATTTCATTGCTTTTTCTACGATTTATAGAACTAATTTAAGTGCCAATATTCTTTATTAATATTATATAATTTAAGTGTTAAGGGTAAAAATAACACACCTAGAGATTTTTTACTCAAATTTCCACTATAAAATAACAGATCACGCAATTTAATTTTCTGCTTAGGTACGTGGAATACTTAACTATGCAGGAGTTACTCTGGTCACCAAAAGTATAAAAATAAAGACCCAGTTCGCTTCGTCTAAAACTTGGAATCTTTTCATACTATTATTTACTGCTTAACGCTGGATTTTTTTCCAAATTATTCGCCTATATAAGATATTGCTACTTGTACCCTCCATAAAGATACTGTATTCAAAGTTCACTTCAAATTTTTCGACAATTATAGCCAATTTACTATTATTAACCTCGAAATAAATAATTTGACAATTATTGAAGGACAAAATTGTTCCCTCCTCCTACTACTTTTACTTTCCTATCCGTGCGTTATACATAATTAAGCATCAAAGTAACTGTCAATTTTTCTACTCGCTTATGTCAAATTGCTTACTAAAATTGTCAGGTTCTTTTCGTGACCAAAAAAATTAAGGTATGCATTTAGAGAGCTCATCAGATTATTAAAAGAGATTGGCTATCGTCTAGTGAATGAGTTCGAAAGTTATTTGTGTACCGACTGTATTACTCGACGGAATACGTGAGGAACATAATATTTGCGAGTGGAAACCATCTAGATCCTAAGTATGGTCCTAAGGATCGAGTACAAAGAGCCTTGTTAGAACGAGAACTTTCATTCATTTGTAACTGAGCAGATGTCGGCCTTCCTGAAGCTCTGGTTTGGGATTGGTGGCGCGCTAAGGATTTCTGATATTGAACTCTTTGTAACGCGGCAAACTTCCACGGTTCAGCACCGGCCGCTTACAAACGCCATTAAAAAAGAAGTCGACGCCCTGAAAAAGGCGTTCGGCGCTCGTCTTTTATCTTTTTTCTCAGACACGCTCGGACTTGCGCCTGAACGAACTGGAGTCTGGATAGCTACTTATTATACATTTTTAAAATAAATGTAATTGAGATGTTACGAGTAAATCGTAATTGTACATAATATTGTATATATGACGCTGTAAAATAATTTATTGGTTAAATACTTGTAAGGACTGCCGCTTTGCAGGTAAAGTTGTATATACTTATTTTTCTGTTTTTTTAGGGTTCCGTAGTCAACTGCGTCAGGCAGGCAGCGTCTATCTGCTCTCGTACAATCACGCATACTCAAGTTCTTCGGACACGTGTCGAGGCGGAATAGTGATTCCATTGAGCGCCTAGTTGTTCAGGGGAGAGTGGAGGGCACGAGACCACGTGGTAGATCACCAATGCGATGGACTGACCAGATAAAATCTGCTCTGGGCAAACCATTGCATGAATGTACCAGAAGTGCTGCGAACCGGACGAGATGGCGGGACATCGTTAGGCGGGCGACGG
This sequence comes from Apotomis capreana, assembly GCA_947623375.1. NCBI lineage: Eukaryota > Metazoa > Arthropoda > Insecta > Lepidoptera > Tortricidae > Apotomis > Apotomis capreana. Next base: position 11,963,215 of record OX392506.1, on the reverse strand, counting down.
CAGCCCCGAAGCCTCCCTCATGATGACCACGACCGCTCTGACAAGAGCGAAACGAAGAAGAAGAAGAGTCAACTAGGAACCCTTATAGTTTCGCCATGTCCGTCTGTCCGTCCGTCCGTCCGTCCGCAGCTTAGCTCATTAGTACTAGAAAGCTGAAATTTGGTATGAGTATTGTATGTATAAAGCCGACAGAACTGTAAAATAAAAATTAAAATTTTTTTTTTGTTCTGGTACCTCTCGAACACCTAAAGTGGAGGTGATTTTTTTTTTCTTTTCAACACTAGTGTGTGGGGTGTCGTTGAATAGGTCATGTAAAAATAATACGGGTCTCCTAACATTATTTTTTGATAAAGTCAGCAGTTTTGTAAATATTCGCTCCTTTAACAAAAAAAATAGTGTCCCCCCCCTCTAACTTTTCAACCATGGGTCGAAAAAATTCGGAAAAATTCATGTAAATGAGACCTGATAAGTACTTTCATGAAAACTATATTGAACAAAATCGGTCGAGCCGTTTTTGAGTTATCGCCAAATTTCATATTTTTTCTTTTAAAGGACGTAAGTTGACTTCCAGAAGGTAATAAGTGATTACAGTTTCTAGGGCGTTTACGACCTTTTTATAGAGCTTAAAATCTTTCTTAACTTAAAACTCGGGCTTAAAACAGCAGTTTATTGTGAAGGATGAGCAACTACGGAACCCTACACTGAGCGTGGCCCGACATGCTCTTGGCCGGTTTTTTTTTTATTTATATTGCTAAACTAAATCCAAGTCTTATTTCATTCTCACTGGTCTTGACAATAACGAAATAAGGCATGGATGGAATAACGCACTATAGAAGTGGAGTAGGTATTGTTCCAGCCCTTTATACTTCGCTGAAGTTTGCGTGCTGTTTTAAATGCACCTTGACCGGTGGTTGTTCCTGCCTGATGGGCGTGGAAGCTGGAACCACGAAGACACCTGAAACCCTACCTTCACTACAATCCTGCCACACTCCATTAAGGCCAGCAATTTCTGATAGTGCCGCGTACTGTCTGGATACCGTTTTTCTTTACATTTTTTTTAGGCATGTATTTAACGCGGCGACAAATTAATCTGATTTAGGGATTTATAAAAAATTAAAGGGGGTAGCAAAAATAATAAGTTGGCGACTAATTGCGGAGACTAGTATAAAGTAAAAGGTAGCAGCTAAGTAATCAATTTTCGGCTTTGTTTCAATATAAACTAGCATCGAGTTATGGCGACTGAATTAACTAATTAAGCGGAAACATGACAACGGATAAAAAGTGGAAAATGGCCTACTCTAATTGTTCAATGGAGATTGCATATAAAATAAATCAAGGTCATAAAAAAAATAAAAGGAGCGCTTTTTAGGGATATAAAAAAAAACCAACCTAACCTAACCCGGCTGAGTCGGATCTTCTGCTAATATTAGTCGCCAAGTCATTAGTGACTCTGTCAAGAGTGACCTGCCGCTCTCGTATAGGCCTAAAAAGCCATATTCGTAAGCGCCGTGCTTTACTGGACGTTGTTCAAAACATCTTTTTATAGATGTAAGAGGCCACAATGATGATGATTCTACTTGCGTGCGTGATCATCACTGTACAGGGCACAAAATATGAGCCATTTGATCACATCAACGTAGGGTAAGGTTGCGATCATTGGACCGGCTCTTTCATTGGACCGCGTTGGTTTCTCGGAAACAAACAAATTTAAAAATCCACGATGGCGTCTAAACGCTACCTATTTGTACCAGTAAACCCCCCCGGTCCTGCCAGTTCGCCCATGGCCTTCGTCGAGGAAGCACCTACGTCGGAGTGTTTCGCGCGCTTCCGATGTTAAATTACGGCGCTTTTTTATACCAAGTAAATACAGTTTTTAAAGATGTTTAATATGGGTTTTTTATTAATTGCATACTTTATTTATCTGTTTATCCAATTTTCTAATCAATATGGTTCAATAAATGACGGTTTTTTTTCTAAAAATGGTTTAGTGTTTGCACAGCAAATTGCCATGATTGGACCGGAGGGAGGTTCTTTGATTGGACTGGTCCAATCATAGAAACTTAAAATTGAAATTTTAATTGGTGTATTTTGTTTGAGCCTGGCAAAACGTGGCCAATATAATACATGGAACGAAGAAAGCATGAAATTGCATTAGATGCTTTACGTAGACGCGAACCAAGAAGTTGGTCTGAATGAGGCAAGTAGAATGTACTCGTATGGTGTACCAAAGGCGACACTAAAGCATAGATTTGACGAAAAAAATGTAAAGGCTTACTCCCGAATTTTGAAATTGTACTTACCTTTTAAAAAACCGCTCTGATAATAAATCATTGGTTTGATTATAAAATTTTATTTTATTTGTTTGAATTCCAATGGGTGCGTTGAATGGACCGCTACAAACAATTCCCCAAGTCCAATTATAGCAACTAACTGGTCCAATCAAGGAAACAGTGGTTCAAACAAAGCAACCTTTGCAAAACCGGTTTTTATTTTTTTATTAATTTATGCTAATAAATAAAAATCTACATTGGCACCTAAATGTTCTTTTATAGAAGACTTATCAAACTTACTATTCTATACTTCCCTAATTATAATATTTCAGCTGATATGGCCATCCCAAGTAAAGTGGTCCAATAATCACAACCTTACATAACCGTATATAAATAGTAGTTTATTTATTATTCTATAACTACAATACGAATTAAATAATCATGTCCTTACTTAACCTTATCTCCTCTCCTATAATGATGCCGTTGGGGTGGATATCGATAAGTTTGGTCACGTTGCCTCGCTAGATGGCTACCTATGCCATATGGAATCCACCTATGGAATCAGCGAGCCTTACAATCACCGTAAATCTATTTCAGAAAAACACATCCCACCAAAACATTTCATGTAAAATTGGCGGCCAAGACTCACATGCTCATAACGCTTTCGCTGTAAAAAGTTATCAGATCCCAGGAAAAGCCAAGCCCCTAAGCCCTGACTTTACTAACCCTACACCTTGGTTTCAAAAGTATAGCATCCACTGGCTTCAAGCCCCTAGCCCGGAGTTTACTAACCCTACACCTTGGTTTTAAAAGTATGGCTTGGCCGTTTCATAAAGTACCGTAAATAAGTCTAACGGACTGTCCGGCCCATATGGTAAGGAATTAAGTTTATATTTATGTTATCATGAAGACATAAACTTAATTTCTTGATGCCATATGGGCCACACGGTCCGTTGGACTTATTTACGATACTCTATGAAACGGCCAAGCCATACTTTTAAAACCAAGGTGTAGGGTTAGTAAACTCCGGGCTAGGGGCTTGAAGCCAGTGGATGCTATACTTTTGAAACCAAGGTGTAGGGTTAGTAAAGTCAGGGCTTAGGGGCTTGGCTTTTCCTGGGATCTGATAACTTTTTACAGCGAAAGCGTTATGAGCATGTGAGTCTTGGCCGCCAATTTTACATGAAATGTTTTGGTGGGATCTCATTTCTTTTTGTAAGGTGCGCTAGTTTTTTTTTTGGGCTGTAGGTGGGTTTGAAAATGAGACGAAACGGTTCGAGAAAAGGTAGGTAGAGCCCCGCCTCTTTTTTGTTCGTCTTGGTGGGGGCACTACCGTGCCCCCAGATTTAAAATACGAAGTCAAAGTATAGATACAGAAGTAGTAATAATTGTGTATTTAAGAAATACTTACGTTTAGCCCCATATATAATATACACTTTTATCCCCTATTATGGGAACCCCATACAAACTTCCATCCCCTTATTTAAAGGGTGGGAGGGTGATTTTCTAAAAATCCCAGAACATTATGTGTTTTATTTATAACTAGGAGTCCCTATATCCATTTTCAGACCTCTAGTATCAAAATTTGCAGAAGTCTCATACAAACTTCCATCCCCTAGGTTAAGGGGTTGGGGGGTAAAAGTTCCAAGTTTAAGAATTATTTTGTTGTTTGTGTACTAATACTAGCTTACATACCGAATTTCAGCTTTGTAGGTCATCGGGAAGTACCCCAGAGGTTTTGATACGTCAGTGTATAAGTGAGTGGCAAAATCGGCGTATTTTAGGTACCAATAAAACCTAAAGTATAAAACCTAGATCAGTGAAATTTAGTACATTTTATATGTTCCCTAACTGCATCTTAACCTGTGAATTTGGGCGCTCTGGTGTTAACTGGGACGAAACTATGAGGGTTTAAAAATGAGACGAAACGGTTCGAGAAAAGGTAGGTAGTGCCTCGCCTCTGTTTTGTTCGTCTTGGCGGGGGCACAACCGTGCCCCCAGATCCACGATTACAAATAACAATTCCGTAATTTGTTGACAATATGAACAATATTTAAATAAAGTTAAGACCCGGGCTTAAAGTGAGCTCGGGGAGACGTAAGTTTAAATTGAGTTAGACCCACGCAGGCCGGCTGATTTGGACGTAGGTGTATATGTAATTAAACGCGTTGACGGACGCAGACCGACGTTTTATGTAAATTTACGCAAAACGCGACATCTGCAATTCAGTAACACAGTTAATAAAGATAATCGCATCACGCCACCGTATAAACAGCTGTCCCTTATCAGATTGTCCAAAATAACGAACATTTTCGAGTATTTGGAGATAATAAAATATAGTATTTCATTGCCTTATTCAATAAAGCAACAAAAACGCAATAAAAACCACGCAAATTGATTTTGCTGGAACTATTCTTATCTTTGTGATTTCGTTACACCAAATAAATCGTATAAACATAATTTTCATTTTCTTTTTTCTTCGTATATGAATGTTTTTGTTGGTTTGTACCTATTTTCACTTCTCATGTTCTTCTCTTTTATATTATTTTAGTGTATGGGACTATTTTCATGATCATTATATATCTTAATTCGTTTTTGTAACGTTCATCCTTACAGATGTTTTAGGTAGTAGAAGAAATGAAAAAAAAAAATGTCGCTTTGTTGGACAAAGAACACTTAAAGTTCCATAATTCAAGCCTCATTATTTATTTACTTATTTATTATTAATTAATTTATTTATTTATTTTGTTATTTACCTATTTATTTTTTTATTTTTTATTTATTAGTTAGGTAAGTGCCATATCGCATTAAAACATTCCGCTCAATCTGGCGAGTATAATCAATAACTTCCAGAAGGTAATAAGTAATTACAGTTACTTTGGCGTTTACGACCTTTTTATAGAACTAAAATCTTTCTCGTAATTTAAACCTCGACTTAAAACCGCTGTTTTAAGCTCGTCTATTGTGAAGGATGGGCAACTACGGAACCCTAGACTGAGCGTGGCCCGACATGCTCTTGGCCGGTTATTTTTTTTTTCAAAATGACGGATATATGGTGGTTGAAACTGTAAAAATTACAGCTCACAGAGCTGCTAGTATATATTTAGTAGCACTTTAACCCTTATAACCCCTAACCCTATTTTGGTCAAAACTCAAAAACGGCTCAACCAATTTTATTCAAATATAGTTTTCATTGAAAGTGCTTATAAGGTCTCATTTTCATGAATTTATCCATAATTTTTGACCCAGGGTTGGAAAGTTAGGGGGCGACGCTATTTATTGGATTTCCGGCGCGAATATTTACAAAACTGCTGACTTTATCAAAAAATAATGTTTAAAGGCCCCTATCATTTTAAAAGACCTATTCAACGACACCCCATACACTAGTGTTGGAACGAAAAAAATAATCACCCTCACTTTAGGACGAGATGTACCCAAAAAAAAGGTTTTTTTTTTAATTTTTTTTTACCGTTTTGTCGGCGCGTTGATACACACACATACCTACTCATACTAAATTTCAGCGTTCTAGTACTAATGCTCACGGAGCTAAGCCGCGGGCGGACAGACGGACATGGCGAAACTATAAATAAGGGTCCCTAGTTGACTACGGAACCCTAAAAAACAGCACCGTCAAAAAAAAATTATACACTTATCGAACCTACTCACAAAATTTCCTGACGATTGGTTGAGAAATGTGGCCTGTAGGAGAGAACAGCCGAAAAGTTTTGGCGAAGCTTAAACAGAGACGTTTCGCTCGGTCAATAACGTGTTGTAATAGTAAGTCACGAGTCAATCAATCTAATGTTAGAAAAAGCACTGGAACCTAAAACTACAAATTGTTTTGACAGCGTTCCATGCGATTCGTTATTGATAACATCGAATGATTACTACGCTTTTCAAAACTTTGGAAACGGTAAAATGTGGCAAACAGTCCATATCACTGTCCATATCAACCATACAAACCCTGGCACAGAATAGTCACTACCTCTGTGGGGGCTATCCCGTTCAATCCAGATCGATGACTGATAAATACATTTTTTATGCTACCGCCAACAAAAGGAGCTCACTACTCCCCAGCACGGTCTTCCGCATTTGATCGAGAAATTCGTAGCGCGTTCGTGACTAGTCGGTCCCACAAAAAAATTGCGTGGCAATTTATACCAACCATGAATAAAATACACATATTTAGCGCTTTTTAGGGATATAAAAAAAAACCAACCTAACCTAACCCGGCTGAGTCGGATCTTCTGCTAATATTAGTCGCCAAGTCATTAGTGACTCTGTCAAGAGTGACCTGCCGCTCTCGTATAGGCCTAAAAAGCCATATTCGTAAGCGCCGTGCTTTACTGGACGTTGTTCAAAACATCTTTTTATAGATGTAAGAGGCCACAATGATGATGATTCTACTTGCGTGCGTGATCATCACTGTACAGGGCACAAAATATGAGCCATTTGATCACATCAACGTAGGGTAAGGTTGCGATCATTGGACCGGCTCTTTCATTGGACCGCGTTGGTTTCTCGGAAACAAACAAATTTAAAAATCCACGATGGCGTCTAAACGCTACCTATTTGTACCAGTAAACCCCCCCGGTCCTGCCAGTTCGCCCATGGCCTTCGTCGAGGAAGCACCTACGTCGGAGTGTTTCGCGCGCTTCCGATGTTAAATTACGGCGCTTTTTTATACCAAGTAAATACAGTTTTTAAAGATGTTTAATATGGGTTTTTTATTAATTGCATACTTTATTTATCTGTTTATCCAATTTTCTAATCAATATGGTTCAATAAATGACGGTTTTTTTTCTAAAAATGGTTTAGTGTTTGCACAGCAAATTGCCATGATTGGACCGGAGGGAGGTTCTTTGATTGGACTGGTCCAATCATAGAAACTTAAAATTGAAATTTTAATTGGTGTATTTTGTTTGAGCCTGGCAAAACGTGGCCAATATAATACATGGAACGAAGAAAGCATGAAATTGCATTAGATGCTTTACGTAGACGCGAACCAAGAAGTTGGTCTGAATGAGGCAAGTAGAATGTACTCGTATGGTGTACCAAAGGCGACACTAAAGCATAGATTTGACGAAAAAAATGTAAAGGCTTACTCCCGAATTTTGAAATTGTACTTACCTTTTAAAAAACCGCTCTGATAATAAATCATTGGTTTGATTATAAAATTTTATTTTATTTGTTTGAATTCCAATGGGTGCGTTGAATGGACCGCTACAAACAATTCCCCAAGTCCAATTATAGCAACTAACTGGTCCAATCAAGGAAACAGTGGTTCAAACAAAGCAACCTTTGCAAAACCGGTTTTTATTTTTTTATTAATTTATGCTAATAAATAAAAATCTACATTGGCACCTAAATGTTCTTTTATAGAAGACTTATCAAACTTACTATTCTATACTTCCCTAATTATAATATTTCAGCTGATATGGCCATCCCAAGTAAAGTGGTCCAATAATCGCAACCTTACATAACCGTATATAAATAGTAGTTTATTTATTATTCTATAACTACAATACGAATTAAATAATCATGTCCTTACTTAACCTTATCTCCTCTCCTATAATGATGCCGTTGGGGTGGATATCGATAAGTTTGGTCACGTTGCCTCGCTAGATGGCTACCTATGCCATATGGAATCCACCTATGGAATCAGCGAGCCTTACAATCACCGTAAATCTATTTCAGAAAAACACATCCCACCAAAACATTTCATGTAAAATTGGCGGCCAAGACTCACATGCTCATAACGCTTTCGCTGTAAAAAGTTATCAGATCCCAGGAAAAGCCAAGCCCCTAAGCCCTGACTTTACTAACCCTACACCTTGGTTTCAAAAGTATAGCATCCACTGGCTTCAAGCCCCTAGCCCGGAGTTTACTAACCCTACACCTTGGTTTTAAAAGTATGGCTTGGCCGTTTCATAAAGTACCGTAAATAAGTCTAACGGACTGTCCGGCCCATATGGTAAGGAATTAAGTTTATATTTATGTTATCATGAAGACATAAACTTAATTTCTTGATGCCATATGGGCCACACGGTCCGTTGGACTTATTTACGATACTCTATGAAACGGCCAAGCCATACTTTTAAAACCAAGGTGTAGGGTTAGTAAACTCCGGGCTAGGGGCTTGAAGCCAGTGGATGCTATACTTTTGAAACCAAGGTGTAGGGTTAGTAAAGTCAGGGCTTAGGGGCTTGGCTTTTCCTGGGATCTGATAACTTTTTACAGCGAAAGCGTTATGAGCATGTGAGTCTTGGCCGCCAATTTTACATGAAATGTTTTGGTGGGATCTCATTTCTTTTTGTAAGGTGCGCTAGTTTTTTTTTTGGGCTGTAGGTGGGTTTGAAAATGAGACGAAACGGTTCGAGAAAAGGTAGGTAGAGCCCCGCCTCTTTTTTGTTCGTCTTGGTGGGGGCACTACCGTGCCCCCAGATTTAAAATACGAAGTCAAAGTATAGATACAGAAGTAGTAATAATTGTGTATTTAAGAAATACTTACGTTTAGCCCCATATATAATATACACTTTTATCCCCTATTATGGGAACCCCATACAAACTTCCATCCCCTTATTTAAAGGGTGGGAGGGTGATTTTCTAAAAATCCCAGAACATTATGTGTTTTATTTATAACTAGGAGTCCCTATATCCATTTTCAGACCTCTAGTATCAAAATTTGCAGAAGTCTCATACAAACTTCCATCCCCTAGGTTAAGGGGTTGGGGGGTAAAAGTTCCAAGTTTAAGAATTATTTTGTTGTTTGTGTACTAATACTAGCTTACATACCGAATTTCAGCTTTGTAGGTCATCGGGAAGTACCCCAGAGGTTTTGATACGTCAGTGTATAAGTGAGTGGCAAAATCGGCGTATTTTAGGTACCAATAAACCCTAAAGTATAAAACCTAGATCAGTGAAATTTAGTACATTTTATATGTTCCCTAACTGCATCTTAACCTGTGAATTTGGGCGCTCTGGTGTTAACTGGGACGAAACTATGAGGGTTTAAAAATGAGACGAAACGGTTCGAGAAAAGGTAGGTAGTGCCTCGCCTCTGTTTTGTTCGTCTTGGCGGGGGCACAACCGTGCCCCCAGATCCACGATTACAAATAACAATTCCGTAATTTGTTGACAATATGAACAATATTTAAATAAAGTTAAGACCCGGGCTTAAAGTGAGCTCGGGGAGACGTAAGTTTAAATTGAGTTAGACCCACGCAGGCCGGCTGATTTGGACGTAGGTGTATATGTAATTAAACGCGTTGACGGACGCAGACCGACGTTTTATGTAAATTTACGCAAAACGCGACATCTGCAATTCAGTAACACAGTTAATAAAGATAATCGCATCACGCCAACGTATAAACAGCTGTCCCTTATCAGATTGTCCAAAATAACGAACATTTTCGAGTATTTGGAGATAATAAAATATAGTATTTCATTGCCTTATTCAATAAAGCAACAAAAAAGCAATAAAAACCACGCAAATTGATTTTGCTGGAACTATTCTTATCTTTGTAATTTCGTTACACCAAATAAATCTTATAAACATAATTTTCATTTTCTTTTTTCTTCGTATATGAATGTTTTTGTTGGTTTGTACCTATTTTCACTTCTCATGTTCTTCTCTTTTATATTATTTTAGTGTATGGGACTATTTTCATGATCATTATATATCTTAATTCGTTTTTGTAACGTTCATCCTTACAGATGTTTTAGGTAGTAGAAGAAATGAAAAAAAAAAATGTCGCTTTGTTGGACAAAGAACACTTAAAGTTCCATAATTCAAGCCTCATTATTTATTTACTTATTTATTATTAATTAATTTATTTATTTATTTTGTTATTTACCTATTTATTTTTTTATTTTTTATTTATTAGTTAGGTAAGTGCCATATCGCATTAAAACATTCCGCTCAATCTGGCGAGTATAATCAATAACTTCCAGAAGGTAATAAGTAATTACAGTTACTTTGGCGTTTACGACCTTTTTATAGAACTAAAATCTTTCTCGTAATTTAAACCTCGACTTAAAACCGCTGTTTTAAGCTCGTCTATTGTGAAGGATGGGCAACTACGGAACCCTAGACTGAGCGTGGCCCGACATGCTCTTGGCCGGTTATTTTTTTTTTCAAAATGACGGATATATGGTGGTTGAAACTGTAAAAATTACAGCTCACAGAGCTGCTAGTATATATTTAGTAGCACTTTAACCCTTATAACCCCTAACCCTATTTTGGTCAAAACTCAAAAACGGCTCAACCAATTTTATTCAAATATAGTTTTCATTGAAAGTGCTTATAAGGTCTCATTTTCATGAATTTATCCATAATTTTTGACCCAGGGTTGGAAAGTTAGGGGGCGACGCTATTTATTGGATTTCCGGCGCGAATATTTACAAAACTGCTGACTTTATCAAAAAATAATGTTTAAAGGCCCCTATCATTTTAAAAGACCTATTCAACGACACCCCATACACTAGTGTTGGAACGAAAAAAATAATCACCCTCACTTTAGGACGAGATGTACCCAAAAAAAAGGTTTTTTTTTTAATTTTTTTTTACCGTTTTGTCGGCGCGTTGATACACACACATACCTACTCATACTAAATTTCAGCGTTCTAGTACTAATGCTCACGGAGCTAAGCCGCGCGGGCGGACAGACGGACATGGCGAAACTATAAATAAGGGTCCCTAGTTGACTACGAACCCTAAAAAACAGCACCGTCAAAAAAAAATTATACACTTATCGAACCTACTCACAAAATTTCCTGACGATTGGTTGAGAAATGTGGCCTGTAGGAGAGAACAGCCGAAAAGTTTTGGCGAAGCTTAAACAGAGACGTTTCGCTCGGTCAATAACGTGTTGTAATAGTAAGTCACGAGTCAATCAATCTAATGTTAGAAAAAGCACTGGAACCTAAAACTACAAATTGTTTTGACAGCGTTCCATGCGATTCGTTATTGATAACATCGAATGATTACTACGCTTTTCAAAACTTTGGAAACGGTAAAATGTGGCAAACAGTCCATATCACTGTCCATATCAACCATACAAACCCTGGCACAGAATAGTCACTACCTCTGTGGGGGCTATCCCGTTCAATCCAGATCGATGACTGATAAATACATTTTTTATGCTACCGCCAACAAAAGGAGCTCACTACTCCCCAGCACGGTCTTCCGCATTTGATCGAGAAATTCGTAGCGCGTTCGTGACTAGTCGGTCCCACAAAAAAATTGCGTGGCAATTTATACCAACCATGAATAAAATACACATATTTGCGAAGATCTAAAAATATTTCTGTGCCGCCGACTCAAGCAGTCTATTATTGAAACCTGTGGGTGAGGAATGTGAAAACGAAAGTAAGTATTATTACGATTCACATTTACGATTTATGCTTTCCATATGAGTCGTTATTGATGACATCAAATGTTTACCTCGATTCTCTTCTTACTTCGCATCGATTAGAGCACTCGCCGACGTGAAGAGGGGATCGGCATTAATGTGTATTTCATAACGTAGGACACAGTGGAATGTGGAAATACTTAAAGGCAAACGATTTTCTTTGTAAATTTCGTTCAATATCCAACTAACGTACACATACCTACGTGTTTTATGTTCCCATTATTTATAGCTAAAATTAATAACTAAAACAATAAAAGCAATACTATAACGAGTAAGACTATACCTACAGACTATTTATGTCATAGATTCACAACATGAACATGCTTGATTGACTTAAGTTGTCTTAATGGAAACCATGCATTCTATGGTTGGTTGGACTATAGGCGGTTTTTGTTTTCTTTTTTTTGCATCTGCCTATAGTAAAACGAATACTTTATCACAAACTAATGAAGAAATCATGCGTAAGACTTTTGCAAGGAGTACAAAAAGAACAAATGCGAATGTCGGTAACAGAGTGATCTTGGCGGGTACAAGTTGGAGCACATTTGCCTGAATGGAATTACGTGAGGTCGGCAAACATCCTCTGCGGCATTTTCCTGGCCGCCAATATTTACTCAAGTCGAGGTTTGCGGGCGTGTGCTTCTGGCACTCTTAGGTCCTCAGTCTAGCTCAATCTAGTTCTACTGTAACTGTACTTTTACACTATTCATTCACCCTAATTTAATGCATTTATTATAGACAAAATACACTTGACATCGTAAACTTGCGTAACACGTGAGTTGAAATAATTAAATAGTTGCTTTTATATTTGTTGTATGTAATAATACTGTGTTTTTTTCTGTAAGGTACGTAGGGGTCATGCAGCGGGAGTTGTCGGTAATTAACTGTGCGAGTTGCGAAAAACTAAACTGTAACATAAAATAAATACATCATAATATATTATATATTATATACGAGTATATATGTATATGCCATCACTGGAGGGTCCAATTATATCCTACAGTGTGCCGTAAACTGCACAATAATTACCAAAGTTTGGTCGTAAATTCGAGAGGTCATTTGGTATTGACAGGGGACGATAATTCAATTTCTAATACAAAATCATATATAGGTAACCTACTTTCAAAATGTAATCAGGACTGATTATGTCTTGTAATACAAGTTGCCGACTTCAAAGGCAAAAATTAAAACGCTTGTCACCACTTCCCAAGGGGAGCACTTTTGACGAGTGTCTGCGTATCTACTTAATGACAGCTTCTATTAGCGAGCTCTTGCAAATTTAATTGTACTCATTTCTGAAGAGATCTTGCTTTGTTATCAGATCAATAAAAAAGTAAGAAGTCGCAGTAAAAAACAAACATAAATATATTTTGACACCCATAAAATGTTTACTGTTCGTTGGCAATATCGAATTTCAGATTGTGCATCACATTATTCACACCATTGGTTACGATTCCTATTTTATGTGTATATGAATGTTTTAAAAGCATTCGAATGAAATAAAACCGAACATGAAGAGAAACTGCCATACAATATATAAGCCAATAGGCGGATTCATGAAATAAAACACCCCTGAATAATGTCGTTGAATATGCATATACGACTTCGCCTTTTATTTCGAAAATTTTGCTCTTTTCCAATCGTCGATATACGATAACTTGGAAAAAAAGAATTCGGTGTTTGTAGTGAAATAGGTGCTGGTCAGAACTAAGTATATTAGGCAAAAATCGTTAAAAATGTAGCTGGCCGGTCCAATATTATAATGGGTCTGGTCTGGTATCAGGCTTTAGCGACGTGCCCCAGACGAAAGCTTTGAAACTGGTATTTGTTTCGAAACTGGTAGGTGGGTAACTAACTGATAATTATCAATGGACCCCTAAGGCGCCTTTTACTAACAAAATTCGGAAGCCACTTAGTTTATAAAATAGGAAATCATAGTCCGTGGTTATCATTATAGCGGCCTAATCGATTGATCCGCGCAGTTTTCATCAGGTTTCAGCTCGCCACCTACTTTCTTAATATTTACCGCACCACACAACAATTCAGAACATAAGGTCTCACCCCTCGTTGCCCGTGCCTTGTTATGCAAATTTTATCATAACATTTTTGCCTTTAGTTCCGGATGGGCGAGGTCACAGGATCTCAGGATAACGACTAAGGGTCTCGTACTTATTATAGCGCGAGCCGGAAAACGAGCAGAAATCTTTGCATTAAAAAAATCTTTCCACCGACAGACCACCTCCTTATGGATACTTAAACAATAAGTATACGTCTTTCCTATGAAACCCGTACACTATCTTAACAAGGCGTAAAATTTAAGAACTTACCGGCACGAAGCTTACTCGTAACAGTGCCGTAGCGTAAAATGTAGGCTAATTAAAAATACATATTATATAATATGTATATAATCACATTTTGCAAAATTAGACACAGCGTTGAGATTTCTCAGAGCTAATTTAGAGACAGGGTTAGCCTAACGAAGCATCACTGTCTGTTAGAATTACAAATCTACTAATTTGATAGCAGTTTGTTAAGACATCGCCACGAACATAAATATACCTTCTGCCAACAGACTCACATATTAAGGATTCTACGTCCCAGGATGTGGAATCTGTATTGTATGCTAAATAGCAGTTCCATAAGAGCCTCGGGCGTAGGTAACTTGGCAAATTGCAACGGGAAGTATAATATTATTGTAGTACTTGGAAGCTGCATTGCACACGTGAACGTAATTGTGATAAACGGGCGGAGAGAACAACAGATTTTGAACAGCTCGTACGTGAACTTTCTTTTACGACTCGAAGAGATGTGCAATAAAAAGGAGTTTAGTAGTTGCATTATTAATATCACTTAAGAGTTTAAATAGCGTTTAAAATAAGTTTTGGGGAACATTTCTGTTATTTCTGTGAAGGGTAAGTTTATATTTGACTAGCTTTTGCCCTCGACTACGTCCGCGTGAAACTTGGAAGTATGGAAGCAACCTCGTACAACACGATAGATATCCACCTAATCACCTTTATTAATAAAAGGGATTATTAAAAGCGCCTAAGCAAATGTAAGAACAATTGTGCTTTTGGTCTAACAATTACATTTCCTACAGGGTCATCAATGTCATCATGAATTACTTACTCACTTTTCAATCTTTTTAGCGATAATTTTCAGGAGGAAAACTATCCTATGTCCTTCCTCGGATCTTAAACTATCTCCATGCCAAATTTCATCAAAATTGATTCGGCGGTTTAAGCGTGAAGAGGTAACAGACAGACAGACACACTTTGGCATTTATAATATTAGTATGGATTACAAACATATTTATGGGATATGAAGTTGTATATATGCAGCATTTCGGACTGTACGAGTATTTCATCTCCATGTAACTCGTTAAATCTATTGCTGCGTTATGCGTGAGACATAATGTACGCATTTACAAATAAAAGGTTTAGAAAAATAGAAAGTAAGGTTTGTTAAATTCTTTCGCGACCAGACGAGTAAAAACTCTTTTTAAAAACTTTATCCTTATATATTAAATATAGGTTCGTACACGATCTGATTCTGAACAGTAAATACTTATTTATTATTATCGTTCATTCATGTTTTCCTCCATCCATTTATATTCGGTCTCATTTAAGTACCTTCCTAATTTAGAAAGAGTGTCCGTATATACCGTTCAGGAAAGTTCAACGTTTTTCTCGAAGACTCTGTCGAAGCGTTCAACGAGAAGAAACATTGTGTTGATAGTTGATTGTCGTTCTCTGTTGCATTAGTTAAGTGAAAATGCATTACCTGTTGCACGTGTCTGTGCGATTTACAGACGGACGTTCGATTTATACAGACTACTAGCAGGTGCCCACAGCGTCGTCCGAGTAACCTTCGTTATTGTTTACCGTAGACGGGACAAAGTAACCATTTCAGGATGTCCTGCTATCCCTATGCGGAGACAGGTAAAAATACGAAAAACTGTTTTTCCGTGATGAGCCCACAAAGAAGTATCTACTAATAGATGGCCCTGTATTTGTTGGTGCAGCGCGCCCATACAAAATAAACGTCAACATCCATCGCACTATTAAGATTTTTCCTGATGTTTTATAATAAACTAGCGACCCGCCCCGGCTTCGCACGGGTGCAATGCTGATAAATTATGCATATAAAACTTCCTCTTAAATCACTTTATCCATTTAAAAAAAACCGCATCATAATCCGTTGCGCAGTTTTAAAGATTTAAGCATACAAAGGGACATAGGGACAGAGAAAGCGACTTTGTTTTATACTATGTAGTGATAGTGACAGTATAGATGAGTAGTAACTTCGCGCCCTTTTAATTACAGCTGGGTCTACAGGCTGACATGGCTTAACTGACGTGGACTCTAAGCGTAATTAATGAACTTAGCTCAAACACTTTTTATACAAAGTTTATTCATCTTTTACGGCTAACAACGGAGTTTTTAAAAGAAATTATGAACTCACGTTCGTGGTCAAGATACTGAACGAAAATTTGATTAACGCATAATTCCGTTGTGTATTATTGAAGCGAAAACATCTCTGTGGAATTGAATTAATTAATTGTATTTTATTGCATGTCTACGGCTATACCTACATCTTTGGTGAGACTTACATCTTTGCTAAAATTTATATTTAAATCTAATCAATTTTGTATAAATGTAGTTACTTAACATTGATTTAGAGATTCCGTACAGCTCCTTTACGTGTACGAATGCATTTAGTTAAACCATAAATGTAATTTATTTTCTTAAGTATGATTCAAGAAAAAAATACTTACAACTGAGTTCCTTTCGGTTTTCTTCTCAACAGCGGTCTCCGTTGGTTAAATGACGGTAGGCTCACAATCAGACTTGTAAAAGTACCCTCCTACCCACTTACTGAATAAATGATTTAATTTCATTTCATAATTGGATAGTTGCATGAGAAATTGCAGCAACTTTAACAAGCAAAGTTAAGAGCCGTTTTATACAATTTTCTCGAATCAGTGACGAATAGTCTATTTCTGGAAAACATCTTCTGTGCGCGGGCATTTGATTGTTATAATAATAATATTATAATAGTAATAGGATAAACATGATAATCTCGTAGCATGCGAATCAAACGTGCTCAGCCCAAAAACTAAAAAGAAAATTACGTCACCGACTCGGTATATCATATTTGCATAAACTGAGAGCTTCATTATGGCTAGCATACGAACTGCCTCGTAAGTTGCCTAAATATAATATTATTCCGGAGCTAGCTTGGTCTAGCGAAGCCTTAATGAACGACACGATCGCTTAATATAGCTACGTAAAATCTAATATCAATGAACAATTTTGGGTTCATATTGCCTCGCCTAAAATGGCGATGGGCTGGACACACGGCACGCACTACTGACGAACGATGGAGTGAAAAGATACTGCACTGGTATCCGCGCGGAGCGGCGCGACCTCGGGGCCGCCCGCGCCGCCGCTGGCGAGACGACATCGTCGCCACCGCCGGCGTCGCCTGGACGCGAGTCGCCGCCGACCGAGACGAGTGGCACAGGATGGAGGAGGCCTATGTCCAGAAATGGACAGCCCAATAGAACGTATAATTTATTAATGAACAAAAATATTCAATAAAAACTAAATGCTTTATATACAGAACTCCATAATAATTAATTTATTTCAATATTATTATAATTGTGCAATATTTAATTTAAATTTTAATCACTTATGAATTGTTAATGTTAAATATTATGTAAGATAAATAAATATCGATTGATTGAATGAAGTTAGGAAATAGTAGGTAATATATTTAGATATAAGAAATGGCACCATTCTCTGCAGGAAAATGCTGTTTCATTGTCAAATATATTAAATTAAATTACTACTATTTTTTCAAAATGCATGTTGAATGTTAAAAAACTAAATTTAAGAATCTATTGGAAATAAAAAAAGGCTTTATTATTATTATTATTATTATTATTGCCTCGACACCTGACTTGTTTGAAGCCGTGATGAGGTAAAGTTGATCAGTGACACCGACGTAGGTTATCTAGAGCACTGCATAATTTTATAGAAGTAAGGAAAATACGGGCAAAATTACATGTATGGACAAAATTACTTAGTGAACTTATTTCGAAACTGGCGAGATGATGGCCATGTTTACAAACTTGTGAGGCACCGGGCGCCATTGGCTCAGTTGTACCTGTGTACCAAGTATAAAGTTTAATCCCATCATCCCATGCATTATACATTTTGTATTTGTTGTTTATGTTTATTATATTATAGGTAGGTACTGTTTTACTGTGTAAGTAGATGTATCTTTACACAAGAAGTATATGGAAAAATATTTACTTGTATTGTAGTCGCTCCCAGTAGAATTAAATTTCTGCTCTGCTCCAACAAGAGCTCCATGTGCGTAGATGTCCGACAGTGCGTAGATGTGGGAAGAAAACATGATGATATTGGTGGTCCCACGGTGATCTATTACGATAACCGCTAGACAAATATCGAACGAAAAACGGACAGTAAGTGGACCTTGTAATAGTCGCTTTGTTGCGGCAGCCGGCATTTCTTATTATAGGCGATCATTCGATCAACCGTTTTCTCGCTCACGAAATGAACAATTGTCATGAAAAGAGAAAAGCGGGCACCACAGCCTCAAGGTTGTCTGGAAGATATCGCTCGAATGCGATAAGATATTCCGTTGGTTTCTCTATGTATTGAATTGTAGGCTTAGCTTGAGTTTAGCTCGAGTACGACCAACGAAATGGAACTCTAATCCACCTTTGAGTTGACATGAAGACTGAAATTGTAAATCAGTTGTATTTTTCTAAAAAGCACCAGCAAAGGACTGACGTACCTACGTAAAAAAAACTTGCTTGGCTCATTAGATCATGCAGAGGTATTCTAATAGTCCGATAAGTAGGTACTAATTGAAGGAAACCAAAATCAAAATAATTACTTAAGTTCCAAAGCATAACAGCAAAACACATTATTCATTCGGATTATACCGTAAATGGCTGAGCGAAGCAAGGCGATACGTGTGCTCATTTCCCCATTCGCTCGATATAAATCAGTTCGGTCTTACTTCCATGTTTGTTTTACCGCCATTTAAAGTTTGACTTTGGCTCACATAGAATGGAAACTCACGTTCGACACTCATATATCAACGTCATACCGTAAATGATGCTAAGGGAATATAGACAGGCTTCCCGTGTTAAATTAAGGCTGGGTAAATGCGACGGCTCTCTCACTTGCTTCCTAATACCTTCTTGCGGTGCTTCGAAAAATGAGCCCTATTTTGCATAAAGCTTGCCCGCTTTCGCTATCATGTTTTTCGACGAGATATGAGAATAGAATAGAATAGAATAGAATACTCTTTATTGCACACCTCAAGAAGAAAGAAATACAAATACAAATGACACTTTACATTACAATAGAGGCAAACAATAGGCGATCTTATCGCTAAAAAGCGATCTCTTCCAGACAACCTTTGGGTAGCGGATTAACAAAAATGAAATGAGATGAGTAGGCGATGCAAAAAGTAATCAAGAAAACTACTGAAAAATTATTAAAATCTACTAAAACCTATAATAATATATATTGATACATAAACATACATAAAAATATACATATGAGGCTGTGGAAGTAAATCGTTGTTTTTCTTCGCACCTCGCTCGCCCGCGCGACCATAGGTCTCGTATTTATGAAAATATGACCTCCGCGCCGAGAGTTTCCCTTTGTTTACAAGCTTTGCTTAGCACCGATATCTCATACATCACTAAACTAAGCCAAAAGTCAACATTTGTTTCGAAGACTTGTTTCAAACGCCTTTATGAATATTTATAGGGCCCAAAATAAAAGAGTAAAAGAGGGGGCTACCTCCTCACACATTTTTCACTTCGTTTGTTGCAATAGATGTTGTAATAGCATAAATCATGGTATCTAATATAACGCCAATTATAAATTAATCTTCATATCGTATTTTGTTAACGAATCACATTCTTATGCATATCTTGCTACGTATAGGTACGAGTAAAACCGACCAAGAAAACTTCAGACATTCAATTCCCAATCTTCCCGCAACAAACCAATATGGGGGCAATTGAAAATATTGAATACAAGGAATAGTTTCAGAAAACATCGGCGGGGCTGCCGCGCATTCATATGATGCTGTATATCTGTGATTGTATTCTTCGGGCGGGTATGCGCGGCGCGTCGGCAATCGCTTAGACGCGGGCCGAGGGCATGAGCCAGAATCCGACCGCTAAAAATACATCGAAAATGCTGTTTCCTGTTACCTAGAAGGGTCGTTTTGTACCTAGGACTGTAAAGTTAAAGGATTGCTTGTACCAGTAATTTATTCTTTAGCGATTATGGTTATGACTCGTCATTTCGATTGCGCACGATAGGTAACTGTCGAATACCGTATACCACTTAAGTAGATATACAGGGCGACTTCAAATTGGTAATACAAAATTAGTGTTTTGCACATGATATTTCAAATATAAACCCCTGAACTTAGTCTCATGTTTCCAAAGTAATCAAAAGTATCATGTTTTTAGGTTTTAAACTATCTCATTTAAGATTTATGCGTTACCCTAACAATAGTGGTATCATAGGATTTAAAACAAAGAGGTTTAAAGAACTTCAAATCAACGCTTTCCTCTTTGGTTAAATTCTAAATTCTAATTTTAAAATATGGCTTCCATCAAAGTTAATGATGATTTCGCCAATTTCGAGTTTGCTCGTAGAGCATGCCGTTGTTCGGTGAGGTTTTGCTTTTTGTAAAGTGATAGCGATTTACAAAAAACCACGCGGACTATCGGGCCTTGACCCAGGAAGGGCTATGAACGCTTCAAGTTGAATTCTTCATTAGCTATTCACTCATACGTTAGATCACTGCACAATACGCTATCAATACTACACATTGAATAACAAAAATTAATAAATAACGAACAAGAAACTTAAACGCATGCGGCCATCTTGAGTCACGGACCGGAAGCCCCCTCTTTGGATATCATCTGACATAGTATTTATGAAGTAAACGTGTTTTAATTACTAACTGTCACTTGTCAAAGAAAACAATATATTTTTTTTAAGATTTAGATTTTTAAATAAATGTTTCGTCCTTACCCCTACACTAAAATTCAAAGAATCGATAGGTAATGTAATTTTTTATTTTACATCGCGAAGTACAGTTCTTACTAAGGAATTATTTGAGTTAATATCTAGTAGGTAACTTCGATTGACGTAACTAACGTAAAAAATTACGAGTGGCAGATATGACATTAACTATCGAATTTGTGGTAACCATTAGGTAATATCACGTTAGGACTTTTTTTTGTACAAAATTAACGATATGGAAAGACAGCTAATTTTAAGATCGACTTAATGTTATATATTATTTATTATTAACTGAGCCACAATCAAGTGTTTTGTATTACCAATTTAAAGTCACCCTGTATAGTAAGCAAGATCTCGGATATATGTCGGTATCAAATGTCGTATTTATAGGTCGTTACCGTTGACATGTGGTATGAGATGGGTACGAGGTTGAATTGTTTAGTGTACAGGTTACGCTGAAAAGGTTATATTTCTAAACTAAAATATTACCTAGTCCTACCGTGCATGTAAACATATCTTAATACCTTTCAAGTGCGGCAGGATACCAAATAAGCGCGGGGCACTTCTCAAACCAAACACGAAATATTAATATTAAGATATACGAGTATTAGTACCTTTGAACGTATTTCGTATAGAAGGTATCATTTACAGGGCCAGGGTCATTTACCAATGCCAGCAGACTCAATAAATATCCTAGTATTTCGTGCTGAGAATTTACAACACACGATTTTCAAGTGTGAAGATGGAATGCCGGCCCTGAAGGAATTTCGGTATTTGGTATGAATTGCAATAAATATTCTTATTTGGAAAAAGCCGGTCAAGTGAGAGTCCGGTGCGAGGACGGTTTCGTAAAAACTATGAAATCACTGCATATTGTCCTAACGAAAAGATAACTGTACCGAGCGACAAACTTAGCTTCAAAATAAACTCAAATATAGTAAAATCTAAATCAATTTATAAATTTAAAAGAGACTATTGCTCACAAAATATAACAAAATTTCAGCAATGTCTTGAGCTTATGGTCTGTGGTCTTGAGAGTTTGTCATTTTCTGAAGTGTACTTTGAAAATGATTTTAACGTTGCATTCAACACATTTCACGAATTATTGACCTTATTTTACAAGCTCTGTTTTCCAGTTCAGCGAATAACAGTCAATATTATAAAACATGAGACACCAAAATGGATTTCGAAAGGCATTCGAATCAGCTGCAAAAAAAAGGCAGCTGAGAGTAAATTATTATAAGAACGGACATGGTGAACAGAATAAACGCCAATACTACCAATATACGAAACTATTAAAAAAATGCATAAATAGGTCACGATATATAACCAACAGTAAATATATTATGAATAGTAAAAATAAGTGTAGAGCTTCATGGAAATTGATTAAAACAGAAACAGACAACTCAAAAGAACCAGTTTATATTGAGAAAATAAAATTAAACAACAAAATAATAAGAAACCCCCTCCAAATAGCATCGTACTTTAA
Source organism: Apotomis capreana (assembly GCA_947623375.1). NCBI lineage: Eukaryota > Metazoa > Arthropoda > Insecta > Lepidoptera > Tortricidae > Apotomis > Apotomis capreana. Next base: position 11,940,948 of record OX392506.1, on the reverse strand, counting down.
TAAATACTATATAGAGTTAACAAATAAAATGAAAACACATGTTACATACTCTGGTGATAAGCAAAAAAGTATACAAAATAGTATTTTTCTAAGACCGTTTTCTGAAATTGAAATTAGTAACATAATCATATTGTCACTTAACAACACAAATGCAGTTGGATTTGATGAAATAAGCACCAGTATCATAAAAGGTTGTAAATCGCAATAAGTAACGATTATTACACACTTAGTAAATCAATCTTTCGAAAACGGGTGCTTTCCAGAAATATTAAAAATGTCCATAGTAAAGCCAATGTATAAAAGTAAAGATAAACTAGATATGAGTAATTATCGTCCTGTAACTCTAATACCTATCTTGTCCAAGATATTTGAAAAGTGCATGCATACGCGTATAATGAGTTTTTTTAATAAACACAATATCATCAAAGAAGAACAAAATGGGTTCCAAAAGAATAAATCCACGACACTTGCTGGTTTTTCTTTAGTACAATATGTTGCAAAGAGTCTTGACGTCAAAAACCACACTACTGCCGTATTTTTAGACATGTCTAAGGCGTTCCATTTTGTTAATCACTCTTTGCTATTGGGAAAACTAGAAAAATATGGGGTAAGAGGACCCGCATTGAGGTGGTTCCAAACATACCTGCTAGGAAGACAGCAAGTTGTCGATATTGCCGCAGTGAATAATAGAAATGAGGAAATTCACTATACATCGGAATCTCATTATAATAACTTCGGTGTTCCTCAAGGTAGTGTGCTTGGTCCACTACTATGTATTATTTATATAAATGATATTTGTGATGCAATAACTGAAAAATGCGTTCTCTTTGCTGACGAATTGACGATATTTCGATAATTGTAACTTCAAATAAAGCTGACTGTATAAAAAAACATGAACGTAAAGTAAACACGACGTTAGAAATGGTGATCGAATGGCTGGAGAGACATAATTTGAACATTAATTTGGATAAAACGAATTATGTCCAATTTAGTACGAAACGAGGTAAAAAGCAACAATTAAGTTTACAACATAAAAATAATATTATACAGGAAAGAGACGATGTAACATTCCTAGGATTAAAAATGGACAAATACTTAGACTGGCAGAAACAAGTCGAAAAAGTATGTTGTAAAATAAACAGGTTTGCGTATGTTTTACGTCGATTAAAGCGCAAATCAGGTTTGCAAGCCACTTTAGCAGCGTATCATGGATATATCAGCTCTAATTTAAGATACGGTTTAATACTATGGGGAAATTGTACAAGCTCTAATAGTGTTCATTGCTCAAAAAAAATGTATTCGAGCCATATGTGATGCAGCTTATGGCAAATCATGTAAGCCAATGTTTAAAAAATTTAAGATTCTACCCTTTCCATGTCTGTATATTCTTGAAAGCTGCATTTTTGTAAAAAGACAAATGTATTTGTTTAAGACAGCCAAAGACGTGTTTCCAAATTGCACAAGAAATACCGGGCGTCTTGTGCATGACCACGTTCCTAGAACTGCACTGTATATGAAGCAATGCTATGCAATGTGTTTAAAACTGTTTAATAAGTTACCGAAAACCATTAAGGAACTTCCTATAAATAAATTCAAAAATAGCCTGACAAATTATTTACTGGAGAAAAGCTACTATGATGTCAAAGAATTTTTGCTTCATAGTACGCTGTAATTAATTTGGAGGAAATATATATTTGCATGCTAGTATTAATAGTACATATAGCAGAATAAGCCGCATAATGTCTATGTTCACCTGTTGACAATTCACTGTACCCACTTATTCTATGCAAATAAATTATTCTTATTCTTATTCTTATAACTTAACTTTACCGTTGCAAAACTGTTTAACGTACTTTAAATAAAGACTATATGTTTTATGATATGATCACAAATGTTTCGTTTTTAGATTTATCCCCTATTATATTAATCTGTGCCTATACTTGTACCTATAACTTGCCAAATATCATAGTTGTAGGTAAATGAAAAATACCCCAAGTATAATTTTGATTCCCTTGAGAGTGCCCAAATTTTTTTTTTTCAGGACTATAGGTAGGTATATGGTTTTCAATTTCAACTTGATACCTCAACGCGTTCCCGTCGACGGATGGGTGGACGCCTGGACGGACAATAAAATGATCCTATAAGGGTTCTGTTTTTCCTTTTGAAGTACGAAACCCTGAAAATGACTAAAAACACTGACAGTATTATTGTATATAATTAATACAAAGAAAAAATCTAAGAGATGAATAAAGATTAGTTATCACATAAATATTTTCTTCTCCCGCATTCCGCACCCGAGAACCCGAGAGCGTACCCTTATTGAATTACGTAATTGTCAACTATTATAAGTTACAGTATTTTGAAAGTCAGAAATTGTACCTAACTTTTTTTCGTTAAACGGCACCTAAGTAGGTAAGTAATCTTATTAAAACTTTCGTGAGACATATTTTAGTATTGTATTAAGCTGTTTCCACTGACGTGAAACTGCCAGGAACGGCCCGACATGTTTCGAACTCGTATGGAGCTCTTCATGAGGGATTGCCGCGGCAACTTCGTCAATTCCTGACAATTTCACGTGAGTGTAAACCGCTTTATACAATACCTAAGTAAATAAGTGTATATATTTCGATAACCTACATTTATTTATTACTCAGTTCTTTTAAAATGCAATCGTTGTTTATGTAAGACGTCGATCAGATAACTATTTTAATAGCTCGTCTTGCCATACAATCTAAATAGCACGTCAATAAATAAATATTTATGACATAACAACAGAAAAAGACATTGTAAGTATTCAAAATACTGGTAACATTCCTTCATACTTTCGCTACTTTGCTCTCACTGCCATCTACCCTTTTACCGTAGTCCACAAACCTCGAACAATTTTCCTTCATTACAAAAATAAGTTATGCTGAGCTTACTATTTCAATTTAGTTTATAAATGATGTTGTGCCCACAGAACTCCACCGGCCACCGGACTTGAAAATAAATAAACTAACTTTACAAGAAAACTAAGGCATAAAATGTTTCATAGAACTTGAATAATAAACTATGGAAGTCTAATCTAGGTTAACTCTAGGGATTATTAAAACTTAGGAGGGATGTTATTTACTTGTACCGGGGAACATCTCGCTAAGATTATTGTCAGAAAAATAAGTTAGATTTGAATCCATTGAAATGCTTTTCTCTAACATTCTCAAGAAAGCAGAATTTAATACCGACTATTTATAAACTTAAAGGTCAACCTCTGAACAAAGTCCAATCTATGAGAGACTTGGGGGTGGTACATGATTCCAAACTTTTATTTGACACCCACATTGACACTATCGTTGGTTCTGCTTTAAAAACACTAGGTTTTATAATGCGTAGTTCTGTCCATTTTACTCAGGCCAAAACACTTAAGATTCTGTTTTGCTCCTTAGTTCGGAGTAAACTGGAGTATGCATCCCAAATTTGGAATCCCTGTTACGCTACTTATATAGACAGGATTGAACGTGTTCAGAAAAAATTTGTTAAGTACTTAAGTTACAAACTAAAATTCCCTTATAATTCATCCAATTACCTAAATATTTGTAAAAAACACCATCTGATCCCGTTATATAAGCGCCGTGAAATAGCCGATATTACCTTTTTGCTTAAAATCACAACTGGCGGCATTGACTGTCCCGAACTGCTCAAGGAATTATCGTTTGTGACTCCTTCTCGGTCCAAAAGGCACTTCCCCCCTATCTCACTGAGGCGTACATCATCCAATTACAGACGGAATAGTTTCCTTAACCGCGCTAGTCGCCATTTGAACAATACGACGAAAGAGCATGATATTGATATATTTAATTGTGTAATTCCTTCCGTGAGGCGAAATTTAGCTAATGTGTTTTTTGATTGAGCGATTTCTATAACATGCTTGTGCAGTATTGTTATTGTGTATTAGGTAGGTACTTAGGTTGTCAGCCCATCAAGGCTCTAAAAGTTAAGGTTTATAAGTTTAAGTTTGTAGATTAACGAATGTTCATAGTTTTTACATATATTTGCTGCAAGTGTGCGTCGGTACATCGATGTGCGCTGTTTACTTAAGTTTATGTTTTATGTACAGCAACTATTTGTGAGTTCCTGTAATTGGCTCTGTATTTCTATTTAAGTTTCTATGTTTAGTGTATTAGCTGTTGGTTCTCCTAAAATAAATAAATAAATAAATAAATAAATAAATAAATAAATAACTACTCAATTTTTTATTTCCTATGTTACGGAACAACGTTTTTAGTCGGTTAACTTACGAGTGTGATTTATGCAATAATAATCCGTTTATCGAGTCTTGTTGGGTCAATTTCCCAAGCAGTATTTTTTGATGGCAAGACTGAAAACGCAGGTGCAGAAAGGTTGAATAATAAAGTACCATTTTTTAGGAAACAGTCCGCCATTGTCTACCTCGGGCAACAGCTAAAATTAAAATATTAATATATATAATAATTTAAAAAAATATATTTAGACCAAATTTCTCATCAAGGTGGGTTGTCCCCAAGCCGGTTTTGTTTGTAAAATGCCGGGTAAGTCAAATACTATGCATGACAAAGAAAATCTGTTAGGTACCATTATTTTATTACCATATAAATAGGTAACGAAAAAAGCACATTACCCGTTATATATCTCCTTTGTATACCCTTGAATAAGTGCATATACGTTTGTCCCGAGAAAACTTCTCATTACCGCCGACAATGTTTCGAACCGATTTATTTCCCAAATTTGATCAAGAACGCCCCCCGTCTCCCGCGCACTTCAAAGAATTAGTCAAGCTGCGGCGCTCGACGAGGCCGGTTGTGTATAGTGGCAATACGTTGGCTTGTATAAACGTGAACATTTCATCGCGGTGGACAGGGGACAAAAAAAATTCATTCCGGAGTTTGTTATAGCTTCTTTATTTTTTAACTGCGTGGTTTGAAATTTATATATATCAGGTAAAGTATACTCGCGATTTCAAGAGTTTAATTAGTTTTAGAATATAAGGCTTACTTTATTTTTAAGAAATAAAAATATGTCGTGTTTCTCATTCCACCATTCTCATTCCGGTGTTTCCGGTGTAGTAAAATGACTTTAAACCCCACCATAATGAGGAAAACACCGGAATGACAACAAAAGTATCATAGATATTGTTGAAATAATAATATTTTTTTATTTTGTTTTTAATACCAGACTAAGATATTTGTTTATATTATTATGTAATGCCAATATAATATATATTACGAATATAAAAAGTAAAATTACTTTCATAATATGCCACTTTACTTTCATTCCGGTGTATGAAATTTCGTTGCGGTGCACTTATTTTATCATCCTGGTGTACATTTATCATTCCGTTGTGTGTTTCATATTCGATCTCTTATATCTCGAAAACTATTTCAGATTTCAGGGTCCCTTTTAAATATGTTTAATAATATAGTCTAAAGTATCTCTTCACATTTAAAAAACTCAAAAATAATCAAAAATAAAGAATCACACCGAAATGATACAAAAAATGCGTCTTGTTGAAATTGACCCTGTTACACTACACGACTCGTGTAGGTACGTACCTAGGCGCCGCACTTTACTGGCCGTTTAAATATTTTTTAGGATTCCGTACCCAAAGGGTAAAAAACGGGACCCTATTACTAAGACTCCGATGTCCGTCCGTCTGTATGTCCGTCTGTCACTAGGCTGTATCTCATAAACCATGATAGTTAGACAGTTGAAATTTTCACAGAATTAGTATTTCTGTTCCGCTATAACGACAAATACTAAAAAACAGAATAAAATAAATATTTAAGGGGGCTTCCATACATCAAATGTGATCGTTTGCGTTAACCTTGCACCTCATTTGTATCCGGCGCCATACATACCAGTTGCAAACTTAACCCGGCCAGTGAAGATGGGATAAGTGATTGTACGGAATCCTCGGTGCGCGAGTGCAACTCGCACTTGGCCGGTTTTTTATAGATCCACTAGCGACCTGTCCTCTGGCTTCGCCTGGGTATATCAACGGAAGACGACGGCGGGAGAGTGCAGGCGCGTTTAGTTACAGTCCGCTTGATATTATTCGCCCGTATTTTTCTATTTACGATAACTCCTAAATCATTTAAATTGCATGGTGGTAAAGGCTGTTATAATGGGTATGGAGTGCATAAGGTAGGTAAGTAAATTATTTAATTTGATAATGGTAAATACATTAAATATCCGTCGAATTTACTCACGAAAATACCACATTACGAGTATATATGTGTAAACTACGAAGTTCGAATCAAATGGCTATAGTAGGCTCGCGGTGCCTTTTTGTAGACCTATAAAAGAGAAACAATCCCACTATACCTACATTGTTTTGTTCTCAATCTCAAACTTGTTCGATGAAAGCATGGCATGATTTTTTTCCGACTTCTTCAACTAATCGTCATATTTCAAACAATTTCCAAAAAACCTTAACAAATTATAAATCTGTAGCTTTCTTCAAGAATCACTAGTTGATAGATGAAACCGCATGGAGATCTGTTCAGTAGTTTTTGAGATTATTGCGAACATACAGACAAATGTGGCGGAGGACTTTGATTCATAAAGTGTAGTGTAGAGGCCAATGATTGATAAAAGTAAATAGTAAAAATATCAATAATAATTCTACTCAAAACATGTGGGAAAATTTCCCGAACGAATGAAAATATTTGTATAACTTTCTAACATACTGTAATGTTATTGCATGGTTATTGCTCACAAGAAGCCGTCTATATTCAATATTTGTACGTAGTTAACACTCCTTGTACCTTTTTGACCTGTGCCAGTCACACTGCCGCAATACTTTATTGTAATGGCAACCAATCCACACCTTTCATTCGAATCGTTTTATTGGTTGGATAAATTTAAAAGCCAAAAGTCATAAAAATGAATACACTCGCTGGGTTTACTTTTACAATTGTTGGGATAAATTCGAGCTACAGATTTACACAATGTAGTCTGTAATTTAATGGTAAACGAACGGGTCTATTGAAAAACAATAATGTTTGTTTTCGAACTTTCCACAAAGTAATGGTAACTTTGCCGCGACTATTAATTACGAATCTAAATTACCGTCGGTTCATATTTCGAACCCTGTTAATGATGTTAGCATTGTTGCCTATTATGAACCGTAAGTCTAAAGTAACAAAGTTTCTATTCCAATCAACTAGTGGAATTTAATACGAGGATATCAAAATAATTATTACTGTTCATGGCAGCGATTTGGAGAGCTTAGGAAAATTGCCACGTTCAAAGTAATTAGCTAACTTCGTGCCAATAACAGTGAAATATTTATAATGGCTAACAATTTGAATTGCCATTATCGTAAATTTATTATCGACAAAATAACATTGTAATTAAATATTTTTATTTACTTTTGCAAAAATCCGACCCAAGTACTCGAGTCAGATGTGTATTTGCGCATTTCAACGAGTACTTAAATCAAAAAAAATCTAAAAACGTTACGAAGTCTCGATTAACAAATGTGATGATTATGAATACAAAATTATCCGCTAGTTTTCTTTTAGCTAGGTTTCATTTCCTGTTAGGTTAAAAAGTTCAAATACCATATCAATCTACTTATTCCAAGTTTCCCAAAGAGAACGATGCTTGGGTAACACTCAGAGACCGCGCAGAGGGCACAAATAACCGACCTCGCTGCAACCGTTAAGAACGTTGCTACTCTAAAAAGAAGATAGGAGTTGCATTACATGTATACGAGAAGATCGTCGTTGATTTCCAAAGCTACAGGAGTGGAAACAGTACAATGAGAGGGTGACGGGCGATGCCATGTCGCGTAAGAAGAGTCGCGAAGCGTAGTTGTGTTAGACACGCAGAGCTTAACGACAAACGTTTGCCACCATCGGCAACCGCGCGGTAGGTATGCCCGCCGTTCGGCCATATTTTTATTTCTGTTATTGGTACTAATTAAGTAGCATGAACAACTAAGGCAAACAAGGCCACGTGAGGTCAGTATTCTTGTTCATCTCATCACACATCAGGTTGGCCTGAAAATCAGTCAAAATAAATAAATAAATAATCATACCTGTGCTAACTCGGGGCACCGATACTTAAGTAATGTAGCAAAATATTTTATCGACAAATAAATATATCCATGTTACTCTCAACATCTAAATGTCCATCAACATAAATATTTTTTTTTCTTCATTTCAGATTGAAAACAATAAACAAATTAAAGCGTGTATTTTACTTGTTTATTTTATATAATTTTCATAGTAAGTATGTATACAATCAATATTTTTTTCCATATTCGTCGGTATTAAAGATTGCCGTCTAGATGAAAATATCCTCTACATTAGACATGATATCACACCTTTTTATAGTAATCGAGAACTTTCAACGAGGCATGTATTATATATCGACATCTTTTTTATCGATATCAAATCCCTAGAGCGTGCCCCGAGTTAGCACAGGTATGTAAATAATTATCGGACAACCTCACACAAATCGATCTAGTCCTAAATTAAGCTCAATAAGGCTTGTGTTATGGGTACTAGACGACGATATACGTACTTATATAGATAAATATATTATACTTAAATACATAGAACAACCATGACCCAAGCACAAATATTCGAGTTCATCACACAAATATTTGCCCTGGCCGGGATTCGAACCCGGGACCGCCGGCTCAGTAGGCAGGTGTCTACAAACCGAGCCAAACGCGTCGCCAAAGTTTTGGCCGATAACATACCGCGATGTGACAACCAAGACTCAATATTTCTGTCACTGCTCTTCAAAACCTCATATATAGTATTGATTATTGTTTTTATTAATATCTTATTATAATTTTACGAAAAAAAAAAAACTAGTAACTATGTAGATTGACACAGAGATACGAGCTTTGTTTTACGTAGGTATTTGTTACTTAGTGAGTTTTGGTTGTCAATAGACGGCGATATTTCGACATGTCATAAAAAACGCCGAATGTGGCTTAGTTACCTTCACCGCCATGTCTCAAACCAGAGTAATTGGCCCCATTCACCGCTTTTCATTCCCTCGCAGGCCTGGGAGTCCCGAACGCGAGGTTCATTGTTAAGTGCCCGATAAATTGTGTGTGATGATTTGAAGCACAATTTCTGGGTTCAGTAATTATGTTGAATTTGTGATCAATTAACACTAGTACTATTTAAAAATAGTTTTTGAATTTACACAGAATATACAGGGTGTAACCGACAGCGTACCGAAAGCGAAAACTGTAGTTTTAGACCATAATCACGAACTGAAAACGAGTGTTCATTTTCTCGGAAAACTCAAGGATAAGATTTTCTAAAATAAATTATAAAACTCGACGCGCAATGTATTGCGTCCAATTCTCTCGGGTGCAGACGCGCGGGGAGGGGGCACGCGGCAAGCATAGACCGGTCCGGGCGCTCCCCATTCCACTCACGCGTCAGCGCAAAACATACCGTTACGCCAATGCGCATCGAATGACATGAAATAATAAAAAAAAAAAAAAAAATCATTTATTTCTCGACCAACATGGATCAGTTTTGTTAGTAATGAAATTAAATAAGTACTTATAAACTACTGTTAGTAACATATTTAATTGAATGCAACCACAAAAACAACGCAACCACAGATCACAACTAGTATGTAGTACCTAACACCAATAACAACTGACCGATAAATTAAAACAGTCTAACAAGATTATTATCATTCAAGCAAGTAAAGCAAATAAAATGTGCGGGTAGGTAAACATTAAACATGCGTCCGACCGTAACGGCCGACGGTCGCTCACTGGCGGATCAATGACCGGCCAATACCGTTATCTGACCCACTCCACACGCTTACATAATACTGTTTGTGATACGTTGCGTGTTTTGCGGAAAATGCTATTTTCATGCGATTTTTCATGAAAAATTGTTACCGGTAGAGTTCGATTAACGGAAAAATAAAGAAAAAATGAAAACTCGCGAGGAAAATTTGTGAATTTTCTCAAAGAAATTTCCACGATTTTCCAGCCCAGAATAATGGTCTGAAGCCATGGTTTCAGTTTTCGGTACACCGTCGGTTTATTGCTGTTGAGTAACATTTGATAGAAGAACAATCTTGTGTTATTTTAAGTAAACAACTGTGTTTTGTCGTGTTGTGGACCTTCAGTTAACGTCTTCACAAAGTTTGTGAAATATGTCGAGTTCGTTACTGCTATAATTTCAAATTTAGAAACGTATTAAATATTCGTTAGCAAAATTAGATAGATTCATTATTATTTATTATACATTAAAGATTTCATTAAGTAAAATTTGACAATAAAACGACAGATTTCTATATTTTTACTATAAATCCAGTTAATACTCCTATAATATAACCTTGTTTGCTTTTTAACCCTATGACAGTATAAGTGGAATTCTAATTTAATTTGTATTAAAGGTACCTATGGTAATATTACAGGAACGTATTGTGCACTCAAAATGTAGTTCAATTCGATGTAAATTAACTTGTAACATGAGGTAAAGTAAACAGCGGATGATGTGTTTAGGTACTTCGGTGACACCTCACAGACAACCTTTACGTAGGCGAAGTAAACAAGCTACACAATACTATTGACATTAACTTTGAAGGAATTATATCAAACATTATAAAAACTTGATTATTCAATATTAAGAAGTATATTACTACGACATTTTTCATTTAAAATAGAAGCGGAGAAGAGGGCCATGGAACAATGGTACAGAATGAAAGCATGTAAGGAATGGAGAGGAAGCTTTGTGGACAAGGGACACGCACTTATTCAGAGGGAAGCATGCTCGAAGATGGGGATGCTTACCCAAAACAACGACCTCATAAAGAGACATGAGATGTTCGATAAGAAATATCGGATACACATAGGAGAAAGGGACAACTGGAAAATAGAGGTTGAACACCCCGTGACTATCTGCTTTACGGATGGTTCTCGGCGGGAATCCACGAAACTAGCAGGAGCCGGCATAGTGATACCGAAGCTGGACAAGAAGTTACACATGCCTCTGGGGAGGTACGCTAGCGTATTTCAGGCAGAGGTATGCGGCATAATGAGATGTGCACAAATAATAGATGAATGTTCGCAGGAAGTGGGATCTGTCGTTATATACACAGACAGCCAGGCTGCACTAAAAGCGTTAGACAAACAGACGGTAAGCTCGTCCTCGGTAAAGGAATGCAGAGAAGCCCTGAACAAACTTGGAGAACACACAAAGATTACGGTAGCATGGGTACCTGGACATCAGGGTGTGACAGGGAATGAAAGGACAGATGAGAAGGCAAGGCTAGGAGCAGAGAGGAGAGGGAACTCATAGGACCCGAACCTGCACTGCCAATATCGGCAGAAGTCACGAAAGGAGTTATAGCTAGGCTAATGGAGGAAGAGGCCAATAGACAATGGCGAGAGACAACGGACTGTCGACAATCGAAGATGATACTAGGAGGCATAAACAGAAAAAGGACCAGGTATCTACTGGAACTAGGTAAGAAAAATCTCAGATTATTAACAGGCATAATCACGGGACACAATAGCCTTAACAGGCACAGGAGAGGGAACTCATAGGACCCGAACCTGCACTGCCAATATGGGCAGAAGTCACGAAAGGAGTTATAGCTAGGCTAATGGAGGAAGAGGCCAATAGACAATGGCGAGAGACAACGGACTGTCGACAATCGAAGATGATACTAGGAGGCATAAACAGAAAAAGGACCAGGTATCTACTGGAACTAGGTAAGAAAAATCTCAGATTATTAACAGGCATAATCACGGGACACAATAGCCTTAACAGGCACCTATCGTGGGTATCGTAAGTGATCCATACTGCTCGCACTGTGGCCAGGAGGAGACAAGTAAGCATGTTATAGCAGAGTGTGGCATGTATGCGATAATACGCTATAGCATCTTCAGAAAAAAGAGGAAGAGCTGAGGGACATTAACCTTAAAGATGTCCTTTCCTTCTGCAGGAGAACAAGGAGATTCGAGGAAGAAGGCTGTATAGGAGCGCCGCCGGGACAGTAACCGTTGGCTCCAATTGGGAATTGGGCTGAATGAACGCAGTCAAGCGATCGACAGCCCGCCTGTTTCCGGCCGGGCGTCCCTACACCAAATCATCATCATCATCACGACATTTTTTTATGAAATTATATATAGTACATTGTTGTAGAGGCTGTAAAGTAAGCAATAGATGAACAAGTAAATTTCGAAGGCCGACCCGCAGGGGAGGCCTTCGATAATACGAGTTCATCTATTGTACTTTCAGCCGAGACTGAACAGAGTGCTTTTCACGACTACTGCGAGGAAATACATAAAAATAAGAGCATTTTATATTGGTAATTAAACTCGGCGCCTTGTTGCAGCTTCATTGTTTCAAAAAATTATGGCTACACAAAGCTGGTCGTGCCCCCAGATTCAAACGACGCAACGATTATTCTCAATCCATTTATGAAGAAATAGCAAAAATATTAAAACACCTCACTTTCAACTAAATTTAGGCATTTACACATTTCTTAGTCTAGGTTACACTCAGGTTACCAACCCTACGATACATTCCACACTGAAAAATCATTGTAACGTTACGTCAATATTAACATACGTTCCTAATATTATTTATTTCGTGAGTCAATGTGAACATTATTAAATAAAGCACATCACAAAACCACTATTTACTAAACAATCTATTTGCTTTTTTAAATATGGCGGCTGCCCCGCACATGCGCGCATCTCACGCAATGGAGTCATGGATTTTCAGCCAAATTAAAAAAATATTATGAACTCAATATATAAATTTACAGTGTTTATTTGTTGAAATCTGTTTATTTGTTGAAAAGTAAGTAATTGTTGAAATTAGGAAAATGTTTTACGGCCCATAGCAAACTTTAAAATATAAATGTTCATGATTTTCTGGGTAAAACCTTTTTTTATTAAAAAGTAAACCTGAGGCGTATTTTCTAACTTAAGAAAATAAATTCGTTTGCGGGTATTTATAAGTTTAAGAAAAAAATACACCTCATAAATGACCCATTCTCATTGGTCAATTTAATTTGACATGCAGCAGACGATTAAGCTTTGATTGGTTAAATTGACGTTTCAGCCGGCCGAGAAAATTGCTCTGAAATATTTTCTAAAAAGTCGTATCTTACTATGAAATTCATGTGTAGATACGAACTGTTACCGTAACGTGCTACATTGTTGTCGTGTTGGGAGCTAACATAGATATACAGTTTACAAATGAACATATATAAGCGGTTTTGTGTACTGGATTCATGTAATCTATAACCACATTTTCGAGCAGTGTCGTGAAAAATAATTATTAAGTAAAGGCCATTGAACGCAAAGACTTAGCTGTAGTGAAAGTAGTATATGAAGTTATTTATACCTCATAGTAAACAGTAAAGTTTCATAGACGACGCACAAATATTAATATGAAATACACCTAGGTTTAGTCTGCAAATTGTCTAGGGAGATAACTCATTGGACGGCAATGTATGCCGCATATAATAGTCCGGCGCTAATTCCAGTGTTCTTTGACATATCACCAAATAAACGATGTCTCAGGTATATCTCATAAAATACATACATATATTTATTTTTATTTGTTTACACAGAGGGTAAACGAGCTCGTGGACGATCCCCAACCAGATGGACCGACCAAGTAAAGGACACGTCTTCCTCCAAGTTTTGCTCGGTTGTAAGAGACGCAATGGACAGGACTCGATGGAGACAAATCATTCACACCAAATGTAAGCCATCCTTGGAATGAATGGTTCAAGGTAGTCTATTTTTAGAAGACTGTTCTCTTAAGGGAGAATCGTTAAATGGATATGTAGTAGGGTAACAGTCTATGTGTAGGAATGGGTCTGTAACAGATCAAATTTTACATAATATTGAATGCAACTTACACGTTTTTCGCATGTATTAGGTATCACTAACCCTTCGTTGTTAGTTTATTATTTTTCATTTGAAGTTTTATGTATTTAACTGAACCATAGAATACGATTCCACACAAACCATGTTTTCATTTGTAAACATTCGTGGCGTTTGTTTGTACCCTTTTCATTTATTATAATATAACTTTTATAAGGTATACTCGGGTAATTCCTAATATCCAGAATATCCAAAAATTGCTAATATCTACTAAAATCGGCAACATTATTTGCGCTAGCAACACTTCAAGGAAGTGTTACTAAACTCAAATAATGTTGCCAGTAGATATTATCAATTTTCAGATAATCCCGGATGTGGATAATTAAGGAATAGGCCTTAATTGGTATTTAATTTATTGCCAATATGTAGCCACTTTTAATGTAGGTACCTATATTAAGGCAAAAGTGACGGAGGACTACAATTGTGCACAAAATCTGTTGGAAACATAATACCTATAGCGAATAGCGGAGCCGAGCACATTGGTAGACCGGCACGTTGGCTGTTAGCGGCTTGTATTGGGTTTAGTCGCATACCTTCTCTTTGTTTCCATCTAAGGAACTGACAAATAACTGACATTGAAAGTGAAAAGGAAACGTATAAATTAGCGCCTCGACGTAGGGCACACGGAACTGCCAGCCAGTCTGACAGGTATTATCTCGGGTCCTGTACCCTTACTATTAGTTTACTGTGACAGTACCTACTCGCTAGCGACTCCGTAAATGATTTGTATGGAGAATTGTTAGTTCTACAAAGTAACCGTTATTCTCCATACAAATCTTTTACGCTAGCGAGTACGGTCACGTCAACTCATGGTAAGGCTAAGGGTACTGTCTAAACGTCACGTCTCGCGACGGCGTCTGCCCGCTTTCTCCCGACCCTCCAATTTAAACTGTCACTGAAAAAGGCCCACTCGAGATTGCTATTGCGAATTCTTTCACTCTGTAAAAGTTTATATTCGAGTATTCCAATAAATATCGTGTAGAGGAGTAAATTAAAAAAGTTGGTTTTGGTCTTTGGCTATTGAAATATCGCTAAAGCAGACCTATAGTAGTGATAAATCGGTAGGTAAATATTGAATTTAGCATTTTAATTATTTTTGTTATAAAAGTCAGATAACTTTTGAAAGTAACCATCAGCTAATGGAAATATCAATCACTGTACAATTCCAGTTAAGAGTGAACGTACTCGGTGCATTTAGACCTCCGTTCCGCAATCCGCTGAAATTATCATTCCGACAGAACCTGACATGTAGGGGAACCTGGGGATAGTTGATCCCCATTTTGATTTTGGCCTCTATTTTTTTTTTTTTTACAGTATTAGAGATCTTTTCAAGCCAAAATATTCAAAATTTATCTATTCATTGATAGTTTGAATGAAAACAAGATTATGCTACAATTTAACTCAATATTAAATGAAATACAATATTGTAGACTTTTACCATTCCCTTACATGGGGGATAATGTAAGGGAGATTTGTTTACCCCTAATTGGGAGACTTTTTAACTTTGTCGTAGTCGGGCGAAAAATAATATATCATCGACAGCTCTATGAATCCTAGCATAGATAAGACTTGATCCCTTACGGGGTCTCATGATTCCGTCATCATGTCACCCCCAAATCAAAAGTTCTCAAGTCTCCCCATACATAGTGTTGTTATAAAACATGCGCTACTCAAAACTATTTATCACGTATTTGAACGTATTCAATGACAAGATAAGACTTGATACCTCACGGGGACACATGATTCCGTCGTCATGTCACCCCCAAATCAAAAGTTCTCAAGTCTCCCCATACATAGTGTTGTTATAAAACATGCGCTACTCAAAACTATTTATCACGTATTTGAACGTATTCAATGACAATCTACACTTGAATAAACGACTAAAACAACAAACACACTAAAACAATAGCATTTATTTCACTTTTCATTAAATAAATCAAGTTAAAACTTACCGAAAACTAAGTTCGACACGACACAAATATTTCAACAGCCACCATGTGCAAAATACTGACGTGAGTCACAACGTGCCACGAAAGAACGTGAAGTTAGGCATAAATGAATGAGTGTTGCTAGCGTAAGAAAACGTATCGCGTTTGGTTGAATTTTAAATTAACTTTAACAAGTCTCCCAAGGGATCTAGTCTCCTCAGGTTCCCCTATCAGACAGCAATTTACTTATATAATGCACTTGTCCCGATCGATTCCTGACCTTATTCGCTAAATATCAAGCACTTTACAACTCTAAATTACAAGTGATCGTAAGTACTATTTTGCGCGGAAACTATTTTCCCGAATACTAGAACCAGACACGTATCAGTCATCAGTTAAATTGACGGGCAATATTTCGCGGACGGCCATGGGTGTCCTGTGGCGGAGTGATGGGTGTCTCGTGGCCGGCTCGTTACTGCAAGGATCACCGCCGCGACTAAATTGGCCTATCACTCAAACCGTTACCCAAGCGCGTATTATCTAACCCTTTGAAATGTCATATATCAATGCTGTATTCGACTGATAAAAATGCTTCTTTTTAGGGTTCCGTAGTCAACTAGGAACCCTTATAGTTTCGCCATGTCCGTCTGTCTGTCTGTCCGTCCGCTGCTTAGCTCCGCGATCATTAGTACTAGAAAGCTGAAATTTGGTATGAGTATGTGTATGTATCACGCCGACAAAACGGTAAAATAAAAACTAAAATAAAAACTTTTTTTCGGGTACCTCCCGTACCTACACCTAAAGTGGGGGTGATTTTTTTTTCGTTCCAACACTAGTGTGCGGGGTGTCGTTAAATAGGGCTTTTAAATAATATAATAGGGGTCTCCGAACATAATTTTTTAATAAAGTCAATAGTTTTGTAAACATTCGCTCCGAAAATAAAAATAAAATCGTCCCCCTCTCTAACTTTTCAACCAAGGGTCAAAAAATTATGGAAAAATTCATAAAAATTAGGCCTTAATAAGTACTTTCAGTGAAAACTATATTGAATAAAATCGGTCGAGCCGTTTTTGAGTTATTGCAAAAATCCATAATTTTCTTTAAAATGACGTAGGTACCGCGCGGTGTGCGCCTTATACTTCGAACATCACACATATTAGTTAAGTGCCATACTGTAGTAAACCATTTCGTTCAATCTGGTGCGTATAATCGATAACTTCCAGAAGGTAATAAGTACTTAATAATAAATACTTTGGCGTTTACGACCTTTTTATAGAGCTTGAAATCTTTCTCGTAATTTTCGTCTGTTGTGAAGGATGGGTAACTACGGAACCCTACACTGAGCGTGGCCCGACATGCTTGTAGGGTCTCGAGATTGATTAAAACACTTTTTATCTTCAATTTAGGCTGTCCTATATGTACAATGCAGGCGTGCGCACTCCACCGCCACTATCTCGCAGACTACCCACATCTAGCGCTGCACATACACTACATCCCTCCTTTATTTTAATTTGAAACATAATCGTACAAATTAGAATCGGCAATATCAAATAAACCACTATTATAATGATAACAATAATCGGGTTACATGTGACAAGTATCTACATTTTACTCTCTACAAATAATCAAATCTTAAATAGCCCCTAAGAAAATCTTCACACACAATCTTTAACTGTCGCCCATCGCTAGTGTACTCTCATTCGATTCATTTTCTTCATCAACACTAGGATTCGCTACTTTCCACGAATCATTAACCTTTTTTAGATGAACAATATTTCTCCGATAATCTTTTCCTGTTTCATCATTTCGTATTGTAACATCACCGTTAGTAACACCTGTTACTGTATGTGGCACCGAACTATAATTACTAGCTAACTTATGATCCTTCACAATATTTTTAACTAAAACCTTTTCTCCTATCTCTAAGTCCACATCTATTGCTTTTCTTTTCCGATCAGCATACTCCTTCCCTTTTTCTTTCGGTTGCATATCTCTATCTCTTATTTCGGTGTCGTATACTTTGTGTTCCATGTCTGGTGCTGACGGAATTTTATCCCGAAATTGTCTATTATAGAACAGTTCGGATGGTGACTTTCCTGTAATTGAATGAGGTGTGCTATTATACATCATGAGGTAATTGAAAATCTCATCTTTCCAGTCCCTTTTCTCTGCCTGGCTAATCTTAAGTCGTTTAAGAACATCACGATTTTGCCTCTCAACTTCCCCGTTCATTTGTGGCCAGTAAGGTATCGTGTTATAAATAACTATGCCACATTCTTTACAATTCTTTTTGAAAACATCGCTTGTAAATTGGGTCGCATTATCGCAAGTTAACGTCGCGGGGAAACCTAATCTAGAAAATATCTCTTTTAATACTTTAATGGTGTCAAGTGATGTGATGCTGCGCATGACCTTAATTTCCTTATACCTACTGTAGTAATCGACCAGTATCATCAAATAATCCTGACTGGGAAGCGGTCCTAGAAAATCAAGTGCAACATCCACCCAAGGTTCCACTGGAAGCGATCGCCTTTTCATGGGGTGTGGTGGATTAGGTGCTGATACCAATAAACAGCCTTTACAGTTTTTTACCATATGTTCGGCATCTTTATCAATCCTTGGCCACCACACCTTCATTCGAAGACGGCCCTTCATTGCGTTTATACCGGGATGACCTTCATGTGCTGCCTCCAATACCCGCTGGCGAAGGTTATTAGGTATAACTATTCTAGTACCACGGAGCAGTATATCCCCTTGGAAGCATAATTCAGTTTGCATAATTTTATAATTACTTACAGAATCATGCCAGTCATTATTAAAAAGTCCCGACTTTACTTTAGAAAATTCCTCATCTACCGCAGAAGCGGCTTCTATTTCATTTAACGGAACAGCGACAGGCCTACTGTAATCTACTATTTGATTTATATAATTTTCGCTATCAAACGGTTTTGGCTCCGGTTTGTGACAAAGTCTAGAAATAGGATCAGCTATATTAGATTTCCCTGGTCGGTAAACTACCTTGTATCTGTACGCCTGTAATCTAAGTACCCAGCGTTCAATTCTTGCACAAGGCCTAGAATTTCGCCCGAAGATAGTTTCTAATGGCTTGTGATCACTTATGAGCTCAAAGTCTTTGCCAAACAGATAAATTTTAAAGTGTTCGACGGCCCATACTAACGCTTAAGCCTCTTTCTCTGTTTGGCAATATCTTTTCTCACAATCTGTTAGCGCTTTGTGACCATAAGCGATCACCCGGGGTCCATTATGGCCTATCTGAACTAATACTGCCCCTAAACCTACCGGAGAAGCATCAGCGATGACTTGCGTTCTGTCAAACAGTGCTTTAGAGTTTCAAATGCGTGTTCTTGTTTTTCTGTCCAGAATTTCTCAATTTTTTCTCCTTTTTCTAGACCTAAACGTAAAAGTTCTCTCAATGGATCAGTTAGGGTAGCTAGATTTGGCACCCACTTACTCACGAAGTTAACTAGTCCAAGGAAGCTCTGTATTTCTGCAATTGAGGTCGGTGTTCTACTTGTTTCAATTGCATTTATATATTTTGCAAGAGGTTTGACTCCTTCTTTTGAAAGCTCATGTCCCAAAAAATCTATTTTATCAACTTTATAGATGCAATTTTTTTCGTTTAAGAGGACATTGTTTTCTTTTAAGACTTTTAGTACTTTGGAAAGCCGTTCATCGTGTTCTTTTTCTGTAGCTCCATGAATTATAATGTCATCTATAAAATTGAACGTACCAGCACAACCTAATAACATTTTCTCTAAGATTTTTTGGAACATTTCTGGAGCGCAGGAAATGCCAAACATTAGCCGTTTGTATCGAAACAAACCTTTGCTTGTGCTAAAAGTAGTAATATACCTACAATCTTTCGCAATTTCCAGCTGATGAAAGGCATTTTTAATGTGCAATTTAGAGAAATATTTAGCTTGACGAAAATTAGGCAGCAGTTCAGTCATTGTTGGGAGTGGATGATTTTCCCTGATAATTGCTTCATTTGCTCTCCTCATGTCTAGACATATACGTACCTCCCCATCCTCTTTTAGTACTGGAACCATAGGAGAGACCCAAGAGGATGGTTCTTGAACTTCTTCTATGATGTCGGCTATTTTGAGTTCCTCCAGTTTTTTGTCCACTTTCTCCTCCAGCGGAATGGGAATCCTCCGATATGGCTGGATTATAGGTTTAACGGTCTTGTCGATTGGTATGTGAACAGTCACGTCTTTGAACTTCGGGAAGACGTTAATGGTCTTTTGAGTGTCAACACTGTTGATTTGAACTCCCACCCGAAGTACCCCTAGTTCTGTAGAACTAATTCTTCCAAGCAAATTTCGTGTACCATTTCTCACAACATAGACTGTGGCCTTCACAGAGTTGTTGTTAACACAAATGTCCGTATCAAAAGAACCCATTATGTCAAGGGGAGCTTGTCCGCCATAAGCCATCAAAATTTTGTCAGGCTTTGGGTCTTGATTAGATATACTGACATTGTTCTCTTTCAACATACTCCAGGTTTTATCAGTAATTATGTTGCATTTGCAGCCTGAATCCATTAACATCTCTGTACCTACACCTCCGACATAGCAATCGATAGTCGAATCTTCATCCAAGTTAAAAATGTAGTCCACTGTACATTTTTTATCAGTCTTATTGGTTTCAATTTTCTGTGTGTCAAATTTTGGTTTCTTAGCGGCAATCGTTTCCGTATGTTGGGTTGTCGATAGCCGCTTGGTTTTTTGTGTTCTACACATCTCGGCAAAATGGCCGAAATACCCACATTTATCGCATTTTTTGCCTCTTGCCTGACATTTCCAACTATTGGATGAATGTTTGTTACCACATCTGGTGCAGAGTTGGTCCGTTGGTGGTTTCCGAAATGTTTTGTATTTGTTTCTCTTGTAGTCTATTTTGTTTACTTCTATTTTCTTGTCACCAAACTGACTTGCGCTTTTAAATTGATGAAGTTGCCTGGTAACCACCTCCAATGTGTTAGCCTTAGAGATTATTTGGTCTAAGGTAATGGAATCGCCTGCTTCTAGTATTTTCTTTCTCAGGTCCTCAGACTTGCATTTCCCTGTAATTTGATCTATTATGCGCTCTTCTTTGTTGGCAAATTGACATTTTTCGGCTTGATGTCGCAATTTCACAAGAAACTTGTCGAATCTTTCGTCTTCTTCCTGCTTCATCAACCCAAAAATATACCGCTCGTAAATATAGCATTGTTTTGGGGCGAAGTATTCGTCCAATTTCGCGAGGGCAGTTCTATAAACATCAACGCCTTCGTCAGCCTGAACTTCAGCTCCCGGTATATTATAGTAAATTTCTTGAAGCGATATACCACCCAAATGAAGAAGTGTTGCTCGTTTTTTAATCGAGGTGTACACATTGGATGCTATGAAATAATTTTCTAGCGCTCTTTTCCATTTTTCCCAACGGCTGCTGACAGATGTCGGCTCACCATCACAATTAAATGGTTCAAGGCAGGGAAGTGTTGAGCTTGGTTGAGACATGTTTCTGGGACGACCTGAAAATGGGAGAAAGCCTCGTTGTACGTTTTTATTTCACCAGGTAAGGTATACCGTTGGCAAGCATAGGTAATATGTACCTATCTGTTTGGCTCTCTATTATATATTTTTTTCCAAGAGTCCATTAGGCCCTTTAATAAAAGAAGATAAGTTGTACCTTATTGCATGTTCTTTTAACAAGAGTAGGTATGATGTACCTTTTTTGCATGACCCTTTAGTAAGAGTAGGTATGATGTACCTTTTGCATGACTTTTAGTAAGGGTAGGTAAGATGTACCTTTTTTGATGACCCTTTGCTAAGGTTAGGTAAGATATACCTTTTTTGATGACCCTTTGCTACGGGTAGGTAAGATGTACCTTTTTGCAGGACTCTTTAGTAAGAGTAGGTAAGATGCATGTCAGAGAGCTTGATCGAAAATAATGAGATATTATATATGACTGAATAAATGAGTTAATTTTGACAGGTGTGAAGTTAAAGTTCTGAATTAACTAGATTGTTAACAATGCTTTAAGGTAAGGTTATTATTATTATTCAATTTATATATATATTTTTTTTACTGTTTACATTATTCTATTACTTAAAATACTCCTTGCCGATAAAATAAGTCTTGAAAGAAGGGTTGAAAAGAATAACAGAAAAATAACTGACTACATTGTTATTAGTAATGTAAGACCAATCACACTTTAATACTACAAAATCGTAATTACAACCCTACATCAAATTATTACACTAACCGTTACTTACTACAAGGATAAATAAAACCCATGTCTATAGACTACGGTTACCGTCAGGTGGGCTGTATACTTATTAGCCACTGACGCGTACGTAATAGTATGTACTTAAAATTTATTAATTGACGTAACAACAACACACTTCCAGCTAATAATTGAATTGACGGACCCTATCTCATTACAATAAGGTTCATAAAACAATCGGTCCATTGTATGAATAATGGTGCATATTTTTCTGTTATGTTGATCTTTACTGTATAATACAACTAACCAGTTTCGTAGACGGCCATAGGCTTAATAATACAATCGGGTTAAAACATGATTATTAAGTTTTATTGACCTGTAAACATTCCGCCCTAATTAGAAACCAGAACTTATATTTATATGACAGTCTTTCCGCATTTCTGTAAACAACGGACGCTGTTAACTACTATACTATATCTATGGACGCTGTCTAAAAATAAATACCACCGACGGCACTTTCATAAAAACAATAAAACATATTTGCAAATCTTGACTAGATATGTTATGATAACCTACTAGGCTGCATGAGAATATGAACTCAATTTCCTACTCGTTAAGGTTTTACCCATACCTTTTATGTTTCGATTCTACAACGACAATTTACGTCAAACAGGACGACTTGAAACCGAATAAAATTTTATGATTTAACCTTTAATGTTATCTTAAAATTTTCTTACTATAATCGGTAGTTATAATCATAATAAATATATTAAGTCTAGCATAAATAAATTATAAAATTGTAATTGCAAAATTTACTACGTAAATCATGTAATTAATCTTAATAGAACGATCATCGAATCACCCCCAGAACGAAAACCACCCATTGTTCATACATTTTCTTCTGCAGTTACGTCCCTTTAGCTCCAAGGGCGTGAACAATCCGGGCAGGAAATGTTGACATGACAGGACAATTTAGCGATTTGCTCGCTAGTTTCTTTTCCCAAACCAAATGGTTTACAGCCTGTATTTATTTTTGTAAAATACACTTACTTTTATCCCGGTCGCCACTTGTAGGGTCTCGAGATTGATTAAAACACTTTTTATCTTCAATTTAGGCTGTCCTATATGTACAATGCAGGCGTGCGCACTCCACCGCCACTATCTCGCAGACTACCCACATCTAGCGCTGCACATACACTACAATGCTCTTGCCCGGTTTTTTTTATGTCAAAATTATCGCAGTTGAGTAAAACCAATCTTAAAAAGAACGCGTTCTGAACTAAAATTGTGTTCCACTCCAGTTCCATAGGCTCGTTTGCCTCTAATTTCGTAAAGGTGTCTTTAAGCAACTTAAAAGAGCTTAATTTCTTTAATTCCCAAAACATTTCCAATACCTAGGTACTTCACCTAGCCTACATATTTACTAGAACACTCGAATAGACTTTTACAAAGTGAATAAAATAGCAATAGCAATCTCGTGGTCCTTTTCAGTGACAGTTTAAATTGGAGGTTCGTGAGAAAACGGGCAGACACTCGCCGTCGCGAGACATGACGTTTACGGACGTGTCCGCTGTCGCGCAAAGTCACGGAGATTCGCGGTACGTGTGTCTCACTCACTCGTGTGGCCGGCGCATTCTGATCTCTCGTTCTACCGCTCGCCGCGCCGCTCGCCGCGCATAGTCCTGGCATCTCCGTTAGACAGGCTGCGTTACACCAAGACACAATACCTGTCAGACTGGCTGGCATTCCGTCTATACCACGTTTACATTTGAAGTTTCAGTCCGATCGTGTCACTCATCGTGCCAAATAATACATTCCCTTGTAACTCGTGACGTAGGGATGCTTTGCATTGTGCATTTTCTTTAGCTGCTGGTTATTTTCAATAGATATCTTGATATCATCAACAAGAGAAGTCAAGTTGCTAAATTCAACGTTTCGAATCATATCTATCCGATGTATCATCACTATATGTCAGCTTTAGTAATATACCCCATTCTAAATTAAATATTTTCAAATATTTTATTAAGGCTGGATTTAACCAAACGTTTATTCCAGGAATAACTCCTACTCTCGGAAAGTAATTTCAAACTATCATACGATTTTGACAATATGTGTAGGAATTTATTTTGATTTCTTCCGTATTCACTTCAAAATAAAAAAAATGAAAGCTAACCTTTTTTAATTACTCGCATACGATATATTTATTGGAATACTCGAATAGACTTTTTAGAGACTATAGTAGTGACAATTAATTATGTTATTGAAACCACTCAGCACAACATACATACACTGAAAACACACGGAACCAAATAACTACCACTTGGACAATATATTATTTTTAATAAAAATAAAAAATTAGAGTTTTATCCAAGTACTTATAACAAATACAGTCAATAATAACATAATCACAATCTTGATTTAATTGGACAAAAACTAAAAAAGAAAACGTGTTTTGACTACTGATTTTTGTGACGTCACAAGCCAGTATCTTCATAGAAACTTCATACTAACTAAGAGTAGCTGATGTGAGCTGTCATCAAAAACCGTATTCGAAATAGCAATCTCGAGGACGTTTTTTCAATGACGGCTTAAATTGGAGGGATATCAGAACGCGGGCAGGCGCCGTCGCGAGACGTGACGCGTAGACAGCCACCGAGACACAATACCTGTCAGACTGGCTGGCAATTCCGTCTACCAAATACCCTACGTTTAGGGCGGGGGTTATCGAAATAAAGGGCGCCGTGCTTTTTTAGGGTTCCGTACCCAAAGGGTAAAAACGGGACCCTATTACTAAGCCTCCGCTGTCCGTCTGTCCGTCTGTCACCAGGCTGTATCTCATGAACCGTGATAGCTAGACAGTTGAAATTTTCACAGATGATTTATTTCTGTAGTCGCTATAACAAAAAATAACAAAAAATAAAATAAACTTAAATATTTAAGGGGGCTCCCATACAACCAACGTGATCAGATGCGTTAACTTTGCACCTCATTTGTATCCGGCGCCATACATACCAGTACCAGCCATACCAGGTGCAAACTTAACTTTAACCTAGCCAGTTAAGATGGGATAAATAATTGTACGGAATCCTCAATGCACAAGTCAGACTTGCACTTGGCCGGTTTTTTTATTCTACCAGGAGAGATGTTTCTGAATAGAAAAAGCACAGAATAACCTACTTCGAAAAACAAGTGGAGTTACGGTTTTTAATAGCCTACAAGCTGTGCTTACTTTCTCAGGCCAAGTGGAAGATCTTAGAGACCTAACAAAGCGAAGCTATTGACTTTCTCACAAATTGTAAATTTAGATTATACGAGTAAGTAAGCACGCAGTGTACATTTTTCGCCATACGATTAATAAATCTCAGATTCGTATATACCTCTAGTAAGAACTATTTTTGGAGTCCGAATCTACTAACAACAACAACAAATACTCTTTATTGCACACCTCTAACATCAAGGAATATACAACACAACATGAGATACATTAAAATAACAGGCAGAGGTAAACAACAGGCGGTCTTATCGCTAAATAGCGATCTCTTCCAGATAACCTTTAGGTAGCGGAGTAGGTGAAAATTAATGTTTGAAATTAGTAGGTAGTAGGTGGTGCATAATAATAATAGGACTAAATGAACGACTACCATAAAAGACAGAAAGAAAGTAATAAACATACATACATAAAAATATACAAATATACTTACATAAATACTTAGACATAATAAATAAATATATTGTAAAGTAAAAAATAAAACAAAAACAGTATGAGCCACAAAGTTAAAGGAGCGATTATTGTTGCAGTGTACTAAGGGAGAGACAAATAGTGTTTTTTGACGAAGGTTTTAAATGATGCAAGAGATTGGGCACGCCTTATATCCAGAGGAAGCGAATTCCACAGTAAAGTAGCCCGGAATGTGAAACTACTTACCTTTATTACCTGAGAACAATGCGGTTTATCTATTCTTTCTCGCACACTTCACTGCTGTTTAAACATGAAATGTTTTAATGTAGGTACATACTCGTATTTATATGCACAGTATTTTAATGGTAACCCTATTTCCTTTGACTTAAAGACACATTTTATGTATAAGGCACTTTAAATGGTCTCTGCACGTTTATGTGAACAATTTTACGGGACAACTCGGCAGTTCAACCACGTTCAACGAAGAATAGAGATTATGGCATTGTTTGCAGGTAACAAAGGTAAGTAGACTCAGCCTACCAAAATGATTCCTACTGTACTAAAAATACAGTTTGATTAAATAAAGAATTAAAGAAGAGTGTTATTCATATACAATATACCAATACAGCGAGCAATGCTACGAATTGTACCTGCTACGGCGTAGAGAAGCTACGTACTTTCTATGTTCAAGCTACGATAACCGAAAAATATAGTGGTAGTAGTACGGTCAGCATCAGAAATAGCTGTCAATTTTACTACTGGCTTATGTCAAATTTCACACTAAAATAGTCACCTACTTTTGATGCTGACTGTACCTACAACATTCATCAATATACGTTACAGTAATTTACAATCGATCTAACTGATGATTGAGTGTTTCATTATTTCTCGCCTTTATTAATATTAAATTACTCAGTAACAAACTAGAAAAAGTTTCAGCAATTAATTGAGTAGATTGCTGGCGGTTGTCATGTCAAATAAATTGTGTAGGTAGAACAATTAATTAAAACGACACTTAATCAGTACCTACTGAGATTTAATTGCAATGTTTGTTAATTCCATTTGATTAAATTATTACAGTGTTTCAGTATTATACAGATAATTAGTCCAAGTGATTGAAATAACGAAATTCCTTGTTTAATCGCATTATTCTAACGGAGAAGTGACAATTTTACTAATTGAAACTTGATTTGAGGTTGCGAAACTAAACTTATAGTAGTTTGACTGCATAATTGATAGTTTCATACAGTTAAATGCAAATGGAGAATCATGAGATTCATGAGGAGGCTGTGACTAAACCTAACAATAAGTTAAATTAAGTAAAAAAATCTAAGATGTCACTTTTTGAAGTTCAACTAAGTATGAATGTTTAAAATTTTAACGTAACAAGTAATTCTTTCAAAATCTATCGCGACCAAATTTCACCTTAATTATGTCAACTTGGGGACGTGTTTTATTAACCTTTAAGAGTCAAGTAGTCTATCTGTCATCTTAATGCAGCTCAAGTTGCAAAAGTCGATTCAGATCAGCCGCCAATCCATCACTTAGACAACCAATCAATCACTACTGATTGCGTTGACATATTGCGCTGAAGACTGAAGATATAGTCGAGCCAAAGTGAACGTGATGGAGTCATAAACATAAGGTAGAAGGCCAACAATTTTATAGGACTCGGAAGATCCCCACTTCTAAAGCCGAGTTTTTAATTAGGCGAACTAACTTGACCGCTGAAATTGTTGTCAGAAATAGAAAAAAAATAGTGATTGGTTTATGTCGATACAAATATGTCGATCCAAAATGTCGATATAACCTTAAACTATACACCCATAGACCTGAACATGTTGCAATAAGGTTTCTATTCGTTTGCAAATGTACAGTATATGCACTGGGAGGGTGGTGTCATCGGCGTAGGTATCGTAAGACTTTACGTCCACCAACAGTAATGCCACCATGTCAGCCGTCCGCCTTACGATGTATTCGCCGTATATATTGAACAGGATAGGTGTAATAATGGAATCTTGTCTGACATCCTTTTGGAAACTGAAGGGATTGGATGACGTCTTTATCTATTCTCACTGTTCCTTGGCTGTTGTAGTAAAGTGACTTAGTAATAGTATCAGTGTATTCAATAGTACCACGGAAACGTCAAGAAAACAAAAAGAGCGGACAGCGTTCTTAGCGATGTCCTAAAATAAAGTTCGTTCAATGTAAGTATTTTGACTCCGACCGTTTTTTTATTATTGATTCTTGTAATAAAATAATTAGTTTGAATTCAAACACAATAATTCAAAATTTATAATACATGTAATGTCCACTTTTTTAACGCTGTTTAACTAAACCTCTCTGGTATGAACTGGTGTTTTTTAATACCTATCGATATTAACATCACTAGCGAAACTGTGGCAACATTCGTGTGCAATGAATTGTCAAGTTAGTTCGCCTAATTAAAAACTCGACTAGTGCCAAGAGTTTAAAACAAAGTTTCATTCATGTACCTATTTTGCCGCCAAAATATGATATTTTTCCTGCGCTAAACACTATTATTATATGTTTGTTCCCTTATGGAAAATCTGTGAATTTTCGTAGATAAAAAAAAAGAAAAATATCACAAGCAGGTACAATAAGTAAATAAGCGAATTCCTTTTCCATTTCTATACTCGTAGTTACGCACCCCGGACCATATTAATATTTTTTTAATTATTTTTGAAAATAATTATACAGTTTACCTATAAGCTCTGACGGCTTCAATTCCCCCCGTAGCCGCGTCGCGTAAATCTGTAACTACCAAGATTCCAAAATAACATCTGTCCAAAACTTTGTTGTTTTCAATCAGGTTCGTTTGGTCTGATGCGCAAATTTCCTTTTGTTTCGGTAGTTTGTTACCAGCGCATCGTATTTGAAAGAGCCCGAGGCGTTGGGTCCGGAAGGGCTACCTCAGCATCTGAAATTAGAAGTTAGTATGACTCATTCCCTTCGCTCTCGTGTTACCCTTTATTGGAGTGAGCGGAATCGTAGGACATGAACTCTGAATTCAAACTTCGGAGCTGCCCCTTTGCTTTATGAAACATTATGTCGTTATCTGGGTCAGTATTTGGCCATTTATAGTCAAGTGCCCTCGGGCTTCACAACTTTAGCTGCTGATTTGAGTCAACGAAGGACAGAACTCAAATTTTCAAAAGTTATAAGCTGGGCAACCGACTTTCGCTCGATGTGTAACATTCCTTTTTTTATTCAAGGATACCATCTAAGAATTAGAGTAACCCCATTTGTAATAGAGCTAGTATCTTTTTCAAAGCTCAAAGGCTTACAATTCAGACTCGGATAGTGATGTTTAAAAAGTAACTTTGTCTACATACGTTTGAGACAAAATTATCAGCAGAGCAGGTTTTATGTTTGCACAACGCGTTGTTAATTATAGCCCGGTGAAGAGGCCAAAACGGAGCACAATTATGCATCCTTGCGGCTGAAATAATAATGCGATGATACTTACTCATGTGGAATGCATAAAATCCTCCCCTCAAAAAATGGTTGTGGAGCGCGGCCCTTTGAACACGTCGATTCACCGCGACCGATATCCAATTTCGCCAGGCTTCAACGTTGCCAGTTATATCAACTGGACGGTGCGCTACAGCGAAACATTGACTCGGTTTGTTTCGCAGAAACAATTTAATTTGGATCCTCAGGCACGATAGATTTTTTTCCAATGATTCTATATCAATCATCCGAGCCTACATTTTGATATAAGTACTTATGCGTATTTGTTTCTCTGTCGATTTTCATTATATTATGTTCCTATCTTTTTTGCATCACCTTTGATCAATTTCACTATCCAAAGGTCAAAATTGAAAAAAAAATACCGTTATACAATTTTTTTATGTTCGTGTCTCTTTTGTAAACTGATTTTGGTGGTCATATTTATATTTAAGGTAAACGCAGGTATTACCAACCCCCTTAAGGCAATTTCAAAATGAACCATCATTTTTAAGGATGCTGATTGCTCTCAGATTCACGTTTTTATTTTTTTACGTTTGTATTATGTGTAAATTCTATATTTTCTATGTTAAAGGCTACTGAATAAAGGTCTATACTGTAAAAAATAATTTATATAACGACGAAGTCGATTGTTGCTAATACCGACTCACAAAAATGCCTCTGAAGCTATTAACGATTTTTATGCAGCTATCACCGATCGTAAAAATCTATATACGATCGGTAATAGCTTCTTACTGTTGCTACTACCGACCCCTATGGATCGCTAATACAATTTGTTAGTGCAAACATATAATTTATCAGCGACTCATAAAAAGTAGGTATTTTTTATTAAGTTACACCTTCTGACTTTAAAACAGATTGTAATTAATTAATATAACATGAAATATGAACCCATGCACACAGTTTTAAACAAAAAACAATAATTTTTAATGTAACAATTCAAGAATCGACCTTCCAAAAATATGTCATTATTAGTTCAATTAACAACGTGATAAAAAAGAAAGTAGAGAACAATACGTATGTCGCTAATATATTTTTACAAAGAACCGATGTTTTTATTTAAATTGGGCTATTAAAGTACCAGTGTTATTGTCATATAATGACATAATAGAGAAAAAAACAAAACTCTATTCTGAGGCCATTAACGACTTATGGGTCGGTAATAAAAGTAAGTGCAAACATATGATGTATTAGCGACTCATAAAAAGTAGGTATTTATTATTACGTTACACCTTCTGACTATAAATCAGATCGTAATGAATAAATATAACAAGAAATATGTACCCATGCATACAATTTTAAACAAAAAACAAAGAAAGTGTCCGGTCACAAAGTAGGTGAGATATACAATAATCTATATACGATCGGTAATAGCTTCTTACTGTTGCTACTACCGACCCCTATGGATCGCTAATACAATTTGTTAGTGCAAACATAAAATTTATCAGCGACTCATAAAAAGTAGGTATTTTTTATTAAGTTACACCTTCTGACTTTAAAACAGATTGTAATGAATTAATATAACATGAAATATGAACCCATGCACACAGTTTTAAACAAAAAAACAATAATTTTTAATGTAACAATTCAAGAATCGACCTTCCAAAAATATGTCATTATTAGTTCAATTAACAACGTGATAAAAAAGAAAGTAGAGAACAATACGTATGTCGCTAATATATTTTTACAAAGAACCGATGTTTTTATTTAAATTGGGCTATTAAAGTACCTGTGTTATTGTCATATAATGACATAATAGAGAAAAAAACAAAACTCTATTCTGAGGCCATTAACGACTTATGGGTCGGTAATAAAATTTGTAAGTGCAAACATATGATGTATTAGCGACTCATAAAAAGTAGGTATTTATTATTAAGTTACACCTTCTGACTATAAATCAGATCGTAATGAATAAATATAACACGAAATATGTACCCATGCATACAGTTTTAAACAAAAAACAAATATTTATAAATGTAACGATGCATGAGTCGACCTTCCAAAAATATGTCAATATTGGTTAAAATAAAAGCGTAATAAAAAAGAAAGTAGACAACAATACGTAGGTCGCTAATACATTTTGACAAAAAACAGATGTTTGAATTTCAATTGGTCTATTGAACTACCTGTGTTATTGTCATATAATAACACAATATAGAAAAAACCGAAACACTGTGCTGAGGCCATTAACGACTTATGACTCGGCGATAGCTGCCACAACTAAAACTGATGAAGCTAAGACCGTCCTATTTTATTTTAAGGTTTTATCGTTTCAAATAGCTTTTATTCAATAAAATGTGGTATGAAATCCAGAACTGACACTCAACGGAACATATTTAATAACACAACAAAAAGTATAGCACTCACTTATTCGAATAAATCGCTTAAGTAGAAAAGTCACGTGCTTTACCTGATGGATTAAGGCCTAGTACGACGTGAACTTCACCCACGCTGTCTCCGCACAAACTGGGTTATTTTGTCTCTTTTTTGCACTTTCACACACACTATCGCTAAAGTAAATGATGGTCTAGGAACCAACGTGTGCGTAGCTTCAGCTATCTATATCTAGAATAGTACAGGAAGCGTAAAAATTGACTTTCAATTTATAGGTCGGTATTACCTGCAGATTTTCGATGGGTCGTTGATACCTGCGTTTACCTTATATTGCATTGTTTGTTTCTACTATAAAACAATATGCTACGAAAATAACACGGCGATTTAAAGTTTGGCTTTAGTTCGCAAACTCATTACTGAGCTGTCAGATGTCTAAAGTAGAGACGAGTTCGACGTTCGGTATAATGAGTGACACCCGGTCCGAAGTTCGGGAACCGGGAGTTTTCGCCACATTATGACTGCGGCCGACGGTACAACGTTTACTCAATAGGTAATATTTCAGGTGTCGTGTCAGACCCTCCACGGACATATTATTACTATAAACTTAAGAACATAGGTAGTATTATAATAATGTGTTGGCTTACGGGCCAAGTGAAAAATTACGAAAAGGTAAGAATATATTTCGATAAAGCAAATCATATTGACCGTCTTGAAAATGTATCGTTTAATAAGATTATGTCTTAAAGACCCCATCTATGTACATACAAGACAACTCACTAAAAAAGAGCACTGTCAATTTTAATGCGCAGTAGTCATTAATTCTTTATTAGAAATTAAGTGTGTTATGTGTCAAACAGGATTTTTTGCTTTAGTTGTATTTGCTGCACGCAAATGTTTTGTTACAGTATTTTCATCACACTTTGCTCGTAAACAAGGGCTTACATGCTAGAAAAGCGGGCGGTAAGTTGTAAATTACGCCCTAGGGCGGTAAGTAATTTTTATCACACTTTAAGTAATTACATGCTATAAAACCGGGCGGTAAATCGTATATACCGCCCTAGGGCGGTAATTCGTACATTGCGCCCTAGGGCGGTAAGTGTGATAAAAAACGTCGTACGTGACTCTCCGGTGGTAAAGGAATTCCTAACGCGTGTCATAATTCCTCGTTTACTACCCTTGTTAACTAATGTACTAAGTATTACAATACATAACGATCTAAGCGAAAGTGTTAAAAATTTGGATTAAGGCGTTCTAAAGTGTGGCGTTACTATTACGACTTCTGATGATATCATCAGAAGTCGCAATACACTCCTATGAAACATTTGTCTCCACGGAACTTAAAGATGTTTGTCGGCTATACATAGGAGGTTTTACGGTACCAAAGAAATCAATCTCTCGTGCGACGGTGGCGTGATTGTCTTGAAGTGTTGCTTTATTCATAGGTTGGCCCATAACAGCGGATTGTGGAATTAGCTCTAAGGCCAAGGTTACGAGCGTTTCCAATGGTAAACTATTAAATTGCGGCAATTTCCAAAACGTACCTTTCTTAGTTATGTTATGTTATGATCTTTTTGAATACTGGATGTTATAAGCACAGCAATCGCTGTTCAAGGGCTCCAAAAAAGACAGGTTGTTCTTTCGTTTATTCATAAAGTCCTTGATTTGTTGTCGGTAACAATGAAACGATTACAAGGGCTGAGGCAATAATGTTTATTATTGTCTCAGAGAACCTTTAGTGCGTTGTTGGAGTGTTATTCGAATTGTGCATTCCAATCCAATAGTTATTCAAATCACTTTAATTCTAGATTTTAATTGACTTGGGCTCTGGTTGCCAGTTTAAATCAAATCTAAAATTTATTCTATATTTAGGCAGTCTGTGTTAGTCGCGACTCATTTAAATTAATGTCACCCTAACATAAAATATCCCACCAAAAACATTTCATGTAAAATTGGCGGCCAAGACTCACATGCTCATAACGCTTTCGCTGTAAAAAAGTGGTCAGATCCCTCGAAAAGCCAAGCCCCTAAGCCCTGAGTTTACTGATCCTACACCTTGGCTTCAAAAGTATGACTTGGCCGTTTCATAGAGTAACGTAAATAAGTCCAACGAACCGTCTGGCCCATACGGTATCAAGAAATTAAGTTTATGTCTTCATGATAAAATATATTAAACCTAATTCCTTACTTACCATATAGGCCCGACAGTCCGTTAAACTTATTTACGGTACTTTATGAAACGGCCAAGCCATACTTTTGAAGCCAAGGTGTAGGATCAGTAAACTCAGGGCTTAGGGGCTTGGCTTTTCGAGGGATCTGACCACTTTTTTACAGCGAAAGCGTTATGAGCATGTGAGTCTTGGCCGCCAATTTTACATGAAATGTTTTTGGTGGGATCTCATTTCTTTTTGTAAGGTAATTTTTAATTTA
Source organism: Apotomis capreana (assembly GCA_947623375.1). Lineage (NCBI taxonomy): Eukaryota > Metazoa > Arthropoda > Insecta > Lepidoptera > Tortricidae > Apotomis > Apotomis capreana. Next base: position 11,906,938 of record OX392506.1, on the reverse strand, counting down.
TATGTTTTTTTTTGTGCTGAAGTGTTTCTAAGTAAGTAGTAATAATAATTTTGTGTATTTAAGAAATACTTACGTTTAGCCCCATATATATATATACCTACACTTTTATCCCCCATTACCTATGGAAAGCCCATACAAACTTTCATCCCCTTATTTTAAGGGTGGGGGGTGATTTTCTAAAAATCCTAGAATGTGTATTTTATTTATAACAATGAGCCCAATAGGTATAAATTTTCAGACCTCTAGTATCAAAATTTGCGAAAGTCTCATACAAACTTTCATCCCCTAGTTTAAGGGGTTGGGGGGTAAAAGTTCCAAGTTTCAGAATTATTCTATTGTTTGTGTACTAAACCTAGCATACATACCAAATTTCAGCTTTCTAGGACATCGGGAAGTACCCCAGAGGTTTTGATACATAAGTGAGTGAGTGGCAAAATCGGCGTATTTTAGGTACCAATAAAACCTAAAGTATAAAAGCTAGATCAATGAAATTTAGTACATTTCATATGTTCCCTAACTGCATCTTAACCTGTGAATTTGGGCGCTCTGGTGTTAACTGGGACGAAACTATGAGGGTTTGAAAATGAGACGAAACGGTTCGAGAAAAGGTAGGTAGTGCCCCGCCTCTTTTTTAGGGTTCCGTAGTCAACTAGGAACCCTTATAGTTTCGCCATGTCCGTCTGTCCGTCTGTCCGTCCGTCCGTCCGTCCGTCCGCGGCTTAGCTCCGTGATCATTAGTACTAGAAAGCTGAAATTTGGTATGAGTATGTGTATGTACAACGCCGACAGAACGGTAAAGTAAAATTTAAAAAAAAAAATTTTTTTCGTGTAATTCTCGAACACCTAAAGTGGGGGTGAATTTTTTTTTTCTTTTTAACACTGGTGTGTGGGGTATTGATGAATAGGTCTTGTAAAAATAATAGGGGTCTTTTAACATTATTTTTTGATAAAGTCAGCAGTTTTGTAAATATTCGCTCCAAAAACAAAAAAAATAGTGTCCCCCCCCCTCTAACTTTTCAACCACGAGTTAAAAAAAATCGGAAAAATTCATGGTAATGAGGCCTTATAAGTACTTTCAATGAAAACTATATTGAACAAAATCGGTCGAGCCGTTTTTGAGTTATCGCCAAATTTCATATTTTTTCTTTAAAAGGTCGTAAGTTGACTTCCAGAAGGTAATAAGTGATTACAGTTTCTAGGGCGTTTACGACCTTTTTATAGAGCTTAAAATCTTTCTTCACGTAAACCTCGGGCTTAAAACAGCAGTTTATTGTGAAGGATGAGCAACTACGGAACCCTACACTGAGCGTGGCCCGACATGCTCTTAGCCGGTTTTTTTCGTCTTGGCGGGGGCACTACCCTGCCCCCAGATAGATAATATTATGTATATATATCTTTGTATATAACTTATTATGTTTATTGTGAGTAGGCATATGGGACATAAATGTTATTGTGAAAGATAAAGGTCTCTATTTGACCATGTTGTTTTAATAACAAAAGCTGTGAATTTTACCGCTAATAGTAATAGGTAACGAATAGAACATGGTAGAAATGGGCACACATTTAAAATAATAAGAAGCTATTTATTTACCTTCTTTACGCGCCTGTTCATCATTTTATGAGATAATAATCGCATTTAAATGCGATTATTATCAAGTGCCATATGTCAATTTATTAAACCTAACAATGTCTCTCCGCATTTGGAAAAGTCAGCTGTTGGCTTGTCTATTCGGTTAAACCCTGGGCGAATTCGAGTGTACTTTGCGATATCACCAAATAAGTTATGTCTCAGGTATATCACGTGTAACTGTCATTAAAACGCGATGTTGTGATTTGAGCTGCATAAAGTGACTTTTCACGTTACTACTCGGTACATTTTGCGCCTGCAATCTATGGAGTCGCATATAAATGAGGCACAAATTTTACGCGACGGTTGGTCGGAGAGCTCTCTGAGATATCAAAGAGATATATAATCATGGAATTAAGGCCCTGTATTGAGATTAAAGAAGACTTCATACCGATATTGGTATCACGCTCTTATGATCTTTAATATCAAACCCGCCTTAACTTATATATTGCGCGAGGCCTACATCGCTCGGCTGTTTACTCGACAAATACAAAATATTGGAAATAATGGGAGCATGTTATAAATGCTTAATAAATTCGCATGGGCGAAGCCAGCTCAACATTTATGCAATATTTCAATTAAAAAGATATAAGTAGATTGAATTCACACGGAACTTAAAATAGGATATTTATTTTCCTAGGGTATTTCATTAGGTTTTGATGTTTTGTTTGTGAGTCAACGAACCTACAAATTAAAAAAAAATGTCGGCCAAGTGCGAGTGGGACTCGCGCTCGAAGGGTTCCGTACCATTATCTGTAAGTTTGTTCTATGGGAGACCCCCTTAAATATTTATTTTATTTTATTTTTAGTATTTGTTGTTATAGCGGCAATAGAAATACATCATCTGTGAAAATTTCAACTGTCTATAGCTATCACCGTTCTTGAGATACAGCCTGGTGACAGACGGACAAACGGACGGACAGCGAAGTCTCAGTAATAGGGTCTAGTTTTTACCCCTTTGGGTACGGAACCCTAAAAACAGTCTTTGTTTGTTGTAGTAGACATCAGAAATACTCCTCTTTCCTTCATCGCTATCTCTGTTCGTTTCAGTACAATATAAGCGAGCTGGCAGTAGAGGAAATTGCAAGATAAACATAGCTATCAGAGTAAGTTTTATTGTAGTACAGAAATTTAAATGTCTAAAATAGTCATAACCTAAGGTACTCTGCCTACTTCTATCGAATCGGATTAACAATATGTACCTATTATTCTAACAATTAATCGCATTCAAGTGTTTATTCAAGTACGGGTATTAAGTTCGACATGCTCGCGCAACAAGAGGACTTCGATACCCGCCTCTTCAGTCCCTTCGAGACCAGGAACGTAACATCACGTTCGAAACGTCGAGGTAATTAAATGAACGTCTTAACCCTTCGTATGCCGTGTCCTGAATCCGTACCTATACAGGTATAGGTAACGGATTCGGGAGGCGGCATACGATGGATTAATGTAGGCAAACCGCCACGACACTGCTTAATTTTCATTTACCCAAGTTATTGGCTACGAGCGTACCGGCTCGAAATCTTTGGCAGCCAAAGAGTTTAAATAAATTACCCCATTAGGCCATTTCGCTCATTCAATGCCACTGTTAATGTCCACGCTTGACACTGACCGGCAGCTCCAAGGCCAAGGCTCCAAATTTCCCCTCAAGTTCTTTATCGGCCCGTATCGGCAAGGTGAGGCCGCCAGTAATGGCGGCACACACGCAAGTTCGGCTTTAATCTTACATTTCCGAACACATTTCATTATCCTGGATTTTTGGTGAAGGAAATCAGTGTTATACAAATTGCGATGTGAGTTATTTAAGCCCCATTACCGAAAAAATGAAAATATGAAAGACTTTTTCATCCAAAAATTTATAAATAAAAGCTTATATAATAATATATAAGCTTATACTTAATACCGGTGTCGACCCTTGGTGAATTATTTTACGTATAGTTTTTCAACTTTACTTGCTTGCAGTTTCTTCAAATATATTTAAATTAAAAACGAAAAGCCGTAGTAATCGAGACACTTGAAATCAGACCAGCTGGTGTATAGTTTAGTTTACTAGCTTATCTTTAATTAATGTAACTAACATATTGACCATTGTCTGAATTAAATGATTTTGACTTTGACTATACATTTAATTCATATTTGCCCTCTCGAGACTTTATTTGAAAAGCTTTGATACTGCTGTAAGCGGATATAGTTATAATAATTTTATGTCAAATCGCAAATATCAATCAAAATTCCAAATTTTTTTTTTAATGTGCCGAGGGACATGTGCAACTTATACCTAACTTTACTAGCGACCCGCCCCGGCTTCGCACGGGTGTAATGCTGAATACATAAAAACCTTCCTCGTGAATCACTGTAGGTATCTATTAAAAAAAAAACATCAAAATCCGTTGCGTAGTTTTAAAGATCTAAGCATACATAGAGGGACAAACAGAAGGAAGCGACTCTGTTTTATACTATGTAGTGATTTTGCTACCTGTCCATCAAACCGGATATAATAAGAGATAAGAGCGAAAAAGACGCCCTTCAGGACGCGTTGCGAGGCGCATAACTACACACCAGTCCGCACCAGAGCATTAGCTCCATCTTCCGCTTAAGTTCGGACAAAATTCGCCGCATCGCCACGTCCTACAACCGACTGTGTCACATTTTACACAAATATCCAATAAAATACGGTTAGTAAAAAATATCAAAACAGAGAACAATAGAAAATGTGCGTGTGTGTGTTTTGTTATGTGGCGTAGGAATGGATTGGATATTACTGACCTAAACAGGACTACTCTTTTTTTTTATAATTACATGTAAATGCCTTGAACAAGTAATGTATTTCTATAATAACACAATCGCTATTTAATCGCCAAGTCATTATAGAAGTGTCTGCGCGACGGACGCGATACAAATCCCGAATTAATGATGACACGGAATTAAAAGTTGGTCGACAGTTCCCCACGGCGGGGAGGAGTCGCCTCCGTGAACTTATCCACGAGGTATTATGGAAACTGCTCAAGGAAACGATAGGACTTTTAAATATACGGGGTGGAAAATTTCTAAAGACTGGGCTGACAGGGTAGTGTCATCTGAGTGACCTACCGATTGTAGGTATAATAATAATAAATACCTATTATAATTGTAAAGCTGGATTTAAAATTAAAAAAAGTTATCAAAATAAAATATTTTAATATCAGTGACAACCCTACTAATTCAAAGGTTTTATTTACATTTTAAATTGACACCTGTCTTTACCTTAAGCGATGTTCAAAGGGTTGATATGTGCAGATTCTTACACTAATGTTTAACAAACTGTATCTCAAAAATGGATGGAAATATTATTTACATACTGCTTTGGTAAAAATTAAGTAGGTACTCAGTCTGAACAATTCCCTGTTTGCTTAAAAGTCCCTCGATCTGTTCCACCCTGTATTATACATTTTTAATATACATTTCCAAGCCTTTAAGACGAATTATGCATAATTGTAAGGCATTGTGATCTCGAGGATATCCACAATACCTTCCATGAAGAAGCTACAACCCTCTCAAAGGTGGGTCACCCGAAGTAGCCGTACTCGTAGTCGCAGCAGTCATAGAAAGAACCTGGAGGCGTCGTTACACTGGACACGCAAAGTATGGGGCGATCGCTGCGTATATTAGCGCAATATACTAATTAATTAACTAAGTAGAGCACGCCACGGAATGCCACACCGTAATAAACAGCTTTTAATACTAATTGTATTAAGTTTTTAAACCGTCCTTTACCACATTTTTCAACAATTTCAAGGCACGCCCAGTTAATTAACGACAGTCTCCAGATTAGTTAATTTATTTTGGTGGTCGTGCCCCGGAATAATTGGCGAGACTTGGGTGATAATTAACTGTAAACCACAAACACGCGTCGTGCGTTCATTGTTTTACCACCTAACATGTACAATATACCTATGCGTATACTAAATGCTACTTGAATTTACAGTTACGGCAAAGCAAATAGCAAATAAAAGAAAATAATAGAGCAATATTCTCTTAATAATATACTACATGTTCAACTTCTAATAAGAAAGCATATCAAACGAATATAAATTGTGATAAACCGTCATACTTTCTTGTAGTTTTTATTTTATTCTTAAACTTTTCCTTCCTTATTTATATATCTTAAAATACACTTTTAATATGTTTTCTTCCAGGACTACGTATAGTTAAGTTCATATTACTGTAATAGTTAAAAGTCTTATCCTTCCTGAAAAAATTACTGACTGTTGAGTTTCTTTCGGCGTTTCTTCTCAACAGTGGTCTCCTCTTGTGAAATGCCGATTGCCGGTAGACTTAGGCATATAAAAGTGCTCTTGTGGCCTACTTGCAGAATAAAGTTCATTATTTCATTATTTCATGACCATGTGCAAAGTAAAACACTAGAGAAACTTCGCTGTTTTACAAGCTTTTACTTTATTTGCAATGTATGTAACTATGTATTTCGGGTGGGATCTTGTAACTCAATCTTGAAGCAGATCCTATCTTCAACTGATTGAGCTGAAATTTTGCATAGATACCTACTTAACTTTGATAACAACCACATAACAACACAATAATATGGTACCATGGAGCTGGTCCGATGATGGAGCCGGAAGGTGGCACTATACAAAGAAAAGTTCAGTTGGCTATAAAAACTTGTCACAAAAATGTTTTTTTTTTTATAGAAACTTATTGATATTTGCAGAAGCCGCTTCATTAGCGTATTGATTGTTTGAGTCAAATAGTTAAGACGCAATAGGGTTATTGACAAAAATTGAAAACCGGTTTAAATGTATTAAGCTTATCGTAAATTAAAATATAAAACAAAGATTTTTTTTTTACTGCGCATGTTTTTGTACAAATTGCGTTTTTTCGTTATCATTCACATGTTCGCGCCAAAACGCGATATAGTATTAATGTGACGTCACAATTGCATAGCAGACTAATGCCGATATTATACTATCCTACATTAGGTACTGACTAAATTAGTCACTGACTAACTTAGGAAAGTGTATTGTAGCTGCAGAGCAGAACCTTTTTTCTGAAGTGTAAAAAGGAAGGAGCAGAATCTTCATATATCCAAAATTGTCCAGCGAAAGGAAAGGTGTTAAATTGGTGGCGCAAGAGAGCTAGACTATTTCCTGTTCCTAACGGATCATATCAGTTACTTTTTTACAAGCTTTTATTTAGCTTGCATGGTATGTTTAAGGTATGTTTGTACGGGTGAAATCTTGCAACTCAATTTTGAAGCAGATATCGTCAACCGATTGAGCTGAAATTTTGCATACTTACTTAACTTTGATGACAATACAATAATATGGTACCATGGGGCTGATAGAGCCGGAAGGTGGCCATAGGAACTCTATAATAGAAAAAGCAATCCTACCGAGCGTGGGCTCTATAGAATTGTCTCAGTGAGCATTTGATGGATATCTAAAGAAAAGTACAGTCGACTATAAAAGCTTGCCACTAAAATGTCATTTTTGACAGAAACTTATATTACAATCAAAATGCTAGAATAGTTGGCACAATTTTCCCAATTAGCTAGCGCTACCGGAGCCATTTGGGACTATTTACCGCTGCCGCTGTACACAGTTTTTTTTTTTCATTCTTCTATGAAAGATGCTACTCCTTCCCTCTACACTCCATAGCCTCTTCCCATCCTTTTCCTCTTGTCTTGTCCGTCAGAATTAGAAATAAGAGTGTATTACTCTGCCGTGCAATACTTAAACAACAGTAAGTGCTACTTTTGCGATTTTTTGTTTTTTCTTGATCGTAGATCACCGTGTCATGACGCACACATGTATATAGTCCACGTGCGATTATGACAATGGGAACATATAAAAATTGAAGCCTCCATGTACAGTAAATCAGAAGAATTTAGTAAATTATTGAGGTAAAACCAACTAAAATGCCGTAATAGAGTTGTCGGCTATGAATTTTAAGACTTCACTGATTAAAATACAGTAAAGGTCTCCTGTCAATCGTAAATTAACATGTAAACAGAAGTTAATATTTGCGCCAAAAACTGTTTAAAATACAGTACAATATAAATGTTCTAAAATATTTGTACTGTGTTTGGTATTTTAATTATTTTTCAGCATAATTACTAGTTAAAATGCAGTAACAGTATTTCCTTACTATAATTTAAGTGGTCGAACAGTCGTAAATAAGAGAGCAAAATACAACCTAAAGTACAGTATTAAGCTCACTTACTGTGACTTAAACTGTCATTTGGCTATTTTTAAATGTGTTTACTGCAATCATGACAGCAATTCACTGTAGATTAGGTTGAATTTTGCTCTTCAAACATAAAATGGTTTTAAAATACTTTGAGCCAAGCCACACTTTCATGTCTGATGACTCCTTCCACCACAATGTAGAGCAAAATTTACTTCAAAAAATGAGAAAAGTGTTCGTTTTTAGAGTTTTTACTCGAGCTTGTAACCCCAGGAAAAGTACAGGTAAAATCTATGATTATATCCGATTACTATGAATGATTGAATGAAAGTCATTGTAAAGCCATGGTACAGAGGGGACAGATATTGTTCATTTCGAGTCGCAAGAATACGACAAATTAACATGTCTGAAATAAAAAAAATCCCTGATGCACCAATGAAAACAGTGGCTAAAGGAGTCAATTTAATCAAAAAATTTAATCTCTTTAAAAAGCTATGGCAACTGATGGAATTTAGTAAAAAAATCATTCCAAGTCTATTTAAATAGACTTCTGCTTTGGAAAAATACCTGTTACTGCAGGCTCAGGTGAAGAAGAAGATTTGACAAATACAATACAAATACAAATACTCTTTATTGCACACCATTGATTTTGCGTTTGAAGACAGAGTGAAGATGTGTAAGTAACATATACTTAGATGTCTGTGAGTGTTTTTATTACAAGTATTTTTATTCAGTAGCCTTACCCGAACATTTCAGTGTCACGTCGGTGTCAACCTCGTGGTAAGGCTACAGCATGTAGACGAGAAGATAAAAATTTCATTTTTCTTGAATTTGTATGTATAACATAGTCACAAATTGGTATCCTGCCTTTTCGCCGAAATATTTTTCCAAACTGATTTATTTGCCAAACTGTTTCATTTCCCAACTCACGATTTTCTCTTAAGCAAAAAAAAAAATTAGTGTATTTTTTATACTCTTATAGAATACAGTAGGTTTAGGTTAGATTTGTTTTATGAAAGATCCGAAAAAAATATGGTTTCAGAGAAAACCGTGAGTTGGCAAATGAAACAGTTTGGGAAGTGATACTTTGGAAAACAATTTTTGGCCAAATATGTGTATTATTTATAAACATACCTTATTTGTACCACGACGTGTTGGTATCTCGAAGAACTCAATCAATATAAATACTAAGTAAATTGCAGTAAGTAAATTGTTATGAATACTGTACTTTAGTCTGCAATTAATTCAAGTAGCTATTAGTGTACGAGGGTCACTTGCAGTAATCCGCTTTTTTACTGCACTTTATTCTGCATTTATTGTGTTTTTAGTTATTTTCGAGAGTACAGTAAAACTATGAAAAAAATTAAAATAGCAATAATTTATTCAATTATTGTTAAAATAAAAAAATGTTCACGTATTCGTATTGCATGTATTCCGTGCTATATTTTGATATTCAAGTATTTGTAAATAATCATCGAGAACACCAAAAAAAAACGCTTTGAAAGGGTTTTTTGCGTTTTTCTCGAAACTCACTTTTTGCACTTACTGTTGTTTAATTATTGCACGGCAGTACTGGTAATAGATAGCTAACTTACTACTGCGATACTACGGTAAAAAGGTCGTATCTTTGTATGGATTTCATAGTAAGGTACGTTTTTTCCGTAGCATTACAGATTGTAGTCACTAAAGTAGGCGCTCGAGGGCGATTTACGTCACGCTTCTTTATTAGTTACTACTCATAATCTCTCGAATTTGTTACAAAATAATCGAAGTAAATTTTCCTTGTAAAATATTTAATTTTCTAAACTACAATATGATTTTTAATAGATTGAATAATAATAATAATGATGTATTTTTTATATTTTAATTTTTATATAAATTTATTGTAAAAAAAAACCTAGCCTAAGTATTAAAATGAATAAAGGGAATAATGCTTAAAAATAAAATAGTTTATTCATTTACTTGTTTCTGTAAATGAATAAACTATTTTATTTTTAAGCATTTAATAATAATTGTACAACAAATAACTGGAGTAAAGATGACTGTTACTAACATTAGCGTTGAATCTAAAATAGACAACATATCGTGGGGTCAAAAATGTAAGCCCGATTTCAAAGGTCTTCATCTCGGCGGGAGACTGCGGCGGCGATAAACACGGAGCTCTTAATATTGTCATTGCTTGGCACACTTGTAAATATATGGGTGATACACTGCCCTGCAATTCGTGGTCACAAAATTTTCCAGTAACATTCTGTTGAAGTACAAGATGGCTCCTCACAGAACTTTACTCTCCTTTTCCTCAATAACTATAGTCACGGCATATGGTGGTTTTCTTATTTTGTGCTCCGGACACACTTTACACTTAACAGTGCACAAACTCGCATCACGTCGAAGCTGAACATAACCTATGGCATCATCGCCATAAGATTCTCTTGAAGATCTATAACAAAGGATATTCTATGATACAAGGTGATAGTATATTTGGTAACAAAACATGAATTGGCTATCTTATTATATATATATAAACAAATAACATATTATTCAAACTTACTGTGCACTTTTTACATTCCTAAATTCAGCTGAACAAGTCGGGATTCGTACCAAAAAAGTGGGCTACCATGTAAAAATCCACTTTGGGTAAGCTAGCACTGTCTGCTTTGATATAATGTTCTTCCATTTTTGAAGATCTGGATTATTAATCATAAACCAAAAATGTATTAAATGTGTGAGAAGATGAATCCAATCGTAACAACATAAAGTGAACGACAGTTTTGTCAGTTTTAATTTTTGACAGCAGCCGTTTGTTTGTGCCGATGTGACGTCATTAGCAAGATGGCGTCGTTTTGATCATTTGACTCACAGATAAAAAAAAACTGAAAGTTATTTAGATAATATTAATTTATTAAATCATTTTCATTGAAATATAACTACTTATTTTGGTTCTAGGAATCATGAGCTACATGTAAAAATACGTTTTATAATTATTCATTACATGTCAAGTACCCTATTGGTCGCATGGCGTGGCGACGGGATGGACCGCGCATCGCTTTGACTGAACAAAAGTGGAAGGCGGAGTCGAGTGCTTTGGTACACGTTGGCGCGTCGACTATTAGCGCAGCTCGCAGTGCGTAGAGAAACCCTCTCGCCTCGTCCCGACTTACCTTGTGTCACTAATAACGAATTTAACTACAGTCCGTAACCTCTCAGATTGCGATTCGGGTTGGGTGAACACTGAGAGGTCACTGTCTGGATCGCGTAAGAGCGAGCGAGAAAGTTATAAAACGCGAATCGCATTCTGACAGCTCACGCACTATTTATTTAATCGTATGGCGTTTACTAAAATAAAATATCTAGGCATTTAGTTAAAATTACAATGTCACAAAATTAAACCAAGATTATATGTCAACATTCAGTGCAGTAAGTAGACCACGTCACGGAGCGTCTCTTTTAATACTAATTGTATTAATTGTAAAACTATCAAGCTTTCCATAAACATGGGCTAGGAATAAATAATCGAGCTCATCACACAGTAAAATTTGAATCTATGCACTAAATACGACGGAGTCAATCATGTCGTCAATAATATTTTAAAATTTCGGGTATAATTGCTGAAAAACGTGTCCTTAAATAATATTTCATCACTAAACTAAAATTTTCTATCAAGTCATTCGCGAAGCAAACAGTCCAGTTTTTATAAAAAAAAATCAAGCACTTTCATTTCAACTTTCCGAGCTTTCCACTTAGAAAAGTGTTTGAGAATAAAAATGTCGACATTAATATTTTAAAAGTACCCAACTCTCATCACCATTTCGTTTATGAAATTAAATTCATCTTGGAATCGGCGAAATTAGGTTTAATATTCGGGCTCGATACGACGAGATGGTTTAGCCGATTTGGTAGATAGCCACGAAACATTTTGAACGATATTCTGGCAAATAAGTACAGGGTTTAATCGTTAAGGGTCCGGCTCTATCACACTTGCGAGTTGCGAGCGCATTTTCTGTGCAAATAGGTATCAGTCGCGACCACCTCGCTGCCGCTCGCCTTCATACAAAATTCGCTCGCAAATCGCAAGTGTGATAAAGCCCTAAGAGTAACCTGAGGGCCTATGATAGTTGCTCTTTTTTCACGCGATAGGTAAGTGACAAAGCATCTGTCACGTTTTGACAAGATGCGCGTGTGAGTGACAGATGCTTTGTCACTTAGTTATCACGTGATAAACGCAACCACCATAGGCTCCCAGGCCATTATTTCGTAATTTAGAGTCTGGCTAGCCAAATAATATTGACGGATATTTCCTTGTGGTATCACCAATTGTCTATGATTTAAACAATTTAGTAGGTGGGCCTCTATAAATAATTTTGATACTTTATGTACTCGTACTTTTATAACATTCCGACTGAGTTGAAAATTGGCATAGTACTTATGTATTTTTTTTGGTGTTGGATTAGTAGGTATATGGTTTTGAGTTAGGTCTTATTTACACTACATTTTTTCTCACCTTGTATAGGTAATGGTAAAGTGTAAACATAATGATGTGTTTGTCGTTGACAGTACTGTACTTAGTGATAGAAATTATGTGAGCTGACTATGAGTGTACGTCAACATATATTCAACTTATTTCCTTAGGTACCTATCTTACGTGTGCATAGAAAATCAAAAATATTTTCTAGTATCAAAACTATAATTCCTACTACACAAAGTGTGACCAGCCGCAGATTTTTTTAATTTCCCGCCAAAACTTTAAGTAATATTTCATTAGCCCGATTATACATGAGATATTAAAAAGATGAACTGAAAGTACCTAGGGTCAAGGCGGCAACAGTGGGTCACTTTTTTTTGCAGAGATGTAATTTGATTTGGGTGAGTGTTGAAAAGATGTGAAAGAATCCGTGTTATAGTGTAACTAATATATATTGATTATTCCAATCGATTTAGCTCGACAAGATAATATTTTGGAAAATATATAGTATTTTCTAAAAAAACTCATTTGAGCCATTGTGTACTGTGGGTGGGATACAGTGAATCGGCCCTCAGTTTACAGTGAATCAGGCAAGTTTACAGTGGATCATCTATAATATAACTCAACTAATTATGCATTTTTTTGCTTCGTATCGGTCTTTATTTTTTTGTTTTAATCAAACAATAAGTTACACATCAGAAAAGAAAACTTTTTTTGACTACTTCAGCCTGAAAGTGACTTTTCAGTCTTACACATTCAAAATGTACTAAACGAGCTTATTTTTTTATGACTTAGTTAATAATCAACGCATAACTGCTACATAAACTAGGTAAGTAACTACCATAACTTAATTAGTATCTTGCATAAAATATCATACAAAATGTTTCTTTGGCCTTAAAATAAATAATAAAGTTATTTTTCGAAATTCCTTTGTGCTCAATCCGTAAAACAGTAACGCACAGTATTTGAAATAATCTTTTAAAAATTCTTGTTGCTCTTCATTGCACATTTTACTAACGCTATAATTTGGCGTAAACGAACCTAGCCGACATTAATATATCGAGTCTTAAAATGATAACGTCTCAGTGCAGTGAAAAGAATTCCTGAAATTTAGACGCATTTCACACGCTCAAACAATTTTTTTTTCATGTCATCAGCTGTAGGTTTATCTATTTCATTGGGCCTTGCTGGACGAGCCATCCTAAAAGGGAAAATAACAAAAATTATTACATCTCGCTAAATTTTCTAAATTAATGTCTGTTAACCATTATCCAGTACCAATAGTACACAGTGGATCATGAACCACTGTGTACTTAAGTGATTTGAGCCACTGTGTACAAAACGGCCATTTTGGGTTTAACTCATACCACGTGTGATGGTTTTACGTAAATCGAAGCGCGGTATACGCCAAAATGACCTCAATTAAGTTTATTTCTTAGCAAAAATATAACTCCATTGATAAGACGAAAGGTTTGTGAAAAAATAAACAGTATATCTACCTTAAAACTCACTTTTTCTTACGTCAAAACAAAAAAACACTCGCAAAACGGGTTTGTTACATGGCTGACGCAGAGAAACTGGATGTGACCTGTATATATCGGGAGGGCTTCCGAAGAGTAAGAGAGACGGAAAGCTACCTATGATACTTTTGAATGTTTTGAAACTGGGTTGAAAGAACGGCCATTGCGCCACTGTTGTCGCTATAGCCACTGTTGCCGCCTTAACCCTACCCAATGAGTAAAACTACATTAATCATATTTATTTAATAAACCAACTACTTAAACCAAGAAATATTTCAAATGTTAAGATGAAACGCTTCAATACATATGTTTAGTACGAGGTTCGTTGAGAGATCACCACTTCACGTCACAATAGTTTATTTTAGCCCTTTGTCAATCTGCAATAACTCAGATAGATGTACCGTTTCCGAAATTTTTCCCCCTTTCCCATACAAAATCTGGAAAGTTTCCGGAATGTTTCTGAAAAGGCACCACTCTAGGCTCAGATAAAGTAATCAATATGATGTAGTACGATAGAACTAACAAGATTTCCTGCAATATTATTAGGATTTCAGGAAACGCCACTTCGTGTGAGCTCGCGTCACCGAGGCGTTCATCTGCAATGCAAATTAGTTTAAGTTATCGATGCTATTTTCGCATAAACCTCTAATATGATTTTATGTCGATGATGTATCGACATTAAATACTGTAATAGGAGATTAATTAAGACCCTTTTATAATTCAATTATTACCTATGACGATACCTCCACGCCTATGTTTAGTCCCTTTGTTTTATACAAAAAAGGTTTTTTTTGTATGTAATAAATACTACTAAATACGTTCACTTACACCTAAATTTGAAGATTTTCGGAGGACAAAACACAATAATGAAACTCAGATTATATTACTTACTAGTATTTCGTGCTTTATTGTCTTTGTGCTTAGCTAATATCTGGCTAATATACAATTTAAAGTAATATAAATTGAGAATTCAAGATCTGATTGCCATGAAGTATATTCGATACTTTTACATAAATAAGAAAGACAAACTTGGAATACAACATTCCATATATATATTACTTTTTTTATATAGTTAGCCTGTTTGAGTGTCCCACTGCTGGCCATGGGCAAAGATAATATTAACAACATTAAATTCTGGAACCAAACTTTGCCTCTCTTTGCTGTATTTCTTATTACCTAATTTCGGATGTTTTGTTACAATTTCCGTAAACGAAGAAACACAAAGAACGGCGGAACAAACAAAGCTTCGAAAGAACTCAATAATTCCAGTCCGGCTTTGAAAGTGTGATAATCGTATACGTCAGAATCGATATTCCTAATCCCGATACGTCAGGCTTTCTGTTTATTAGGAAGCTGATGACGTGCCATACCCGTGTTCAAAAAAATAGTGTTGGCCCTGATTTAGCGTTGAGCCGGATTTATGATACTTAGGGAAACGGGGCCGAATTTTATGTTGTTCCTCTGACACCTTAATTTATTTTCTCCGTAGCAGGCTGATAAATGATAAAATAAATCCCTACGAAGTTATGTTTTCATCGTATAAAACATGTTGCTCGGAATAGAAGGCAGGCTAGTATAACTTTATGTAGAAAATAAAAATAAACAACAGTCATCCTAACTCGTAAAATATGAGGAAGCCGTAGGGATTATCCCTATAAAAAGCAGCGAACTCGTAAATCTACCATCAACTCCCTGGACAAGTGTCGCATGCGTAACTTTCGAGTTTTATATTTTTAGTAATATATGCAACTTGCTTACATGTTGGTAAGTTTGTTCGTTGGATTTTCCTTCTTTTAAGGAATAAATGAAAACGTAACGTAAGAATAACGGAAATAAATATTTCAGGTTGGAGAATTTATACGTGTTTTTGGATAAATGCCTACGCATAGCCTGATTTTTCCCATTTAAACTGAAAGGATAGCGGGAAAAAAACAAGCAAACTCATATTTTAGCGCTGAGTAAACATTTATAGTCCCATGCCACATTCTCGCTCTGCCCTTAACTTTTTTATTTCTTTCTTTGAATCATTCTTCAGGTCAGTTTTGACAAAACACATATAATTATTGCAAATGTCTAATTAATTATCTTTAAAGATAACCGAGATGGATAGGATTTTCTGTAACTTACACCTCTAATTCAAACTGCTACCTCCTTCGCCCACTTAAAACATATCTGTCCTTAACATGACCAAGACTCTGGGCCCAAAAGTGTACATGTGTGATCTCTTGTCGCGGTTCACTCCAAATGATATAGTCAGCAACGTGGGCGCGTAACACTTTTGCCAAGGTGCTCGCCTTATTTATCCTCAGGCTGGCAAAATATTTGGCTTTCAAATTGGCTTTCCCGTATTCAAATACGTGCTCATGTAAGCCCAGCACGACCCAAACCCAAACGCTGGACATAAGTTGATATAAAGGCGATCCCTTACAAGCGGGCTAGCACGTCTTGCGGCGATTTTGCTTGTTACACGACATAGTGTGTTATCTTATCATCCATATTTCCCGTACGGTCTTGAAAGAAAAGAAACAGACGATATACTGATAATTTTGCTAACGTACATTAGCTTTTTCTTGCATTTCAACAATCCAATATCCAGGTAGTTATCAACCTTACTTATAATACTATCTCACTAACTGAAAAGCGTTCACTTGTAATTTTACAAAGTCTATGTCCGTATTTATTCAGATGGCGTTGTACGCCTGGCGCCGCGTGCCCTGCATACAAATCCAGCATTACGCTGTTTTTTTAAGCAATTAATTATCAATACAATTTTAGGATCTTATAATTGTACCTACAGATGTAAATTACCAGTATCATTACAGATTCGACATGGACACATGCTGCTCAGTTATTCCGAATAATTTGTTTCGGAATAACCTAACCTGGTGAGAGACCACCCTAACGTCCCATTCAAATATCACGTCACCAAGATCTTGCATACGTAAATATGCGGATCTAATTCCACATACACTTGCGGATGGAAATCACATTCGAGGGAGAATATTCGCAGCATATTTCTATTTTTGTAACCGCTTTGACAAAACGAGAACAATGAAATTGGAGTACGATTTCCATATTTATAAAATCGCCTTGAAGAGGATCCTGTAAATCAACTCAACGTATCCAAAAACTATCTGTACAAACTCTATTTTTTTTAATTATATCCACTTTTCGGTGTGCGTATGTATAATATGTATGTATTTTACCAGAGATATATACAGTGGACGGAATATTTTTTACTTAGTGTTGTCATCATAATCAATATTCTCATAACCATCATTGAAATCTGAAACACCAAAACAACCATCACTATCTTTGGTGTAGGTATGTAAAAAAATATGACCATCTTTCTGATGTCTCTTATTCTATTCTGTATTATATGGCTACGCTACATGGCATATAATTCTGCAGGCGCATTATGTGAGGGTGAGCATCTGCGAGTGCTGCGTAATATGCATGCGTCCCTGTCGGGCTGACGGTTGAGTGCGTGCACGCATTTTGCAACGCAACAGCTCCAAAGTATTCTCCCACAGTCGGGTTTGTTCCTGCACCACGCCTTGACGGGAACTGATCACTCTTTGCTCCTAAAACAATGAGATTAGGATTAACGTTTTGCGTTTAAATAAGATAGCAAAGGCATAGAACTCCTTTTCGGTGAAACTTCTTCCCTGAAGCTTAATACCTAACCTTTTCATGTCGAGACCAAGTAAGCATTTTTTAAGAATATTTTTTCACAATTTTGTTAGCCATCAAAGTTTTTCGGAAATCATACTGATAATGAATTGTTAGATAAAGGTCACAATTAGATAGAACTCATAACAAGAGCCAACTTCTCACGTTAGGTGCGAGTGCGAATATTGCACCAGGCATTAGTGTACATGAGGATAACTATCAGCTACCTAGTGATACTCGTATTACGTACGTACTCGTATTGGCTATGTGCACGACTGGAACACTGCATAGCGTTCGTAACTAGATGGGATTGACAAAAAATAAAATCGTGAAGAAATGTAAATTAGTTTAGTTAATGACAACCTTCTTTTCTAAGCTACATGTTTATGCTACGATATGCGGTGTAATCTTTTATTGCAATTGCATATTCTAAACAAATGACCTACTAGCGACACGGCGTTTTAAACTCGCCAAAACATCGTGTCATTTTTTTTATAAGCAAAGTAGTAAGTTCCTAAAAATGTTATACCAAACGAAGTTTCACAAACAGATCAGTATCTGAGTGATTTACTAAAGAGAGCAAAATGTATCATTGTTGCCTTACCTCCTCCAAGTTCTTTACAGTTTGTTCCATATCGGCAACCTTTTTCATCAAAGCTTCCGTTTTGGAGGGCCTCCGCGGGGATTGCATTGAGTTTTTCATCTCAAACATCACAACCTCTTGTAAACTTTCGGCTTTTGTTATCTTTTGCCGCAAGTTTTTCCATTCGTCCTCTTTACTATTCAGTTGGTCAGTCAACTCTTTCACTTGCTGCTTGAATGGTTCCATTTGGGAAGTAATGTTGATGGAGGTAGCTTCGTAAACGCGCTTCTTCTGGTCGTATTGCTGTTGCACTGATTGGAATTGCTCTTTTATCGGTTTTATTTTGTCAGCAAGCGGTTGGATTCCCTGTCGCACTTGAGACAGCTTTTGAGCAGTTTGAGCTACTAACTGAAATTATAAATCAATCTTTTAATTACCTAGTTTTGCAATCGTTCTCGTAAT
Organism: Apotomis capreana; assembly: GCA_947623375.1. Lineage (NCBI taxonomy): Eukaryota > Metazoa > Arthropoda > Insecta > Lepidoptera > Tortricidae > Apotomis > Apotomis capreana. The sequence goes on along the minus strand of OX392506.1, from coordinate 11,888,432 downwards.
ATTTTAAAAGCATAGAAAATACTTTTAGTTTGATTTATGTTTTAATGCATATGACATATTTCCATCACACCTTATGCTATAGCAGCTTTACTCAACAACGTATATTTTGAATGATTATTTGAGCCGATCAAAACACTATTAGAAGTTTGTTTTTTCTGTCACAAGACACAAATTAGTGCAATGTACATTTTGACACAGGTTATATTATTCTCAATAGATATACAAATCAGACTAAAACTGAATAAAGATTGGTATTAAATAAAATTTACCTGCGACAAATCGTGCAATGACTTTTTAGCTAAATCCGCAGACTTCAGCTCCTTTTCGGCGGCGTCATCGTCTTCAATCTTCGTTTTCTTGTGATTCACTAGAGCCAATTCAACGGTGGGATCAGCCGCGCTTAGCAGGTGTAGCGTACGCGTCAGTATTCCCGCCTCGACCTTCATCAGAATAACACCATCTGAGTGAGTTAAGCTAAGACATTGTAGCCGCAATTTTTATTGGAAAGAATTTTGGAAACGGATCTGTATTGTGTTGCATTACAAATGTTAAATTGGTCGACTTTTTTATTGACACTAACTCCATATTAAAAATGTGTTTTAGGTTATGTGTACTTACATAACCAGTCTATCGCACTAGTTATACCGATTTAATTAATCGTTTTCTCGATAAATGCAAAATAATTCGCCATGATGTACTTATCGATGTAAAAAATTATAATGATAAATTTGAGCTAAAAAAAACATAATTGTGTTTCGAAAAAAAATATTTAGATAAATTTGCTTTTAAAATGAAGGAAGACTGTTTTAATAATAATTATAAGTAAACGTTTTTAACTTACGTTAAATATTATCAGGAAAGGCCCAACTAGTCTTATAGCGCGCTGTTAGAGCAACACGTATCCATCCAGGCCAGTGAATTGTTAACCGCGAGGATGTACGGTAAGTTGTCCCTGATCAAGGGCTCCATGCGAGTACGAAACATTTCATGCGATTCCTGTCAATAATTACGTGAGTTATAACCGTTTTTAATAATCATTAAAGATGTCTGAAATAGATAGTGAACTGTATGGGTGTCTATGATTTTATCGAAATTGCTTACATCGATTTTCATGTCACCGAAAACTATTTCACGAATTTCATTATAGCCCAACAGGGGGTTGTAACCCACGCTATATTGCGGATTTTTAGTGGTACTAATTTATTTTAATGGCATCGACAAATTTTCGGTAACTGACGTTGAAAGTCAGTGAATGATGAGATGACTGATGTAAACAAAGAGGAAACAGGACTTAATATTTCGCAAATTTCAAGTAATTTTTGCATAATGAAGCCAAAATTATCCACAGTGATGAAAGTCAAGTTTTTTCAATAGGATTCAGTATTTATTTCGCAAGAAGAACGAAGGATTGACCAGCGTTCCGGTAAACAATGTTTTGAATTTGGTTAATGACAAATCCTTGAGTGACGTTTAATAATGCAAATATATGACGTATGCACATTATTTCCATATGAAAGCTGTTTGTAGCGCCACTATCCCTGGGCCGGATCGACGCTTGGTTTTTTTCCTAATCACATAATCATCAATTCATTGCTTTTTATTTCATCTAACAACATTTCATCATATATCGTTTCGAATTTGTCTCAATCGTAACGTAACGATTCATAGAATTTACGTGTCACAGAAACATGATTCATAGATGATACGTTTCATATATTTTATTATTGCACCGAACACTGTTTTATTGCAATAACGTTTCATATAACGATGCATTTCTTATTATTGCAGCGTACTGTATACATGAATCCAAGACCCAAGTTGTGAAATATACTGAATAGTAGTGTAGTAAAAGTTTTAATGCAACCTACCTTGAAAGTTGAGAGATTGGCTCTCTGCCGTTTGTACACAGTGCTCTTAGTTCGTAGCGTATTAACGTATTTCTTCAACTCCTCGCCTCTGAGGATGGTGTCTCCAAGTAGGTGACGAACCTAAAGCAAAATATTGAGGAGGTTCAGTGGCGGTTTAAGGGGGGGTCGACCCGTACCGCCGCCCGGGCGGGGCACTTACGGCTAAAGGGTGCTTTTTAACCAAGTCTAAGGCACTTTTTAGGGCCCGACACATCCCACACAATGAATGACTCGCCCGCGGCGCTTATATAGAGGCGGTTGTATTATTCATATTAAAAACATCATCACCTCTACATTACATTAAACTAGCGACAGCGCTTCTCGCACGAGAGATATATAATTTGTCGCGCGGCAAAGAATCGCGGTTAACAGTCGGGCTAGATCCGCCGAGTTTCTTGGGTAACCAAACCACTATTTGTACATAGTATAAGCCCTGTGACTGATAGACGGGCAAACGAACAACTGAGACCTTAGTTATAATTATAAGGTTCCTTTAGCGCCCTTTGGATACGGAATACTAAAATAAATATAAGATTTCTGTTTATTATAAATTTGTATAATCTATCTGTCACTCAAAATACGCACACTTTATCCAGCCTTAAACTGATTCTTCCAGAATTTTTATAATAAGATATCTCATTATTAAGACAGCGATTGCCAAAACCTCAAATCAGATATTGATTTGATAACGAAGCTGTCACCTTCGAAGGCTCAAGTATCTTCAGAATCTGACAGGTCATCGACATAATGACCGATTATTGGAAATTGGAAAAGTATCTTCCTTATAGATAGACTCTGGATATCTGACTATTGTCCGTCCGGGGAGACTTATACATTTCAATTTGTTGCTAGACTTCTGTGTTACGATTGAGTTATCTATACGAGTATCCAGACTAGAGGTGGTCTGGGAGAGATCGATCTCGATAAGTAGAAGCTTTTTGATTTGCGTTTATTTCTTGTTGAGGAGTGCAATAAAGACTTATTGCAACTTAATGTCATAAGAGTAAGTAAACGATCTCAGTTATTGTTGTTTTCAATTTTATAGTATGTTATTGGAAACATCAAATTCAGCCCCTTATTGCTTTGCGTTCGTCTGTTTATCATAGAGGCTATTAAAGGCTAAGTAATCCAGATAAGATTAGGCTATTTTATTTCATAATATAAATTACATTACAAGTCAGTAATGTCAAAATTATACGAATTAAAATCACGGTAATCAAAAAAAGGCAAGAATAAATAAGATAATATTATGTTTACAATGTAAAAACTTGATATTTTGTCTTCATGACATATGCATAAAGAAAACTCCTTCATTAGTAGAGTTGCTAAGCCGCGAAATTGTGCGCATCGGGTTACAAGCATGAAATTTCTACCACACATAGAACGTTCCACGGTGATTATTTTCAGATGTGGAGGGAAGTCAGATTCGTCCCCTGTGTGGTGGGAGAGCGGGGTGAAGAGGAGCTTTTTCTTTTTTTTATTACTGATCAGTTAAGGCTATTAGGGCTTGTGCGACATCGTTTTCGTGTAAAATAGATATCAGCTATTAATTTCTCATGTTATTTAAGAATAGTTTCATATAAAAATTTGGGTTTATTGCCGAAAAGGTAATAATCACAACAAGGTTTTTTTATTCAGAACGATAAATTAGTGATCTATCCTGAATATTTATAATTTGAAAAAATATAACTAAACAGCAAATTTAATGTTGTTTTTAAAAATGTATACATATTGGGCACATCTCATACAAAAAGTACCTTGAAAAAAATGTTGATGTTAAGCCTAGCCTGCGTGTTCTAGTACATTTTGCTAAGTCGCGAAATTGTGTACATCGGGATACAACCACCAAATTTCTACCACAGATAGAGTATTCTGCGGTGATTATTTTCAGATGTAGAAGGAAGTCAGATTCGTCTCCTGTGCGGCGGGAAAGCGGGGTGAATAGGACAAAGGAGTCCTCTTTTTCTTTTTATATTACTGATCAGGTAACGCTAGTAGGACTTGTGTCGTATCGTTTTCGTGTAAAACAGATATCAAGAATTCATTTTTCATGTTATTTATTCATAGTACCATATAAAAATATGGTTGTATTTCCGAAATTGTAAAAATCACAACAAGTTTGTTTTATTCAGGGAGATAAATTAGTTATATTTCCTGAATATTTACAACTAAAAAAAATATTGCAAAATAGCAAATTTAATGTTGTTTCTAAAAATATATAAATATTGGGCACTCTTCATACAAACAGTAACTTAAATAAGTTGTTGATGTTGAGATTAGCCCGCGTGCTCGTGATACATTAGCAAAAAAAATTTTGTTTTAATTACATTAATTTGTTTTTCTAGGACGTATATAGTAAATATTATATGTAAAAGCATGTTAATAATCATTATTTAATGTATTTAATGAAGCGAAATAGGATGCGTTCGGAGATTTACGTTGGTTACGCCGACGCGCGACGTAAATATATATTTTCAGCTACTGTTTGTATGAGAAGTGCCCAACATTAATATATTTTTAGAAACCAGATTAAATGAACTTTTTGAAATAATAATAATAATTTGAAAATGTTCACGAAATTGAACTAATTTACCTCACTGAATAAAAAAACTTGTTGTGATTTTTACCTTTTCGGCCATTACACCCATATTTTTATAGAGAACTATACAAAAATAACATTAAAAATGAATTTCTGATATTTGTTTTACACGGAAACGATACCAAACACGTCCTGGTAGACTTAACTGACCAGCAATAAAGAAAGAAAAGAGGGATACTTGGCCGTATTCACTCCGCTCTCCCGCCTCACAGGGGACGAATCTGACTTCCCTCCACATCTGAAAATAATCACCGTGGAACACTCTATCTGTGGTAGAAATTTCATGCTTGTAACCCGATGCGCACAATTATGTTAGAAAACAGCGGACTAACAACTCTACTACATACAAAGTTATTCCAAATACCGAAGTTAAACTAACTACATAAGTACAACAAAAACCTTAACAACGAGCAATTTGCGTTCATTAGACCTCTCTTAGAATTAGTAATTTGAAAAAGTCGAAGAGAAATCGCAAGCATGAAAATGAAGTAAACAAAGCATTGTGCTACAGTAACGTAAATTAATAAATCAGACTGTTTTCGGTCCACGTATAAAAGCCCACACAATATGTATTTACAGAACGAGTCAAGGTTCATGTTTATGTTCGAAAGTCTATACTTTACAAATATTGTAAAGTTTTAAAAGTATATACCGGAGATTTTCTTCGGTTTCCACGAATCAATTTAAATACAACAATATTTAAATGGATTATATGGCGTAAGTATATTGACTTAACTGGGATCGGGAGAGTTTTGAAAAGTTAGGAAGGTTCAAATAATAAATACTTATACACGATGTAATCCGTTTCCATTGTTTTAACTTGATGATATTTTTATGTTTGAGGAACTAAATCCGCATGGAAGAAAAAGTCATAACGTAATTTTTTGCTACGTAGAAAGTGTCACATAACCATCCTAGTTATTAGTGCAGTAAATACATACATTTAATAAAATAACATTAAAAAATCTGTAGAGGTATTTAATTTTTACAGTACCTACACATGTTTTTTTTTATCGCCGTTTAGAGTTGCAAAAAATTATTCACTCATGAATTCGATCCTTGCTTGATCTAAGTATGAGCTCAATTATTTTTTTCTGCGATTTGCCCACATGGCATCTTTTGATCTTTTTTGAGGTTGAAATTAGCAACTTACTCTTTGACCCACATTATCTATTCATAAGTATAATTTACGTAATTTTTCGGTGTTGTATAATAATAATAATAACAGCACATCAGCACATCACACACTTTAGCATTTATTTGGTTAAATTTTTTTTCACTTCTTTTAATAATGATCCTGCACCAACTTGACGACACGGTTGGCGCAGTGTGTAGTGCACCTGACTACTGAGCCGGGATTCGAACCCAGGACCGCGGGTTCGAATCCCGGCCGGGGAAAATATTTGTGTGATGAACTCGAATATTTGTCCCTGGGTCATGGATGTTATTTATGTAAGTACGTATTTATATATTATGTATACCTATATATCTTCGTCTGGTACCCATAGTACAAGCTTTGCTTAGTTTGGGGCTAGCTACCTAGATCATTTTGTGTAAGATTGTTGGTAATGTTTATTTAATTATTTATGTATTTATTTATTTAACCGCTAGTTTCTGTTTGGCCCTATGGTTGTCCTATTTACTATTGTGTATTGCGCAATAAAGTCTAAATAAATAAATTTATAGTACAGACAAAAATGTTCACATTACCTCAACTATATCGTGTGCTATGCACCCAAAAGTCATAAATCTAATATGAAACCAAAGTAAACACGCTATTCGATTCAAGTCCCACAGAAAACAAAGGCTTGTAAGTTGTATGGCAGTAAACCATACGTAGGTATGCAGTATAAATAGTAAATGGGGCTCAGAGAGACCCCGAGCTAGGCGGGGGATCGTACAGTCTCCCAAGACACTAGCTACACTTTCGAACCTTAGTACTAGTTAAATAAGAGTCGAAACGTAGCCAATTACTTGACTTACTGTACTTGGCTGCCTTCAATAAACAACTTTAATTATTTATTAGTTACCTACATTTATAAATCTATCTCGCTTTCAGTCAGAATACAATCTGTGCTCCTATTCTAATCAATAATGTATGTGTATATCATCAAAGGGCGGAGAGAACCAAATGGTCAATGTAGAAAGGTACACTGTATAAATGTACACTGTGCGTATGTTTTCATAGAAGTTGCCCTCGAATTCCATTAAAACATTACACATACTGTGAATTTAAATTAGACTATTCAATTAAGTGTTACTTTTATTTTATCAAAATATTTAATATGATGGATGAAAATTTTACTTAACTAACGTATTTACACCCACTAAATGCATTTGGTACATTCAGCTGTAGAAGTTGGTCCGTGCACCGAGTGCGTTTCTGCATGTTATTATGCGAAGCTAAATTCGCTGCTGATTATAGAATAACCTCTTGTAATCTTAATATGTGTTAGTTATACTGCAGCTAATCTGTATTTTGATAAACCAACAATAATAACACTATTTAATTTTTCACAAGTAGGTATCACAATTAATTGGTTAAAAAAAGATAATCTCACTCGTTTCCTACTTAGGTTTGTTTTACTCCCTATAGTCAATGGGTCATACACAGATTTGGGTATTTCCTGTGGACATATGTAAAGTTAAGGACTTCAGAGCCCGATTTTTTTCTTAAATCCGCATAAACGACGAACTCTCTTCTGTTACCCTATAAGATAAAAGCATAACAAGCTGTTAATTTTTGGCCACAGAAGAGAATCGTTTTCTCATCTGTGTAAGACCTAAATAAGTCAATTCGAAAATAGTTAACGGTGGTTAGTACTCAATGTTTCAGCTCTGTTCAGCATTAGAATACTGAAGATTTCAGTCTTGCCTTAAGAAACATTAAGACTATCTCCGGACATGCCAACAGATGCCGGAAGAAACAGATTTGCGATCGTAGCCTGACACAGTGCAAAAAGGTCGTTTGTAATACGACCCGGTTTTTCTTCCAGCATAACATAGCATATCCTTTTGCCTTAATAACCCCAAGATCAAATAATTTGATATTTTTTAACGAAATAAGGACTGATTATTGACCCAACGAACGAATCGCCTCCGTTTTAGCTTGGCCGAAAAACCTTTCATATAAGTCCAAATAATGTGTAATTAATGACACTATTAGGTTTAGTTGTCAGAGGAGAGTTATATCTTCATTTTGCTTACCATGCACCATGTATGACGTATATCCGAATTAACGTCGGTTTAAAATGATTTATGAGTCAATCATTCAGCGAAGTGTTCGTGAATTGATTTTATGAATGTGTATTGAGTGAAGTTTTGAGATTGTTGGATTTTTTTTTCATTATATGGGATGTTGCACTATGATGTCATACTACAGCATCAACTTTGTATGAAAACTGAACTTTGGACACTCATAATTCAGCTAATTTTGATTGTATGACAAAACTAATTATACAGATTAATTCGTATCATCAAAGGCTTCAAAGCTACATATTTATCTAAAAACGTTAACATTGCCCAAACTACTTAGATTTTCAGTGACGAATCGCAATCAACTTCTCATTGTTACCGCGTAAGTGGGTAACGCTGGAGTTACTTTTATACATTTAGCCTACCAATTGTTGAAAATAAGATTTATTTGCCAGTTAAAGACAAAGTAACGTAATAGTATGTTACATACCTAGGACGGTGCACGCTGGACAGTTCGCAGGTGCTTGTGGCCCGAACTGAAGGTAAGGGGTATAAATATGCGATCTGGGGCTTTACTAATTACCGCCCGTGGTTTGTCTAAAGTTTTACGTCTTGCCTTGGCCAGTTAGTGATCTTTTCTCCCAGAAAATTCCCCTTACGGCCTAGGGTGTTGTCTTCAGGCATAACGTGGCAGAAATGTAAAAAATTGGGCAAGTGCGAGCCCGACTCGCGCATGAAGGGTTCCGTACCTATACATATATATAATCTATAACAAGTTTGTTGTATGGGAGCCCCCATTAAATATTTATTTTATTTTATTTTTAGTATTTGTTGTTATAGCGGCAATAGAAATACATCATCTGTGAAAATTTCAACTGTCTAGCTATCACCGTTATTGAGATACAGCCTGGTGACAGACGGACGGACGGACGGACGGACAGTGAAGTCTCAGTAATAGGGTCCCGTTTTTACCCTTTGGGTACGGAACCCTAAAAAATACCAGTTAGATGAGGGTTGGGTTATGTTTAAATTGCCAGTGAATCGTCGCATTTCGCATTTCATTCTCATAATTGTTTATACAGTCAAATCTCAAACTTTATAAAAACATATGTACCTAATTATACATAGGTATCCACATTTGTGCAAGTGAGTTTGCAATAAAAGAGAGAACATTTATGTTTTCCCAGTCTACTCTGGTAGACTGGGAAAACATAAATGTTCTTTAAAACTATAGAACTTTTGTTTAAAACTATAGAAGCTGCATAAGCAGATAATTAAATACGAAGATTATTTACTCGATAGTACCTACCTATTCTGAAAGTTGAGAACGAAGAGAATATTATATCAACTCCACTGTCACCAAAATTACAACCTATCTAGGTCGGTACACATATGCCACTTTGTTTTTGATGTTTGTTTTGTTTTGTTTGTGGCGTTTACTTATTTTTGAGTTTCTGTACATTCACGAATGTTTGCGGCGGCGAGGGCGCTGGAAGTGGGTCAGCAAGACGGGTTGACCCCGGACAAACATACAAATGGACGTGAGATTAATATGGTAAGTATTGTAATAAGCAGTCATAACACTGTCGTGTCGTTCCCGTGCGGTATCGGCCTGTTGTTACGCGCTTAAATAAATACTTACTGCTTAAATAATTTTCACAGGCATGAAATGCCAGTGATGGCGATGATAACTGACAAAATTTCATTTGTTTAACCAGATTTTTTATCGAGTTTATCAAATAAAAGATTCAAAATGAAATATCACATTTTTAAATTTTCGAAGATATCCCAATTTATGATTCAAAAATTCATTTTAATTGGTCACAGCGCAGAAAATCATACAGTCGGATTACTAAGGCGGATTTGGTACGGAAATTGTACCACTGTTCTTTTCGTGTGTTGCGACTGTCAAATTCTCCACAAAGTGACGTCATGTAGCCGCTTCCTATTTCCTATGACGCCCATTTCTTAATATTTTAAAAACTAGTCGGTATAGTCAAATTATAAAAATAATATAGAATGAAGAACTTTTCAAATGAATGTATCAATCACAAATTGGGATACATTCAAAAATCTAAAAATGTAATATTTCATTTTTTATCCTTTATTTGATAAAATCGGAAAAAAGCCCGGTTAAAAAAAATCAATGTTGCCAATTGTAAATGACAGCAATAAATTAGACAATAGACTAACAGCTCCACGTATACGAAATCTGGTTTGCACCTGTTTTCTACCGCTTGCTGTCTGAAAGGTGCAAATTTGTCATCTTGGCGTCCTCTCGTGGAAGCCACGCGACGTTATAAGGTGACATGCAAATACCTGTGACTGCAAATCCGCAAGCGTCGCTTCATGTTCCCGCAAGGAAGCCGCCAGTTCGTTTGCGCGCGCCGCGCTGGCTTCCTTATTACGCCGAATGACGGCGGCTTGCTGTCTGAAAGGCGCAAGTTTGTCCTCTTGGGGTCCGCCCGTGGAAGCCAGGCGGCGTTGTACTAGCTGCTCGACTTCACTGTTTACGACCGCTATCTAAAATGTTAAATATCCATTTTGTACACTTTTACTACCTCTCCTACTTGTGGAATTGGTCTAGCCGTGGCCGTTGAAAGTAACGTTTCTATAGTTCTTTTGTTTCTTTCAAGGTTTGAAAGGCACTGTCTCTTAGATTAGATTAACTTTCGCAGTAGAAGAACTTATTGGTTATGTATTCTTACTTATTATTATTTTGTAAATTATTAAACTTGTCTCTCATTGACAAATAATTGAAAAGGACTGATCAGGTGATCATGATTCATACCTGAGCATTACATTTCTAAAAAAATTGTACAAAATTAAGTGCGTAAAAACATTAATAGTCTTGAATAATTCGTTCATGGTACTGTAAAATGCGCTAACAGATAAAGTTATACGTATGTACTTACAAATTGCTTCTTATAAGTACACTGACACAGAAATCAAATCTCACCTTGTCCTGTACGGCCATCAAATCCGATCTAGTCGGATGCTGTTCCATAGCTATGTTCTGCATTATACTAAGCTCTTTCTGCAAATGCCCCGCCTCCTGGGGAAGCTTTTCCTTCACGAGGTAGCTGTTCAGCTGTGAAAATATTAATGATTTTAATTCAATTAGCGGCAGCGACCACGGAACGAAAGCAAAAAGAAATTGTCGGAATTGGGTTATGTAAATCAAATTATTACGTATTGGAGTGGAGCTCTGAATTGATGGAAATGAAACTGATATCGTTTAATTTATATTTTTAAAAACACTTAATATATTGTTTCAAAATTTCATTTCTAGGGCTCCGTACCCAAGGGTGCTATATGGTGCTATAATATGGCCGAAAAACTGAATATAAAGAAAACCCATCGATAAAAAAAACGTGTCTTCTTTTAAGGCTTTCTGCGTTGTTTGCTTGAAATTTTCAATTTAAAATTTTTTTTTAGTAAAGTATTGTTGTATTGTATTATAATGATTTTTTTATTGTTTTATGTTACGGGTATTTGTGCGCCAGTCCGACATGCACTTGGCCGGTTTTTTTATTAATGACGATATTGTTATTATTGAGTAGTCATCGGTTCTACTTTTTCATTAAATAAAACCAATCTGAACGAATCTTGAATGTGCTTACGTAAATTAAAATTACAAAATAAAAATATGATTAATTCATTGGGCAAATATTTGTGTGATGAACTCGAATATTTGTGCTTGGGTTATGGTTGTTCTATGTATAATTAAGTATATATTTATCTATATAAGTATGTATATCGTCGTCTAGTACCCATAACACAAGCCTTCTTGAGCTTAATTTGGGACTAGTTCGATTTGTTGAAATTGATATACTTACTTATAGAGAAACTATTGAACGTTTTTACATGTTTTTAATGATTTTATTTAATGTTCTAACTGATGTTATAGCGAACATGATTTTTTTTGTGATAATTAGTGTTTTGTGCCTTTCATTCATTACAATTGATACCTATTAAATTTATCCGGTAAGCAATTTTCAAAAGCATATAAAAATAAAATAAATGCCTGAAAACCCTTGGCGCAGTCACTTTAGTATTACGAATAAAAAAACAGATCATATAGATGCGGAACCATGCAAAAATTGCATCGCCCGACCAGCCCTTTGCACCACCATTCAGGGACATTAATTTTCAGTACCTACAACAAACAGCGCAACGGTAGCGGGGATGATTGGATTGCTATTTGTAGTTTAATTTGCATTCTCTGATCGAATCGAACACAATGAAATGAAAGAAGTAGGTACTCGTGCTTCAACGTGGCACTTAACGGCCGGGACGATTCGCCTTTTTGCGGTCGCTGTTTTATCAGAACGGACCAATATATATTTTTTAAATTTACAGTTTTAGCGCAACGTGGCCTGCTGGTTTTCGTCGACATAAATATTGATATTTTGTTATCTACTTCATCATATCATGCTTTGGAGATCACTTAGTATGTAAAAATCTAGAGATTGATCATGAGATTCATTTGGGTCGGGACTTTTGGTATCACGTCATCCACGGGATCGCTAATTGTCATAAACTTCAAAGTCAACGCCAAAGTTAGTAATGTAAAGAAATCGGTCGATCATTCATTGCGGTCTACACCGTATAGGACCTATTGGGGAAAACATAAATACTATCGCGTTATTGAGCAATGCCGGACCGAGGAATATTGTATTGTTACCTGGATTTCTTCGTGCAGATGCTTAATGACGTCATTGACAGATTTGGGTGTGGCGCTTTGCCCGTGTATGACGTTGAGATATCTTTTCAGTTGATCCGAGGCTGCTTTCAACTGGGCTTGCTGAGTCTCATACTAAAAGATAAATAAAATCACACTCAGCTGCTTCAGCTAGGATTTTCTGTTCGTGCACAATACACACATAAACACTAAAGATGATTAAAATGGTGTTTATATATAATTGTTTCTTTTTGTGTAATATAATACCATAAAGAAACACCTAGTAAGTTGTAATGTATACTGTAAAACTGATCTAAGATCTGTCCCAGTATTCCCGGCAAAAAATTAGCTGCTATTTCAACCCATGCATTTACAACTAAAGTTAAACAGTTACATGGGAATAGTACATTCAAAGTAGACGACCCGTCTTCAGATGGATACTCTTGTCACTTACCTGGTGTTCCTGCGTGCTGGTCATTTCCTGCTGAACCCTCAAAGCCCGGCTAATGTTCATCAATTCCTCCTTATTGCCCACGTCTATCAAATTCACTTGTACATTTTCCAATCTCTTTATTACTGCAAGAATTATTTAAAGAATAATTAGGTAACCTTTGTGTCAATATTAAATATTTCCACATTAAACACAGAATCGATAAACTTATTCCATTAACCATTAATTTAAGCTCAAAATAAATCATAAGTAAGTGACTTAATTAATAAAAATACAGTATCGATAATGTAAAATTAGAAAAAAAACTTTTACATTACGTTTACTAAATAATTACTATTAAGGTACGGCTTAACATTTTTAATAAAACAAATCATCAAAAATAATTTATTCGATGCGAAGTGAAGTACGGATATACACGCCTTCACTACATTAGTGTGAAAACACTGCTACTGGCGGGCGTTGGCGTAGCACTCATTCATGGTGTTGCTGGGTGTCATGTAGAATTAGTCCAGCAAAAATAGCGTTGTTTTAACCTTTAAAGTTTCTGATATCTGTTCGATTGCATCATTAATGTTAACTAAAAGCTAAATTAAAAAAAATGGGCAAGTGCGAGTCCGACTCGCGCATGAAGGGTTCCGTACCATAAAACAAGTTTGGTGTATGGGGGGCTCCCTTTGATATTTATTTTATTTTATTTTTAGTATTTTCTGTTATAGCGGCAATAGAAATACATCATCTGTGAAAATTCCAACTGTCACCGTTCTTGAGATACAGCCTGGTGACAGACGGACGGACGGACGGATGGAAGTCTCAGTAATAGGGTCCCGTTTTTACCCTTTGGGTACGGAACCCTAAAAATTAGTAGATCTACTCTTATGCAATTTTTATTCCCCTATCGCTCGGCGAGATGGTAGTCGACAGTTTCTAGTTTAAATCCGTCGAATAATTCCGTAGTGTCACCTGTGCAGTGTTTCTTTTGTAAAAATATAATATGAACAATGTTCACTGCATTAACTGCGGTAGAGTTTATTTATGTTTTCACATACCTGACAAATCATTTGTCCACACGCCAAAATTCAAAGATTTCAGAATTCTCAAAGGTTGACTTTCTCTCTTATTTTACTGGACTAAATATATATGCGTTGTTGGCGTTTTAGCATATAAGCGTTTTGCTCCCTATCAGCCAGTGCCTCACGGGTACACGCTTCTGTTAAATCACACATTCGCCTGTGCCTTCAAGTGACTATTGAGCATAAAAAATCTATATCTATAAGCCTATTTACATCGCACTTTTTGTAGATTCCAACCCTTTTTTAAACTACAGATTTCTTTATGCCTGGACAGGGTGAAATTTGTTTGAAAATACAGGAATACGGCACCTATATCTCGCTCCACAGCCATTTCCTTGATATCATTGATGATTTCCGACGCATTTTCCTTCTGCAACATCCTGGTGCGTTTATGCACCTCCTTGAACTCGTCTATCAGGTTCTGGTACAAATCCAATAAATCTTGGATCGTATTATTGCGCGCGACATCAGTCGGTATATCTGGTATCTTCAAATATCTAAAACATTGCAAAATTATGTCGAAAATGGAATCCTAAGAATACAGAAGACGGGGCTGTATTCTGAGAATTCTGTATCTGAGCAATAAATTGGATCCATTTTCCAAAGTTACGAAATTCTAAAAACCCTTGCTTGCTAAAGATGAAAGTTCAATGTACCCTTGGGTACAGTGGGGGTATAGGCTAAGTTTAGAATTTTTATTAAGTACGTAAGCTTAAACTAAGTTTACCTAACTTTGTTGGATAAAAAAAATACCTTGTCATTTTTGCTTAGATACTTAATAAGTTCGGGACCGGAACGTCGATTCTTTGTAACCTACTTCTACAGTTTTCAGTGAAAAAAAAAATGTAAGATGTATAACCATAGCCTGGCGTAGGAAACTCCTCCAATCTCCTACATATAATTATGAAAAAGGGGTGTACATTTTTATTATAAATTAGGTATTATTTTACAACCCTATTATGTATTTTTTATGAAGAACGAAGGTTAGTGACAATTGACAAATTCCGAAACTGTTTTTTGAACAATTATTGTCAACAAAATAACCTCCAATAATCAAAATACTACAAAGTCATTCAATCGACCCGAGGCACGACATCTAGCGGCAAGTAGCGGTACTGCGCGCACTAGCGGCAAGCTATCAAACTCGCACCTGCAACAACTTCAACTAATCGTTCAAGCTTCGCTACTGGACGCTAGAGGGCGGTTGTAGTACAATGGAAGATATTATAAGAATGTTACAAAAAATTGAAGGAGACATAGAAAATCAAAAACAAGACATGAAGGAAATGGAAAAGAATATAAAAGAAACCATTATCAATAGTTTAGATGAGAAACTAAGTGGAATTGAAACCAGGACCAAAATACTGGAGGAAAAAATTTAAAAACAACAGAAAACATTAGATTATTTTGATAATAAATTAAGGCAGAAAAATATACTCTTTTTCGGAGTCGAAGAAACAGAGCGTAACTATGACGGGCTTATAAAAATAATTCTGGACATCATAAAAAACAAAATGAAAATAATGTGTCAGGTGTGGGAAATTGAAAATGTTGCCAGGCTAGGTAAAAACAATGGCAAGCTCAGGCCAGTGGTCGTAACTATAACAACAATTGGCAGAAAATTAGAGCTTCTTAGAAACAAAAAGAGGTTGGAAAACACGGGAATTTATATTAAACAGGACTATCCACCAGCCATTCTAGAAAAACGTAAAGAACTTCAAGATGATCTGCGACGAGAGTGGGAATCCGGCAAGAGAGTAGCTATACACAATGACAAAATTATCACGTTAAAAACAAAGAAAACGGAAAACCGAACCCCTAGTGAAAAAAACTCTAGCAAGCGACTTCTATCCGAATCCCCTGACGCCGTCACAGACATAGAGGCCGTAAACACCGAATATAACGAAGAAAAACCGAAACAATTACCTAAGAAGACCAAGTCACAAAACATTACAAGTTTCCTACGCCCGTCACAATTAAATATTACTCAACCCTCAACTAGTCAAGATGCACAAGTATAGCAACGAACGACGTGGCCTCCTCCCACAACTAATTATAAAAACCAGCCAGAAACAACCTACGAAACCCATCTTCCAAGCCGGTTGGTCACCGTGGAGGATCAAGACCGAAACCCTCCAAAGGAAAAAACAGCCTCAGGCAGCAATACCACAAAAAAAATCTACTTACCAGCTATATATTGTAACCTATAATGTCAGAACCCTCTCGTCTCATGATCGCCTTATAGAATTAGAACAAGCAATAAACAAAATAAAATATGATATTATAGGCATATCAGAAGTGAGGCGACAAGGCATCAAAATAGAGGAATATGAGCAATTTATATTGTGTCACATAGGAAGTACCCCAGGAAAGTACGGTGTAGGTTTTATAGTAAACAAATCTCTGAAAAATTACATAGAGTGCTTTATAGGAGTAACTGAACGGATAGCGCTGCTAAATCTAAATATTGAAGGCTACAAAGTAACTCTAATACAAGCATATGCACCAACGGAAGCAGCAAGCGAAGCGGATATAGCCGATTTCTACACGTCAATTAATAAGCTTATGGAAACAGCACATAAAAATATTATACTAATGGGAGACTTCAACGCGAAAATTGGAACCCCAAGAAAAGAAGAATACTTGGTAATGAGGCAACACGGGTACGGCAAAAGAAATGAACGAGGACAGAAATTGATAAATTTTGCACTGGAAAATAAATTGACAATTATTAATACCTGTTTTAAGAAGAGGCCCAACCGCAGGTGGACCTGGCGATCCCCAAATGGTCAACATAAAAATGAAATTGACTTTATAATGTCTAACCGGCCAGGAATATTTCAGAATATAGAGACTATAAACCTAAATTTCCCATCAGACCACAGACCGGTTAGAGCTACGATAAACTTATCCAAACAAAAGATTAGTAGAGCCAAATTCAATAACAATAACATCCTCAAATGCCCCCTTAATAGCGAAGAGGAAATATCAAAATACAAGGAAAACCTATCGTGTCTACTTAATGATATCCCCAATCAACACGAACCAACGAAGGTACAGTTTTACTACGACAAAGTAGTAAATTCCATCAACCAAAGTTTAAAAAATGCTCGTATAACGACACACACCCAAAACAAAAATAAAATACTGTCAGAACGTACCATGATGCTCTTACAAAGAAGAAGAGATCTGCAAAAAACTAAAAACAAAACGCGATCTATGAAAAACGAACTCTCGGCACTTTACAAATTAGTCAACAAATATATAAAGAACGATTACGCAAAACACAGACTAAATACCATAGAAAATTATATAAAGAAATCGGGAGGTACAAAGAAGGCCTACAAAGAACTTCGAACCAATAAAACTTGGATTGAAGGACTGAATTCTACTGGAAAAGAACTCTACCACCGAAAAGACCTAATCAAAGCGGCAACCGAATTCTACAAAAACCTGTATAGCGATAAAACCGAAATTAGTACTGCACTGACGTATACCAGCAAGGCTACCTGTTTAAGTCCCGTAACCCCAATCGACGAGAGAGAAATGTATGACGCTATAAAAAAATTAAAGCTAGACAAAAGCCCAGGCTCAGATCACATCACCAACGAAGTTCTAAAAACAGCGGACATGATTTTGATCGGCCCATTACGCAAACTTTTCAACCTAATACTGCAAAATACTGAAACTCCACTGCAATGGTCTGAATCCGACATCATACTAATATATAAAAAAGGCGATCCAAAGGATATTACTAATTACAGACCAATAAGCCTGCTACCAAGTCTCTACAAACTGTTCTCCTCCATTGTCACTATGAGAATAAGTAGAACGTTAGAAGCAAGACAACCCATAGAGCAAGCCGGATTTAGAAGGGGCTTCTCCACCATTGACCACATCCACACGCTGGAATTAATAATAGAAAAGTATCAAGAACAGCGACGATATCTTTACATAGCTTTTATTGATTATCAAAAGGCATTTGATACTGTTTCACATAAACGCATATGGGAAGTCCTAGAAAATCAAGGAGTAGAGCACAATTATATAGAAATAATTAAAAATATATATAATAACAGCACCGGCCGAATAAAGCTAGAGTCACTTGGAACAAGCTTCCCTATTAAACGGGGAGTGAGACAAGGCGATCCGCTATCACCAATACTATTTATCGCTACCCTCGAATCAATCATCAGTAAACTGGATTGGAAGCACTGCGGCCTTAATATACAAGGTACATATCTAAGCCACTTAAGATTCGCCGACGACCTAGTGCTGCTATCGGAGACTAGCTCGCAGTTGAACCTCATGATAGAATCACTAAATACAGCTAGTAGTCAGGTTGGCTTGGAAATGAACCTTAGCAAGACTATGGCAATGACAAACGCTCTGGAAAACCAATAAAAGTGAACAACAAGCCACTACAGTATACAAACAGTTATATATATCTCGGTAAAAGAATAAGTTTTGATAAACAAAATAATGAAATGGAAATAGAACGCCGAATACAAAATACATGGAACAGATACTGGAGTTTAAAGGAAATATTTAAAAGCGGCTTACCAACAACAATCAAAGCGAAAGTCATGAACTCTAGCCTCCTGCCGTGCCTGACATATGGCTGCCAAACGTGGAAATTCACGGATAAAATAAAAAACAAGATTAACACTTGCCAACGGGGAATAGAGCGCAGCATGCTCAACATAAAGAAAATGGACAAAATACGACACACCAAAATAAGAGCTATTACAAAAGCAAAAAATGCTCTCACCCACGCCCAGAAACTAAAGTGGAAATGGGCTGGTCATGTCGCCAGGTTAAAAGATCAGAGATGGACCATAAGAGTGACTCTATGGCGCGGACCACCAGGCAGTCGGAGTAGGGGAAGACCCTTGACACGGTGGGATGACGAGGTCAAGAGGACAGCCGGCCCGCTTTAGGAACGCAGTGGCACAGGACCGAGACACATGGTCATCCTTGGAGGAGGCCTTTACCCGTACAGGGGTTCTTGCAGACTAACTCCTAGTTTAAGATATAGCTTAGTTAACTAACAGTTTAATTATAAGTACTACTAACCAACATGTGTAATACTATTATTTTTTTTTGTTCTTGCAAGAAATAAAAGGCTTTTTTATTTTATTTTATTTATTTATTTATTATGTATTTAGCTCGCTTACAGTCAATACCTCTATTTGAAGTTTCAAACTTTTAATAACAATTTTTGCCAACTTGAATAAATAATTTTTTGCTTATTATTCGAACTAGTTGTTAATAATAATTATATAAAACCAATTAAAAAGCTGATTATATCACGTATATTCATTATATTTGTATATGCCTTACTCAATTCAAATGTGTGACAGTCTCGGAACCCGAAGAAAACATTGTTGTTCTTTACCAAATTGAATCAATACTACATGTATCTAATTTCGTTCTATGGAGTCGATATGGGCAAGGACAAAATGACTTATTTTATCTAACTCGTATATTAATATTTAGAGAGCTAGGGTATATTATTCACTTCCAGACGAAAGAAGGTCGAAAAAAATAGATTTAGGTGGGTGAATCCAATTATTACGTGAACTTGAAATGTGGAAAGGTCTTTGTAATGTATGTGGGTAGACTTATGTTCTTGCCGTTTTCGGGTAGTTATCTGTACATTATTTTTGTTCGATTAAAACGCTTTACGGAACAGACGTGTTTTTAATATTAGCCTCTTATGCTGATTCCTGTGCTGTCTACGAAGGTATTTCTCAGTGGCGACGATAACAATTGGACACGTGTGCTTATATTTATTGATAAGAGACAGTGAATAAATACATACAGTGAGTAAAAATGTCAGTGGGGAAGATCGGCCCTTTTGACCTAGCCAAAGATAATTGGGAGATGTATGTAGATCGTTTGGAACAATATTTCGTGGCGAACGCGGTTAAAAGTGAAGTGCAAGTGGCGACTTTAATAACAGTTATTGGTAACGAGGCTTATGAACTGATGGTCAGTTTGTGCACGCCCGCGAAGCCGGCGACCAAAACGTTCGCGCAGCTAGTGGAACTGATGAAAGGACATTTAAATCCAAAGCCAAGTATGCTTGCGGAACGTTTTAAATTCAGACAGCGAGTTCAGCATCGGGGCGAAAGTATTGCGAACTTTGTGACAGATCTTAAAAAACTAAGCATGGATTGCAGTTTTACAGGAGATAGTTTAAAAGAAAACTTAAGGGACCAGTTCGTGTGTGGTCTATTGAACGACGACATTAGACAAAAATTGTTTACGGAGGCCGACACGATCACGTTCGACACGGCATACAAGATTGCGGTGTCCATGGAGGCAGCCGAGACAAACGCAGCGTTGGTAGATGACTGTGCCCGGAATCGAACCGGTGACAGTGTATCAGCGGGCGTGGCGGCGTCGGTGCATCAGATAGGGCTAGTGTTCCAAAGGACTCGAGCCCTTTAGCTCTTTTATTTAAGGCTGGCCTATATTTTGACGCCTAAGAGGGCTAAAAGCCTAATAAGCTCTTTAGCCCCCAAGCCACCGGCCTAGACTCTCAGAGCTCGTAACCTTATTAAAAGGCTATAAGTTTAAAGGGCTAAAACTGCCTAAAAGACCTTGTTAAAATAATGAGACTTAAACCTATTTTGGCCTCCGAACTTCAACAGGCTTGGAGGCAAAAATATTTTTGAGCTTATTAAAAAGATTTAATAAACTCGGCGCTCTTTTAGTGGGGTGTTTTAAATAAAAGAAAAGACGTGAGTATGTTTTCTCAACAATTATATAATTTTAGTATTTGGAACAGGCAAGAAAGTGCCATTAACATACGTTTTTCATAAGGGGGAGCCTGTTTATTTTTTTAAGTTTAATAATTTCTGTAATAGGCAAAAGACAACTGATTTGACAAAAATGTTACGTAGCATTGACATTAATTTTTACCTTACTAGCTCGGACAACTTTCCTTTCGGTTAAAAACGCATTTGGAACGATTGCAAAAAATTTGTAGATAGTTAAAAGCTTGGTTAAATGGCTTGGTGGGGTATATGCTTGGTTAGTTATATGATAGGCCAAGAAGTGTTTATTCAAGAGTTACTAAGTTTTTACTTTAATGTTTTAAATGCGTTTTTAAAGAGAAGTCTAGATAAGTAATTGTTATTATAAAAGTGTATAAATACGTTTTATTGCGTTTTGTAAATTTCAATTTTAATAATTATTTTCTGTATGTTGTGTTTTTTCCGCTCATTGATACAAAATATGATATAAAAACGGGACCCTATTACTGAGACTTCGCTGTCCGTCCGTCCGTCCGTCCGTGCGTCCGTCTGTCACCAGGCTGTATCTCAAGAACGGTCATAGCTAGACAGTTGAAATTTTCACACGAGCGTGAGTGCCATCCGCTAGACACGCGCGCCTGTGAACTATTTTATGCTATAATGGAGCAACGAGCTTCACTTCCGGCCCGTTATTTTTGAGGTTACGGTATTTAAAATATTTTCTGTGACAAATTTGTAATATACTAATATAACAATGACATAAAAATAAAAATATTGTAGTAATTATTAATTTATATTTTCATTCTTCCCGTTTCATTCTCCACAATAAATCAATCAACTATAAAGGAGCGCCAGTACCACGATATGTTTTCGTTCATAAGCCATATAGTTGACAACCCTAGAGCGACCGCCGACCACCGGTATGAAAAGTGAAGTATACATGTGGTTGATTTCTGTACCTATCTGTTTTGTGGTATAAGTTAACGTACACAAGTAAGTAGCCTTAGCGTAGCCTAGGTCTAAAAAAAGGCTACAGCCTTTAAAAAGGCCTAAAGCCCCTTAAAAGGCTAAAATAAAAATAAAAACCCATAGGCTTTTTTTAAGACTAAGGCCTTATTATAATCACTAGCTCTTCGAAACTCATTTCATCAAGCCAGCTCTAAAAAGAGCTCGTGAGGCTTCAAATTCGGGCTAAAAGGGCTCGAGTCTTATGGAACACTAGATAGGGCCCGCGAGCCGAGGAAAAACGCCGGCGCAGGCCGGCAGAACCGGTCGCGCCAAAGTAGCAGCCGGCGGCGGTCCAAGCAGTGTGAGCGGAGCGGAAAGCGGAAAGTTGCGTAACTTCGGACGAAATAATAATGTATACGTGAAGGCCGAATGTAAAGTGTGCGGTAACAAACATGAGACGGAAAATTGTAAATTTAGGAGTTATGTTTGTAGAGTATGCAATCAAGAAGGACACTTAAAAAAAATGTGCCCAAAAATGCGTCGTGGTTCATCGATGTATAATTTGAACGAAAAAAAGGTTGTATTTATGGACACTACGGATAGCAGTGACAGTGACGAGGTAAACAACTTTTCTTTAAGTATTAGCGAGTCGCTTGTGTTTGCACCATACACTACAAGTGTTTATATTGAGGGAACATTGTTAACAATGGAGATAGATACTGGTAGTGCGATCTCGTGCATTAGTTACGAATGTTATAAAAAGTTGTTTACACATTGTGAGTTACAACCCAGTAATTTAGTTTTGCGTTATTATACGGGGGAGAACGTAAAACCCATCGGAAAATTAACCCCAAATGTGCAATTTAAAGATATTTGTAAAAAATTAGACTTGTATGTTATTGATAGTGGTAAAACAAGCCTTTTAGGTAGATGTTGGTTACAAGAATTAAATATAGATTTGTCGATGTTAACTTCTCAACA
Source organism: Apotomis capreana (assembly GCA_947623375.1). NCBI lineage: Eukaryota > Metazoa > Arthropoda > Insecta > Lepidoptera > Tortricidae > Apotomis > Apotomis capreana. Next base: position 11,865,833 of record OX392506.1, on the reverse strand, counting down.
GATGTTAAATGTAAACAAATTATTTAATGAACGGGAATTCAGTTCCAGATATTGTGAGGTGTTTGCGGAGGGCTTGGGCCGGTTCAAGGGAGGAACGGTGGGGTTTCGCTTGCGGCCCGAGGCAAGACCCGTGTTCCTGCGTGCGCGCCCTCTAGCGTACGCTCTTCGGGAACCAGTGGAACGCGCGCTCGATCAGATGGTGCGCGATAACATCATCACGCCTGTTGCCACTTCCGATTGGGCTACGCCAATTGTGCCGGTGATTAAAAAAGATGGCTCGATAAGGGTATGTGCTGACTTTAAGTTAACGTTAAATAAGTGCCTCGAGGTGGACCACTATCCTTTACCTAAAGTAGAAGACTTGCTTACGAAATTACACGGAGGAGATAAGTTTACTAAATTAGATTTGTCACAAGCTTATGCTCAATTTGAATTGGATGAGTCCAAGAAGTATACTGTCATCAATACTCATAAGGGATTGTTCATGTACAATAGGTTAATTTACGGTCTGGCGTCAAGTCCTGGAATCTTCCAGAGAAAGCTGGAGCAATTGTTTGCGGATATGCCTCGGGTAGGAGTATTCCTGGACGATTTGATTATTACAGGTGTAGATGATCGGTCGCACATTGATACATTAAAGGAAGTTTTCGAAAGACTGCAAAGGTACGGTCTAAGAATTAAAAAAGAGAAATGTACTTTTTTTGCTGATTCAGTAACATATCTCGGGTTTGTAATCAGTAAACAAGGCGTACACACCTGTCCAGAAAAGATAGAAGCGATACAGCAAGTAGCAGCGCCGGCAAATGTATCAGAGTTGCGTTCATTCTTAGGGTTAGTGATGTACTATGCAAGGTTCGTACCTAATATAAGTACAATATTAGCCCCTCTATATACGTTATTACGGAATCATGTAAAATATGAATGGAATGACGCATGTATGCGCGCATTCAATGAAATTAAGCATTTGCTCAGTTCTAGTGATATATTACAACATTATTCACCGGAGCTCCCTCTGGTGCTCACGACAGATGCAAGTAGCGTAGGAGTCGGGTCCGTGATATCACATCTCGTGCCCGGCTCTGGCGCCGGTAACACAAGCACCAGCGAGCGGCCAATAGCATATGCGTCGCGAGCCCTTAACGCAGCCGAGAGGTCGTATTCTCAAATTGAACGCGAAGCACTTGCAATTATTTATGGAGTGCGAAAATTTCACCAATACTTATATGGTAGGAAGTTTATCCTTAGGACTGATCACAAGCCGTTGGTGACAATTTTTGGGGACAAAAAGGGGGTTCCCGTAATGGCCGCAAGTCGAATGCAGAGATGGGCAGTTATTCTAGGGGGCTATGATTACACCATTGAATATGTGCGTAGCGATAGGAATGCGGCCGATGCATTATCTCGTCTGCCCGTAGGTAAGGAGAAAAGTCAGAAAAAAGAAAATACTTATTTGAATTTTATACAGAATTTTCTCCCTATTACGAGAAAAATGGTGCAGGAGCAATTAGGTAAGGACGAAGTACTAAAAAAAGTTTTCCTGTTCTTACATTCCGGATGGCCTGAAGGGTGTAAGGAGGATGCACTCAAACCCTACGCTGTGCGGCGGAATGAATTATACTTAGATAGGGGTTGTATTATTTGGGGATATCGTTTAGTAGTGCCAGAAGCGCTTAGGAAAAACTTGCTTAATGAACTACATGTAGGTCACTTAGGCATTGTTAAGATGAAAAGTATGGCTCGAAGTATCATGTGGTGGCCGGGCTTAGACGGCGATATTGAAAAGCTATGCAAGCAGTGCACTACGTGCGCTATGGAGGGCGCCGCGCCGCCGCTGGCACCGCCGCAACCATGGCCGTACATTTCAGAACCGTGGTCACGGTTGCACATTGACTTTTTAGGACCGTACCGGGGTGAAACTTTTTTTGTTATTATAGATTCCACTACTAAGTGGTTAGAAATATTCAAAATGCGTAAAACCACAGCGGGTGAAGTTATAAAGGCACTAAGGGAAACTTTTGCTCGTTTTGGGTTGCCTATAGAGGTAGTTTCAGATAATGGCCCACCTTTCACTAGTAAGGAATACGCCAATTTTATGTACAGGAATGGCATAAAAGTAACGTTTACACCTGCGTACCATCCGGCTTCAAATGGCGCTGCTGAAAGCGCTGTAAAACTGTGCAAACGTGCTATTAAGAAGGCGGTCCGCGACGGTTGTGATGTAGACGAAGCCCTACAAGCGTATCTTATGGTGTATAGAAATGTAGAACATAGCACTACAGGGTTAGCCCCAGCTATGTTGCTACAGCGTAGACGGTTAAGGTCTAGGTTAGACTTGTTGAGAGATGATAGACAGGTAGAGACCAGGGTACAGCAGGCTCAGCATAAACAATTAGCTAATGCAGGGGGGACATCACGGGAGTTAAGCGTAGGAGACAACGTATGGGCAAGAGATTATACTGGGGGGGAAATGGGTAAGTGGTCAGATTGAGGAAAAAGTAGGATCCCGTAATTTCATTATAGGAAGAGAAAGTGGTCCACGAATAAAAAGGCACATAGACCAAATAAAAAAAAGGCGTAGTAGTTATGGCGTGGCCTTATCGGATGTGACAGAGGCAGCACCAGACGAGATTGCCGAAGATCATCAGCCGAATGAGGCCTTGCATGTCGATCCGGCTGACGCTAGTAACAGTATCGACTCGGACGATCCGGAACGCGTGGCGGAGCACAACATCACAAAACCAAATGGCTCTAATAATAATAATGAGCAGGCCGCGCCCCAGATCCAGGAGACGACAACACCGGATTTCGCCATTGATGAATCTCCCTTGACCCGGTCCAAACGCATTCGGAAACCCGTGCAAAGATATGGTTTTGAGTTTGATTAACTGCTTAAGATTTTAGATAAGTTTATATTATTATTAAATCATTATTCTAGTATTAATTAAGGGTGGAGGTGTAATGTATGTGGGTAGACTTATGTTCTTGCCGTTTTCGGGTAGTTATCTGTACATTATTTTTGTTCGATTAAAACGCTTTACGGAACAGACGTGTTTTTAATATTAGCCTCTTATGCTGATTCCTGTGCTGTCTACGAAGGTATTTCTCAGTCTTGAATATAGTTAAATAACTACTTCCATAATATAATGCCTGTCGTCTCATGTATGGCGCATAATTTGTCATGTTACATGTATTTAACGCACTAACAATAGAAACATCATAGGCCACAGCAAGATCATTTTTAAGGCGAGTGGATATGTGAAATAGTGACTTTTAGAGTCCTAAGGCTCGTAATCTAACCCACGGAAAATTCTGAAAAAAGTATACTTATGTTATTTATAAGTATTTCTTTAATAAAATATAGTTGGTTTTTTTAAGTTATAATTAGTATGGAAAAAATAAATGTTGAAATAGGGTCGTGCACCCAGGGGATAAAGCTGTGCCTCCACTTCTATGTTAAAATATCGGTTCATCCGCTGGGTCACTATATGATTTATTTATTAAATAACGTGTTTTATTTTTGCTTCTGCATAATTTTACATGTATAATCAAGAATCTTGTCGGTCCCATTTGAAATATTTTTGGTACCTATTTTGGAAAATAGCTTTAACGTATTTTATTTTTAATAAGTATTTAACTGTAGTGGGTAAATAGATATTTAGTAATCCGCAATATTTATATGATTGTTTAAATGGTTTATTTTACTTAGAGCATTTTCAATGCCATTAAATAAGTTATAAGGTTTGTTGATCTCCAACTCTCGCTCGGACTATGCGGGTGTATGAAGCTGTTTGGACGCCAGTCAACGAGATTATGAGCGAAGTTATCGTTCCGGGGGCGCACGGTCGGAGGGAGAAATAACGTTAGGCTCCGCCCAGATCCTCAAGGACATTGAGAGCATTACTTGCCTTAACACGCACTTGAGGCTGTGAGAAGCGACTTCTACTACAGAACTACAGGCCCCTCTTTCCCACTGGGTACGCCGGACACACAACCAGAGCTCCCAATCTCACAAGGGCCCCCAAGTTCACGCAGAGGCAGAAAAAAATATTGAGTACCAAAGGGCCCCAGCGTACACTAAGACGACATTGCAGTCAGTCTGCGAATCCCGTTAGTGATGAAATGAATAGTCATGTTAGACACCGTGAAATGATAGTTACTTGGCCAGGTAGGCTGTGTTCTTGACCTGCTCCTTATTGGTGAGTAACCAATACAGCACATGGTGGACAGTTGCCGCATCCCCTGCCAGTAGCTGCGCACGGAATCGTGGAGGGTCTTCACCGGGTGGCGGCCGGTACTTCACACTGCCCAGCATCTCCAGCAGACGGACAGAGACCGTCTCCGGGTCATCATCACGGACGTCCAACTGGAATACATAGGTTGGTTAAGTTCCGGATTTAGAAGAAACTACTTGTCATTCATATATTGAACGCAATCGCGAGTACTAGATTAATGCTATCAACACACAAAAATTAAATTGCGCTCCTACGTGGTCTACACCAGGACGTAAGTACAGCTTCTTCCCCCTTATAATTCTAACGAACTATTGTGCCAAATTTGTTTCTTCCCATTAAAAACAGTTACATACCTCCTATAATTCACATTGGTAAACAAAGACAAATAATAATAGTTAAATAGACGTGGTTTTTTTGTGGACGAAGTAATTTTTGCTACGATTCAAGAATGGTTAAAACTAAATGACAGTAAATGGAGCCTTTAAGAATTAACAACTTCAATTAAGGCTAAAGAAACTAAGCGCAAGATATAAAAACCGACCAAGATAATAATGACCATTCTCAGCGTAGGGTTCCGTAGCCTTTATTACACAGATACCTATCACTGGATATCACTAGAATTGTAGAATAGAATAGAACACGTTTATTTCGTCAAACATAGGTACATAAGGTGACAATGGCAGTAATAGTATACAGCTACGTCTTGCCGCATGGCGTACGAAAATATACACAAGAATAAAAATTGGGCAAGTGCGAGTCCGACTCGCGCATGAAGGGTTCCGTACCTATATATATATATACATAATCTATAACAAGTTGGTTGTATGGGAGCCCCCCTTAAATATTTATTTTATTTTATTTTTAGTATTTGTTGTTATAGCGGCAATAGAAATACATCATCTGTGAAAATTTCAACTGTCTAGCTATCACCGTTCTTGAGATACAGCCTGGTGACAGACGGACGGACGGACGGACGGACGGATGGACGGACGGACGGACGGACGGACAGCGAAGTCTCAGTAATAGGGTCCCGTTTTTACCCTTTGGGTACGGAACCCTAAAAATGTCTTTACTATATTTTTCATTTATCTCTAGACTCACTAGTATTGCGGTTATAAATATAAAAATATAGGTAGGAGCAGTAGGTATACCTTTATAATTCGCTCCCCGTGAATTAAGGTAAAAGGTCCGTTTAGCATTCAAACACCTGAATGTCGGACTATAAACGCCTTTCATATTACATTACGTGTTTACTGGATCCCTGGATCCAAGTTCAATAGATGTAGCAAAAAGGTCGTTTCAATAGAGCTAGTACCTACATATGTATTGCGATCTGAAGTCAATATAATTTGACCCACCTGAATACTAAATAAACGAACCAACATTCTTGATGTTAGATTAATGTTTTTACTGTGATTTAGGCAATTCTGATTGAACACCTGGGGCATAGTTATAATTCTTATTTTTAGGGTATCTTAAATAAAACGAATAGTAACAGGGGCGGGCCCTTTAGTTTCGCCACGACTGTCTGCTCATCCGTCCGTTCGTTCGCGATTCAACTTAGAAACTGTCTTAGAAAAGTTGAAATCTATCATGAGTAGGTAAGTAAATAAATAGGTACTTGCTGCGGCCCGCGGTGTTACCCACTCAGACTCAACCCACGGGAACATTACATTTATCCGGAATAAAATGTAGATAATGTGTTAATCCAGAGTGTCATCAGCTACCATAGCTCTAAACCAAATATTATCAATATTCTTCCAGCCGTTTTTAAAAAAGCGTGATAAAATAACAAACATACTCACAAAGTCGCCTTTATAATACCTATTAGAGATTAATCAAGTCGACTTAAGGCTGGATTCAACCAAACTGGAATAAGACTTACTCTAGAGCGGCTCTGTGAAGACTGCTCAGAGCTACTTACTGCCCTCGCGATTGAAATGGCTGAGCTATGTATGTCTTTAGTTACGTTTCAACTCTCATCTCAGTCATTATGAAAAAAACTGGCCAAAATTCTATATAATTATTGAACGTGCTCACAATAATTCAGGAGAATCAGGCGGGAAAAATGCGGCCAGTAGGCGAGAACAGGCGGAAATTCAGACAAGCGGACATCCGATCATCTGAACAGACAATTCAGACAAATGCCCGGACTTACGAAAGAATTTGCGGCTGAGCTGATACTGATGTAATATAATTTTCACTTGTCATGCTCTAAAAGCTCGACTTTATGCTGTGCATAGGCGACATAAAGTCGCTTTTTATGCTCTAGAGCATAAAGTAAAATCGTCGTCGAATACGAAGGCGATCGGTCCAACAGCCACACGAACAACTTAAAACTTCATAGAATAAACTCTTAATTTTATTTCGTTTCGTTAGTATTCTAAGACCAAGGCAAAAATACGAACAGCCAAAGTACACAATAAAACTTCTTGAAATAAACTTGTAATTTTTATTTACTATCATTTATTACTTTTTAAATTTATTTTTATTTTAGTAAATCAATATACTATATATTTAAACTACGTAGGTATAACAATAATTCATCATAGATATAAAAAGCAGTGTTTTTAAATTTTAATTAAGTTTGTTTTTAAATATAATATTTACATGATGCAATTTCATTTCCTCGCAATCGAAGTGAAAAGTAGAGTGTACAACTCGTCCATAAAACGCATTTTACACTCGACTTTATATTCATCCTCGCTCGCAAGCTCGCTCGGATGGATAAACGTCTCGTGTAAAATGGTGCGTTTTATGCACTTGTCGTACAATCTACTATTTTTTTCTTGGAGCAGACATATTTTTTAAAGTACACTCATAATCATAATATATCGTTAGTTTCGTCCATAGACGTACATTGTTCAACAGATGGCGCCGTACAAGAGTCAATACCGGCACATTATAAAACTTGGTACATATTTTGCACGTATGTAAGCACGTGCAAAATATGTACCCAACAGCTAGATAGGAAAAGTTGGATGACCTTAAAACGACCACATGGCTTAAATCAAAACTTACCTTTTCGCCAGCATCGAACGCGACGAGCAAGTCAACGAGCAGTTGCAGCAGCTGCTTCTCATCCAAAGCGTCGAACTTTATCAAGTCGTAGTTTCTTCCCAAACTCGCATTCACTTCCTTCACTATGTACTTTATTTGTTCCGTCATTGTTTAAGACACAAGGGACGCATTTATCGCTATTATTTTCGGAAGTTAGTTGACAACTTTTGGTTGCCGTGGAAACTTGAAGCGGGTTATCGATTAGGTTGCATTCATTATCAAGTAGTTTAATTTGGAACGAATAATTTTCTGTATTATTAATCAATATTGTTGCACAAAAATTATGCATAAACAACTTGTTTGAACTTATTTATATTTTGTATCGTACAGAGTAGGTATGCGCCATCTACTGGATATTAAAGCCGACATTACAATGAGTGGCAACGGCGGCAACATCACGGGCAACATGCAAAATGGGGTTCAACTAAAATTTACTAGATGGCGTCGTAGTACATAAAATCTTATATATTTGCTTTTAGAATAAATAGAGCTCTTAGAATTTATGCAGGGTGACCAGCGATAGTAACGCCATTTTCAGAGTTACGTATCTCAAAAGGAAAAATGATCATGTTATAGGATCACTTTGTTGTCCGTCCGTCCGCCTCGCGCCTGTTTGTCAAAACCCATGGAAGCACGTGGAGGTATCGAGTTGAAATTAAAACTGTTTACTACTCACGTCTACAGTCCCTCGAGGCTGTGAAAAAAATCAAACTTCTAAGTTAACGTAAAAAAGGCTCTCAAGGGAATTTGGCAAGTAATACCGTTATATATGTACTACAAGTATAGGGAAGTCTGAAAACTACCATTTGCAATTAAATCGTAAAATATAGTCTTTATTTAAAGAACGTAATGATTAATGAATCATTCGAGTTAAAACAGCTGTATAAATTTGTACAGAACCCTCAGCGAGTGCGACACGCACTTGTCCGGTTTTTTTATACCTTTCTAAACGCAAGTAAGTTACTTTTTCTTACAAGGAAAGGTACCCAACTCAACTAACTGTCAGACTCCGATTTGATTCATTTTGATATATGTTATATAAAATAGCAGTCACGTATTTTTTTTAGCTGCCGAAATTCAACCTGTTAGGACAAACTGTCCTTCAAAGTACTGAAAATTGGTCAAACCCTCTTAACTTCTGTAGAGAGATGTGTTCAAGCAAATCGATAGTTAATTACTAGTTTCACTATAGGTATGTTGGAGAAGGTTGGAGAACATGAAAAAAGAATGGACACGTGTTTTGCCATTTCACCAAACAAAAAAACGGCAGTTTATAATTTTCAACCTGAGAACGTCCGCGCCCTACTTATAGCAGTTATTGTATTGCTTCTTGATGAATTGGGATTAATTATTGCTTCAATCCCTCAATGGCATCTAATCTGTTGCCGTGCTAAGGTAAAAGGAGACCTTTTGCTTTGGAGCTCCATACAAAAAGGTAGCCTTTTAGCGTAGCACGGCAGTGTTTGGATGGGGTACCTACAAGTAAAACTGCAAAAGATATCTTCGAATAAATTATATTCCTGTAATTATAATACAATAATTATAATTTTTGATGTCAAATCTCAACAAGTTGCTCTTATTCTACAGTTTATTTGTGCCTGAGGCTCGGGTAGGTCCTCTCACTCGGGAACTCGGGCTAGCACAACTGGCCACCACTTCTTATCTTGTCTCCCCCGACTTTAGGAACTAGAGAGATAGATTTTTTCATAAGGAATCAAGTACGGTCAGTTGTGCTAGCCCCTCAGAATCGCCTTGCACTCGCTCGCCTCACAGCCTCACATCTGACTATTTCTACAGACGTTACCGATATGAAATGACGCCAAATCAAAAATCAATAGACGCGCTACAGAAAACAACACAATACCAATTTGGCTATTAAAAAATGATAATAATTCCGTAAATTCACGACACCTAATCACATTTGATTTGAAAACAAACAAATCAATAATAAACATTACAAAACTATATAGCACCAATTTCAGAACCTCAAGTGAATCACTGGTTTTTCATTTAACTAAACCACGGCAAATGAAGACAGCTGTTTAGGTTCTGCAACTGATTGACATTCATTCTTGTATTTGTTGATTCGCCTCCACTAAATGAATTCAAATACTACTTACACTATGGCATGCACCATTATTTTACTCAGACCCTAAGTAACAAATTTTACCAACTAATTAACTTTAATTAAAGCAACTAAATGAATCGACGTGGCCGTGTCAGCTCGTCATCACTGAGAAAATAAATTATACCGTATTTACAACCACACAAATGATCAAATTCGGAACGAAATAACAAAATGGTCACTGCCATGATTAATGGATGATTCTATGATACATATTACTAGGTTTCAATTTATAAAACATAAATAATTTGTACTCTCCTACTTAAATGGAAGTTTGATTACATATTTACAATGATACACTATGATTTATCAATATATAAATGATAAGCGCGATAGTTACTATCATAATACGACCACTCGAAATAACTACACCCGGACAAAGCGCCTAAGTAATACCTAAGAGTTAAGTCTCCAATTGCTATTAAATAAATAACACAACCAAATGAAATAATACACTGTTCGTGACGGGATCTTGTTAACAAAGGAAGAACTACAATAGATCGAGTTATCCGTTAACATCCGCAATAATTATTGAATCGTTTCGTTTCTCTTCACTTCTAATATTAACTAATTTGGTTCTCAATCATCTATACAATTATTTAAGTGCACCCCTGGTCCTCGTGACGATTCTCTCTTTTTAACACAAAGCGTAGTAAACACCGCTCTTTCATAGGAATGTTTCAGAGAGAGTAAGAGAGACAGAAAAATGCCACAGATCGAACTCAATTCAGACTAATAAAAAGATGTCAAGCTCGATTCTCGACGGTTCGATAAATGCACAAAGCCGCTCACTAAAGATAAATACTTCGCTACGAAAAATACACGTCAAAGGTAAAAACTTCTAATCACAATAACATATATCAAAACGTAAAACATTATCTACGAAGAGCGCTTAATAAAATCGACTATAACGAGCGCTCGAAAACGATCGCATCCACCGAGTAGTAAATAAACGCGATCGGTATTTCTATTATAGGAGGCCGCCTTTCCTTCCGAAGAGGAGCGTGCTGAGCGTGCCAAGCGGGGAGGAGTTTCTTTCGGGCGGCGGCGCGGGGGCGGGGGGCGCGCCCACCGTGCCCAGGTCCGAGCGCGGGCGCGGCGCCCGCACGCGCGCGCGCCGCGCCAGCGTGCCGCTCGTACTCTCCAACGCGCCTTCTCCAGGGTGAGCCGGCACTCCCAGCACTGACTCTACTAAAGGATGAGAGAGATCATTCAGTCTTAAGTCTTTGACGAGGCGTTTGGCTCGGTTGGTAGACACCTGCCTACTGAGTCGGCGGTCCTGGGTTCGAATCCCGGCCGGGGCAAATATTTGTTCTTGGGTCATGGATGTCATGTATTTATATATTATGTATATCGTCGTCTAGTACCCATAGTACAAGCTTTGCTTAGTTTGGGACTAGGTCGATTTGTGTATGATTGTCCCTTAATATTTATTTATTTATTTAATAGGCTAGTTGACTCATGTCAAATTGTAATAAACTAATGTTTATTCCGTATAGTATTTAGCAAATGAAACCTAAATATATATTTTTCAATTCATAAAAGTAAAAGATGGCTGAAAAAATTGAATTTGAAAATATGGTTTTTAATCTGTATTTTGAAATGCTTAAAACGCTGTCCGCCATTTTCAGTTATGATAGTGACGTCATCGATCATGTAAACAAAACTGAAAGTACTTTGACGACTTCGAATAGTGCCGTCCCTCTCGATCTTCTGTCAAAGTATAATAGAGTGAGCGGAATGGCACTATACGACGGTCGAATTTCGAATATTCACAGGTAATTCTACGTCACACCACAGATTAGCAAAAGGCAAAAATGGCGGACGGCGTTTTTCACTGTTCATGAAATTTCTAATTTTCAATTGATAAAATTTAGCTTTCTAGCTTCACAAGAATACAAGCCTTTTTTTTTTAGAGCTAGTAAGATCATCATTAACCATTTGAAATATATTTCAAAACTGGGTCTACTAGCCTATTACGGTAAGAGGCCATTCTCTGTCAATAGTATCCTGTGCATAGCAGTCACAGACAACCCCCACTAGACGGAGCATGTAAGGCACATGTAAGGCGACCCGCGCGCACCAACGATATGGTACGGCAGAACATTAAAGTATGAACATGGCGGCCACCGTTAAGTTGCGTCCTTGTTTATGATCCATATGCGTACGTCAACGAAAAAAGAAATTAAATAAATAACATGGTAAATTGTACTGTTAAGTGGTGTAGAGAGACCTCATAAACATGGACGCAACTAAACTGTGGCGGCCGTGTTGGTACTTTAATGTTCTGCCGTACCATATCGTTGGTGCGCGCGGGTCGCCTTACATGTGCCTTACATGCAAGTCTAGTGGGGGTGGTCTGTGATAGCAGTAAAACCCACCTCTGATAACCTCCGGCCGTTCGGGCGCGGCGGGCGATCGCAGCGTGCGCTTGAGACACGTGAGCTGCTCCATCGGACTGCGATGTACCAGGCCGGTGTACAGCGACCCGGGCGTCTGCAACGCGAGAGGTGCCGGGGAACCGTCGGAGGCTGGTGACGTCAGGTATCTTCGCCGCAAGATCGATGTGCCGCTTGCTATCAGTGCGTGCAAAGAGGGAGGAGTCTCGCCTGTGGACAGAAATGAAATGATTAGTATTGAGTTTGCTCAGATGCCCGTTGGGCATGAGATTTTCGAATATCAGATCCGAAATACGGGTTGACTTTCTACAAGGTACAATCAGCAGCGCCCAATAGCAGATGATAAAGAATGCGTCATTCATGTAGGTATGTACTTATGGGAAAGTATCTATTTTCTTCGGTTTCCGCGACTGTCACACATTTAAATAAAACAATTTAAACGGATTATATCGCGTATATGAATTATTTGTCAACCTTTGACAACAGTCTGTAAAGTCTGTAAATCTGTAAAGTTATCGAAACGTCAGGGAGGCACAAATCCATACTAATCCATACTAATATTATAAATGCGAAAGCGTGTCTGTCTGTCTGTCTGTTACCTCTTCACGCTTAAACCGCTGAATCGATTTTGATGAAATTAGGCATGGAGATAGTTTAAGATCCGAGGAAGGACATAGTATAAGTTTTCATCCTGGAAATTATCCCTAAAAAGATTGAAAAGCGTGTAAGTAATTCATGATGACATTGATGACCCTGAAGAAAATGTAATGATTAAACCAAAAGCACAATTGCTCTTACATTTGCTTAGGCGCACTTTTATTAATTAAGGTGATTAGGTGGATATCTATCGTGTTGTACGAGGTTGCTTCCATGGTTTACCCTTGAATCGCCGACACTCATTACGTCGAATTTTACTTCAAAGATAACGTTTCAAGTATTTTCATTTCATCGACAACTCACTTCATCGAAATTTCATTACGAGTATTTTTATATCACGGATTTTCATATGGCGGATGATTCATTACACAGATGTATTATTTCATAGAAGTACGTTTCATAATTTATCGTTTAAAATCTTTTTAAATTACATAAAACTTACTTCACGTAATATCATTTCACTTGCATGTACGGGTCCAGCTCGCTACAACTAAAATGGAAAATATTTTTTAGGGATATAAAAAAAAAACTAACCTAACCTAACCCGGCCGAGTCGGATCTGCTCTGAAAGGTGATTGATTCACCTCAACCTATTCTCAAACATGGACGCAACTAAACGGTGGCCGCTGTGTTGATACTTTAATGTTCTGCCGTACCATATCGTTGGTGCGCGCGGGTCGCCTTACATGCTCCGTCTAGTGGGGGTTGTCTGTGGTTTAACGGCACTGACCTGGCTTGGGAGTAGGAGGTGGCGAGGAGTCCGGAGAGCCCAGCAGCGGGCTGTTGGCCGGCGTGGCGGTGGGCGTGAACCGTCGCTCGACGGCGCAGAACGAGTCCCGCCGCGACAGCACCGGCGCACTAGTCTGACGGTAGTGTTTAACGGCACTGACCTGGCTTGGGAGTAGGAGGTGGCGAGGAGTCCGGAGAGCCCAGCAGCGGGCTGTTGGCCGGCGTGGCGGTGGGCGTGAACCGTCGCTCGACGGCGCAGAACGAGTCCCGCCGCGACAGCACCGGCGCACTAGTCTGACGGTAGTGTTTAACGGCACTGACCTGGCTTGGGAGTAGGAGGCGGCGAGGAGTCCGGAGAGCCCAGCAGCGGGCTGTTGGCCGGCGTGGCGGTGGGCGTGAACCGTACGGCGGCACAGAACGAGTCCCTCCGCGACAGCACCGGCGCACTAGTCTGACGGTAGTGTTTAACGGCACTGACCTGGCTTGGGAGTAGGAGGCGGCGAGGAGTCCGGAGAGCCCAGCAGCGGGCTGTTGGCCGGCGTGGCGGTGGGCGTGAACCGTACGGCGGCACAGAACGAGTCCCTCCGCGACAGCACCGGCGCACTAGTCTGACGGTAGTGTTTAACGGCACTGACCTGGCTTGGGAGTAGGAGGCGGCGAGGAGTCCGGAGAGCCCAGCAGCGGGCTGTTGGCCGGCGTGGCGGTGGGCGTGAACCGTACGGCGGCACAGAACGAGTCCCTCCGCGACAGCACCGGCGCACTAGTCTGACGGTAGTGTTTAACGGCACTGACCTGGCTTGGGAGTAGGAGGCGGCGAGGAGTCCGGAGAGCCCAGCAGCGGGCTGTTGGCCGGCGTGGCGGTGGGCGTGAACCGTACGGCGGCACAGAACGAGTCCCTCCGCGACAGCACCGGCGCACTAGTCTGACGGTAGTGTTTAACGGCACTGACCTGGCTTGGGAGTAGGAGGCGGCGAGGAGTCCGGAGAGCCCAGCAGCGGGCTGTTGGCCGGCGTGGCGGTGGGCGTGAACCGTACGGCGGCACAGAACGAGTCCCTCCGCGACAGCACCGGCGCACTAGTCTGACGGTAGTGTTTAACGGCACTGACCTGGCTTGGGAGTAGGAGGCGGCGAGGAGTCCGGAGAGCCCAGCAGCGGGCTGTTGGCCGGCGTGGCGGTGGGCGTGAACCGTCGCTCGGGGGCACAGAACGAGTCCCTCCGCGACAGCACCGGCGCACTAGTCTGACGGTAGTGTTTAACGGCACTGACCTGGCTTGGGAGTAGGAGGCGGCGAGGAGTCCGGAGAGCCCAGCAGCGGGCTGTTGGCCGGCGTGGCGGTGGGCGTGAACCGTCGCTCGGGGGCACAGAACGAGTCCCTCCGCGACAGCACCGGCGCACTAGTCTGACGGTAGTGTTTAACGGCACTGACCTGGCTTGGGAGTAGGAGGCGGCGAGGAGTCCGGAGAGCCCAGCAGCGGGCTGTTGGCCGGCGTGGCGGTGGGCGTGAACCGTCGCTCGGGGGCACAGAACGAGTCCCTCCGCGACAGCACCGGCGCACTAGTCTGACGGTAGTGTTTAACGGCACTGACCTGGCTTGGGAGTAGGAGGCGGCGAGGAGTCCGGAGAGCCCAGCAGCGGGCTGTTGGCCGGCGTGGCGGTGGGCGTGAACCGTCGCTCGGGGGCACAGAACGAGTCCCTCCGCGACAGCACCGGCGCACTAGTCTGACGGTAGTGTTTAACGGCACTGACCTGGCTTGGGAGTAGGAGGCGGCGAGGAGTCCGGAGAGCCCAGCAGCGGGCTGTTGGCCGGCGTGGCGGTGGGCGTGAACCGTCGCTCGGGGGCACAGAACGAGTCCCTCCGCGACAGCACCGGCGCACTAGTCTGACGGTAGTGTTTAACGGCACTGACCTGGCTTGGGAGTAGGAGGCGGCGAGGAGTCCGGAGAGCCCAGCAGCGGGCTGTTGGCCGGCGTGGCGGTGGGCGTGAACCGTCGCTCGGGGGCACAGAACGAGTCCCTCCGCGACAGCACCGGCGCACTAGTCTGACGGTAGTGTTTAACGGCACTGACCTGGCTTGGGAGTAGGAGGCGGCGAGGAGTCCGGAGAGCCCAGCAGCGGGCTGTTGGCCGGCGTGGCGGTGGGCGTGAACCGTCGCTCGGGGGCACAGAACGAGTCCCTCCGCGACAGCACCGGCGACACCGCCGCCGACGATCTCCGCGACGTGAGTCGGGAACTCCAAGCGCTCCCCAGTACTGACGAGCTGAGACTGCTCATGCCGGAAGTGCATACGCTGCTGGCGCGAGTACTGCTCGCTAAGCTGCCGTCGTTTGGATGCATTACCATGCTGAAACGCAATGAGACATTATGTTATTATAAGCAAACAAAACACTAAGGTCAAATCGCTCTAATACCAAAAATAATTAATCAAATAAAACCCGTAAAAAAGGTTTTTGTCTGGTTTACTACTTACAAAGAAATTTAAAGGAAATCAATGAGGCCGCATGGGCATTTAGTTCAATCAAATTAATTGCATTTTATCTCCAGATAGCAAAACCTTGAACTAAATGCCTTTATATGATTTGACAAGTATACAAAATTGCAATAATTGGATGCGGCTTGGGTCACGTCCCTCTTTAATGCTATGATTTAAAGATGTCTTCGAAAAGGTGGTATAACCCCAGCCCTATTCTCCGTGTCCTTTAATAATGATACAATACACATAAGTACATGGTATGCGGACATGGTCAGGGCAGGCAATTGAAATATGTTTATAATAAGGTAGGTGGTACCTGTTAGTGAAAGTGTACACGTGGCTAGAGTGAGGCAGACGCGGCATATCGTCGTCTTCCTCCACGTCAGATAGCCGGTATAACCGCAGTCCCAGCGCTTGTGCCGAGCGCGAGCCGCGCACACCTACGCCCTCCTGCTCTTCTAATAAACCTGTAGAACATAAAAAAATGTAATCAGATATACTGGCGTAATCAGGACTTAAAGAGAGCAACACGAGAGAATTTTCAGACCAAATCGAATAGAATAACTTCTCAGAGGAGATTTCCGATGTTGTGTTCCGTGCTTGGCTTCGTGTATCAATGTTCGAGCAATACAGCAACAGAAGCGTGCATACGACAGAAGCAGCAGCGTAGCGTTTACGCCTTAGCTTTACGACGTACGAGCGAGACGATCCCATTTTTAGGGTTCCGTAGTCAACTAGGAACCCTTATAGTTTCGCCATGTCCGTCTGTCCGTCTATTTTAAATTTTTTTTTCGGGTAACTCTCGTGCACCTAAAGTGGGGGTGATTTTTTTTTTTCATTTCAACACTAGTGTGTGGGGTGTCGTTGAATAGGTCTTTCAAAAATAATAGGGGTCTCCTAACATTATTGTTTGATAAAGTCAGCAGTTTTGTAAATATTCGCGCCGAAAATAAAAAAAATAGCGTCCCCCCCCCCTAACTTTTCAACCACGGGTCAAAAAATTATGGAAAAATTCATGAACATGAGGCCTTATAAGTACTTTCAATGAAAACTATATTGAACATAATATAATCGGTCGAGCCGTTTTTAAGTTATCGCAAAATTTCATAATTTTCTTAAAAGGACGTAAGTTGACTTCCAGAAGGTAATAAGTAATTTTTCTCGTAACTTAAGTCTATTATGAAGGATGAGCAACTACGGAACCCTGCACTGAGCGTGGCCCGACATGCTCTTGGCCGGTTTTTAGTTATATCGTGTAGTTCGTTTACCTGACATGGTAGGTTTGGCTAGCTGAGCCCACGTGTGTAGCGTGAGTGAGCCTTCCATAGGCTTGACGATTTGTAGTTTGTGTGGCGCGCGGAACCGCGCCAGGCCGCCCGCCGCGCCCGCGCCCCATACCGCGCTCTCTTCACTTAGATCCCTCTCTGTTCAGACAAACATATAAAACATAAACTTAACTATAAATACGCCTTACATTTTGAAGTGGCAGTTGTGGCCACAGCTAACAATACAGATAATGAGTATTGTTCATCGGGTACAAGGCTAAGTGGATTCGCTCAACCAAAAGGATTATTTCTATACATGTACAAACAAGTGGAAATATACACAAAACACAGCCTTCTGTCCTAGCATTTGTAGCGCATTTACCATTTTATATCTGACTAGCTGTTGCCCGCGACTTCGTCCGCGTGGAATCTTATCTTGAACAGTTTACATCTTTATTATATTATTTTCAGATCTAAACAATGTTGAAATTACTTTTCTTTTTTTGCAAGTTGATGATTTTGATGTTGGTTACTGTAATTCAACAAAAAATAAATAATAATAAATATTGAAGTGCTGCTCCCATACAATAAACGTGTTTTTTTTGCCATTTTATACGTAATGGTACTGAACTTCGTACGCGAGTTCGACTGGCTCTTGGCCTCTTTTTAGTTTTTTTTTCGGCTAAATTGCTCTAATTACGCGGAATCATTATGAACTCAGGTTTCAAGTCCCGCACTCAAAATAAATATTTGATCTTCAAACAAATTTTCAACCCCTTTTTCACCACCTGGGCTGAATTTTCAAAAACGAATTCACTTTTCTTGTATTCTGATAATATGCCCTTATACAAAGTTTCAAGTCCTGCGCTCAAAAAAATGTTTGATCTCAATACAAACTATCAACCTCCTTTTTACCGCCTCAGGGGTTGAATTTTCAAAAACGCTGAAATTACTTTTTTTGATTTCTAATTATATGCCTTTATACAAAGTTTCAAGTCCGGCGCTCAAAAAAAGGTTTGATCTCCATTCCATTCCAAACATTCAACCCCTTTTTAGGGTTCCGTACCCAAAGGGTAAAAACGGGACCCTATTACTGAGACTTCGCTGTCCGTCCGTCCGTCCGTCCGTCTGTCACCAGGCTGTATCTCAAGAACGGTGATAGCTAGACAGTTGAAATTTTCACAGATGATGTATTTCTATTGCCGCTATAACAAAAAATACTAAAAATAAAATAAAATAAATATTTAAGGGGGGCTCCCATACAACAAACTTGTTATAGATATTTATATAGGTACGGAACCCTTCATGCGCGAGTCGGACTCGCATTTGCCCAATTTTTCACCATCTTCAGGGCTACATATATTTTCAAAAACGCTGAATCACTTTTTTTTGTATTCTAATAATACGCCTCTATTTAAAGTTTCAAGTCCCACACTCAAAAAATTTTTTAATCTTCATACAAACTTTCAACCCCTTTTCACCACCTTCAGGGCTGAATTTTCAAAAACGCTGAAATTTCTTTTCTTGCATTCTAATTATATGCACTAATACAAAGTTTAAAGTCCCGCGCTCAGAAAAAGGTTTGATCTCCATTCAAAGTTTCAAACCCTTATTTACCAGTTTCAGGGATGAATTTTCAAAAACACTTTAATCAGTTTTCTTTTATTATTTTAATACCTATTTACAAAGTTTCAAGTTCCTAGCTTAAAATTGAAATTGAACCCCGAGACAAACTTTCATCCCCCTTTTAACCCTCTAAGAGGTTGAATTTATAATGACGTTAAATTAATGTTATTTTGTTATTATTATATATGCCTTAGTCAAAGAATTTGTAATGGAATCAAACTTTCAACCCTTTTTAACCATTTTAGGGGATGAATTATTGAAAACGCTGAAATTACTTTCCTTGTATTTTAATTATATGCCTTTAAACAAAGTTTAAAGTCCCACGCTCAAGAAAAGGTTTGATCTCCATACAAACTTTCAACCCCCTTTTTACCACCTGAGAGGATGAATTTTCAAAAAAGCTGAAATCACTTTTGTTCCATTTTATTTGCATAACTTTTTACGAAGTTTAAAGTTCCTAGCTTAAAATTAAATTTGAACCCCAAGACGAACTTTCATCCCCCTTTTAACCCCCTTAGAGGTTGAATCTTTGATGACGTTAAATTAATGTTATTTTGTTATTATTGTATATTCCTTAATAAGAAGTTTCAAGGAATTTGTAATGGATTCACACTTTCAACCCCTTTTTAACCCTTTTACCGGACGAATTTTTGAAAACGCTGAAATAACTTTTCTTGTATTCTAAAAGTATGCCTTTACACAAAGATTCAAGTCCCGCGCTCAAAAAAAATAATTGATCTCCATACAAACTTTAAACCCCTTTTTTACCCTTTTAGGGGTCGAATTTTTGAAAACGCTGAAATGACTTTTCTTGTATTCTAATAGTATGCTTTTACACAAAGATTCAAGTCCCGCGCTCAAAAAAATACTTGATCTCCATACAAACTTTCAACCCCTTTTTTACCACCTTAGGGGATGAATTTTCAAAAACGCTGAAATCAGTTTTATTTTATTTTATTTTAATATCTTTTAACAAAGTTTCAAGTTCCTAGCCTAAAAAAAACTTGTATCCCATACAAAATTTGCACCCCTTTTTAACACCCTTAGGGATTGAATTTTTCAAAATCGCTTCTTATCTCTAGCCCACGTTATAAAAGTAACCAACTGTGCAAAAATCAACTCTATAACATTAGTAGTTTCGGCTGTACGTTGATGAGTCAGTCAGGACTTCTTCTTTTATATATATAGATTACCTTACAACACGTTGTAACCATACGCTGCTTACATCCATACGCTTACTCGCAGTAATCATCGCTAAAACACTCATTTGTCGTAGCATAAGTAACAAAATCGGTTAATAGCTGTTATCTGAACACATCTCTCAAAACGGTTGCATGTGCTACGTAGGAACGTGTAAACAAACAATCTCACATAGCCTCCTAAAAGAATTCATGATTTTTGTGGTTAATTTAAACTTCGTCAAATATACAGAACGTTAACAATTTATTGAAGTCTATGTACATACTAGATATGTGTAGGACACAGACCACCCCCACTAGACGGAGCATGTAAGGCGACCCACGCGCACCAACGATATGGTACGGCAGAACATTAAAGTATCAACATGGCGGCCACCGTTTAGTTGCGTCCATGTTTATGAGGTCTCTCTACACCACTTAACACTACAATTTACCATGTATACCATTTAATTTCTTTTTTCGTTGACGTACGCATGGATCATAAACAAGGACGCAACTAAACGGTGGCCGCCGTGTTGATACTTTAATGTTCTGCCGTACCATATCGTTGGTGCGCGCGGGTCGGCTTACATGCTCCGTCTAGTGGGGGTTGTCTGTGAGGACATTGGAACTCAAAGAGTATCCACTTGATGGAGAGGATATTAGCTTACCCGTGCTACGTCTATGCCTCAGCAGTTGTGAGGCAGCGAGGGACGCGCGGCGCGAGTTGATGTCCTGCGGCGTGAGCCGTCGCAGAGCCGCCGCCAACTCCGCCGCGCCCGGCGCGCCCGGCACTCCTTCGCCAGTACCGCCCCTGCACAAATGATAAACTTCAAAAAAACAACTCGTTTAACTGCGCCACTGTACAAACGACGACAATTTCAGTTACTATTACGTCGCTGGAATAAATTCAACCCACAACAAAACTGAAAAACATTGTAAAAAGGTCAATTTTGAGGCGGAACAGTAATTGTGAGCCTAGAGCATAGATTAGAGCTTAGAAATTAATAATTAAGAGGCCTTATTCCTTTTTAATATTTTGTTTATATTATGACACATATATTGATAATTTCAACCAACTTTTTGAATTGAATAATACTTTTCCTCGAGTTCTAGGTAGTAACATAGCTATTTCATGCTTTCATTGCGTGCAAATTTTCAAATCCTTTATTTGCTAAAATCCGACTAAAGTCATGCAAATATAGTTGTAACGACACATATAGACATAAGTAAATCAGTTTTGAAACATTAAATTATTTGAGAAAAACAAGTCATTATTAAAATACAAATAAAAGCAAAAACAGTATAAATATAAAAGTAAAAAAGAGGCATTAAAATACAAATGTCAAAATTTCGCTACTTAAAAATGAAAACAATAAATATATAATAATCACAGATGTCAAGTGCGCCAATGCGCCTTAAAAAAGAACAACATTAAAATAAAAACAAGTTAGTCAAAAATTTTGGCATAGTATTCATCTAGGGTGTAGAAGGGCCTAGTCAGAAGATATTTTTTTAATTTCTTTGCAAATAAATGAGCGTTGACAGCGCTTTTAATATTATTCTCCAAGTGGTTAAAAATCTTTAGAGGTGCACAGTTGATACTATTATTAAAATGCGTATAATGTGACGTCGGTAACGCCAACTGTTGATCATCACGCCTTAACGGATATTGTAGGCCTACATATGCAGCTTTAAATGTGTCCCTGTTATTATACACATAAACACAGACATGGTATATATAAAGTGATATTACTGTAAGAATTTCATGCTCAATAAAAACATGTCTGTGTGTTTCTGGAAAATATCCGATAATCAATCTAAGACACTTTTTTTGCATTAATAAAATATGATTTATTTGTACATTATTTCCCCATACTTCTATGCCATACCTTACAATGCTCTCAAAATAGGAATAATAAACGGTTTTTAGTGTATGTGCATCAGTAAGTTTTGACATGGTTTTTAAAGAATAACAGGCACTAGCAAGTTTTTTACATACAAATTCAATATGTTGATGCCATCGGAGGTATGGGTCTAACTCTATACCAAGAAATCTCACTATTTCAACATTACAGATTGGTAAATCGATAGAAAAATTGTTTAGTTGCAATAATGGATTGCAACTAAACTTAGACAAATGTAACTATTTGGTCTTCAGACGAGCTGTCCAAACACCCAATTTTTCTATCGATTTTTGGTTTGATGCTAATGGAGCATCAAACCATTTACAAATATGTTCCCAACAGCTCCTAGCTCTGAAATCTAACTCTTCCCTAGTTGAAGCTTTTATAATAATACTGGTGTCATCAGCATATAAATACGGACTTCCACAAGTTATACAGTCAGGCAAGTCATTAATAAAAATTATGAATAACAAAGGCCCAAGGACTGAGCCTTGTGGAACCCCGCACTTTAACAATTTATTTTCAGATTTATTAAATACCACACTTCCAGACTCATCGATTGTTTTGATCTCAACATACTGTTTACGATTAGTAAGATACGATGAAAACAAATCCAGTACAGAACCGCGAATGCCATAGTACTCCAGTTTGCTCAACAATATTCTGTGATCCACGCAATCAAATGCTTTGCTGAGATCACAAAATATGCCCGCACATTTATTACCTATATTAAGGCTATCCATAACCTCACTTACTAGACCTACAATTGCCGATGACGTGTTCCTGCCTTTACAGAACCCATGTTGGTGACTAGATAAGTAATTGTTTTCACACAAGTGTTTTACAAGTCTGTCTGCTAAACATTTTTCAAATATTTTTGTAAGGATCGATAACAGAGATATTGGACGATAATTGTTGACATTGGACTTACATCCTTTTTTGTATATTGGAATCACTCGTGCTTCCTTGAGCGTCTCAGGGAATGTTCCTTCTTTTATGTGTTCATTGAAGATGTGGCAGAGAGGAATACAAAGAATATCGATATTATCCTTAAATATATTAGTGCTTAAGTTATCAGGGCCACATGAGTTACTATTTTTCAGCCCTTTTACAACCTTTATGATTTCGATTTCATCAATAGGCTGAAGAAATATTGATTTATTATTTTGTATTCTCTTTTTATTAAGTAATTGTTTGAAAGTGATCATGTCAATATTTTGCTGCCTTAAATTGGTCCCAACATTCACAAAAAAGTCGTTAAAGATGTTACAGATCACAGATGGATCGGTGAATACATTATTATCTTCTTTTATTTTCCATTTATTATTGATGTATATTTTGCTTTTTCCTGTGTTCTCTTTAATGATTTTCCAAGTCGCTCTTGATCTGTTTTTAGATTTGTTTATAGTTCGTTTTATATGTAACCGTTTGGCCGTTGTCAATGTAGTTTTAAATACTGATTGATACAATTTAAAATATGTAATTAAGCTTTTGTCATGAGTGTTTCGTTTAAGTTTGAGATGTAACTGTCGTTTTTTTCGACTGCTCTTTTTTATCCCCTTTGTTAACCAGCATTTACCATTATTATTATTGTGGAACTTCTTGATGGGGAAGTGCATATCTATTAGATGGTAAATAATGTCATAAAATTTTTGTAGTAATTTATTAGAGTCTATCGTAGCAAATATTTCATACCATTTGATATTTTCTAGGTCATTTCTGAATTTAGTATTGGCTGATTTAGTATAATGTCGTTTCATTGTAACTACTGTTTTTTTCTGTGTGTCTTCACGTGGATCTTTAAAATATATAAATTGTGAGTCATGGTCTGAAAACGAACACGGTATAACTTCAGATTTAACCTCCTTTCCAAGATCTGTAAATATGTTATCAATTATTGTTGCTGATTTTTGCGTGCATCTAGTAGGTTCACTAATAGTTGGTTTCAGATGATGCTCTAGGAATGTTTGAGTTAGTTTTTTGGCTGTCTGAGACTTATCGTCTGCTAAGTTAATGTTAAAATCGCCACAAACAACGACATTATGTTTGGTAAAACTACTTAATAACTTTTCTAATTTATCGAAAAATAAAATAAGGGAAGATTGAGGGCAACGGTAAACAACAACAATAAGAAAGGTATTCCCATGAAGTGACAGGGAGATAGCGCAGGTTTCCAAAACATTTTCCAAGTAAAACTTTGATACATCTACTACTTTTATGTTTTGACATAGTTTTTCCTTAACAAATATTAGAGTTCCTCCGCCACGGTTCAGGAGACGAGACGTTTCGGTAGCTATACGATAACCTGGCAAACATAACGACTTGAATTCATCTGGTTCCAACCATGTTTCCGTGATAGCAATAATAGCGGGTTTGATTTTGATGTCAAGTTCTATAAATGCTTCTAGACTGAGTAATTTATTTCTAAGGCGATTAATGTTCAAATGCATAATGGAGGTCAACTGCAGTCGAAATAAGTTGAAAAAACTAATTTTCCGCGTGAATTTTGTCAATTTCGAGTAGTATTAGAAACAACAATTATCAATGAAAAATTCAAACTGTGGGTTTCAAATATATACCAATAAATCCCAATAGCCCTGTTCTAGGTAGGAACATCAATAATATGTTAAGAAACATGTTTGATCATAGAGAAAAATATCTAAAACAATCAGCATTATAAAAGGAATAAGGCCTCTTAACATGACATAATAAGAGCAAGAATAGAACCTTTCTCTTAGGCTACACTATACTGTACTATTTACCAACGTTTTTAACGAGGTGAACGAAAGCTAAAAAACAGTAATAAATGAGTAAATTCCTCTTTTAAGATAAGCAGGTGATAGATTAGCTTATAATTTGAGGTAATTACAGCTTCTGTTTCACATTTCATGCTTGTTTTAGTCATAAACCCCCAGACTAATTTTAAACTCTATTATTGAAATATAAGTATACTTATATCAAGATACGAAATCTATCGTCTAGCCTATTATCGTTGTATATCAGATAAAAACGTACTCAACGTAATTCACTCGTTATCGATAATATAATGATATACAAATCCGGAGTTGTACGATAACGCTCTCAGCGCCAACGGTTAAGTTATGTCAGTTCAGGAACAATAAAGTCACGCAAACCAGCTACCTCGACCCAAATAAAACTATAAGAATGCCTATTATGGCTGGGCTTTGTTACCGTAATAGATCGTAAAACGAACACGTTTTAGCTGATTCAATCGTTGTTTATACCAAACAATTTGGCTCACACTTAAGCTAAACTTCCGTTGAAAAAATTGTAAAAAACGTGTATGATTCCATTCAGGAATTATTGCCAATTTTTACGTTGACACCAATGATTTGTTGCTAAACTAACCGCGTCCTCATTTCGCGTAAGAGCCAACTGCGTGTTTTTATGTTTTGGCAACTGACGCCAAATCAAATAACGAAATGAGAACAGCGTTATACAATACGTTGAAATATTTTTGAAATATGGGTGACTTCCAATATTTGACTGTACTATATTTCTGCGCTATTTCGTATGTCTGTTGACAACAATTGTCTCATACATCTTGGCTTATATCGAAATTTCGCACAACCTATTTACATTTGTGACACAATGCTTTCCGGTTTTTTGTTCGATCAGTTTGCCCTATCTAGTATTTGGTTCCGTACACACACAGATAAATATATTTATGGTGACGAACAGCATTCAAATGCAAATATTATTTACTTCACGTGATGTCCTGTTTTGATAACTTCTAACGCTGTCTTTTTTTCTGGCAAAATTTTACCACAAAAAGAGTAAGACAACCTCCACAATCTCCACATCCACAAACGCCAAAGTAAATAAATAACTAAATAAATGTCGGACAACCTCGCACAAATCTATCTAGTCCCAAGTTAACCTATTGACCGCCAAGCGGTCTAGCAATTTACCGTGCCACTGACGCCAGAGTAAAAAAAAAAGATGTGCCCCAAAATCAACAGGGATTGAAAAATACTTGTAGCGGTTAGAATTACAAAGTTTTTGATCATTGAAATTTGGACGGCTGTGGCCGACGTGGCGTCAGGGGCACGATTTTTTGTTGACGGCCACAGCCGACTGTGGCGGTCAAAAGGTTAAGCTCAACAAGGCTTGTGTTATGGGCTTGCGTTATGGGCTTGCGTTGTGTTAGTACTCACGGGTAGAGGTCATCAGAGTCGGTGTCCGAGCTCTCGTCGAGGAACGAGTCGCTGAGCAACGGCTTGGGTTTGGGGAGGTGTGAGTACGATTGGGGCAGCGGCGCGTCGGGCTGGTCTGAGCCGGCTAGGGATGCGCCCGACCACCGCGACGCACACTGCACCGTCTCGAACACTTTGGACATGCTCGATCTGCAATAAAACGGGCTAATAAGTAATAACCTAAATTCAAATTTTAACACCCCGACGCAAGACCAGCTCATCGTGAGATTAATTTAGTAAATAATATAGAAAATGCTACTGAAACTGAAAATAACTACCAAACTTTTGAATTCTCGGCTTCAACTTGGCCGAGATCTCGTCACTTGTTTCAATTAAAGCTGAATATCTTGGAAACTACTAGTCCTATTTCCACCAAACATAGCTAAGAACCATCTCGACGGACAAATCTTTCGATTAAAAAAACACACTCAAATTATCCATTCGTTTGGGAGGTACATTGCAACAGACATACACACAGATACACAATATATTAAACTTATAAAACCCCTTCTTTTTTCGTCAGGGGTTAAAAATATATCAAACGGTGTTTTTACGAGATATTTAGTAGGACAATACGGTGAGAATCAATCGACATCGTCTATGGATAACAGAGATAGGAAAGTCACAGCACTCTATACCTGAAGGCTGTGCAGTTTCAAGAAAAACACTAGTCAGAACGCGTAACGACAGCCCGAATACCCGAGTTCTTAATGAGCTCGGAGTAGATGATGAAGTGCTTAATTAACCCCGTGGCTACAAGCTAGCGTAGGGACACTGCCGCTACGCTAACTTAAACCTTAACTTAAAACCAACAAGTACGAGTACAGACAATTATTCACAGTGGGCAGAGACTTGCTGAGGCAGATCGATGCCAGAGTCCCAGGCTCAGCTCGTAGTAAATAGAGGTATACATCTATCTGTTTAAGCTAGCTTGCAGCCGCCATGATACTAGCATTAAAGCAACTTCTATACTAACTGTGGAACAGGACGCAACGTGTAGGTTCTGCCAAGAGTCAGAGGAGACTGCTATGCATATCCTTTGCTTCTGTGGACCACTTATGCACAAAAGAAGTATCCACTTAGGGCAACATTGTCTGCCCCCAGAGAAGATACAACAACTCACTGCCCTAAGCATCTGGGAATTCCTGGATTCAACGGGTCTCAGCATCGAACTTTAAGATAGGGCTGCCACAATAGATCAATTATGGTCGATGCGGCATATAAAAGGCCTAAAGGATATATAATAATAATATACTAACTGTTGCAGCGGGTCGCCAAGACCGATGCCAATCCCCGAGTCCAGGCTAAGCTCGGAGTAGATAGAGGAATGCATCTCTCGATGTAAACTAGCCGGGAGTAGCCCGGCCGCGGCCGCCACGCTGGGCATAAGTCCTCGCGTGGGTTCCGTCCGCTTGCGCAGTTGCCGGAGCTGTTCTTGCGCCTCGGCGAGGTGTGCCGCCACTTCGCAGTACCGGTCCTGGACGAGAGAATAAATAAACAAACGATTGATAAGCTAGCTTGTTAAGTAAACTAATATTTGCATTCTGCCTATGTTCCTATATACGATGAGTTTCGTATATAAATCGGTTAAATTATACATAATTGCGAGCGATGACGATGAATAGTTATTTAATAGGGCATGAGACTTGATAATTTTAATATGATGTCACTAAGTAGCTACAGATACGTCACGTAATAAACGATAAAGGAGTCTTTAAGACGTAGGTATTAACCGTAAATTTCGCAGTCTCGTGAGGAGTCTTAAAATTCATTTTGCGTGATGAGGTAATAATTAAAAAGTCGATGATGAATCATCTATTTAATATTGACGGATGCCATTGCTATTATCGTATTAAAAGTCTATTGTAGTTTTATTGTTAGCGGTACTAACTGTTACGATTATTTCAGCTAATACCTACAATATTCTAAGCATTAAGTTTTTCACTTCATAATAATATAACATAACGCAAACAGATATATATTATATTATAGTCACCAGTACAGGCAATGCCCCTCCCCGATTGCGGTGTTATACTCACAGTAAAGTGGCATTGTCCCCTATCTAGGACACACCTAGTGTAATTCAATATTATGAGCGATTAACGCACACTGGAATTTCTCACCTAGTGTGTGAAGGCCCTGGTTAATAGTTATTAATTATAGAACTACACGCACACCGTAATTATATCACCATCATAGAATCTAATGATTAACTTCAGTGTCATCGTTTTTGTAACACACAAACACACACTGCTTATAATAACCGTAGGTTTGTATCTAGAATTTGTCTGCAAATAATTTAATATTCAAATCGTTATTCGGTATCCCGGCCAGTTATGATACATTTTAGGCAGCAACGATCGGGGACTAATTCACCGAATCTGGTATGTCCGCATTAAATTAAAAATCCGGTCCAATCCGACTACATTGAAATTTGTGCCGGATTGCAATACCTAGTTTTAGTATTAGTGAGTCAGTTATAATCAGTAACTTAACTAAACAAATAATAGATAATACATATATCGTTGTTAATCCGAAAACCATGTTTTGGGGAGTTTCTCTTATCGAAAATAGTACCGACAACGCATTATTTTAATGGCGAAGTATAGCAACTCACCTTTGCATCCGCCAACTCTGCCGCCAATGCATTTTGGTTATCTTTAGTTATTTCTAAAATTCGCAGGGTATGCTCGTGTTCGGCAGTTATCTGTGGACAAAATAACGATCATCAGTCAGCCGGCTTGACCTTATTTACAACGCAAAAGTAGAACGAGCCAACCACAGGCGACTAGAATTTCTTCAGTATAATTTATGCGAGAATGAAACGCGAAGTGTGAAATAATGTCTGGATACGCTCTAACGGTCCTAAAAATGAAACGGTTCCAAATATATCTCACTTATCGTATTCAAATGTGTCGTTTTCCATCTTTGAGGCATTTAAATTTAACTCTCCATCCATAATTTTTTGTCGGACAAGCTCATATTTACATTTCATCTCAATATTTTTACTGACACTGATTTTATTGAGGATGTAAGTCAAATACGAATTTATCGCACAAAACACGATGGCATAGTCATTATTCACTTTATCTATACGCACAAACGCTACGTGGCTTCTTGTTTTTTGTTCAATATTACACAGTGACCGGAAAATGCGTTCACTGATTACACACACATGATTAATTAAAACTGATAATTTCCATTAGGTAAGTAATAAAATGGTGTTATCAGAAAACGCGCATTTATAAATGTACCTATAAATGTAATATTTAATAACCAACCCCTGAACCAAAAGCTATAAATAACCTCCCTTTTTATGAAGGGAACAATAAAAACGGCATACAAAATACATAAAGTAGGGTTGAAATAAGCTGCGTAACGTCTAGACGCCGCCTAATCTAATAACCTTAACCAGACTTTTATCGCCAAATCGGCTTTACTCAAGGCCTTCCGTATAAATGTTCTTTACGTTTGCATCTAACTCATTCAGACTTTGTATGACTTCTTCCTCGATCATATCAAGGCGCGAGTTTTAGATTAAAGTAAGATAACTTAGCGCTATCTTTGTTTACTAACAAACGACAATGAAATACGTGACCTATGCCACAGATTCAATATGATTCATTAGCATAAATAGATGAGTATTTTCTATTGTAAGTTACAAGTACTTGTTGAAGTTGACGTTATCTTTGATGTTGTAGGTATTCTTCTAAAGGCGCAAAGTTAATTGTTTATGAACTGGCAACTGTATAAGCTTAACTTTTTCTTCGTTATCTCGATAATGGAAAGCGATAAGTCGGTAATTAAAAATCCAATAATGACTTTTTGATGATTTTCACAATACGACATTGCAACTATCGTTTGATGGCCTACTGACCCGGCGGTCGTGGATTCGAATCCCGGCAAGGGGAAATATTTGTGTGATGAACTCGAATATTTATGCCTGAGCGTGAGCAATGATGTAATCTGTATGTAATTATATACTTATCTATATAACTATACATATATTATATATCGTCGTTAAAATGGACAAGTTAGTATGAAACACGAGCGGCTCACATTAAAACCTCCATACAGAATATCGACAATTTATGGTTTAGACTTGTTCCCCCGCACTAAATTGTCAGATGGACGTATACATTGCGTTCTCCTAAAGATGTTGCGTGAATAGTTGCCATGTCAAGCTAGTAATGTATAATTGTCATAATGCACTGCAATATTTTACGAAATATTACATAATACCGAATTTTATTACTTTCCAGTGACATTAAACGTTATCAGGTATCTTTTTGAGTATGCAGATCTCGCCTGTGACGATTATAATGGCACAATTCGGCATATTTCTAATTTTTTAGCACATAATTACTCAAGCACGTTCGTACGGTAACTAAGTGACTGTTGACATCACGTTAACATATCTTTGGGTATTTGGGCCTAAGCTCGGTTACGCGTGCCCCGCCCAATACCCAGTCTATAGTATTCTTATGGTCTGTGATGTGTATGTATAACGCCGACAGAACGGTAAAATAAAATTTCAAAAATTTACGACCTTTTTATAGAGCTTAAAATCTTTCTTAACTTAAACCTCGGGCTTAAAACAGCAGTTTATTGTGAAGGATGAGCAACTACGGAACCCTACACTGAGCGTGGCCCGACATGCTCTTGGCCGGTTTTTTACCTTTAGTTAAGTACCTAACGAAGGTTGCATAGTCAAACCGATAAATCGAAAACTCTATGCACACTACATATATGTAGTTATTATCTTTTTTTTTCGACTTATCGAGTATGTCCACGCACACACTAAACAAAAATTACTAGATAGCTATAGAGTATAGGCAATCGACAATAATAAGTACCTGCTGTAGATTCTTCTCCGTAGCAGCAAGCCTGGCGTTGACAGAATCAAACTGCTGCTGCAATTCTGCGGAGCGCTGTCGTTCCTCCGACAGCTCCGTGCCCAGGACACCAGCCTCCGAGTTCGCACTTGCTGTTGGTAGAACACACATATTAGCAAGGACTAAATGCGAGACCCTAATTCGACTGACGTTCACTATTTAGCTATTTGAGCGATATATCGTTGATATCACAACCATGTGTTTGTATAACCGATATAGAGGATTTCTATTTCAGCCGCAAGTGACACGGAGTCGTCATTTATAAGAATATCGCTAAACTAGACATACTTGTACAGGTGATATTTCGGACAACTGTCATTGGAAAAGTCAAATTTAAGCCCAAGTTTTACCTGCGACAAGCAACAGAACAAATAGAGTCACGTACATGTACAATATCAGTTTATCTATAAATATCTTCTTCTGTCTATTGGCGTTTAACTAGAAGTTTTAACGTGCAAAACTTAAAATTACAAGCACTTCAAAACCACGCGCCCTAAGATAACGCAATAAATAGATACTAAAAACAGAAATACCTACATAACTCAATGAGTCGTAAACTCGTGAATAAACAATAAAACAAAGTATCAGTAGAAAACTACTTTCGTAATAAAACAAGAACCTCAGAATATACTTGAAACTTTTCAACGCCAAGAGGTGAAGCAATTCACCATGACACTAACGAACGCCAGAGGAAAAAATAAACAAGTGCTCCTAAATCAACATGGATTGAAATAGTGTACCTACTGGTTTAAATTACAAAGTTTTTGATCATGGCAATGTGTACGGCGGTGGCTGACGTGGTTGTCAGTGGCACAACTTACAGTTGTCTATCACAGCCGCCTTTGGCGTTTAAAAGGTTATGGGTCGTTGTTTCTCTTGATGCTTACAAGTAGTAGGTATATAGACACTATACCTACGGTGTAAAAAAAAATAAGATTACGAAGTACATTGTCAACAGGTATCGTATTTATAGAACACCTTAGAATGACAAATGCGCAGTTTTACAATGTATCACACATGGCACTATTATTTATTATTGTGACGCTTCACAATACGTCATCATAAATAACTACATACATAGGTCAATCTCAATGGATGTATTATAATCGTAAGACGTTACAATTGTAGGTTGATGCCAACTTTCATTTTATCAAATATACATACAGTCATACAGTGAAAGTAGCTAATAAATAGATAGCGCAATAGATTTTATTCTGCAAAAAAATATCAGTTTTGCAATAGGTACACCAATAAAGTTACAAGAAATTTCTTTATATCTATTCATCTGATAAGTACTTGAGTTCAGGCCCTTTTCATTAGATTCTTCTTTCTTCAAATTGATGAAATTAGAACAAGTTAGAACAAGTATGGTCTGACAGGGTGCAAACCTTAATGAAAACACGCTGCAAGGCCACCTTGTGCCATCAAGTCTATAATCTTCTGTCTTCTTGTTTCTTTTGTCATCTTCTGACGGAGAACCTATATTTAAGAAACTAATCCCAATACATTTGTGAAACATGTAATGTTTAATTACTGTTCATGTGGGAACACCACAATTGTAATTGAACCATTCCAACCACATACATAGTTGAAAGCACAAAAAAGAATAATAAATACGTAACCTGGTGGAAGAGACCCACAAACGAACCCGGTACTTCAGGATGACAGGTCCAACGTATCGACCATTTCACCACCCCAACGCCAGGAGACCTTTCGAATATTTAACTTTTCTTTGTGCCAATGGTTCAACTCATTTCTACTCAGCAAATTACTTTTTTTCACGATATCGCTTATCTATAGATACACTCGTCTACAAACATTATGATAAACACAAAGTACAAATCACTATTTCTTTATTGTGTTTTTGTTTACATTGTCGCGTATTAATTATGTTTAATTATAGGCAGATTTTATAATGGTCAGTTGAATTAGATTATTATTTACCTGGAAAAAGAAATAAATACTAGTTGCATAAATACTAGTTCTATTTCAAGATTCGATTTCCTGTAGTAAATTTTGTAATCGTTACTTAATTCTAACATTTTGCGTTGACATAGCATTATATGTATTACAAATCAGGTGGTGTTGAACCATGAGTATCACTGTACATGATTAAGGCTTTTATTTACCAAGGAGAAATAGTTTTTCATATTCATAATTGGCCGAGTACCAAGACAATCCATGAAATAGTGGCCAAAGACAAACCAAACTTATTAGTGATACTTAAAGCATAGTCCAAATAGTATTATATAATCTGTGTCCAAACACAACACAAGAAGAAGTTCATTGAACTAGTTGGAAACAAACATTCATGTCAACATACGGCTCGTGCCCACTTGATCATGTTTACACATCGAAATGAGGCTCTAACTTGCCTTATACAGTTTTAGAACAAAAGCAATAAAGATAACGAGACTTATCGACAAGATAAGTAGGTAATAAGTATTGTTTAAACAACGGTGACTTGATAAAATTAAGTTTAGTTTAGATACAAACAATAGCTACACCTAAGCGAACATTATCGGGGGTAAGATAAGCCTATCGATGAAACCTATTTATGTCACGAATTAGCTTAGTAAGTTTAATAGTATATCAGATAATGAATGACTTGTAACCTAGTAAATCTCAATTTAACTAAATATCGTTGGGGGCTTGAGCATAATAATCAATTCATTTTTATTCATGCAGTAACGTCTGCTAGCGTAGATATGCCAAATTTTCGCGGGCTCGAAACCCGCTCAAGTCATTGGAATTAAAGTTTTTCAATATAAACATTTCACACTAATCAACATAAAAATAGCTGGTAAAAAATAAACAACTACCAACATTTTAACCGTGAGAAGTCTAATATGTACAACAAAGATCCTCAAATAGACAATTTTTTTTCATCCGCTATGATCGATCAGTGTGCCTTGTTGCGCGATGTCCCGCAGCGAGCCAAGTGGCATCAACGCGCATCGCGTCGTTTTCGCGCTCTGGCGCACTGTTACACTAAGAACCGTAGCATCCCTTACTGCCTGTATCGAGTCCTTACCCAGTTGATGCGCGATGTCCCGCAGCAGCTGCCGCTCGGCCAGCTCGGCGCAGTCTGCGCCCGCAGCGAGCCGAGCGGCCTCATCGCGCAGCGCGCGGTTCTCGCGCTCTGGCGCACTGTTACACTAAGGAGCGTAGCATCCCTTACTACCTGTATCGTGTCCTTACCCAGTTGATGCGCGATGTCCCGCAGCAGCTGCCGCTCGGCCAGCTCGGCGCAGTCTGCGCCCGCAGCGAGCCGAGCGGCCTCATCGCGCAGCGCGCGGTTCTCGCGCTCTGGCGCACTGTTACACTAAGAACCGTAGCATCCCTTACTGCCTGTATCGTGTCCTTACCCAGTTGATGCGCGATGTCCCGCAGCAGCTGCCGCTCGGCCAGCTCGGCGCAGTCTGCGCCCGCAGCGAGCCGAGCGGCCTCATCGCGCAGCGCGCGGTTCTCGCGCTCTGGCGCACTGTTACACTAAGAACCGTAGCATCCCTTACTGCCTGTATCGTGTCCTTACCCAGTTGATGCGCGATGTCCCGCAGCAGCTGCCGCTCGGCCAGCTCGGCGCAGTCTGCGCCCGCAGCGAGCCGAGCGGCCTCATCGCGCAGCGCGCGGTTCTCGCGCTCTGGCGCACTGTTACACTAAGAACCGTAGCATCCCTTACTGCCTGTATCGTGTCCTTACCCAGTTGATGCGCGATGTCCCGCAGCAGCTGCCGCTCGGCCAGCTCGGCGCAGTCTGCGCCCGCAGCGAGCCGAGCGGCCTCATCGCGCAGCGCGCGGTTCTCGCGCTCTGGCGCACTGTTACACTAAGAACCGTAGCATCCCTTACTGCCTGTATCGTGTCCTTACCCAGTTGATGCGCGATGTCCCGCAGCAGCTGCCGCTCGGCCAGCTCGGCGCAGTCTGCGCCCGCAGCGAGCCGAGCGGCCTCATCGCGCAGCGCGCGGTTCTCGCGCTCTGGCGCACTGTTACACTAAGGAGCGTAGCATCCCTTACTACCTGTATCGTGTCCTTACCCAGTTGATGCGCGATGTCCCGCAGCAGCTGCCGCTCGGCCAGCTCGGCGCAGTCTGCGCCCGCAGCGAGCCGAGCGGCCTCATCGCGCAGCGCGCGGTTCTCGCGCTCCAGCGCGCCGGTGCGCTTGCGCAGCGCGGCCTCCTGAGCCGCTTCCTGCTCCGACGGGGAGAGGACCTCCTCTGTATCATTGGTCAGAATCTGGAAAGAAACAGTACAATATAACAAACATTGCATTATATGTACATTGAATACTAGTAATGTTATTTATGTAACTGCATTTGAATATGTATTACTCTTAACATACCGGTTGTTTGCAAACTGAGGGGGATCTACAGAGAAATGTATCCTGCATGATGATGATGAGCAAAAAATTCTCTGAAAAAGGCGCAACTACTGGAAATCTAACAGAAATGTTGCTCCACCTAAACGTTAAAAATATTTGAATCTGTAAACCTTCAGATTTAAATGTCTATTATGTAATAGTTTATATCAGTTTTACGCCTGTTGGAGGTGATGCGAATATCTATTGAAATCAACTCCTTCAAAGGTCGTCAGGTCGTTTACAAAGTAAGTTTAAGTATCGTCGCCTAGTACCCATAACACAAGCCTTCTTGAGCTTAATTTGGGACTAGGTTGATTTGTGTGAGGTTGTCTGATATTTATTTATTTATTTATTAAAGTTGGGATAAAGGTACCTACTATGAAAATACAGAATATATTACTTAGTTTAACACATCCAGGCTAACATTACTGTATTTATTCCAAAGGGTCATGTCTAGTGCCAGCTATGTAAACAACTCTTTAAACTGTGCATTCCAACGACCCTTTGTTTGTTTCCTGATGTTTAAGTATGACCTTTTTGAAATATCCTATTAGAGGTTAGTTAAATATCAATGGATTGGTAATGAGTGTTACTAAAATCCTTGCCGTCACATAAAAAATACCTTAGGAGATTCATCAGTAATGTGTTGTATGAATCGGCATTTACCTACAGATTTTGGGATAAAGTTCAGGCAGCGAAAAACGTTAACTTCGCAATTTTTTTTTATCGATCTGTAATCGATCGATCCGTTGTAGTGTGAAGGTGCCAAAAAAGCTACAAACTATTATATATTATAATAATAAAACACGGGGGAACATTTTATATCTAATTTATTACTTATGATATAAAATACTAGTATAGTAGCTAGTATTTGTGAATAATTCCATAAAAAAATAATATACATAATTCTCATGTAATAAAAAAAGTATAACATGACTTACAGCATTATAACATCTACGTCTAATTAATATACAGAGTAGGCCATCGCGATAGCTAGAATGTTATTTAAACGACAGCCAACGACAGGTCATCGCGTTTTTTCGGCTACCATTCACTTGTATCATAGTACGCCGTTCCCATCCCACAATGTCGTTACCCTTTACATAGTACGAGTATATTGTCTCGATTCTAGTGTTTTAATGCAATTGTTTGTATACGTATCTTATTGTGAGAATTAGTAAAGGAATGTTGAAAAGTCTAGCCATTGATCCTTTCAGTTACGTATAAGATAATTACGAAAGAAATAGAAAAATCTATGCTGTTGTTGGCAATCCTCCAATCATGGACAACATGGTTATAAGAAGACCGGTAAATGTGTTGTTTACCCGATGGCATATTTAAATCATGAATAAGAGATAAGGACAGATTTAGCAAATGAATAGGAAAATTTCAATTTGCTGGACATTAACTAAATTATATTAGGGTTATCTACTGATGCATTAAAACAATAGCCTTACGAAACTCTATTGTTACATACCGGAACACAAAAACAAATAGCATACAGTGTCGTGTAAAAAATGTAAGAGTGTTCAGACCGAACTGTAATCGCTTTCCTCGCTACTGTCTTCAACGACTAATTACGTAATTACATACACTACCTACGGAATTGCCTGATCAATAATTACTATGCTCCTCGTCGCACGCAAATCTTTAACGGCATTAAGACTTCGGAAGTATTAAAATAAAATACGAAGCGAGTTTACTGACGTTCCAGTAGAGTATCGTTCAATATGTTTCGAATCGTTAATCATGAGCTGCGTTTGGACGCGATGACGACTCAGCGGTCTGAGACTCACGGCAGTTTTCTTTACTTCGGAAGTAATTTAAAGCCAAAACATGAAAAGCTACTAAATCGCTACACACAATGGTCTATAATCATTCTTATTTGCGTGTGAAAAATACACGAAAATTAAAACATTGAAACTATGCCATCGTCGTGACATCAACCGTTCGTAGAAACTGGCACGTGAAATTTTATGTTTGCGTGTAGCTACTAATGAATAAGAACGAATTAACAAATGGACTGCGCTGGTTACTATATTGTATATAAACAATTCGGAATATTTTTAATGGCTCGCGACGCATAGAATGTGACTAACTCCTCGGCAGTGTAGACAGACGCACCCTAAATTACTAAACAGTAAATGTAGCTAGTCTACGGTTTACGACATATAAGAGGGCGTATCCACCGCTACGTCATTTTATAATTTTCATCTCCTAACATAATAGACATTAGCACATGCTGGCTTGGACAGGCTCTTACTACCTACTTGTATGGAAGTAGGTAATGTACGGAAATTTGTTCGGACTTGGTGACATGCCTACATTGGGCCTATTTATCCAGTAAAAAACGGTTAAAGCACTTGATAAAAGGAGTTCCAAAGTTTGTATAGCAAGCCATCCATCTATGAAACGGCCCTCTAAGATGTAGTAGTCTTGGTTGTCAACCTAAGGCAAAAGGTTCATTAGGTTGTCCCACAGTATGGATAGAAACACATGTAGTAGTATTTTACCTGCAGTAAATCAGTCTTTGCAGTGAGGTCGTGCCTCAGCTGGGTGATGTGGTCTCGGGCGCTCCGCAGCTCGCCCTCGAGGGAGTTGACCCGCGCTTCCAACACGCCGTTGGTCGCCAGTAACTCCTTCCCGATGCGGGCTGTCAACTCCAAGTCCTTCTCTTTCTGTAACAAATAAATGTGATTAAAATAACGATTCGTGTCACGTATGGCAGCCTCGAAACCATGGGGGGTTTTGGGGCTGCGTCCGTTGAAACCCTTTGACGCCTAAAAACAATTACTGCTATTTCAGAAACGCATTACGTGAGGGGATTTGTAATGACTATCATTTCGTATCTAATATCTAAAGGGAACTATAGAAATCTCTTATAAGCTCAGAAGTATTGAAACGATATTGGTTGGTTTTGTTTTACAAGTAAACGCTAGCTTGAAGCGCGTTAAAAACCTACATGAATCAAATAAGATAGAACTTGTCATAGACAGATACATATTTACACTTTAGCAAGTTTATTTTCATGCTCTGCAAATATATGTTCAAGCTGGGTCAACATATACGGAAAATTCACAACCCTAAATACAATATTTAGTGTACACAAAATCTCGATCGGCCGTACCGCTCCGTTTATTTGCGTGCTGAATAAATTAGTTGCACCCTAGGGGGCACCGGTTAATTTACCGGATTATAAGGCACGTTGTAACGATTCAGTTCATAATTTGCAATTTCTAGATAGCAATATTGCGTACATATCTCAATGCCAACCGATGTCAGGTTTTCAATGCAATAAAAATATATTGCGATCTGCAATTTCACCACGATATCTAGATAATTCTAGAATACCTATATGCGTTAATGGGTATATATCGATAATTATAATCATTTAATTGGAATTTGAAAAGAGTAATTGTCATTAATATTGAAGTGCGAAAACGGTGTCGCATAACTACGGGTTCCGCGTACTATTACGGGTATCTGATATAACGTAAATTTAAAATTGAAAAAATCCCCGTAACCTGCAGGTGCAGATGAATATCTCAACAGTTTAATTTCCACCAAACATAACTAAGCACTTTCTCAACACTCCACATTTTCGATTTAAAAAAACGGCACTCTATTCGGATTATCTTTTTGGGCTCTTCGATACCACAGACATACAGATACACGGATAATCACTTCTAACTTAAAACATCCCTCTTCCGACGGGGGTTAAACAATAAAGAGTTTATCTTTAACAATAATGTTAATGTAGTACCTACGCAAATCTCATTCGTTAGGAGAAAACTGTCCAAGCTAATATCAAGCATGCATAAGTAGATATAACAATGATTGCATGGAAAGACGAGGAAAACAATGGGTACTTACTTCTTCTAAGAGCCGTGTTACTGCTTCGATGTCATTGTAGGTTTTTGTCATTTGGCTCACCCTGTTGCTGCATAGAACTGTGGACAAAAATACATAGTAAAGTTATCGAAACTACTAACACATTACACTAAATCGTAAAGATTACAATTGCTTGACTAATCTAGTAAATTCTTGACGTATGCATTCATGAGCTCTAATTTGCCACCTATATTGAAGTAGGTACTATGAAAGATATTTGAATTAGGTATATTACTTATACTGGAAATGACTTAGCATTTCTTTGTTCAATATTTTTTGCGATGTGATATTTAACACGCTCTGTATAATTGTTGATTTTAATGAGTTTGGTCTATTTCAGAACATAGTAGACTAGAATCGCTAAAAAGTTTGATAATAAGCACTCAATAAAATCTCACCTACACTCATAATTCCACTATTATACGAGCGAGCACTGTTTAGCTAAGCAACTGTTATGCACTAACTACAGCTCGTATAGTAGGCAAGTTAATCGTAAACTTTCGCGATCCTTCATCCGTTAAAAAACCAAAACAAACTTTAAACAAACAAAAAATCCTCGAACACAATGTGTCCATAAACGGTGCAAGTGGAACGCACGCAAGCGTAAACACTGAATGACGGACTCCTCCACGACCTAACCGACATCGAGTTTCGATAAGATTATGATAAACACCAAATTATTTACATATCGATATAATTGCTCGATACGGTTAAAGATACTAACCAGGTATGTTATCGATATCGGCACGTCTTCTATTCATTGAAGCGGATTAATGTGAACACTACACTGTTACATTATTCGACTGCATAGTTCGACCAATATTGTTGTTACATCGATAAACAATGTGGAATCCGTGGCGACAAACACTAGCACGGGGCGACAGCGAGTAGGCGACTACGCTCCCGAGGCGACGACGGCCTGCGCTCGGCGCAGGGCGAGCAAAACAAACTGTTTTACTCGATTGTCTACACACATGTGGGAAAATTCAAGTACCAGAGACAGACGAGTACCTAACGCATAATACCTTAGTGCTGATAAAACCCCACCTTCAGGCTTCAGACTTCAACATTATACACAATACTTATTCATCATGTTTGATCCATACCGTCTTTAATTTACCTTTAATTGAAATCTTAATTTTATCAGACTCTTTGACACTACTGTTACGCCTGTAACCTAACCTGATTAAGAATAATGATGAACAAGAATATTTACAACACTATGCCATAAGCATGAAAGCAATAGCATATTATTAACGGAAAAAAGGTAGCAAGTTTGCTTTCTAAGTGTGGGAACAGAAGGCAACAAGACTATTGAATGTGGTGGATGTGGATTTTTCTCACTTGTGCATTGTTACTTAACTCCGAGATTACAACGGATATCGATTGTGATGCTCACGGGTCTCTCACACGACGCAAAACACACTTTTTACCAGCCATTTCCCGTAAAAGACTCGGTGTAACTATATGTTGTCATGTAATTGTCTTCTACGCTATAATACTTGAGAGATGATAATGTTATGACAGTGTTTGTACATTATGTGTACATGTTATCAGTCTGTTCTCGAGCCAAGCCTGAGACAAATCAGATAGTCGGTCAAGGTAATGAAACAATGTAGACCCTTTCATTTCTTTATGAGCGACCAGTTAGTTATGTAGGTGTTCAGTATGATAGCGAGAATAGGTGAGCGTATTAAATGTAAATGAACAAACGAACGATCTGGGTGGTATAAGCTATGATGACCTATCGCGTGGCATACCTCGGTCAAGGAGCAATGTCCTGATGACGCGGAAGTAGAGCCTCCCGAACCTGTCCCTCGCGACGTGGTAGAGGAAGTCCGGATACTCGCCGAGGCACTCACGCAGCTCGTCGTCAGGGAGGAAGCTGAGCTCTTGGAAGAGCTCACGATCGAAGCCGGGCGGCGGCGAGGCGCGCGAGTCGCCCGCGCACCCCGCGCCCGACGCACAGCCCTCCGCCGTGACGCGCGACACCGAACATCAGGCCCTGCCCTCTCACCGCCCCATGCACTCTCTCACAAGTCTTACACTATACACTATAAACTCTCAAACACTGTCTTTCAGGTATTTCAACGATATATTTGTTGTGTCTATACAAGTCAAACGCGAATTCATATTCGCGTTCGACTAACGTTATATACGGCTGGAAATACCGCCTGGAAAACGTCCGCCCAATATGATTATAAAGGCCGTCTGACGTCCGCCGGGGGCGTATAAATAGTTGCACTAAAACTGAAACCAACCACACTCAGGTGGTCATACATTTATAACGTTCCTAACATGTTAATCACGGATAACGTCTATAAGATAATTGGAAACTAAAACTTCAATTCACGAACTTTACATACACTTTGTACACGAGTAGATAGAAGAGTTAATGTAGGTAGTAGTGAGATTTTAAACGCGAAGTATTGATTTCATGTAAAATTGAGGGCAAAGCTAGGCGCGCCAGTACTCGCCCACGGTTTAATGAAAGTGGTCAGATTAAATTACCAGCACTCTGATTTTTTAGCTGTCATAATCAAATTTTACTGTATACGTAACTCTCATTCACTGACTGTAATTTCTAACAAGAATTTAATTGATTTAGACTTATACCTATTTATTTGGTTTTACTTGCGTTTAACCCGCATTGAAGGCCGACCGACATCGAGATTAGTTTATTATGAATACTAGTATAACACTTACAAACAAATTGCTTTGTTTATCCAGTAATGTTTTATTATACAAACGTAAAAACAATACAAGCTATATTTGTTATAGTTTTCCTTTGAAAACCACGCTACTGGCAAAACAATACACACCGCCTGAGACGATAGTGTGCAATATTTTTACTTTAACTAACGTAACGTACTCTACTTGATCCCTAAATATAAAACACGTAATTTTCAATGGTCCCCGACCATCTTCAAAAATATTGAATCATGTCTTGGTCCCCAATCTGCATCAGAAATCAAGAATCATTAATCTTATCCGTGTCCTAGTTCTAGGACATTAGCCCTAGTGTGTTTAATAAAATAATTTTGAAAAAAAGCTTACGATAAGTTGGTTACTGCTGGTTACTAATAGTAGGTAAGTATTTATTGAGATAAAGGAGCCGCTGCGAATGTAAAGGAAAATGGAATAACAATTTTTCACTTTCGTGTTGAAATTGTTACTGTTATTTCCTGGAAATAATGTTTTCCAACTATTTTTGGTTCACGGGTAGCGTGGCATCCACAGGTACTTAGTTAGAGCATACTTTTTACCGGACTACTGAGAAGCAGAAAGTCATAACCCATTTTTTCCTTCCGCGCGGACGAAGTTCGGCAACTTCTAGTAATATAACAATACATACTTATAGCCATATGCAGGCAAATGTATCTCAATGACGGAGTACTATACATTAGTTAAACAAATTGTACATCTTCCTTGGTCGGTAATGGAAAACGAAGTAATTTGTTAGTTTCACGGACAACGAAAATACTAAGCAATTAAGCTAATAGCCTGTTTTGTTCCGAACGGCAGTAAATATTATAAGTAATGCTTCAAAACAAGAAAACACGCTTCTTAGCCTTGTTAAAGATTTCAGGAGTCGTGTTTAACACATTTTAGAGCACGTTTCGCGACCGTGGTATTCAGTATACATCATACAATAATCGCCAAATAAATGTTTAGCTACGCCAGTAACGTTACATAATACAC
Organism: Apotomis capreana; assembly: GCA_947623375.1. NCBI lineage: Eukaryota > Metazoa > Arthropoda > Insecta > Lepidoptera > Tortricidae > Apotomis > Apotomis capreana. The sequence continues at coordinate 11,823,121 of OX392506.1, read as the reverse complement.
CAGAAAAAGACGCGACGTAATAACGAGTACGAGTATGTAGTCTATAAAAATTCAATTGTACATGAAGTACTTTTATGAATTGAATATGAATTGATAATCCGAATATTATGTTTTTACGTTTAGTATCTGCATACAGCCGTACACATTTTAAGCAATTATTAAAATGATGCGGGTGATTTCACAAAGTAGCGTAACATTTAATGAGACTGAATCGTCGAATCACTATTGGAATCACCTATATAATTAATACGACACACTTTGACCAACGCAATCGCTGTGAATTCGGTGATCGTGTCGGGTAATAATAATAACTAAAACTACGAGACGAGATTAAAGTGATATAATCGTTTATTTTATAGTAATGAAATATCTACAATATAACCGAAAAGCCTCTAATTTCGTTATATTAACAGTAATACGACCACGGAAGTCAAAGAAGGTTCAGCGGGTGGTAAAATTATATAAATACATTTCACTCAGACAACAATGTCTGTCGATGGCTACCGTAACGTTTTTGCACAACGCGAACAATTTGCCCATGAAATTGCCAAAGCAGTTGGGCCTATAAGGTCGTCGACGCCCGCACGTGATTCAGCGAGTGACGTCACTCAGCCTTGCGCTACGCTCGCCTAGACCACTCTTGGAGTCTATGGGACCTTTCACAGGTACCGTCAACTTAAGAGACAGCTGGACATTCTTGTATTACGGTAAGTAAACGTCAAGCACTTTTTAACTGTACAGTCAATCGTAAATGAAGACCTGTACCTACTGTTTGTCACCTATCTAACCTTTAGCGTATAAAGTGACTATATTCCATAGCTGTGTCTGAAATGAACGCTGGTACCAATTTCAAGACGATATGTGTATAAACTCCTTCAATGGCTTCCCGTTTTTACTGCTTGTGAACATACGGTCTATCTCCGGTGTGATGGACAAAATGTACCTACCTGGGCAAAAAGTAGATTATAATAAACTATGGGTGCGGAGTTTAACCTTTGTACTTTGATACTATCTGTGTTCCAACATTTTCATGGACCGACCGTCTTTGGTAAGAATTTGCACTCCATCCTAATCGTGATAGGTCAAACACTAAACCAGATAAAATAAGTTAACAAATACCATTCCGTGCCATTTAAAAGTTAGCCCATTTATTCGCGAAAACGTTCTGCATTCCATTGTTTAGATTCAGATAGCATGGTAGTAGGAAATTCTATTTAGGCTGTCATTGCAACAGAAAGATACAATTTTCCTCCGCTCGTAGAAAAAACTCAACCTTCAGCGACCGCGTCATCACTTTTTTTTTCGCTGACAAAGTACAGTGCCGTACTAACTAGTTATTCAAACGTCTTCTTTCCTTGAATAATTTACTTATTCAATGACAACGCTAAACCACAATAAAAGTGTAAACGGAATCAATGATCACGATCGGTTTAGTTAAGTTTGGTTAAGTGAATACCATTTACATTTAATTATTACCCGCAACTGATTTATAAGTAAAATGTAAAACGCTATTTGCGTCACTATAATTGCTTACAAGATATTTTGGAAAATATATAGCTACTACAATAAATTCATCCTAATAGAAATTCGTTTGAAACCCATTAGATCATTTTTGCAACAAATCAGTCAAATTCTACTGCTTCCAATTCCGAGTAAAGGAAAAGAATGTAAATTCCATGAATGCAGCATCTATTGTTTCTAAGAACAAACATCTCATCACAACTCTCATTCACGTATGCGTTATACTTAAACTAGCGATCCGCCCCGGCTTCGCACTGGTGCAATGCTGATAAATTATGCATGTATTGTACATATAAACCTTCCTCTTGAATCACTCTATCTATTAAAAAAAAACGCATCAAAATCCGTTGCGTAGTTTTAAAGATCTAATAGCATGCATAGGGACAGACAGACAGACAGACAGCAGAAAGCGAATTTATTTCGTACTATGTAGTGATGACAAGCCGTAACGATCGATATTGCCATCCTAATACATAAATACAGATCTACCCTGATATTGTTAAAGAAACAAAACAGTTTCGGTTAAATATTAGTGAAAATTTTCCTCGTTCCTCTCTTCCATCTTATTGCTTCGCATCCCAAGGTTAGACATGATGGCGACTGACCCTGACCCATATCTCCGGCATTTTACTCAGCGAATAATACGGATAGGGCTGTAGTGTATGGATGTGCTTTGCGATTAGAAAATAAATTGGTTCGAGCAATCGCTTGGAATAACCTATCGATTAGCGTTTAAATTAAGCCGGAGTTCTTAGCACTTATACCAGTTTGGCTTAAGTAAATTGTTTATCGAGATCTGGGGTGCAAACCAACTGGTCTAGAATTATAGCTTTCAAAGTAGCTTATTCAAAATATGATTACAATATTTAATCAATAATGAAATGATGAACTTTATTAAGTAGGCCACAAGGACACATTTACAAGTCTGAGTCTACCGGCATTTCATAATGGGTTCGACGTGTTAAAAATAGATCTAAATATAAACTGAACAGTCAGTAATTTTTTTCGTATTTTTTTACAAAATTAGCATACAATACGGCATGAACCGATACTATAACTTCTTATTTACATGAAGGAAATAAGAATGCGGTCAAGCAAGGAATGAAAGTATCTGGTATTCGGTAATTCTGGTATAAGGGAGTACGGATAAAGATTATTTAAATATAGGGTAGACGTGAATTGCAATATTTATCCATAGATTCCTATATGCAAATATCTATCATTAAGTTACCTGCTATCGTTTGATAAACTGTAACTTTATGTTAAGACTTAATATGCCTCGTTCACCAGTCACTAGGGGAGACCGGGTATGGAAGTCACATTTTATTTCTTTTGCATTTTTAGTACTATTGTTTTTAGTTGGGGATGATAAAAGATAATTTAATGGATAGTGTATTTATTTGAGTTTAAAAATATATCAATACTTTTTCACTAACATTATGTACGGAGGAAATATTTTTATTTTTATGAAAAAAGAGAAATGTGACTTTTAACCCCGTGTCAGGGATGGTTGTCACAGGTGCTGGGGTACGTAATCACACAGTAAAATAAGAGGGATATACAATAATACACACATTTATATCAAACGAACTTTTTTCGTGTTGAAGATAAAAATGTTTTATGTAAGTTACTGTAACGGAAAATAACGAAATATTCGTTATTAATAAAAAAATCTCAAAAACATTTTTTTTTTTTCACCTAGTAACTTATATAAACTTAAATGATGTATGTAAGTCACTGTGACCAGGAAAGTAACGAAATACGTATTCATAATTAATAAAAACACCCAAAAACTAAATTCGCTTTCAGCTAATAAGGTAGTCACACGTGACTACCAGCCCCCGTCGACCTGAGACAACCTGCCCCAAAACACGTTTTAGAAAATAATCTTACAATATAAATTCAAATGAATGTTTCCACTATAAACCTTATAACAATATGATTATACACAAGTTCAACTTGAACAATACACGAAGAAGCATATTAATATGCAAAATAAAAGTGTACCTACGAGATTTAACACAGATGCACAAAAAAATACTTTTACTGGCGGAAAAAAGTAAACGAATGTGGCTGCGTCACAACATACTGGAGCCGACTGAGGTAAAGTACGGAGGGGGGTTTAGCTCTCGCGATCCTTGGACACCGGTCGGTAAACTGATTCGTGCCTTTAGTTGTCAGTTATGGCCGCTGTGACAACCAACCCGTGTGACTTCCATACCCGGTCTCCCCTACAATTCTTTATTAATTTACATAAACCATTTCTCGTGAGTCATCCAAACATGTTCAGATTATGAATACTACTAAACGAATGCGTCATTTCATCAATAAGTAGCATAATCGTTGACAGCTTGACGTCGCAAGAGGTTATCAGTTACCATCCAAGTTCACGTAAAAACACTCAATTTCAGTTATGGATATTAACACACAAATCCACCGGGTAAATCACATCTGTAAAGAGTTAACTTAAAATCCGATTTCTTTTAGTAACGGTCTCGGCATTTGAGGCCAGTAACTTTCACGTTCAAGTGCAGGCGTCTGCAGTACAGCACGCGATTACCACGACACACGCGCGAAATAATCTGCATTTCGACCACGCGCCGCCGACGACCACTTCCGACCGAGCCATAACAATAACTGGCCACCCAGCTAACGGCACGAATCGAATCACCGCGATAATGTAACTTGACATACCGAAGTTGGCATAACACTGGCAGTGCGCATGTCATACGTAACATTTTTTTAACCTGACCTGACTGAAATTGGTAGATCGCTAACTCTACCAACTAGGTTTTCTTGACCGCGTGTGAGCGCAATCCCGCAAGTTGGAAATTCATTCGCGTACTTCTTCGACGTCTCTAAGGCTGCCTGTCCACTGGAGCCGAGTGGAGCGTGTAAAATGCACCAATCAGATTCCTCAGATTGAAATGCACTTATTTTGGGCTTCACAAAGACGCAATCTGATCATTTGCTCTACTCCGCTTCAGTGTACCTGGACAGGGAGCCTAAACGCTATGAGTGCAACTTGCAGGACTAGCACACCTAGCTTAAACCACACGTATCGTGCGACGTAACATCCGTCTTTATCCCACAGTATTGAAAGGTAGAGAGACAGACAATGATTTTCGCACGACAAAGAGTCAACTGCCACAGAATTCATAGAGGAGCTGTCATCGGGGGGCACGGCAGTGCCCCCGCCAAGTCGAGCGCGAAGCAAACACTGCCGTACCATCCTTTACTGGAACCATTTCGCCGCATTTTCAGGCCCCTTTTGAGCACCTCTGGATAAGACCAGAACGCAGAAGTTTTTGTCATCCAGTAAGCTATAATCACATACTTAAAATCCAAAATTTCAAGTCTGTAGGTCATTTAGTTCCGAAGTTACGCGAAAGCAAAGTTTCGCATTTACGACACTCACTCACTCATGATCATCAGTAAAGAACTAGTACTTCCCATAAATTCAGAGAGCTGAAATTTGGTACAGAGTTAGGGTTTAATGGCCACATAAAGCGAAAACTATAAAAATTGGCCAAGTGCGAATCCGACTCGCGCATGAAGGGTTCCGTACTATAAAACAAGTTTGTTGTATGGGAGCCCTTAAATATTTATTTTATTTTATTTTTAGTATTTGTTGTTATAGCGGCAATAGAAATAGATCATCTGTGAAAATTTCAAATGTCTAGCTATCACCGTTCGTGATATACAGCCTGGTGACAGACGGACGGTCGGACGGACGGACGGACGGACAGCGAAGTCTCAGTAATAGGGTCTCGTTTTTACCCGTTGGGTACGGAACCCTAAAAACTAGGATAATCGAAGATCTGGAGTACTCTGATTAGAAAACACAAGAGCCCAACCAAACTATTAGAGATCGACATACCGCCTTTACAAAAAATATTCAACTTGTTGTTGTGTTCGGTTGGCCGCCGTCGCGACTGATCATCTCTCCTGATGATGGATCGCGTACCGATTCGAAACATGTCGAGCGTTATTCGACTTCTACGACGTGAGTAAACCCGTTTAAGTATTTTAATATTCAACTTAGTGGGCCGCTTCATTTGATGTCAAAAATCCAAGGTCTGAAGTATTTTGACGACGCGTTTGGCTCGGTTTGTAGACACCTCCCTACTGAGCCGGCGGTCCCGGGTTCGAGTCCCGGCCAGCGCAAATATTTGTGTGATGAACTCGAATATTTGTGCTTGGGTCATGGTTGTTCTATGTATTTAAGTATATCTTTATCTATATAAGTATGTCTATCGTCGTCTAGTACCCATAACACAAGCCTTCTAGAGCTTAATTTGGGACTGGATCGATTTGTGTGAGGTTGTCTGATATTTATTTATTTATTATTTATTTGGTGAAGAACCCTCAGCTGGTCTCAGCTGTATTAGAGATATGGTAATGCCCCCTTCTACTATTGGTACATTAAAAAATCGACTGTCATTGAAAAAATCCAGCGTAGTAGATGTGTACCCACATCTTCTAATTTAATCTAGCCTACCTATAGCGTCCCACAGCTGGGCGGGTTACGTATTACAATCCCGAAAGTTCATAATACCTAGTAGTTGAAATACCGATGGTCAAAATACCGAAAGTTCAAAAAGCCGATATTCGATAAACCGAAGCTCAAATTACCTATTTTCAGAAAATCGAAAGTTTAAAATCTCGAAATTTCATAATCCCGAAATTTTTAAAATCTCGAAATTTTATAATCCCGATAGTCAATGAGCACTTTAAAAGTGTCAGGACACTAAACTAATCTGACTTTTCCGTAGAACCGATCTGCTCCGGCGGCGCTGCGGGATATTTAGCCCCTCCGCCCTAGCGTAAGAAAATGCGGCACCTACGCTCGCCTTCTTACGGCGGCCGGGGGCTGCCCTCCCTCCGCGCCTCCGGCCTTTTATATACACTCTAGGGGTAGGGCAGACAAGACCACGTGGAATCGGGGTTGACAGCTTCGGTTCTGTGGCAAGTCGATTAAGAAAAGGAAAGAGTCCGGGAAAGTGGGAAATTATGACACTAAATATTCGATATTATGATAAAATATTCTGTCATGGACCGCCAACCGAACCGAACTTGTCTGGAACCGAAGCTGTCAACGCTCGCCTCCGCAGCTTCGGCTTTTTGGTCACCTTCGGCGACCAGCCTCAGCTGCTGCGACTCGCTTGATGCCCGCACTTTCTAACGCTTGGGCCACAGTATAATAAAGAGTACTAACGTACTAGGGCGGAGGAGCTGCACATCCCGCAGCGCCGGAGCAGATCGGTTCCACAGAAGAGTTCACTTATAAATAGTAAGTATAGTAGTAGGCAAGTAGGTTACGTAATTTAGGTTAATATTCTTTGTATAAAATAAACATTAGAATCTGTAGGACTACAGAAATATAATTCTCGACAGTTTAAATAATATTCCGGATTACAACCTTAAGGCAGGATCATAGTCTTCGGGATTATAATCTTCGGGATTACAGTCTTCGGGATTTCATTCTTCGGGATTACAGTCTTCGGGATTATAATATTCGGTATTTCATCCTTTCGATCAAACGTTCTTTCGGGATTTTAAACTTTCGGTCAAATAAACATTCGAAATTTTAATTTTCGGCCTTCCGTCCATAGGTCTTATGAAATTCGGTATTTTGAACTTCGGTATTGTAATACGTACCCGCTGGGCGAATGCCTCCCCTTCTGCTTTTAATACGCATATAAATAAAATTAAAGGAAAACTCTGGATAAGACTAGACTGGCTTTTATACTTATACTTACCTTACAAGTTTACAAGAAGAAATAGTCGAACGATTAACTTTATTCTACTCGAACATTACACAAATTAAATAAACAAATTACACCAAAATATTAATTTCGCTCAAAATTTGGTCAAAATATAATGCATTGGACTAAGAGTGGCGGTGATACCCGCACACGTCGCTAGATGGCGCTAACTGTATTTTGAAACGCGCCTACGTTTGTTTTTCCGATAATCTTATATGGCGAAGTGGCAACCGGCCGCGTTACAGTCGTTTACGACATTCTTCTATTGCGCTCGGAAACGTTTGCTAGGGATTAGGAGGGATTATTTGCATTTCGTTGATTTCGCTTATTATTTCGTGAGGTTTGCTAAAGTGAATTAGCAGGTTGTTATAAAACAATATGCCCACGCTTCTACAAAAAGAAGTGAAATCCCACCAAAAACATTCTGTAAAAAATTAGCCAAGTCTCGATGGAGCTGCTTGTTTATCTCTAAAAAGTAATGAAATCTAGACAAAGTCGTACCAAGTCTAAGGTTCCTTACTGCGATTTCTTTATTATTATAGTTAATGTTGTGTGACTTGGCCGTTGAAGAGTACACAAGGGTACAACACCAGGTGCTCCATGACACCATTGCACCAATCTGTCGCCAGAACCGCTACCCATTGACGATGGAAAATTGCCACTTGGAAAACGTTGATTCAATAACCAGTCAATTGTAGGCTTGATAAAGCTGCGTATTTCAATAATACTTATGTATTATTGAAATACGCAGCCAAAGCCTGAAACAAACAGTATAAAAAGTATTCATCTACCTCTAATCATTGATAGAAGTCCGTCTGTACATCTATTTTATGCTAGATCGGTGGTCGATTTGACGCTCCAAAAAGAAGAGAGCAGAAGTCAGCATTGTCAATGCTGAATGCATGTGCTGCACAATCAACAACAGCCTAAAATGAGACACTAGCGTCAAATTACCAATACCAGTATGGGCTATTATCTCGCTTAACAAACATAGGTAGTTACAACAGATATAACATTACGTGTAAACAAAATTGACTTGTAGCGGTTCTGGGGACAGATTGGTGCAATGGTGTCATGGAGCACCTGGTGTTGTACCCTTGCGTACTCTTCAACGGCCAAGTCACACAACATTAACTATAATAATAAAGAAATCGCAGTAAGGAACCTTAGACTTGGTACGACTTTGTCTAGATTTCATTACTTTTTAGAGATAAACAAGCAGCTCCATCGAGACTTGGCTAATTTTTTACAGAATGTTTTTGGTGGGATTTTGATTACTTCTAGACCTAGTGCCTAATTTCTGAGAACAGTATTTATTTCTTATTAGTTATTATGGAGTTAGCGTTAGCCCCAAAGCGTCACTGAGGGTAAAACAACAAAGTTTGAGTTAAGAATTGCTTCGGTCATATAACTTGTCTGACATAACACTAGCGCTGCGCATGTCATATGCGAGACAGGTCGCTAGGGGTTGCCAGTCTACCTGAACCTGCAACGCGGTATATAAATTATTCATGCGCTGAATTTAGTTCTTGCTTCAGCAATTAGCATTTGAAAGTGCTTCGTAGAACTCACTTTAATTAGGGCGGGTTTTGAATGCTCGTGGAATTGAGTTTGTAATATGACGTAGCATGACGTTATATTAATTAGATTTAAAAAAATGCGAGGTGATCACGGCGAAACAGGACTGACTTTACAAATTTATGAAACGTGTAATGTCTCACTTTTTTTTAATGTGGGTACACCACAATTTTTATTTAAACCATTAATACAATCTTTGTATGAATGGTGCACTGAGAAAAATGTCGTTTCGGCTTCATTTTAAAATATCGTTATATTGATCAGGAATATGATTAATTATACTAAAATAAAGTGATCCTCGGTAAATATCACGCTAGAATTGTACCATATAACGAAATAACTGTATTTATAGATGAAGTAATGTAATAATGTGATGACCTTTCATCATAAGATTTAGTCACCGAATATAATATTACCATCTCGATAAAATATCATGCTGTCCTGTTAAAATTAAACTATATTACAGAAATACGATGATACTCCAAAGAAAGATTATAATTATATTACACGAGGAAACTGTCACCATATTGTTTTAAGAAATTACTAGTGAAATTGCAGGACGTACATTGAAATACGGTGAAAGCACCGTACTGAAACAAGGTATGACTTGTCATATTATTTACGTTGTTAGCATCATATTTTTTAACACTGGTAATTCTGGAATATCAAGACATCCTAAATAATAAAAAAAGCTATCACACAAAAATACGCGGAAAGTACAAAATTACGATGACCGTTCCGAAATTATATTACCCGCGTGCGTAAGTCACAGGCCCGTCACAGTAAAGTCATGGTATAACAAAAAAATATTGCATGAGTAAAGTCAGTAGCCATTTTTTGTTCAACGAAAGTGCACGCGCTACGCGAACAGTGTTGTGAATAATATGTGAAATGAATAATTAACTTCTTGAGGGGCGACCACGCACCGGACGATGCAGCGTGGGTACGCCCCCACAAGGTGGACTGATGACCTGGTGAAGGTAGCTGGAGTCCGCTGAATGGGGGCGGCGCGGGACCGGTCATAGTGGCGTTCTCTGGGGGAGGCCTATGTCCAGCAGTGGACGTCTTTGTGCTGATGATGATGATGGATCAATCACAGCAGATTTATGGCAGATGGAATTTGGCCAGTTACATTGAGAAAATTTCTGGTAAGTTGAAGTGTATACAACCTAGTACTAGTCGTATTGTTTGTTAATTGCGCCTTGTTTTTTTGTGCTTTGTGATTTTGTTTTATGTTATATGATATGGATGGACCTTATTATTGAGCAGGTCAATCAGCTATATCAGGGGGCGCGTCACGGCGACTCTTTTAAAATTACAACTAGGAAAAACTAACACCTAGATGTTATATGTAACTAATAAATACATTTTTGTTTTAGGTGCGACTCATATTGGAAACATCGGCCGAAGGCCTCAAAGCAGGCGCCATAACCGCGGCACTACGCGGGTGTCTAAGCAAATTACTATTGGAAAAGCTAGTGTGACGATAGATATGTAATTCGGTATTGCCTCTTCTTTACTATGTATGTTCTAGTTCTAGTTAAAATAACACTAATTCAGGAGAATGATAATGTGATATCCACAACGGCGTTGACATTCATGGTTTATAATTATATGCTGTAAGTATGTTACTTTAAAAACAATATACAGTGGGCTGAATTTTGAGAATCGAGAGCGTTCAAATGTTTCGCTTATTCCATTGTACAGGTACGAGTATGCATGCTTTTTCGAGCGCTTGCTTCTCAAAAAATCGACTCGAGATGATTTATCTTGTGCCCATGGTAGATTGTTTGCATATAATGTTAAACTTTAATGTTGTACAAAGATGTTTATAGAATTTATTGACATAGACATAAACAACGTTATGTGTACGGAATTGAAATAAAAAAATCAACGAATGTAAACCATCTGTATTGAACTAATAATAAATGAATTTTATCATAGATATATTTAAATTTTAAAGATATACGAGTTTGTTGTTTACTTATGCCCTTTTTGTGTGAAATTGTAACTAATTTAAAATCAATAAACCCTTTTTGCTAAAAACATTTTTCTTTCTTTCTATCATTGTCTTCTCAATAACGCTCTGGTATATTGTGATCTTTTTTGGTTAAGCATCAAGTACTTCTGATATATTTCTTGTTATGTGTGCCCACTATTTGTCTATTTATTTATTTTAAGAGGACGCAGTGCGTGTAAAGGTTTCCTTGTCTCTGTAATTGTGTTTTCTATTAAACTAAACTACTTGATTAAAATCGAATATCGAATACAAATGAAGCTTTGTATCCATTACTATTTACTATTCACTTTTTTAACTCAACGGAAAAAGTCACCAGTTGTCCCCGTTAAGTTAAAATGGGGAAAAGTAATTGATACAATTTCCATTACATAGAATAGTAATAGAGTTGTATTTGATATTTGACTTTAATAAAATAATTTAGTTTAGTAGAAAACACTATTACAGTGACAAGAATGCCACTAGACGCATAGTGTCCTCTTAAAATAATAGGAAAGGATAGATAAATAGTGAGTTAGAGTAGTTTAGACATAACGAGACAGAACACAACAATATAAGGAAAGCGTAGATAAAAAGTAGGAAGAGCTAATAGGAAAACAACAAAAATATCAGGAAAGCCTAGATAAGTAGTAGGAGTAAATAATATGATATTACTGAAATTAGATGAAAGAGCGTATATAGAAGTAAGAAATCATACAATAATACGATGACGGCATTTAAAGACAATAGGAAGAAATAAAAGGAAATATCGGAAGTAAGAGGAAATCACTTAAAATTATGAGGAAAGCATACTAATGTATGATGACGGTAATATTGTCATATGGGGTCTTCCCACAACTTATGATGACTTTCACCATAAACGCTTGTTACAAACCACGAAATATGTGTCTGCTTCCTCCTAAAGCGTGGTGACAGTTCATCATATAATATAGTGAGCAACAGCGGCAGTAGTATCATCGTACCTTTTGGTGATATCAGTATGCTCCCTACTTTACGTGAAATCATCATAATTTTAACTGAATTCACCTATGTTTTTGATGAACAGTTTTCTCAGTGTGTAGGACTGACTTTAACCAATTTTAATACCGGGATAGCTGGACATTGAAATATGGTTATAGAATACTTTTTCCCCGACTACAGTAAAGAAAAAAGTTTAACGCCGACGATAAGTTGCGGGCACTTTCTAGTAACCAACAAATCATAAGCATGCCTACACGAGAAATAGTAGCAATAACCTGTCCCGTGTTAAATAACAGGAAGTTGCTCATTATTGGCTTGTCATAGTGAATAGTTAGCTAAAAGGTCCACTTCATAATCATAAAAAATTACCTACTGTCCATGAGAATATGGTCGTTAACCTTGCCCCTTGATCCCATCTTTATAATGTCATTTACAGTTACATGCAAGGAGTGACTGAAAAGCAGTGAGAAACACGAGGAAATATTATTTATATAATAGCTTATAAAATGGAAGAAGTTCTCAATGTGTCAAAGTTTTTTTTTTAATACAAACAACCAGTAAGGTCAGCTTCCGCGACCAAGCGTGTCTGCACTCGATTTTCGATTGCTCGAAGATTCCAAAATCAAGGGAAGAAGCAATGGACTGTAAGTAACCCTATCTTTTGGTCATTCAGATAGATCATTACAATAATAACGTGACGCTAGGAATTGGTATTCTTAGCTTGATTTGCTGAAATCTTTAACTAGTTCCAATGAACGCAGAATATCTTCTACAGCTATTTCTAGGTACCAAATATAGCTAAGAAACATCTCGACAGACAAGGCATTCCATTAAGAAAAACCGCAATCAAATCGATTCAGGCTTTTGGAAGCTACGATGCCCACAGACACATATAATTATATAGATACACATGTTAAACTTATAACACCCCACTTTCTACGTAGAGGGTTTAGAGACGGTTCCTACCTGAAAACAGCAATCTTCAAGCTTGCTGTTCGTAAAGCAGTTTTTATGATTAAGTATTTGTTTTTATTAGGCTGTACTAGTAGAATCGTAGGTTCATGAGGATTATATTGTGATACAAAATTTTATTTAGCTAAATCTAGTTTTAATGCGGCGATTACACTTTTCTAAATTAGTCACTGACGAGAGAGATGCAGCAATATGTGAGACACGTATAGAGATAACACCATATACTTCTTATCCACTTATCTTCTTTTGTTCGTGTGACGTATTCGATGACATACAACACTCTCGACCAAAATAAAACCGTCGGATGCGGAAGCTTTCAACCTTCTTTCGCGGCATCCATCACTAGACATCGCTGTGAAAATGGCATGGTGTTGGAAATAGATATACTGCATAACATTCATAATCTTTCTTCATCACATACTTAAGAGCTTAGCTTTCGTCGTTGGACTCTTTCGGCTTCTGTTATCTACTTTCTGATATATCCTACTCCTCTATCTGACGATGCGTAGTGAAATAGAAAATATTTTAATGTAGCTGCTTTTCTAAGTTTCACACTAAGTATTGCAATCATTTGATACTTTACGTAGTGAGTGTATGAGTTCCTATCAAGTCCTTTGCTACCAATTAATGCACATATTCTTTAAAACAAGGCAAGCCGGTGCGAAACGAGTTCTATGGACGCCTGACCACTGAACCATACCCACTTTAATTTCCCCTCCTAATATTTCAATCTAATTATCGAGACAAACATCGGGGCTTCCCAAAACGATAATAGCATTTTAAAATTGTTCGGTGTGCGTACCTACTATTGTATTGCCAGTAGGTACTATTTTAGTAACACCGACCTTCAACTTTATAATTGAACTGCAATCAAGTAATGAACTGTTATTATTCAGGAGGAATTTGGCGAACTGACAAACATGATAATACTAATTGCGCGCATAAAAATAATCTCATCTAAAAATACGCGGGTAATGTAGGCCAAGTATAAGCAACCGTGGTAAACTAGAAAGTAGATGCTTTATCGAACATCACAGGGAAGTTATTTATAGAAGGTCAATTGGAAAGAGCACTACATATCTGTTTTTAGAATACATGTATTTATAGAATTCAATATTGATTTTTATATGCAGTCATCCCATTAGTGGATCTATATCCTAGTAGTTAGACGGGCATAAAACGCATGTCCCTACCTAGGTACCACAAAACCGCGCGTCCACGCGACAGCTCGTTTAAAAAACAAGCATGGGCAAAGATTTTAAGCAATGCTATTATTTGATATCAAATACATATGAAACGGTTACCACTGCGCCAACTGTTGTTTTCAGCGCTATGGATAGGATATTTGACCTTATTCAATGGTATTTTATATAACCTTTTACAAGAAATCAGTAAGAACATTGACACAGGTCATGTGACACATCTTAACCAAAATATGTACCAAAAAAGAAAAGTTGTTTGGTGTTCTAAGATAGCATTTGTTTTAATACCATTGCTTTGGTTTTTATTTAGTTTCTTATCTATGTTCCTCTGTAGCCAACAATAAAGAGTTATTGTTTGATATTCACTCCTACAGTAAATCTGAACGAGGAATCCATTTGTCTATTTTTCAGTTAAATACCGCTTTTGTCTGAAGTTCTCTGAAGCTTACTGTGGGTAGATCGAATTGTGGGAGCTTTTCCGTTAACAAAGAAATCTGATATGCACATGCACCGACGCGGTATTAAAGTAGGTACTCTTACTTTATGAAATCTTATGCGTAAACTGCACAAGATTATTTTAAACAGTTTATTTTTTGTTTTACTTATATAACAATAAATAATTTATGCTCATGCAAAGTTCCAATAACTAATAAGTTCATATTATAATAATTAGATATTACTAGTGTTGTTTAATATAATAATTATAATGTATCTACATAAACTATCGAGCTAAACTACCTCACATGAACACACCGAACTACATTGTAATTGTAACATAATTATGAAGCTTACGTTATTATGCTATAATATTAAGGTTATACTAAGTAATTAAGTAGGCCTCAGCCAATGCTCACTCATAGTAAAAAATGCTTGTTTTAAGTGATATGCATTGATAAACGTACAAAGCGCACAAACCAGTTGTATTTCGTAATTATATAATTACATATATATGTGATAACTCGTTTCAGTTCATAATTACATAGATTATAATCAGGCAATAGTGTTAAGTAAGTAAATGCCCTCACGGTCAAGATAACAGACGGCAGCTGTTGCGCGGTGCGACGCGTCTCCAGGCTCAATCGATGCGGCAACTCTACATTATACCCCGTATAAAATAAATAAGAACTCAATATCACAGGTTCATTTTCACGCTAAGCCCCAACGAAATTAGTGGCATTATCGCAGAATATGTGAGCATCATGCCTTTTATTTCGCGACATAGGCGGGTGCAGCGGTGCAGCTAACCGGTGTTCCGTATTTAGTTCGCGGGCGCGGTGCAGCGGTATCGATCGGTACGGTACGCGTGGCGCGCGGTCCGGCGCGCCCGGCACAGTGGGAGCCGCGCGCCGCCCGCGTCGCGCACGCGTACCAAGAGCCGGTATCACACCGAAACGACGGCCCTACTAAGCCACAGGGTTACGTAAGCTATACTACAACATAATGCGGTCGTAGTAACGTCTTGAACAGGAAAGACCTTATGGAAGATTTGATTAGAAAAATCGCAGTTTATCCACTATTACTAGGCAACCTCAACTTGGTATAACGAGACGTTATAAACCCACATCGATTTAATCTCGCTGAATAACTTAACAACCTTTCTAGCTACCTATTTTCTCTTCGTTACTTTCTTGTTCCAGTACAATACTGCTGTATTTTAAAATATTGTATTCTTTCAAATATCACTCTTAATTGTCAAAATTCAAACAGCGAGTGTTTCTATTTTAATTCTACTAAATACATGCAAAAATACTTCATATACTTTATTAAGTTTGCTGATTTCATCAATATAATAAAAATTTAAGGTCTCTTAAAACAGGTGTACGAAAAAGACAGCAAACGATAAGCATCTCAATTTCCGTATGATGACAACGTTTTTGGCATGTACATATTTTATGGCTGCGTTAGCCTCAGTTAATTCATGGACTTGTCCATGTTTGCGCCAGTTTTACCTTAAGTGGAATTGAATACTTTCATTAATGCCAAGGCCGTAATTCATTTTATTCTTTATGCAAACACAAGTGCATAGAATAGTTAAGAACAGTCAAATATTTGTAAGTAATAATGTATGGCGAAAGGTCGTCTGCAGGTTTCGAAATTGTAATTCATTATCTCGATCACATTCATGCACTTAACCTTATTAGTCATAATTTCAATGCAAATTAATTCATCGATTGGCAAGTAAAAGTAAATAAATACGATATTTCTTTGAAATCCAGCAATATTACTTCATGTCACTGGCACATGGTACATGAGTGATTGGTATTGGTGATTTTCCTTGCTTCGCTCTAGTGGAATCATACCCTAAGATCGTAGGCTAATCCAACTTAAGAATATTCTAACATCAGTATCGCAGCCAGCGACAGGGCCCGCTTTCACAAAGCTGCGCTTATAAGGGCAATTGCACAACGAGTATTTGGATTTCACAACAATTGAAACCGCCCCGCGAAACCTTGTAAGGATCAAGTTTCACAACCGCAGTCGGAGTTTCGTGTCACCCCTAAACGAAACGGGAAACACGAAATAATGGGTATTATTGAACCATTTTTTGCAAGTTTACAGCAGTGAAATGAAATAATTACAGTTTCAGAGTTTGCCAACTGCCATTTTTGTTGTGAAATCTAATAGCGATAGCCATCATGTGGTTGCTTGAAATCCCAAACGTGAAGTGAAAATCAAACCTATACGTTAATAAAATTCTGCAATTGTACTGAAAATCTTTTTTCTACAGAGCGAGGTTATTATTTCAAGAAAATCTTACGTACAGCGTCATATGTTGGTAAAAATCTATTTATCCACTCATCAGATTTTAACCAATTTAGTACAGGGATAGCTGGACACACAAAGATGAGAGAATAAGAGATTTTTTACCTAAGTACGGAAAAGAATCCGCGGATGAAGTTGCCCTTCTAATTATAAAATGGAACTCCTGTACAACTGCAAGTTAACATTAACAGTTAAAAAACTTTTACTTTCCATAGCTAGTGTTCGCTAATTGAATCGAATACGACTATTATATACATATCATTCTTCTACAAACATAACCTATCAGTATCCGCACCAAACGTTAAGATTGATGGATACTTACAGCGTGTGAAACTTAATCAAGCTCAATAAATGAACTCACTTTCACATTTTAAGGGTTAGTTACGAATGTTACGATGCATACAAAATCTCAAATAAATAACGAGCGGAACCAATAAGAAATGCTAAGAACTGCGACAAAAAGTCAATTCTGCATATGTAACTAAGTCAAATCAGACGACGATATTGAGGATGAGAAAATCAGATATGAAACTTATACCTACTCTTATAATAAATGACTGATGAGTTGATGACAATCACATGATATAGTGCACTCACACAAAGCGCGATTCGTATTCTCTTGTGTCAAACGCACTTCAGCATCCGTAGACCAGTAAACAAAGGACGTGACTCAGGAATAGTCTTGTGCTGATACGTCAGTTACGATACTCGTGATGTCTGAGTTTGATTCCTGTCTGTCTACCTAGATGGTTAATTATGACTAGAATGATTTATTTACTCACGGAAATAATTAAGTGTCTCCCTGATCTGATCGGGAGTGAGGGCGAGGTCGTTGTCGCTCACAGGCAGCGCAGGCGACGGGATGAACCAGTCTTGATTCTCGTAGCCTGCAAAACAACATTCTATCATAAATATTTTAACATAACATATACTAGAACATATAACATATAACTCCTAGTGAACTCCTAGTACTAGGTATAGCCAGCGGGCCTATGATGGTTGCGTTTATCGCATTAAAGATTAATGGTAAAGCATCTGTCACCGACAGTTCCTCCACTTCCTGACAAATGCCATCTTCATAGGCTTGCTGATCTCACACTACTAATATTTACAACTGTAACAAAACATCGATATTTTCACTTAACTGTGTGTTATTCACGAGATACCACTGCGTTCTTACTATTTGAGTTAGCGCAAATTAAAAATATATTCATCTCTCTTTAATGACTCCCTATTGAGGCAAAAAACGGGCCCTATTAAGAAGAATACGTCTTATAATCGTAATAAGCGGTCGGAGTCTGCTCCCAAGTAATTCGATAACAACAATTTGTACGCGGCCCTGAAGCGGGGTGACGTCACGGGAGAGCTGAATCATGCTTCAAAGTACAATATATCTCATTCAGTCCAATGTTGTAAAATTTTCATCACTTCGCAGAAGCAAGATTACCAAGTTACTTTTTGTGGGTTGACAAAAAATTTATCAATCAACATCAACGGATTGGAACGCTAATGGTAACATTTACTCTGTTATTTATTAACGGTAGATTATGCCTGTGTAAAGGTTGTCATTACAGGTGTAATCTGCTGTTACAGTCCATGGTAAAATCGGAACAAACTTAATTTTCTGTGCTAAATACTGCATTCTAACTCAGCAAGAACTTAAGAAAAAAAATAGTTGGCTAGATTTTGACCAAGCCTGTTGCGGATAATATTTCCATGTTTAAAATGGTACGCGATTCAGTTTCCTTTACCATGCTAAGGTTAGGTTCCTATATTGACATATCCACTCATATCTTTGTATTGTACTACTGTACAAAAACTATTAAGCCAGTTAACGTGCTGGAAGTATTGTATCAATCAATAACCGCATTAGTAACGGAAAGTTAAAGATAATTGGCTTACACATACCACGTAATAGGTGCTTAATATAACGTGTTACATAATGCTATTTATGCAAACAACACATTTGGGTAAAAACTGGTCGAAAATAATGTCAGTACGGGTACGCACGCGTGTATGTACGAGTTTATTGAATTGTAAATTTGTTGTTCCAATAACGCACATGGTACGTTGGTTTTATAATAAAGGATCCTTCCCAATATTTAGGTCCATATGAGTGTTTTCTCTCAATCCAAAATGTTTAGTTACACCCCCTGATGTGCTGAAGAAAAAGGTTTCCCAATTTTAGGAGTGTTGTTTTGGTAGGCTGATTGACGTTGGTTTTCGCAGTATATTACAGGTGTTCCTTGTGTTCCAGGAGCCCGACATACTCAAGTAGCACCTTCCTGAAGACCGGCGTTCGTCAGCAAAAAAAACTGAATCCTTACTTATCATAGGTAACTCGTGTGTCAAATATGTTCGAGAGCTTTGCTATGTCACCATTCTTACATATAGTAAGTAATCAATGTTGGTCCAGGTTCCGTCCCACTAAGTCCTGCGGGCACGGTTTCCGGCGCCGGCGCCGCGCTATAAATAATGCTGTCTCACCGCTCGAGTCATCGCCCGCCGGTTAGATGCGAGCAACCGGTCCATGCATACCGCATGTCAACTCACTGCATTTAGATGTCGCATCTCTTCGTGACCCTTCCAAGTCAGATCTACACACGTAAAAGCAAATTCTCCAGTGTAACCTGGAAGGGATTCTTAGGTTAGGGGTAGGACCAACTTAACGTTAGTACGAACACCCATGTTTAAGTACATAAATTTACATAGTTTGACTGTTCTCTCATCGCTACAGTCAGCGCCAGCCCTAGCATGCATAAATACAACCGCCGGTCAGTGTAACCGCAGTCCGCACGTCAATTCGTTCCATTAAGTCGTCTCGTCTTGTCGTGGTAACCCTTGCAGTAAGTAGGACTACCATATCTTGGTGCAAGTTCGCTTGTAGCGCGACTCAGTATCACCTGTCTTACTCGCACGGTATTTAAAGGAAAGTGTCAGCTAGTACATAAGTCGCGCGACAAAGAGTAGCGTGTGACAGTTATGCTAGACGGGCAGGTCTACCTGGCGAATTTGCTTCTACAAATTACAAGTAGTAGAAAACTTTTTTTTAGGAAATTAACGGTTATTGCGGATGTTTACATTTAAGTACGAGTATGAACATATATTTTCATATTTTGACACAATGTTTTATTGCTCCAGTCCAGCTATTGCCCGTTGCTAGCGTACGTATGCGACCGGGCCCCTTCATATAGTCTATCAAGTTACATTTGGATGTTTCAAATCCTCGCGATGACCCTCCAGGTTAGCTGCGGAAAATATGGATCTGCTATTCTGGCCTAAGGATATTGTATAAATTTCTTCACTCGCTTGATTAGAGTCATCAGATAATCAAAGGACGAATTTTGCGTCATTGGTTTTAGCTCAGATGGCGAGATCACTCAAGTGCGATGGAAGCGTATGTAGAATTACAATCAAGATTCGACCCCCGCATAATTACCTCATTAATATTGACACGCACTTTTTAAGGGATTTTAAACCCCAATTTCAATCAGGCTTTACGAGTGCGTAAAGTAAGCCAGCCTGTTAAATTAAAATAAACCGCATTTATAAGTTAAGGTTAGGTAGGTATCAGCCGTTAATAGGTACTAACAGAATATGCTGAAATGGGCCGTAAGAGGATAATAAAAAAAACTGGACCATATTAAGGTAAAAACTGTTTTTTTTAAGCAAGTTTATAAAATACCTGCAACGATCTCCGCCAGGAAATTGTTTGTTTTTCTTTTGAGGTTTTTGCAAGGTTCTTTATAAACGTTGTAGGTTGGAGGAAGGAAAACATTGCTTTAAAAAAGTTGCCCAACGTCACACGAAGGAATGAACGTTGCGGAAGGATTTCAATAAATAAGCATCAAAATTACATTTCTATACAAGTTTTTAAAACTGAACATTAATTTACAAGTTTTAATATACACTTAATTTTTGAGACAAAGCTTTAATTGCTGACTGTATTTCGGTTTTTTTTTACAAATTCCCTCCAGAACATAATAATATTGCTCAAGTTTATCCTTTTTAGGGTTCCGTAGTCAACTAGGAACCCTTATAGTTTCGCCATGTCCGTCTGTCCGTCTGTCCGTCCGTCCGCGGCTTAGCTCCGTGATCATTAGTACTAAAAAGCTGAAATTTGGTATGAGTATGTGTATGTATAACGCCGACAGAACGGTAAAATAATTTTTTTTTTTCGGGTACCTCTAACACCTAGTGGGGGCGAAATTTTTTTTCTTTTCAACACTGGTGTGTGGGGTGTCGTTGAATAGGTCTTGTTAAAATAATAGGGGTCTTCTAACATTATTTTTTGATAAAGTCAACAGTTTTGTAAATATTCGCTCCAAAAACAAAAAAATATTGTCAACCACGGGTCAAAAAATTCGGAAAAATTCATGTAAATGAGGCCTTATAAGTACTTTCAATGAAAACTATATTGAACAAAATCGGTCGAGCCGTTTTTGAGTTATCGCCAAATTTCATATTTTTTCTTTAAAAGGTCGTAAGTTGACTTCCAGAAGGTACCTAATAAGTGATTACAGTTTCTAGGTCGTTTACGACCTTTTTATAGAGCTTAAAATCTTTCTTAACGTAAACCTCGGGCTTAAAACAGCAGTTTATTGTATGAAGAATAAGCAACTACGGAATCCTACACTGAGCGTGGCCCGACATGCTCTTGGCCGGTTTTATTATAAACATTACTATAAAGAAGGTATATGGGTGAAGACCAAAAAGTTTGCTACCTTAACTCTTTTAATTAATTTTTTTATAATTTTTTCACACCTGTTCCCGATCGCTTTTTTTCTAAGGCTAACTAAAAAGTTCCGTTGTGCGACAAAAAATAATGACACAATATTGAACCTCTAAACAGTACCTTAAGGTACATTATTCGATGGTTATTTTGTCGTCATACAATGGAAAAAATTATTCAATTTTTAATTAAATGAGTTAAGGTAGCAAACTTTTTGATCTTCTCACATATTATGTTTAATAACTCAACGTAAAACATTCAGGAAATAAATGACGCATGTAAAATGCCAGCCTGTTCATTAAACATGTACTTGCTTTCACCTCAATAAAATAGAAAACAGAGGTGTAAAAAGTACTATTTTATGCGCAAAACAAGGAGAAACCTAAAGCCGGTATTAGAACATAAGATTTAGTAACGAATTCAATTTCTAGTTACATAAAGAAACAAAGATTTTGCGTCTTGCTCGCTCAAGTTTGATCTATGAGTGACATTTGGTGAAACTATTGAACAAGTCGCGAGACCTTGCCAATCTACTTAGGTATTGTTAGGAAAGACTTGCTACGATGATAAAGAGTATAGTTTGAATTAAGATGGCCAACTGTACAACGCGCTTTTCAAATTAAGACTTAAGCAGCTTGAGAGCTGTGATTTAAATGAAAGTTTATACTCAAAATAACACAATAGCCCTTGGTTGCCAGTCAAAATTTGGCTTGACAGGCTGCTCTCCTGCATAAGCCGCCTTTTACAGTGCCATCCCAAAATGTTATGAAAGTGATTTGACTTTGGACCGAGTTCGTTGGATGTCAATCTTGAACAAAAATAAATAAATAATTAATTAAAAAAAAAGACAAATGGATATATTTATAGTGAGTTGAATCTTAACGTACCAACTGTCAATTTAGCATATTCTAAGATTTCTAAGTAATGGGTATTGTAATTGACCGAGCGAGCGAAGCGTATTCTTTTCAGCTTGGCCAAGATATCCTTCGATGTCCGAATTCTGTAAGTTCGGATGTTCAGAATTTCGACGGTTTTCATCTTCAAGTCGTATTTCTCAAATCTCAAACGGTTCTCGTTGAATGTGAGCAGGTTCTACAATTAGGTATATGTATATCCATACTAATATTATAAATGTGAAAGTGTGTCTGTCTGTCTGTTACCTCTTCACGCTTAAACCGCTGAATCGATTTTGATGAAATTTGGCATAGAGATAGTTTAAGATACGAGGACGGACATAGGAAAGTTTTCATCTTGGAAATTATACCTAAAAAGATCGAAAAGTGAGTGAACATTTCTGTTGGGGTGCGGTGACCCTGTAGGAAATGTAATTATTAGACCAAAAGCACAATTGCTCTTACATTTGCTTAGGCGCTTTTAATAATCCCTTTTATCAAGTTCCACGCGTACGTAGTCGCGGGCAAAAGCTAGTATATATATGTTTTTGACTATTCAGCTTTACGATATTTTTTTCCAATATTTATTACTAATTAATAATATGTTTTTACAATATTTTTGAAAACGGGATAAAAACTCAGCCACTTACTGCTTACTGCGATACAATATTACAAATAAGCAGTAACTAGTTGTACGGAACTCGATCCGCATTACACTATGAATTGGTGTCTGTTACCGCTCAACTTTTACTCTTTAACGACGTCGTGCTGCGTGCAGCCCTGTCGAACCATTACAATACATGGTAACTTTGGCTTTAAGAGACATTTTCCACTTTCTATCTGAGATACAAATGCTCCATAGCGTTTTTGTTTATATAATCGCTACCGACTCGACTTTGAAACATAGGCAAACTACTACATTGTATCTTTATTTTTTGAATGGCAGATGACCTTATAGTTTTGCTCGCTGAAGACACTTGGTGAATGTTTACTAACCATACTTTTATATTCCACTGAAAATAACTTTATTCCAATTACTAACTTCATATACGCGTAATTTTTTAAAGTAAAGACAAAAAATTACGCGTATATGAATATACGCGTAATTTTTTTGTCTTTACCGCAGTCGTATCCTATATATAGCAATATTTGGATGCTCAGCTATCTCTGTACCAAACATGGTTAAAATTCGTTCAGCCGTTTCGGCTAGGGCTCTCGGTCGTGTCCGGGTTTCGTGTACCCGTTTCCGTGTACCCGTTTCTCTGTTACACGGAAACGGGTTTCTGGCCCGTTTGGAACGTATAATAAAGACCCGTGTAATTAAGACCCGTGTACCCGTGTACCCGTGTACACGGATCTCAATCACACGCGGGTCCGACCCGCCGTCGACGTGTTGTGGAGAGAAAGAAGAAATGGAGTATAATAATCAGGGATCGTACTTTTTCTAGCATTTTTGGTGCAATAACGTCAAATGACACGACAGCGACTTTAGTTTGTCGACGTGCATAATAGAATTGACGTTTAAATTTATGTAATATGACGTTATCGTTAAAAATAAAACGATATTATTTACTTTATCAGTCATTAAAATTGTGTAAATTCCTCAAATTTTTCGGAGGGTATAAATATGAACTATAATCTATTAAACATAAAACAGCACAAACTATTTAATTCAACATTTATTATATTAGTAAAATAGAGTTTTGCATGGCTTATGTTTTAGACATTCGAAAATTACTCGAAGCGAACTGTCAAACGCGGTAGAGATGTGCCACTAGCGCGCGACAACTAGTGTTGCTCCACGAAGATCGGTTTCTTCATCTAACAGCTCGGCCATCCTGCAGTCCTGCGGTCCCCGAAGGAGATTACTATCTGCTTGGCACGTCAGCACAGCTGCAGGCCTGCTTCAGGACTTCACCGATGATCTTCGACATTTTAGGCAAGTGATTTTAACGCTGTGAGGCCCCGAAGGCAAGCGTTAAACAGAGTTTAGAAGGCCCCAAAGGAAGGACTGAAGATCCGATAGAAAGGCCCCTTGGGCAACTTTTAGGTATTATGATTGGAATTTAGGCCCCGTAGGCAAACATCTGGTGATTGGCGTATGTGTGCTGTAGGGCTCCGAAAGCAAGCACGGCTATAAACGCCATGTAGGCCCCAATAGGCAAGCGTTTTATGGTTGAAATTGTGCTATATGGCTCCACAAGCAAGCACAGGTGAACGCTGTGTAGGCCCCATGGGCAAGCGTGACGATAGGCTTAGGCTCACAGATACAGGTGCTATAAGGCTCCGCAAGCAAGCACTTAACTAAACGCTGTGTAGGCCCCGTAGGCAAGCGTGATGATAAGTTACAGATATAGATGCTATAAGGCTCCGTAAGCAATTATTTAACTGAACGCTGTGTAGGCCCCATAGGCAAGCGTTATGATAAGTTACAGATATAGATGCTATAAGGCTCCGTAAGCAATTATTTAACTGAACGCTGTGTAGGCCCCATAGGCAAGCGTCATGATAAGTTACAGATATAGACGCTATAAGGCTCCGTAAGCAAGCATTTAACTGAACGCTGTGTAGGCCCCTTAGGCAAGCGTTATGATAAGTTACAGATATAGACGCTATAAGGCTCCGTAAGCAAGCATTTAACTGAACGCTGTGTAGGCCCCTTAGGCAAGCGTGATGATTTAGTTACAGAGATGTGTGCTATGAGGCTCCATAAGCAAGCACTTAAGTGAACGCTGTGTAGGCCCCGTAGGCAAGCGTTTTATTTTATAGGTGTTGTTGATTAAGCATTGAACGTGGAAGCATACGTTCGTCACGATAGATGAAACATAATGAATAGGATGGTAATCAATAGAAGAGCAAATCACGATTGCTCCGTCAGATCTTCATCAGATGAGGAGTCTCGGCGTCTATTATGCCATATCTTAATTTTATCACGGGAAACTATATTCCGGTAGGCCCGTTTACCCTTCGTGTACGATGTGACCTCATAGCGATCGTTAGGTAGCAGAGCTGTAATCTTGTATGGCCCTGAATATCGCTGGACGAGTTTTCCGCTTGTTAGACCAGGTCGCAATATTTTTCGCTCTACCATAACTAACTGACCCATGAGTAGAGGTTCTACAACTCGCCGATCTTTATCGTAGCGTATTTTCATCTGATCTGCATTTTTTCGATAGTTCGTGCAGCTTCGTCTCGAGAAGTTGACACGTCTACATTGTAGACTGACCCTTGCAATTCATTTGGTAAACGAGGTCTTAAACCATCACAGCAACTCTAAAGGTGACTTGCCTGTCCCTTGGCTTACAGTCGAATTTAAACCCAATTGAACCTTTGGCAAGTAGGCATCCCATCCTTTTTAATTATCGCCCATGTGAGCTGACAGAGAACTCAAAATCGTGCGGTTCAAACGTTTGACCTGTCCATTCGCCCGTGGCGATGCCACTGCGTTTCAAACATGTTTGATTGTGTTATTGTTGCAAAATTGTTTAAACTCCTTGCCCGTGAATGCTGTGCCACGGTCACTAACAATACGCTCGGGATATCCAAACGTTTGGCTCAGTTTATTTAACGCGGTAATTACTCCTTTGGCATTTGCTGTAGCAACGGCTTCTAACCACACGAATTTAGTAAATCCGTCGATGATCGCAAAGATATACGTCTTTCCATTGGTTTTGCAAAAAGGGCCCAGGTGGTCCACATGCAAAGTGTGAAATGGGACGGCCACAATCTCCTTTTCATGGAATGACACTCGGTACGGC
Organism: Apotomis capreana; assembly: GCA_947623375.1. NCBI lineage: Eukaryota > Metazoa > Arthropoda > Insecta > Lepidoptera > Tortricidae > Apotomis > Apotomis capreana. The sequence continues at coordinate 11,796,957 of OX392506.1, read as the reverse complement.
TTATAATTTATAATTTTATCTTCCATTAGCTTTATGCTCATTACTACACTGCAATTTCCTAATGTCATTCCATTGCCGGAAAAGCAGTGCTCATACTTTGTTAGCAATTCGTTCAAGGACGTCTTCTGATCTTCATTTAAATGATCACCCAAATTAATATAATCGTAACATTGGTCTTGCAATTCTGCTCTGACAACACAGTCCTTTTCTTTTAATTGCAGTCCGGTTTGTCTTGTTAACAAGTTTTATAAAAGCATGACCATCAAGTAATTCAACGTTATCACCTATAACATCCTTTTCACATAATGGTTTTCTTTGTTCGCTCTGCTTAATACACATAACACCATCAGCAACAGGATCTGGTCTCACCAACACTTTGTTGACTCCAGGGGTAAGTTTTGTATCAGTTTGTGGATATAACCATATCTTGCCAAAAGAATCACACAATTTGGTCACTTGAAATGCCATTTTATTTTCATAAATGTTGAGCTCAGTTGGAGTTTTTACAACAACTACATCAGGCGATTCTGTGAAAGTCTGTCCTATAAGGACATCAACTTCTTGTATGTTATCTTGCACAACGTAGAATTGATTCACCTTCTCCACGCCATCAACTACAAGAGAAGTTGAAACAGATCCCAAGTGTGTTGTTAATGCATCTCCATATCCCTTTATAACAGTGTCATTATTGGGCTTCAGCTCCAAGTCCTGTGTCTCAAAGAAACTCTGCTTCATGGTGTTACACGAGCTACCAAAATCTATAAAAGCATTAGCCGGAGCTCCATTTACAAGTACACCCTTGAAGTACTTCCTGTCTGAGGAATCACAGCATACAGTTTGGACCTTTCGTACTAAACGGTTTTGTGGACATGTTCTGGACTTCTTCCTGCACTCCTCTAGTGTGTGACCATCAATCAGAAAGAACAATGTTTGCTCTGATTTTTCTTTTTGAAACTTTCTGCTTCAGTATGACCCGGCCTTTCACAAAACAAGCATTACGGTTCTCCTTGTTTTTATGCATTTTAGTGATATCCTTTGCTTTGCGACATCTGCTTGCTTTGTGACCAGATTTGCCACAAGAGAAACACTTTGTCACCCTGTCTGGTCCATGATTTTTTTTCAATAAAGTTTCAGGTTTCTCTTGCTCTTTGCTCGCAGTTGAAATGTTAATACTAGCCAAGTACTGAAGTAAGGAATTGGTGTCCCGACACCCAGCTGATTTTGCGCCAATTTCCCATAATTGATTTCCAAGTGTACCTATGACTGCATCAGTAATGATCTCATCGCTTAACTGACATGACATTCCAATCCCGAGTTTTGTATAATAAAATTCAATAGGGTCTTCATTAGGCTTCCTGACTCGGTTCACTAATTCTCTTATTTGTGTCAGTTTATTTTTAGTGAAAGGGAACGCTTTTATCAACTTTTCCTTCCACTCGGCCCAACTCATTTCAAAGGATGCCTGGTGCTCATACCAACTCTTTGCATAGTCACCAAGTTTAGAAGCACAGTTACAAATTAATGTGCGTTCATCCCAACCATGCATATTGGCAATTCCCTCCAAGTTCCGCATCCAATGATCAACAGAGACCTGAGAGGTCTGCGGATCGAACACAGTTATGAAATCATTGCGACCCATGTAGCGAACTACGGATGGCTGGGATGTATTTCCCGGATGTAGCTGGGATGTATTCCCAGTATGTGGCTGGGATGCATTTCCAGTATATGGCTGGGATGCATGATAATCAATATTCTTCCTCAATTCTCTTATCAGCCCCTCTAAAGCTTCTATCCTAGAGCTTTTCTTCTTTAAATTCTTTTTATATTTTTTACTCCTTTTTGTATGCTTCTTCGCACCACTTGAGCTTGAAGAGGAACTACTTGTGGAACTAGGAGATTCACTTGAAGAGGAACTACTTGTAGAACTAGGAGATCTACGTCTCTTCTTATGCCGACCCATGGTAACACAGTATAATCACAAAATAATATAGTTTATGTCACAACTTGTCCTTTTTTTTAAATTTTAAAGTCTGTCACACCAAAATAATAAAAATTAAATAAACTTTTAAAACAGTCTGTAATTGTTTGCCTTATTTTTTTTATATATAATGTGTCCATTGATTGTCACTGTAGTTAGTCTTAATTTGCATTGTTATAACTTTACAACGTCCCTTTAAATAATATGAAATAAAAATCACAGTCTATTTATAACAAATAAATATGGATGGATCTCACCAGCTTTGAAGCATATGAAGATTGCAAGCAGATAAAGTAACATGCACCACACCCTGCTGGCCTCCGGGATTATAACCAAATCGTGCAGCCTTGGTTATCTCACCCAAAACCGCAAAATCCAAAAGACAAGCTGATGTATCTGGCGCGCAACTTTTCACAACTTGTTAAGAACGTAAATGTTTCACGTCACACAAAATGTTCAACAATATGTTATATTTGCACTAAAAGGATTAGTTAAGCATATTTACAATAAAAAGCATCCATTTTGCAATCGACAGTCAACTGTTTTTTCCACTTTTACAAGCAAAATGTTACAGTTCACACAAAAGTAGTTTTTTAACAAAAATCTCACCAATACCGTACGAATCACTTTAAGAGCGCAAGTTAATCTCACTTCTGAATACTATTAAACACAAAACAGCACAAACTATTTAATTCAACATTTATTATATTAGTAAAATAGAGTTTTGCATGGCTTATGTTTTAAACATTCGAAAATTACTCGAAGCGAACTGTCAAACGCGGTAGAGATGTGCCACTAGCGCGCGACAACTAGTGTTGCTCCACGAAGATCGGTTTCTTCATCTAACAAATCTGATATAAGGATTTATTGCAACTGTGTTAGATATTTCCTCATATGTATAATAAATTAATCCTTCATTGCATTATGCATATTGGGTTGGGCTTAACATGTTCTGAGAATATTTTCTGTATTTGCGATTTGTTTAATACGCTAATTTATTTATTTTTTGTTGCTTAATTTTATTAAATGAAAGCGGCCTCTCCTTCAATTTTAACGAATAAAAGGTCTTCCAGGCCTAATGTCAAAACAACTTGTAAGTATTATCAGTAAAATTGTCGCGGTTAATTTATGACGATAAACAATGGGTATTGTCGTTATCTGCAAGTGCAGCTGCAGTGCAACCCTAATCCTATTCATATCTAATCTTAAAAAAAGTCGCCATAGCAGGTAACGTAAGAAGGTAGGTAGGTATGACAACTTTTTGCACCTAACACCATAATGTTACATCCATTATGCAAGTTAGTGTTAGGTATTAATCAGTACCAGAGATGGGCAAAATGTAATCGACTAACAACTAACGATTAAAATTAACATAATTAATTGTGATTGACGATTGAAAACGACGACTGATCAATCTTAGTTGTATAGAGTGCAACTAATTTAGTTGCCGATTGATTTCGGACAACTAAACTTTGTGATCGACTAATTAATTAGACTATTTTTCCACGACTAATGTTAGAAGCAAATTGAACGAAAAACTTGGTATGTCTATGTTAATGTAATGTAATGTAGGTATGTCTATGTAAGCTATAAAATGGATTAGTAAAGTAGGTATATTTTTTCCTCCTTCATAGGTACATCGTTCTCTTTCTTATTTTTTACCTAGGGTCCGTGCCCTTAAACCTTTACCTATATTTGCTGTAATAATCGTAAGAGCATCGTAATAAGTAATAATAATAATCACCTAGAATCTAAAATGACAGAACCTAGAATCTAGAATATAATATAATATGACCTAGATACCTCAAAACATCTATGAGTATGAATTTATGAAGCATGAGCCTTACATGGAATAGCCTGATCGATCAATTCGCTGCCGCTCCAATATATATATTGGCAATAGCGCTAATAAATAAAATATGTCATGTTGATATATTTAAATGTAGAATGACGCAAGGAAAATGTACAATAGTTAATGCTGAGATTTCTTTACAAAGAGGTTTAAATATTATAAATGACCACACGGTGATAACAAAATAGACCGCAACAAAATAGATAATAAACAACATGCAGATGTTTAATTCAATAGAACGTGTTATTTTTAGAAGATTCGTCGGCACTTGCACCAAAATGCAACAAACAACTTCCAGGTAAGTTGGATTATCCCATTGTTTTGTCGCCGCGTGACACTAAACAGAGTTGTACTAATGACACAGACAGCAAAATATTGATAATATCTATGTCTATAATTTACTCAGTATCGTATAGGACTTTACAATACTCGTTAGAACAAACAAGATTACAAATTTATTAAAAGACAAAAACTTAGCAAAATACATGTCACAGCATCCACAGCACAGGTTTCGTCCAATCACAAATAGATGTATCCACCACAAGTTTCGTCAATAAGCAATGGCACAGATACATAGGTATATTATCCGCAACATGCATCGTCACAATGTGCACCGTAAAACTACACTAACGCACTGCCTGATGAAGTACCCGGCTCAAACGTCCCAAAGATACCCGCCGCATTCCCACGTTGGATTGCCAAAGAGATACGCTGAACCAAGTACGAACCCGACCTTTCATCACAACCCCTATCCCTCATACGTTTACCAAGGGCTCGTATAAATTGCTTCGCTTCAGAACACCACGGCCCAGCAGTCTCAACGGCCAGAGGAATGAAGTCATACACCGGTTTCAAGTTAGAATACTTGGAGTGCTTGAGCTTAGCCGCGTTTTCCGCAGCGCCTCCAGCCGACCGCGTTGTCTGCGCAAGATGAGACGTTGCGAAAGTGCTTACACAAGTAGCATCCCACAACAAACTTCGCCCTTTCGCCCAAGGAACCAGTGTAAGACCATCAGGCCTCTTGCCATCTAGACGACTGAGACCCTGGGGCTCCAATACGCAAGGCAGATTCGCCGACACCATAGCCCGCCGTACAATATCATTGATAGCGTGATGTCGGGGAAATCTACCTGCACATCGCACACAACTTAGCCCGTGGTGACCATTGGCTTCAACCATCACCCCACAAACGCAAAGGTGAGGTTCACACACTCTACATCCAAGCCGTAAAGCAGCTCCTACCCTAAGAGAATCATCATCCAATAAGGTCCCCAGGTGTGACGAAGGCAAAGCGTTTAACCAAGCTCCCGACTCCGGCTCGATTACAGCCTTAAGCCGAGCCAGCTCTACCCCTGATGCACCTTCCAGCAGAGAATTATATGCTTGCCGGCACAAAATGTCGTCCCATGATCGCTGCACCTTAAGTTGCTCCGGGCGTGATCCACTTGAACAACGAACTGACCACTCGGCTAAGGCTTCCTCCAAATAAGGCATGTGGATACTTTCTATATTACGTGACAAGATGCGCCCAACAAGATCCAGTGATGCATATGAGGAAGCGAGAAAAGCTACCAGCCCAACATCCTGCATGCGACGAACTCCCAACTAGGGCTCCCGGTATCCGTGTTACACGCGGAAACGTGTACACGGGTCCTTAACACCGGCGGTACTAACAACCCGATCTACACGAACCGGCTAGGAAACGTTTCCTTCGGAAACGGGTCGACACGGACCCGCTAGGAAACGTGTCCTCTAGGAAACGTTTCTAAGTTTGGATCCGGATCCGCGGTTCGCGCCTTCACTCGGGTATTGAATACACGTCTGAGCGACCCGCCCGGAAAGTTATTTATTATTTGAGTTGAAGTTGAAATGAAACGGATAATTTGTTCATTATTGAATGAAAAACTGATTTTATATTATTACGTACGGAGGAAAAAAGATTGAATAACGTCATATTAAATATTTTTTTCTGCTTTTTTATAATCACTATTAGGGTACTGATCAGAGATGGGCATTAATCGATTAATTTTTTAGTTAACTAATCAATCGATTAAAAATATCATTCGTAATTTTTTATCGCGATTAATTTAGTTGCGATTAAATTAGTTGTGAGAATCTTCGACTAACAATTGAATTAGTTTTAGTTTCAATCGACTAAATTTCACGATTAAATCAATATTAAAACTACGCAGTCGCTCGTTTTTGCATTTTTATTTAACTTGCAGTATGTAACTACGAGTAGGTATGTACATTGTAGGTACTCGTATGTTGTATCACTTGTATCTATGTTGGTTTGGGTAGAATCTTGCAACTTATTTTGAAGCAGATATCTTCAACCGATTGAGCTAAAATTATGTATATATTCAAGTTTAATTTGTAACGCTTGAATGACAATGCAATATTATGGGCCATATTAACAATATTATAAGGATAAATAACGAAAAACTGCAATGTTTACAAATCGCAAACAATATAGTAGTTGGTGCTCTATTAATATTTTGATACTTAAAGTACTAGTTCTAACGAGTATTGTAAAGTCCTATACGATACTGAGTAAATTCAATATTTTGCTGTGTGTGTCATTAGTACAACTCTGTTTAGTGTCACGCGGCGACAAATCAATGGGATAATCCTACTTACCTGGAAGTTGTTTGTTGCATTTTGGTGCAAGTGCCGACGAATCTTCTAAAAATAACACGTTCTATTGAATTAAACATCTGCATGTTGTTTATTATCTATTTTGTTGCGGTCTATTTTGTTATCACCGTGTGGTCATTTACAATATTTAAACCTCTTTGTAAAGAAATCTCAGCATTAACTATTGTACATTTTCCTTGCGTCATTCTACATTTAAATATATCAACATGACATATTTTATTTCTTAGCGCTATTGCCAATATATATATTGGAGCGGCAGCGAATTGATCGATCAGGCTATTCCATGTAAGGCTCATGCTTCATAAATTCATACTCATAGATGTTTTGAGGTATCTAGGTCATATTATATAATATTCTAGATTCTAGGTTCTGTCATTTTAGATTCTAGGTGATTATTACTTATTACGATGCTCTTACGATTATTACAGCAAATATAGGTAAAGGTTTAAGGGCACGGACCCTAGGTAAATAATAAGAAAGAGAACGATGTACCTATGAAGGAGGAAAAAAATATACCTACTTTACTAATCCATTTTATAGCTTACATAGACATACCTACATTACATTACATTAACATAGACATACCAAGTTTTTCGTTCAATTTGCTTCTAACATTAGTCGTGGAAAAATAGTCTAACTAATTAGTCGATCACAAAGTTTAGTTGTCCGAAAAAAATCGGCAACTAAATTAGTTGCACTCTATACAACTAAGATTGATCAGTCGTCGTTTTCAATCGTCAATCACAATTAATTCTGTTAATTTTAATCGTTAGTTGTTAGTCGATTACATTTTGCCCATCTCTGGTACTGATTAATACCTAACACCTTGCATAATGGATGTAACATTATGGTGTTAGGTGCAAAAAGTTGTCATACCTACCTACCTTCTTACGTTACCTGCTATGGCGACTTTTTTTAAGATTAGATATGAATAGGATTAGGGTTGCACTGCAGCTGCACTTGCAGATAACGAAAATACCCATTGTTTATCGTCATAAATTAACCGCGACAATTTTACTGATAATACTTACAAGTTGTTTTGACATTAGGCCTGGAAGACCTTTTATTCGTTAAAATTGAAGGAGAGGCCGCTTTCATTTAATAAAATTAAGCAACAAAAAATAAATAAATTAGCGTATTAAACAAATCGCAAATACAGAAAATATTCTCAGAACATGTTAAGCCCAACCCAATATGCATAATGCAATGAAGGATTAATTTATTATACATATGAGGAAATATCTAACACAGTTGCAATAAATCTGGGGGCACGGTAGTGCCCCCGCCAAGACGAACAAAAAAGAGGCGAGGCACTACCTACCTTTTCTCGAACCGTTTCGTCTCATTTTCAAACCCTCATAGTTTCGTCCCAGTTAACACCAGAGCGCCCAAATTCACAGGTTAAGATGCAGTTAGGGAACATATGAAATGTACTAAATTTCACTGATCTAGGTTTTATACTTTAGGTTTCATTGGTACCTAAAATACACCGATTTTGCCACTCACTCACTGACGTATCAAAACCTCTAGGGTACTTCCCGATGACCTAGAAAGTTGAAATTTGGTATGTAAGCTAGTATTAGTACACAAACAACAAAATAATTCTTAAACCTGGAACTTTTACTCCCCAACCCCTTAACCTAGGGGATGGAAGTTTGTATGAGACTTCTGCAAATTTTGATACTAGAGGTCTGAAAATTGATATAGGGACTCCTTGTTATAAATTAAACACATAATATTCTGGGATTTTTAGAAAATCACCCTCCCACCCTTTAAATAAGGGGATGGAAGTTTGTATGGGGTTCCCATAATAGGGGATAAAAGTGTATATTATATATGGGGCTAAACGTAAGTATTTCTTAAATACACAATTATTACTATTTCTGTATCTACACTTTGACTTTGTATTTTAAATCTGGGGGCACGGTAGTGCCCCCGCCAAGACGAACAAAAAAGAGGCGGGGCTCTACCTACCTTTTCTCGAACCGTTTCGTCTCATTTTCAAACCCACCTACAGCCGAAAAAAAAAAAAAAACTAGGGCACCTTACAAAAAGAAATGAGATCCCACCAAAACATTTCATGTAAAATTGGCGGCCAAGACTCACATGCTCATAACGCTTTCGCTGTAAAAAGTTATCAGATCCCAGGAAAAGCCAAGCCCCTAAGCACTGACTTTACTAACCCTACACCTTGGTTTCAAAAGTATGGCTTGGCCGTTTCATAGTACCGTAAATAAGTCCAACGGACCGTCTGGCGCATTACGGTTTATATTTACGGTAACCTATGAAACAGCCATGCCATACTTTTGAAACCAAGGTGTAGGGTTAGTAAAGTCAGTGCTTAGGGGCTTGGCTTTTCCTGGGATCTGATAACTTTTTACAGCGAAAGCGTTATGAGCATGTGAGTCTTGGCCGCCAATTTTACATGAAATGTTTTGGTGGGATCCTTATATCAGATTATAGTTCATATTTATACCCTACGAAAAATTTGAGGAATTTACACAATTTTAATGACTGATAAAGTAAAAAAATATCGTTTTATTTTTAACGATAACGTCATATTACATAAATTTAAACGTCAATTCTATTATACACGTCGACAAACTAAAGTCGCTGTCGTGTCATTTGACGTTATTGCACCAAAAATGCTAGAAAAAGTACGATCCCTGATTATTATACTCCATTTCTCACTCCATAGCTTTTAAAAGAATAACCGTAAGATGGCCACAACACGTCGACGGCGGGTCGGACCCGCGTGTGATTGAGATCCGTGTACACGGGTACACGGGTCTTAATTACACGGGTCTTTATTACACGTTCCAAACGGGCCAGAAACCCGTTTCCGTGTAACAGAGAAACGGGTACACGAAACCCGGACACGACCGAGAGCCCTACTCCCAACCCACCGTGTCGTATGGGGAGAGTGGCTTGACACCACTGAGACTCATCAAAACTGACGTTGAGGATAACCTCCAGCCCCTTACGAAGTATCAGGTCAAAATCCTGCATAACCTGGGGAAACATCCATGTCGGCGCTGTTCTCAAAGTGTATGTCACACGTGGCATTGAAAAAAAAACTCGTTAGAACTAGTACTTTAAGTATCAAAATATTAATAGAGCACCAACTACTATATTGTTTGCGATTTGTAAACATTGCAGTTTTTCGTTATTTATCCTTATATAATATTGTTAATATGTCCTATAATATTGCATTGTCATTCAAGTGTTACAAATTAAACTTGAATATATACATAATTTTAGCTCAATCGGTTGAAGATATCTGCTTCAAAATAAGTTGCAAGATTCTACCCAAACCAACATAGATACAAGTGATACAACATACGAGTACCTACAATGTATGTACATACCTACTCGTAGTTACATATTGCAAGTTAAATAAAAATGCAAAAACGAGCGACTGCGTAGTTTTAATATTGATTTAATCGTGAAATTTAGTCGATTGAAACTAAAACTAATTCAATTGTTAGTCGAAGATTCTCACAACTAATTTAATCGCAACTAAATTAATCGCGATAAAAAATTACGAATGATATTTTTAATCGATTGATTAGTTAACTAAAAAATTAATCGATTAATGCCCATCTCTGATCAGTACCCTAATAGTGATTATAAAAAAGCAGAAAAAAATATTTTATATGACGTTATTCGATCTTTTTTCCTCCGTACGTAATAATATAAAATCAGTTTTTAATTCAATAATGAACAAATTATCCGTTTCATTTCAACTTCAACTCAAATAATAAATGGTCCGGGCGGGTCGCTCAGACGTGTATTCAATACCCGAGTGAAGGCGCGAACCGCGGATCCGGATCCAAACTTAGAAACGTTTCCTAGAGGACACGTTTCCTAGCGGGTCCGTGTCGACCCGTTTCCGAAGGAAACGTTTCCTAGCCGGTTCGTGTAGATCGGGTTGTTAGTACCGCCGGTGTTAAGGACCCGTGTACACGTTTCCGCGTGTAACACGGATACCGGGAGCCCTAGTTTCGGCATGATGAGAGGACTAAGAAATTTTTACCAATATATGAATATGACGAAATACGGCCGGTGCCTCGAGCCCATACAAAGCCTGCAATCGCTCTGATAAAACTTTGCCTGAAATAACGACCCCTCTGAATAGAAAACTGATTATCAATACTAATTTTAGTTTGTTATAATAGTATATAGACATCGTCTACGATAACATATACAGGAAAACAAATCTCAATCGTTTTCCTTACCCAGACCTACTTATTGAAAATTAAAAAGATATATTCGTTGGATACAGCTACGACCTATTTCCAGCGGCTAGAAGGAGTCGGTGAAACTAAACCGGGACGGATACATTAATGTTCTATTTGCACGACCTATCTTATTGTGTTTCAGTGGCGTGGCGTGGCGTCCATAGAAGCCGATTGCCATCGGCTTGCCCATTGTAGAAAATGTTTGTTATTGTTTTTTTATAAAAAAACAGACTAAATGGGCCCCGTGTTACCCAGAGTTTTTATTATAAGGCACGCTACTGCTATGTTCCGAAACGAAACAAGGCGTGGGAAATATGCATTAAACTGAGGATATCTAATTAAGGACTATAGATAAGTTGATTTGCATTCACACAAACAACAGGGTTTTCTTGCGGGCGCAAATATGCACAAGATACAAAATTAACAAATAAAATCTAATTGATTACCTAAAATACCCTTCGAATATATGCCAATTCAGCATGGAAAATCAACTGGAAACAACTGGTAAGTCTCGGCAGCGAAGATACTTTTTGTCGCATACTTTCAAAACTGTTTTCTAATATGTGGTCTGTCTAGACGCGGTTTCAAATACGCTAAAAGGTATGTCGTGACAGTTTGACGTCGTCGATTCTATCTCGGCAATCATTGCGCGTAATATACCTATTTTTGGGGACATGCAAAAGTCACGAATTTAAGAAGCTGAGCGAAAATATTATGAGTACCTACTTAACTCGATATAACCACGATATATATACATTTGATATCAGTTACCAAATTGTCATACATGATTACTAGACGATTACATAAAAGGGAACTCTAACTCTAGAATATTCGATTATGTAAAGACTACGAATTCGAAGTTTCACATGGTTTTCCAGGTAGAGGAGAAAAAAATCAGGTCTCTTATTCATAGTTTTTGTATGTACCTATTGTTACTTTATAAACATATTAAGCAGCCACGTATTCATCGGCTCTTTCGAACTGATACTTATTTTATAGAATTGCAGTATGTACTCGTGATAATGTAAACAAAAGCTATAATAAAAAAAATAGGTATTGATTATGATTCCAACGAGCTCTCATGTTACATGGAACATTATTATAGGAATACTAGCATTAACCCGCGGCTTTGCTCGCGTGCCTATATAATAAACATCATCCTACGGGAACAATGCTCTTTTTTTCAGGATTAAAAGTAGGCTATCTCTTAAGTTAGGGTATGTATAATCTGCAATCTGCATTTCCCTTATGCATATCAGTCCAGCCGTTTTAGCGTGAAGAAGTAACAAAACATACGTACAGACTTTCGCTTTTCAAATATTACTGGGAAATACTTTTTATTTTATCATAACTCCACTTTAACTAATCAAACCGAAAACTCAAGCACACAAATCAAGCGATCTCAGCTTTTACTGTATCCAAATAAAATTCACTTCAAAATTCATAACTCGAAGTGAAGCTAAGACACCGGGATATGTGTGCATTTTATTTGTATAAAGCTTTTATAATGTCCCGAGCCTCCGCTTATCGACTTGGGATATTCGAGATTGGTTTAATGATTCTAAGCCATGTTCTAAGTTACGGCATGTTCTATTGTAAGATATTGAGGTTCTCTTCTTTGATGAATGAATATAGTATTATTCCGAGCCAGATAAACGTAATTCAGAATTCTGAAATGACTTAACATAATAATTGAAAAGCTTGAATGTATTTATTACGGATGCAAGAAGCTTCCCGATAATTATACTCCTCCCGTCCCAACGCGCCGCCCGCCTATGGGTACCGATTGACGACGATCGAGATGCCACCAAATACTATTTTTTTAATCTATTAGGATAACGCGGGTCTCTATCCATACCTCAAAAGCAAAAACAGAACCCCCTTATAGGATCACGTGTAGCTGTCTGTCAGTCCGTCTGTTACAACCGATTTACTGCAAAAGTACTGGACCGATTAAATTGCAATTTGGCGCAAATATTTTCAAGAATATTCATGACCACAATATAAAAGTTCAAAATCGGTGGCATTTTCGTAATTAACGTCCCAACAAACCATAAAAATTACACCCATACTCATGTTTAGTCATTTCAACCCCATCGCACCCCAACAGGCGAGACGGTATTTCACGTCCACCACGTTTGTTTTTTAAATCGTTGTTGTTTTGGTAATCAGCGACCCGATAAACCATAGAAACATTACCCTTTTGATTTTCACTTTGTCACCATATTCTCCTCCTTTAGGGGTAGAATTCTCAAAAAAACATGAAACACGTGCTTACTCATTTATCGTTAGAAATACTCCGTGGAAGTTTTGAATAAAATAGTCTAACTAATCTTTTTTCCCCATATAAACTTACGACCCCCATTTCACCCCATTGGGGGGTCACTTTTGACAAATGCTTCTTTTATTGCACCCCTAGACTTTATAAGGACACGTAGGTTCCAAATATGGACTCTCTAGAACCAGCGGTTTAGTATTTAGACATTTGAACCCCATTTTAACCCCAACAGGGGAGATGTTAATTCACGTCCGCCACGTTGGATTTCAAAATCGTTGCGGTTTTCGTAATCAGCAACCCGATAAACCATAAAAGCATTACCAATGGATTTCAGATCAGACTTTGTCACCACATTTCTCCCTTTTAGGGGTTGAATTAAAAAAAACCTGAAACACGTGTTTTTTCATTTATCGTGAGAAATACTCCTGTGAAGTTTCCAATAAAATAGTTTAACTTATCTTGTTTCCCCATACAAACTTTATACCCCCATTTCACCCCTTTTGGGGATGACTTTTAAGAAATTTTCTCTTAATGCACCCCTACACATTATAAGGAACCTACTTGTTAAATTTGAACTCTCTAGAACCAGCGGCTTAGCATTTAGACATTTCGACCCCAACAGGGGAGATTTTATTTCACGTTCGCCACGTTTGATTTTAAAATCGTTGCGGTTTTCGTAATCAGCGACCCGATAAACCATAAAAACAATACCCATATTGGTTTTCAGACTTTGTCACCACATTTCTCCCTTATAGGGGTTGAATTTTCAAAAAACCTGAAATAAGAATAAGAATAAGAATAAGAATAATTTTTATTTTACCAAAAGAAACATTACTACATTTAACATAATTTTACAGTGACTTCCACACTAGGCATAGCCTGTATCGTGGAAGTCGTATCATACACATCAGGTTCATTAACAATGCGGCTATAGACATGCCTTAAAGAAGAAAATATTAAAACGAACAAATGAACAATACTATGATAAATACATTTAGGGCGTAATAATAAATAATGTTCATAAAAAATTGTTTGATTGTCTGTGAGTGTGAGTGTCAGTGAGTGTAGTGTAATGTGAGCAAGGAGCGAGAAGAACGTGAGCAGAGCTTTAACTCAATGCTTCTTCAGCTTGATCATACGTCCATGATAGTAAGAGCTCCCGTACTCGCGTTTTAGCCACAAAAATTTGGCACATCTTTATGTCACATACTTTAATAATGTTGTTATAAATATTAGGGAATAAGAAATTTTTAAAACGTTTTGCAAACATAGTTTTGACAGTTGGTACGGGTATCTTAAAAACTCTTTTCTTTAACCATTCAGGATAGGATGGATGTTGTAGAATTGACTTATGAGTGAAAATTATGGCCCGAAACAAAAACAATTTACGGACGCTTAAAACTTCTGCTTCATTATAAAGATCTTCAGTAGGGAACAATCGTGGCTTCGTAAAAGCTACCTTCAATACCGCCCTTTGCGCTCTTTCCAGACATATCAAAGAAGATTTAGCACAACCACCCCAGGCTAGAATACAGTAATCAATAATAGACTGACAGAGGGCAATATAAACTTCCTTCAACAAGGTCAAATCAGCGCAATTTCTTAAAAATTTCATTGTGTAAATAAATTTGCGTACTCTGTTGGATGTGGCCGAAATATGTTTCTTAAAATTTAGGTTTTCATCTAATATAACGCCTAGGTACTTCAGGGAAGCAACTCTACTGATAAATGCGCAGTCGCAATTTGAACCATCATATATATGTTTACTCATTTATTGTTAGAAATAATCTTGTAACGTTTCGAATAAAATAGTTAACTAATCTTGTTTCCCCATACTAACTCTGGAACCCCATTTCACCCCTTAAAGGGGTGAGTTTTGAAAAGTCCTTTCTTAGTGCACCCCTACACCTTATAATGAACCTACGTGCCAAATTGGACTCTCTAGAACCAGCGGTTTAGCATTTAGACATTTCAACCCCAACAAAGATTTTAATTAACGTCCGCCACGTTAGATTTTAAAATCGTTGCGGTTTTCGTAATCAGCGACCCTATAAACCATAAAACAATACCCATGTTGGTTTTCAGACTTTGTCACCACATTTCTCCCTTATAGGGGTTGAATTTTCAAAAAACCTGAAATATTTGTTTACTCATTTATCGTAAGAAATACTCCTTTGAAGTTTCCAATAAAATAGTCTTACTAATCTAGTTTCCCCATACAAACTTTGGACCCCCATTTCACCCCTTTAGGGGGTACATTTTGAAAAATCCTATTTTAGTGCACCCCTACACCTTATAAGGAACCTACGTGCCAAATTTGAACTCTCTAGAACCAGCGGTTTAGTATTAAGACATTTCAACCCCATTTCGCCCCAACAGGGGAGATGGTAACTCACGTCCGCCACGTTGGATTTTAAAATCGTTGCGATTTTCGTAATCAGCGACCCGATAAAACCATAAAAACAATACGCATGCTGATTTTCAGACCTTGTCACCACATTTCTCCCTTTTAGGGGTTGAATTTTCAAAAAATCTGAAACACGTGTTTACTCATTTATCGTTGGAAATACTCCTGTGAAGTTTCGAATAAAATAGTCTAACTAATCTTGTTTCTCCATACAAACTTTGGGACCCCATTTCACCCCTTTAGGGGGTGAGTTTTGAAAAATCCTTTCTAAGTGCACCCCTACACCTTATAAGGAACCTACGTGCCAAATTTGAACTCTCTAGAACCAGCGGTTTGGGCTGTGCGTTGATATGTCAGTCAGTCAGTCAGTCAGTCAGTTTCTTCTTTTATATATTTAGATTCTTGCGACACACAAATTACTAATATGCCATATCTACCACATCATATCGAAGACCAACCATAAACGGTACTAGATTCCTGTAACCCCACGTACCGGTCACGACTTCGGGCGACCAGCGGAGCGACGAGCGGCAGCCATGGGAGCGAAAGGTCCGAACGCGGTGTCTCACTCACTCCTATGGCCGTCGCTCGCCACTCCACTGGCCACGCAAGCCATGGCCGGACCGCAAGCTGCACATATCAAATATACCATAACTTTCTTGCGGGTCTGTTATGGTCGATTTTATCGCAATAAAGCTATGAAAGTAAATAATTCAAAGTTAAGGCAAACAGATTACTCGTATACCTTTACCGTCCGAAAAACGTGCAACAAAGTTGCGTTATCTTTTATATTACAGTTGTCGTTTATATTAATTGGTCATCTTTTAAAGTTCCCCCGTGTTTAAGAACAAAATTATATTTAGTTAAAAGAATAAAAGGGTAAATAGCTTACCTCCAAATACCTTTACCGTCCGAAAAACGTGCAACAAAGTTGCGTTATCGTTTATATTACAGTTGTCGTTTATATTATTTGTCCATCTTTTAAAGTTCCCCGGTGTTTAAAAACAAAATTCTATTTGGTTAAAAGAAGAAAAGGGTAAATAGCTTACCTCCAAATTGCGTGAGACTATCAGCTCTCAGACGATACTTCGGTATATGTTCCTGCAGAAGACTAACGATTTCTACCTCGGGCACCTCCTCGCTATTGCACACTTCTGCAGACAAAGAGAAAATTGGGTTTATAAGTCAGACATGCCATGGCATTACATTTAATAGCAAATGAATCATGGCAATATTTAATTATTATACTTGGTTTTACAAATCTAAGTACTTATTTTATAACTAAGCAATACTCGTAACAATAGTGTTGCTATGAAATTAGCTATTAAAAATCTAGGCATCTTATCTGCTATATATATTTGAAAGGCAATAAGACAACTGCGCTTTCAAAAAACAACCTCCAAGATCGAGATAATGAATCAATGGAAATGTAAGTCCGAAAGCGGCGTCGTGACTAGAAAAGTAAAGTTAAATCGTACCTATAATGCATATACCGCATACAGCGTCGACTTTCTGCATTTAGTATGGATCTGGGAGCTGCGAGGCACCAGACAGAATCAATAGTTCCCCCGGTCAGCCACCCGCTGTCTGCGGGGGAATGCACCCTACGTACGAACTTACAATGCATTCTCCCACAATCTAGTTTTCAACTTAATGTGCGTCAATAAACCTGTCCTATAATCAATCGAGTCGGCGTAAAAATGGTAAGACGCCTGTAGCACGATATGTTGTGAAATATTATATTGTAAACGGAATGATGTGCAAAATTGCACATGACCCGACGCGAAGGTTATGCAAAGTTAAGGTTGCGCATTATGCGCATGTTGCAGCGTCTACCTCTACAGTCGACAAAAGTAACCGTTATAAGTGATCGTTCATGTAAGTACTTTGTCGCTGTAAAGAATAGTAATGTTGTAAAGAAAAGCAGCAGGAGTGAAAATTTACTAAACACGACCCGTTAGTTTTGATTTCATATCATACACGCCTTTTGTGATACAATTAATAATTTTTCAGATTACTGGTATTCTTGTGAGCCGAAGACGAGATAGAAATATGAACATGACACATCCTTTTACTCGATAGCGCGCCACACTATAACTTGTGGGATTATATTATATATATAATATAATGCCTTATTTTCTCGAATGTTCGCAACTACTGGATGCAGTTCATGATTTAGGTGTCTATGGATATCGATCTGTCGGGACCGGTTTGTGATAGTCGCGTTTGTTATGCAATAGATAAGTGACAAAGCACCGGTCACTTTCTGACAAGTTGACAAGCATCTGAGTGCAAGTGCCGGATCCTTCAATACTAATTTATCGCGTGACAAACGCAACCATCGTAGAAGTTTTTGTTTTCCTTAAAGTTTTTCGTACGTGCATTTAACAAACACACGACCATTAAAGATGATGTTAAGACAAATCTACACATCGCTAGTTTTCAATAACGACGATTTTTATTTTCGTCTATATACTGTTATCCATTTATGTACTTGGTCTCTAGTAACAACTAACAGTGTGGTATATTTTATTTATAAACTTGCGTAGAACCAAAATTGATAAATAATACTGTTATTATTAAAACTAGCGTTTACACTACACTAAGTACCTATGCACAGAACATTATGCCCATGTGCGTTGTTCAACTTTTTTACGAAGACAAAAAAGTGGCAATAGTTCGTTAATGAGAATATGAGTCATTAAGTAAGAACTGTAGAGACCGGTTAGTATGATATGGTACGGATAAGGCGGCGTTGTTAATCAAAATAAACGAGACAAAGGTGATCAACTTTTTTTTAAAGCGTTTGTCTATACGTACGGTATGATAACACTGGAATCGGTTGCATAATGATAGGTACCTGTAAAGTGTCTTATTGCTAGCAATGCCTAACAGCTATGAAAATATGCATAGACACTAGTAACTCTGAGCTGTAGACCCGAGTGTGTTTCAAAATTGTTAATTTTTTTTACTTACTTTTCACGTTTTTAAACCTCCATATCTCCGCCATTTTAAAAAATCAAAATACGCAAGAAAAATCTAAGAAAAACTGCATTTATATATTTAACCTACACAAGACCTACACAATTGATATCTAAGTAAGTACTTAGAATTAATGTTAGTGTTATTTTTCAGAACGTCCGGGCTGAGTAAAGTTTTTTTTTTAATGTATGAATGCAGTTTTAATTTTATTCAATATTATATCGATGACATGGTTCCTAAGAACAGATTTTCGTATGTCTTATAGTTTCAGACTTTCCCATACAGACCAGAAAACATAAAATTCAAGCGTCCTATTCGAATGACTGAATCGTTCTGTTTGGCCTCATGCTTCGGCTGATTATTGAGGAGAGAACAATCAAACTGTTTATATACGATTCTTGTCATTGCCATTCGATTGACGAAACGTGTGTGCGTGAGCTGTCAGAATCAGTAAATTAAAAAAATTCAAAACTCCTCACACAAGTAGCTGGTCATCATGACACCCTCATTCAATAAGTAGGTAGTATAAATGCTAATGAAACGTGACGATAAACACAAAATCCAAGGTTATTTCCACCAAACATACCTAAAAACCCTGCCGATAGACAGGAATCGACTAAATCGACAAAAAAACCCGCATTCAATCGGTTCATCGAGCTACGATGCCACAGACAGACACACAAATACAGATGTTAAACTTATAACTCTTCTTTTCGTCGGGAGTTAGTAAAGAGTTTTGTGGCCAGCGTGTGCTGAATTAAAATCTGAACCTCAAGTGTAAGTCTCCAATGCAGCAAAACATCACTATCACGTTCGGGTTTCTCGTCTTAATGACATTATCACAAACGTGTACTAGACGTTTTTTGGGTTAAAAGCAGACTTAGACTAGAGATTGGTAAATAAAATGCAATCTGTATCGCTGTGCACGTCCAGTGCGTAAACGTATAAGTTTCACGTTCGCGGGCGGAGATAGCCGGTTCGACCTACAATGAGACTCATTCTGAATCAGACTTAATGTGAGTGATGTCGTCACAGTGGCTTACAGTGAGTGTTAGAGTCAGAAGGTTGACTGCTTGCGACCTGTTGAATTAATTTAAAAATTTGTAGCAAAGTATGTAAGTAACTGTGACTATACAAAATGATACACACTATTTAATGAACTGTTTTGGTCATTTTAGAATTATATTTCTCCATATAATCAAAAATGAAAAAAAAAAATTATACACAAAATATGCGTTTTATGTAATTTATAAGTTGTGTTAAGATAAGGATTATATTCAGTCACTTGCGACTTGACGTGATATGACGTGATATCACTCTCGACAGTAGTAATTAGTACTTGTAGCTTGTAGTGATACTACTACTGGCAGACAGCAAGTCAATGATTAGATACCTGGAGTCTGAGCCTAACCAGTAGTGTCTGACTGGTAAAAATGCCCTTGTCGCCTACTTCCTTACAGAATTTCTTTATTTCATTATCTATAAACTCACGATGAGTTTTGCTTCCCACTAACTAAGCTAACGTACTGTTTTTTGCAGTGTAACTGTGGCAAGACTGATCCTCGACCATTTGCGTGACGGCCACCTTCTTACATACAAATTGGAAGAAAGCGACAATCTAATTAAAGCGTCTGATGGCAAGATAGGTTCGCTGATGTTTTTACACAATCGCTTTGTTTGCTGGTACGGATTCGGATATGCATAAGTATCGATCGTTGCTCAAATAGAACTAACACTGTATTCACTGGACAAACCCATTTTTTTTTATATCAGGCGACGTGACGCGGTCGGTAGCTCAGAGAAATCAACTTGAGGATGGGAACCCTCACGTTATCACGATGTAGATTTTATTAAATATATAAAACAATTGAAACCGTCGCGTTTGCAACGTGGAACCCCGCTATGCTGTGATAAGACTTGCAGGAACACTTTTAAATATTAATGTTTCAGGGTTTTTTGAAAAGCTAAAGAAGGTACCAGAAGTGCTAAAAGAAACAAAAAAGGTCACCGAATGGTAAACAAGGCAAAACGGATTCAGATTCTATACGTGGTAGACAGAAGAGACTGAACCAGCATTGCGTGGATACAGGCTTGGATGGAAGGACAGTATACAGTGACCAGAGGGATCCTCGACGACGAACTACTAGGTGACAACGCAATAAAACCCATATTGACCACAAGATGGGTCTGCTAACGTTTTTCAGAACCACTCACTTCCTGGTACGGATTTACATAATATCGATTGGTGCTCAAATAGAACTAGCACTTTGCGTGATGTTCAATAACCAAGGACTTAGATGTATACATTGCGAAAAGTATACTTTTCGCAACTGTTAAGGTTAACCGATCTACAAAGATCAGTCCGGGATACTCCAGTTTTCTATAATTTCAGTGGCCATTACGAAGATACGGCATACTTTTGTATTGGTAACAAAATAAGTCGAATAACTTCTTAAATAATACTGAGTATTTTTTGATATAGTAACTTATGCGTCAGTTCCCGGAAAGTAGTATTTGGTGAAATGGATTGATGATCAGTATAATGGCCAATCTCCTTAGTGCGCATAATTATGCGTGCTACACAGATTGCGATAATACGACTAGTTTGCTCATCAAAATGCAAATTGTGACGAACTTGTATTAAGATATCAGGGAAGCTCTTAACGTCCCTGCATCGTGGGATGGAGTAGGTACGAACAGAAACGATTAATCTACATTGAATCACTTGTTATCCCTCCGCTGTGGAAAGCCCTCACGTAGTCGCGAGTTCAAGCGACATTGGCGTCGTAATGATTAAAAAAAAAAAACCGGCCAAGTGCGAGTCGGACTCGCGCACCGAGGGTTCCGTACAAACACTTTCCATCCCTAAGTGGTTAAGTTAAGTTTGCACCTGGTATGTATAGCGCCCCATATAAATTAGGTGCAAAGTTAGGTATTAAAAAAAAAAATTATGGTTTTCGTAATTATTCCTTTATCTATGCTATAAGACGTTGCTTCGTACCAAATTTCAAGATTCTGAGTTCACGGGAAGCACCCTGTAGGTTTTGATTCCCTTGCAAGTGTCGAAAATTTGCAAATTAGGTGCAAAGTTAGGTATTAAAAAAAAAATTTATGGTTTTCGTAATTATTCCTTTATCTATGCTATAAGACGTTGCTTCGTACCAAATTTCAAGATTCTGAGTTCACGGGAAGCACCCTGTAGGTTTTGATTCCCTTGCAAGTGTCGAAAATTTGCGGCATAAACGGCTGTATCTTTTGATTGCGTTGGCTTAGAAGTTTGATTTTTTCACAGCTTCAAGGGACAGTAGACCTGAGTAATTGATATAAATTTCAGCTTCATACGTCCACGCGTTCCTGAGAAAAAGGGTCTTGACAGACGGACAGACGGACAACAAAGTGATCCTATAAGGGTTCCGTTTTTTCCTTTTGAGGTACGGAACCCTAAAAACATCATAATGAACCGTTTCGTCTGTTACAGCTCTTGTGCTGGTTTGCTGCCTACGCAGCCTTCTACTAGCTAAAATCTCAAACCAGGCACGAGGTTTGCGAACATTGAAAACGCATTAAAAGAATGCAACAAGACGGACCCTACTATGCGGCCCCGAGGGGGCTTTCCACATCTCAGGGATTAAGAAAATGTTTTCATACTTTTGTTACATCGCCGTTCTCTCCATGGCGAGCTATAGTTACTGTCGTCACCGTGAATTAACAGGATCTATCGCTCTTAAATACTAGTTAAAAAGACAATTAATTTATGGTAAAGAATGCTTACGAAATAACTGTATGCCCTTGCATACAGTTTCGTATTTTTTGACACCACATATCTATTACGTCTGTGCGGTTATTAACCTTAGTGACATTGATTGTGATACTCAGATATCAGATAAGACGTGATCGTAAGCATGAAAATGCCGTTTAAAGTATTATTTCTGTCTGAATGCACTTTTCTGCCACAAACAATTTATGGTACCGCATCATCTTGACAAAAGTATATACACGTCAATTTGCGAACGAAATTATTTCAAAACGCAATCAGGAACTAACGGAACATTTGGAATAGGCAAAAAAAAAAACATTTTTGGGGTTCCATACCCAAAGGGTAAAAACGGGACCCTATTACTAAGACTTCACTGTCCGTCTGTCTGTCTGCCACCACTCATGAACCGTGATAGCTAGACAGTTGAAATTTTCATGATGGTTTATTTCTGTTGCGTTTATACAAATACTAAAAACAGAATAAAATAAATATTTAAGTTTGGCTCCCATACAAACACGTTTTTCTTTCGTATTTTTTTTGATGATACGGAACCCTTCGTGCGAGAGTCCGAATGGCCGATTTTTTTACTTAGTATCTATCACACACAAAATACTATCATCAAGAGAGTCACAAACGTATTTTTAACAAAATGCAACAATTGCCTGATAATATAAGCGGAATATTCTAATACATTTCAAAGAAAATTCATGTATTACTCAGAATCTATGAGGAAACAATGGTACCTACTAAGAATCAAGGTAAAGATTGAGCAAGTAAATAGTTGTTGTCATATTCATTTTCATTTCTGTTAAGTAATCCAACATCGACAAGTAAATATGCATGTTTATGTATCAGTCAATGTACAAAAGTATATTATTCTCAAACTGCTAAAACATTTCCAACTGATTTAAAACTAGCACATTATATTTTATATATTCGTAAAAACGGCCTTGGTTTCTATTATAGTATCACGTGAAATCTATCCTATAAAACTGCTCAACAGAAATAAATATGAATAATATTAGCACACACAACAATCTCAATTTGAATTACTTCATTAAAACCAGCGTAAGAACCAGATAAGCGATGTATGATTGTAAATCTAATTTGAAACTAAATAGAGTTGATATTGAATTGATTTTATGATTTGTGTACATCGTTGTGGAAACTCACCGTCGCTCCATGCAAGCAGCAAGTCTTGTTTCTTTTCATGCAGGTCGTCCCGACGCCTGGGACGCGGACGGAGCCGAGCAGTTTTCCCGTTCATACTTATATCAGTCTCTTCTGGTCGGACCAAAGCCCCGAACACACATCACAACAAACAAACAACACCACTTCGACGGCGAACGTGCAATGTTAAACGAACCCTTAGTAATCAAGCGATGATTACAACTTATTAGAGCTGTAGATAGTAGATAAAGTTTCACGTCATAAATAAGATAACGTGAGCGGTGATCAATACGGCTGTCGACCGCAGTTGGTTGCAAGTTACGGAAATATTTGTTACTGGCGATTTGACAACTATTCGGCTCTCTTGAAGCTTATTTTACTGTGGACGGAAATAGATTATGCAAATAAGGTGTTATCATTATCAGAACAGTAACTGATTATTGTATTTGATCTGGGGGCACGGTAGTGCCCCCGCCAAGACGAACAAAAAAGAAGGGGGCACTACCTACCTTTTCTCGAACCGTTTCGTCTCATATTCAAACCCTCATAGTTTCGTCCCAGTTAACACTAGAGCGCCCAAATTCTCAGGTTAAGATGCAGTTAGCAAACATATAAAATGTACAAAATTTAATTGATCTAGCTTTTATACTTTAGGTTTTATAGGTACCTAAAATACGCCGATTTTGCCACTCACTCACTGACGTATCAAAACCTCTGGGGTACTTCCCGATGACCTAGAAAGCTGAAATTTGGTATGTAAGCTAGTATTAGTACACAAACAACAAAATAATTCTAAAACTTGGAACTTTTATCCCCCAACCCCTTAAACTAGGGGATGGAATTTTGTATGAAACTTCCGCAAATTTTGATACTAGAGGTCTGAAAATTGAAACCTATAGGGACTCATTGTTATAAATCAAATACATATTGTAGGACTTTTAAAAAATCACCCCCCACCCTTTAAATAAGGGGATGGAAGTTTGTATGGGTTTCCCATAATAGGGGATAAAAGTGTATATATATATATATGGGGCTAAACTTAAGTATTTCTTAAATACACAATTGTCTACTTCAGTTGACGCTCAAGAAACCCTACAGCCCAAAAAAATTAAAAAAACTAAAGCACCTTACAAAAAGAAATGAGATCCCACCAAAAACATTTCATGTAAAATTGACGGCCAAGACTCACATTCTCATAACGCTTTCGCTGTAAAAAAGTTATCAGATCCCAGGAAAAGCCAAGCCCCTAAGCCCCGACTTTACTAACCCCACCACCTTGGTTTAAAAAGTATGGCATCAACTGGCTTCAAGCCCCTAAACCAGGAGTTTACTAACCCTACACCTTTGTTTCAAAAGTATGGCTTGGCCGTTTCATAGACTACCGTAAATAAGTCTAGCGGACTGTCCGGCCTATATCGTAAGGAATTAAGTTTATAAGTATATATTATCAAAGGCATAAACTTAGTTTCTTGATACCATATGGGCCAGACGGTCCGTTGGACTTATTTACGGTACTCTATGAAACGGCCAAGCCATACTTTTGAAACAAAGGTGTAGGGTTAGTAAACTCCTGGTTTAGGGGCTTGAAGCCAGTTGATGCCATACTTTTTAAACCAAGGTGGTGGGGTTAGTAAAGTCGGGGCTTAGGGGCTTGGCTTTTCCTGGGATCTGATAACTTTTTTACAGCGAAAGCGTTATGAGAATGTGAGTCTTGGCCGTCAATTTTACATGAAATGTTTTTGGTGGGATATGATTTTCAATAACTAGAAAACAGGCCTCGTTTTAGACACGAGTCATTGTTCATAACTTTTAATTATCCTGCAACGGACAGCTGATTCATAATGTTCAGCAAGTATGTACGTTTTTATTGCGAATTCTAAGTACAAGAGGAACTCAAAACCATAAAAGTGATGGTATGTATTTGGTCTGAAAAATACTTTCTTTAAGTTATAGAAATAATTGAAGACGATATAAGAGGACTTATTACACTTTTCTTTAATATTGAATTGCCATACTAACTAAAATTACATCGTCTAAATATGTATGTATGGTCTTCTATGTATATAATTAACTGTAACACAAAAACAACATCCAAATTTACGAAATGTATTTGTATAAACGTTTTTAGATTTGCTCTGCAATTTACAGTAGTGTTCTGAACAATTATCACATGTATAGAGATAATGTTTCATATCTTCAGCAATATGCAGTTGAGGAAAAGTACTAAGTAAACAAAATTACATCTGCCACGCAAAATAAGACTTTGTTTAAATGCATAACAATAAAAACTAATCTAAATCACCGAATGAGAAAGTAAAATCATATTATCTTTAGACGATACGAATCATGATTATTGATTAGTACAGGAGCCGACAAATTGGGCTCGGTATTGATTGTACTAGTGAAAGTCAGAGGCTAAGTATTATCGAGACGTTTGTCAAAAGCTCTTTAAATAGAAACAGTGCGAGGCCACACGCACAGTTCGCTGTGGAGGCGGTACGGTCGACGCACTCAGTCGAACTACCAATAAAAATAAGGATGTCGTCAATATGTTGGCATCGCTGCCGTAGCGGGGTCACCTCCGCCCTGGGTCTTTCACGTGACGTAACGGACCGACCTTGATGACGGTGACACATCATAAAGGGCCTGGCGAATTATGATAGGCCATAATTCGCTCAACTATGTAATTGTGACCCGTCTGGCGGAACTATGAATTCAAACATGGTATGTTTACATACACTGTTCATATATGTATATGTTCATTTACAAATGTAATAAAGAATGAATTAAGTCATGAAATATCAATTTACAGGGGATGTCAGACTAGTAAAAAGTGAAAATGTTGACTTTAATTATACACCGAAAAACATTAAATATTATTACTACTTCATTAATCATTCCATTGTTTTGACGTACATATTTCAATTGTAGTTTGCTCTACAGTCTACAGAAATAGCAAGATACCTATGTGCATCGAAATGTACACGAAGAAACGGTTATGTAACATATTCAGCAGATGTAACAAAGAATTATTTATAGGGTTTGCCTTGACATTCAACTTCACTGTTCTCAATTAATTTCTATATCGATTGTTCTGAATTACTATCCCTTTTGTTTTAAATCACAAGAACTCTTCACGAGTATAGTTTATCGATGCATTGTATATTGCTAAACACGTATGTGGGGTACATAGTCAGTAGAAACTTCATACAATGACAATTAATACCCACTTTCGTTACGTACCTATACTGTGGGTACCTTTACATCTGTAGTGCAACATTTATGAAGAGTTAAATACATAACACTCGTGTTGCAAATACTGGTGCAATGAATGAGCTGTATTCCAACATTCCTCAAACAACACTGAAAATCTCTCGTTTCAAGTTAGTTATCAGGATATAGGGGAATATTATGTGTAAATATTTTAAGGGGCATGCCTTCTCGGACACAACTTAGTACCTTTCATTTCTTAATCTTCACACAACTCCTTCCAACTATACCAAGCCCGGCTCATTAGAAACTTTATCAAGAGTCACTGAAATTAACTTGCATACTATAAATATTATAAATACAATATGCCCACTTAATAATTTACAATCGCTATGATCATGAAGATTAGTTTAAAATTGACCACAGAGTGTCAACAAACTTATGTCAACAACTGAGAAAAAAAGAAAAAAGTAAAGTAGCGCAATACGCGCGAGTCTGGGACTCCGTCGAAAGCGCGGCGCTAGACTGGACTGCGCGCGCGCCGCCCGCCCAGAATAACCGCGAACTGGCACACAGCCAGTCACATGGCAACTTAGATCGTCAACTAGCTCCCCATTCATAAATCCGTAAACCACCCTTCCACCGTTAAGTAATAGTTGAGATAGTTAATTAGATCGAAAGCTCATTCATAGAATCCGAAAACCACCCTTCCATCGTAGAATGGCAAACTTAGATTGACAACTAGAATCTCATTCATAAAACCCGCAAACGCCCTTTCATACAGCCATCTTTCAGACATGATTCCGATAAGGTGTACGGAAACTAAGCTTGATTGATTACGTTTGAACATAAATGTTTTCATTATCATATTGAACGATTTCCCACTCTTCATGTACAATGAAGTTTATTAAATAACGCATAGGTATAATAGTAATATTAAAATGAATCTCAGAAACGAAATTGAAAGTGCTTTTTTTTACCTCGGGTTTAGGTATTTTTGTCTTTTGGACTAAGTACGCGCACTACATTGTGAAACTCACTTGTGTGTATAGAATATAGGCAATAAAATAACGAATCTATTTCATTTAAGTAATATTTTACAATTAATGCTTATATTTTATTCTGATTTGTTCGAGTAATTTCGCTCCGGACGCTATAAATAGTTATTCCGTCATTTTAACAGCGGTTTGTACCTATATAGGACTTCTGCAAACATCGGTGCCTCACGTACACATTATTGCTGAGACTACCAATAATAAGTAAGTAATATTACACATAACAATGTCGTGTTTCCTCCTATAAGCTGCCTCGATAGCTATACAGCCTTATCGTTCTCAAGTTATAATTTGAATATAGCCTTCCTGTATTGTACAAGTTATTTTTAAAGATACTATTTACATAAATAATTTCCACGTCAACTCATAAACCTGCAGCCAAAGATCACTTTTGTTTTTTGCCTTCAATCTCTTCAAAGACGTTAATGAAACCCATAAAAACTTAAGCTTTATGGTTTAATGATACATCATATTTTAGAAAACAGCTTGTTAAGGCAACTAATACATAGAACAATAAATAGTGTCGAAAGTTTAACTAGTGTGTATACAAAGAGCAGTAAAATCTTTCGAGTCGAGCACTAATCCTAGTCAACGCTCGAAATAATAGTTAGTTAAAATAATATGTTGTAAGTTACAAGTAGAAAACTGGAAGGAATGGGCATTAGTTTAACACACACAGTGCGAAGGAATGACCGCATTCAAAGTGCTTAATACCATTTATATGTTCAAAACTAATTTGCTGTATATTTTGTTCACAAGCGGCCAGCGAGGCATGGTAGTTGCTCAGTTGGTGCGCCTGCCTGTATGTTCCCACTCCAAGTACAATCTTTTTTCGACCCTGTTGTCTATTCTATGTAAAATCTCTGCTGATTCGGGACTTGAACCTCTTAAATTTTCTTCTAGAAACGGCCCCACGCTGTGATGTATTTGCAAGCAGATGGTTAGACGTGTGCAATGAACGATGAATATTTGAGGTTCTGTGAGATTATGGATGTTCGGCCTTCTTCTGTCTAATGTATTGTCTTTAGTTCTTATATATTCTCTTGTATGTAAACTGTATGTATTCATAGTTTCACAGTGCTTTGGTTGTACCTAACTTTTATGCTGTGTAATGTAATAAATAAAAATAAATAAATAAATGGTATAGTATGATGAAACGGGATAAATCACGCCTTACAACAGCAATAAGACTTGGAAGACGATATAAATTGAGCATCGTAACTCTAATTAGAAAGCCCTGTTCAAATCTGCCTTTACAGTTCCTCCGGACTCCCGGAAATATGACGAAGAACGCATAATGGCATTTATCTTTTTTTTTTTGCTATCACTTAAGCTGACCCTGCTCCATTCTCACAACCAGTGGAGTCGAACTTTGTGTGGGAGAACGAACCCTCTAACGGGTATATTTTGGACATTATAAATACTCTATACAATGTCAATAACCAAAAAATCAAACAGAATAACGTGAGGAAGTACAAATGTTTCAAAACTACCCATACCATAGCCAAACAAGGGACCTTTGTGGAACTAGCCCGGCAGAGTATCTGAGTAGTGAAAGGTACGTCACCTGCATAAAACGTGGGGACGATTTTTTTCATTGTCATTATTGTATCTTTGAACCATCTAAAGTTCAATGAAAGATTACATTACAGGGTGAATAGGGGACAACTTTTTTTAAGCAGCATTAGTCACATCACAGAATAACTTTTGTAAACCGATTTTAATTTTTCTTTCATTGAATAGTTGCCGATTTCATCGTTTTTACTCGGTAGTTAGTAAAGTATCATTTTATGGCGTCCCTCAGAATGGAAAAACCGGCCAAGTGCGAGTCGGATTCGCGCACCGAGGGTTCCGTACAAACACTTTCCATCCCTAAGTGGTTAAGTTAAGTTTGCACCTGGTATGTATAGCGCCCCATATAAATTAGGTGCAAAGTTAGGTATTAAAAAAAAACTACTTACCTACTAGATCTCGTTCAAAACAATTTTCGTTGGTAGTTTTTATAGTAATCTACATCATATGTTTTTTTTGATTTTTTATTTTCTTATTTTAGAAGTTAGAGGGGGGGGGGGGCAACTTTTTTCCACTTTGGAAGCGTCTGTCACGCAAACTATTCGGTTTAGAAAAAAAATATTTTAGAAACCTCGATATAATTTTTGAAGACCTATCCATAGATACCCCACACGTATGTGTTTGATGAAAAAAAAAATTTTGAGTTTTAGTTCTAAGTATGGGGAGCCCCCAATATTTATTATTATTTTTTTATTTTTGCATCAAAATCTTAATGCGGTTCACAGAATACATCTACCTACCAAGTTTCAACAGTATAGCTTTTATAGTTTCGGAAAAAAATGGCTGTGACATACAGACGGACAGACAGACTTACAGACGGACAGACAGACATGACGAATCTATAAGGGTTCCGTTTTTTGCCATTTGGCTACGGAACCCTAAAAAAAACATGTTGCACTGACATCAACTAAACAGGCTAAGGGCAAGAAAATAATGAGTGATAATTTAGCATCATAGAGTAGGTACTCACCAGTAAGTGTGGCGACGTGGCGTGTTTTGCGCGGTGCTAGCGAGGGCGCGCGAGTCGCATCCTGGAGGGCCGCCAGCTTGACGACCACTCCTGCAAAACAAAAACAAACTGTAACGCTCCCTTGTGTTAACACGTGGCGGTAAACGCTGAGCCACACACACTACGTATGCAGTATATGGTCGGGTCACTCGAAGACCGACTAGATCGCAAAATGACTCGTGTAAGAGTTGCATCGCAAATATGCTTCATCGCAGAAAGCCGAGATCGCAAAATTACACCATCTGAATTTAACTAGGTTGTAAAATTTGGTTGTATCTTGACAAATACCGCGACTACCTCACGTCAAGAACCTACAAAGTTAAAGTTGGAAACACTTATAGTCGCGAGTGCGTTAAACACGTTACGTGCGGGGTGCCGCAGTAATCGGGCTGCAGGCCGATCTGACACTTGAACTTGATGCACGTGAACAGCTGTGCGGTGTGCTGCAGCTTTGTTCAGCGCCGACCTCTGCGCCCTCCGTGCCGGCACGGCCCTCGCGGACACCTTCCTTCCGTCTCGTACAGGAAGACATCGACTCAGTTGTTAAGTGGTCTCACGACAATAGGATTGTTCTCTAGGTCGAAAAAACTATATTGCTCTTAATTCACTCACCCTACTTACCAGTATTAGACAATCCTTCTCCTATTTATGCGCACAGTTTTACATGCCTACACAATAATATTTTTAAAATTTGGAACATAGGTACTTCTTGCCGTAAAAAAGCATAGCTGTCTAGAGCATAGCTCAGAAGGATCATTCATTAGTCAAAGCTGTGGAAAATGTCTACAACACGAAGTCTATGGCTACCGGCAAACTATTGGTACCAAGGGTCAACAATTACTATGGGGACACAGAACCCTTAGAAAACGACTCCCATACTTGGTCAATAGTTAGCCGGAAGACATAGACGAGAGCCTAATCTGAAAAGATTTAAAAGACTGGTAAGTAAAAAAAAAACCTCCATAATTTACTTGTCTAAGTAATTAATAATTTCTAGTGTCGCTTTACCAGCTTTTTTGTCGTCAGTTCATAGCTCGTCTAATCGCATAGGTAAAATCCTAAGGGCGTTACCCACAAACTATGAGATTGCGGGCTTAGAAGACGCAAAAGAGGCTTGGTCAATTGCTTGCCCCGGCCAAAATTATCCGGAAAATTCAAAATCTCAACGGAGCTGGGACGACTTATTGTGTAAATTGACCGTAGATTCCATCCTAAGCCAGTGCTCTACGGAAGACCGTGCCAGAATTTTGGCAGTAGGCACCAAAGAGGCCGGTTACTGGCTCCAAGCGCACCCTTCCGTGAGCACTGGAACTTTTCTAGAACCCAATACCGTCCGACTTTCAGTTTGTCTCCGTCTCTGTGTCCCGGTCTGCGCCCCACACCGATGCCCCTGCGGCAAAGACGTTGACAGGCTGGGTCACCACGGACTTTCCTGCCAGAGCAGTGCAGGCCGCTTCTCAAGACATGCTGCTCTGAACGACATCATCCGCCGGTCTCTTGCATCAATCAATGTGCCGGCCCTTTTAGAGCCGACCGGCATCTCAAGAGACGATGGCAAGAGACCGGACGGAATGTCTTTGATTCCGTGGAGTAAGGGACGGGTGCTAATGTGGGATGCAACCTGTGTAGACACACTGGCCCCGTCACATCTCCACCGATCCTCAATCAGGGCCGGAGCAGCGGCAGAAGCGGCCAAAGGCATAAAACGGAATAAGTACAGTGGTCTTGGCGCTGAGTACAATTTCTTACCTTTTGGCGTCGAAACCCTGGGTCCGTGGGGCCCCAGCGCATTAAGCCTCTTCAAAGATATTTCGAAGAGGCTTATTGATGTTACTGGTGACCGGAGAGCTGGCGGTTTCCTCGCTCAAAGAATCAGTTT
Organism: Apotomis capreana; assembly: GCA_947623375.1. Taxonomy (NCBI): domain Eukaryota; kingdom Metazoa; phylum Arthropoda; class Insecta; order Lepidoptera; family Tortricidae; genus Apotomis; species Apotomis capreana. The sequence continues at coordinate 11,764,909 of OX392506.1, read as the reverse complement.
GGCGATTCAGCGAGGAAATACCGCCAGCATCTTTGGCACTATGCCGCAGGGGCCATTTTTAGATTTAGTTTAAGTTTATTATGTTCGCGTTTAGTTTAATTTTTAGTATAGTTTTATTGTAAGTATTTTAAGTCGTATTCCTTAGACTTTATTTTGTACTATTAAATGATTAAATATGTTTCCATAGTGGAACCTTATTAATTATCTCACCTCTATCATGTAACCGTATGCATGTGATAACTGAGATTCTCAAATATGCTCTCACAGACTTATTTGGTTTTGTGGGACATTGTTTTAGTATAGGTATTCCTAGCAATAAAGAAATAAAAAATAAAATTAAAATTGAAAAAATTCGTGAAGTGTCACGAATTAATTAGCCAAGGTTTATGTAGTTAAATTCAGATGGTGTCATTTTGCGATTTCAGCTTCCTGCGACGTACATAGCACACACGTGATGCAGCTCTTACACAATGCAGCCATTTTGCGATCTATTCAGCCTTCTAGAACTGCACACGCAGCCTGTGCGGCTTGGCCTTAAATCGATCGGATGAAAGCGTAAATTTCATTTAGGAAGTCCCTGTGAGCTAAGTTTAACACAAAGGCCAGTGATTATGATGCGTCCAAATCGGGTCATCCATTACGAAGCCATACCACAGGCAGTCAGAGGAACTGATTTTAATTTCACTATTACAGTAGAATCCTGTTGCAATATCATGACTTTAAAGCTGCATATTTACTTAAACTAATATTAACAACAATTGATATTTACTTACAAATCCAGTGTAGAGGATCTAGACACGCGGCAGCGTGTCCAGCCAAGTTCACCGCAGGAACTGGCGAGCAGCAGCCGTGTGTTATATTACACGAACCGTTTGGAGCCACTTTTGACCCCTCAATAACTCCAAATCTATTCAACAGAAAAAAATGAAATTTGGCTTATGTATTTAGGTCCCTGAGAACAACTAGAACCACAAATTTCATAAATGTAGATGAAATAGTTATTGAGATATTGACGTCCAAAAAACGGCATTTTTATCACTGACTGACTGACTCACTAGTAATCAAAAACCTAACCCACTTCCAGGTGACCTAGAAAGATGAAATTTGGCATTCAGCTTGGTAATTGTGTGTGTACACATATAAAAATCAAAAACAGTGATATTTTTTAGTTTTATTATTATTATTATTTATGCTTGTTGCCTCAGAACTCCGTCATTTACTAACCGATTTGGAAAATTCTTTCTTTGTTTGTAAGATGGCACTCTCTCTCTCACACACACACCACACACACACACACACACACACACACACACACACACACACACACACACACACACACACACACAACACAGACAGAGAAGGTTAATAAATTGCCGTGGCGCGGGGACGGATAGCGAAGCGCGGGAGCGCGGCGTGGCGAGGAGCGGTCCGGCCCCTCCCTCTACCCCGCGTCACTCTAGTCAAGACAGGTGGGGCGTCAATTCAAATTTCTGTACAAAAAGTAATGATATCCCATCAAAAACATAAATGTTAAATTAGAGCCAAGTTCTCGCATGCAACGTTGTCGACTTCGCCGACAAAAGAATTGAGATCTATATGGGCGCCAAGTTCTTTGCCCTAAATTTTTTAGATACAAGGACATGCGACATACTCAATGCATTTATTTTACTTGGGGTGTAATTCAATATCAAGATTTGACTTGGCTAGTTTTCACAAACTGACTTAATTTTATCAAAGTAACATAGTATTATTATCAAGCTAACAGTATAAGTAACAGGACGTACACTAACTTGCGTACATACCTTTACGAAAATAGGTTAATGATTAGACAAATGTAATATACATTTATATGTAAAAACTAGCCAAGTCCAGTCTTGATATTGAATTACACCCCAAGTAAAATAAATGCATTGAGTATGTTGCATGTCCTTGTATCTAAAAAATTTAGGGCAAAGAACTTGGCGCCCATATAGATCTCAATTCTTTTGTCGGCGAAGTCGACAACGTTGCATGCGAGAACTTGGCTCTAATTTAACATTTATGTTTTTGATGGGATATCTTTTCACAGCCCTTTTCTTGAATGTTAAAATCTGGAATAAAGAAAAACTCATACAGCACTATTATTTTAACTTATAACACAGCAGTTTCACTTGCTTTACATAATTTACATTTTGTCTTTCACTTTTGAGTCTATTTAAAAGCGAGAAGAGAATATATTTTTACAACATGAAAAAACAAATAAATCAATTTTAGAAATTAGATAATAGATCTCAGAGAATCACCAGAAAAAATTTAATACAGTTCAGTGCCAGATTAAACTATAATATTTAAAGCCTATTGTGAATCTGAAATATAACACCTCTGTGCCTGTAGGGAACCAGTCACAATAGGTAATTCAAAGAATGTTAATTTACTAAACATCCAGACACCAAAAACCCAACCTCGTGTTAAAGTTGGCAAGACTCACAAGTGAATTGTGGGAAAGTTATTACTTAAGCACTGTTCGATAACAGCATTACATGTGCATGATCTGGGGCAGTGTATTGTCTGTAGCCTATAAAATTTTGCAGTACAGTTAATTGAAGTGCAAGCCAACAATGAGTACACTTGTACAAATACATTCTTCCGATGTCTATACTCATCTCCTTGGTAATGTCTGCAGAATATTCTTATAGGTAAATGAGAACTGGACATAATTTGTAACACTGAGTTACAACAATCCCCATTATGTGTCTTACCTTAAGGATGCATTGACAGGTTAGAGATATAAAGATGCAAACAAATTTCATCCTTATAGTAAGATGGACCTGATGGATGTAGTAGGATGGAATTGGACCTTTTACTAAACATTGTCACATATTCTTTAAATCAATTAGATTTATATTTATCATATTTATTTCCAACATGAGCATGCTAACAGCACATCTAGCAAAAACACATACACATTAAATAAACCAAAAAATTATACTTTTTAAAATATGATTAAAAGAATACAAAATATTAGAATTAAAAATACATATCAAAATAAACATAATTAAAAACGAAAAATAACAATATTATGATGGCAAAATTAAATATATTTTCCTTAATTATACAATAAATAAATAAATTATACAATTTTAGCAAACATTGTTGTTGATATTCTATGGTACTTCAGTGGTACAGAGGGCCTTCGTGAAATGAAGATTAGTTTATGTTAAAATTGTATGCCCAAATCAAAATGAATACCTAAACGAATATCAAGTTTCATGTCATGTCATGCAATTGTACCAAAAAGAGTAGAAATTAAAAAGTGGCAATACTGTGGTGTCGTCCCCTTTTTCTTAGATTGATTAGAAATTGCCACTTTTTAATTTCTACTCTTTTTGGTCAGACTGTAAGTTAGATGGAAATATAGAATAGAAAAAAAGGAAGTTTGTTTTATGAGACTGATTTGTTTTCAAGGTCTACACCTATCTATATTTTTATGACATGTTGGGTGTAATTTTTTTACTATGTAAATAAGTATTTTACTGACTGCAGGTGATAATGTAACACAGAGTGAACATAAACATATTAGTACATTACATACCAAGGGCTGTGAATTTGTGAACCTCCTACATTGCAGGTATTTGTTATAATTATGCGATCTTAGGCTTTACAAATTACCACCAATAGTTTGTCTAAAGTTTTCATCTTGTCTTGGCCAGGAAGTGAGATTTTCTCCCCTTATAGTGAAGATAAACATATTAATTATCTATCTAATAAGAATGAATTAATCAATTTAATCAATTTTAGAGACAGAAACATTATCAATTGATTGAACAATTTTAGCCAATATTATTTCATTTCATAAGCTGATATACCTGTAGGCATATTCTTCTTATACTTAATGAATCTCTAATTATCTTTCATATTATGTGAATCAGACTGAAGGTACAAAACAATTATCAATCAATTAACACAGCCTTGTGACACACCACAGGCAATGCAAAATGCATGGCAATGCTATGGATGGCCAGAAGTGATGCATTAAGAGTGTCAAAGTTAACTCAGGCGTCTCGGAAAGTAAGTGCAAATTAACTTTTATTGAGTATAGATAAAAGCATTGTCCAGCACTACAATTCCAATTTTTGAAGTAAAAGTAATTTATAAATTTGTTAATCACAAAATAGAGATTTACTTAAGTATTGTTGAATAATTTAAAATGTGATACTGAATAAAAAAATAAATTAGCAAATAACCTTAATTACAACTAATACAAATTGAATGAGATTCTTTTTTCTAATTTAAACCTCTTCAACATGCCAGCCAATGTTACAAGTACAAATGATAACTTTGACTCATACATTACATTGAAATTAGTTATGAGATAATTGGAATGAGTTAACACCATGAAGTCTTTAGTGAGTCTTTTAAATACAATGATGAACATGGAAGCAGTTATTTTTCTTTAACAGTACTACTATTTTTAGTATATTTTTTATATAAAATCAGGAATTTTGTATATTGATGGAGATGATATTATTTGACCTCTGTATTTGAACTCGAAATTATCAACAAACTATTGAAAGGGGTATAAAAGCGTAAATTGATGAGTAATATTATCATATGAGCTACCTATAAGTAATTTATTAAGACTTACAATCATTATTTACATTACTGAAGGAGCTATGACCTTGCTGGAGCCCAAAGGCGGCCCATCTCATTCAGCTCTCCTCGACGAACAATGCGATGCGGGTCACTAGTCGAAAATCCAGGTATTGATATTTTAACAAACACTGCACCGATTACGATTAACATAATATGATAATAACATAGCACCAAATTGTATTTCTGCGCGTGATTTGTGTATTGATACTTTGCGATTTTTTACCGTACTCGCATACAATTCGCTCGATTTCGATTCGCTCACAAATTGTCCGTAGCGCATGAATGACATAATTTAAGTTCCTCCACTTGACAGTACTTGTGGTCCAAACTCTACATCTAACTTAGTGTTTTTTGTTTCACTCTTGCAGTTCGGGGATTTAAGATTGTGGAGTTGTACAAATAGCTTAATTTGGACCCCGTAGCGTTTTGCGGGTTTTGCGAATGAAGAGCCAAACCCCGGCTCCACACTATCGCGAAGTTGGGCAAGTTGGACGAAGTATGAGTTCCTGCAGCGAAATACCTGTTAGAAAGACACTTAAGACTCCGTCCACACTTGTATCATTTCGCCGATCCGATCCCCGTCGCGTATCTTCACCGCGTATCATGAACGGTAAGTGTGGACGTCGCGCCGTCGCGATCATGCAACGCTCGCGCGAAATCCATGTTGATACGCGTATCTTCAGTACCCCGCACACTCGCGATCACGAAAGCATTGCATGATCGCGACGGCGTGACGTCCACACTTTCGTTCATGATACGCGGTGAGGATACGGGGTGAGGATCGGCCGTGATCCATCTCGAGTGGGTTTTTGCCCGATCATCAAAGGCGCTATTTGAGTCATCGATCCACGCTGCGGTCATTGGTTTTTAATCCTTAATCTTTACGATAATTAAAAAATACCATATACCACTGATGGACTGTCTACTTTGTTAGGCCTTTCCATGCGGCGTCTTCCGGCACGCGGTTTCCACTCGAGAACCTTTCTGCCGCATGCCATAAAACAAACACAGTCATACGAAGGCCATGTCTCCGTGAGCGGGTGCCTTAATCGAAGGCCTCCCCACGTGGCGTCTTCCAGCACGCGGTTTCCACTCGAGAACCTTTCTGCCGCATTACGTACTATAAAACGAGCACAGTCATGTGCTAAATCTCCATGAGCAGATGGCAAAAATGAAGGTCTTCCTCGCTGCGACTTCCGGTACACAGCCCCCACTCAAGAATATTTCTGTCAAGGTTCAGTGAGCGATCTCAGCGGGCGACATTTTTAAATGGGACGCAACTCCGCACAGAACAACGATCACAAACGAAATGAAATGTTCGGCGAAAACGAAATGCCAAAATGATCGGGGCGGTGGTACGGTGCTACGATACGGATAGCGTCCAAACTACTGCACGCCGAAATGATCGGTGCGGCGATACGCGACGAGGATACGATACGGCAAGTGTGGACGCGTTTCTTCGCGCGACGGCGCAAATGATACGGAGTGCCCGCAGTGAGCGTCCAAACAGCACGATACGCAGTGGAGATACGCAACGGGGATCGGATCGACGAAATGATACAAGTGTGGACGCACCGTAAGGCTCCGTCCACACTTGTATCATTTCGCCGATCCGATCCCCGTCGCGTATCCTCACCGCGTATCATGAACGGTAAGTGTGGACGTCGCGCCGTCGCGATCATGCAACGCTCGCGCGAAATCCATGTTGATACGCGTATCTTCAGTACCCCGCACACTCGCGATCACGAAAGCATTGCATGATCGCGACGGCGTGACGCCCACACTTCCGTTCATGATACGCGGTGAGGATACGGGGTGAGGATACGGGGTGAGGATCGGCCGTGATCCATCTCGAGTGGGTTTTCGCCCGATCATCAAAGGCGCTATTTGAGTCATCGATCCACGCTGCGGTCATTGGTTTTTAATCCTTAATCTTTACGATAATTAAAAAATACCATACCACTGATGGACTGTCTACTTTGTGAGGCGTTTCCATGCGGCGTCTTCCGGCACGCGGTTTCCACTCGAGAACCTTTCTGCCGCATGCCATAAAACAAACACAGTCATACGAAGGCCATGTCTCCGTGAGCGGGTGCCTTAATCGAAGGCCTCCCCACGCGGCGTCTTCCAGCACGCGGTTTCCACTCGAGAACCTTTCTGCCGCATTATGTATTATAAAACGAGCACAGTCATGTGCTAAATCTCCATTAGCAGATGACAAAAATGAAGGCCTTTTTCGCTGCGACTTCCGGTACACGGCCCCCACTCAAGAATATTTCTGTCCCAAGGTTCAGTGAGTGATCTCAGCGGGCGACATTTTTAAATGGGACGCAACTTCGCACAGAACAACGATCACAAACAAAATGAAATGTTCGGCGAAAACGAAATGCCAAAATGATCGGGGCGGTGATACGGTTCTACGATACGGATAGCGTCCAAACTACTGCACGCCGAAATGATCGGTGCGGCGATACGCGACGAGGATACGATACGGCAAGTGTGGACGCGTTTCTTCGCGCGACGGCGCAAATGATACGGAGTGCCCGCAGTGAGCGTCCAAACAGCACGATACGCGGTGGAGATACGCAACGGGGATCGGATCGGCGAAATGATACAAGTGTGGACGCACCTTTATTCATTTCCTAGCTCTACAATACTACTCGCGAAGCGAAGTTGACCGATGTTGAGCGAATAAATATGATAGTGTAAGAGCACGGACTACTTAAACTATGGACGTCGCATGACCAGTAATAATTATTCACTATCGCGAAGTTGGCAGAAGTATGAGTTTCTGCAGCAAAGTACCTCCCACAATATCGTATTCACCTAACCTCGAGAGTAGTGTAACACCGGGGGTCGACTGGCTAGTGAAATATTACTGTTTGGCGGGTTTTTTTTTTTCTAATTTAGAAATTCAATTTATTAACAATAAAAAATGGAAATTGTTTTGGCATGGCTTCCAGGAATATTTTTTATATTATTCTAAATTTTCTAACCACGCAAGGCTATTTTAGGCGGTTGTCACACTGCCGCCGCGTCTCGTTGCGAGACGCGGAGCTACGGACTCGCATGCGGAGACAACGCACCAACGTCCGAGTTTTCTCAGCATCTCCGTCCGGAGCTGCGATGCACGACGTCCCGCGTTACTTCCGTCTCGCGTTCATTTCACATTCGAACGTTAAGGCGAAAACAGTTCCTATTTGTCGATAAAATGGAAACGGAACTTATTCAGAACGCTGCGGTGATACTTTCAGCTTGGTTTTTGTACAATCGAGTCATAAATTCTGGGTACATTCCTATTTTCAAACCAGACCGATAAATGGGTCTTTTGCTAGAGATTACGAAGATTGAAGGCAACGCGAAGAAACATTTTTTAATTGCACCCGTATGTCAACTGCGTCATTTTATTATTTGCTAAGCAAAATTGGAGTGATTATTACTGGCGCGGACACAAATCGACGTTCTATTACAGCCGAAGAAAAGCTTAAGCTTACACTCAAGTACTTAAGTAATAATCTACTATGTACTTCAATCTTCAATTATACTTTTATAAGCATTCCCTATGTTTTGATTATGATTAAAACCGATACTTACTATAAAACTAAATAAATTTGGAATTAAATAAAAACAATATTTCGAATAAGTAACTCAGCCTTTAATATTTTTAATAACTATTCACTAATTGAGCATAAATCACAGATCATCTAAATACTTAATAAAAATATTTGTTTACAAATTACTATAATCTTGTTTTATACTTTCTTTAATACGTCCTTCTTGCACTAAAATCCGTATGGCACTGCGGAGGTGCGGAGCTCGGTGTGACATACCCTGCGGCACGCATCGCATCTCCGTCCGAGCGCGCGAGTCGTCGTGCGTCTCGCTACTCCGCGCGTCGAGGCGGAGCCAGTGTGTCGTACCATGCGATTTTTCTATACAAAATCAAGATTCTACATACAAAGTTAAAAAACGCATCAACGGACGACGCTGCGAGATGCGGAGCAGTGTGACAACCGCCTAATAGTACATTACCGCAGACGCCGGGAAATAAGTTCTTCGTATCACTATCCGGCCTCCCTTACGGTTGGCCGTCTATGCCTACTCAACCGGCAAGCCTATTTCACGGCGAAGGCATGTATAGTGCTTTTCTCAAACAAATGCAATGAAATAAAAAAATACACCACTCAAAAAACATAATTCAGCTGTTCAGCCAGTTCATGAACACAGACGTCATGTTTAAAAAATGTATTTTTGTTTTCCCTACAGTCCCACCATATTTTTTTTTTCGGAAGTCGTCCACGTGTGTAGTGTTCGAATATTAGGGCCATTATACACAACCTGATAATAAGAATCTTAATTTTTATAATAAATAAAATAAAGGTAGAGGATTTTTAAAATTGTCTATGGTCTCTGGTGACTTACGTATAGACAGTATTTTAAAATTATTACATTAAGGCCATTCGAGTCACCGAGTTACGGAAAAAATTTCAATAGATGGCGCCTGTGGTCGGCACCTAAAATTTACCCCAATTTTTCATGGAAAATTATAATTTTCTCAATAACCTGAACACCATTCCGTTCAAAATTTCGTTTGCGCAAATGGGAACTAACGCTTTATTTTTTGATATATAATTCATATGTTATAATTCAGTATTTTCAAAAAATAATACCTTCTTTTCATAAAAATCCGGAGACGCGGAGAAAAATTAAAATCATCAAAAAATGTTTCTATGAGTTTCTCGGGTTATAATAATTCAAATAAAATTATTTGTAATCGATTTAAGTAAAATATGTCCTCTGAGATATCAATATTTACAGAAAATCCATAAAACTTGTATTGGCCCCACAGTGTATGGTGCAAATTTTGTCATTGTTTGTGCTTGTCGTAAGTAATTTATAGCGAAATGCATAATTAAACGGCATATGAAGCTTCATTTGATAAATAAATAACATACAGACGTAACTTAACTCAAACATAAATATTAGAACTCATAATGCAAAAATATTGTTTGGCCTTGCTGGGATACGAACCCAGAACCTAAGCGAGTGCTTCATATTATTTATTCTAATACTTCATAATAGGTACCACAGATAACACACAGTATCGACGTTCGAAAACGTCATGAATTCATTATAGGTTATATATGGGTATTTGACACGCGTATTGCAGCTTTACACTTTCCTAAATTAGTCACTGACGAGAGAGATACAGCAATACGGAGGAGTGAGATGGAGTTATTTCTATGCGTGTCTCACGTATTGCTGCATCCCTCACCCGCATTATTGATACGGATGTTGGTAAATCATATTTGCCTTCTTTTTTGTGCTACGAAAAGTTTGTATTAGCTTGCTTGCTTCTATCTTCCATACATCACAACTCCGTAAAGAGCCGATTTCAGATGTAATTTAGCATTTTATATATTTCTGTAGTTGTTGTATACCAATGAAACGCTTCATAGATTTAGTAGCAATTTTATATAAGATGTTAACCATTTTAATTGTTATAACTAAATATTTAAATCTACATACAGCGGACGTTTTTATGTAGTTTGCTACAAAATGAATGAAAGTTTTCATTCGTGTAAAAACTTGTGTTTCTGGAGATCTTACTACCCCTAGATATTTCTTTTCCACTTGTCACCCATCTTTTTTTTCGTAATTGGAAAAAAAGAACATCCCCTATAACCATTCTGAACTGGTACCTAGCGATACTTCAATGAATTTACTCAATTCACATCTAAATACTTACTGACGATAACGACCAACTTACCATGACGTAATAATATACTCGTATTCACCAACTGCAGTGCATATCTATACTTATCCTTTTTAGGGTTCCGTAGTCAACTAGGAACCCTTATAGTTTCGCCATGTCCGTCCGACTGCGGCTTAGCTCTGTGATCAAGAGCTTGAAATCTTTCTAGTAATTTAAACCTAATCTATCGTGAAGGATTGGCAACTACGGAACCCTACACTGAGCGTGGTCCAACATGCTCTTGGCCGGTTCTTCACTTTGAAGTCACGGCGCATTATCTCTTCTCATCTATTACCTACCTAGACTCGAGCTAAGCATTCTGTGATTTCAGAGGCGTACGTTACGTGCTTTGCTTCATCTTAGTCCGCTTAGGTGAACCCCGGAAAAAATTGCCGTGGTGAACTGATTAGGTGAGCCACGGGTAGTGCCTGACCGCTGATAATCAGGTTCTGCTAACGTCACACTACTAGTGGTTTATGTATTGATTCTAAATAATATTGATACCACACAAAGAAGGCATTCGTTACAGTAACGGTTAGTTATCCCTTTTTATAACCTACACCCGGCGTTTTCCACTAGGCCATGTATTTCGGCCATAATTATGATGATGATGATTGATGATACTGGCAGCATAAAAATTTTGAATCCTGTAATTTTTTTCCCTCAAACACTTATAAAAGAGAGTGCTGGTCTAAAATGTTAAGTAAATAAAAAAATCGGCAAAATTAATGTTTTGTCAGCAAATGGTAATTTCGGTTAGGAATGTTTGTATAGACTTACTCACCTCATGATTTTACTGCTGACCAAACTAGCAATACTTTGCTGGCCTTTTCAATAATACGCTATAAAAGAAGAGCTAGACTAATTAAATTTATCCCCGTTACCGATTTCCAGGAAACAATTGAGGAAGCTAAGGGATAAAATTGCCTACTGCCATTTTTTTTTTCTTACTTACTCCGATGATTCAGTGACCCAAGTAATTTTCTCAACTGCTGCAAAATTGCCCAGTTCCTATGACTTTTTAAACCAGGGGTAAAACTTAAAGCTAAATCCCATTTTATATAATTTTACATACGCCATAAAGCATAACTGCAATTTTATTGTCTGTACTGAATAATTTTGCAAATGTCACTTGGTCAATTCTTACCCTTAGCCCTTCGATCAATATAGTTTTATGACTAGCGCAAATTCTGACTAACATTACGGTATAATAAAAATATTGACTTCATGATATTGACAGTCAATGCATGGAGACTCGTACAGTCGCCATCAGATATATCGCACTATATAAGGCGTTCATAAATATCTGAACATGTACTGTAACGCCCAGTCAAGAGTCGTGTTCAGATATTTATGAACGCCTCATATGCTGCAATATTATCTGATGGCGACTGTACTAACTTCATCTTATCCTGAAAATCATCATTTTAGGAAAGGATCTCTAGTATTTTGGTATCCATGCCGAAACTATCAGGGAATATAGAAAAAAAAGAACCGACTTCAAAATAAACTGATAACACAAAAAATAAACTTGAATCCCCTTTTGAAGTCTGTGCCACATCACTCGATTATTACTTTGAAAACAGATGCTACGCATGAAGCCTTTATTACTATTTGGTTATACAGGATGATCAATCCAAATGGGTCAGTAGGGAGAAAACGAAAACTATAAGAAAAAGGGAAAGGACCATGGGCACTTTAGTATGGAGTCTGGTCCATATCCTCAATACTTATGAAACTTATGCCAAATGATAGCTTCAATGCTATCATTTATTTCATACTATGACAGTTAAGTCGAAGTCGCGGGCCAACATGGTTTTTTTTATATAAATAGAACTCAGTACGACAACGGTCTCACCATACTATATTTTATTATAATAGAAAGAAAACGACACGTTATGCATTCTATTATCATTGTAGGTATTTATATTAATCAAAAAATAACATAGGTATTATATAGGTATCTACCTACCTACAATATTAAATACGCAATTAAATCGTCTAGATGAAGTGCCGGTGGATTAAAACCCACTAGTCTACCTCAACTTAAGAACCACAATATAGAAATAACATGAGCACAGCTTCCTATAGTGCGTCTACCCGCAAGGCATGTGCAATAGTAGGTATTGCAATATCACTTCTAGGCCCATTTGGTCACGGTTTATTAAGACATATGTATAATATGTCTTTGCTCGTACGTGACGTGACTGAACTCGGCCTCTAAGCGGCCACACCTTATTTTGGAAAATATTGCATTGTTGCAAGTCTGGCCAATGATTCTCTGTGTATACTTCTAAGGTATAGAGACCATTATCTCGTCGCCATCGCTCACTGTCGGCTGCCATAGCCAAGGCCAAGGAATCGGTATACGAGGAGTTCCTGGCGACACTGGACAGGGATCCTTGGGGGCGTCCATACAAAGTGGTGCGCAATAAAATGCGCCACGCCCCCGGCTTGGATTCCCTGGAGCCGGAACTCGTCGGCAGAGTGGTAGAGGGCCTTTTCCCGGCAGCGCCGGACTTTGCCCCGCCCTGCATGGTGGGCCCCGCGGAGGAGCCGCCGGAACCGGAGCAAGTCCCACCGGTGACGGATGGCGAGCTGGGGTTCGCTATCCACTGGCTACAAGGCTGCAAAAGGCCCCTGGCCTGGACGGCGTCCCCGGTCGCATTCTACCTGTGGCACTGAAACACCTCGGAGACCGCCTGAAAGAACTCTACGACGACTGTTTGGAGGCCCGGCGTTTTCCAAGGTGCTGGAAGGAGAGGAGGCTATGCCTCCTCTGAAAGGAGAACCGGCCGGCGGACTCCCCTTCAGGGTGGAGGCCTATGAGGCCTATCGTGCTGTTGGACGAATCCGGGAATATATTCGAGCGCATCATCGCTTCCCGGATCGTCCGACGCCTCGAGAGCACTGGGCCAAATGTGTCGGACCGCCAGTTCGGCTTTCGAACTGGGCGGTCGACAATGGACGAGGTGGGTGCCCTGCGGGCATTTTGTGACTATGCCGCGGGGAGGGGGGAGGGAGTAGTGGCGGTGTCTCTCGACATCGCCAACGCGCTCAGCTCCCTCCCGTACACAGTCAGAATGGAGACACTCCGCTACCATGGAGTGCCTCCCTACCTGAGGCGGACGATAGAGCATTACCTCTCGCAAAGGGTAGTGCTCTACGTCGGGCCAGACGGGCAACGCCGTCATAGAGAGATGGCGTGCGGAGTCCCACAAGGCTCCGTACTCGGGCCCCTCTTGTGGAATGTCAGCTTCGACTGGGCCATTAGAGGGGTCCTGCTCCCCCGGATGACCGTCATCTGCTATGCAGATGAGACGATGGTGGCCGTCCGGGAAGCGGAGCTGGAGGAGGCGCTGAGGCAAGCGGCGATCACGGCGGACCTTATGGTCCACCGCATTGGGTTGCTAGGGCTGAGGGTAGCGCTGCCCAAAACGGACGCGATTGTGTTTGGAGGCAGAGGATGGCGACCGCAAGCTGCAGTCGCCATACCGGTGGGCCGAGAAGCTGTCTGGGTGAAGGCCAGTATTAAATACTTGGGCATTCACCTGGACCGCAGGTGGGATTTCGGGGAGCATTTCCGCCAAATTGCTCCCCGAATAGTGGCAGCGGCATCAGCCCTGGGCAAGTTGCTGCCGAATGTGGGGGGTGCCAGTGCGGCGTGCCGCCGCCTGTACGCGGGGGTGGCCCGGAGCATGGCCTTGTATGGTGCGCCGATATGGGCTGATCGGCTCAATGCCACCAACAAGGCCCGCCTCCGGGCCCCGCAGAGTGGTAGCAGTCAGGATGATCCGGGGGTACTGCACGGTGTCGTGGGCGGCGGCCTGCGCCCTAGCGAGCATCTCGCCCTGGGAGCTTGACGCTCAGATGCTCGCGGAGGCGCACAGGGAGCGGGTGAGGCGCAGGGCCCTAAATGAATTCCCCGCTCCCGAGGACCTTAGGGAGGACCGCAAACAGGCGCTGCGCAGGGTGAGGCACCGGTGGAAGAACGACCTGGGGGACTCCCCCTATGGAGTTGGTACCATAGGGGTACTCCTCCCGTCGTTCGACCACTGGATAGAGAGGGCTCATGGCAGCATTGGCTTCCGGCTGGCGCAGGTAATGACAGGACACGGGTGCTTCGGTCATTACCTGCACCGTATCGGGAGGGAGGCCAGCCCGGTGTGCCATGAGTGCGGCGACCCAGATGACACCGCCCAACACACTCTGGAGGTGTGCAGTCACTGGGTTGATGAACGCCGCACTCTGGTGTGAGCCCTCGGAGTCGGGGGGACAGTCGTCGTCGCTGTCACAGTCGTCAGAATCATTTGCCAGACTTGCAACAATGCAATATTTTCCAAAATAACGTGTGGCTGCTTAGAGGCCGAGTTCAGTCACGCCACGTACGAGCAAAGGCATATCATACATGTCTTAATAAACCGTGACCAAATGGGCCTAGAAGCGATATTGCAATACTACATATTGCACATGCCTTGCGGGTAGACGCACTATAGGAAGCTGTGCTCATGTTATTTCTATATTGTGGTTCTTAAGTCGAGGTAGACTAGTGGGTTTTAATCCACCGGCACTTCATCTAGACGATTTAATTGTAGATATTTAATATTGTAGGTAGGTAGATACCTATATAATACCTATGTTATTTTTTGATTAATATAAATACCTACAATGATAATAAAATGCATAACGTGTCGTTTTCTTTCTATTATAATAAAATATAGTATGGTGAGACCGTTGTCGTACTGGGTTCTATTTATATAAAAAAAACCATGTTGGCCCGCGATTTCGACTTAACTGTCATAGTATGAAATAAATGATAGGATTGAAGCTATCGTTTGGAATAGGTTTCATAAGTATTGAGGATATGGACCAAAATTACTCATTGTCCTTTGTCCTTAGGAACCATGGCTTCGATTTTAGATTTATTAAAAACTGCATTCAATTCTTTTTCGTTTATCTCATGCATAACCGGGAATCGAACCCGGTTAAAATTTAAAAAGAGGAAAAAAAAAAAATAAAGATGTCAATTGATCCTATTTTTTATTGGCAACAAATTTCTGTATAAGAGTACATACATTTAGAGTGCTCTAAGAGTCAGAAATTGCTGTTAAAGCTGGAAACGCTCCATACAAACATGCGTGCTGTGTATGGAAAAATAACTTTTTCCATTTTGACCATGCTAATTTCCGTTTAGGTTCATAGTTGTCATACAATTATTGTTTTGTTGAATTATGAGGATATTGGAAACAATCTCATATTTGCTTTTGGATAAAAAAAAACGTAAAATGATCGGACTAGGTACCTTAAAGGAATGTCACTCTTTAACAGCGATTTCTGATTCTTAGAGCACTCTAAATGTATGTAGTCCCATACAGACATTTGATCTCAATAAAAAATAGGATCGATTGACATCTTAATTTTTTTGTTTTTTTTCTCTACTTAATTTCGGCCGGGTTCGATTCCGGGTTATGCACGAGATATACGAAAAAAAATTGAATGCAGTTTTTAATAAATCTAAAATCGAAGCCATGGTTCCTAAGAACAGATTTCCCTATCTCTTATAGTTTTCGTTTTCTTCCTACTGACCCATTTGGATTGATCACCCGGTATACGAGTATTTTTGGTCGGTAAAGAAGTTTACGTGAGATTTGACACCGACTTCAAAAGCTGATTCAAAGGTAATCTGTACTAGTTATTTTTGGCTTTTCAAGTTATTTTGAAGTCGGTACTTTTTTTAGTTATGTTTGTTGCCTTATTAGTTTAGTGAATTAATAAAGTGGGAACATACTATAGAGGATCTATGATCATCCCCGGATCGGAAAGGTCTTGATCACATACATCTCATTTGAATTATCCTCTACCTCCTAACCGTCCATCATCAGCTCAGCATCAAGGGACGATGATTGAACTTTAGAAAATATATCAAAACCATTATTAGTACCTGTATCATTTGAAGGTTTCCCTCGATTTTCCTAGGATCCCATCATCAGATCCTGACTTGGCGAAATACTAAAAAGAATACAACTACCTAACAGTCTTCACCTTCCTATATTTAAAGAATTATCCCCTAACTCCTAACCATTAAGGAGTTGTACCTTCCAGCATCTATTCAGCATAAGAGATGATGACTACCAAACACAAATACCTGAATCCATCCATACAAATATCACAGAATACTTAATAGTATTACATACATAATGGACACGCACACCCCCGCACCGAATTAAGCTACCTCACCCTGCAAGGGCACGGAGTTGGCCGGGAGTTGGCTACGTAGAAAATTTCGAAAGGGTTGTTTGTGTACCTACTGTGTATATGGTTATAGGTGGGCATTGACTCGTGAAATAGTGATGGTGTTGGCGATGGTAATGATGATGATGGTGGTGACTGGTGGTGATAATGATGATGATGGTGATGAATATGGTGGTGACTGGTGGTGGTAGTATTGACGATGATGATGATAATGAATATGGTGGTGACTGGTGGTGACGAAGGTGGTGTTGGTGATTATGATGATAATTATGGTGGTGACTGGTGGTGGTGGTGGTGACTGGTGGTGATGGTGATGATCACCATCACCTTTATCACCATCACCTTCATCACCACCACCACCATCACCACCACCACCTTCATCACCACCATCAGGATCACCACCACCACCACCACCACCACCACCACCACCACTACCACCATCATCATCACCACCACTACCGTTGTTGTGTGGTTGTGATAATTTTCTATCTCCATTATGTCATATTTATGTGCAACGAAGACACCAATTAGTTGTTGCAATGCGCACACATTAACACTGGCATTCAAGTTCAGTTTTTAGTAGGCAGTGTCCGCCCTGTGCTAATATTATAAATGCGAAAGTGTGTCTGTCTGTCTGTTACCTCTTCACGCTTAAACCGCTGAATCGATTTTGATGAAATTTGGCATGGAGATAGTTTAAGATCCGAGGAAGGACTTAGGATAGTTTTAATCCTGGAAATTATGCCTAAAAAGATTGAAAAGTGAGTAAGTATTTCATGATGACATTGATGACCCTGAAATGTAATTATTAGACCAAAAGCACAATTGCTCTTACATTTGCTTAGGCGCTTTTAATAATCCCTTTTATTAATTAAGGTGATTAGGTGGATATCTATTGTGTTGTACGAGGTTGCTTCAATACTTCCAAGTTCCACGCGGACGTAGTCGCGGGCAAAAGCTAGTAACTTTATAAAATACATGAAAAACATTGCTAGTGCTCATGACATTTGAGGGTTGCCCTCGATTTCCCCAGGATACTATCATCAGATCCCGACATGGTGACAATGGGACCACCTCTTGGTTTACTCTGGGTTTACTCTTTCAAATAAAAAAATATTTGGGCCACAATTGGCCGAGATATCCACACATATACGTTATAAAAATATATAGGTATAAACATACAGTGAAACATAGAACCTCCTCCTCTTTTGTGAAGTCGGTTAACTTGACAAAATGCTGTAGTGGAGCGAGGTTCCTTCTTTCTTACTTCTCTTGGTGAGAGACGCTACCCCCTGCTCCGGCAAAATTATACTACATGGGGTACAGTAGCTTCAGGTGCAAAATTATTTTCACTGGAAAGGAACGGTTAGTCACCTCTGTCTTCTCGTTATTCCCGGGTTACTTCAGCAGAAAACCATCAGTGAAAGCGAAAAAACAGATCTCTTATACATGAGACTCTTATTGTTTTATTATTGCCTTTATATAGTTTTGTTTGCTGGGATGTCCAGCTGACTATATAGCGATATAATCACTAATTACATAATCAACTTTACTATTTATCTATTTCGGTTCAAAAGAGCAGGCAAACGAATAGTATATGTAGTCTTATAAAGAGGCTATCCTTGATATGATCCTTAGGTACCTACTGTGAAAGTGAAATATAAGAATAATAATATAATATAAAATAGATTTTTTCAATAAAAAAAGAAGAACTCTCCTGCTTCCTAAAAAAAATATTAGACATATTTTTTTTAGGAAGCAGGAGAGTTCTCAAATCTCAAAGTTCTCAAGAGTTCGCGAATCTAAAAAAAAATCAACAATTGTAACGCCGACAGTGGGAACTTCTTCATTGGCGTCTTTTCATCGCTATTTATCACACATGGTGGAGGGCCCAGCTTTTCGTATTTTACTTCTCCACTTCGCCCCGTCCTCGACATCATCTTCGGATAGAAGAGATAATGGGATAAAAACTCGCAGGTACCTAAAGAAAATAAAAGATAATTATGATTTTTATAATTGTATACAGAAATCGGATGAGGGTGGCGCAAGACAAATCCCTATGGAGAACTTTGGGGTAGGCATTTGTCCAGCAGTAGACGTCTATCGGCTGATTATGATGATGATGATGATGATACCTTTACCAAAAGAAAGTGTTAGGCTTACGATTGCCATTAACTTACTACAAGCTGCGCCCCCTTTACTTTGCGCCCGCTTACCCGCTCACCCCAGGGAAGCACTACTTTGGCAATCGCCGTAAGACTATTAAATTATAAAACCACTAGCACCTTGAAAATTCGCGCATAAGAAATAATGGGTTATAACTTTACTGATTCTTCGTAGTCGGGTATAACAGACAGACGAACAAACAGATTAACGTATGCACAGATGGAAGGATGGACAGGCAGACTGGCATACAGAGGGACGGACGGACGAACAGACTGGCGAATAGACGATAGACGAACCGACAGGATGGACGGGCAGCTGGGCGGACAGACACACAGACCGACAGACGGATGGAAGTACAGACAGACATCACAGAAAGTCGATAGTCGTACCCTTGTTTCTTACGCCCCTGCTGTCACTGTCTTCCACCGGCGGCAGACTATTCTCCTCAAATATTTTGCGATATAATTATGGCAATGATATTTGTTAGACCGGCAGACACACAGATACACAAGTTAACCTTATAATATCCCTCTTTTTTCGTCGGGGATTAAAATGTAAGGTAGACTATCAAATACGAGTCTGACGCGCGCATCTTGAGATTCGTGAGTTCCGTAGGTAGGTACAAACACTGAAAGCACTGCATATTACTGTAACGGAAAGATAAAAATTACTAAGCGACAAACTGAACTTTGCTGTGGCAATATTGATGTCTCCACACATCAACATAAGTCAGGGTTAGTTAACCAACTGCAAATAAGTTTGTAATCACTACAAATTTACGGTTTTCGTCTTTATTTACAGTCTGACCAAAAAGAGATAATCAAATTTAATATAAGACAAGATATACTTTTACACAATTAACTCATTATTCAATTCATAATTCGATAAGTTAGTGTACCTTGTCATATTGTCCAGTATGTAAGCATATTGTATAAAATTTATACGTCATATTAGCGGTCAAATACTTACGTGCGACTTTTCTCCATTATTTAGGACCATTTTCTGAAACCAAATTTGCATAAATAAAACCGATTCCAGGTGTTTTTTTCAATACGGAATCGTAAAAATTCTAAACATTGGCCTGGCTGATAAATATATTCATGTGTTCAATTTATTGTTAAAAGTATTACAACATCAGGTATTATCATAATACTACAGTAAATAACTCCTTGTGGTCACAGTACGCCCACTCGACAAGCCTTTTCTTATAACTTAATAAATACAGAAATATTACGTACAAACCATACATGCATTCATACTTACATTACGTAGTCGAGTAAAAAGTATCTTACAACCATTTGTGGATGCCCAGCTATTATGTGATCTAAAAATGGTCTAAATCAGCCGAAACAGTCGTTTAGGCGTAAAGTAAGGCAACATACTTACATACATTCCATAAGCACAGCTGTTAAGGAAATTAAAACTTTTTGGCCTTTATTGCAATGATAGTAAGTGTTAAAAAAAAACAGTCGAACATAGAACCTCCTCGTTTTTGGAAGTCGCTTAAAAAGGTAAGCGTTTCAGTTTCCTTGTGTTTTTTGAAGTCGGTTAAAAAAAGTCGAAATCAGCCCAGCGTGTACATACATAGGGAACGTACCTACTTACAGAATTAGTTGGGTTAAAAGTGGACGTACTAATTATCACGTTTTCCCAAAAAATAACCGGCTTCAAGGAGAAGAAATTGTTCCACCAAGAACAACTGAACCAGTTAGTATTTAAACACTGACATGTCACAGATATGCCTATAATATTTGAGTGCCCTCGATTCCTCATGGATGGATGTAATAGTCATCTGAGATCTTTACACTAAATTTTATGGAACAAACTTGAAAATAACTTTCCTCCAACAAAAACTACCTATCTACACGCTTTACAAATTACGAAGTTCTGAGATAACGGACATAAAAATAAATAAACCGTTTTGAGATTGGGATTTGGGTTGTTGTCAATCAGGTTTATTTATTTTTATGTAGGTAAGTTCTTTTTTTATGTAATCTCATGGTTTTATGATTTGTATATTTACGCGTTTTAATTTATTTTAGTGTTGTTGTCATTGTCAATATTGTTTTTATGTGCACTAAAGTGTTTACATACATACGTAAAAAATCCTTTTTGAAGTCTGTTGATTATTGATAAACACCAAAATAGTCTTCGATGCGCTTCGATTCCTAATGGATCTAGTTATCAGAACTTCGCCACAATTGTATGGGACTGGCTTGAAGATGCCTACTATCAAACAAAAAATAATTTACGAAATCGCGAGTTTTAGGGTAAATAGCATTAAAACACCGGCCAACCGCACCAGCGCACCGAGGGTTCCGTAACACTTATTCCATCTTAACTGGCCGGTTAAGTTTGTACCTAGTATGTATGGCGCCACATACAAATGAGGTGCAATTAATGCAGCCGATCACGTTTATTGTATGGGAGCCTAATATACCTATATATATATATATTTTTATTTTATTGTGTCTTTTTTCAGTATTTGTTGTTACAGCGGCAACAGAAATACATCATATGTGAAGATGTCAACTAAGTATCTAACTATCACGGTTCATGAGATACATCCTGGTGACAGACAGCCAGACGGACGGACGGATGGACAGATGGACGGACGGCCGAACCTACGGACGGACGGACCGACAGACGGTAGACAGACGAACGGACGGACGGACAGACAGACGGACAGACGGACGGACGGACAGACAGACCGACATACGGATGGACAGACACGAACGGACGGACGGACAGACGGACGGACAGACAGATGGATGGACAGACAGACAGACAGACGGACTGATGGACAGACAGACCGACAGACGGATGGACAGACACGAACGGACGGACTGACAGATGGACGGACAGACAGATGGATGGACAGACAGACAGACAGACGGACGGATGGACAGATGGATGGACGGACATACAGACGGCCGAACCTACGGACGGACGGACCGACAGACGGATGGACAGACGAACGGACGAACGGACAGACAGACGAACGGACGCACAGACAGACAGACAGACGGACGGACGGACGGGCAGATGGACGGACGGACATACGGACGGCCGAACCTACGGACGGACGGACCGACAGACGGATAGACAGACGAACGGACGGACGGACAGATAGACGGACAGACGGACGGACGGACGGACAGACAGACAGACGGACGCATGGACGGATGAACAAAAAAGCGGACGGACGGACAGACAGACAGCGGAGTCTTAGTAACAGGGTCCCATCTTTTAGCCCTTTGGGTACGGAGCCCAAAAGACAACTGAACTTGAAGTACCTATTTCTGTTTAGCCCAATGGTTGACTGGTAGAGAAGGCCATTTGGATTGAAGTTCACAATTTATACTGACTATTGTTTTGGGCAATATGTTTAAATAAATAAAAATAAAAAGGAATTGAGAATTTCATTTTTGGAGTTAGCTAAAAATCTGAACGTACGAAGACATACATACATACCTACTTACGTAGTCGGATTTAAAAAGTAGGTATCCTACAACCTACAACTATAATTATTATTATGTGGATATCCAGCTCAACAACTACCAACCAGTCAACAGCAAATCGTTTAGGCGTTATGAAATACTTAACATTTTTTTCATATCAGCGACCGTCATGTTATTTGTAGGTAAGTACCTACCTACGCTTTAGGTACATATTTTCACAAAGATCTTCGATGTATAGGAATTTCAAGTAAAAAATAATTGGTTCCTCACAATCTACTATCAGGAACCAATAATGCTTTGCCTCATAATAGTATAAAGTTTACAATAGTAGCTGTAGGATTTTGCTATGAAATTGGAATTGCTTCGTTACGGTAGTAAAATCTATAAAATAATAAAGTAAGCAATTATAGGAGCGTAAACAAATGAAGGTCAATGACATCATGTTTTATGCGATAGATGTATGCATTGACATTTACGTCCTTTGTTCGACGACTGTCAAAGTCATTGGACAAAATTCGACAATAGAACATTCGAAAATTTCAGCATGACGTGTGATCGATCGATAATGCTAACAAAACATGCAGGACACTACATGATATTATTTTTAGTTAGGAATTTGAGTACGAATTGTATTTATAATGTCTTTACTGTACATACTGTACCTATAACCCATATTATTTGATATTATTACAACTCGACAATGTTGAATAATTATTTTAGATGGGTGGATACGAAATCCATATAGGCCATTTATTAGAACAGAATTATTTTAGTTCACTTAGGGTTAGTTTTTGTCTAGACAATCAGTAAATTACTCGAAATCATGAACGTGTCATGAAACACGGTTCTTAATAAATTTGTTAGGAACAAATGTTAGCGATCAGAGAGGGAGCAGGTTAATATTCTTCAAACAACGGATAAATTATATAGATTTATTATAAAACATAATATGAAACAAACAAAGGAACACACTAATAACTATAATTATGCACACACACGCACACCTCATGTTATCACAGCAAGTTACACCAGCCGAAAGAGAGCCTGGCGCTCTGGCGCAGCCCTTTTATTGATTCTCAATCCCCGCCGTTACACCGCCCGTGGTGGGACCCCAACTTCATCCTTGACGAGTAGATGGCGCCACTGGCGGCGGTGCAATGCTGATGATGTACTTGCACCCGTCGCCAACACGGCCATCCTGAGCTGGTGCCTGCCCCAGGCACCTCGAGAGTTCATTCTATAATAACAAAATCACCATTAGTATTAAGTACACCTAGCATAATAATTCCCTATATCCCTATAATGATTCCTGCCGATCCTAACATAGCTCATTTATAAGCACACCTAATAAATTTCTCAGCCTTCCAATTATGACATTGCGGTTACACTCGTACTATTGTGATCACTATTATGCAAGTTACTTTTACAGTTCTATCTGAACTCTGATTAAGCGGCGTCAACCAGCTATGCCTCACTTAAACCAGCCAGATTTATCACCGTTTGCCGACACAATACCATCACTTAGTTCGGTGTAATAGCAATAGCCCATACCTCGCGATAAATGCCTCAAAACGATAATTTAATAAAATAAAGCATTTAACTTGATTTGTCTCCTACAAATATACATTTAGTATAACTTTTTAAAATATAAACAATTAATCTGCACGTACCTATTTAGTTTTAATTATTATAATATCGAACAAACTAACGTGAACCCGATATAGAAATCTTTCAAGTATTACTATTGCAACATGGAAGTACAATTTAAGAAACAAATAAAACACAAGACTGATATTTAACCTTAATGTTTTGGTCCCACTATTTATTCCCAATGATATCTATAATATTCATTCAAACTTCTTGAGTAATGACGTGGTAAATGACTATTAAAGAAATTAAACACTAAGCACCTAAGTAAATACCTAACATACGAGTGATTCGGTTTATTATTCACGGGAACAAATGAACGCCTGTACACCCAATGACAAATATCCCTTGGCTTGCACTACGATCATAAAATGTTCCACCAAATAATACCACCAAATAACACCACTATATTCCACCATGAACAACCCTTTGTACTCAAATAAATTTACACACTTGAGCATACAAAGTTTATCCATATAATGTGGGAAAAAATTGTATCTAATATCAACAAACAGTCTGTTCCCACCCCAAACAACTCCTTAACCTCGCGAATGTATTTTACTTATAAAGATATCAAAACGCTCGGCTTTTCCTGACCTAAATTTATAATATATCAATCATACTCACAAACATTCACTTACTATCAGTTAATTTATCGAAAATTCTATATGAAATCCTCCTATCATGATTAAAATAAACCCTTTGTTATACGTAACAACGCAACGAATCGAACAGCCGTTAAAATTACTAAATTAAAAGCTATATACCTTTCATACCGAGTCTAATCATATCTGAATAAACAAAATATTAATCCGCAGTAAAAATGCAACCTCCGATTAACAAAATCATCGCGACACTTTTTCCGTTTAAATGTTTTCTTTGCTAACGCGGGTAGCTACAAAAATATACAACCGAAATATTACCTTCTTTATTATCTCAAAATAAATTATATTCTTTCAAGTCTACACCTATAATCATATTGTATACGAAATCGAAAACATGACCATATTTTAAATATATTTGGCACAATTAAAATTTCTAATAAATACCAGTTATCAAATGCCATTTTTATAAGAGCTTACGATCACGCATTTATAAATTACCACGCTTTTTTAAATTACCAACACCTATACCAAAATACGTAAAAAAAATGTATCAGACCTCACCAGATTTTCTCATCGATTTCAAATTACGTATGGGATACATTTTCGTCCGCCGCATTTCTCACGACTGCCGCTGCTTAGCTCCGCGTCCACATGAAGCTCTGCATGGATGCTCCCTGCTGCACCAACCTTCGCCACAACGTGACCATGCGACGTAGCTCGCAAGACAATAGCGTGTAGTTTACCATCACTTTGCAACTTAAACAAAGAACATATTAATTAAGGCGCGGCGCGCGAACGCATCCAATATACAAATCAAAATCAAATGTATAGCTTTTAAACGCATGTGTGCATAATATCTTCGAGGTAAAAAAAATATATACGTGGGTGTGAATTCAACCTATCCCACTACTGATGTTAGCGATCAGAGAGGGAGCAGGTTAATATTCTTCAAACAACGGATAAATTATATAGATTTATTATAAAACATAATATGAAACAAACAAAGGAACACACTAATAACTATAATTATGCACACACACGCACACCTCATGTTATCACAGCAAGTTACACCAGCCGAAAGAGAGCCTGGCGCTCTGGCGCAGCCCTTTTATTGATTCTCAATCCCCGCCGTTACACCGCCCGTGGTGGGACCCCAACTTCATCCTTGACGAGTAGATGGCGCCACTGGCGGCGGTGCAATGCTGATGATGTACTTGCACCCGTCGCCAACACAAACAACAATTTCATACTTACTTTTTCTATAAAACAATAATCCGGCAGGTGCACAGATACCTAATTATTATTGTAAATTACGTTGCTCGACACAAACGTTTTCGAAAGAGAATCACGATATGAACCGTAAATAATAAACAAAACTATTAAATACAAATAGATATGACAACAAATAAAATATGACGGAATAAAAATATTACTTTCTTTATCGCGCGGGTGAAATGAATGACAATGGTATTACCTATACAGCCAGGCAAAATAAAACAATAAAAAATATTGTTAATTTAGTGTCAGGAATAAATTATTTGATAATATTTAAAACATCCAACACCTTTCTTGATATAAAACATCTCTTACACTAAATAACTACAGAAAATAATTGTAAAAGAATAGCGCCATGTATTATGTAAATAGGTATGTAATTATTGTGGTTTCGAAGAGGTCCAATAGATGGCGGTGAAATAGAGACAATGTTTTTCATAGTAAATGCGTGTTTTTTAAATGCTTAAAATAATTTATTTTTTGGCTTTTTGTGTCTTCAAATGTAACTTTGCGATAAAAACGCATATCAAATTATAATATAAAACATATTTCAACCGAAATCGAAGCTTTTAAACTGGAAACTTAAGGGGGCTTTCGTAGTATGGGAATCTGACCGACTCGAATGACCTTAAAATTAAAGCAAAATTACTTCCCGGCCTAGGCCTTCAATTTTGTATGAAATTCCTTTACAGTTCTCTCGAATTGTTCCGCCCGAAACTTGACACTTCGAAGCCAGTTTTAACGAACGTTATATGTGTCAAGTGGAAACCACCTAGTATCTAATTCTAATGTGATGTACAGAGTGTCCCGAAAACAAACGTCAATAATATTAAGGAATAGATTAACCTACAATTATTACATTTAATTTTGCAAATCTGCTTAATCATTGAATTGCGATTTAACATTACGAAATAAATAAAATAAAATATCAATATTTGTTTTATATATTTTTATTTCGAAATTATCGTTATTTAATTACTAAGTTCGAAGTAATTCTATTTCCTCAGTAGATGTTTTAAAATAAACACACAAACTAATGCCAACGACATAAACGTATGAACAAAGTATTATAAGCAAACTCACAGCGACTGTTATAACTATTAACAGGAAACCTGAAAAAAAATGTTGATACAGTATAGTGTTGGTATAGTCAGTGTCAAACTCCAATACCTAATTAAAAATATATTTACCTTCAGTCACCAAGATGATACTAGTAAGACAAATCACTCCCGCAAAAATGACAATTAAAAGTAACAATACTATAAGAAATAATGCACCAGCTGTTACAGTTATCAATGTGGTTAAAAGAGGATTTTCTAAAGACGTGGAAGTAATATTGTAGATCCATTTTTCTAATGTGTCAGTCTTGGTCGTGAAGCGAACTAAAAAATAAGAAAAGTAAAACATGAATAAGATACTGTACAACATGCCAACATGTATTAAGTAAAGAAACGGCGTGCTGATAGATCATGGGTGAACTTACTATATTTTAAGTCTATTGCTTTTTTAAAACTCATTTCGATTTAGATTATTAATGAAGGTAACAACAGGATACAAGTAATCAGTTGACTTGTAATAGCTGTAACTTGTGAGGTGAATCTGCGACACAATATTTTACTACCCTACCCATGCTTATAAAACTTGTACTGCATACTTTGTAAATTTACCCCCACTTTAGAAACAAAATCTGTTCCTATTCATTATCTCTTTCACCCGGTGACCAAACCGGTCTTGAAAACTGCAATTAAATCGTAATTCTTATCGAACTGTCTATACTTTTATTATCATAAATATTACGTGCTTACTTGTCTAAATCTACAACTTATTTTTACACTACAACTTCAAATATACAGGATGTACTGTATTTACCCGGGTTTAGACATTACGATAGTAATAATTTGCGTTCACACACACACACACACACACACACACTCGCGTATTTGACCGAGGTTGGTGGGCGTATAATAATACTGTGAGAGTTACTTCGCTATCTATTCGCTATCGCTTGGAAGAGTTAGCGTGGTCTGACTCTACTTCAGCCAACTTCGCGATAGTGTGGAGTCGGGGTTCAATATCAATGTATTGACATTGCCAAAAAAGAAAACTATTGACATTGACACTGTCAGTTGAGTACAGTAGTGTCAACTGTCAGTTGATATTTGGCGCCATAATATTATGTTACTTTCTATTCATCATCATCGCTAATTTGTTTATTGAAACTGATTTAACCAGTTTGTAGAAGTAAATGTAATGAAACATTGTTTCAACAAGCTAATTATACATACACTCCAGATACTGCTATCCTTTTATTATTAAAAATGGTAACGTATTCTCACGATGTTTTTTTTTATCCAATCGTGCTGTTAAATTAGAAATAATACATTGTTCTTTTATTAATTACAGGTGGGCCAAAATGATGAAAACATGTTATCAGACATGTTGCCGGTGTACTACACAAGGCTCTTTCCTCAAAACGTGTTCTGCCGATGGCTGTCATGTGGAAGTAGCCCTCAGCCGCTGTCCCATAGGGAATTATCTTTTACACTGGCTGATGACGTTTATTTGCGGTATTTATCTATATGCAATCAAAAAGAATTTCAAATGCTGCTCCAGAAAAAGTGTCCTTATAAGTTGGATATAGGAGCTGTATATAATACCAAGTGAGTATTATTGGTACTTATTTATGATAGAGCATGTAGAGTGAATAAGTCTTAACTTAATGAATTATCAAATATAATCATGGCTTTACCATATAGAATAATATGTAATAAACATAATCTAGGAATTAATTATTAATTCACTATTTGTGTTTAAAAATTATTTCTCCCTTCCATAGTATAGTTAGGAGTGCTTTGTTGTTGGGTGAAAAGTACAATAACATCCTTTACCCTAAAAATCTATATACCCTGGTCAGTTAATAATGATCTCTGGGACCGTTCATTTAACATTACAAAAATGTACTTTAAAATAATGATATCCATGTCACATCCAAATTTTTTGTCAGCCTGATAAAAATAAATAACACATTTTTTATGTAAAAACTGCATTCAAGCAATATTATTAGATATTTTATTTATTTAATTTTATAAATCTTTTCTCACATAAGAAACACTATTGACCATTGGCTGGATTACAGCGCTCTTGTGCACATGAGATGTGTACAATAGCACTGTAATCACGGACTACTTAGCCTTAGGTTAGTTAGTCTGTAATAATATTAGTTTTAAACTTCTTTCTTTGTCTATTTTCAGACCCTCAATTGGCCGACATGATGCAGTAGTACTGTCTAGAGAACTAGTCTTTGATATAGACTTGACAGACTATGATGAAGTCCGAACATGCTGCCAAGAGGCTAAAGTCTGTGACAAATGCTGGAAGTTTATGATCATTGCTTGTGAAATTTTGGACAAAGCTTTAAGAGGTCTGTATTCTTCGTTAAAAACAAAATACTTTATACATGTTGTTGCTGAGTTTAATCGGTAATTTGCTATACATAATTGCTGCAATCAACCTTACAAGCCCCAAATTAAATCTGCTTTATGAATTTCAGATGACTTCGGCTTTCAAAGTATTCTGTGGGTGTTTTCTGGAAGAAGAGGTATCCATTGCTGGGTATCAGATCATGAAGCTAGGACCTTGGACAGCCCAGGCAGAGCAGCTGTAGCAGACTACCTTTGTTTGATAATGGGGGGTGACAATCAGTTTAAAAAAGTTCATCTTGGAAGTGATAATTTACATTCTAGCATCAGGTATGGTATTTTATTGAATCGTTATTGACGCAACTCACAACCTAGTAATTGCCGCCTGTTAAATGAAATTAAATACTAAACATATCGTGGAATAAGAACTTATAATCGAGTGCAACTGCGATGCATCTTCCTTCCGTCTTTTCTGGCTGGATTGCATCGTGACACTTCTGTATCAAATATAAAAAAGTCGCGCCTTCGAGGCGCAGATGAGGATCTACGCCTCGGCCTCGTCCTACGTAGTTTCTGTGTGGCTTACGCCTTAGAGATGTAGAATGTGTTCAACATCTTGGCACTTAAACTCATAGGTATGCACCTTGCATAGAACCTTTCTCTCAAGTATCTATTTATTTACTTACCGCAGAAAATATGTATTTTATATACAAATAATTACACATTTATGTTCATTCTCTTTATTTTTGCTTTTTCAGGAGATCCTTAACTGTGATAGACAGATATTTCCAAGAAGTCGTCAAGGATCAAGAGTTCTTCGGAACACCAGAAAGGCTACAAAACTTCTTCAAAATAATACCAGATGAAACATTGAGGGAGCAAGTTAAAACAAACCTGGAGAAAAGTACAGCACCATCCCTTGATAAATGGAATGCTTTTGTGAACCTTTATGAGAGTTACTGCAGAGAAGTAGGTTTACGTTTGATTTTGTGGTTACTTATTTAGATAAACAGACATCTGATGGATCAGTGTGGTCTAAATACAAGTAGACCTCACATTCCATCAGGTGAGAGTGGTAAGACCAAAGTTAACACATTTGTCTATAGTGACACAAACATGTGATGGAAGAATTTTTACACCTATGCCGGTGGCACACCTAAAATGTCAATGGAATAAGTACTCCTATGCTAGTGACATACCATATCATCATTAAGCCCAAAGTCGTCCACTGTTGGACATAGGCCTTCCTTGATACGTGCCACCATACCCCGTCCATTCTGCACTGATTGGAGCACACATTATGTATAGCGGCGCGTACGCATCGGTCGGCCGTCTCACGACGCTCCACGACAAACGCGTCGCAATTTACACAAACCACCAATAAAATACAGTTGACGTGTGATAACAAGCCTTCTGCAGTGTTTTATTCTGTGCTACTTATTCATTTGACGACTGCGTTTGGCGCAGTTTGTAGACACTTGCCTACTGAGCCCGAGTCCTGGGTTCGAATCCCGGCCAGGTCAAATATAACGATGAACTAGAATATTTGTGCTTGGGTCATGTATTTATCTATCTATATAGATTGAGTGTTTGTCACACTTGATGTAAATTTTGCAATCACTGCCGTTTCACTCGCAACACAATTTTAGCGTGGTTCCTCACCGCGAGCATTCGCCAGTAATAGCACAAACATAAGTGACATTTTCATGTTATTTTTTGTTACATTACAGGCGAACACTGCGGACCCTTAGCTACATATCTTTTAAAACATCATATTTCTTATTTCCAGAACGGAAGTACAACACGCAAGCTGAAGTATCTATTAGAAGAGATTAAGATCCAATATTGCTACCCTCGATTGGACGTTAACGTCACTAAGGGCTTCAACCATTTATTGAAATCTCCTTTCAGTATACATCCAAAGACGGGGAAAGTCTCTGTTGTATTTAATCCTAATAATGTAAGAACTTTCAAGTTGGATGAAGTGCCTACAATCAATTCGTTGCTGGATGACAGCTCGGCCACTCATGCGCAGCACTCAGCCAATATGCGGACAGCCGTAAAAACTTTCCAAGAAGTCGTGTTTTCTTTGGAAAAATCTGAAGCAATTCGAAGGAAGAACGACACCAGTAAGTAGATTTATCCCGGTAAAAAAAGGCATTAATTATTGACATAATTGAATGTAGAGAAAAGGATCGAAACCGTTTGTATACCTACACTTTTCATTCAGTTATGAAGATAAAAGTTGAGGTTTTCATAATGGTATAGTCAGCATCAATGGTGACTTGGGCCTTTTTTTCCTAAACTACGCCCGACTACATTGCCAATAGGTACTATAGGCTGCACAAATGCATTTTGCAGCTCACTGTACAAGTCCGTCGCCTGTGTTCAGCGGCAGATTTTACTGATTTGTTGATAATGAAGATTCCATAAACTTGTAATAACCAAAGAAGCAAAAGTGACTTAGCTCGGCAATTCTGTTGAAATGAAATGAAATAATTTATTCAGTAAGTAGGCCACAAGGGCACTTTTACAAGTCAGATTGTGAATCTACCGGCATTTCGCAAGAGGAGACCGCTGTTGAGAAGAAAGCCGAAAGAAACTCAACAGTAAGTCATTTTTTCGTAAACAATACTTAAAACAATTAATTACATTACATTAGTGTTATAACTATAACTAATTATTACATGCGTACACGTATAGGAGATATATAGATACTCCAAATCAATGTTAGGTAGGAATATTAAAATAAAATTTTAACGATCAATTTAAAATATTAAATATACCCAGAGATGTATAAAGTCTCTAGGTGTCACAACATGCAATAAAATATAATTACTTAATTAATTTAATTCCACAGAGATGTATAAGGTCTCTCGGCGTCAATGTGAATAATTTACAATAGACAATAATTATTAAACCTAAATTTCTTAGAGATGTATAAGGTCTCTAGGCGTCACAATATACAAAAAAGAAAAAATAAATAATGATAATAATAATATGCTTATAGTTAAATTTCATTCCTCAGAGATGTATAAGGTCTCTGAGCGTCATTATTCAGTTCAGTACACTAAGTTTATTAGAGATGTATACAGTCTCTAAATAAAAAAAAATAAAAAAATAATAACTTCAATCGAGTACAGGATGAAGTCTCTCGCAGTAGCAGTAGCTGTAGATTTGTGTCCTCATTTTTATTACTGTGTCACTTTTTCTAAAGCTTTAAAATATGACATTGGATCAGAAATATCATTGCCAATTATGTATTATATTTATTACGTGTAGCGTAACTATGACATTACGTCTAGCGTAACTATGACATGCGACACTTTGTCGCGCGACATATACTGGCTGTCGCTTTCCTTGCAATACCCTGAAAACAAGACAGTTGAAGTCTAATTTTAATTATATTTCGAAAATGTTATATAAAACTAACAACATGGCAAAGGCAGGCAACTAGTATTTGTTATGGAAACTTTCCCTTATTTAGTAAGTTGGTTGAAAATAAACAACAACTTATTATAAAAATAGTTTATTCACTTACAGATACAATGGAATTCTAAGCCGGCAATGTATGGTCAAGCAAGTCCGCATAATTACTAATAGTATCCTGTATTATGTATGTGAGTCGTCGAGCTGGTGCGTCATTGAAATTCTTGTAAGAAGCTGATTCGGTGAGACCGGAGTTGTATTGCGTGGTAACTGACATTCAGTGTTTCGTCCACACTTGTTGCCTCAATAAAAGCATGCATTACCAGTATCTGTTTGTCATTTTAAGATTCCCCCACATTATTTGTGCAGTATTATTATATGGTGCAGCTTAGTGCAACTGTTAAGAAGTCTTCGAAACCAATGGTGACTGTGCCGTTTTGTTGAGTGTCACGCACTTTAAAAGCCTCGGTGAAACGCTGTATCTGGACACAAAGAACTATGAATTCATCCACTGAGATCTTCCCTCCTTTCGGGTCCGAACGTTTCGTCAAAAAGCTGATGAAGTCCGGGGTGAAGCGGAATCCCATTTGATTCAGAGCTGAAAAAACACAACGCAGTTTGGATTAATCTATAAACAAGTATAATAATGATGGTGTCTATTACGGAGTTATTCTTCTATTAATTTTTACTGCCAATATCTTCAGATTCCAGTTAGAACAGATTTTTTATTATTAGTTCATCAGATTCTAGAATCTACATTCTAGTATATACTCGTACTATGCATAGTGGGAATAAATCACCCTTGTTCGTAATTTTTTTATCACACGCTGGTATTCATTTCTTCCAAAACATCTGGGTCTACCTGTAGCATTTGCCAGTAGATTAGGGTATTTGAGCATTTCCCAGAAAGTTTGTACAAAATTAAGCCTAAAATTTAAAGTTCAATATAATTTTCCTATTTTGTTACCAATTATTTATAATTCAGTGAATAAAGGATTTTGACCTTACAAACGGTCCCGTAGTTTTGAATTTTTGATATGTTGTCTAGGATGGTTAGTCAGTGCTTAAAATGCAAAATGCACAATTTCCCCCCCTCCGCGCCCGCCGCCATATTGAAAAAACCGGCACTCTCTTCATATTTTTGCTCATATCTTCCTTTAGGAGCATTTTAGCTAAAAGAAAGCTTCGACAATATTATAGAGAGTTAAATTTACTACATTTTCCATTTTATATTTTGTTTATAGGACAGATAGTTACGGAGATATGCACATTTAAAAAAACTTAAGAAATTGCAATTTCCAACTCAAAAACAAACTTCTGGATTATATCTTCGTTTAGGAGCATTTTAGCTAGAACAGTGCTTGGGCAATTTTGTAGAGAATTAAATTCACTATAATTTACATTTCATATTTTGTTTCTATCAATGTCATAACCATGTTCGATAATTAAGGTTCTGTTATGCTTATACTTTTTTAATTATATATAATCTGAAATCAATGTATTGGAAATCACAAAGAAAATTGGTAACAAAATACGAAAAATATAATAAAACGTTAATTGACATCTTAATTTTGTACAAACTTTTTGAGAAATGCTCATTTCTCAGCTTTTTTTCTTTCGTTGTCCACTACTATTTGTGATTTTATATTAGTCTTCTGTCGAAATATCATAACTACATAAGTATTCTGACGTAAATAAAAGCTGACATCATTATGCCTTTTATGGCCGCTTTAAAATGATTTAACTTTATTGTTATAATGTTATAAAGAACAAATTGTGTTTATGGGATGTTATTTTTTAATGAGGGCTTTTGTGTTTGAATTTGTCTCTAGAGGCGCTAGTGTCGAGTGAGGTCATCAAAACTTTCGAATGCATACAAAACAAACTGATATTTATGGACTTTACCTCAATTACTCGTGATCATAGTAAATTCTGCCTGTCTCTAGTTAATGACATGTTCTTTTGGCTAAATGTATGTATGTATTTATTTGTTTTTCATGTTATACATGTATTATTAGTATTTGTTCAGATTTTTGCACCGCCTAATAACAATAATTTTTCAAGTTCTCCACTACCCAAAGGTTTTCTGGAAGACATCGCTCTTTAGCGATAAGACCGCCTGTTGTTTACCTCTAATTGTAATTTCTTGCATTGTATTTCTCCTGTATGTTGTGCAATAAATAGTACTTGTATGACAGACATACAATACGGGTCTAGGGGCTAAAAAATAGAAATACAATAAATACATACAGAAGAATTAGGAATAAAAGAATAAAATATTCAGTCTTTTAAAAATTAATTATATTAGATTTGATGTTAACACCTTTAGATGTGTGTTCTAAAAAGTGATTATTTGTCGAATATGTGTTTGTAATGTATGTCTGCATTGTAGCTTTGATCTTGTTTTACTGATCTCAGTCGACAGTGGCGCCAACTGGTGAGCACAAAAACGGTTGGCCTCATTAGCAGGCGTCGGACTTTCGTTCGCACGGTAGGACTAATAGTGGAGAGCTATGGAGCCGATATTCACATTAAAATACTATTCATACTTATAAGTGTATTTCATTCGCAATTTTATAGTCAAGGACAAAGTCAGAAGAATATACAAAGACCTGATTTGTGTAGGCATTGTTTTTTTCGCCACCATAAAATACGTAAATATTTGCAACTTTATCCATGTTTTCTGGAGTAAATTCGGTTTTATATTGATCGAATATCCATTTATGACTAGAAAGTTCATGATATTGACAATAAATTGAGTTAAATTAGGAGTTTGAAATATTGTAAATAAAATATTTTATTAATAATTTTAGTCATTTAATGCTTGGGAATGTTAACCATAATAACCGCAAAGGCAGTTTGGGCTGAAATAGATGAATGAGTATGAGTATGAATTGTATTTAAATGTTAATAACGGCTCCATAGTTGTCCATTAGTCCTACCGTGCGAAAGAAAGTCCGACCCCTGCTCATTAGATTAGTTCCTACCACTATCGTTTAAGGAGAGAGTGAGACTGATAGTACGGCACCATAAAGGTCCATTCTATGTATGTATAGCGACGAACAGTATGAAGATCATAGGGGCAATTTACGGTCGGCGGCAGCATCATAATTATAGGCTTTTCTACGAGCCACTAGCCTGACTTCAGCGGTGGGACTGCCATAAGGCAATTCTACTAAAGCGTAATGCGAGTTGCGATTTTATTACGTGTGAAATGAAGTGCTCTTATCACTAGATAAGTGTTACTTTTTATCCCAGATATATTAACAACTGAATTTGCGTCATAAATATAAAAAAAAAACTCCCAATTACTTTCTGTCATAGAATAACCCCATCGACTACGTTTTATTCCAAAGGAGCCTTCGTATCCGAACGCCACACAGGCAAAGCAGTGGTAAAAACTAGTAACATTGTTATACACACCTTTAGATAACTCCTGTTCATCGATTTGTCCAGACTGGTCAGTGTCGTATGTTTTGAACACTGTCAACCATTGGTTGACGTAAGTGTACAGTTTGTCGAATTCTTCTACGTTGATGTGGCCTGAACGATCCTTATCAAACATCCCTGAAAAGTAGAAATTTGAATATTATTTTCAGTTGGCATAGGTTTTTTTTTATTTATGTCAATATTTTATGCCTCAAGCTACAGCTTGCTAAGGAATGGAACAGTCTCCTGTCGTGTACGACTGTACTCCCATGACGTCATCGCTTAGACTGTTTGTTAACTGAACCAGCGTGCAAAATCTTACCAACCAAAAAAAAGCCAGGAACCCAAAAATCAATAAAGTGCAAGAGCAACCTGCTGAAGGCTTACTTTCAAGTAGTCCCAGTGACTTCCTGCTATACTTAGGTGCATTATACAATATTTGAGTTCTGTCTTACAAATCGGCTGGAATCAGGCCTTAAACATATTGACAATTATAATTAGGTACTCACCAATCATTAAATTGCAAGCTGAATCTGAGAACGTCTTCCCTTGCGCATTCACCAATGCCGACTTGAGCTCATTGCACGTGATGAACCCCGACTGGTCCTTGTCGACGGCGCGGAACCATTGCTGGACCTGCGGCGAGACTCCGCCACCAGGCCCCACGGACGGGTAGGGTCCGTGGCCCACTTCCAACTGGGCTGGTTGCCCATAACCTCCAGGTGGTTGCTGACCGTACCCTTGACCAGGTGGTTGCTGCCCATAACCTTGACCAGGTGGTTGCTGGCCATAACCTTGACCAGGTGGTTGTTGACCGTAACCCTGTTGTCCATAACTGGGCTGGAATCAGAATATTGCTTGTGTTATATATTAAGAATAGCGCGACTGTTGTAACTTGTCATGTGGCGTTATAGATTGCTGACGACTTAATTTAACTAGCTTACAAGTGACAAGTGATCGCACTTTGTGGCGAGTCATGGGGGAGGCCTATGTTCAGCAGTGGACGTCTGTGGCTGATAGATAGATAGATAGATAGACAAGTGACAATGCGCGTTTAACCTTCTGAAGAACACGGCCGGCTGTGGCCGACAAAGGAAAACTGCTCCACTGACGCAAACTTCGGCCACAGCCGTCAAAATTTAATGATCAAAAACTTTATAATTTTAACTGTTATAAGGGCTTTTCAATCCCCGTTGATTATGGAGCACTTGTTTATAATTTTTTGTGGCGACAAAAAATGATAAACAAGGGCTCCATTGCTACTTGCTTCGCCGCTTAAGGTTAAGATACGTCCTGAGGTCCTGAGCGAAGGCCTCAAAAATTCAGATAATAGAGTGCGTCCCGACCTCTGAGGAGCTGGGCAGACGGGTGCGTGTTAGGCCAATCAAAGTGGTCGAAATGTTCACTCCGCCTCGGTGGAAACAGTGTGATTGGTTAAATCACATTAATTGGTAAACGCACCCTTTTAATAAACTGCTCTAAAGGCTACTATAACTAGAGTAACGTGCAGTGATCTAGCTAGCTGAGATCTAGACATTAACCTACCGTGTGCCACTGCCAGAAATTATGTGCGATTGCTTCCTTCCTTTTCTTTTCCCATTTCAGGCGCAATGGACTTCATATTTTTGAGTACCTAGTTACCTACCTATTTTATTATATTAAATTATTACATTACGGTGGCTCATTTCTTAATTATATGACACAGGATAGCGGTCAAAACGCTGTGAGAACTAAGTAACCTAACCCATTTAAAATGCCGCGAATTGAATTCTAGAAATGTGAAAACATTAAGAAAAATCAACGCCGCTTTATGTTTTTATAGTGGATTACGTATATAGGAATCAACTTGATTGTCTGCACGTGCTGCTAGAATACCATTCTCGAAGTTTTCGGCCGGTGGTAGTGCTAGATCGTAGTCACCGTCAGGCTGACTCTGCTCTAGAGCTCAGTTGCGCAATTAAGCGATGTGTAAGAAATGGGGAATGGCAGTTATTTTTCAAAAGCATTATTTTTTTACGGGTAGGAATAATCCCCTATTATTCCTAGAAAAAAGTTTATCTAATATTGAAACATGTTTTCAGGTATAAGATATTTACGGTATTAGATACGGTAGATGGCGCTACGATGCCACCCTATGGCATGTTGAAGCAACTGGTTGACAGATTCAATGGCTCTGACATCTGGTTCGGTGGTCCTGTTGGTAGGACGCCCGTGTTGGCCCGGAAAGCCGTTGGAAACGCAGGTTCGAATCCTGTCTGAACCATTAAATTTTTCAATTTTTCGCTTCATTGTAAACATTTTGGTTTACGTTAGCATACGTTACTGCTTAAATAAAAATAATTAATTTGGGTGTAGCACATCGTTACTATCATCGATTCTCAACAAATTTGAGACGATGGTGCCGACTATAAAGTCTAAATCTTTACGGTAGATGGCGCTACGATGCCACCCTAAGGCATGTTGAAGCAACTGGTTGAAAGATTCAATGGCTCTGACATCTGGTTCGGTGGTCCAGTTGGTAGGACGCCCGTGTTGGCCCGGAAAGCCGTTGGAAACGCAGGTTCGAATCCTGTCTGAACTGAACCATTAAATTTTTTAAATTTTTCGCTTCTTTGTAAACATTATAAGACATTATTTTGTTTCAGTTCCAACTATTGCTATAGGAATATATGTATATTACTGCTAAAACCTTTAATTTGTAGGTAAATTACGAAATAACCTCATCACCTTACGGTACATAAAACAAAATCTGTAACTTTTACTTATTCTTTGAATGAGGGGGGTTATTTCTATACTTTACGGGTACCTATAAAAAAATTCAAGCTTTTTGAAAATGTTCTTCCATTTCTCCTTGGCTGTTGGTGGACTTTTTCCTCACATGTAGCTTAGCAAGTTGGCTGCCCACCGTACGTACAGTATTCCTCCCACGCCCCATACAAATTTACTGATCCCACCGGTGACGCTCAAAGCATCGCTCTATTACTGAGATGCCATGAGCATCGCTTAATCATCTCTGTGTGGCTATGGTTCCGTAGTCAACTAGGAACCCCTATAGTTTCGCCATGTCCGTCTGTCTGTCTGTCTGTCCGTCCGCGGCTTAGCTCCGTGATCATTAGTACTAGTACTAGAAAGCTGAAATTTGGTATCGGTATGGGTTTGTATCACGCCAACAAAACGGTAACATAAAAAGTAAAAAAAAAAATTTTTTTTCGGGTATCTAGCTCTCGAACACCTAAAGTGGGGGTAATTTTTTTTTTCGTTTTAACACTAGTGTGTGGGGGTGTCGTTGAATAGGTCTTTTGAAAATAATAGGGGTCTCCAAACAACATTTTTTTAAACACTCAGCAGTTTTGTAAATATTCGCTCAGAAAATAAAAAAAATTGCGTCCCCCCTTTAACTTTTCAACCACGGGTCAAAAAAATATGCAAAAATTCATGAACATGAGGCCTAATAAGTACTTTCAATGAAAACTATATTGAACAAAATCGGTCGAGCCGTTTTTGAGTTATCGTAAAATTTCATAATTTTCTTAAAAGGACGTAAGTTCACTTCCAGAAGGTAATAAGTAATTACAGTTACTTTGTCGTTTACGACCTTTTTATAGAGCTTTAAATCTTTTTCGTAACTTAAGTCTATTGTTTTCTCCTAGCTCACAGGGCAGGGACTTTTACCGATTGTTTGTATTCTTTATGCCAATAAATTATCTTTATCTTTATTGTGAAGGATGAGCAACTACGGAACCCTACACTGAAACTTTGAATGCTGTTTTGTAGTAAGTAACTATGTATCCTCTACAATTAACATTCAGTTTGACTCTGGCCCCCAGAACCCCGCAAAACAATACCCTGAAAAATGAGCTTCTGATCCCATCGGTGATTCTCATGGCAGCCAACGTTTTAAACTCAAGTGGAAAAGCAGTCGTATAGCCGTCTTAACCATGGTTTCTCATACTAATTTCTCTCTCTTCCTGACTATGTGTCCCATATGGTGTTGGGGTCAGCCTTCCTTATCCTTCACTTTTCACTTCGCACATCCCTGACGTCATCTTCGGAAACACTGTCATGTCTACCAGCAAAACATTTGTCCAAAGCTGGCTTAAGTTAATAAGGCTTCCTAGATTGAGTTATTGATTGATCCATGAGTTAGTTGATATGAGGAGATCCAAAACTAAGTACAGTCGGCATCGAAAGTAACTGACAGTTTTAGTATTCCATTTGATATAAATGTGACGTAAAATAGTCAGCGACTGTTGATGCTGACCGTACAACACACCGGAAAACACACCTAGTTAGGTTGCTCATTCTCGTTATACTTAGGTACCTACTTAGGTTTTTCCTATAGAATAAAGGAATTACATTCGTAGACTGATGAAATCATAATGAAGTAACTTTTGAGTCAAACCTATTTATTGTTTAATTATAAAGTATAAATAGTCGCCTTACGCTAATTTTCTTATATATACAACGTATAAACAATACAAAACCGCAAGTTCCAACTTCATTCAAATTCGCGTTCATGCAAAATTGAAGAGCTATTTTATTATAAAAATTAGAGACAATAAAGGCCTTTTCATCACATTAGTTTGTTCGTTAAATTGTTACAATATATTAACACGGTTCAGATATAATCTGCCACAATTAGCTGCCTGTTGTATCAATAAATATTGAATATTGTTCAATTAAACTGAGCTTTACATAGATATCTAGTATTCGTTTATCGTTTTTATTATATGAGCCAGAGCCACATATGTATACAATTCTCCTGAAACGTCTATTTTAGTATAGATTATTATCTAATAGGAAAGCGTTATAAGTATAACATTATTATACATATTTAACAGTAATTCTTGGAACTGACAAAATAGCAATGACGTTTTCAGCTCACTGCTTAGCTTAACATATTGTGTCTCCGGCAGCATTCCACACAGTCTTTACGGTATGCCGCCCGAATTGAATGAAAGTCACTAACATATTCCGTAGACACATATATTATATGGTGTGTCAATAGTACAAATTCTGTAGACCGAATTCTGTAGTCTGTCACCGGCATAGGAGTAAGAATTCTTTGAACACATAATCATGTGCCACTGGAGACGAACGTGTTAAACTAAAGTATGCAAATCAATGACGTAGGTAGTATTTTAGAGAATTAGTAAACAATATTTTACGTGCAGTATTACAGAAAAATAGGTTGCTATTACTTTCAGATATATCAATATCACATAATACTTAAAGTACTTTGAAATAGACACTAACTCGCATTAATTCTGATTACTTTACTAAATGACATTGACAATGCTAACACAAGTCTTTTAAATAAATAAATATCGGACAACCTCACACAAATCGATCTAGTCCCAAATTAAGCTCAAGAAGGCTCGT
This sequence comes from Apotomis capreana, assembly GCA_947623375.1. Classification (NCBI taxonomy): domain Eukaryota; kingdom Metazoa; phylum Arthropoda; class Insecta; order Lepidoptera; family Tortricidae; genus Apotomis; species Apotomis capreana. Next base: position 11,723,457 of record OX392506.1, on the reverse strand, counting down.
GTCATGGGTACTAGACGACGATATACGTACTTATATAGATAAATATATACTTAAATACAGAACAAACATGACCCAAGCACAAATATTTGGCCTGGCCGGGATTCGGACCCGGGACCGCTGGCTCAGTAGGCAGGTGTCTACAAACCGAGCCAAACGCGTCGTCAAAGTCTTGTGATACATGTAATACTTATACAATATATGCATTTAGTCACATTATAAACTTCCAAGATCCAAACCTGTGCCAAAATAATAAATACTAACAAGTTTTGACCATGCGCTGTACTATAATATAATAGTACTCTAGCGACTCACATAAAGTTTGACCGGTGCCGTTAGAGTAAAAAGCCATTCATATTAAAATACGACGTCATAATTTGGTTAAAACTTGAAACGTCGTCATTACTGATGCTATAAGATAATCCTACCTAGGCAGGATTACCTTTCGTAAGAAAAATGACATTGGAAAAAGTTATCTATATAGGGCCGCCAGACGTTTTCGTTCGATTTCTGTATGGAATAAAAACAGCAAGTGAGACATCACCATATGATAGACAGAGACACTGTCGTCATACCGTACGGAAACCGAACGTCTGTGGCGGCCCTAAAGGTCAGTCGGGACAAGTCTCAAGAAAACGCTGTATAAACAAATTATCTAAGTGCTTTGTCACTCTTGATAGCAGTCATGTATACAAGTAAAGTTTTCAGAAGTGATGTTAGTTTGTAAGTACCTAAATAAAAGATTGTTTCTAATCGGTTTGATACTACTTTCAATGGATAAATTAATAAATATTAGAAAATACCATTCAAATGTTAGGAAACATATTTTAATAGATTGATTAATAACAAATATATATACTAATTGTATTATTTGAAAAAGCCACTTTAATTTCGAGTAAACTTCGCTCCCTGGTGTTCAAACGTAATAGGATTTTAGACTTCCCGATTTTAGTTCTGGAAGCTCATTAGGCACCATAACGTATTTTCAAAATGAATATACTATTATTTTGTGCCCATAATTATGTCAGTATAGTTTTAAGTGTAAAATAGATATATTTAATATTTAACATCAATAACTTAAGTAGCTACTACTTTTTACAATCTTATATAACTTAAACTAAATTATTGTAAACGTAATTATGAAGTCATTCTTTATTGTTACATTGTTATTTTTTTACCTAGGTATTTGTTACATATGTAACCACTTTAATAGCTTATCTCTAGTTAACTAGTTTCTTTTTTATGTCAAGTCTTTCCATGGCATGGCTACAAAGACTAAAAGTCTTAGAAAAATTGCCAACAGAGCATGGAATTTGAAACTACCTATGGCAATAAATAAACTGAAACAATGGCTTATAAGAATATAACACCATGCATAAGTTTTAAATTAATACTCCCTTCCCCTGGGGAGGCACTCGTTATAATAATAACCCGTAAGACATTTTTATAAATAAATAAGGAATCGTGAAAAATTAGCTCACTATTAAGTATCTTTCAGAAAAACATTATCACAGTTGGTGTTGGTTGCTAGCAATAGGAAATGGATGAGTTTTTTAGTCTTGAAACTTTGTTTATACTTTTGTTTGTATTAAACTTTCTCCATTTCAACTGATGGTAAAACGCTATTATTAATATATATTTCCTAAATGTATGAAATGTAATAATTATGTATTTCCCAAATGTATGAAAATTTAGAAAAATGATTAAAATCAAGTTTTAGGATTAATTGGGTGTTGTGAGTTACCTGGGGAGAAGAGTGTGTGTGTGAAAAGTTGTACATGGTGCTATGTTATACCTACCCTAGGCATTGTTTGGATATATGTAGTTTCAAATTCCAAGCTCTGGACACATATTTTCCAAGGCTATCCTGCAATAATATTCCCCTTCCCTTACCTTCCCTTTACTGTAATAATATATAAATCAAAAACATTAAAATTGTTAATACATTTTTTTTCAAATCTGGTATGGGGGATTTTGGGATACAATAGTAGATGTCTTCTTAACTGATAATAATATTATTGGTAGGTAACATTACTAGTGTATTAACATTTTTTCAGTAAATGTATTAATTTGTTGCGGTATAATTGTTCTAAACATAAACTAAAAAAATAACAATGACCTACTTAATGACAGATTCAGTCTTTTACATTAAAACCAATACTGGCAAGTTTGTTTCATTTGTACTAAGCTTATCAAGTTTATAGCTGCCTGATAACTAATATGCCCTTTCACTAATTGTATGTTTTTGAACTGTTAGGTATTAATCAGAAAACTGCTTGCTAAATCAGCACAAATAACATGCAGTGTAATATATACATCATACATCTAATGTACTTACAATTAGAATTACTCCATCCTTTGTCTGGTATTGACAACTATTCTAAAATGTTACAGGAATATGTCATAATATTAATTTAAATAGATAAAAATAATAAATTGATTAGCAAACTGGAATGAAATACATTGCAGAATAGAGTGAGAGAGATGCAGTTAAGTAAAAATAGAAAAAATAGAAGTTCTTATATATCTGGTATAAAATTGTATTAATGATTACATAAAAACTTTTATTCCCTCTATATTTTATTCTCCTAATTCTGTCTTCCCTTAATATCATTAGTATTTATTATTTAACTGGTATCAATATTCAGTAGGTTTTTACTTGTAAATAAGATAAGACTTGAGGTACTTATAAATGTATACAATTAGTGAAAATGGCATTTAGTAATACAATTTTATGGTTGAAACACCTTAAAAACTTAATTGTTAATACTGTGACTAGAAAAACTATAAGTAGCTGGTGTTACAGAAGTATTTACACACACTTGAATGGATGGTTTAAATGAAGAAGGAAGAAGTTTATGTGCTTCTGGCACTGGAGAATAACTTTGACATACAACAGGCTCAAAATGCACTTGTTCATTCTTATCTATAGGCACACCATCAAAGCTCGTCTGTTTAGCTGAGTCACCTGTCCCACTGTCTTTACATGACGAATGCTCAGAAATATTGTCTGGAAACATTTGAGGTGATTCACTATCACTATGCACCACTTGTGTCATTTTTAAACTTTCGGCGGGAAAAGAAGGCACTGCCGAAGCCATTCGCCTTCTTGTGTGATAAATAATAACTACCCAAATAATAGAAGTCCCCACTGCACAACACACCACAGTTATAATAATAATACCTGTCATATCTTCTTCGTTTACCATAATGGCTACAGGTGGCAAGATCTTCAACTCTGTCATATCCTTTTTTGTTCCTAATGCATTAGTAATCTCACATTCATAATGTCCAGCATCACTAGGCTCTGCAGAGATTATAATCAGGAGCTGATCATCTGCTGTGAAGTAATGCCGATCAGAATGAACAACTGGCACACCATCTTTCAACCACTTTAACACCGGCTTTGGTGAACCAGATATCATACATTGCAGGACCACTGATTCACCGCTTATCACTTCCTTGTTTTCCATAACTCTTATAAATGAAGGCTCTTCCTGAACTGTTAATGTTGCATTAGAAATAATCATACCAGCCACATTCTTTGCTCCACAGCTGTATACACCCATATCTGTAGTTTTCGCATTCACAATGAAAAACACATGATCTGTTGGCATAACATTCATTCTTCTTTCTCGGGCTGCTGGAAAATCGTTGCCACCATCTTTCTGCCATGATATTTCAGGTGTGGGTTCTCCAGTAGCAGCACAGTTTAATGAAACAGTTTCTCCAGTTTTGACAGTTATATTCTGAGGAGCTTTTGTAAACCGAGGAAATGTAACTATAGTTACTTTTGCTTTTAAGGAGTATGTTGTGCCAAAATTATTGCTTACAACACATTGATATTTGCCAGAGTCTGCATGAGTAACATTTGGTATTACAAGAACTGATGTTGCCCGCGGTTGTCCAGTCACAGTTATGTTTTCATACACTACAGGGTTACTGATATTGCCATTATTTTTTCTCCAAAGAAATGTCATATTGCTGAAAGGATTTGATGTTGCTGAACAGATTAAATTAGCAGATCGACCTTTAATGGCAAGGTGGGCTTTAGGATGTTGTATTACTTTTGGTTTTGGAGAGTCTCCGCAATTATCCTCTTTAAGCTTCGATATTGCCACACCTCTCACTTCTGCAGGGTATGCACAAGTGGCTGTAATGTATTTCTGTTCAGCTTTATCTCGGATCCACTTGATTATCCACAATAAGTTGCAGTCACATAACAGTGATGAAGAGTTTAAATGCAGTCTTCTTAATTTAGGCATTGAATCAAAAGCATGTTGTTGAATTGATGTTATGTTATTTCCAGCCAAATCCAAATCTACAACTTTAGATAAACCCTCAAATGCTCTTGAATTAATTGATTTTATGTGATTACCAGCCAGACTAAATGTTACCAAATTCTGTAAGTTGTTAAATGGTTTAATCATATCTTCCACAGTCCATGAAATCTTGTTGTTGTTTAAATGCAATGTATTCAAGTTAAACATAAGACTGAACGCATCATGCCCTATCACAGATATATTGTTGTTATTTAAATTTAATAGCTGAAGGTTCCGTAAATACTGGAACGTAGTTCCTTCTACCTTAACTAGGTAGTTGTGGGACAAATCTAAGCTCTCTAACATAGTGCACAATTCCCAGCTTCCCATATTTATTTCCGACACTAAGTTATTTGACATTGATAATGTTACCAGCGATTCCAAGCCATACATCCAACCTTTTGAAATCCTCCTTATCCTGTTGTGATCCAATTGCAGAAGGTGAACAGATTTAAATCCAAAAAAGGCACCATCCATTATATTGTCTATGTTATTATATCTCATTCTGAGTGTTGTCAAATTGGACAATCCTTGGAAAAGCAGTCCAGTTATGTTATGAAGTTTGTTATGATTCAGTTCCAGAGTTCTCAGGCTAGAATGGTACATGAACAAGTGGTTGGGTAGTGATGTAATATCATTCCTGTTTAACTTCAGCACTTCTAAATTGGTTAAATTGTTCAGAGCACCTTCAGTAATCACTTTTATGCGATTACTGTTTAAGTTCAATATTCTGATAGAACTGTTTGCGGGAAAGTGACCCGTGTCAATAGAGCCAATGTTATTCCTATTTAGACTCACTTCGTGCAGATTTCTGTGTTGTAGAAAACTTGGTATGAAGTGCAAAGTGTTTTTATCAATTTTTAAAACTTTGAGACTTGATAGCCTATCAAATCCTTCGCTTGCATCTCCATTCAATTTATTGTAGCTGAGATCTAATTCTTCCACCCACTTAGGAATTTTTGGCACAGACACTAAATTCCTTCTTGTACAATCAGCGTATTGATTCAAGCAATCACATTTTGAAGGACATTCATTGGTTTCAGCGAGAACGAAACATCGTGACCATAAGAATATAGTAAGCAACAACAACAAAGTCGATTCTCCCATTTTTATGCATCTGGGTAGCCGCACGATTCATTGGTCAATTCAAACGCCGTTTCATCTTTGTCTTACATAATTCCGAATACAAAACAGTCACAACGTTTTAATGTCATTTCACATCACTTGTTACCACTTCGTAGATACTGTACATTGTATAGAAACAAACAAGGACCGTAATAAACAAATCGACATATCTACAGAACGAATCTCAGCCGCCATTTTATTTTATCGGAATTTTTCTGTTTGGGTGGAAAACGCATACATCAGTGTTGCCAAGGGGCGCCGGTAATACCATCACCATATTCATAATCTATAATAATAGCCGTTCTACACCTTCCGATCCGATCCTAATTATTGGATGAAATCGATAATGTGTAGTGTAACACACATTATCCGATTGCATCCGATAAGTCGGATACGATCCGATTTATCGGATGAAATCGTATAATGTTTAGTGTAATTGTTAGGAAATCGGATAATGGGTAGTGTAATTGTTAGGAAATTTCTTCCGATAAATCGGATCAGATCGGAAGGTCTGGAACGGGTTATAATGCAGCTGTACACTTTCCTAAATTAGTGACGAGGGTGATAGCAATACGAAGGAGTGAGATTAGTTATCTACATACATATCTCACATATTGCTACAGAATATTTATTTCATTATAAACAATGATATAAAAAATTAAACTAGTAACTATAACCATACATATATCATTAAAAAATATTGCTGAATCTCTCATCAGTGACTATTTTAGGAAAGTGTGATAGCGGCATAACCCAGCGGAACAAGCTCGACGAGACCGGACAAGATACGCGTCGGTGGCGCTCCTTTACTTAGAGTAAGGTTAGTATTAAATAGTCTGTGGAGTAAGGAAATAAGTTATTTCCTTACTCCACAGACTATTTAATACTATTACAGTTATTTCAAATAACTATGCTCATTTTTTACTTACACCATTAGATTAGCATAATCTGTCTCGCTCGCCCGGCCTCAGCAAGTGTGTACATAAAGTATACAAATGTTGCCAGTTTATATGATTTGTAGTTTTCTGTGCTATCTTGTTCTATACATGGTATATGAAAGCAAGGTATGGCATTCCGGAATGACAGGCCAGGCTTGTGACGTCATCAGGCTATGATTGGTTGGTTGGTTCTGTCAATCCGTTTCTGTTGCCAGTGGCCCCAGTGGGTGCGTAACGATGGCTATAACAATTTTTGATATACCTTCAGTCGCTATAACGCTCATTTGATATAATTATTGTTTCATATACTGATCATTTTATCGAATAACATTTAATATAACATTCTTTAAGTATAATGCATATTTCTTCTACTTAATGAATTTATGGTATAACGTTTATTTTATCTAACGTTCAAATGGCAAACGTATAGGGTATAGAGAAATAGGGGACGGAGGGGCGCGAAGCATTTCAAATAAACTTAAACCAAAAGTTCAATTAGAAACGTAGGTTAGGTTAGGTAAGGAAAAAAAAGGGTTGAACTGCATCCCCCAGAAAAAATACAAAATATACCACCTCATATTTATTTCATATGATTTGTATACCAAATGAACGTTATACCATATGATGGTTATAGGAAATAAGTGTTCTACCAAATGATAAATATACGAAATAAAAATAGATATTTTAAAATTATACCAAACGTTTTTTATTATATAAAATGAGTGATTATACCCTGTGAAATTATATCAAATGTTGTATCCAACATACTTATACCATTTATTTTTATATCGATCATTACACACCCGTTGCCAGTAGTATGTACATCATAATACTCCCTGATTCCTTTGGTACCTGTATGAATGTCTTAAAATCACTTATCACAACAAAAAACATTTATTCAAAGAACATGACAATCGTAATGCAAAATTTTTTTTTTGTACAACTGGCTTTGAACATTTTTCCTTATAATAATTTTGTTACCATAAAGCGGCAGCTAATCAGTGACGTAGAAAGGCTGCCTTGCCGGAATGCCATACCTTGTTTTCTTATACCATGGTTATAATTATGCCAACTTTATTTACTAATTAAGACACCACAATTTGTATAAAATTTTTACTAAAGTTAATAAATGTTTAATTTTGCATTATAATTGGAATAGTCCAATGACAAAAAAACTTTTACATGGTTTAAGTAGTTCAAAAACATTTAATAACTACAGTATGTAATAGTATAAAAAATACTTACATTTAAACATAAAAATAAATAGAAACATTATTTGTTTCCATGACATGAAGGCTACATACCAATTTTTGCTATAGGATAGGATAAACAGGAGAGCTGTCATGATTATAAAATATAACTATTCTGTTTAAAACATGGACATGTGTATTGTAACAATCATGTTCATACTTAGGATCCAACCTAATTAAGTGTAGTAGGAAAATGACAAAATATCTGCGTTAATGAGTAGTTTTAGGTAATTTTAACTTTCAGTTTGACCTCACAGAAAATAGAATTGAACAATATGCAAGCATAGATAATAAAATTAATTTAAGATTTACTTACATTGTACGCCATTATTGCAAGTGTTGATAACTTTAGTTTGACCTGCAACAAGTTATAATAAACATGTAACAAATCCAAAGCATTTAATTCTTGGAGTAAGGAGAACATACACCAAAAACTTCTTGCGTGAATTAAGCAGTTATTTATAAAATATTATCATACAATTTTAAGACACCACAGCACAAGCTTGATAAACAGGATGCTGTACAACCTTATAATTTGTAATAAACTACTTCATCTCTCTTCAGTTTAACAAGGTGTGAATTCCAATACAGTATACAAATAGAAAATGCTTTTAAATAATCCTAGTTAATATTTAATCCATATTTTAATAAATTACTTATTTATGTTACCTACTTTGAGATCATAAAATAAAAGGCTTCTTGATGAGATTAAACAATAGAATTATCTACACACATACCTTATTGTTTAGAAACTTGTACAAACATAAATTTTGCTACAATACAGCAATAGATTCACAAATAAACAAGTTAATCAATTAAACAAGGTTTTTTTAAACATTTCGACCACACCACAGACAATGTGTGATGATTGATATGTGTCATACGTCAACTGTCAAAACAGGTAAATTTTGGACGCGTTCGAATTCTACATCATATTATTTCTGGTCTTTTATTTTGTAAGATTTGATTATACTTGGTCCCAAAAAACAAAGAGTTTAAAGCTAATATCCTTAATCTTGCTATCACCGTACCATTATGTTTTTAGGATATCTAATTCTCCTAATCCATTATTTAATTCAGATAGAAGTAGTGGGATATAAAGAATCCGAACAGTTCCATAAGCGGTTTGTTGGTGGGTTCTTTTGTAATGTTGCTAGCAAGACCTTTTAACATTGATCGCATATTGGCTGAAAGAAATTGTATCATTGCATTTATGTAAAGTATTAGAAAAAAAAAGAATCTATATACGTCACGTCAGTACTTACAGTTACATGTCCAATCCAAATATCCAAAATAATCGTGTATCGTATCGAATGAAACAAAAGTTTGTTTATTGTATGGAAGGTTAAATTATTCTGTGGTTTGATACATAAAATGGAAACTTACGAGAGTGTACTACTCGTAAAAAACGAAGTATTTGTTTTTAAAATACCACCCAAAACTACAAACAGAGGATATAGGTAGGTGATTAAATTATGAATTCGTAATTATTTCCTAGTGCTAGATAAAAAGTGGGTGTTTTTCAGGGCAGCAGATTGGAACCTGCAAGAACCAACATGGACTGGGCGCATGAGGCTCGTTTCAAAAGCGGACGAATTGGTAATGAAGCTAGAAGATAAAACATCTGGCCAGCTTTTCGCTAAATGCCCCATCGATAAATATCCGGGGGTGGCTCTAGAATCCGTGACAGATAGCTCGCGTTACTTTGTTGTAAAGATTCAGGATGACAATGGTACGTATAAACGTCAAGCAAGTATATATTTATTTCGTTTTGCAAGGCAGTTCAAACATGTTGCAATAAATTCTAGGTCGCAGTGCTTACATCGGACTGGGCTTTGGCGACAGGTCTGATTCTTTCGACCTTAATGTGGCTCTTCAAGACCATTTCAAGTATCTGAGAAAAGAACAGGAAAATTCAGGCCCACAAGCTCCACATCAGCAGTTGGACCTGGGCTTCAAGGATGGAGAAACTATTAAAATCAACATGAAAATTACCGTAAGTAACTCATTCTTGTGTCTCTTTCGTTTTTTGAAATCATCTACATATCAAGTGAATTGGACATGAATATGACAAAAAAATAGAAAATATTTAATCACTTTCTATTCATATTATGTTGACTGATTATTCACATTAGTGCATTGTAATGGTTATCCATATTAGCTAGTAGTAACTACATAAACAAGTCCTAGAGAGGCAGTATTGCAATAAAAAATAGAATAAAAAAATGACAGTATTTAGCATAATGTTGCAGGTGCATGGGTAATAATAGCGATGTTACATGAAAATTTATATAGGTCATAAAATTTTTGGTGTGTCTGTCTTCTTGTCTATGAGCCTTTGGTTATGTATGATTGTTGTTTATTTTAAGTATTTTAGCTATGAGTATCATGGTTATCTCTCCCTAGAAGCTTATTACTCTTTCATACTTAGAAAAATAAAAAGTGGGTGGATACTTTATCTTTCCAAATGTGACTGGCTACAACTAACAGGATGCAATATTACATTTAAGATTTATTTTGCTTCTTTAGCATTAATTTTGCAAATAGGCCACACACCCCCTTTACTAGTTCAAATTTACTTTATAATATATTTGGAGTAAAAAAACCCATTAGTATTGATTTAAACTGATACAATTTTTGTACATTATTATAGCAAATTGGGGCTTCATCGTGTTCAAAAAGTGTTTATTTAATTACCTTGATGTTTCAAATGTGACGTTACATTCATGGTCGCGAAGGGATGTTGAGGTAATTATATTAAGACTTTTTGAATGTGATTAAGTTACGTTTTGTATAATAGGGTTATTATATATCCAGTATGTTTTTAAACAAGCAGAGGTCTCAAAAAATAGTAAAAAAAAAAAATTACAGAAAAAGGATGGTTCAGACTCGAAGCCGCGACGTCCAGGAGCAGGCGCGAGCGGTGGGCTCCTGCCTCCTCCGCCAGGAGGGTCGCGGCTGCCGCCGCCGCCGTCTCCGCAACACGGGCCCTCGCCCTCGGCACCAGCGGCTGCCCCTGCTAACTCGGAGTGGGGTGATTATAACTCTGCCAGGTGAGGCAACTTTACATGAGAGTACATTCAGAAATGTTTGTTAAGCTCCTTTTCCTCGCGTTATGACCTCTACGACCCATTTGTTTACTAATTATTGTCACCAGTTTGAACCTCATTTGTATGCGACGCCATATTTACCAGGTACAAACATAACGTAAACAGACGATGAGGAAAGTTGGGCAGCGGTATTTCTTCTTAAGTCTGGTGGCCTCTGTGGCCTTCAATCTGATTCAGTGACCTTTTGCTGCTCAAAATTGTGCTTGTTCTTTCTGGCAATATGACAAAGAACTCCAAAATCCTAGAAAGGCAAATCTTGGAACTTCGATTTTTATGTTCATCTCCTGGAGAATAGAGCAGTTACTATGGAACGTCTATTAAGAAACTAGACTATTGCGATAGTAAAAGAATCCGTAATGTTTTGTGCCGTATTTTATTTAAATACATTGGCAGCCAAACCCAAGAATTAAGCTGTAAGATTGAGCATTATCGAAAAAAGGTGTAAAAATAATGCATTTATATTTCATGTTTTGCAATAATTGTAATATGAATATTGTTTTTTTTTAGGGCTCCAAGCCAACAGGCGACGACGCCCGCCAGCCAACAAGACTGGGTGCAATTTTGAACTTGTACATAGAGTATTTTATTGTGATTTGATGTCTGTAAGTGTAGAGTGAGCGTGTTCTGCACAATACTTATTGATATACTTAATAATGTAGAATTCATTACAAACTGCCACTTAGCGATGAACTATGTCATATTTTGTTGCATTCGTAGCCTGTAAGCTTATTGAAGGATGACAGATCACAATAATATTTTACACTATTTTAAAATTACAATTAGATATGTATGTTTTTCTCTTTGTATATTTTGTAATAAGTATGTTGTTAAAACGCATCCCCTGATTTGTTTATGTAACTTGTTGTTTTAAATTGTTATACATACTACACTTAACAGCGATAGCTAAAAATTACAACTATGAATTATTACATGCATCATCTTGAACATCATATCAACAAAGCAAAAAAAGAAAGCTTTCAAACGAGGATACCTAATATAATCATAAACATCCAAACAGAAATATTTTATTCTATAGTGACAAATAATTATACAAATAATCTCACAGCTTGATATAACATGTTAACATTCATGTAATAATACTACCCTACAAGCTAAAATTAACTATTTACTTACTTTAGTTTAGACAGTAAAGATCTACCGATCTATAGACTCCAGTGCATAGCACTCGAATAATTTTGTTGTTTTCTGCTTTAGTGGGTATTACCATTTATTTGTGATTAAGTTTCATTCCATACAATTATTAATAATTGTTAACGTCATTGTATCTTTTAACTGTAGGAGCTTTTGTCGGTTTAGTCGCCTTCCAGACTCACTTGAAGGGCCCAAGCTGGAAAGAGGGAAATTATTCGAATTCGATTTCTCCACATCACTCTCAAATTCTAATCTGTAATCAAATCTTGCATATGTTACATATGAACCACTTTCCAGTGACCGATTGAGTTGAAATTTGTTGTACCTACGTAACTTCGACGACAATACAATAATATGACACCATGAAGATAGGGCCGAAAGGTGGTCATAAAAACGCTTTAATAAGACTATGCAATCCTACCAAGTTGGAGTTTTCTCAGTAAGTGTTAATTCTAAGTTAGTCATGAACAGTAAGTATTGTTTGTTCGGTGGGCGGCAGCCTACCGTATTGGACAGCTGCAAAATGTTTTGATTATAAGTCTATGTATCAAACAGCAAACATATGTAAGCCTCCTCATAGAAAGTAGCGATCGCGTATGGCTCTATGTAGCATCAAGGGAGCCACATTGTCGACCTTTATGTGCCCTAGTTAGGGGCTATTCATTACTTACGTAAGGACTTTGTGAATTTTGACTATTTTTGACCAGCATCTCAGAAAATTCTAATACTTATCGTCAAATAGGGCATGTACCTAAAGATCTTAGGAACTTCCCCAAAAAGGGACCCTTACGTAATTAATTAATGGCCCCTTACTCGTGAAAAACCCTACGTCATATGACAATAGAAATGCAGCTGAAGAAGCCATTCTATGCAAATGCGTATAATGTGTAAGTGCTTCTTTAAAAGTGAAGCAGGGTGTGTTCTAAATTTAATTAAAAAAATGTCTTGATTAATTAGTACTCTCACGTTCGAAATTCGGAGTTTGTATCTAGTCGTCCCTGTAGCTCCATGTGAAACTGTGTTTGATTGAGGAAGACTGTGCGATACGACCGTCGAATTTCAAACTTCGGAGTAACACTCAGATTGTACCGGCACTTCTTGTGCGTCTGGGGGCTATAAGTGTTATTGTAAATTAAAAGCAATCACATTAATAGCAATAATATGATTAATGTTTCCCTTCTGTTGCCATCACGACTACCGACAACGACATTATTAGTTATATACTAGGCGCGTAATGTCGACTTAATAAATATCCTATAGAGTTAGATATGTTTAAAGATTGAATATTTTTATCTTGAAATAGTTATACGTAGTAGACTATTCGGCTCTACATCTTGTTATCGTATGTTGTTAATAGTGCATTACATACCTAGGACGGTAAATTCGTGAATAATCCCAGATCGCTGGTGTTTGTGCCATAAATATGCGATCTGGGGCATTACGAATTATCGCCGGTTGTTTGTCTAAAGTTTTACGTCGGCTTGGCCAGGAAGTGAAATTTTCTCCGCGTAGCGGGCAGAAAATCCCGCTTACGGCCTAGGGTCACGTAAAAATGCATGTTGTAGATGGTTCCAATGTAAGAGGGTACTATATAATATACCTAAATTAACAGAGGTACCTATTTTAAAACATACTATACATATTACTATATTGTACTATATGCATACAGATTAGGCTGGCAATGCAATAATCACGTTATTTTCGCTATGTGTATGGTGATATTCGTGATAGATCTGTATTCAGAGATGTACAAATATAATAAACGAGAATTACCACTTTATCGGCTTTTGAATATATAAATTTTTGTACCCCGTGTAAAATTCTTACCGTTACAAAATATGTGTCACTAAAATTATAACGAGGAAAGTTTGTGAGTGTGTTGGTATGTTTGTTACTTTTTCAAGTTCAAACGGCTGGACCAATGTAGACCCATTGGTTTTGGAAGGGGGAGACTGGTTGAAAAGCCGACTCCATAGAGGCAGAGCATTAGTAAAGCTATCTTATGTTTCCTTCCTATGTTTTTCGAAAATCATGTTCGAAACAGGTATAGGGACTGTCGGCTTTTCAAACAGTCTCCCCCTTCCAAAACCAATGTTATGGCAAGTTAAGATACCTGCGAAGTACAAAGGGGTTATATAAATAAAATAAATAAATGTCATAAATGCCTAAAACAAATGAATTCTGCGCTTCGTTCGTTTATGTATATGCGCCTGCAGACTTTGCACCTCAAAACATCATCCCACAGAATAAAGTTAAATGATTTTGTTTAATGTTCGCGTTGTATACGTGAATGTATAATGGATATTTTTCGTTCGTTATTATTCATAGCTTGATTACCAATTCTAAGATCCTTAATGTTATTTAGACAAGTATGCATATTACTGTCCATCAAGAATGTAGGTACCTATTACCTAGTGCGAGTAGGTAATCATTTATGCTTTAACTATGAAAATTCTTTGCAAACACCAAAAAAAATAAGTGGGAACTGTTAGGTATATGTGTTAGTTTCGGCTTACATTCTGCAGTTTCTTTTTCGAGTGTGTCCCATCACTATCAAAAATGGCGCGCGTCTTGCACCGCATGCGTTATTTTATTGCTTGCTGACCTTGAACTAGCCAATCACAGTGCCAACAGTGCACTAGTTGCGCTCCTCACCCCGACAATTTGGCAAAATAAGATACTAGATAAAGTTTTATGAAGCGGGGTCTATAGGGTTAAGTGGTGTGACGACAAAGAAGGATTAATCATTCCATTTTTTTGGTTATTGGAAAATGTTGAATGAATCCGAGGAAAACAATGGCACCGGTAAAATAAAAATGAATCCAGTAAATTGTTTTCGTTGATTCACCAAATTCGGGAATAAAACTCAGTAACGGAACGTGTAAGTAAACGCTTTACCTACTTCGTTAATTTCCTGCCTCGGAAATTAAGAGTTAGCCGCATAAATTTCGCGTTATTTAATTTTATACCGAATGAGATTTATCTTAGTAGGTACCTTAGCTGCCTCATGAGATGACGTTTGTAAGTAGCTAAGTTTTTAATATCTATAATCGGAATTACAGGTTCGTCCCAAAATACCTAGGCGAAGCTTACAAAACGGAGAAAAAAAATATTCAACATTTTTAGGATTCCGTAGTCAACTAGGAACCCCTGTACTGCCGTCATATCGAAAAAGGGCGCATCTAACATTTTTGTCAAAAATGAGTTCTATACATATTCGGAATCAGCAAAAAAAGACGGATCTACCAGTATTTTTAAATTTGACTAAAGATGAACAGAACCCTGTGAAACCTACAATCAAAAAGGACGTATCTGCGGGATACCGCGTATAAAACGAATGAGAAAAGGCATTTCTGATGTATGCTAAAATAAAAAGACCCATCTAAGCAAAAGCGTTTTATTATTTTAGAAAAAAATGGACATTTTCTTAAAAGTAAATGGCGCTTCTACACGATAATATGAAGAAAAGACGGTTCTGCGTAGTTGCGCCTTTTCATCTTAGTAAAATCACCATTTAAGTCACAATAAGTCAGGCGCAAGTGTCAGTACCGTCTTTTCTACGTAGTAAAGTTAAGCGTGCGGGGTAAAGGGGGCTCACGGTTGGATATCAATTCAATCAGATGCGTCCAGGTAGTTGAAGGAAATTTTAAGGTTTTCTTTAAATTATCATCATAAATTTAAGACTCAAACTCCTGTCGGTGTAGCTGATATAGTATGTCTACTCTAACAGGGTGTTTTTCAACCCACGCCATAATGCGGTTCTTTAGAGGTACTACTTTACTGACAATGACACATTTTTCTTCAGAGAAGAGACATAAAATCGGTCTAACCGTTTTTGAGTTCTTAATTATAGTTATAGTCAAAATTTCATAATTGTCTTTAAAATGACGTAAACGTAAGTGCCGCGCGGTGTCCTTATACTCCGAACGCCATACATATTAGTTAAGGGCCATACTGCATTAGAACATTCCGCTCAATCTGGCGCGTATAATCGATAACTCCCAGAAGGTAATAAGTAATTACAGTTATTTTGGCGTTTACGACCTTTTTATAAAGCTTGAAAATTTTCTCGTAATTTAATCCTCGGGCTTAAAACCGCTGCTTTAAGCCCGTCTATTGTGAAGGATGAGCAACCACGGAACCCTACACTGAGCGTGGCCCGACAACGACATGCTCTTGGCTGGTTTTTATACTTTAAAGCTACAAAAAATCCTTTTTTTTTCTTGGAATGAGGGGGTTACTTGGGGGTTATTATTCCTAACGGTAACAAAAAATTCAAGGTTTTTGAAAATCTTCATCCTTTCCCCAAAGCCGTGGAACGTTGCGACGTCGCGACGTGTAGCGTTGCGTCGTGGATTCCTGCGTAGTGCAACTTAAAAAAAAAACTCAGTAGAATGGTGTGATGTGACGTGGAAAGTTGCGATAAACGACTTGTGCCTTATGTGATGATTCAACTGAAACAATATTTTTTTATCAAATGGCACCTTACGCTGCAAGTTCTTACCTAATTATATAGTACTTGGGCGACCGAGCTTTGTTCGGTTATTACTATTTATTGTAATATGGTGGTGTTTAGGTGAGAATCTACACATAGTTAGTTTTTATGGCATTATTCGAGAGACAGCGCCACCAAAAATACCCGAGAAACTGTATTTAAAATTTGTATCGGTAAATTGTTCGTTTTGCACTGTTGCTTCATAAGTCTCAATAAGATAAAAACTCGAAAGCATAAATCTTATTCACGTAATCAGTATAGGTAAATGTTAGACATATTTATGATTTATGAGAAATATATATAGTTAGTTATCTCAAACTGCATTTTTTTTAAACTTGTCTAAAAACAATAAAAAATTACATATAAAATTGAACATATCGTCGTTCCAATGCTAAACTAACATAACTGCCATTTTGTCAAAATTGAGTTTTTGATGTAAATCTGTACCAAATATAACCCCGCACAATGTCACAAATTTATAGAGCTCTAGCTTTTAAGGTTCCAGATAGTTACAATATTGTGAATCTGCACTTTTATTTTTTTCCCTCATGGTAAACTTACAAAATGTAGGTCAACTAACGAATCTGACATTTTCGTTAACTTTTTATGGTGATAATTATCACTTACCGGTCAGATAACCAATAGCAAATTTGCGAATCTGCCAGATTCGTTAGATTTCTACGGTGGCTATTATGATCTGCTCATATAACAATCCTATAGCAAATGTGCGAATCTGCCAGATTCGTTGGTTTACTATGGTGGTTATTATGACCTGCTCACATAAGTAGCTATAGCGAACTTGCGAATTTGCCAGATTCGTTAATTTACTATGGTGGCGATTATGATATACCTACAGCGGTAGCCTATAGACATTTACGAATTAAGCATTTTCGCGAGTTTGTCATTGTGACTAATGCATTTGAAATAGGTGAAACTAGAAGTAAATGTGCGAATCAGGCATTTTCGCAAATTAAGTATTGTCAATTTAGTATAAAAAATAAAATTCATGCGATTTGCGTTTGAACAAAGGGATAAACATATCAGAGGGGAAGCATATAAAAGCCTAAATGGTAAAGACGTTGAAGCAAGACCGATGAAAGAACCTAAATGTGTGACAAAACTCATCCATTAAAAGGGTAAAATGGGAGGTGAAAGTTTGTATGAAGAACTTGAAATTCTTCGAGTAACATTTCGATTTCTTCATTAAAAACTAAGAAAACAAGTTTCAGCATTTTTTTTAAATTCATCCCTGAAATGGATTAAATAGAAGGTGGGCTTGTATAAGAAACGTGGCCTTCTTTGTGTCGTGTCGTGTAGACTTCGTCAAATAAAGATACCTAATACTTCTTTATACTTTAATAAGATTTTAGAATTTTTTGAAACCCCCTGTCGTAAAATGGGGTAAAATTCGAGTTAAAAGTTTGTTAAACAATTTTTAAGAACTATACTGAGCATGTATACCCGGTATTTCGAACAAAAATACATGCATATTTTCGTATCTCTCACCCATTACACTGGTAAGTAGAAATCGAAATGTTTATTTGCCAGAACACGTTACAACAAATTAGATCTTACGATACTTATAGAATCAGTATTCAGTCGACATGCAAGTCAACATGCAAAATAAATAAATTTTAATACCACATTTAAGGTAAAATCGTTATTATCAAATTAAATCCAAAAAATAACTACACATTAAGACAAATGATAGCAATAACAGTTACCACTATAATTATGGTATTGCATATTAGTGACATATTATCTAAACTTTGGTAGCAGAAAATATTGTTTCCGAATATTATCACTCTTACGAAAGTATCCCCAACTCGGAAGTGTAGTTGGACCACATTAACTCTACCAAGCAAATGAACTGTCAAACACAAACAACTAAGTATGGCAATATTAAGCAAAGAGTAACCAACAATCTTAGTACTGGCATATTATGTTTATTTCAAATTCACCCATACAAATTTGTATCTTGTTTTAATACCCTTTGAGCTCTTAGAGTACGAATATCAATAAACTGCAGTAAAAGGGAAATATAAATACAGTATGTAAACTTACTTAATACAACGTAAAAGTCCTCCGAAACATCATTTATAAATATTTTTATAATTACAATATTGATCAAAGCATAACTTACCTAGATTTTTTTATTTATTTATATTACCGTACTTTAAACTTAAAGATTAAGAGTAATACACAAGTATCAAGACTAATTAGTGGTCTATCTTCAGTGTTGTCATATACCGATTTACAAATAAAAAACTTAAATTGCTGGGGGAAAGATATTTTAGCCAGACTATACGTAATAGATAGCATACCAGAGTTTATATTGTAAAGCTGCCTAATAAGTAAATAAAAACTATTATTTTCATTTAATTGCTGAATATCGGTATCAATTACCATTAAGTATAAGTTAACGCTTGTAAGTAGTTCATAAAAACATGAAAAGCCATATGTCATTATTAAGTTTACAAAACATAAGTTGAAAGTAAATCATATATTAATATTGTCAGTCAGATACAATTTAACTGCATTTATTGACTGACAGGTATAAAAACAAATATACTTATGAGACGTTTTCAGTTAAAAGAGTCCACTGTGCCGCTTACCATGAGCGCGAAATTTGTTTGCATGTTTAAACAAATAACTTGTCAACGCGCCCTTATATAAGTGACCAAGTGGTATCTTTTGCTTGAACCGTCACATTTTAGCATTTGAACATTAGTTATTGGTCGAATGCGATAAGTTTTAGACTGTATACATTAGTATTATGTTATTGGCAACAAAAATAAGTGCAGATTCGCACTCTATTATGATAGCAAATGAATGGGAAAGCATTTATATTCCCCAAACGAAAACGACGAATGTGGCATTTTCGTAACTTTACTTTGGCTTAAAAATAAAAAATGCATTGTGAATTTGCGAAAGTGGCACTTTCGTAAATTTACTATGGTGAATAATCTTACCTTTTTGTTCCTTTCTATGGAGTAGCCAAATTGCGAATGTGCCTTAATTTCTAAACCCAATGAATTAATACATATCTGACACATTGAAAATATAAAACATGCAATTTAAAAACACTGTGTGAAAACAGTTCTATTATAACTACAAAAACAACCGCGAAAAAAAATATATAAATTTTTTACCAACTTAAAATTGCTCCCCTGTAAAATTAGTTTTTTGCAGTTATGTTAGTTTAGCATTGGAACGACGATATATAAAAAAAAACATTAGTGGATTTGAACCCGTAACACTCGTTTCTTGCCCTCCGCGTCTTAACCTGCTGGACCAGCCGGACAGTGGCCGGCAGGACGAAATTGGCGACCATATTCTGCTTGGTAAGAAAAACGCATGAAAACTCAAAAACTCGCGTTTTCCCAAACATAAGACTAATCTAGATCGATTGTTTACCCCCGAAAACCCCCACATACCTCTTAGAGCCGTTTCCTAGATCATAGAAATAAATTTATATATATACATATAAATAAATATACAAGAATTGCTCGTTTAAAGGTATAAGATAAGGATTGCGTTGCGTTATCGTGAAATTGTTTGTCAAGACGATCTCGTCAGGTTTAAAGTTAGGCACTTCAATTCGGTATCTTTTAAAATTAAATGGATGTCTCTATTTCTCGCACCTATTCCCTATCGTGTTATACTTATGTTGCTTCTGTTATATTTATGTTGCTATTGCTACCTTCCTTTACTTGTTGACGCAGTAAAGAAGAGAAATCAAGCGTGAATTTCGGGTCCGTTCGGGTAGGATGGAGAATTTATGTGGATGCCCTCTACCACGTGACATATACCTACGATTAGTAGGTAGGTACCTAGTTATGTTTTACCACATACTTATTCGATAGTCACTTGGACCTTATCTTGTTCTCCAGTAGCTCTAGTCGTATCCTAAAAAAAAAACGAGTAAAAATTTTTTTTAAGTTTAACGGTTTTATTGAAAATGTACCTACTAAAGGGTAAAAAATAATTCGTTAGGTACTAGGTACCAGACATCACACCACTCTCCTCATCAATCTAGGGCACTGATCAGACAAAAAATAAAATCGTTGGGCGCGTAACCTGGGTAAATATGTTTTTCTACTCCAGTACTATTTTCTGTCATTTATATAGTTACTAACTCTAATATAAAGACATAAATTATGAAAGTCTGTAAAAGTCTATACGCTATTTCCCAAAAAAACACTGCTATACGATGTTATAATGTCGCCAAAAAAGCATCACTTAGTACCACAGATTACAAGATAAACAGCTGCATTCACACAATTAGCAATTAAAAAAAAAACTTATTGTCCTAAGGCATTGCTGCCAACTTGAAAAAAAAAATATCTTCAGTGCATGGATGTTTAGTATAGTGAGCGTATACCTTTATGTATAAGATCATATTTTTTACAGATGTTCAGTATAGTGAACGTATACCTTTATGTATAAGTTTATATTTATTTGACAGATGGACGTCAATAAAAAAAAAGTTTATCACAGACTATTTTTTTTATTTAATTTTGTTGATTCCGAGCGGGAACATGTCATTATTTTCTTTGTTGTTTATTTGCATTTTATTTATGAAATGTCGAGTCGTAGAAAAACTATTGTATGCAACGTTGTATAAGTAGGTCAAAAAACGCTCGTGGCATCTTTCTTACGATGTTCGCTACGCTCACATCGTAACCCATGCCACTCGCGTTTTTTGCCCCCTCTTATACAACGGTTGCATAAAATACTAAAATAGCATTTATTATGATATAGCGGTTGACTTGATATAAATTTTACGCGCCCAACGATTTTATTTTTGTCTGATCAGTGCCCTAGATTGATGAGGAGAGTGGTGTGATGTCTGGTACCTAGTACCTAACGAATTATTTTTTACCCTTTAGTACATTTTCAATAAAACCGTTAAACTTAAAAAAAATTTTTACACGTTTTTTATTTTCAAGTTTTTAGTTTTTAATTTTGTTACATACGTACTTCTCATTCTTTTTAATTCATTCAGTGCCTCACTATTACAAGGGTTTTTTATAGGCTTGTAATTTTTACAATAATAAACGGTATGATTCTGCACAGTAAACGTTGCTCTGCCTGGGTCAGCGATTCAATCACGTCTGGTATAGAACCTCGATCCAGATTATTCCAGAAAGCATTTGATGGTGCTATTGTTTTATTACTGGTGACATGTGTTTGGCAGCGGGAACATAAAAGTAACGTTGTTATTGAACATAATTCTGCAGGTATCTTAATCCGCCAGTATTGTACGTACTGTATGTATTACTTGATTAGGAGACGAGTAGCAAGGGCTGGTGCAAATTTCACAAACGTGATTGAACAAAGTATTAATAGCATTTTCGAACGTTTGCAGATGTTTTTCGATGATTTCGATGATTCAGATGATTGCAGGGTAAGCTCCCGTTGGTTATTTAACCTGACTTTGCGTTGCTCAGGTGTTTTGGACGCTACCAGATCCCTTTGTATCTCATGTTGGCCTGTTATCCTGGCCTCATATTGGTCTGGTGTTTCGAACGCTACCAGATCCCTTTGTCTCTCACGTTACCCTGTAATCCTGGCCTCATATTGCTCTGTTGTTTCGGACGCTCCCAGTTCTCTTTCTCTCTCACGTTCCCTTGTTATCCTGGCCTCATATTGCTCTGGTGTTTCGGACGCTACCAGTTCTCTTTGTCTCTCACGTTGCCCTGTTATCCTGGCCTCATATTGATCTGGTGTTTCGGACGCTACCAGCTCCCTTTGTCTCACTTTGCCCTGTTATCCTGGCCTCATATTGCTCTGGTGTTTCGGACCCTACCAGTTCTCTTTGTCTCTCACGTTGCCCTGTTATCCTGGCCTCATATTGCTCTGGTGCGGCCATATTGGATTTTCAATTATTTTTCAAAGTGTAATCTATTCTACTAGTCAAGACCTTTAATTTGATACCCATATGGAAATCTGGCATTTCCAGCGGCCGTCTTAGATTTTAAATTTGTCAAAACATATTACAGTAATCTATTAATCAAGCCCTTCAGTTTGATACCCATCTTGAAGGGGTAGTGAAAGAAAAAATCACCTGCTATGTTGGTGGCGGCCATATTGGATTTTCATTTAGTTTTCATAGTGTAATCTATTCTACTAGTCAAGACCTTTAATTTGATACCCATATGGAAATCTGGCATTTCCGGCGGCCATCTTAGATTTTAAAGGGTATAGCCGTGTTTGTATGGGGCATCGGCCCTAGAAGCCAAATCGATTGCCGTTTTGCTAATATATTAGTCCAGATGTAAGATGCTATTTTACAAAAAAAGGACCCTGAAATACTTCAGGTTTTTGAGAAAATAAAAAAAAACGAATATTGGTTTTTATTTTCTTTTATCTGAACTACTCAATAGATTTTTTTGTAACTTATACACATTATGTAGGTACTAAAGATGTATTATTAAAAAAAAAATGGATTTCCAAATATCCTTATAAGCAATGCTTATAATTAGTGAAATTTTCACTTTAAATTTTTCATATTTTTGAGATAGGGACACCCACCAATTTTAGCTATATTATGTATAAACTAATATTCTATAATATATTTTTCTTTCAAGATAAGATAAGATAAGATATTTAATTTGAATTTCAAAAACATTCACTTGGATCAACATATCTAAAATCAAACAAACTTATCGTCTGGTGACCATTTTCCAGACAGTTATTTTCAAAACCTCGTATCTAGTTTGTTGATTGATACTGAGATACGAGCTTTATTGTAAGTAGGTATTTGTTACTTAGTTTTGGTTGTCTAATAATAAATAAATAAATACCTACTTAAAATAAAGCTCGTATCTCAGTATCAATCAACAAACTAGATACGAGGTTTTGAAAATAACTGTCTGAAAAATTGTCACCAGGCGATAAGCTTGTTTGATTTTGGATATGTTGATCCAAGTGAATGTTTTTGAAAAAAATATATATTATAGAATATTAGTTTATACATAATATAGCTAAAATTGGTGGGTGTCCCTATCTCGAAAATATAAAAAAAAAAATTGAAAAATTTAAAGTGAAAATTTCACTAGGTACTTATAAGGATATTTGGAAATCCATTTGTTTTAATAATAGATCTTTAGTACCTACATAATGTGTATAAGTTACAAAAAACTATTGAGTAGTTCAGATAAAAGAAAATAAAAACCAATTTTCGTTTCTTTTTAATTTTCTCAAAAACCTGAAGTATTTCAGGGTCCTTTTTTTGTAAAATAGCATCTTACATCTGGACTAATATATTAGCAAAACGGCAATCGATTTGGCTTCTGGGGCCGATGCCCCATACAAACACGGCTATACCCTTTGTCAAAGCAAATTTACAGTATTCTATTACTTAAGCCCTTCCTTTTGATACACATATTGAAGGGGTAGGGAAAAAAAAATCACCTGCCATCTTGTTGGTTGCCATATTGGATTTTCATTTATTTTTCTTAGTGTAATCTATTCTACTAGTCAAGATCTTTTATTTGATACCCATATTGAAGGGGCTATGAAAAGAAAAATGAACCTGCAATTTTGTTGGCGGCCATATTGGATTTTCATTTTATTTTCATAATGAACGCTATTCTAGTAATCAAACCCTTTCATTTGATACCCATATTAAGGAAGTAGCGATAAAATATGTAGGTAATCTGCCATTTTATAGCGGCGGCCAACTTGGATTTACAATGATACTGAATATATTAAATTATATTGTCACCAAAACTAAAGATCTGTACCAAATTTCAGATCAATACGTCAACAGGAAGGGGGTCAAATTTCAATTACTAGATTTGACCCAAATAAATAAACAAACAGGGCAAGCTAAATAAAACCGTTTAATAAAGATCTTCTGAAAATGTGTACCTACATGAACTTTTTTCTTAAATTGAATTCTAGGCTGTCTTACTTAGAAT
The DNA here is from genome assembly GCA_947623375.1 of Apotomis capreana. Lineage (NCBI taxonomy): Eukaryota > Metazoa > Arthropoda > Insecta > Lepidoptera > Tortricidae > Apotomis > Apotomis capreana. The sequence goes on along the minus strand of OX392506.1, from coordinate 11,699,140 downwards.
GTTTGTAGGTACAAAAAAGATTCACACAAAGACGTGACGACAAGGAACGGAAATGTTGAAAAACTTTTTTTCTTGTCTAAGGTTTAAATGTAGGTAGGTACATCACGTTTTTGTATGTTTTTACTTACTATGAATGTGACGCATTGGAAAAATATTTTTGCATAAAAAAAATTGGGAAACAATAAAATATACTTACGTCGTATCAGTAATTAAACTCATTTGAGGTCGTACCTAACTAACATAATGTCTCGCAGACCTATGTAACGTAGATACATCAGTCAAAGATCCGACCGGAATATTATAATCCGCATTATTCCGGTTTCCATCGTAAATGTGTACGTATTTGTAGGCTTCTTCCCGCTAATTGAAATTCTGTGTCGCTCATCTTGATATCAATTTACATGTATAAATGATACCAACGACTTCCCATTTAAAATAGACGCTGAGATAAATTGTTTTAAATGCTTCAAGCCTCTGTGTATTGATTACGATTTTGACTTTTGATTTAAATAGAAAGGTTTTGGGCTTGTTACTTAACTTAGCTAACTGAAACAGAATGAAAGTTTTGCGTAAGGACGGTGAGTTACTTACCATTTTATAGATGACACAAAATCTACGTCTTTTTGGAGTTTATTAGATATTTTTTCGTATTTTGTAGCTCTGTGACCTCGCGAGTCTGTTTGTTATATTTTGATAAAATCTCGAAATAATGTCAAAAAAATCTATATAACTATCGATCCGAACCTTCTCACAAAATTTTACGAGAATAGTCTGAAATATAGACATCCGGGCAAACGGACATACGGAAGCAACAAAGAAATTTCCTTCGGTCAATATGTATGTCATTACAATGTATTCTCGTTGAAGTCGTTTTTTTTTTTTTTTTAACCATTATGTTATATGTTACACACTTGAAGGGGACCGCAATTTCGTCCGCGTAAAACTTATTTATTTACCCTAGTAAAAAGTGTGCTATAGGTACCTAACCATCTTTGGATCACTGTACTAAAATTTGTTAAAAAACGTCCAGCCGTTTGGGCGTGATAAAAGGTTAAAGAAAATTTCTGATAAGAGTACCTAATATATAAAGTATTATTTTAGACAGTGATTTTTCTACCGAAGTTCGCCGGCGCGGAGTGACCCGTGTTCCACTCGATCTATTTTATGACTCGTAGGGGAACCAGGGGTAATGGGAGCCGGCGGGTAATAGGAGCGGTGCGACTAGAGACAAAACTATAATAGTAGAGTTGCTAAGCCGCGAAATTGTGCGCATCGGGTTACAAGCATGAAATTTCTACCACACATAGAACGTTCCACGGTGATTATTTTCAGATGTGGAGGGAAGTCAGATTCGTCCCCTGCGTGGTGGGAGAGCGGGGCGAAGAGGACCAAGTACTGTTCTTTTTCTTTTTTTTATTACTGATCAGTTAAGGCTATTAGGGCTTGTGCGACATCGTTTTCGTGTAAAATAGATATCAGCTATTAATTTTTCATGTTATTTAAGAATAGTTTCTTATTAAAATTTGGGTTTATTGCGGAAAAGGTAAAAACCACAACAAGTTTTTTTTTATTCAGAACGATATATTAGTTAACTATCCTGAATATTTACAATTTAAAAAAATATTACTAAACAGCAAATTTAATCTTGTTTTTAAAAATGTATACATATTGGGCACATCTCATACAAAAAGTACATTGAAAAAAATGTTGATGTTAAGCTTAGCCAGCGTGTTCTAGTACATTTTGCTAAGTCGCAAAATTGTGTACATCGGGATACAACCACGAAATTTCTACCACAGATAGAGTATCCTGCGGTGATTATTTTCAGGTGTGGAGGGAAGTCAGATTCGTCCCCTGTGCGGCGGGAAAGCGGGGTGAATAGGACAAAGGAGTCCTCTTTTTCTTTTTATATTACTGATCAGATAACGCTAGTAGGACTTGTGTGGTGTCGTTTTCGTGTAAAACAGATATCAGGAATTCATTTTTCATGTTCATTATTCATAGTACCATATAAAAATATGGTTGTATTTCCGAAATTGTAAAAATCACAAGTTTTTTTTATTCAGGGAGATAAATTAGTTATATTTCCTGAATATTAACAACTAAGAAAAATATTGAAAAATAGCATATTTAATCTAGTTTCTAAAAATATATAAATATTGGGCACTCTTCATACAAACAGTAACTTAAATAAATTGTTGATGTTGAGATTAGCCCGTGTGCTCGTGATACATTAGCAAAAAAATATTTTGTTTTAATTACATTAATTTGTTTTTCTAGGACGTATATCGTAAATATTATATGTAAAAGCATGTTAATAATCATTATTTAATGTGTTTAATGAAGCGAAATAGGATGCGTTCGGAGATTTACGTTGGTTACGCCGACGTAAAGATATATTTTAAGCTACTGTTTGTATGAGAAGTGCCCAACATGCATATATTTTTAGAAACCAGATTAAATGAACTTTTTGAAATAATAATAATTATTTGAAAATGTTTACGAAATTGAACTAATTTACCTCACTGAATAAAAAAAACTTGTTGTGATTTTTGCCTTTTCGGCCATTACACCCATATTTTTATATAGAACTATACAAAAATAACATAAAAATGAATTTCTGATATTTGTTTTACACGGAAACGATACCAAACACGTCCTGGTAGACTTAACTGACCAGCAATAAAGAAAGAAAAGAGGGATACTTGGCCTTATTCACTCCGCTCTCCCGCCTCACAGGGGACGAATCTGACTTCCCTCCACATCTGAAAATAATCACCGTGTTCTAACTCTATCTGTGGTAGAAATTTCATGCTTGTAACCCGATGCGCACAATTATGTTAGAAAACAGCGGACTAACAACTCTACTATAGCTCATATTCACTCATATACCGCTCGGGCGTTTTCGTCACAGTGCGGCCGTGTTCCCCTAGCTCGCTGAGCTCGCCAGTGCCACGCATTATGTCACCACGGACGCTTATTGGTATTTTGCTCCGCGCTTATAAAAAATACGATATAGTCCATTGAATGAGTCCCTCCAAGGGGGGTCTAGAGTGCGTGAGTTAGTAACGTAAGATGTTTCTTCGGAAACATGTCAAGAGTCCCTAGGTAATAAACATACTAAAACCCCGGGACACTAGGAGGAGCCCCGGAGTGGGGGGAGGGGGGGAAAGGGTCCATTTTTTCATTTTTCGCTTAAATCTCAAAAACGGTACATGTTAGAGAAAAACTTTCAAGGAAAAGTTGAAAGGCCATAAAATTATGTACAAGTTGTACCTCAATATTTTTTTTCTATTCGCAGCCGTTTTCGAGCTACATCCCATGAAAGGTGAAAAATTCGAAAACTACCCTTATATAATATTTTGACAATCGATTCCTCCTAAAGGCTTCCATGGAGGAATGTGTTTTTTTTACCAATTATAGACCTAAGTAAGAGCAATCTATCAGTACCGGTCACAAGTTGCACTTTTGAGCTTTTTGGAAGAAAAAAAATAAAAAGGTCAAGTTGCGTAACTACCCTAATATAATATTTTGACAATCAATTCCTCCTAAAGGCTTCCATGGAGGAATGTGTTTTTTTTACCAATTATAGACCTAATTAAGAGCAATCTATCAGTACCGGTCACAAGTTGCACATTTGAGTTTTTTGGAAGAAAGAAATATGTTTTGATCGATTGATGTGATAAACATGGGTATGTAGTATGGGGAAATTGTTTGAGCCAAAATCATTTTTTACTGCGTGTAACTCAGAAACGGTAGGATATAGGAAAAAATTATACAGGTACAACTTGTAGATAATTTTATGGCCTTTCAACTTTTCCTTGAAAGTTTTTCTCTAACATGTACCGTTTTTGAGATTTAAGCGAAAAATGAAAAAATGGACCCTTTCCCCCCCTCCCCCCACTCCGGGGCTCCTCCTAGTGTCCCGGGGTTTTAGTATGTTTATTACCTAGGGACTCTTGACATGTTTCCGAAGAAACATCTTACGTTACTAACTCACGCACTCTAGAACTTTTTATTCAATGGACTAATATTTCAACGGCCAGGTTAAGTGTGAAGTAATATGTTTGTTATAATGAAACCTGTTTTATTTAATAGCTAATGTTATCAATTTTGAGTATCTGTTCATATCATTTTTTATTACAAGCTAGATTCGGAATATTATTTTATGAAATTTCAAGATGGTGGTAGTCGGGTAATCAGAGCTTATTACCTTATTGGGCTATTATTGTTTGGATCCTTAAAGTTAATTAATATACGCATACGTCTATAATTAATATTTATATGAATATGAGATTTCAGGCTGACATTTTAATGTTTTGAGGCTGACTCAATAATTAAGTAGCTCCCATTACACATATGGGTATCTATAGGCTCTCATTTCCCGCAAAGTCGGGTAATGGGAGCGATTCTGTTTTTTTTGAAAAAAGTTTATCTGTCGCCAAATGCCTGATAATGTTACGGTGATGCTGTATTTAAAAGATAGTCAAATAACTAGGATTTAGTTTCTAATAAAAAGTTCCAAAAATAGCCATACATTTGCCTTATATTGAACTTTTGCCTTAGTAGGCCTCAATTTCCCCACGCTCCCCTAAGTCGAAGGTCCCGTACAAAGTCTTGACCAACGATAAGAAAGGCTTAAATCGTTTGCTTCTCACCTCAAACTCCGGTGACGCGGCAAAAGGCGGGAATTTGCTCGGCACGCGTTGGAACACTGTAATAAGGGAATTTTACCCGTTGGAGTTTAATTGCGGATTTTAACAGCGTATTTGAGTATCTTTTCTCGCTACTGTTGATAAAAGGTGGTATAAAAAAAGTTGTTTGAAATGGCAAAATTCACTTAGCTTTTTGTTGCAAAATTATTAATATAATAAGACTTAATACTTATTGTTTTAACGTGTTGATAACATTCTTGTGTATGAGATATTTTGTGCCGATGTTGTTGCAACGTTTTGCGTCACGTCGATGTACCAAAGTTTAATTAAATTATTAAACCATGTAAAACTATACAACTATACACCATATATTATACAAGCCATTATTTTGAACTTAATACAATCAAAACAATTATAATTTAATTATGAAATATTATGATTTTTAACTAAAATTAGACCTAAAGCTGATGTTTAAAATTGTAAATTAATCGACATGTGAATATTATACTATTTTTCCAATAAAATAGGTAATCAAATCGAATAACTAAGTAACTAACTGCGCTGGCTCAGCGACCCAAAATGAGTCTTTGCCTCCAAAACAAGAGCAAAATGAAATCAAATCTAATAAGTAGGTATTAAGTTAGTTTTTATTTATTTATTTCCGCGTCACGATGAAGCAATGTTACGTCGTGTTCATATTCTTGACAAAACATGCTTTTTAAAATTTCTGCATGAATTCGACTATGATTTTTGCACACTTTCGGAGGTTGTTACATAATACTATTACTTACGTTTATCCCCAGCATGCCTACATCTACACGCACGGAATTGTCCCAGAAATAACGCTCACCATCGCATCATCATCACAGGTGTCCCATTTAGCCGGCCGCATGAGAATATACCTATAAGATAATATTTTCAGCCCGTGCATTATTAACGTTAATAATTTTACGACAGGCGCTACAGGCATTAAATTTAATATTGGACCAAAATTGTTCGAATAGCTTATGAACGTTGTGTTGTTTGGAGATAAAATTCGCTTATAATGGATGTTAATTTTTTACGTATTTTGGTTTTAAGACAATAAAATGGTGCGATTTTGTTTGAGCCTTTTTAACGCTCAGTAGGTTATGGTATATCTGACTCTAATATCGGATCAAAGAATAAGACTCCAGAGTGATTTTCGGATTCATAAGAAAATCAACACTCTAACATAAATTTAATGAGGATTATTATTATTAAAATTGTCTCACTTCTAATATTTTAAATCTATAAATCAGTATTACTTTGTTAAAATAAATTAATAACCGAACTAACTAGTAGTAATGGTATACTCACAACTTGAGGGACAGCGGTGTTCTCTTAGCACAAGTATCTTGTATACTTATAAAGAGGCACCAGTGCAGAATTGTAACCCAACAGTATATGATACTAATAAACATTTTTGATTTTGTTTTTTTTTTTTGATTACTATCCGCACCCAAAAGATATTTTTTTTGCGAAGTTAGACTAGAAACTGACTGATTGACTGATAATTTGATAAATTTGTGAGTGGCCGAAGGCCGAAGGGATGTAAAGCCATTAGGTAGAATTCGACCGATCCGTTGTGTGAAGTAGGTATGTCGCATTTTTTCAGGATTTTTCGTTCCATATCTTCTTCTTCTTCTTCTTCCTCGCTTCCTCATGACTGAGGGTCATGACCATTTGAGGCCGTTATCTGATGCACCAAAGCTCTCCACTCCACACGGTTTTCCGCCTTCCGGATTCACGTCTGTAGATTTTCCTGACAGGCTTCTTTCACGGCATCGGTCCATCGGGTCGGTGATCTCCCACGGGCCCTTTTTCCTTCCACGTGGCCAACTACAATGAGCTTTTCCAAACTATCTGGCTCGCGTCTAGCCACGTGACCGAAATACTGCAGGATCCGCTGGAGGCAAATGACGTTCCATATCTTAGGACATTAATTCATGTCCTAACAACGGATTTTTAAATAAACGAAATAAATTATTATTTATAACATACGTACCTACTATACGTAGGTCGAAATGAAGTTTGTTGTAATTTTAAAAATATATAAGCGTACTACGGTAACGAGGCGCTGGGAGGCAAGCGCCTCGTTAGATGAATTGATGATATCCTAGGAACACAACCCTTTAAAACTACCCTCAGCCTCCCTATCTAAAGTTTGGTAGGTACTGTTATTTTAGTATTCAAAACAAGACCTTCGTTTTAAACTCTTGCACTAATATCATTAAATAGTTTGTACGTAACTATTGTTATCGCGTGATAAAGTTTTATATACCTATACTTACTCGGAAAAAAGTCCCACTTGATTCCTGCTATTGTACCGACTGACCCGAACTAGGTTTTTTATTATTCTCTCCTAGGCCGTTTCCGGCCACGGCGACTGCTTCAACTCCGTTGTTGGCGGCGCTCGTGTGCTCTTGTGTGGCTGACATACCCAATCTTGTTAATAGAGGTCCGCGCACACAATGAACACGTGAGCACACCATCAATATAATTGTAACTGATTGCCACAGGTGGTCGGGCCTTCAGCGCATCCCGTCTGAGATCTAGTTCGATGCACCGACGGGATTCGAAATTGGAGGTCTCTTTTTTCACACTAGGTACTTATCTACTAAAGTTAAACTGTGGAGTTTGGAGTGCACCCGCAAATGTCACTTTACTTTAAAACCGCAACTTCAGTATCACTAACGTTTATCGACGATAAACACGGCATTGCATGGTCTCTTCTGAACTTATCTACGGCGCGCGACAAGCGAAGTCGTGGCAAGATATGCTATTGCTAGCCCTGCAGATACTGTTTTATATTGGCGAAGTTGGCATATAACATGAGTACGCTTACCTACGCTTTTGCACGGTGCCACAACTCCTATTCGATTACACAGGTAAAACGTAACGAGCCGAATGTAGGTCTGCACCCACCCGGGCTTTACGGCCACATGCACACGTTGCACTCTCATCAAAACCCTCTGAAATGTCGCCAGCTTTAAATAAACATTTTCACCTCCTCAGCTCTAACATGGCGATTTTGCTGTCAGATAACAGTGAACAAAATGCGATTTTGTTTCGAGCGTGAGTAGAAAGTAGCTTTTTAATTTTTTCACTATCTGACCACGAATTGTCGTTATTCAGCCAAAGGTTAATTATAAAATTCTAATCATTTGAATCTCGATGCACTCTGTTTCTTTCATAGGTATGTATATAAAAGAGAGGGATAGAAAGTTATCAATTTGAAATTCGATTTTCGAATCCGACCTCGATTTAGAACAGTTCGGATACGCGTTATACCAAAAAATCATTAAAAACACCCTAAAAAGTTTTAATTGCAACGTATTTTTTTTCTTTATTATATTTTAATTTAACGACCGAATATTAAAATTATTGCGCCTTTTATATAAAACAATAGATCATTGCTCAAAATAAAATAAGATTATTCAATTTATTACTTATTTTAAATATAATAATAATTTATAATTTCACCATTTATCATAGATGCATATTCGAAACGTACCTTAAAAAATATCGAGTTCATATTGTAATTGTTACTTTCTATTGCCTTTATCAAAGACTACAATGTAACATGCCTTTATTTTGTTTGGTGTTTTAGGAGTAAAAATATTAATCAATTTATAAATAACATCTCGTAATATATTATGTATTTATAAATAAACACGTCATGTATCTGCTAAATCTTCCAATTTGATCAAATAATGACAATAACCGTGTTGGTTGGTTGATTATAATTTCAATTAAATTATGCATATTATTGTTATTCCTTTTTAAGCAGGGCTTATCTATTTTCTGATTAATAATATTATTGAAATCAGCAACAAAGACTATAAACATACGTTGGAAGAAAAAGCACAAATGTCGAATATGTTCTCGCTGATGAGGTGAAAAGTTGTGTGTGCTACACGAGAGCAAAGTTTTTTGCATCTCGTGCTGTTGAGTCCCTCGCTACACTCAGGATTCTAACATAGAATCACTCGCTACGCTCGTGATTCAAACGTAGAATCCTTCGCTTGCTCGGGACTCAAAATCAGCACTCGTAACAAAAAACAACTTTGCTCTCTTGTTGCACAAATAACTATTCCCCTACTTTAGAACTCTTCATCAATTTATTACCCGTGGCGTGGCGTTCATGGAACTCAATTCTCCATCGGCTTGTCTGTTTTAAAGCGTTTTGAGCACTCTTCTCTATCTCGAGTAGAGGTGAACCTTAATAAATAATAATTCTGCTACGTCTTGTCTCGGGATTTATTGATTCCACTCCACTACTGAACATTTGGGCGATAAAAAATAAACGACGATCGATTTCCCGCTAAAACATATGCCACAAGTGCCACAACTAAAAAAGTATTCTATAAAAAATATTCGTTAAGGGTGGATAGAGGTGCAAAACTTTTAGTATGTCACGTAGGCAGTAGGTGTATTATACGAGTAGCTACATACTGTACCTACATGACTCCAATTCCAAGGGTTTATGTTGCGCGATAATGTAATTTATCTTCGTAAAACTTCTGTCTAACTTTAGTCCCTTATCTAAAATAAATCGGCTCTCATACTACAAAGTTATTTTCCTTATACTCGACTTCTCGGAAACTGACTTTTTTGATAAAAAATACTTTGCGTTCTATTCTATGGCACATTCCATTAAAAATGTCCTTGCACGTGCTTAACTGAAACACAAACTTTGACGTTTGGAACAAAAAGTATACAAGTTTGGTTTTTCTTCTCCGCAGCTCAACGCATTAGGCTTTCGTGTGAAAAATGCCATTTGGAACTGCAAGCGTGTGACAAACAAAGTTTTATTAAAATTAGTACCACGAATTGTCATTTCTCAGCATGGGGTCTGTAGAAGGTCTAACAGCGAAATTCGAAGTATTTGAACTTCAAGTGTCGAAGTGAGGTTAAAAGCTATTTTAATTTTGTATACCTACTTATACGTTCGGACGTTACAACAAAGGTTATTCGCTTCCGAATAGATGCGTTTGAGATGTGGTGGTGCATATAGATGCCCCGGATACCTACCTTTGGACAGATGGTCGTACCAATGTCTCGGTATTAAGTGAGCTAAACATCAAGAATCGACTCGGCATAATAAGCCTTCATCGTATCTTTGAGTGCTTTGGTCATATTGCCAGGAAACCGGGTGATAACCTTGCAAAATTTTTCGTGTCTGGTACCTAAAATCAAAGGAAAGAGGCCACTAGGGCGGAGACCGATACATTGGTCCGACCAGATATGCAACAATCATGACGCGAAAGTTCATGAAGCGTTCTTAAAAACGTCCAAATTAAAGTGATGAACAGTAGTCACGACCCTCAGTCCCTCAGTAATGAGGAACACGACGCAAAGAGGAGGCCTTATTTTTTTTTAGTTTACCTATTTGTAGGTATGCAACATTGGAAATATTATGCAGAGATCTGTGGTGTATAGACACCTTTATGATAATAAAGTGTCCCCACCCCTGCCCGGGTGCCGCCATTGTGATGAGAGACGTCAACGGGAACGGGCAGTCGTGGTCGACAGAAAACCCATTTAAGTGTTTTATTGAATCTACTCCCGCACGGAACCCCAGGACATCACACTGGTGACGAGGATTAAAAAAACCCAAACAAGAAATGATATCCTTTTAAATATTTCCGAAAAACGAAGAGAAAAAGAAAAAGTGGGTATAGTGGCTTAGAATATTGAAGTACCTACAACAAAATTCACATAACATTGTGATCAGTATCAGTACTTTGTGCAGTTATGTCAAAAAAATAGAACAGAGAAATCGAAAACAAACCGATAACGGTCGGCGTAATTAGTGAACAGAATTTGCCCGCTAATATTTACCTAAATGCATTCCCGTTGTTGTGTTATGCTGTCGCGCAATAAGTTGTTATGATATTATTTGGATCTGTGTTCAATTTATGATAATAACTTGAACAATATTACTATTCCATACGATTCTTAGTAGGTAAGTGAGTAATTAATATTGAAAACCCACACCTACCTGTACCTATTTACATCGTAACGTGATCAGGGGGGGTATTCGACCAATTTTAGAGATATAATGGAGATCTCTCCTTTTCATCGCCATCTGTCACTTTTGACGTGTGCCTACTTGACAAGTGGCGATATCGCTAGTACATCGCAACTTTGTCAATTCGGACGCGCAAATTTTCGTTTCCATTGTATGTGACGGCATAAATAACAGGCGCATACTTTAAATTGACCGCATAGTACGTGAAATTGGTCCGTTACGTTTCGTTCAAAACAGAAATTTATATACATGAATAACATTTTTGACAATCATTATCGCCTTCGTATTACCAAAATTGAGATGAGATATGTCACTTTTAAGCTCATCGCATTTAAATGACAGTTCAATGGCGATATAACTGTTATCTAATGGAGATTTGACGTTTGGAGATATCTCCAACGGCATTCTCGAATTGGGCCCCTGGTTAGCTAGCATCAGCTGGACTAAAATATACCTATATACTTTCGATGTAAATAGGTTAGTGTGTTATTTTTAAATATATCATGTTATACGGATTACCTACACAACAACAATAACAAAGAGTGCCTGTAAATATTAGTGAATTAAAATAAGTTATGGGGAAGTGAAGCCCCCCGAGTTCCTCATAAACTGGAAACTAAATAACATCAGTTTATGCAATTCACACCTACTTACATACTGCCCGTCTATGCAAACATATATGAAGGAGTAAAAGCTGCATGAGTTCTACATAGACTGAATGTACCAAATCGCATTTACAATTCTCGAGGCAATCCTTAGTATTATTATGTTTCTAAGTGCGAGCTAAGTGCAAGTAAATATAACATAACAAACACAAAAGAGCGTAAGCTCACCGAGTTTGTCATGTCTTAAGACTGAAAATAATGTGTCAATTATTTGTACTATATGTTATGTAGCAATCAAGATTCAAGGAGTGAAAAGTCCTCGAGGTTCTTTGTAAAAGAGCCAAGAGTAATGAATACCCCTGGTATCAAACAAAAGGTGGAAGGGCCTAATCCAGATACTGTTCATTTTGTCCCCCATACAAGTACCTATGTTTCCTTTTATCAACCAAACCGAAGTATCGACTGATGTTCGGCAGTAACAAATTTGACGTTACTAATCGGATAACAATATATGCGTGAATTAGTTGTGACATCGGGAGTAGACTATGTGCAAGTGTACCTAAATAAAACACGAATAACAATATAAGAGTCACTTGATGACTAAGTAATATAACCTACTTATGAAAGTACATATTAATATGAACTACTAACTCTTCCTAGTATATACACCTTTGAGACCTGTAAGTTTGTACGGAAACATAAAGAGATCTATATAAAACGCGGTGGCATTCCCTCATCACGATCTATCCGCCATAAGAATAGGCTCGTTCCACCGCCCGATAAACTGAAACTGCTATCCTCAGGCCCATTAATAATGTCAATTAAGACTTATAATAATTTACCTGATGCTTTAAAAGAAGAAGAAGACGATAAAAAGTATATAATTAAACTAAAGCAACTACTACTAACTAAAGCCTATTACACGCTAAATGAATACTTAGAAGATAAATTATAAACACTTAGTAAGTTCTCCTCTCCCTAACATTGCAGTAACCAACAGGGTTCACAATGATCTGTAGCTTCAAGTTAACATCTGTACCTACTATTGTGATATTGCAATAAATGATTGAGTATTGAGTACATTATTCGTTTGAAAGACGTTGTATAGAAACAAGTAAGCAAACACATTAATGTACACAAAAGCAGTTAAAAAATACAACTACTATAAGGCGGGACCCACTAACGCACCGTACGGGACCCTAACGCTCGCAATCGTCGTAGTGCGCGCAGCCATTTTGCGTTGCCATAGCAACGCCGCTCCCTCCCCGCGCGGTTCCACCCGTAGACACCGGCCGCGCCGCTCGCCAGACGGCACGAACAACTCGCGCGCAATCATAGTGTTACGGACACAAGCCGAAAACTGTTAGTTGTAAGCGAAATTTAATGTACATAACGTTAATTTATTTAATTTATTTTATTGCGCATAAAAGACGCTATAAGTCGAGTTATTATGTACCAAATGTATATAACAGTCCGTAAAAGAGACATATGTATGTAACTGGTCTAATCCCAAACCAATCCCGATCCGAAAATCACAATTCGATAGCGATGAATATTGCATAAGATATTCACGTGGTGCCGAACCACGTGGCAATGTTATGATAATATTACATCACCTGTTATCGCTTCCGCAATAGTGCCAAGCGATAGCAACGGATAATCCCATCAGGAATCCGTTTTTATTATGTTTCTAAAGTAATTAGGTCAGCCGCAATTCACGTTAACGTAAAATCAACGTGAATTATGAACCGTCCAATTAGAGCCCATTTTCAGTACGAAATCGTATCGGAATTTCGTTTTAACAATTCAAATTAACTTCACTATGACCTAATCGCTTAGAATACACTTAGAAATGCATCTGGACTCATTGCACTTACCTTTTATAGCCTTCCGCGACTTGCCAGCACAACGTAAAATTAACTTTATCGATCGATCCGACTTAATAGCTAACGAACCGTAACTCTTATCTTATAAAACGTAAGGCCATTTAATGCGGTGCAATGAAAGCTACAGAATGAGACATCTCACGTAGATATCGAACCGTAAACGTAGACACGACCCTCCCCGAACCGCTCATCCCGTAGACCAGAAAAGCCGTTAGGGCTGAAAAATGGGAAAATGAACGGCCAATCACGTAGCCAGTTCACTTTTCCATACAACGACTCTTAGAAAAGAACGCACTTGACGAAAGGGGCGTGCCGGCCGTAGAATGTACGGTTCGACGCCTCCTATTGGCCTGCGTGCCAGCAATTTGCTTACGGGTCCTGAGTCTTGTTAGATTTTAAGGAAAAAGCATATAAGGAATTATTGTTTTCGAATGTTTACCATACTGCCGAAGAAAATTAAACAACGAACAAGTCAACCAGTGTTTTTATAACTCGTACTCGAACCTGCATCGAACCTGCGTCGACCTGCTGCCGTAACCAAGTTCGTCTGAGGTCCCATTCGTTTGGTTGATCTCCGAACTTCGGTCTACGTGCCCTACGTGATATCTACGTGACATTCACGTCGTGCAGCTACGCATCGGATCCGGAGCTACGAAACCGAACCTGTACTACGAGCTACGAACGTACGATCTTGCTACGTGTTACGCAGCATCTACGTGGCAACTACGTGCCGCGTCTGAACCGCCGTGCCTACGACTGGGATAGCCACGGCGACCGAACTGGAGCCACGAATTCCGAGAGCCGATAATACAGTCCACTGTGCTCACTCGTGAGCTACCGAAGAGGCAGTGTTGAGTGATTATCCTCAACATTTTGGTCATTCGAGAGCCGGATCAGAAGAACCGCCGAACCAACCGACAACGATGGTCCACACAAGACGCCAGGCATCACGAGACGGCCGAGCCCCCAGCGAACCGAACCGAGGGGAATCCACGTCTGCGAAGATGCACGAAGCGCATCGACGACTGTCGGACACCAGGGAGCCACAACACGCCGCCCTGGACGAACCGAGCCGCAGATCGAACCCGGAATCGCCGCCCACGGACACGACCCAATGGCGGCAGAAACTGGAGGAGCACCTGCGACGAGCCAGCCTACGGGGGCAACGCGACGACCCCGCAGCCGGCTTTTCGACACCGACGACTCACCTGCCGGCGCGCCCCGAAGCACGAGCGCCCGGCCACAACCGCGACCGCGAGGGCCCCGAGGCTTTCGCGTTTTCCGCGCACCACGCGTTTAATGCGCCCCTCGCCGCGCATGCGCAAATCGAATCACCCGCGGCCCGCGCGCCTGCGACTCAAGCCGCGACCCGCACCGCCGATCGTTCCCGAGAACGAGCCGATCGCGAACGTGCTTTCGACCAAGTACGCTTCAACATCGGCAACACCCGCGCGCCTACGGTCACGTCCGCGACGAGCAGCACCACCGAGGCCCGCAGGAAGCAAGCCGAACTCGCCGCAGCCGAAAGCATCGCAGAGCTGCGCCGCCAACAACTCCGCGTCGAAGAGGACCTCGTCAGGAAGCGACTCGAGTCCGAGCTGCAACAGATCGAGGCTGAGGGGTCCCAGGCTGGCGGCTCACAGGCGGGTCGACGGACGCCGACCGACCAAGAAACCACGCAGCGTATCGATGCGTGGTTTCAACGAACCGAGGTGAGTGACGGAGCCAAGATCGCGCCTGCTAAACCGACGCCGATGAGGCAGCGCACGGTCACGCCTGAACGAGGCGAACTCTTACGTCCGAGCCGAAGCCGAACCGCGAGCCGCAACGAGGACATCGACCGACTTGCCGATCGCATCGAGAGTATAACTCGTCCGCCGCCGAAACAGGTATACGAACTCCCGATCTATACCGGACTGCCGAACGAGTGGTTAACATTTTACCACTCGTACACCGAGAGCACGCAGCGGTATAAGTTCTCAAATTTCGAGAACATGGCTCGACTCCGCGCAGCGCTGAAAGGTGAGGCGCGAGAATGCGTCCAACACATGCTGGCGTCGGGATCGAGTCCGGACTTAATCATCCGAATATTAAAAAAGAATTTCGGTAGGACCGACATTCTCGTCGACAGGGCGCTGGAGGACTTGAAACGATTGCCCGCCCTAGGACCGAGCGCGACTGACCTCAACACTTTTTCCATAAAAGTAATGAACATCGTCGCGACGCTCATGGACTTAGATAAGTCACACTACGCAGGTAATCCATTATTGATCCGAGAGATTACCGACCGCCTGAGCCCGCACCTGAGATCGAGATGGTGCACACACGCACGTGAACACATGCGAACAGGTGAGTGCGAGATCGTAATGCTAGCGGAATTCCTACTCGACGAATCCGACGCCGAATTACAATTCTCGCACGCACGAGCCCCGGCGTCGCGACGCCCAGCCGCTACGAACGTGAATCACCAGCCGCTGCCGTCCCGACGCCCGAACCCCGTGAACAGCGGAGCTGCGATACGACGCCCCGCACCCGTAAGAGCTCAGACATACGCCACAGAACGAGTGGACGCCTGTCTGTGTTGCGGCAACACACACCGAACCACGGACTGCCGCAAGTTATTAGGTATGACGATAGGAGCGAGATGGGAGTGGGCTCGAGACGCACGCATCTGCTATAAGTGTCTCGACAAAAGACACCGCCGCGAGAACTGCACGGCGAAAGGTTGCGGCGTGCCCAACTGCCCACACTCGCACCACAAATTGCTACACGATACGACGCCGCCTACGAGTAAGGCGCCGCCCCACGTAGCGCCCCACGTAGCACCCGATGTAGCACTCGACCGCCCAGCCCGCCCGACGCGTAGCACGGCGCAAGCGGCGCCCGGCCCCGCGCGTAGAGACGAGACGCCCGTGCAGAGCGAGCACGCGCACACTACGGCGGAGCTAACCGCCAATACCGTCGACGCAAACACGAAGGTAATGCTTAAGATAATGCCTATCGTCGTTAGCGGACCATGCGGAAGCATCGAAACATTCTGTATGATCGATGAGGGGAGCACGATATCTCTCATCGATCAGGGACTGGCGGATCAACTAGGAGCAACGGGACCTGAAAAACCTCTCGTCATACAAGGCGTAGGCTCGATATGCCTAACGCAACCGAGTCAGCGCGTAGAGGTAAGCGTCCGAGCTACGAATGGAGGCCCGTCACACTCGCTTACGCTGCGCACTGTACCGCAACTTGGACTACGCGAGCAGTACATGCCGCGTAGGGCGGTACTCAACTTCGAACATTTAGCCGACTTGAACGAAGCCTGCTACGAGCATGCCGCGCCTAAAATACTATTGGGCGCGGACCACTGGCACCTGACGCTGCCGCTAGAGACGAGAACGGGAAGGCAGTGCGACCCAGTGGCGATCCGTTCGAAAATCGGATGGACAATATACGGTATGGCCCCACGCTACTTACGAAACCAGAGCGATCGAGAGGTGGTCATGCACGCTTTCTCGGATGAAGACCGAGAAATAAACATGGCGTTGAAAAGGTACTTCGACGTCGAAGCGCTAGGCGTGAAGTTGATCGACAAAAGGAGCCCGCAGGATCAACGCGCTATCGACATATTTAACGCGACAGTTAAACGCATCGACGGCCCGCGCTACGAGGTTGGACAACTGTGGCGTGAGGACGAACCCTGCTTGCCGCCCAGTTATACAATGGCGTATAATAGGTTGCGCGGCATCGAACGACGCATGGATAAGGATCCGACATTTGCAGCGGAATACACCGCGCAAATAGATAACTTGCTGACCAAGGAGTACGCCGTGCGACACATAGGCGATTACGACGGTCATAAAACCTGGTTTTTGCCGCACTTTGCTGTACGCAACATAAACAAGGGCAATAAAATCAGGTTAGTATTCGATTCCAGGGCGACCTCGCAGAACGTCAGTCTGAACGACAAGCTGCTGGAGGGCCCGGATTTACTGCAGTCACTCCCGGGTATCCTGTGCAGATTCCGCGAAGGTGAGTTCGCAGTTAGCGCCGACATACAGGAGATGTTTTTACGGATCCAGATGAGACCCGACGATCAAATGGCGCAGCTATTCCTGTGGAGGGGAATGAACCGGGAGCGACCGCCGCAAGTATATCGTATGAAATCGATGATATTCGGGAATACGTCTTCTCCATATTTAGCACATAGCGTGCGAAACAGGAACGCCCAGGACAACGCCGAGCTGTATCCGGACGCCGTTTACGATATCCAGACGAATCATTATATGGATGATTTCTTGGCGGGATACGAGACGGAGCAGCAGGCGATCGACGCCGCTAAGCAAGTAGCAGCCTCACACGCTATGGGAGGTTTCGTCCTGCGAAGCTGGGCCTCGAATTCGACGAGGTTAATGGAGCAGATCCCGCCCGAGCAACGAGCCGCCGACGATCTCACAAGCTTAGGCAACAAAGAGCAAAAGGTATTGGGATTATATTGGAACGCTCGGACCGACGAGTTGAGCTTCAATACATCGCTGATTCGCGTGCCGCCCGAGGTACGAGAACTACAGCGGGGCCCCACGAAGCGCGAAGCCCTCAGCGCTCAGCGCTTTGATGAGCCTGTTCGACCCGCTCGGGTACTTAGCGCAGTACACCGTGACGGGAAAGGTCCTGCTACAGAACGTGTGGGCCCTGAGAACGAGCTGGGACTCGCCGCTGCCAGGCGAGTTAAACAACGCTTTCGTTACGTGGTTGGAGCACATAAAACACGTAGCCGAGCTGCGATTACCGCGACGCTGTATCCAGCTAGGTACAGGCGTGCGGCATCAACTGCACGTGTTTGTGGACGCGTCAGAGCAAGCGTTCGCCGCCACCGCGTACTGGAGGACGGAAGGGGAGACGGGCGAAAACGAGCCGCGAGTACACTTAGCCGCAGCGAAATCTAAGGTAACTCCCGTTCGTCGCTTGTCCATACCGCGAGCCGAACTTCAAGCCGCTTTAATAGGAGCCCGATTAGCGCAGACATTACAGAACGAGCATCGCGTGAAACCCGTGCAGATCGTCTACTGGACCGACAGCCGAACCGTACTGCACTGGGTACGCGAGAACGCGCGCCGATACAGCGCGTTCGTGAGCCACCGCTTAGGCGAGATAGCGGAGCTCACCGAACCCGAACAATGGCGTTGGGTCCCTACAAAACTGAACCCGGCCGACGACGGTACTCGACCGGACCCCTATCGCGTGGTAAGGAGCACCGATAGATGGTACGTGGGTCCTGATTTCCTGCGACAACCCGAACCCGAATGGCCGCAAGAAACTCGAGCACCGCAAGCAGAGCCATCGATCGAAATAACCGAGCAGGTACCGACAGAACGATGTTACGTGACGAATCACGTAGACCCGCCGCTGCCGAAAATCGAGCGTTTCAGCAACTACGATCGCTTGATCGGCGCGACGGCCCGAGCACTTCTTTTCATAGAGCGACTGAAAAAGAAAACACAGGTACCGTTAGAAACACGTCACTATTTAATAGCTGAAAACCTGTGGATGCAGTGGGCCCAGCGGCGGGATTTTCCCGAGGAACTCCGAGCTCTCTCACGGGGGGAGGCCATTGCCCGTAGCAGTCGGCTGTACAAGCTAGACCCGCAGCTGCAAGACGACGGCCTCATACATATGCGCGGGCGTATCGACGCCGCGCCCACGACTACAAACAAGCAACCCATCATATTGGACGGGCGGAATCCATTTACGAAACTTTTAATTTTGCGCGCTCATAAGCGAGCGCATCATTGTTCTAACGAAACAGTTGTGAATGATTTAAGGCAACAACTGTGGATCCTGCACCTGCGACCAACCGTTCGCAGTGTGGCTCGAGCGTGCATGCATTGCGTGCTCCGCCGCACGCGCCCACGCGTGCCGCCCTTAGGCGATCTGCCCTCTGATCGCTTGCAGCCGCACGCACGGCCCTTCACTTACTGTGCGGTGGACCTGTTCGGCCCGCTCACAGTCACTGTGGGCCGCCGGCACGAGAAGCGCTGGGTAGCGCTTTACACGTGCCTCACGACCCGAGCTGTACACATGGAGCTCGTGTACTCCCTGTCTACGAGCAGCGCCGTCATGTCGCTACGCCGCCTTGCAGCCCGCAGAGGATGGCCCACCGTTATGTGGAGTGATAACGGTACAAATCTGAGGGGCACGGATGCTGAGCTACGCGCCGCCTACCACGACTGGATACCGGCGCTACAAGAACACGGCGTGCAACACCGAATGAGTTGGCGTTTCATCGCACCCGGCGCACCGAACATGGGCGGCGCCTGGGAGCGCCTCATACGAAGCGTCAAGACTGCACTCGCCGCTACACTAAACACACGAAGCCCGAAAGAAGAAATCCTGATTACACTTCTAGCCGAAGTTGAATATTCGGTCAACTCACGTCCCCTAACACACGTGAGCGTTGATCCGAACGAGAGCGAAGCGATAACGCCCAATCACTTTTTATTGGGCGGCCCGGCGGGGGTCCCACTAACCGGCCCCTGCGACGAGGCAGATCGCAAATCATGGAAAGCAAGTCAAGCTCTCGCCGACCACTGGTGGAACCGGTGGATCCGAGAATACCTGCCGACCTTAGCCCCACGACAATCCTCAATGTCACGGGAGCCTACGGTCGCCGTTGGTGACTACGTGCTCATCACGGACTCCAGCGCGCCCCGCAACGTGTGGCCGCGCGGCATCGTGGAGGCGACCTACCCCGGCCCTGACGGCGCAGTACGGAACGTGGACGTCAGGACAAGAGGAGGAGTCTTCAGGCGAGCTACGAGCCGGCTTGTGGTCCTGCCCATCACCGAGGGATCGACTCTGCGATCGGGGGGAGAATTGTTACGGACACAAGCCGAAAACTGTTAGTTGTAAGCGAAATTTAATGTACATAACGTTAATTTATTTAATTTATTTTATTGCGCATAAAAGACGCTATAAGTCGAGTTATTATGTACCAAATGTATATAACAGTCCGTAAAAGAGACATATGTATGTAACTGGTCTAATCCCAAACCAATCCCGATCCGAAAATCACAATTCGATAGCGATGAATATTGCATAAGATATTCACGTGGTGCCGAACCACGTGGCAATGTTATGATAATATTACATCACCTGTTATCGCTTCCGCAATAGTGCCAAGCGATAGCAACGGATAATCCCATCAGGAATCCGTTTTTATTATGTTTCTAAAGTAATTAGGTCAGCCGCAATTCACGTTAACGTAAAATCAACGTGAATTATGAACCGTCCAATTAGAGCCCATTTTCAGTACGAAATCGTATCGGAATTTCGTTTTAACAATTCAAATTAACTTCACTATGACCTAATCGCTTAGAATACACTTAGAAATGCATCTGGACTCATTGCACTTACCTTTTATAGCCTTCCGCGACTTGCCAGCACAACGTAAAATTAACTTTATCGATCGATCCGACTTAATAGCTAACGAACCGTAACTCTTATCTTATAAAACGTAAGGCCATTTAATGCGGTGCAATGAAAGCTACAGAATGAGACATCTCACGTAGATATCGAACCGTAAACGTAGACACGACCCTCCCCGAACCGCTCATCCCGTAGACCAGAAAAGCCGTTAGGGCTGAAAAATGGGAAAATGAACGGCCAATCACGTAGCCAGTTCACTTTTCCATACAACGACTCTTAGAAAAGAACGCACTTGACGAAAGGGGCGTGCCGGCCGTAGAATGTACGGTTCGACGCCTCCTATTGGCCTGCGTGCCAGCAATTTGCTTACGGGTCCTGAGTCTTGTTAGATTTTAAGGAAAAAGCATATAAGGAATTATTGTTTTCGAATGTTTACCATACTGCCGAAGAAAATTAAACAACGAACAAGTCAACCAGTGTTTTTATAACTCGTACTCGAACCTGCATCGAACCTGCGTCGACCTGCTGCCGTAACCAAGTTCGTCTGAGGTCCCATTCGTTTGGTTGATCTCCGAACTTCGGTCTACGTGCCCTACGTGATATCTACGTGACATTCACGTCGTGCAGCTACGCATCGGATCCGGAGCTACGAAACCGAACCTGTACTACGAGCTACGAACGTACGATCTTGCTACGTGTTACGCAGCATCTACGTGGCAACTACGTGCCGCGTCTGAACCGCCGTGCCTACGACTGGGATAGCCACGGCGACCGAACTGGAGCCACGAATTCCGAGAGCCGATAATACAGTCCACTGTGCTCACTCGTGAGCTACCGAAGAGGCAGTGTTGAGTGATTATCCTCAACACATAGCCTTTTATAAATGTTACGTTGTGTTTAGTACATAAACCTATGTTTCTCCAAGTATTCCTTATGTACGTTAATTGTGTGTGTGTAAAAGGATTAAATGACTTTCGAGTTCAAACAATCATTATTATAATGGCGCTCAACTCGAGGCAGAACTCATAAATAGTGAAAACCGAGTCTGTGACGTGTTTACCGCGTAAACAGTGTTTGTGACAATGCCGCCGAAGAGACGAGAAGCTGCTGGCCGTTTACAAGGCGCGCCGGACACGAACTCTACGGACGAGGAGTCTGCCGGCGAGGCTGATAATGCCGCCGGCCATGCGAGGCAGGCGCCGCACGCTCCGGTAGTGCCGCAGCCGCCGCCCCAGCAATCACTCTTCGACGCGCAGCAGTTTGTCGCTTCGTTCATGCAGTCCTTCGCGCAGTCGCAAGCCGAAATTAACAGAAACCTCATCGAGACCCTACGATCCACAGCCGTCACGCCGTCATCGAGCGCGAGTGAGCCCGCAGCGGCCGCCGCGCCCGCCGCCGTCGCCGCCGCCGCCGGGAACTTCAGTAACTGCACCGCGCGCTTCAGTGGAGTGACGCGAGACCCGGAAGTACTGGAAGCTTTTCTAGACGCCGCTGAAACGTACCGAGAGTGTACTGCCGTGAGCGACGAGCATGCCGTACGAGGCCTGTCTATGCTGTTGGAAGGGGACGCCGCCGTGTGGTGGCGAGGAGTGAAGTCGTCGGTGACGACGTGGCGCGACGCGACGGCCCGCCTGCGCGCTGTCTACGGGACCCCGCGCCCCGGCTACAAACTCCTACGCGAAATCTTCGCCGCGGAACAACAAAACGAACGCGCGGAAATATTTGTGTGTCGTTTACGTGCTATGATCATAAGATTACCGTATGTTGTCCCGGAAGAAATGCAAGTCGATATGATTTATTGTTTGTTAGATAGGCGAATCCGTAAACGTTTACCTCGCGATACTATCGACACCGTCGACTGTTTATTATATAAGGCAAGAGGTACAGAGGATGCTATATCAGAGGTTAGTAAAATCACTCACTTGTCTCAAACTAATTCGCCAACCGTTACGACTATTGCGAGCGTTAGCGATTCTGCGAAATTCGGAGGCGCGGGCGCTCAAAGCGTTACCGACTCTAGGGGGGTTATTCCGATCGCGTCCGACGGCAAATCGAAACGCCATCGAGTACGGTGTTCTTATTGCAAAATATACGGCCATACAGTGGACGAGTGTCGCAATGTACGGCAGAGGCATTTACCTTCATCAGGCACTAACGAGATCAGGGTAAATGCACCCGCGCCCGTTACTCCTAATAGTCCCAATACTAAAATAAATGCCCCGAATACTGAAACAAACGAACTTCGATGTTACGGGTGCGGGAAACGAGGGGTAATAAGGTCTAGATGCGACACTTGCAATCCTCCCAAGCGCGCGGATTTCAATAATTATAGTGACGACAGTTGTAGTTCGCTTCAGAACTCATCACATCCGATGATCATGGTGAGATGTTTCGGCCTTGAAGGAGTGGCGATCGTCGACACTGGCGCCACCCATTGTATTGCGAGTCCGAAACTGTATGAAATTTTTGTGTCTAATGATGTCAAGTTCCAGGAAACGCAGCGAACGATACGCCTAGCCGACGGGTCTCAGCAGCTAAGAAAAGTACTCACCGCTGAAGTACCTATCTCTGTTGGCGGCCGCGACTTTGTTGCTGACTTCATGGTACTGCCCGGAGGTGAAACCAAAACCCTGCTTGGTTTTGAATTTATAACCAAAGCTGGGATGATGCTCGATGGTTCCCGGGATACCTGGAATTTTGCGGACGACCCCGATAATCAATTCTGTCTTGTACGTAAGTACCACTTGACCAGTTCTGACGACGCGGAGCTCACTCCGGGCCGCGCGAATGTCATTGCCGACACGCTCTCCCGCCCAGTTTGCACCGAAGATACCAGCTGCGACCTGTGCCTCGATGTCGTCGACATGCCTTCGAGAAACAAAGGTGACGTCCGCGAGAACCAGCTCAAGGACCCCGAGATACGCAAGATTATGGACGACATGGAATCCGACGATCCGTTTAGGGGGAGGCCTTGGTCTGATCGCGGTTACGTAATGTCCGACGGAGTACTGTACAGGTACGATCTCGAAGGTGACGACAACGACGATGCTCTCCTGGTAGTACCGGACCACGAGCGCGCCACCGTACTAGCCGACTTTCACGATGCGCCCACAGCAGGCCATTTTGGTGTCGAGCGCACGCTGAGCCGCATTAGGTCACGTTTCTACTGGCCAGGTATGAGAACTTCCGTGACTAATCATATCAAAGAGTGCTTAGCATGCCAGCGATACAAAACAGACAACAGGAAACCGGCAGGCCTTCTCCAAACTCCTGCCGACGCTACCACCGACTCGCGAGCGATCGTGGATAACGATAACTTCGTCCCGATCATAACACCTTACCTGAAGAAGATGACTGCTACCTTAGCCGAAGCGAGAGACAGCCACGAAAAGGCGCAGGCGCTTCAGAAGAAATACGCTGACGAAGGTCGTCGTCAGCCACCTGATTATAAGGTAGGCGATCTAGTCCTTCTCAAAACGCAAGGACTCAACGATACGAGTGTCGGCCAATCGTCCAAATTTATTCCGCGTCGTGATGGGCCGTATCGGATTAAGGATGTGTTGAGTAGCACAACGTATAGTCTAGATAACATTCAAGACGGGACAAGCTTGGGAAAATATCATGTGTCGCATCTCACTCCTTTCATAGGTCAGGTCGAACCCCCAGTGCGACCTAAACGACGCCGTGGTAGGCCGCGTAGGTTAATAGAGTCCTAGCCCGAACGTGAGGGCACTAGTTCGAACTAGAGGGGGAGTCTATAAGGCGGGACCCACTAACGCACCGTACGGGACCCTAACGCTCGCAATCGTCGTAGTGCGCGCAGCCATTTTGCGTTGCCATAGCAACGCCGCTCCCTCCCCGCGCGGTTCCACCCGTAGACACCGGCCGCGCCGCTCGCCAGACGGCACGAACAACTCGCGCGCAATCATAGCCTTTTATAAATGTTACGTTGTGTTTAGTACATAAACCTATGTTTCTCCAAGTATTCCTTATGTACGTTAATTGTGTGTGTGTGTAAAAGGATTAAATGACTTTCGAGTTCAAACAATCTTTTTATACTACTTATTACAAAAAGCACAGGTACAGTTGGAAATTCGCATCTAAATAAAACAATATTTAACTAGCCCTGACGGGTGTCTATCATAACATAATGGTGACGCACAACTCTTTACTGCGCGACATAAACTACCTGTCACTTTCATTCCAATATCGTGCGAACTAGACAGGCGCACATGAGGCAAAGCATCGGAAATTCAAATATTCGTAATACAATTTGCTTAAATAAACTACCTAAATATTTGGGTATCTCTTTGCCTAGTAGCCAATAAATAAAGGAACTAGAAACACTTTTAAATAAAATTATAGGATTGGACCATAGTTAAAACAAGACTATGAGTTTAAAACAAAACCAACAGGATTGGCGGAAAACAACCCTATTTAGGGTATCAAAATAAAATCAGTTGAGCTGTTTCAGCACGAAACAACTTCAACACAAGCTGTCATTGATTGGAAATGACAGGCGGGAAATAAAATGATCTACGGATCAGTCTTAAAAAGATATATTATATATTAATACAGGAATGGCAGCTCGTGGCTTTGGCCAATGTCAGTTTAGTAATATTAACTTTATAAAGAATAATAAACCATGCCTGTATATGTTCGAAAAAATATATTTACATCATACACCGTAGCAAAATACCATTTCTCATGTTCACTTGAAATGTCCCTTAAAAAGTAGATGAACTACAAAAGAAGCTGTCACGCGTTGGCAATGAAAGAAAAAAAAGTAGTCTTCTAAAATGTAAGTCGTATAGATGGCCGTAATAGGGATACAAATGTTACAGTAATTCCGTCGTAGAGGGCTAATCGCGAAATTGATTGAATATATAATAAACAAGGCATTTATTTAACAACACTTAAACTCGACAACTAGTATTATACTCTACTAGCATTAACCCGCGGCTTCGCCCGCGTTCCTATACAATATACATTATCCTACGGGAACGATGCTCTTTTTCAGGTTAAAAATTAGGCTATTTGTTAAAGTTAGGGTATTATCTGCTTATCCCTCATGCAAATCCGTCTAGCCGTTTTGTTGTTGAAAAGCTTGAATGCATTTATTACGGCTGCAGGAAGTTTCCCGATGACTACTCCTCCAGTCCCGCCCGCACTGGCCTTGACGACAATCGAGATGGCACCAAATACAAATTTAAACATCTATTAGGTTTAAGTTTAGGTCGTAACTCTCATATTCTTGCTCTTCTTTATAGTATACTTTTTCATCCTGCAACTCCCCGCTATCTCAAAGAGCGTTTCACTTATCTCACTTCTGCTTGATCTGCCCAAAATTTGTTCCTTGCCGTACCTACTTCCGTCTCAAAATTTTATAATAATTCGTTTACTTTTAAAGCTGTCTGTTTATGGAACTCCTAAATCTCTTGTTTCTTTCAAAGCTCAACTGAAAGAACACTATCTATCCCTTTCATAATTCGTATTTTATTCAAATGGTCCTATTATCTGTTGGCTGAATGTATGTATTATGTATTTATTTTTTATTATATTTATGTATTTATTTGTTTTTTATGTATATATTATTATTAATAATATCCGATTTTTGCACCGCCTAATAACAAAATCTTATTTTTTCAAGTTCTCCACTACCCAAAGGTTGTCTGGAAGAGATCGCTCTTTAGCGATAAGACCGCCTGTTGTTTACCTCTAATTGTAATGTCTTGCATTGTATTTCTCCTGTATATTTTATGAGGTGTGCAATACGGAGTACTTGTAGGTTTAACTCATTTATTGTTAGAAATACTCCTGTGAAGTTTCGAATATAAATAGTTTAGTCTTGTTTTCCCATACAAACTTTGGATCTCTCTATTTCACCCCCTTTAGAAAAATAGTTATTAGTGCGCCCCTAGACCTTATAAGGAACCTACGTTCCAAATTTGGACTCTTTAAAACCAGCGGTTTTGGGCTGTGCGTTTAAAAACGACACCATATTTTTAGATATTATTTTGACATTTCTACCCCACCGCGCCCTAACATGAGAGCTGGTATTACACGTCCACCACGTTGAATTTTAAAATCATTCTTTTTTTAGTAATTAGCGACCCTACCCTCTTCCCTCTTCCCTCTTCCCTCTCCCCTCTCCCCTCTCCCCTCTCCCCTCTCCCCTCTCCCCTCTTCCCTCTTCCCTCTTCCCTCTTCCCTCTTCCCTCTTCCCTCTTCCCTCTTCCCTCTTCCCTCTTCCCTCTTCCCTCTTCCCTCTTCCCTCTTCCCTCTTCCCTCTTCCCTCTTCCCTCTTCCCTCTTCCCTCTTCCCTCTTCCCTCTTCCCTCTTCCCTCTTCCCTCTTCCCTCTTCCCTCTTCCCTCTTCCCTCTTCCCTCTTCCCTCTTCCCTCTTCCCTCTTCCCTCTTCCCTCTTCCCTCTTCCCTCTTCCCTCTTCCCTCTTCCCTCTTCCCTCTTCCCTCTTCCCTCTTCCCTCTTCCCTCTTCCCTCTTCCCTCTTCCCTCTTCCCTCTTCCCTCTTCCCTCTTCCCTCTTCCCTCTTCCCTCTTCCCTCTTCCCTCTTCCCTCTTCCCTCTTCCCTCTTCCCTCTTCCCTCTTCCCTCTTCCCTCTTCCCTCTTCCCTCTTCCCTCTTCCCTCTTCCCTCTTCCCTCTTCCCTCTTCCCTCTTCCCTCTTCCCTCTTCCCTCTTCCCTCTTCCCTCTTCCCTCTTCCCTCTTCCCTCTTCCCTCTTTCCTCTTCCCTCTTCCCTCTTCCCTCTTCCCTCTTCCCTCTTCCCTCTAATACTCCTGTGAAGTTTCGAATAAAATAGTCTAACTAATCTTGTTTCACCATACAAACTTTGGACCCCCATTTTACCCCTTTAGGGGGTTAAATTTGAAAAATCCTTTCTTAGTGCACCCTTACACCTCATAAGGAACCTATGTGCCAAATTTGGACTCTAGAACCAGCGGTTTAGTATTTAGACATTTCAACCCTATTTCACCCCAACAGGGGAGATGATAATTTACGTCCGCCACGTTGGATTTTAAAATGGTTGTGGTTTTCGTAATCAGCGACCCGATAAACCATAAAAACAATACCCATGTTGATTTTCAGACTTTGTCACCACATTTCTCCCTTTTAGGGGTTGAATTTTCAAAAAACCTGAAACACGTGTTTACTCATTTATTGTTAGAAATACTCCTGTACAGTTTCCAATAAAATAGTCTAACTAATCTTGTTTTCCCATACAAACTTTGGACCCCCATTTCACCCCTTTAGGGGGTGAATTTTGAAAAATCCTTTCTTAGTGCACCCCTACACCTTATAGGGAACCTACGTGCCAAATTTGGACTCTCTAGAACCAGCGGTTTGGGCTGTGCGTTGATATGTCAGTCAGTCAGTTTCTTCTTTTATATATTTAGATTACTTAAATAAACCGTGTTCTAGAAGTTGAAACGATTTGACTTGAATTTGAGTTCACTATAGAATAAGGTATATAACAAAAGAATATATACTAGTAGTAACGACATCTAAAGTATCCGTGCATTATAAATAAACGATTACGAGTACAAGCAAATCCTATAACACAGGTATTATGGTAAAGACATCTTAAAGTAAATTGTCGTTTGTGGCGTTTAAAGTACATCTTCAGTTAGAAATTATCAATCACTAGTACAGCGCAGTTACTTCCCTACGCATTTGTTTATTTCTTGGGGTACGTATGTACATAAAAATCGTAATCAATTAATCATATAGTAGTATTCTTACAATAAACAAATGAAAACTTCCTCTCAATATTATGTAATTTGATTGGGTATAATTAAAAGGTATTTTGATTGAGGAATTTATGTTATTCCGTTATATCCTTTCTACTATGTAGACTGAATAATCATTACATCGGGTTTACAATAATAAAGGTATAATGGTGTATAAAAAGTGCCGAAGGAGCACAAAGTCCAAACCAAAAATGCCGAAGGGGCACAAACTACAAAAATGCCGAAGGGGCACAAAGTACAAAAATGCCGAAGGGGCACAAAGAACAAAAATAATAATAATAATAATAATAATAAGATATGATCAGGAACGGGTTCCAGCAGGGCTACAGTCACAGCAAATTTCTCCAAGGGGCCTCTACGTGTTGGATCCATATCCCCACGCAAGCCTTCCAAAAGACCGGGACATAATGAGCCCGTGACTCAAAAAATGAGAAACAAATAATAATAATAAATAATAATGCACTGCTAATTTGGAAACAAAAAAATGCCGAAGGGGCCAAAATGTACCATAGTTTACAAAATGTACCATAGTGTACAAAATGTACTATGGTGTACAAAATGTACCATGGTGTACAAAATGTACTATAGTCTACAAAATGTACCAAAGTGTACAAAATGTACTATGGTGTACAAAATGTACCCTGGTGTACAAACTGTACCATGGTGTGCAAAATGTACCATGGTATACAAAATGTACTATAGTCTACAAAATGTACCATAGTGTACAAAATGTACCATGGTGTACAAAATGTACCATGGTGTACAAAATTTACCATGGTGTACAAAATGTACCACGGTATACATAATATACAAAATGCTAACGTGCATACAAAAAACGCCAATGGGCACAAAATAACAAGGTGCCAGAGGGACCACAAAGGTGAAAAACTTGCCAATAAACATATAAATAATAAAATGTATAATTAATAAATAATAAATAAATATTAAGGGACAATCATACACAAATCGACCTAGTCCCAAACTAAGCAAAGCTTGTACTATGGGTACTAGACGATGATATTAATAATTATATTTATAAATATATATAATATTAAGGCTGTGAAACCTGCGACCTGCTTTAGAATGAAGTGTAAACGATTGTGGTTCCTATTTTCAAAAAATTAATTTTAGACTTTCAGTACTTATGATAAATGAGTCTTCGTGATTATACATGCATAAAAACAGTGCTGTCCTGAATTAAATGGTAAAATGAATAAAATTTGGGTTGGACGAGGGTTTTCCAAATTGAAGACTGTTTTAATGGAGAGACGCAGCATTTATAATATTTTGCATCTAGTCTAGTTAATAATGATCCACGAGCCCTCATAAGAGACGTGGGTGGTGTGTTTACCTATGTACTCGTATTTTCCTTGAGTTATACTCACCTGTAACTTTAAATATAAATTTCAATAATTCAGTAATAATTTGTGATTCCTTATGAAGTTACTACGGTATTTGAGATTATGGTCGGTGTACCAATCAGTTGTGTAAATTTCACTATATAGAAATTCTAAAGTAAACAGATTTTCTTTTCAAGTGACGACTAGTCAACGCCGGTTTAGTATTCTGAAATACTTACATTTCGTGAGATTTTTAACTTCATACCAAAAATTGGAAAATGTATATTTCATTGAAAAAGGCAAACTGTGAGTTTTCTTGCGGCGCTTCTTTCTCACAAAGGCCTTAGTTGGAAGCGCTGGTAGATTCCTAAATTTTCGAAAATAATAGCTTCATAGTACATTAATTCACGGGTAAATGAATATATATATGTAATCCAATGTTATGATTGGCGAAAGCAATAAAATAAAAATAACTGTTACAATACCAAATACAAAATATTCCATTACTTAATTCATTCCATTTACCAATAAAGAACATAGAATTATTTAATGATGTAAAAATGAAGACAAAATTATTGAACTTGAAACTACTAAATAATAAGTATCACTCACTAAATTAACTTCATGTATGCATAAACTTATGGTTAAAAGCCTTGTCTCAAAAGGAGATTAAATACCGAATACGTGAATAGTAACAAAGAAAAAACATTTCTTTATGACACATTTATTACAAATTTACAATACAGTTGTTGATAAGATTAAACTCGTGTTACATTTCAATGTACATTCAAATTCATGATTAAGGATTAAATTAAAAATATTACATTTCCAACTACAGTCACAGAATAAAGACACTACTACAGTCTAGTGACCGAGATATTACTAATAGGTATGTTGTGCATACCAGTTACTTTGAACTATGTTGTCTGTTTTGCTCACTGCGCCGACTCACAAGCAAACCATATTAATGGCGAAACTCTCATCCTCGCTGTCACAGCGAACGTGCTGGATGCACTACACCGCCACGATAACCGTGCTCAGCTGAACCCTGAGCACAGATTATATACAAGTTACTACGTAACAGATACACCACTTATTTGGACGGCAGGCGTTGCCACCGCTATCTATGCCCCCTCCCGCGGGTGACGCAACGTCATTGGAATGTGCGCTAGGGTTGCCTCCGTTATGTAAACGCTAGCTTTTTCTCGTGCCTTCGCTCGTTTGGTCAACCAGTCTAGTTCAGTCACCTCGGTAGTCAGTTCGGTTACCTTTGCATCCGACCGTTCCCTCTTTCCGCTTCTCTGCTTACCGCTCTCCGCACGCCGCTCACCGCTCTCCGCACGCCGCTCACCGCTCTCCGCACGCCGCTCACCGCTCTCTGCACGCCGCTCTCCGTTATCCGCAAGCCACTCTCCGCTCTCCGCCCGCCACTCTCCGCTCTCCGCACGCCTCTGCCCACTCTCCACACGCCACTCTCCGCTCTCCGCACACCGCTTTCCGCACGCCACTCTCCGCTCTCCGCACGCCACTCTCCGCTTTCCGCACGCCTTTCTCCGCTCTCCACTCGCCGTTCTCCGCTCTCCGCTCTTCCCTCTTCCCTCTTGTTACAGTAATACGAGATGGTTTTTATAGTGCGGTACTCTAAGATGTTCTAGGCAGGGACTTGTAAAGACTTACAAAAAGTCTTTTTTTTTCCTTAATATTAATCAAGAGAAAGTTAATCGAATTAATTAATCGATTAAAAATTTAATCGCTAAAAATTAATCAACAATTAACTTCATCGAGATTAAATCAATCGGACCTCGTACGATTAGATTAACTAATCGTCAATTTTAATCGTTAATCGAGATTAAAAATTAACTTATGCCCATCTCTGCTGGGAGCGCAGAAATCATGTTTTTTCGGTTTAATTATTAAAATAATACAGATTTTGAAAATGTAAGACGTATACATTATAGATAACATCTCGTTATGTTATTATTAAAAAAACTGATAACTTTCCCTGCAGTATTTATGACATAGTAGGGGTTTATGTTGCATTTTTGAGGTAGCTTTAAAAAAAACTATCGAGGAAACTACAAGTAATCGTGTTTCTAAAATATAATGTATCATAGAGTGAATCTTTAAATATTTTACTTATTGATTGTATAACTAAACCTTCAGTAATAATAATAACAACACAGCATGGAATCAAACCAACACAATTATTTCGAAAAAAAGCTAGGCGCCCCATAAAGATTTTTAGAGAAATACCCAGACTTTAATAGTTACGCGTCCATAGTGCCCCAGTAAACGTTAATTCTTAAACCAAATCTTTTATTCCGGAGAGTTTAATGTGTTCTGGAACAAATGAAATCATTTTCAACCGTCTTTGTTGCCACAAAAACAATATGTCCGACTTTTATTTTTCGACATCGTACAGCACAGGTTGCGCGGGAAACGTTAACTGTACGCCGTCCGCTCGCCGCGAGGCGTGGCAGCCCACTGACGTTTTGTCCCGCCGGGGAGCTACTTAGAGATCGGAATGTTTCGCGCGGTCGAAACGCGTGGGGATAGCCTGCCCTGAGTCTGAGCAAATGCTTCGCACTTTGGTGTTTGTCGTAGCTGGCTGGTGTGGGGCATCTAGAGGTAAGCCTCGAATTTAGTTCAATTCACTCAGACGGAGCAGTGAGCGAATCCGCAGAATATTTGTAATTACTAATAATATGAATCAATCTAGATTCCAGAAATATATTAAATGTACATGTAATACAATGGTGATATGAAATGTTAATACCTAGTAATAATTAAATAAATAAGGTGTCAATAAATAACTATTTCGAATTTATCAAAAGAGGATGGTGTGGTGTATAGACACCTTTATGATAATAAAGTGTCCCCACCCCTGCCCGGGTGCCGCCATTGTGATGAGAGACGTCAACGGGAACGGGCAGTCGTGGTCGACAGAAAACCCATTTAAGTGTTTTATTGAATCTACTCCCGCACGGAACCCCAGGACATCACAAGATCTAAACTATATAAGTAGGTATTCTCGATCGAGGGAAATTTAGATTTAGTCTAGAAATGAGGAGGGTTGCGTCCCATTGACGAATACTGCTATGATAGTGAGACTCCAAACTGCTTTTGTTAGGGGCTCTCACCCCGCGTTGTACGCCGAAGCGCCCTGATGCGTTGTAGAAAGCAAAGTGAAGCACCGTCAGGCTCTTTGGTGTGGGTAGGTACTCTTGTTTAAAAATTAAGTATAACAGGATATTTCGACTAGGGAGCTAGCGCATTGACAAAAAATACTATTAAACCCTCAGGCTGCATACCCACAGAAGAAAAGAGCGGAATAAATGAAAATGAAAGGAGCGGGAAAAATTAACCAATCGGGCTGCGTCTATGTGACGTCCAAAATAAGTGCATTTAAATTTGATGGTGTGATTGGTCCATTTTAGGTACACATCTTCGTTTATGTGAACAGGCAGTCGAAACCTTGTACCCAAAGAGTATGTAATCACTCCGTTTTACCTGTACCTGTAAGTGCGCCGCGAATTGTAAAGTTAAACTCTTGCTTAATTTTTCTTCTAAAATATCTTTAGTTGATGTAGGTACAGACATTAAGCCCAAAAAAGACGTGTAAATAGTTGACGAGAACAACGGTAAAATTTAGAGAAATATACTTTTAAACCATGAAGATAACCAGCGTCATGCCCCAGTTTAAAAGAGTAATAAGAAAGTTAGAAAACTTTGCTTTTTCTTGGCTTCGCAAGCTGAACTGTTTTCCTGCGCTTCTTTAAAGTAGCTCCATTAACACATAAGGGTTTATGGGCGGGATTAACAGGGTTTATCTTTTTATTACCTATATCTACCACGAACAAATGACAAATGATAAAGAAATCGCAGAATGCCTTATAGAATATACGCACCATTCTTTGTAACGTCTACCGTTAAGTTAGAAATCATTTAACCTAATTAAGTTATCGTTGACAAAATTCTCTGCCCTTAGGTAAGTCTTGTGTCTGCTAAGTAAAACAATCCCTAATGTAAATTGGTATAACACTTTATGATTATGACATTAATTCCTTGCTTAATATACTTGGCTGTAAAAATATATGTTAAGATCTCACTGCAAATTATGCATCTATCTGTTTATTTAATTAATTAAGTGTGGTGTAAATAAGAAAATATGATCCCTGCACGGTAAAATCATAATGCTGGCAACACTATTTACCGGGAGTGTGCACCGGTTGCGAGGCGTGAAATGCAATTTGACTGCTTACCCTCTGAACCCAGTAACTGCAAATCTCGTAACAGTAGTAAAACGGACTTCGTTTCGTGACAAATAAAGTTAATTGTCAAGAGAAATTTTGCATGGAGATACGGTAAAATTATGTGACATTTTCTGCTGGCGCTTCAGAGCAAAAGCCTGCTGCTACGTTAATGCGTTACGGTAATGAATATTTGTATCTACTCATTTACATCCCACTGGGACGTTTAAAGTGTAGAACGTTGTTTACCACCAACACTGCTTTGTTGCCTCATTTTATGTTTTTACCATTATACTTACGAAGACGAAAATGGACATTGTGTTATGTACGAGTACAGTCGTACAGTGGGTCTTATCGTTTTAGCTTGTCACTTTTGGTTTCATCTCATTCTGCAGGTTGAATTAGGAGTCATGAGCAGGAGTGAAAGAGCGACTAGGACGGTCACACTGGTCAACAATTGCGTTACATTCATTCCGTATATAGCTAAACGACCAATTAGCTATCAATTTACTCTTACATCTTTTCAAATGTGAAAATTGCTCAACGTGACCAATAACCCACTCCTACTCATGATTCGTGAATCACCATGTAAATTGTAACTTAGGTACACTTGGAAGTACTTTTGGCTAATACTGTTACGAACGTGGGGTTCGTATTTGATAGAAAAGCACAAATTAATCCACAAATGAAAACACACACTTTATTACCAGAATTACGCACTTACAATTCACACGAACTGTACTTATAATCCACTAATTAAAACACACACACTATTTCACAAATTATGCACTCACTATTCACACGAACTGTACTTAAGCGCACTAATCACTCAAGAGTCTTTCTCTCCGATTATCCTTGTACTAGCACTCGATCGCAGTTAAAATGTAAATAGCTCGCGCCGGCCGTCGGCGCCTTTTATATTCCACAGGACCGCTTTAGACGCATTGTCCACACATATCGCGAATATTCTTGTATGGTCCAGTGTGAGGGCCGAGAACATTCGAGGCCATATACGAGGGTCATGCCAAAAGAAATTAGATACTCAAAAATCATAATGTTTATTATTCATTAAAGTTGTCTATTTTTTTGAAGTATTCACCGTGAACACGTATACACTTTTCCATCCGTCTAAACCACTTGGAAAATACTAATGACCACTCTTCTTTAGACACTTCAGAAATTTCATAGTTATAAGCTGCCAGGGCATCTTCTTTGCTTTCAAATCGCCTTCCTTTTAATTTGTCTTTGATTTTTGGAAACAGATAAAAATCACATGGTGCTAGGTCCGGTGAATATGGAGGATGAGGCAAGATAGTGACGTGTTTGGTACTAAAATAGTCCAGTGTTCTAGCAGAAGGGTGCGGGGCTGCGTTGTCATGGTGCCAAAGCAGTTGCTGGGTTCCTGACTTTGGCCGCTTATCACACCAAGCTGACAATACTTTTGGGGCACAAACTGTCACGTACCATTCCGAATCGACTGTTTTTTGATCTTCTAGTACCACAGTAGCAATATGTCCCGTTTTGCAAAAAAACGAGGCAACCATTTGTTTCTGTGTGCTTCGCGTTCAGCGACATTTTGTTGGTGTCGGTTTATCTTCAAAGCACCATACTGTTGACTGTCGCTTTGTTTCAGGATCATAGTTATATAGCCATGTTTCGTCACCTGTGAGTATATCATAAACATTTTTTTTTTCACCGCCATTAAATTTATTTATCATAAATTTGCACCAATCCACGCGACGTTCCTTTTGCAAATCATTGAGCTCGTGCGGCACCCACCTTGAACAACGCTTGTGGAGGGATAATTGTCCGTGAGTTATAGTTTGCAACGCTGCTGATCCAATACCCAGTTCTCGCTCTAGCTCTACGTATGTGATTCGCCGGTTTCCACGAATCATTTTTTCCACAGCTTGCACATTTTCTTGAGTAGCTGCGATTGGCGGCCTACCTGACTTCGGATCATCTTCAAAACTCGCCTGTCCTCTTTTAAATTCAGCAAACCAGTTAAAAACTGTTGCACGTGAACATACAGACTCACCAAAAGTCGTGACTAAAAGTTCAAAACATTCTTGAGGCTTCAAACCTTTTTTAAAGTCATAATACATCATAACCCGAAAATCACGTCGTGTGAGCTCCATGGTCGTAGAAAATTCCCACCAGATTTAATTAGAAAAAAAATCATAAAAAAAAATATACGTAGTTTTGAAGAGTGTTCCATTTTTAAATGTATAAGTAAATAACCAGCCTTTGTGGTGATGTATTACTGGCCAGTATCAATTAAATGAGCAAGGAGTCTAATTTCTTTTGGCATGCCCCTTGTATGTCTCTCTCTAATGGTGCACTCTCTGTCACTCCCTTCTCGAATGTTCCGAGTATAGCTATCTCTTTCTAGTAGTCCCATCCTTGTTACACACTTGTCGAATGTTCTGAGCATAGCTATCTCTTTCTACTAGTGCTATCTCTGTCACTCCTATTGGAAATTCCGCCATATTAGTCCATTGAATGAGTCCCTCCAAGGGGGGTCTAGAGTGCGTGAGTTAGTAACGTAAGATGTTTCTTCGGAAACATGTCAAGAGTCCCTAGGTAATAAACATACTAAAACCCCGGGACACTAGGAGGAGCCCCGGAGTGGGGGGAGGGGGGGAAAGGGTCCATTTTTTCATTTTTCGCTTAAATCTCAAAAACGGTACATGTTAGAGAAAAACTTTCAAGGAAAAGTTGAAAGGCCATAAAATTATGTACAAGTTGTACCTCAATATTTTTTTTCTATTCGCAGCCGTTTTCGAGCTACATCCCATGAAAGGTGAAAAATTCGAAAACTACCCTTATATAATATTTTGACAATCGATTCCTCCTAAAGGCTTCCATGGAGGAATGTGTTTTTTTTACCAATTATAGACCTAAGTAAGAGCAATCTATCAGTACCGGTCACAAGTTGCACTTTTGAGGTTTTTGGAAGAAAAAAAATAAAAAGTTCAAGTATCGTAACTACCCTAATAAAATTCAATTCCCCGTAAACGCCTCCGTGGTGGAATCTGGTATTTTTATCAATGATAGACCTAATTATGAGCAATCTATCTGTACCGGTCACAAGTTGCAGTTTTGAGTTTTTTTGGAAGAAGAAATAAAAAGATCAAGTTCAGTAACTCAAACTACCCTAATATAATATTTTGACAATCGATTCCTCCTAAAGGCTTCCATGGAGGAATGTGTTTACTTTACCAATTATAGACCTAATTAAGAGCAATCTATCAGTACCGGTCACAAGTTGCACATTTGAGTTTTTTGGAAGAAAGAAATATTTTTTGATCGATTGATGTGATAAACATGGGTATGTAGTATGGGGAAATTGTTTGAGCCAAAATCATTTTTTACTGCGTGTAACTCAGAAACGGTAGGATATAGGAAAAAATTATTCAGGTACAACTTGTAGATAATTTTATGGCCTTTCAACTTTTCCTTGAAAGTTTTTCTCTAACATGTACCGTTTTTGAGATTTAAGCGAAAAATGAAAAAATGGACCCTTTCCCCCCCTCCCCCCACTCCGGGGCTCCTCCTAGTGTCCCGGGGTTTTAGTATGTTTATTACCTAGGGACTCTTGACATGTTTCCGAAGAAACATCTTACGTTACTAACTCACGCACTCTAGACCCCCCTTGGAGGGACTCATTCAATGGACTACTCGTATTTTGTCGGGCAAGCTCAATTACTTATTATGTATATTTTTTTACAACTTTTCACCGAAGTTAAATATTGATAGCATGTTAAAACTGAATTTTTCCGACAAAAAATATGGCAAAACATATTGACTGCATCTGTAAAGTGTGTTATGTTGGTTGTGAAGACTACATTTAGTTAGAAATAAAATGCCAAAACAACATCAATTCGTCTTTATTAAACTTTCAATAACTAATACTTTGTACTACAAGATATAGATTCATCGTAACATTAGCTATGTACAAAATGTTTACGCGCGTAGTTCATATGCATAGTAAAATATTATTCAAGGTCTTATTAAAAATAATAGTAATAAGTAAGTACATACATAAATAAATTAAATTTAGGCACTGCACTTGTTTCCTCATCATATCACATTCACATGCTTTAACGTACTCTCAATATTACTCAATTATTCTAGTAAGCGTTTCCATTCTTATAACAATAACTAAGTATTAAGGATTGGTTTAGGTCAGTACGAGCTCAAGAAGGCATAAAATAAGTGTTCATAAAAAAACATTTTCGAGATTTAAATATTGCATGCCAACGTAATTTTTGCAAAAACGTCAGCCCAAACACGACGAGGTTACTTTGTTTAGGTTAGGTTATGATTTATTTATTATTTTACTTAAACTTATTCAATTTATACAATGATCGTTTTATAAATAATAATTAGCCATAAGAATAGCTACGTTACGTTATCTCCTTAAAGGATTGTCAAACCTTCCAGCTCTATCATCAGACCTGTTCAATTGTACTAAATAATTGCATAGACACTGCAAATACTTATACTAAATATGAGTCCAAAAAATCGTTAAATAGTAGAAAGAGAGAGGAAGAAAGAAACAAAAGGCATTTATTCAACGTTTACGTAAAATACAGTTATGTACATAGAAAAAAAATAACATAAACAATTAACACGTTCACTCTCCGTGTCCCATATG
Source organism: Apotomis capreana (assembly GCA_947623375.1). NCBI lineage: Eukaryota > Metazoa > Arthropoda > Insecta > Lepidoptera > Tortricidae > Apotomis > Apotomis capreana. The sequence continues at coordinate 11,660,502 of OX392506.1, read as the reverse complement.
TGGGGTCACGACAAGCCTCTATTACATTACAGGTTCACATGTCAAATGGGGACAGTGAACGTGTTAACGTGGAATAGGACACTACTCAGCGTAATGCCACGGAAAGCCGCGGCCCTGCTTTTCGTTGGGGATTTGCAGTTCTAAATTTGGCTTTTAATTTGACCCACACGGCATGTTAAATAAAACCTTGTAATTTTAATGTTGCTAAGCCTCAGCCGGCTGGATTTGGGTGTTTTTGCTTCGACGCATCTAACACAACGAGTTGATTTTCCACGTTGACTGGAACTAACGGCTTTCGCCCCGGGCTCAAGCTTGTTTCAACCTTTTTCCGTTGCTGTGTTGGATAGTATGAACTGTACTTTTTCTAAATGCTTCTTCGAGCTTTTATTTTAATTGCCACCATTATTTTTATGACGTAAGGGATAACACCGACCGTTATAGGCCCATGGGCATAGAATTGACAGGGATCTCGCGATTGATATTGTGAAAAACATATGAACGTCTTATAAAAAAACTATTTACTAAGTTTGTGCGTGTCTTTGATAGTATTAATGGCTGACGTTAAAATGAAATAAGTAAGCTTTTAACCTGCGAATAAAATTGTTACCTTACCTGTGATAAAAATACCAAGTATTATGTTTCGGTAATGGACACGGCGTAAACGAGCGGAAATCGCGCTGAAATTTGTTATAAAGGGTATACCAGCACTCTGCCGGATTGGTACGTATTCAAATCAAATCTACGAACGCCCGGGCGGTAGGTAGGTTCTTTTATTATTCTGAACGTGATCAAGCGCATTAATTTTCAGTAGGTAAGATCAGTCAGGGCAAGCGCCCCACATGGGATAAGCTGAAAATATCGAAAATTAGAGATGTTATACATTATACAACTTATTTTCGTGGTTGTAAGATGGCGTTAGTAGTATAACATGTAGGTATACTTTTTTATATTTTAAAAAGTAAGGCGCTTATCTCGTGTAGCGCGCTTGGCTTGACTGACCTTACTTTATTAATGTTAGTTATTTTACTACGTTTGCCCTTATTCCTAATTTTAAGTACTTATATAATAAAACACAACAGAAGTTTCTCCCTTTCAATCTTCGCAAAAAATGCATAATGATGTATTTTATTGGTTGCGTGTAATCAATAGCTTGACGATCTAATGCCTGTGCCCAGAGCTTCTATGTGACTCTTGGTGTAGGCTCGCGAAGTATCGTGACTTCGTATTAGGCATATGCATTATGCTCATGTCGAAGCACTGATCAGTGCAAAGCATTTAAAGCCGATGTAAACATATCATTGAGATTCAATTTAAGTATAAATTTATGAAGCATGTAATATATTTTTTTTTAATGTGGGTCACACCACAATTTTTATTTAAACCAAGATCAAAGCTTAAGAAAGTTAATGCCCGTAACGCGCTGGACCGCCATACAGAGTTGCCGGGTTCGATTCCCGGTCTCTTCCACCAGGTAACTCATTTTTCAATTTTTCTTTAAGCTTTGATCTTTGTATCAATGGTTTCAATTTAATTGCCAAATTATTGACATAACGTACGAAGGGTTTAAGTTATTATTATTAAAATAAATAAAATACCACCTGAAACCCGGCAACCACACAGGTCGAAACAACAATTTTAGGAAAATCAAAAAGCGAAGCGAAAATTGTAATGGCATACTTATTTTGTGTGTGAGCTACAGAGGGGTCGACGCGACATCGAAGTGCTTTATATCCTTTGATCTTAAATACTCTAATTTGCATGTTTATAGGTGATTCACCTGAGCCGAGCTCTTAGAGACCGTGTAGGCTTGTTGGAAACTGGCACGAGTCATGACATGAATCTATTATTCTACACACACAATAGGGTACTTTATTCTGGAGATCTGGCGCAATTTTTTTTTTAAATTTTTTTGAAGGTTTAGGTTTTCGAAGATTATTTTTTTCCGAAAGTCCTTGCTATAAGGATCTACAAACTACAGCTGTTTAATATTTCCTCACTTACCTTGCCATTAGATTTTCAAAATATATATTAATTTTTGACATGGCTTTCTGCCTAAACCATATTGGATTGACATTTGACTTATAGCCATCATTTAAAGATAAATAAAACATGTCACTAAATCACTATCACTGCACTTTATAAAACAAAGTTCCCAGCCGCGCCTGATCTATCCGTATGTACGTTCGCGACAAACTCAAAAACTACTAAACGGATTTCCATGCGGTTTTCACTTATCAATATCATGATTCTTGAGGAAGCTAAAGGTGTGAAACTTGTTAAGGTTTTGTGTAAATTTGTTGAAATATGACGAGTGTATAGGCAGGCTTTGGACTCCTTTCTGTTTTGACGTTTCGCATCGAGGTCTTTCGAGCAACGCTCCTCAATCAAAGTCAACGACATCCTTTGAACGTACAGGATGCTCCTAAAAATATAGGGGCCAAGTAATTTAAGATACCAACAAATTAATTTCCTAAACCACGATAAGGAAAAAATCAAAATTTGGGATTTGAAATTACGTAGCTTACCACTTTCAACGCACTAATCGATGTTTAAGTGTATGTGTTAAAGTGTAGTTGCCCCTATTTTCTTTTAAGCAGTATCCGTATGTATCTGCAATATATGTAAGTCAACCCGGATTATTCTGTCAGAGAGCGCAGAGACCAATGAAGACGTCCGCGTTTACATTCTGACGTCCTACCCTAAAGGCGGACCAATCACAAAAGTGAAAAGGAGCTGAGATACAGACTTCAACTAAGGTGATTGGTCTATTCAGCTCCGCTCCTTCAGTGGAGACGCACCCTAATACGGCATTTAATAATCAACTATTGTTTTTTGACGTGTGACGTTTTGAAGAGAAGCCCAGAAGTAAAACCACAACGATGGTCAATCGTTTTAAATTACCCAGCCGGGCAAAGGCTATTAAAATTTAAATATAGTCACCCATTACGCCTCTCCATTGAACTTTTACTGACCAAACACATTAATAAGTATCCTTATTCCATAATAATTACAAAATAATCGGATGACTATGGAAAAATTCACAAAATAGCAGTGCTTTCTTTGTTTATAACTTACAATTTATCAGTGCCTCTAGAGTTAAAATTAAATATTTTCGAGAGCTCGTAGGACAGTAGAAAATAAAAGTTTAGGTCGAATGGAAAAAATACGAAGCTTTTTTTAGCTTCTCGAGTTGGTCGCCGATTTAAAATCCAGATTGTTGATTCAGGGCATTTCTTTGTACCTTTCCATGGCTGAATTCGACGAATTATTAACGAGTTCATCATTCGTTCCTACCTGATAACTCACATTGACGTGAAAATCTTACGAAAGTTTTACGTGAATAAACTTAAGAACAAAACAGTTTTCTCGGAAATAGAACATTTTGCGCGGTAAGACACAACCAAATACCTATACCTACCTAGTTCAATGAACTGAAACTATCCGCAGACGAAAGACAGTAAGTATAAGTTTTCGTTTAGGTAAAATAAAAAAAAAGCTTTTAAAATCTAATTTACTCGCTCCTCTCGTTAGTAAATGATTCCTTTTAATTAGCTTTCTTCTAATTGCGAACCAGTATCTTAATGAACATTTTTTGTGAATTTTTTATACCTTTTTATTCCATTATAAGGTTTTCCTAACATTGGCACGTTCTTTTAATTGCATATTTTTCCTTATTTGGCGAATCTTACATGAAAAATACTTTAGATATACAAATTTTGACATAGTTCCATTTCATAAAAATATCATTTTATACATTGACAGGAAGACCACATAGAAGTAACTAAGTTGTTATTTATTTACACAAAATTGTTGAAATATTTGAGTTTTGTAATACAGAGATCAAAATAACGTGTAACGACGTGAATACCACCTAAATGCTATTTACTTATTCAAAATAGAACACTTAAATACCTCAATGCGAAGACAGTCGTGGCAATAGGTACGTATCTACAGATTATGTATTGTCCTAGATAATATACATATACACTCCCAAGTGGTACTGTTTCATAATGCATCATTATATCATGTCTTCAATTTAGGATATGTTTTTTTTTATTGAATCAATAATAATAAGTATATTAACGTACAGGGTTCTTAAATATAAAGTTCATTTCACTTTATTTGATCGCCTAACAACTTAAAATAAATAATAGATACTTTCTTATAATACTGTCTTATAAAGTCAGCACTCCGTTTTTAAATCGAATGAAAGTGACTAGATTTTTTTAAATATAATTCATACTTTTAAGTAAACAAACACTATGATGGTGATATGTACATATTCGTGACACTAAATTAACATGAGTGAGGTCCATCGATAGACAAAAACTTTGTTGAACAAAGATCATATTGTTGAACTTATAAGGAAGTAAAGATAGATACTACTTTTAGTAGAGTCTCTTCGAGGCCTAGCTACATTAAGATTAAATTTTGCAACATCACAATGACCCAAAGTTGATTTAATCGACCGATTAAATCCATCAGGTGAATAATTTATATTCAAGTACTAAGCACTAATTACACGATAATTATGACTAAAATGAGCACAATATTAAACACGACATTGCAGTAATGGAATCGTCTTGTAAACTTAACTGTTAATGTTAAACTTAAGGCTGCGGGTGCTAGGGAGCGAGGAGGTGGTGGACAGAAGTCTTTCAGTTTCCTCGCAGAGGTCGCTAGCAGAATATCTATTCCTTTTCATATTCGTTACTTTCACCTCCTGCCTTTCCACTTTCACTTCTGGTTGCATGTCAATGTCTTTTACGCTCTCGCTGGGGCTCTTCGGCTCAAATTTTTCGCTGGACGTGCTTGAAGGAGTGTGACTCCTGGTCTCGGACTCTACGATCTGTTCGAGAGCGCTAGGCCTGCGCGCTCTCGGGTCGTAGTAATCTACGGCAGTTGGTACCACCGGTGTGAGGGTGGTCACAGGCTCGAGACCGAGCAGAAGCATCACTGTGGCTGGATGCTCTAAAATGTATTGAGTGATAGAATGAAGGAAGGGCTCGGTCTGTGTGCTCCGATGTACTTTCAGCCGGTCAGGTGTGATCGGCCGCTCTTGCTGTATGAACAAAAATAATCGCTTAGTAGGTACCTAATTGAGAATCATTGTGAAGTCTAATCAATATGTAAGGTAAATTCACCTGATCCCAGCAAAATACGTCTGGAGGATGGCTACAGCTACGAGCGAGTGGATTGGGAGGGGTATTCCATTGTAGATTCGGATTAGAATGCGCCGCATGCCATCCGGCCGGTGGCGCTGCCGTCATCTCCTGCAAGGCTTGGATAGCATGCCGCACCTAGATAAAACACAAGCTTTACACTTTTTATAGTGACAAAAAACAAAAACAAAACAATTTTGTTATCAAATGATATGCTTAACTAATACCGATTCCGTGTCTCATCTTTTATGATACAATGGGTCAATATAGTTAGTGACATCATTATTTGACTTGCCTCCATACTGAGCGCGGCGACGTCATGATGCAAGCTCGATACCTGCGTGTCTAGTCTATCTACAGAAGATCGCGTGTTGTATACTTCTAAATTTAATCCCTCCAATGAATCGGCTTTTGTAATTTTAGGTGTTGCAACTGAACTTTGTCTTTCTATTCTCTCCCGCAGTTCCCTGTGTGTAAGTCGCTGCGCGTCTGGTCTGAAACATTTTAAAATGTGACGTCACTTCATATGAAAACTATTATACAATTACTTAAGAACCACATTTCTTTAAAATAAATCGGCTCAGCGCCTATGAAACCTTACAGAGTTCAATAAAATCGTCTTAGCTATTTGAAATTAAATGAATGTTGTAGAATTTGTCTGCGTAGTTTATTGTGGGCAGAAATCACAGTCCACCCCCACTAGACGGAGCATGTAAGGCGACCCGCGCGCACCAACGACATGGAACGGCAAAACATTAAAGTACCAACACGGCGGCCACCGTTTAGTTGCGTCCATGTTTATGAGGTCTCTCTACACCACTTAACACTACAATTTACCATGTTATTTATTTCATTTCTTTTTTCGTTGACGTACGCATGGATCATAAACAAGGACGTAACTAAACGGTGGCCGCCGTGTTCATACTTTAATGTTCTGCCGTACCATATCGTTGGTGCGCGCGGGTCGCCTTACATGCTTCGTCTAGTGGGGGTGGTCTGTGGCAGAAATTTACTCTATAATATATTTGGCATATATCTTTGCCTGGATTAACTAAACGAGTAGATACCACATTAATTAACTAGCTTTAACTGTTAAAGCACCTTTGATCATTCCAGATAATGGATACATTGATATCACAAGTAATTTTGCCTGTCGATAACGAAATTAGGAATCATGAATTTAATTGAACTTGCTTCTGCGAAGTTATCTGTCTTCGTAACAAATATGTATACTCGAGATCGCTGAACCAATATAGCGACTATCTCCAGACTTCCCGCGGGCGACATGCGGGGGATCACTAGTTTATTAATGAAGAATAATTAATTAAACAAATGGATGTTTAGAAAAAGTTCGACTTTTTTTAGCTTGGGTTGTTAATTATTTGTTGTAGGAAAGTTTTCAAGATAACCTGAATTTGAGATGGCGAGGACTGTTCGTAATGGAGGGTGGGGGTGGTTTTATTTTAGGGGAGAGGCCTTCTTCTGTTATATTTTCGTCGTCCTCCGATATGGAAGGCAGGGTGAGGGAGGGGTGCCCGTTGCCGTCTGACTCTGCCTCCGCTTCGTAACCCTCTCTCAGGTTATACGTGAGATCATGATGGATATCTTGGATGAATTCTTGCTGATATTCCGGATAGAGTCGCAATACTTCTGCCAAGCCATTCATAGCTATACATTTTAAATCACAGTATGTGAGAGCCTGTAAACAAAAGAAGATACGTAAGACATTTATTTTGTGAATACAGAGGTTGAATATATTTTTACGCGATCCATTAATTGCATGTGTTAATATCATCGTACCCACGACCTATACTTATCCGGACTATGGTTGCCAGATCGAAAAAAAAAATTAATCAAATTACAGTAAAATTATTAAAAACAACGTTGGTCGCTGCCGATAGAAATGTCTACATAAATAAATACTTGTTTTCTCATTATTATAATTTTATCTATAACCTACAAAAATGTAAAAAGGTAATTTATTTACAGTAGGTACCTACTCATGGAAAAAATAGAAGTGGTATTTCCTTTTAAAATTATAGTTTTATAATTATAAAAAGAAGTTGTTTTACGGGAGATTTTTTACTTTGTCGTGAGTCGGGAGGACATACGAAAATTCAGGAAAATCCCGCCAAATCCCGACCATCTGGCAACCCTAATCCGGAGTAGTGCTCTGAGCTACCGCTACGTTACGAAAATCACGTGAAATTAAGCATTAAAGTCAGCGAAAGTAGCAGCAACAAGCAAAAAAAGGATAATGTTGAGGTAAAATATTAAAGGTCACAATAGTAAACAAATTGAAGTTAAACCTTGACATCGCTGCTCGATTTTACGATAACCGAATCTTGGTTGTTATTTTGTGACTGTCCCATATTGTATGCATGCAGGTGTGTATTCATATCACAGCCCACCAAATCTCCTTTGCCTGTCAATAAGAAAAGGAATTATATTATGAAAAAAGCATACTGAAAAGTCAAAGTGAACTTGGTGGTTTAAACTCCTAAGATTTTTAAGCGTAGTGAGGGATGCTGTCAACAGCATCATGTAGTACTCAAGCACGAGATGCAAATAACTTTGATCTTGTATATTTATCAACAAAATTTCAGTAGTGACGACATATTTAGCACCTCTATAGAGTGAGCATCAAAGGTTACAAATAAATTTTAATATTTTCTTCGGTGTCCCCGATTGTCACACATTTAAATAAAACAATTTAAATGGATTATATCGCGCATATTATTTATTTGAGCCTCCCTGACGTTTCCTACAAAATAACTCCTTTTTTTTATGTCATAGGGGGCAAACGAGCAAACGTATCGCCTGATGGAAAGCGATTACCGTCGCCCATAAACACCTGCAACACCAGAGGAGTCACAAGTCCTACAGTCAGTGAACTCCTAATGTAGGAATACACTCGAGCGTAAACCTGCGATCCTGCCATATGTGAAAGGGGTCACGGATAGGATTGGAAAGATCTTGAAATGGGCTTCCATTAAAACATATTTCAAGCCGACGAAGAAGATGTCTCAATACCTGAGGCCTGTGAAGAGCAGCATCCCTCTGCAGAGTGCTGGTGTTTAACTACAAGCTGGACTGCGAGTGCAGTCTGGCATACTGCTGTACATCTTGTCAAGGATCAAGCAAGACACAAGACTGGAAACCTTGGGTCTCGAACGTCGAACGGTGTAAAACAAATGAGTGTTTAAAGTAGTACATGTAGAGTATTTGTTTAAAAGTATATCATAATAATAGATAAGGCAATCTGGGAGTTTTCTCGGCGGATCTTTCTCCTCAGTAAGCCTTATATGGTGAACCGCTGGTAGATATTTTAAATAAAATAATAAATGCCCTTCTGGCACATGTGTAACTGTCTTTACACATTAGGCCCTTCTGGCATGTATGAACACCTTTATTTTAAATTAATATGTTTGCACAAATGTAACTTTTTCTCAGTCAACCTTTGACAACGGTATTTCCCAACTAGCAAAGTAATCCTATAAATAAATATTATAAGTAAATATCTACTATTAACGTTCTTATAAAGGCATTGTTGTAGAGTCTTCTACTTATAATAGCATTTAACAAGCTGTAACATACTCAAGAGCATTCATTTTTATATTTAGGCCTAATAGTATGCTTTAAGACAAGCACCCAGGACGGTAATAGGATACTTATACTAATAGTAACATTTCACAAGCGTAAATACTCTCAAGATCATTCGTTCTTATTGCACAGTCTTTTAGTTGGCTACAAGATTATCTTTAATGACACTTATAAGTATAAGTATCCTATAATTGTATGCAAAGAGATTAAATTGTCTTGAATAATATTTGATCCTACAGTAGTATTTTATAAGATTACAAGATTTTATAATACACTAAGCTAAGGTTATTATAAGTTTGCCTTCTTAGTAGTCTTCTTCAAGATTCATATAAGTGTAATTGTCCTGGATAAGAGCGTTATTAGATTAAGCAACCTTATAAGCTACTCGAGTAATCACTTTACTAGTAAATACTTGGTATCTGTCATGATCAGCGTTGCCAGATGGTTACAATTGTTACATTTTTCCTAACTTTTGACCCTCTCATAACATGTAAGTAACATTAAATTTCTGAGCACATATCACTTAGTAACTTTACAATGGTTTTTGTTAAACATTCTGAAGTGAGAACATTAAAGTGTAAAAAGATATTTCTGTTATATTTTTTCCTGAGAGTATATATATGCTATTTGGACTCAAAATCTGCGTGTAGTTTATTTTAACGTCATATACTTTCAAGATATAATTATTTTTAAACCTCAATGTGTAGTCCGAAGGCATACAACATTATTTTGGTCTATATGGAATTAGTAATGCAAATTTTTAACTCTACGCACAGCTTTACGTCACACCGCGTGCCGGAACACGTAGCATGGAAAGCCAACCTGGCGGATCGACCTGGTTAGGTTTGCGGGAGCAATTGGATGAGGGCGGCGCATGACCAATCGTTGTGGAGAAATTTGGGGAGGCCTTTGTCCAGCAGTGGACGGTTGATATGATGATGATGATGACACAGTTTTGTGTGCTAAATATGACTATATTCGTCTATGACCATATTTTTAAGAAGTGACGGCTTTTTTCTTGGTGTTACAAACTTATTTTTCATCACATTTGCCCGTAAAAGATGTTATTACATGCAGGTGTACTGAAGGAAAAAGTCCTTTATAGTTCCTGCGGGAGATATGGATTGCTATAACTCCCCATTTGATTCATTACATTATGTCAGACTAACAAGGTTTCAATCCAGCCAAGGTTTTTGTATTCAGTATTTTATGCTTTCATAGGTACTAAACCTTTGGAACCCTCGGTACGCGAATCGGACTCGCGCCGGTTTTTTTTTATTAAAATCAAAATAAACGTAACTTATGACACAATGGCTCTGGCAACACTGTCTTTTATTTTTCATTAATATGGCGGCAAGTTGTCTTTATTGAGTCTGCTTTAAGTGCAAATTTGCCTATAACTGTCGTATAACAACTCAATGAAGAGTAATTTAAAAACATGGCGAATGTTCTTAATAATTGTTGAAATATTATGTCAACAATATTTATGATATGTGATGCTTTTCAAGGGGCATTGTGAAATTAAACTATTTTTGGTAGACATTTACAATAAAAATGACTTCCCCGGCGAGTTCACACACAATATTTTATAATAAAACCAATATACGATTTTCGTTTACGAAATAGATTTTCATTAAAAAGAAATACTTAGTAGGAATGAATACTTAAGTGTAGATAATTTTTTATCACAATAAAACAAAACACATCAACCGGCCGATATAACGAAGAGATATTTTTATAAAAAGTACTTATAACTAATAACTAAGAACATTATTAGTGCGTTATAAACAATATTACTCTAGTAATATACTTATGTCAGATACTAATAAGATTATTTGTGTTTAAAAATGTGTAGTCTCAGAACATTATAGAAGCAATTGCGCTTCTGCAAGTGTATTATAGGGCTTTCTGACATTCTGTGAGTTGATTATAAGAGCATTATAAGCAAATAATGCTCCTATAACTGCGCCCAAATCCCAGGCTTGTAGCAAATTACAAGTATCTTATAAAGTAGTCTTGAAGAATACAATAAGTACGGATTTTGCTAGTTGGGTTGTAAAGGTACCGAAACGTCAGGGAGGCTCAAATGATTAATATAAGCGATATAATCCGTTTAAATTGTTTGATACTAACCTAGAATAGCGACGACCATCTCATTTTGCATTACTTCCATCGAACCATTGCAAATGTAATAAATGTAAGTGAGGGCGTCTCCTTTATGGACGAGGTACTCGCCAGGCGCACAGAAGTTGTTACGGATGTGCAGCGATAGTAACTTTAAGCATCCTTGGGACGCCGACTCGAAAATTGGAAGCGATAGGATCTCTCGGTGCAAATGTAATGAAACATCGCCTCTCAACTCTTCAGGAAACTCCTTTAGGGTCTAAAAAAATAAAACAAATGCTAAAACGAGATTTATGCGAATTATATTCACTTCGTTTACGACTTCAAAGCGACTGTACAGTGGCATTAAATTTATATCCACCTCAAAAAACTGTTTGAGATTTACTGAGGAAAAAGAATTTGAATGTGGAAAAGAACTCAGTAATCCTTTTAAAAAAGTCTGAGTTTCTTAAAAACATTAACATTCGTCTTTTGAATGAATTAGGGCACATTAAGTTGGCTGCAGTGAAGTTTAAGACGAACGCCGACTGCAGGGGTTTTAAATCAGTGGATCGCAAATTTTAAGTGATGGTTGGGTCAGTGCCTTTAACCAACTTTAAGCAGAAGTTGTAACCGCAGAATCTTGATTATTTTAATAATATTAGCCACCGCTGGCTTAACTCGTACCTAAACCATTAAACAAATTATTAAGATCAAATGCCTTATTACATCCAATCGATATCGAATTCGTTAAGAGTTGCCAGGAAACACGATAGGTACTAAACAAAACTTTGCCTCTGCAAAGAGGAAATTGGATGCTGATGCTATGATTAAGCAAAGATATTCTATGTACTTTAAACTTCTACTCTTATTATTTATTTGAAAATGTTTTAAAGCATACATTTAAGGAACAATATCTATCTGCCTCTACAGTTTGTAGAATAAGAAACCAAATAAGTATTTGTATAGAAAATCTGTTTACGCAAACTTACCGACAATCCAACCACGACAAGAAAAACCTAAAGAAAAAACGGTGCTGAAACAGCCAGCAATTAGCCACTACAAGTCACCGATTTTCATGACTCGTACAGTCATCATTTTCATGACTGTGCGGTCAGCGGAAAAATATGAACACAATTAGTCAGTTAATAAATATGCGCTGGTAAGATATTTTAGAATGATCTTATCGTCTACAAAATGTAGCGAAATATATTTTGTTATCGTATTCTGTCTCAACATTTTCACTGTAGCTTATTGAGAGAGCAAATAACATGCGAATTTATCCGACAGGAAAAACTTTCTTCACCATATCTGTACATGTTTTTGCTAATAGCTGTACCTATTCTATTAAAAGTCGTAGCTTGCGACATCACGCCTCACCTCGTGGATATCGATCCCATGGTTGAGCGACCACATCGTCTGGAAATAGTCCTGCATGCGCTGCTTCAGTTCCTTCGGGATCTGATTGATGGTGAGGAAGTCCTTAAGATCCCGCCACTTGCTCTGGTACATGGAGCGGCGGGAGTACATCCTTTGTATAATGGCGGTGACGTTACCGAACACAACTGCGTGCATTAGTGCTACAGGGTGGAGAAGAGAAACTAATTAATCGGTCTGCAACTATTAATGGAATCAACGAATACGAAATTCGAAATGGTGCGTTTATGCAGGGACGTATGCATTACGATTTTTACGCGCACGGTCCATACCGAAAATCTCAAAACATGCTGCGCAGTCAAAATGCAATGCAACGACAATTTCAATGTATATACTTCATATTCTACTCTTACTAAAACTTTCACGAGTCATCATCACTACGAATTAAAAAACTTGTCGTGAGCTCGTGTCAGGAACGTGTCGTCATGTTTCGAACTCGTATAGAGTTCTTCTTCAAGGACCTTATTGTGGTCACCTCTACGATGAACAAACTGAAGAAGAACTCCATCCGAGTTTGAAACATATCGGGACGTTCTCACATTTAATATTACTTCTCGCGGTCTGGGCACCATATTAAACAAAAACATCATGGATTGCGACTAAGACGCATAAAACGGTTGAATTGTTGGATATTGTATTGTAGTTAAATCAAAACTGTTGCGATAGAGCCGTCATGTGTATGTTTAAAACGGAGCACTTAAACATATTAAAATCTGACGGTTTGGCATTCAATTCTGTGACATTATTTTGAGTGTTTAGCTCTGTGAGGCTTTTATTACAGGTGACTGTACTATAACATATTTACTATAAATTAAGGAGAAAGCTTGATCTTTCTATATAAAACAATTGGATAGAGCTGGATCAAGTGATTTTATGAAACGGCGTCCAATAATTGATTACCGAAAACTGATTGTATCACAGATGTACAAAGATCCTAAGAATAAAAAATACTTCAAAATGTACACATGCATGATTTTGCCTTACTTTAATACTATAATAACTTACCTCCAATTAGCATAGTGAGTATGCTAAACACCTTCTCAGGCAACGTATTAGCGGAAACATTTCCAAATCCTACGCTGGTGAGGGACGAGCATGTGAAGTACAGAGCCGTGACGTAGCTCTCGCTGTGCGATATCTCGGGCACCGGCACTTTCAGCCGCTCCGCCAAATTGTTTATCCACCCTGTATAGCGGGAAAATCGATTACATGTGTTAAAAATAGCCGCGTAGGTACAAGGCAGGTTAATCGGAAATTAACCTATTTAGAATCAACATTGCGATATTTATAGTTTGTGTATTCATACAGTGCATACGAGCTAAAGACGTTATTAGCTCGATCTGCCGGGTTACAACTTGCCGTAACTTTTACTAGCAATGTTGACTCGTCTTGTTCGCACAGTTAAAATGGAAGAGACGCGCAAAATTGTCGTCGTCATCGAGTTGACAGTTTAGGTATCACTTAATGGCTGAATCGACGTTTTTGATGACATGCGTTCGAGATCTCGCCACTAAATGTCTACTTTAGACATCTCATCTCATCGCTCCCTCATTGCTGAAGATCGTGACTCCGCTTCAACTTGTCAACCGCTTGCCGCCATCGGTTACGGACAGCTGATGCCTGGTGTAGGCAGCATAGTTCCGTCCGGCAGATCAGCGTTTTGAGCTCCAGACTAGTCGTTGTAGTCGTTATGATACTTTCTTTCTTATTGAGTTGAACTTAGCAATTTCACAGTGTCAGTGTACTTACTTAGCAATTTTGACTCCAGGTCAATGGTATACGGCGTTTAAATGGCTCACGGTAGGCATTCCCGGTGGGAATCACGTCTTATGAACGCTACAACACTGGTACTTTATTTTGAGGGGAACAAAATTAAGATTAACGTCACATTACTAAAGTGCGTCTATAACGTCTCCTATATATGTGTAAAGGGTAAATAAATTAGTCGGTGTTGCAGGCGTGGCGATTCTCATGCATTTTAATGATGTAAGCAAAGCGAGGCGAGAAGCTCTTTTCTACCTATGAATGAGGTTTCTTTCAGCATCGATGATGTCTATAATGGAGCGAAACAAGTCGAAACATGTCTAAACACGTTTTAAAATAATACCCATCACTCTCACAGTACTGCTCAAAAAGAGATACCTAAATAATGCAGGTATCTCTCGCGAGAATGAATCGCGTCGCGTGTCACAGTTATACCTACTAGGTGTTGGATAATAATTTATCTGAAACCGACCGACCTTGCTAGCTCGAAAATGTGTTTTTGCTTTTGCTAACTTGAAAGGAAAGCCCTAATGCATTTCATCTTGAGATCTCAGAACCCTCTGTATGGAGAACTAAACATACCTTGTAGCTTACTTGTAGCTACTATTTTGTGGTGTTGATTTAAAATATCACATTAAATGCTGGGCAATTCCACGGAACTTCGCGATATTTCAAATTATTTAATATGTATTTCAGCGTTATCTCGGCATTATATGTTTATTAGCCATAAGAGTTGCAATAAGTGAAATTAACAAATCGAAATTTTAAGAGAAATTTTGGAATAAGACTACTTATTTATATATTTACATCGCCCTTCCGCTGGCATTTATACTTTAGTGATAGACTCGCTATGAAAATATAATAAGTATATTCATCTTCATGCGATAGAACATGTTTTACGTTAAATGAGGAATATAGTTCTTCATGAAGAAAGAATTTTGGCCGAAAGGTGTTTTATTCCGGCGTTTCCGCGGTCAGCTACCCAACACCACGGACTTAAGCAACACAGCGTGACCTAGTTGTTTAGTGTTTTAATTTTTAATATGTATTGTATGTTAGATTGTAAGGTATTTATCTATGGGCCTTTGATGCCTGAAATAAATGAATTATTATTATTATTATAGTGGTGAGAATATATGTCCAATAGCCTTCGAATTTAAAACTTTGGGTACGTAATTTTAATGTAACCCGGTTGTACTGTAATTTTTTTTTTCTGTATCATACAAAATCCAGTATTAAGCTCCGCCTTTTGCTATTTAATTTACAATTTAGAACTAAGCTACGACTACAATTTACGATTTACGGCTGAAGGCTCACACAATTAGGCAAATCATAAAATATAATCAAAGTAAATTGATTTACGCAAGTTTAAATTGATTATGAAAATGTAATTAAACGATTTTCTGTTATAAAAACCGGGGTAATGATGGCGGATTCCTCGCAAGTTTACGGTACATTAAACGGTGTTAATTAGGAATTATGACATTAGCTGAATTGAGCGTAAATTTCGGGGATAATAATTATAATAGATATAACGCTCGCACCGCTCCATTTTCATTTGAGAGTAATTAAAATTTTACCTGCCATTTTATTTTATGCAATAGATTCCTTGCAATTTAGATCACAGTACCTACAAAATTGGTAATTCGAATTTTCCCTATGATCGCTTTGACTCAAAAGCCTATCCATCAAGCATCGTTGTTTCAGATTGAAATATAAATCGTTATTCAAACGTTACAAATACAGTAACATTTGCGTCCCTTCTGAAAGATTAATCAGTCCCAGGCAATACCGATCCAATCGCAAATATACCTATTTTTATTTGTTTTCCCAAGCGCCAAACGTGACCCTATGTATATTCCAGGTACTGTATGTATATGTGTATTTATATTTACATACCTAGGTCCCAGCTCTCGTTTCTGTGATTTTCGATTTCCTTTTCGGCTATTATGAACCAGATGCAAGCGAGCCAGTGCGCGACGAGCGAGAATGATAACATCAGAAGTGTCAGAATGAGGGCTGAGTATTGGGAATACCGATCCATCTTCTGCAGCAGTCTGGCCAGGCGGAGCAACCTCGTTAGCTTCACCAAATGCACGTTCCCGTGGGTCGATTCCTGCAACACAATTAACTGCAACGGTCGCGCCCCAGTTACGCTCACAAACGCTTTAAATTACAAGCTACAATGTAATTCTCAAACGTAACCCGCCCGGGCGCAAAACGCTAGAGTTCTTAGTTTAAGCGAGAATTAATTTAAATAACAACGTTTAAATTAATTAGTCGGCTGGGCGACTCGGCTTACCGCGCCGCTGTACACGTCCGACGCGTAAAGTAGGTCAAAGGGAAGAGCGGCTAGCAGATCCACCACGAACCACGATCTTATATAATTAAGAGCTATTGCCTTAGAATCCGACACCACCTCTCCCTTTTTGCTTACAAAAGTTGTGCGGAAATTAAGGACTATATCTGAAATAAAAACGTATTTTTTTAATGAGTTCTAAATAAATTTAAACAGATAAGGTTGCAAAGAAACTTCTCATACCGACAATGAATAAAGCCTCGACCACAACGTCACTCGTTACGCTGATCCTGGGGTGACCTTCGTCAACGAAGCTGGCGTTGTACGGCACCACGACCGCAACGTAGAACGTGGCTATAAGGATCAGCCAGTCCCAGAATGTTTTGAATACGCCATAATGTGATATTATAAATTTAGACTTTTTAATCGCCGACGTTTTGTATTCGGGTAGCGGCGGGTCGGACGAGTGAAGCAGGTTCTGAAAGGATAAGTAGAATTCCAATGTGTTCGCGAAACACACTCGTGTATAACGTAGTAATGTGAAACAGGTACTTCAAAGTTACCTTACTAACATTGTTAAGTTTAATTTTGCTCTTCGTTTTCTCCGGTTTATAATGTCCTGAAAGCTGATAAAGTACCGCTCTAGACCGCCGCCTGCCCATGTTGGCGGGCGAAGGCGCTTCGGGGTCCAAATTGCCATTCGGGTCTGGAAGTAGGCAACTAGATTCAGCGCGGAACCGGGCGCCCAAGAGTGCCGCTGCGGGTACAAATGGGGATAACGCTAGAGTGACCACGCCAGCCGAAGGCCGCACCGCGGCTCCTGTACGCATAAACCACCCTGTTACCATCTTGCCCAGTCCGCCATTACAAACTATCTATAGAACCATCCACTCGTGTTTTAACATTATGCCATCCAGGGTTTTCTTGGAATACAAATTCAGACTCTAGAAAGAGAATCTGTAAAGGATTTCACGGGCTTAAAGGATAACCATAATTCTGATCGAATTCAACGTAGCTCCTTCACGATAAATCTAATGTTTAACTCGCTTGACGGCAATAAAAATAATTTTGTGCCGTGTGCTGGTGTTGAATGGATTTTCTTTCTAGGTATTTAGTGAGAAAACCCTGCAATGGTAATGCCGCCAGCGAAGCAGATGAAG
Organism: Apotomis capreana; assembly: GCA_947623375.1. Taxonomy (NCBI): domain Eukaryota; kingdom Metazoa; phylum Arthropoda; class Insecta; order Lepidoptera; family Tortricidae; genus Apotomis; species Apotomis capreana. The sequence goes on along the minus strand of OX392506.1, from coordinate 11,642,974 downwards.
GCGATAATTAGGAATAACTCACAAACTATACGATTAATGGAGATACGATAGTGACATTATGAATCTACTTCAAAACAGATGAAAACAAACTACTTATGTGTCGTCATAAATATTAGCCGAAAACATGTGTGTTGTAATGTGTGCAAATAATAATAACATGTGATCAAGGCAAAAGATCAGATAAATTATCATATCATGCGCATATTTTATGATTATTACAGCTAGATAGATATTATTGAAGTTCATAAGTGCCATAATTTATACGTATAAATTTCATGCACTTCAACAAAAAGTATTTACATTTTCATCTAATTAAACATAAAGTGTCATAATCCGTACCATTTTTTTGGAAAATAATGTTCTTATAAGTCGTTAATAAATAGCTACTTTATACTACGGGTATACAATGCTAAAGGATAGTTATGTTCAGTTCCGTTCCAGTTAAACTATAATGTTAGCGTTCTAGGTTCGATAAAATGCCCGCCATTTTAAAAACTGACCTCTGTTTCATTAATATTCTATGTTCCTGAATGAAAATATATTATGTTATTAATAAAGCGGGTTAAGATAGTTATTTATGTATCACACATACATTAAGGTAGGTGATTTCAGACTGGTGTAATTTTACGTGTGACACACGAGTCGGAAATCATCTTACACCCGTGATTTAGGTAGGTATACAAAATTTTACTATGAATCCCCCTTGAAAATTAAAAATACTTAAATAATAAATTTTCATTTAATGATACTAAGGATTAGGACATACATATCATAGTAGCATGCGTTATATTTACGCCAGTGAATATTTATTATGAAACAGCGTTCACCTTTTCAACAACGGTCGTTTCCGAGCCTTTACGCTATAACAATCCAGCAAATTATGCTTTAACATTGGTTATATGTTAATAAGAATAGAAGTTTAATTAGTAGAATTAAATGCACTGGAAAAGGTTAAGAAAGCCACTTATGATTAAAACTGCAAAACATTGAATGCTGTTCATTGCATGTACTGGCGACATACATAAGTACATAACTTAAGTTTGAGAAAGGTCACGGCATATCATAAAAATAGAAAGACAGGGTGGTTTCAATCAACACAAGAACTAACTTACATATAAAGTTGTGTGTGTGTGTGTTTGTGTGTAGACATATTCAATCAAAAAGTTACCGAGCAAAACCTACTAAAAAAATAATCAAGACAAAAGATTTCAAACAAGGCATTACCTCAGACGACATAGATGACAATACCTTCCAACTACATAAATAAAACATACTATTTACAACTTCAGATTTTATTGGCCTGCTATTGTATTCTTTCATCTAATAAAAGTAGAGCAAACTTTATGAAACAATCAACAAGAATTGAGTTTTATTGAAAAGTCTAGTGGTACCTGTGCGTCACTACTCTATCTACAAACTAGTTCTACTACAAATACTCCAATTCGAAGTTTACCGTGCGGTGATGCTCAACGCGCTACGGCCACGGGGTTCTATGGGGGATCTCATCTCAAGCTAACGTATCAACCCATACTAGAACACGTGCTTGGCACAGATTATCATCGCAAATGCACAGTCAAGAATTTTAGTCAGCAATATTTTATTCACAGACGCCTCACAACGAGGCAACGGGAACAAAGAAATGGTTACACGCGTAAATCATTGTAGCCTGCAGTTTCTTTTGAATGATCTCAAGTGTTATCTCGAGGGTACTCACCGCTGTCGAACTCCTCATTAGTGGTCATGGCGGCCATCTTGGTGTTGGTGATGTCCTTGAATGAGGCGAGGAACAAAACCACTTCCCGTTTCTCATTCTTAATTGGGACAATGTCGAGCAAACACCAAAAGGGAGAACCTGCGAACATAAATAAATGTTAAATGTCGGTACGACTTAATTGTGATTCAAAAGCCGAAACGCGTGCCTTTGCATTAACTAGAGGTATGTATGCGAGTGTCAATCCCTCGTAGTCACACTAGAGAGGATCGTACAGGGCTAGGGTAACCACATAAAGCTTTTAAAAGTCCTGACAAAATTCCTGTTTTTCTGCCGCGATTACTGACACGCACTACTGGGGGCAAGAACAGTGCGCGCGTGCTACCATCCTACGTCTGCGTTTGTATTAATGTATAATATAGAAGTTGTTTTGTCATTGTTTCAATGTAGTGTTTACCCAACAAACAAAAAATCCTCTTGTAGTGGCTTATATAGCCAAAAATATTATTCTTGTAAAAGCCATATTATCGCTAATAAGGGTGGATTTGGGCACAAATTATAAATACAATAACCTTATACTCAACTTATAGTTGCTTTATTATTTGCTTTATTTATCTTGTAAGTGCTTTATTGTGACAAGCAACAAGGTAGTCAAACTTATAATGGCATGGAAAATGCACTAAAAAGGTTAATATACTTATAAGAACTATATTTAAAGCGTTTATAAGGGCGATCGTCCTTATACGCGTTTTGTTATGGTCCGATTTAAGGGCGTAAAATTCATAACGGCAAAACAAATGCCCCTAATAAGGTATTTGGCTCTTATAACTGTATGTTTATGACTGTGCAATAAGTTTATTTTCTTTTTTGTAATAGTTTGACGAAAAATAATCTTCATGATTAATAGTAAACGGTACCTAAGTTATTTTTTTTATTCTATGTTAGAGTACCCGAAAAATGCAAATTTATAGTGAAAACTGTGTGGGAATTTAAATTTGTGATAGATTATGGTATAAAACATGATGTGTTATCAACGCGCCTTTGTATTATTGCGGTTTTGTACTGAAAATGTAGTTAATTATTTAGTCATGTTTTATAAAAGGCCATTATAAGAGCGAAAGAAATTTGCACATCATCTACAAATACACTATGAGATTAAAAATCTATCATTAGCAATAGGTGTTGCTTATGATTCGCCATTTTATATGTCGTTAGGGTTCCTTTCTCACAAGTGAAGTCCCTTATCTACTAAGTAACTAAGTAAGAAATGTTATAACTGTAGATATCCGACTCATCCAAATTTACCATCACACTTTGTCATACGTCGTGAATATATAGAAGTTTTGCAACAATTCACTTTAATTTTCTGTCAAAATTGTAAAGCGTATTTGATATAGGTACGACCATTTTATTGCAGATGAATGCGAATATTGTAATCCGTAATTTCAATAGTAACAATATTTCTAAGTAAACATTGACACTTATTATTAATCGGACGAGTAAGTATAAATTTAATATTTAAAAAAGTTTGATAAATTAGTCAAATACCGATTATTATTACATATAAAAGTACAATAAAACCAAATACTTCATGAATTCATTCATTTAACACGTCATTAATTACATTAGATATAAAATTTGATTAATAAACGAACTTAAAATTGTTATTCATTAAATATATTTGGCGGAATGTACACGCGCTTGTGCCATTCTGACATAAGACGAATATTAAAAAAATGCTTTTGCACATGCGCAGTAGTAGATGTCAAGCGCGGTTTACAAATAACCCCGCCATTTTTTATTAATTACTAGTTTATTTCGAAGTTTTTTCAATTCCTCATTTGACGATATGTCTGTAATGACTGTCACTGCCGCTACAAATGTATTCCTCAGTGCTTTCCCGCTCACTCTCATGTTCCATAAAATAATCTTCTACGGAACCACCGGCTGCTACCTCGGTACCAGATTGGTCATTTTGTAGATTTACAGAAGTATTAGGCGTAACCATATAAAACCTTTTAATATAACACTATAGAGAACATAGCCCTTATTAGTATTATATAAGTGAATATGGATTGCTTTAATTCTTATTAAGACTATATAAAATGCTATAATTCATTCGTTGGGTAAACATCTTATAAAAAGCTTCCTATAAGCCGAAAAGCTTTATAGGTACCTTGTGCATTACTTTTATAAGAATGATTGGCCATATAAAACGCCTTTACAAGGCTTTCAATATTATACAGCTAAAACGCAATGTAGCTAGCTTCTATAAGAACATAAAAAAATTAACCCTTATTGTAGCCATATTAATTGGTTTTATTAACGTTAACATAACCAAATTATAAGAACAAAGGTAATTTTAGCCAAATTGTCTTATAAAAAGCCGTTAAAAGGTACATTGTTGTAATGAATGCCATTTTATAACAACTATGAGACTTTAGTTCTTATAGATTTAATTTTATGAGGTTATTTTGTTTGTTGGGTATTTTCTTAAATAAAAATCAAAGTAAAGTTAAAAGTTAAGTTTTTTGTAATTGTAATTAAAATTTACAGTGCATACACTTTTATTGTTTCAATAATTCCTGACAATTTTCTTTTCCGGCCGGCCGTTTTCCTAACTTTATAAAAATCTTGCCATGTCACGAAAATTCTTGATATCTGGTAACCCCAACAGGACGCGCTCAAAAGCTGAATCTGGGTTGAGGGAAGATGAAAATATGTTTTGAATCTAGATTACAGCGTACCCTATTCGACTCATGCATCCATCCCGGCCATTAAAAGCGGCGACTGCGAACTGTTTCCCAGCTGTACGCAGAACCGAAGCACCAGCTTGTAAAAGTTTAATTTTGTCGAATGGAATCGTAAACCCCTTATTGGTTTTTGTTTACGATTGTGGCGTGGACAAAGCTTTGCATAGCTATTACAGCAAGAATCCAGTCTGGTTTAGTTTTTCACGCGCCGACTTATTTTTGATACTCATTAGGGATTTTTATTTCCCTCGTTAAAAAAACGTAATGAAACTGACGACGTCAAAGAGAAAGGTTCGTAATTTTATAAATTGCTTCTCTCATTCGACCCAAATCAAACATCCAACGGTGTCCTTTGAAGTGGAAATCAAAAGTAGCCTTGACTCATGATACGTACGTTTTTAATTGATATGAATCAATAATCAGGGGCGCGTTTATGGAGCTCTATATTACTCATATGTGGAATTTTATTTCAGGTAACAAGTGGAAGCCTGGGGGGGTATTCGACCAATTTTAGAGATATAATGGAGATCTCTCATTTTCATCGCCATCCGTCACTTTTGACGTGTGCCTACTTGACAAGTGGCGATATCGCAACTTCGTCAATTCGGACGCGCAAAATTTTCGTTTCCTTTGTATGTGACGGCATAAATAACAGGCGCATACTTTAAATTGACCGCATAGTACGTGAAATTGGTCCGTTACGTTTCGTTCAAAACAGAAATTTATATACATGAATAAGATTTTTGACAATCATTATCGCCTTCGTATTTCCAAAATTGAGATGAGATATGTCACTTTTAAGCTCATCGCATTTAAATGACAGTTCAATGGCGATATAACTGTTATCTAATGGAGATTTGACGTTTGGAGATATCTCCAACGGCATTCTCGAATTGGGCCCCAGGGCACTAATTCGAGTGTACTTACTTTGAGATATCGCCAAATAAGCGATGTCTGAGGTATGTCGCCTTTAAATGCCATTGAAACGCGATGTTTGCGACTCGAGCTGCATAAGGTGACATTTCACGGTACTACCTGATCATGTTAAGTTTGCGCCTCATGTCTATTGCGTCGCAAATAAATGTGGCGCAAATTTAAAGCGACTGGGTTGGCGTAGTGGCGATATACTGGCTATTTCGACACTTTGGAGATTTCTCCGAGATATCAGAGAGATATATGTGGAATTAGGTCCCAGTACGGCGAGAGCAGAGATTGAGAGAACATTACGTGAACATGACGCGTAGGCAGGCAATAAGTAAAGGAGTGCTGAATATGCGAATGCTGAAATTTGAACGTATAAAACGTTCTTTCATAGCGACGAGAGCATACCGCGCATTTTTATGAAAAGAGTTCGTAGCACGATGATTACGTGTTTGAAGGAATACTTAGCTGCTTTTTTTGAAGTTCCTTAAATGCAGAACTTTTGAGGTCTTTACTTTGTGGTCCCGATTTATTTCTCTAGATCTACGAAATAATATTATGTAGTAATGTATATTAAAGCACAAAAAAATACGTTAATAACGAGAAACCGAAATGTCTAATCAGTTAATTAGTGTGGATAAAGGTTAACGGTTACAAGCCCTGATTAGTAGAATATTTAACTACGATAATATTACTTCTTGCATGAAACAAAAACGACTTTAAAAAAACAAAAAAACTGTAGTATAGACATGATATCGAGGAAAAATAGATTAATTAGGTTAGAATATTAAAGAAGTAGGATCATTTTTAAGAATTGATTTGATTCTGGGCTATTTCTCAAATGCGCTTGTACTTTAAAATTAGGTGTTAGCCTTAAATCTTAAATGATATTTGAAATGCAGCATAGTGACCGACAAAAACGTGGCGTACTTTGCCATTTTAATGTATTATCAAAATGCTGCCATCGAATTCGTATTAGTGCAGCATATTTAACTGGTTACTTGACTTGTTATTGAAATCGACACTTACGTATAGCTAAGAGAAGTTTAAGAATAAAAGTCGTTTCTTACGATCTAATCTATGTAAAGATGCAAGATTTTACCGTAGCACGGAACATTGTTTTCGTGTTTTCTAGGCACATAGATGGTCAATTTTCAATTGTACAACTATATGTACAGTTTTGAGTACTGGATTTAGATGACCATCAATGACCACATTTTCGAGCTGTGTCGTGAAAAATAAGTAGACCCTGCTCCGTTAGCACACACGCATCACATACACACATACTTAAAATGGCACTCCGACGATTATAAGCACTACAGATTAGCACACTGAAACCTTCAGAAAGCCGCAATGTTCTGAATAAACCCCTTCTGACAGACAAAATGTCCCTCTTGGCCTTTCAGTCCAGTTGATAAATTGTATTGCCCATTAGGCGTATAGACGGCCGATTTTAATGGTCGACTCGAAGCGATGACTGCGCAGATAAATCGGGCTGTTTTATATATCATCCAGCGTAAAGGGTACCAGCAGCGCTAGGCCAACTTGCTAAGATTTCGTTTATCGCGTGATTCAGCGGAAACAGTCATGCTCGCACGGTATTGAGGAAACCGATAGGAAGACAATATTTGCCGCACGATAAAGAGGTTGTGCTGGAGGTGCTAGCTGACAAATAGACAGTACATACAATGTCAGTCACACTGAAACAGTCAGTAGGACGTAATGCTATAGTTCGTTGAAAGGCGTTAAATTGGTAGCGTAACAGTAGTTACGTTACTTAGCAACTGTTAAATTTCATTGGGGAATTAAAATTCATCGGGAAATAAATTATGCGCTTTCCAGTATATAGTTAAAGCAACTATAACTGGGAACTATTCTGATCGCCAAAAATATATGTATGTAAATATACGTCTATTTTTTTTCTCATTTTATCTATCATCATTATTGCGACAACAGCATTGGAACTATTATTCACCTACTGCTTACCGCTGGATACGAGTAGATAGTGTTCCTCCTTTTCTACACGCCATATAGTGCGCTTCAACTCGAAGCGATGAGATGACTACGTAGATTTGCCGTGATTTGTCAATCAGTTATGTGGCGTCACTGGCGTCCATAGTATCCGATTCCCTTTCACTTGCCTATTAAAAGGCTGAATACCTTTGAGTACCTTTGTACAAGATAAACTAAGTCAAATCAAAGTCAGCCCGTCTAGCACAACTTGGCTACCGCGACTCTAGACGTGCGACAATAGCATCGACCATCACGCTCTCACAGTACTGTGAGGAAAGAGACGGGTAATAGTACTCGGGCGAGAAAGAGTTTCGTGTCACAGTTGTGCTAGAGGTGCAGCTTGGTACTTTTATCACTGACGTTTTTTTTCTTAGGTGGCATTCGAGCAAATGGGTTTGCCTGATGGAAAGTGATTACCGTCGCCCATGACACCTTCGACACCAGAGGAGTCACAAGTGCGTTTGAAGGTTATTGTTAAACACGTTACCATTTTTCTTATAAAAGATGAGTTCCAACTTGAGTTCATGTTTGGAGTCGAGTGCGGCGTCGATCTCCTGCCGGTGCTCGTCCCTCGTGTCTACGCCGTGGAGGAACTTGCAGGCGCAGCCCTTTAATGCAAATGTTACAAATGAAGCTGTTATACATTATGATAACGAATCAAGTAGAAATAATCAGTGACAATGATCTAGACTTATTGGGCTCGATCAAAGGAAATACATTTTGTTGAAAATCTTTCGAAACGTGCATCAGGTGTTTCTGGTTCACTGAGTCGACTCTTGGACTATTGGTGTGTGAAAAGACTCAACTTTTAAATTGACTGTAATGTGTAATATTATGGTATGCGCAGTTTGGATACAAGGTAAACAAACACTTCTTTTTGAGTTTGACTTAGTCGATTAATTCCTATACGCCGCGGAAAAAAGAGAGGCGTCGTAAGGCACTTCTCCGAAAACTAAGGTATTGCTCGATACATAATACTAAACCTAAGGTCACAGCATACTAGAAAAGGAGGGGAACCTTTGTCATAATTGATTAAAGCCTGTATAGATATACCTTCTGCATGACGATGTGTGCCCGCGCCCACCCCATCAGGTCGCAGAAGCCGTCTGAGCAGTACACGATCGGGTATGACGGCACCTGCGCGTTGCCAAGCGCGAAGTTGTTGTTTGTCAACAACTATATACCTTCTGCATGATGTGTGCCCGCGCCCACCCCATCAGGTCGCAGAGGCCGTCTGAGCAGTACACGATCGGGTATGACGGCACCTGCGCGTTGCCCAGCGCGAAGTTGCTATTTGTCAACAACTATATACCTTCTGCATGATGTGTGCCCGCCAGTGAACGCATATAAACATAGAAGTCTCATTAGAGCTCAAAAATGACCCCATGTGTACTGGTACCTAAAACGAATCAATTGTACCAAGGCCACATTGACAGTTTTAGTACGAAGGCAGCAGTCAATGGCAGAACATGTCAGTTTATATAAATTAAATAAATACGTATTTCCCTCAAAATGCCTGCTGGTACAATTCAATGGTTTTAAAATCATTAAAAAATATAATAAAGCAATGTGGTATGTAATGGTTTTTATAAGTAAGGCTTTTCTATTGTTAAAATATAAAGTTAAAAAATCAAGAGATATTTGTATGGGGATGGTATTATGCAATACCTTTTAAGCGCTTATGGGTAAAAGGGTTTACAGTATTTATAATCAATGAAAATTCCATAATGTTACATCTCTACTATCCCTACGAATACTAAAAAAAAAACTTAAAAAAAGAAAGTGTTGGGCCAGGTTGAAACTTGAAACGGAGATGCTCCACTCACTCGCTCAATTATAGATGCGAAAGCAACTCTGTTGATTATCTCTTCACACTTTAACCGCTGAACCGATTTATAGCGATGATGTACTTAATATCGAGGATCGGCAAGAATTTCATTGTTTTCTAACGGTATCCCAACGTTATCATTTATGGCGTGATGAAAATGATGACTAATATAGTATCGTATTTTATGATTTTTTTTTACATACCTGCAGCACACACCGTCATCGCATGCGCAAAGTATTATCTCGGACGATTTAAAAAGTATTTTCCTACATTAACTTCTCTTTTTATTCATTTAAAATTACATATTCGCTTCGGTTTCCGCGACTGTGACATATTTAAATAAAACAATTTAAACTGATTTTATCGCGTATATTAATTATTTGAGCCTTCCTGACTTTTCGGTAACTTTACAGATACCGTTGTCAAAGGTTGACAACTATATACCTTCTGCATGATGTGTGCCCGCGCCCATCCCGTCAGGCCGCAGAAGCCGTCCGAGCAGTACACAATCGGGTATGAAGGCACCTGCGAGTTGCGCAACTCGAAGTTGCTACTTGTCAACAACTTTATACCTTCTGTATGATATGTGCCCGCGCCCATTCCGTCAGGTCGCAGAAGCCGTCTGAGCAGTACACGATCGGGTATGACGGCACCTGCGCGTTGCGCAACTCGAAGTTGCTATTTGTCAACAACTTTATACCTTCTGCATGATATGTGCCCGCGCCCATTCCGTCAGGTCGCAGAAGCCGTCTGAGCAGTACACGATCGGGTATGAAGGCACCTTCGCGTTGCGCAACTCGAAGTTGCTATTTGTCAACAACTATATACCTTCTGCATGATGTGTGCCCGCGCCCACCCCGTTAGGTCGCAGAAGCCGTCTGAGCAGTACACGATCGGGTATGACGGCACCTGCGCGTTGCGCAACTCGAAGTTGCTATTTGTCAACAACTTTATACCTTCTGCATGATATGTGCCCGCGCCCATTCCGTCAGGTCGCAGAAGCCGTCTGAGCAGTACACGATCGGGTATGAAGGCACCTTCGCGTTGCGCAACTCGAAGTTGCTATTTGTCAACAACTATATACCTTCTGCATGATGTGTGCCCGCGCTCACCCCGTTAGGTCGCAGAAGCCGTCTGAGCAGTACACGATAGGGTATGACGGCACCTGCGCGTTGCGCAACTCGAAGTTGCTATTTGTCAACAACTTTATACCTTCTGCATGATATGTGCCCGCGCCCATTCCGTCAGGTCGCAGAAGCCGTCTGAGCAGTACACGATCGGGTATGACGGCACCTGCGCGTTGCCCAGCGCGAAGTTGCTATTTGTCAACAACTATATACCTTCTGCATGATGTGTGCCCGCGCCCATTCCGTTAGGTCGCAGAAGCCGTCCGAGCAGTACACGATCGGGTATGAAGGCACCTTCGCGTTGCGCAACTCGAAGTTGCTATTTGTCAACAACTATATACCTTCTACATGATGGGTGCCCGCGCCCACCCCGTTAGGTCGCAGAAGCCGTCCGAGCAGTACACGATCGGGTATGAAGGCACCTTCGCGTTGCGCAACTCGAAGTTGCTATTTGTCAACAACTATATACCTTCTGCATGATGTGTGCCCGCGCCCACCCCGTTAGGTCGCAGAAGCCATCCGAGCAGTATCGGGTATGACGGCACTTGCGCGTTGCATAGCACGAAGTTGCTGATTGTCAACAACTATATACCTTCTGCATGATGTGTGCCCGCGCCCACCCCGTTAGGTCGCAGAAGCCGTCTGAGCAGTACACGATCGGGTATGACGGCACTTGCGCGTTGCCCAGCACGAAGTTGCTGTCTGTTAACAAAAAAAAACAAATTTTAACATCAAACATTTCCGCCCTGTGAAAAACGTGTCTTGTGACAGATGGACGTTTTACGATTTGGAGAGCGTTGTTTGTTCCACATTTGGCTACCTAATAAAAGGTAGTAGGTATATAAATGATATCGTGTTAGAGAAGCGCTGCCCTACTGAAAGGCCAATGGTCGCCAGCTACGTAGGGATTCCATACAGGGGATAAGGGAACCTATAAGATCCATCATATTTAATTTTACTTACGTGTCCAAACCGCGAGACTATAAAGTACTTAGGGATTACAAACTTTATTACTTATCGAACTTAAAAAAAATCTTTCATAATAACGTTGAGAGACTTGCGAGGAGCATTAAAATTATAATAAATATATACTTATGCCTTTAGATTCAAAGAAAATTAAAAAGTCAAACGCGGACATCAGCGACAAAATCCAACCTTGAGAAATTAGCAGCTTGACCTCCAATTAAGAAACGTTGTTACGAAATAGGATGTCAAATTATTTCAGGGACATCGTAGTCAACGAACTCGTGTTAACTTGGAAGAACCATGGCTTTAATGTATTTGTCGAGAAATGTAATGCAAAACCGAATGACCTGAGATAAATTTTTGTATTACTTTTATGAAAGAAAATTTTGCCGAAGGCTATGCTACTTTACAAGCCCGCCGACGGCCCGCGCGTTAGATTTTTTTGTCTTTTTGCCACAAATCGCAATTCATTAAGAGTTGACAAAAGTTTAAGTGACTTCCCTAATTTTGCGTTTGGGATGTCAATAAAATTGTCATTTAACTTAAGCATTTCCGGCCGTCTGTTCTGCAACTGAATCCGCAGACAATGTGGACTTGGAATTGTTTTATGAAGTCCAATAAATTTTAAAGCTAGACTCGACGGGAGCGAAACAATTCTAATCATGCAAAAGTACTCGCAAGAGAGCGCGATATTAAAACAGAAGCATGTAGACAGTTTGTTTTTAACTCTCGTCGGTACCTATCTAAAAAAGAAGGTTGATACTAGTATGAGTTTAGAATGTGTACATAGGTACCTTTATGGGTATGTGTTGAATTAGTGACCGCATGGCGTTGTGACAACTGGAGGAAAATTTTAGTAGAGGCCAAGACCCGCAAAGGATTTTACGAGGGCTGCTACTTATGTATCCGGAATCTGGAATTTCAACCTTTTAAGACGCTACATCTAACCTCCACGGTAAAATTTGAACTTTTCTTTAATGGCCAGTATATGTTTTTAATTTATCATGTAAGCTAATCTTTTGTTTTTGGCGGGTTTAAAATGTCATGTCGCTGTGGACGTAGTATGCTTACGGACGAAGTTAAAGAAGGTCGCCCAAAATCGGTCGTTGTTCCACAAAATATTGAAGCTGTGCGAAAACTTATAATGCATGATCGACATGTTACGTATCGCGATATAGAGGCGACTCTGAGTATTTATATATTAATAAAATAATTGGATACCGCACAACTTAACTAAGGATCAAAAAGAGGCTCGCGTCGAATGGTGCATGAAAATGCTAAGAAAATATGACCGTCGTGAATCAAAAGCTGTTCATTTTATATACTTAAGTGACGAATCCTGGATGTAAATATGCGTATGATCCCGAAACCAAACAACAATCAACAGTGTGGGTGTTTCAAAATGAGCCGAACCCTACGAAGGTAACTCGTGCAAAAAGCACGTTGGAGTGGACACGACCATTTGTTTGTCGGAAGTATTTGAAGAAATACGTAAAAAAAAACCAGCGACACAGAATCATTCACCATGACAATGCCAGCTGTCATACATCAAACAACTCGATTTTTGGAAGGTCAAAATACCGAATTAACGGGTCATCCACCATACAACCCTGATTTAGCACCCAATGATTTTTAATTATTCCCAAATGTAAAGAATAAATTACGAGGTCAACGATTTTCGACCCGCGAAGATGCCGTCGACGCGTTCAAAGAACAAGATTTGGAGATATGTCAGTCAGAGTGGAAAAAGTGCTTTAAAAATTGGTTTCTACGTACTCAAAAGTGCATCGATCATCACGGAGAATATTTCGAAAAACAATAAAATCATATTTATCCTTATACATTTGTTTATTTTTTCTATTCCGAATACATAAGTAGCATCCCTCGTAGTGCCAATGGAAGAAGATCTTATGGGCCTCCACAACGGATAATACGATTTGAAGGTGGCTTTGAAGGTGATTGAGATTGATTGAGTATTAGTTTAAATACGCGAGGTGTTAAATCAAATAGCCTTTGTCATTAAAAGTAATTATTCTTATTAAGGTATACTTTAAAATATTGCTCGAGCGATCAATATTTACCACGCTTCGTTAACTATTAATTCAATTGGCGCCGCAAAGCATTCGCGTTGCCTGTCCGATGCATTTTAATGAAATTTTTAAAACATTGGTATGATAAAACACGTACATATAGAAAATTACGAACATCAGTGTCTATAGTCAAATTAACAAACTATAACAAGTACCTGAACTTGATTTTGATCTCGAGTTACGTGTGCCTAAGGGGCCTTGCTTTGCGCTTAAATATACCTACTTACTCCAAAACTCTTGCATTTTTTAAACCATTCATTCTCAATCTGTTTAAGACTGCATTCTTAAATTTTTTATTGCGAGTATAACGCCAACTCTCGGATAGTTAAGTCAAAACCACATTCTTGCTTGCCATTACTATCAGTGTTATACTTGGAATAAAACTTTGATCAAATCCAGCCTAAGTAGGGATCACTATTTGATGAACTAAAGCTTTTTAAATCTTCTACACATGTAAGTACAGTCACCATCAAATACATCGCAGCATATAAGGCATTCATAAATATCTGAACACGACTCTTATTTACGGGGCGTTACAGTAGGTACATGTTCAGATATTTATTTTATAGACGGCTTATATGCTGCGATGTATCTGATGGCGACTGTACAATGTACATAGGTACGTAAGTGTAAGAAAATATAAGTCGACGCGAAGGCACGTGTATATTTAAAATTATATGTGCGCCGTTAAACTGTGTAACATGGTTAATCGAATTGTTCGTTTATTAAGTGTTAATATGTTGAGCTATAGCTAAAGCTGATGAGTAAGAAGCTATGTATACGCGCGCAAGTGCATAATAGCCGGATATCTACTTTGTATTTGTCTCCTAATCAGTCATGGCATATCATAGGAAAAGCTATAATTATGTACATAAACGTGGGCGTAATTAATATAATCCAGCAATGTAACAGGATACTAAAATAAGATATTTTTTTCCATTTCGAGTACGAATTTAAGTAATCTCGTTGCGGCAAAAGAGGATTTGCCTTCTTAAAATTTGTTAGGATTTATATATTAATTCTAGAGTGAAAATATGCGAAATTTTCACGGCGAGACGAATTCGAAATTATATTCAGTCATTTTGCTCTCTAAGTGTCGGATCTCGGTATCGTAATTGAAATTTGTCAAGAAGTTTCCAGCCCATAACGTACAGTAACTTTATAATTTTGTTTCAACTTTGTCGCTTAAACATATCGTTACTGAGGGAATTTGATAAAGGCCTTTGAAGAAAGTACACAAAACGAGATTGATTTTGGACCGGCCTCGCGAAACTGGAGCGCTCTTTTGTTTTAAATCAAAACGACCTTTTAGTGCTATTGCTGACATTAAAATCACTTAGTCGATTACAGTCCCTGGCCGCTGGTAGGTAGATAAGATATCTATCTGATCTACTGGGGATTCAACCATTACGATATAGAGAAAGAGTTATTGTATAGTTTTTAAGCATTGTATTTATTTTAAGATGCTACATTAATGATTTCGCGTAGTTTCTGCGGATTTTATAGAGTAAGTGGTTCGTTTGATAGAGAACTCTGGCCATAAAGAGAACAATAAAATAAGATAGCTTGAGTTTGGGATGTAACAATTTTCCACACGGTAATTTTGACAATTCAAAACCCATTTCGAGGTTAGGGTTCTTAAAACTTAAACTATAATATTTATTATATGTGAAAAGTTATTTTGCATCAATGTGAGTCCTCGCTCTTTCGGATCGAAGCTTTTATACTTTGACACCGACGTGAAATTTTTATTGTCAATAATATAGAAATGAGAAATAGATGACATATAATATATAGATAAATTATAATACTTTTTTCACTTCTCATGCTCTAAAATTTCGACTTTATGCTGTGCGTAGGCGACATAAAGCCGCTTTTTATGCTCTAGAGCATAAAGTAAAATCGTCGTCGAAGACCAAGGCGATCGGTCCAACAGCCACACGAAAAAAATAAAACTTCATAGAATAAACGCTTTATTTTTTTTCGTTTCGTTAGTATTCTAAGACAAAGGCAAAAATACCAACAGCCAAAGTACACAGCAAACTTCTTGAAATAAAATTGTGATTTTTATTTACTATCATTTATTACTTTTTTAATTTATTTTATTTTAGTAAATCAATATACTATTTATTTAAACTACAACAATAATTTATCGTAGATATAAATGTTTTAAAATTTAAGTATAATATTTACATGATGTAGTTTAATTTTCTCGCAATCGAAGTGAAAAGTAGAGTGTGCAACTCGTCCATAAAACGCATTTTACACTCGACTTTATATTCATCCTCGCTCGCAAGCTCGCTCGCATGGATAAACGTCTCGTATAAAATGGTGCGTTTTATGCGCTTGTTGTACAATCTACTATCATTGCACACCTCTACAAGATAGAAATGGAAACACAGATAAACTTAAAATTACAACATAGGTCGACAACAAGACTGGATAAGTCTGAGCCGTTAAGTAATGCGACTGTTATGTTATTTGAACCACTTAGATAGATCTATGAAATAAACTAGAGTGAACGAAGCGTTTCCATTTTAACTTGGCTAAAAAATATTTCGTATGTCCAGATGTTCGGGTGTCCAGTTATCCTGTTCCCGAACACAGTTCGCATTTCTCAACCAATTATAGTAAAATTTTCCGAGTAGGGTCGATCGTAATTTAGATTTTTTTGTCGATATCGGGGTTAAATAAGTTTCTGTCAAAAATAACATTTTAGTGGCAAGCTTTTATAGCCGTCTGTACTTTTCTTTGGATATCCATCAAATGCTCACTGAGACGATTCTAAAGAGCCAAAGCTCGGTAGGATTGCTTTTTCTATTATAGAGTTCCTATGGCCACCTTCCGGCTCCATTTTATTTATTTATTTAATCTTTATTGCACAAATGAAAACAAATCGTACAAAAGGCGGACTTAATGCCATTGGGCATTCTCTACCAGTCAACCATCGGGCAAAGCAGATAAGTTGTGGGCGGTGCAACTAACTTAAATAGGTTTTAATAGATAAATACTTAGATAAATACATATATTTATTATATATACATATATAAATAAATACTGACTAAAAAGCAAAACAGATATGCTAAGATTTCTCCATTCTGCTATTGCTCCATCATCAGATCAGCCCCATGGTACCATATTATGTCATCAAAGTTAAGTAAGTATGCAAAATTTCAGCTCAATCGGTTGACGATATCTGCTTCAACATTGAGTTGCAAGATTTCACCCGAACAAACATACTTTGGGTCAATTTCCCAAGCAGTATTTTTTATGGCAAGAAAACGAAGGTGCAGAAAGGTTGAATAATAAAGTACCATTTTTTTTCGGAAACAGCCCACCATTGTCTACCTAGGGCAACAGCTAAAATTAAAATATTAATATATACAATAATTTAAAAAAATATATTTACTCCATATTTCTCATCAAGGTGGGTTGTCCCCAAGCCGGTTTTGTTTGTAAAATGCCGGGTAAGTCAAATACTATGCATGACAAAGAAAATCTGATACCATTATTTTATTACCATATAAATAGGTAATGAAAAAAGCACATAACCCGTTTTATATTTCCTTTGTATACCCTTGAATAAGTGCATATACTTTTGTCCCGAGAAAACTTCTCATTACCACCGACAATGTTTCGAACCGATTTATTTCCCAAATTTGATCAAGTACGCCCCTCGTCTCCCGCGCACTTCAAAGAATTAGTCAAACAGCGGCGCTCGGCGAGGCCGGTTGTGTATAGTGGCAATACGTTGGCTTGTGTAAACGTGAATATATCATCGCGGTGGACAGGGGACAAAAAAAGTGTCATTCCGGAGTTTGTTATAGCTTCTTTATTCTTTTACTGCGTGGTTTGAAATTTATATATATCAGGTAAAGTATTTTTTTATTTTTTATTTAATACCAGACTTAGATATATGTTTATATTATCATGTAATGCCAATATAATATATATTACGAATATAAAACGTGAAATTACTTTCATAATTTGCCACTTTTCTTTCATTCCGGTGTATGAAATTTCATTGCGGTGCACTTATTTTATCATCCTGGTGTACATTTATCATTCCGTTGTGTGTTTCATATTCGATCTCGAATATCTCGAAAACAATTTCAGATTTCAGGGTCCCTTCTACATATGTTTAATAATATAGTCTAAAGTATCTCTTCACATTAAAAAAACTCAAAAATTAACAAAAATAAAGAATCACACCGAAATGATACAAAAAAGGCATCTTGTTGAAATTGACCCTTTAAACATACCATGCAAGCTAAATAAAAGCTTGTAAAATATCAGCCATTTTGAAATAAACTTGCGAGGTCTACAGAGTCACTAGTGAGTGTACAATACTGGCAGACCACTTTTTAGATTGACTGTACTAGTATTAGGTACACGGGAAGGCTGAAGTTTTGATTGCACTCACCTCCAACTAGACTCGTACACCGCCTATATTGCTATGCTACGGTAAAAGGTCGTATGGTTACATGGATTTCATAGCATGATATAGTACATTACATCAGAGGCCGGGAAAATTAGGATTTCCGGCCAAGTAGGTATATACGGCCGAGCGAGCGTGCGAGCGAGGCCGGATAGTGATACGAGGCCGGGAATCCGTTTTCACGACGAGGCATGTATAGTGCTTTTCTCAAACATACAATGAAATAAAAAAATATACTTCAAAGAATAACACTTAATATTGTTTGTCCGATATTTTCCGAATTTGACCGAATTTTAAAAATCAGATTTCATATTCTGACTCAGGAGCCCCAAAAACCCCCGGATACCGAATTTCAGCCTCCTAGGACCAATTTGAAATTTTCTCCATACAAATCGTTTTTTTTTTTCGATATTTTCCGAATTTGACCGAATTTTAAAAATCAGATTTCATATTCTGACTCAGGAGCCCCAAAAACCCCCGGATACCGAATTTCAGCCTCCTAGGACCAATTTGAAATTTTCTCCATACAAATCGTTTTTTTTTTCGATATTTTCCGAATTTGGCCGAATTTTCGGACAAGATTTCAGATTCATATTTTTGAGCCCCGAGAGCCCCCCGATACCGAATTTGACCGAATTTAAAAAATCCGATTTCAGATTCTGACTCAGGAGCCCCAAAAACCCCCGGATACCGAATTTCAGCCTCCTAGGACCAATTTGAAATTTTCTCCATACAAATCGTTTTTTTTTCGTAATTTTCCGAATTTGACCGAATTTTCAGACAAGATTTCAGATTCATATTTTTGAGCCCCGAGAGCCCCCCGATATCGAATTTGACCGAATTTAAAAAATCCGATTTCAGATTCTGACTCAGGAGCCCCAAAAACCCCCGGATACCGAATTTCAGCCTCCTAGGACCAATTTGAAATGTTCTCCATACAAATCGTATTTTTTCGACATTTTCCGAATTTGACCGAATTTTCGGACAAGATTTCAGATTCATATTTTTGAGCCCCGAGAGCCCCCGAATCCGAATTTGACCGAATTTTAAAAATCCGATTTCAGATTCTGACTCAGGAGCCCCAAAAACCCCCGGATACCGAATTTCAGCCTCCTAGGACCAATTTGAAATTTTCTCCATACAAATCGTTTTTTTTTTTCGATATTTTCCGAATTTGACCGAATTTTCGGACAAGATTTCAGATTCATATTTTTGAGCCCCGAGAGCCCCCCGATACCGAGTTTTAGACGCCTAGCACCAATTTGAAATTTTGAAAAAAAAAAGTCGCCATCTTGAATTTTTTTTTCCACAAGTGTCTAACAACCAACCTTTAAAAACAAAACCTGCTTTTTGTCAAACCAGCCAGCTGTGTGAATGACCTTGTTGTTGAAACAAAAAAAAAGTTACTTTGCAGGCCTAGGCCTGAAAAGCAGTATGAAATCCCTTTACAGTCCTCTCGAGTTGTTGCGCCCAAAAACCGATACTTCCGAGCCTATTATAAGGAACGCAAAGACAATATTTCATTGCATGTTTGAGAAAAGGTTTTTTACAGCAGCACGGCAGTATATTCCTCGTATGTCGAAAGTAGTTGAAACTTTGCTATTCCAGCTGATATTTAATTCTCGTAGGGACCTATTGTTGGTATAAAACGGCGTTGTTAAGGGTTAAATACGTAATTATATTTAAAGTACTCATCTGAATAATAGCTATCCCTGAAGATGATCATATAAGAGTTCGAAATAAGTCGGGCCGTTGCTGACCGTGAATGTAAAACCGTCATATATTAACTAACACAATTCTTTTTTGTAACCTTATTATCACTACGGTGATATTTTTGCCGTTTTTTTTTGAGTGACTTATAATCCGCTCTCGGAATGGTTAAATTTTTACTATGTACAAGTACCTATGTCAGTCATGTTAACAAAGTAGGTAAACAATACGAAATTGTTCACATTGCTTGCAACAAAATATCACACAGTAGGAAACAAATTGCACTGCACCGTCAAGTTATCTTAAAATAGTATTTTATACAATCGTTGCACAATGAAGGCTCTTAAAGTCGACTACCGCGTTTAGGTCACAAAGCTTGCCGAGTGGCTTAAGTAAGGTACGAGATTTTAAGACCTAATTGTGTAACTATTACATACAATACTTTGTATACAAGCAAAACGCAGTTTTTTTTTTACTTTAATCGTCATTCCCCACTATGAATTTTTATTTTTGATGTAACCTTTTTCGTTCAACTAAAACTGACCTATTAAAAAAAACATGATCGCGATGGTCATGGCGGGTGCCTCGTGATTAGTTAAATTTTTTGACAAGTAAGTTTAACCAATCAGTGCACAGTAGCGTCCTTTTTTTTAAATCAAATATCGCACCCTTGGTAAAACAAAGCCACATCTGCAAAATGTGCACTTTACAGGAGAGCAGTTTAAAAATTCTCCAAGTGATTTTTGCTGATAACATTTTTGCGTTTCGTCGAATTGTCATGTACTTTTGCATATAGGTTTATATTAATGTAATCAATTAAATGTGTTATGTCCCATTTAATTTAACGCATTATTTTTAAAAATAATGTAACGGATGTGCACATACGGCTATTTATTACCAAGCATCAGCCGACGTATCAGCAGATCCGTCATTATTTTACAAAAATCTACGTGACGCATGTGCACATACGTCTTTGTTTTATGAATAACCCTTGAAATTATGAGGTCGTATATGTGTAAAATATTATATTTCTATAGAATCTGAAAGATTTAGGTATCTGTAAATGAATATTATTTCAAGTGAACTTATTTTACAGAATTATTTACTTAAATAACTAGGCAGCAATGAGTAAAAATACTGTGGTTTGCTACTAGAACACAGTAAGTGCAAGAAGATAAAACAATGTTATAAATTTTAATACATATTAACTTTTTATCGGCGTGATAAGGTATCATCACTTACATAATAATTTCCATAAAATATGTACTCCATAAATAAAATAAGCGTTAAAAACTGAAACTAGTAAGTAACAACTCGTTCATACTAAACACTATATAAATTTTATTTATAAAATACCCGTACTTGTATTATATAACTTAATAAACGAATAGATAAGAATATTAAACTTTTTGATAGTAATATATACAACTGTTACTTAATGATAAGCCATAAAACATGAGCATTGACCTGAGCTTGGTTTTACGAAACACACGAATGTTTTAAGACCTAATAATTATATAAGTCATAAACTGTTTTCATCAAAGGCCTTAAAATTTGTATCAGTTGATTATTTTACTATGCAGCGTTTTTGTGGCAGTGTTAAGATTAAGAATGACTATAAAGTCCAATGCAGGAGTGACAGTGATGTAGATTGACATTTCGATAAAGGGTCGTTAGATGATCGAGCTGGTGAAACAACCCTCCTCTCATTATGGCGTCTCCTCTCGCGTTTTGCGGCTAAAACCTGAAACAAGCTTTGATTTCTCAGTCTTACAGTCTTCGGCTAAAGACTTGCTCCACTTGCTATGCTCGTCGGCTAGAGTTTCCTAGTCTGCTGGGCTGATGCCAAATGCCGGCATTGCTCGCTTAGTGCAGTCCTTGAAACGCAACATGGGCCTCCCCACATTTCAGGGTACACAGTAAGCGAGTGGCATCCATACGGTGCACATGCTTCCCCAGCCATCACAATCTACGCTGTTTAAGCATTGCAGAAATCCTGGAAAACTGCGCGACTTACAATACACATTCGTGACCCTGTCTCGCCAAGTGATATGAAGTGTGACTGCTACGAAGGCACCGCAAGTGGAAAATATTCAGCCTTATTTCTTGCTTGGCATACGACGTACTGGTTTCAGTTCCACACAAAACTATACTCAGAACACAAGTTTGATACACAAACACTTTGCTCTTGATTGTCAGATAGTGACTAGTCTAGAATCCTGCACTGAGCTTCCCAAACATTGTAACCGCTTTACCAAGCCGGTTCCCGATATCCACATTCAGTGACAGATTGCTTGACAAGTGGGATTGCTAGATAAGGGAACTGGATCTACAACATCAAGGGACACGACACTATCCAACAAAATAGTTGGTTTCTGGTGAAAACCTTGCGCCAGAACAACTGTCTTCTTAGCATTAATGGACATGGAAAAGAGAGAACAAGGGTGTGCGAACTTATCGAAAAGAATCTGTAACTCTTGGGAATTTTTTGGCAACGAATGCGGCATCATCGGAAAATAACAGTGAATCGATGTATACGTTTACGACGAGACCTCAACAGGAAAAAATCATAAAGTTTCCCTTCTGCTCTTGTGTGTAAAGTGTATCCCCTAAACTAAAGTTCCCAAATGCAACCTTCAGAAGCAGGGAAAAAGATGTCGAAAAGTATTGGATTGGAGGCAATACTCGGCCGCAGTCCCTCCGCATGTCGAACAAAGCAGAAGTCCGGCTGTCATGAACAACAGCACCGTGCGTGGAAACATTTAACTAGGTTTAAAAGTTTTGGTGGACATCTGTCGAGAGCAGGGCTTTCCTTCTTATATTTTTTTGCTTTTACTGTTACAAGCACATCATATGCTAGCATGATGAATGCATTAGTAAGTAGTAACAGGTTATTTTTTCGCTGATAGGGTCGGGTAGAGCAGATTCTTCTAAGTTCGCTTTGTCGATTTCCTCGTGTCCCAATATTTCGAGATTCCTTTAGAAACTTCAAATAACGAAAAGAATAATCACTTCTCTAAAAACGGCATCATAGAAATAAATACAATATGATAAATATGTTAAGATCTACAAATAAGTAGATTTTATTTGTAGGTAAAGTTCGTACAGTTCATATAGGTAATACAAATAAAAAAAAGATAAATTTCAGGGTTTTAGATGGTCGGAATTACAGGTAAGACATTTAGTTATTACATATTAATAAAACGTTAGATTTTTTTTACAATAACATGCTTTTTTATACCTTCAAACTTTTTGATAACGACGCATCTTAAACTACGACCTAAAATAACGCAACATGTTACGATGCGACTATGAATAGTTTGTACAACAACGACGCAAATGAATATACGACCATAATTTAAAAAAACAATTAAATTACCTTAAACTCTTCTTATAACATTATGGCAATATTGCCTAACATGTTTGTTAAAAAAAAATTAATTAGTTAAAAATCGATAAATAACGTCTAATGTGATCATGCGACTGGCTATTTAATCTCAATAATTAGAACTCAAACAGTCGTATGTGCACATACGATTGTTTATAACAAGATAATTTTCTTGACCTGTAAAAAGTACTTATCATTACCGGTTTCGTTTTCCGCATCCATTGTCGCCGATTTAGATCCAAAACGCAACGCATGATCACAGTCCGGTAACACCGACGCATCTGACTTTACGACACCGCGCGCGCCGATATGCGCTCACAGGAACGACGTCAAAAAAGGACGCATACGCATTTGTAGCATTATTTTACGTCGCCTCTTCACTTGCGTCGTTTTCCGCTTAAAATATCTCAGAAACGACAAAAGTTAAAATTATAAAAAAATTCTACCGTGTAGAACGCATAATTCTAAGGATATTTCCGTAATAAAACCACTTTTGACGCAAAGTCACATGTTGCATTATTTTACCAAGCGTGCGATATGCTGATGTTCTCTTTTTGAAATTATTAGAGTTGAGTAGAGATGTCTTATGAATATTAAAGTCCTGTAGCGGGTATCATAGGGTTAGGATTTTTGGTACAGGATTAAAAACGTGCGTTATTGTTATTTTGTCTGTAAAATTATAATTGTCACATTAAAATACGCGAGCATAAAAAACAGCACAGTATAAAATATAAGTGCCCTAACGTACGGGCGTGAATCAGTTTCGGGCGTCCGCAAAACTTGATCGTGTTAGCAAAAACCCGAGATTGATGAACTGGGGGGGGCGACCCCAGTCCCGCCATCTCATCTCATAGGAGCATACTCGTCGAGGCACTGGGATATCTCCAATTGAGTAATATCCTGGATTCGTCCCAGCAACGACGAGGCATGCCGATATCTTCAACTGAGCAATATGCTTGACATATGACATCGTCAAGTTGCCATTTCAGTTAAATTATATGTAAAATACTTGTATATTTAGTTTTAGTTATGTTTTATGGTTTTTTTATTGTTACCTTAACGTCTTTATGGAAACATAAATAAGTCAATAAATAACAATATTAACTATAAAATAATAAATATGATATGTACACCAGAATATAAAAAAAATACTTAAACTAAGTTATAAATATGTACAAGTCTGATAAAGAATAACCTAACTTAAACTAATCTAACCTAAAAGAGCCCGCCCTGCATTATACCTGGCTCAAAGGTCCCCATAATACCAGCAGCGTTGCCCCGCTGAATAGTTATGGAGACCTGCTGAACCAGATAGGAGCCAGAGCGGGGATCGCAGCCCCTGTCCCTTAGTCGTCGTCGAAGTTCCCTAAACAGATTGCGGGCTTCAAGACTCCATGGTCCTGCTGTCTCCACAGCGACTGGCACAAACTCGTATGCTGACTCTAGAGCGGAGTAAAAGTAAAAGTCGAACAGAAACATCCCCTTAGCATAGACGTAGCTGCCACGCTACTAGATATCATATATTTCACAATACATTGTTTCTTTGAACATACACCATTTTGGAAATTATTATTTCATAAAACTTATTAAAAAAAATTGATAAGTAAATGTTGTTCAGTTTGAGAGTTAGATCTATGTCTAAATTATTGCTCTATGTTACATGCCCCACTCGGTATATCGACTACTGTTATTCAAGCTGCTTTGACTGACATTGACAAGTTACCATTTATATTTAGGTAAACGAAGCCCTTTTTTAAAGTAGTCATACTATATGCATATATATTGCCTGTAGTGATATTTCAGACCGATGTTGTTATAAACGTAGAAAACCCGAAACGGCACCTTACAACGTTAGGCGCGTTATATCTTCGTTTATTTTTCGTATTACCTGCGCGGCAGTGTATCTAATACATTCTTAAATGACCGAACTGCTTGCTTGACTAGAACAAGTTAACTAGGAATAATGTGACTTTTAAACTCTTTCAAACTAGCGCTTTGTATTCCTAAAGTCTTTACTCTAGTTTACAGTACGTATCTCGATCAAAGCACATCGTTGAAATTGACATGCAGGCACAGAATTCCTGATTGAATTTGGACATATCTCGGACAAATGTCATTTATCAAGTGGAATTTAGCCGCTGGTTCCAACGTGAACCAGCCACCCGTCACGCGCCTGCCTTCGTGTGAAAGTAAACAGTAACAAAGGATTTCACAGGGTAGGAAAAAGTGAATTTTGAGCAAGCAAGGCTTGCAAACGTAGCACTAAATCGGGGTAAATTTGGGAAAATCGGGGCGACTCTGATAGATTGAGAATGGTTATAAAACATTATTATTGATAATCAGTTTGATCCAGTTTAACTAAATAGATTGGTTTTTATGCACGTCATTAACCTTACCCGTTCAAATGTTACTACCTAGAACAGGGCCATTGCAATTTATTGGTATATGTATATTTGAAACCTACAGTATGAAGTTTTTATTGATAATTTTGTTTCAAATACTACTCGAAATTGACAAAATTCACGCAGAAAACAGTTTTTTATAACTCCCATTAACGTATTAATGATATCGATATCAGATTTGCATTTGTGATGTTTGCAGCGCTTTAACTGCAATTGAACCTGTTTCGATATTTTATGCAACGAAAAAGTGGAATGGTAGGCATTATATTGGAATCCATCATAATATGCCTATAGATACTGATTGCCTTTTAGGGCCGATGGATTCGTACAGCATTTAAACTGCTATACAGCTGTAAAATGCCAGTTCAGATGCAGTCGACGTAATTGCATCAAAACTGCCTTCGTACTGACATTTTGCAGCCGAGTTCCAGTTCAAAAGCTGTCCGTCTGCAACGGCCCTTAGGTACCTATGCTGAATAAATGCGACATTATAATGCTGAAGTTTGAAAAAATCTGGATGCATAATATTCGTCAGACAAACTAGTTTGACGAATATATGCATCCAGAATTTTTATAATATTTACTTAAAGTACTTTCTTGCATCTCACTATTTTGGTCTTTGCATTTTCATGAGTAGGTATTATTACATAGTTTTTTCTTTCATATGGTACATGTTGTGTGGTTTGTCTACCATTTTCATTTTATTTATAACCAATTTATACTCAAAGGTTAACTGAAAGAGATCACTTAAATGGACGAGTTTGCACATACTTTTTCTTCACTTTGTACATATTTTTCTTCTAAAATTTATTTCATGTTTTGTGTACAATAAAGTGTTTTACATACATAAACCGCCCTTAGTTTCAATGCTCCAGTTTTTTTAGCGGATAATTGGAATACTTTTATTCCGTGCGCTGAGATGGTAATAATCCTCTAGACTTTGATATTTAACCCCTATTTTAGGGTACATTATCAAGCCAATTCGACCGTGACACGTACATTATAATAAAAATAAAGAGGAATCGATTTTCTGCTGGACCCTTAACTGATAACTTTTCCATCAAGGGAGAAAAGTTAAGAACGTTAGTATATACTTTTTCACTCGTGGCTGTTCTGTAATTTGACGAGTTTATATAAGGTGCTAAACAAATTGATGCCAATACATTCAGAGCTAAGTATAAATTATTTAAAAGTTCGTGGTAATTAGAGAAAACGAGGGAAATAACTTTGGTACCTAAAGACACCCTGTTAATGAGTTGTACAATAGTCTGTAATTAAGGTCTTTGGTTTGAAACCTGAACCTCTTGAGTGTCACGTAACTGGCCAATTCACTTTAATAAAAACACGAATGTCATTTTTGATAATTCTTGTAAATAAGCGTTTAGGTTTAATTAAAGTGATTTCTACTATTGTTTTGAGTTTTGAACTTGCTAATACTTATTGATAATAAACAAAGGTTAGCTGTTGATTTACACCCACTAACAGTTTTCCCGTCATTTTATGGCAGTCACCAATTTTCACATGACAGAAAGTGATAACCATGTGGTGGTTGTCAATTATGCACGGGATGATTTAAGATTTTGTTCAGAAATTGAAAGCAAAAATGTAATACAAAAAAATATCATAACTATAGTATATTGTGTCATAAGGGTAGTAAGTAGGGGATTACTAACGAAGGTCTATTAGAAGCCCGACGCCGAAGGCGGAGGGTTTTTAATGTCCTGAGTTTGTAATCCCCTTACTATACCCGCCTTACACACAATATTTTTCATCACATTTTGGAGTAAATAACAAATAAATAAGCCAAAAATAAACATTAAACGATAACGATTGACAACCAACTTTTTTCTGTATATATTTTTTAAATTTACTATAAGCACCTGGCAAAACGGCCATCAGCTTAAAACAGAAAACAAATATACACAGAATCTTACCATCTATTATTAAACAAATAACAATTAACAATATTATGCAACAAAAAATTAACAGCGTAATATTATAAAACTTAAATATGAACAGTAAGTTTGTTACAAAACGAAATAGTTCCTGTTCCTAACCAATAATTTTATAACTTTTTTTCCTTTTTTTTGTGTCTTCTACCACAGACAATGCTAAGAACTGCGTTTCGTTTAGAAACTTGACAGGCTATACTGCCAGATTGTAACGATAATTCAAAATTTAATTTAATAAAATTATTGCAAAATACACATAAATAATTGTAAAACATAAATATTAATGCAGTTACATATACCGTATTAATTCAATACACAATAAAATTTGCTGGTAGGCAAGTTTTATTGATACAACAAAAAAACTTGGCTGGATTGAAACCTCCTTAGTCTGAAGTAATCTGCGAGTGCGTACTATATTTTTAAAACTAAAACCATAACTCCCGAGGGAGTTATGTCAATTTATAACTCCCGCGGGAACTATATAGGCCTTAGTCCTTCAGTACACCCGCATGTAATACCATCATTTACGAGCAAATGTGATGAAATAGTATATTGTGTCATAAGGGTAGTAAGTAGGGGATTACTAACGAAGGTCTATTAGAAGCCCGACGCCGAAGGCGGAGGGTTTTTAATGTCCTGAGTTTGTAATCCCCTTACTACCCGCCTTACACACAATATTTTTCATCACATTTTGGAGTAAATAACAAATAAATAAGCCAAAAATAAACATTAAACGATAACGATTGACAACCAACTTTTTTCTGTATGTATTTTTTTAATTTACTATAAGCACTGGCAAAACGGCCATCAGCTTAAAAATGAAAACAAATATACACAGAATCTTACCATCTATTATTAAACAAATAACAATTAACAATATTATGCAACAATAAATTAACAGCGTAATATTATAAAACTTAAATATGAACAGTAAGTTTGTTACAAAACGAAATAGTTCCTGTTCCTAACCAATAATTTTATAACTTTTTTTCCTTTTTTTTGTGTCTTCTACCACAGACAATGCTAAGAACTGCGTTTCGTTTAGAAACTTGACGGGCTATACTGCCAGATGATAATTCAAAATTTAATTTAATAAAATTATTGCAAAATACACATAAATAATTGTAAAACATAAATATTAATGCAGTTACATATACCGTATTAATTCAATACACAATAAAATTTGCTGGTAGGCAAGTTTTATTGATACAACAAGAAACCTTGGCTGGATTGAAACCTCCTTAGTCTGAAGTAATCTGCGAGTGCGTACTATATTTTTAAAACTAAAACCATAACTCCCGAGGGAGTTATGTCAATTTATAACTCCCGCGGGAACTATATAGGCCTTAGTCCTTCAGTACACCCGCATGTAATACCATCTTTTACGAGCAAATGTGATGAAAAATAATTTTGATGTAAATTGAATGAATGAATGAATGAATGAATGAATGAATGAATGAATGAATGATTTATTGCGTGTATGGTAATTCAGGTTTACAATAAGCAGATGTTATTACATAAAACAGTTTCACCGAACCCTACCTTTGCAGGTGTGCACGCTTAAAATTATACAGTATAAAACCATAATAATATTATATAATAAGATTACAAAATGATTAGTTAACTATTACAAAATTACCTTCATATATTGGAATAACATGTCAAATATAAAATACAATATCAATGTCAAATTATAATGTAAGCTCCATATATTCTTTTAAGTTATAAAAGCATTTGTCCGCGATCCAGCACTTAACTACTTGCTTAAATCTATTGCCATTAATTTGTTTGAAACTGTCTGGTAATTTATTATAAATGTCGATACACATTACGTAACAGTTTTTCGAGGTAAGTTTTAGTCTGGTACGAGGCTTGTAAAGTTTATGTGCATATTGTTGCCGTACTGTTCTGGAGGACATAGCCTGAACATCTTCAAACAAATGTTTGTGTTTATGTACAAATAAACAAACCTCCAGAATGTATATACTGTATATAGTTAGAATGCGATGTTTAAGAAAGTATGGTCGGCACGATTCATCTCTTTTAAGTCCAAATATTGCTCTTATGCATCGCTTCTGAATTAAAAACAAATCTGTGATATCTGTGGAATTTCCCCATATCACAACACCATATCGCAATGCCGAATCAATGTATCCGTTATAAGCTGTAATAGCGGCTTGCAAGGACACGACCTGCCGGACCTTTCTTAGAGCATACACAAACTTGTTTATTTTGGAGCACAAGTCATTAATATGTGTCTTCCAATTACAATGACAATCTATTGTTATACCTAAAAATGTTGTGTGACATCTCTTAAGGTATTGGAATGTACTTTGTTAGTACCTTATATAAATATTACGTACTCATTTTGTAGTTCCTAAAACTTTCTGAACTTCTAACCATGTCCGTAAACATTCATAATAAAATAACTTTTATAAGTAATCTAATTTGGACAAGTGGTGCTCGAAAACCACGAGTGCGGAGCGTATATTTGAGAAAAAATAATTGAACGAGAAACGACGAGAGTTTGTACTTTAACGAGATAAAAATTGAAAAACAAATGAATAAACATTTCTATTCTGACGTCGGTTTCGTTTCGGAATAAAACTCGACAAATACGAGAATAAACACAAGTGCTAATCAAGGTTTTCTATTTTTAGAAACACTAAGAAGCAAGCTGAATACAGGTTTTCAGCGAGCTAAATGGCTTTTAATACCTAGCGTCCCCCGTTTTCATCTTGACCGGACCACAAGTGCCTAGTGTTTTCGTTCCTTCAGGCACTTTGTGGGGCTGTCGCAATATTCAGCACGCGATACTTTTCATTCCATGCAGGCTTTCTAAATATAGAATCTTTACTGGTTACACTTCAGCGCTCTTTACTTAGATATTATAAGTATTTATAATATCGATGATTTTATAATCCCTGCTGAAAATGAGCTTAATAATAATGATGATGGATGATGAATGCGTCTTGATTGATTTGTCCTGCGTCCACGCATTAATGGTTCGATACATCAATATGATGATTTTTTTCACAGAGATGAAAGATGAATCACAAAGTGACATTATGTACGACTAGTTAACGTTCATCTTGGCTAACATTGGTTTCCGAAAATAAGTAAAAATATTTACAAACGAGAGACGAGGTGTGAAAACTTTATAATAATAATAATAATAATAATAAAGTTTTATTGTGCAGGTAGGACACCCATAGTAAAATACAATATAATAAAATAAAATAAAAATAAAAACTTAAATCTAAAATTACAAATTACAATAATAAAATGTAATCGTCATTTGCGATTCTCACTCCGGTGTGCAGATAGCCAGCATTTAAAGATAGGGCTATCCATGTCACTGTAAACAGCTGCGAGGATGCTGTTGCGCGAGCGACGCAGTCTCTCCCAGGAGGAGGCAATACGCGCCCGCACGACAGCGTAGAAGTCGGGAACTCCAGCTTCAGCAAACATCGTCGAGGCACTGCAGAACCGCGGCAGCCGCATCAACGTACGGAATATATCATTATACTGCACCCTGATGGCGCTGTACGCTTTTCTGCTGTGCCTCACCCACAGTTGACAGGTGTAGAAAGAGAGACAGTAGGCGTTAAATAACGTCAACTTGACTCCCCTGCTACACCCGGCAAACCTTCGGGCTATCATGTTCCCTCTAACAGCTAGAGCTCTTCTTTCACGTTCCATATCCTTGTCGTCCCTCATGTCGTCGGTAAGTATATGGCCAAGATATTTGAACTGCCGCACTATTCGAACCTTCTCACCATTTAATTTAACTTCTGGCACATTATCCGGACCTCTCCCCGCCCTAAAAATCATCATTTCCGTTTTGGCTACGTTGTAAATCAGCCCGTGAGAATTAACATAATTCTCACAGACTGACAGCAGTTTTCTTAGACCCTTGATGGAGGGGCTAAGCAGCACCATGTCATCAGCATAGCTGAGACTGTTTACACACACACCACCTATGTGACATCCAATTTTAGTGCTCCTTAGCCTCACCATCAAGTCGTTGATGTAAAGATTGAAGAGGTCCGGCGAAGTGAGCCCTCCTTGGCGTACCCCGCATTCTAATCGATAGGTATTAGAAGTCGTGTCGCCCCACCTCACACAGTTGGTTTGATTTCCGTACCAGTGCTCGAACACTCGCACCAGCTCCTCGGGTACTCCTGAGCCGCGCATTTTACCCCAGAGTATGTTATAGTTCACAAGGTCAAATGCCCGGCTCAGGTCCAGAAAACATGCATACACTGTTGTATTATTCTTTAAATAATGATCAACAGTATGCTTCAAGCTAAGGATAGCCGAGTCAGTCGAGAGACTGGGGCGGAAACCAAACTGCGCGTCATCAATGTCAATCGAATCGACCAGTACAGGTTGCAGCAACCGTTCAAATATCTTGCCAACTACTGTCCCCAGTGATATAGGCCGATAATTAGCCGAAGACGAAACATCGCCGGTTCTATTTTTTACAATAGGGACGACAACAGTACGGATCATGTCAGGTGGTAAATATGAGTACCTCATACATAGATTAAACAAGTTACAGAGCTGTACATAGACGATATCTCCCGCATGGAGTACGTGCTCGAGGCTTAAGTTGTCATGTCCTGGAGATTTGCCTCGTTTCATGTTTTTAACCACTTTCGCTACTTCTTTATAAGAGAAACGAATATGTATTGGTGGTTCAACATCCTCGCTGTCCTTTCGCGGCACCTCCTCGAGCACATACCCCGGTACAGGTCGCGGCACTGTTTTGAACCTATCTATAAATGCATCGGCTATCTGCACAGGCTGCTGGAAGCCGTCCACGCTTACAGGCAAGGCCTGCTTACAATTATTTTTTTTGATTTCATTCCAAAATTTAACAAAGTTATTGTTTTTTCTTGTAGCGGCCAATATATCAAACTTAATTTGATCCTCGTTCCTTTGACACCAGCGTAATTTATTTTTAAACGTCCTTCGACTTGAGCACATCTTTTCAAAAACAGGACCAGTGGTCGGTTTTCCAGCAGCCAGCCACCAGTTAAAATACATCCTATATATACTGTGACTTTCCCTTACATGAAAGTTCCACCCGGGTACAAGATGCTTACGTTTACTTGAGTGAGATCGCTTGGTTTTTTTTGCACCCATCGTCAAAGTAGAGACTATATTAGAGTATAACTTATCAATATAATTCAAATGCTCATTAATATATCTACATCTAATTTCTGTATCACAGTTGTCACACATATCACATTTGAAACTATTATTTATATCGTTTAGCATTTTACTGCAGAATTCGTTGTAGTCCTGTACTTGTTTCTCGTCTCTCACCCCCCAGCGTACCCCCTCACGACTTGATTTACAACTAGCGGTGTAATTTTTGGATGCGCTATTCAAATTACACACTACACGCAGAGGCAAATGGTCCGACCACGATACATTGCACACAATGTCCACTGAAACTAGAATGTTCCACGCAGCTTTCGTGGCAATACAGTGGTCTAACCACCTGCGCGCATTATTAGCTTCACTTACGAACGTAAAAGAATCCGAGTCCATGCCCAGCTTTTCAATGTCAGCACACACCCAATCCTCATCTTTACAGAAGCTAAATAGCTCCTTACCGAAGCTCGCACTCGGGTGTGCGTTGAGATCACCGAGTATGAAGGCCACCTGCACGTCGCTCTCCTCGATTATCGCGCTAGCCTCCGCGAGGCAATTCGTAAACTCCGCGAGATTGTCAGGATGGTCCGTTGGCATGTATATATTTAAAATCAGTACCGCGCTAGAGTCCAGAGCTATACGAATTGCACTAATTCTGTCATTGTCGCATTTGATAACCGAGACATCAGGAAACCTTGATCTTCTCCATAAAATCGCCAAGCCGCCAAACGGTCTTCCACGCAACACCCCGAGCGAAGTGTCAACCGAGGATTTGGCAGTGCACGCGAAGTTTGAGTCTATACCATGCACGAAATCTAGATCGTGAGCGAGCAACCAAGTTTCCTGCAGTAAGACAATATCCGCCTCCCTGCATAGCTCTCGTACGTATGACACAGATCTTTTCAGTGATTTGCAGTTGTATGAAATCATAGTAGTAGGTTTAGTAAAATTAGTCATTGGTGTACTATCCATAATGTTGCTATAAGAACTATTTGACCAGGCTGGTCGCTCTGTCTGATTTTACTAGACGCTCTCGGTAAACTCTATACTTAATACCGTTGGGCCAAAAACTACTACAAAGGAAGGTGCTTAACTTCGTTTTGGGAATGGTAATCTTATACGATTTAAAAGCTGTCTCGTGCTTCTGATTCAGTAATTGTACATCAACACAATCCTCTCCTCGCTCTTTCACATAATCTTTAATGTCCTGAGTGCTCGATGTCTTTGCCAGTCTCGACACATATATGGTTGCAGGCATCTCAGCCACCAATAGCTTATTAGAGCTCGGTGCATTGCCACACATATTGCCCTTACGTTTAAGACTCTTTTTATATTGCACTACTGTATAACCATCCCGTGAGGACATGTCATTCTCGGCTTCAATTGATCTACCGATAGGGTCGTTAGTTGTTTGCCGCTGACTAATGACGATCTCCCGATAGCTCGGTGTATGACTTATCGAACTGCCGTTCGAATTGGTGCGGTGGGGAGTAAGCGTTCGCACCGACGGTGACTCATTCGTAACTTCGGCGTCGAGCGCTGCACTGCGCGGAGCGCGCGGGGAGCTCTCGCGCCGGAGCGGGGTCTTATCAGTTGAGGAATGCGCATCGGTACGCTGCTTACCCGGCTTGTTTAATTTATTAACCTTCGCACTGTCGCTTTCCGTGTTTTGAGGTGCACTAGCCGTTTTAAGCAGCAGTTTTATTTCCTCGACGTCCGTTTTCAGGCCTTCGATATCGCTTGCGTAGCTTTGCGTGACATTATTTCTTCCCGACTTTAGTAAGGCCAATTCACTTTTTAATAGTGCCATTTCCTTTAGAAACGCCGTTACGTCTATGTGATCAAAGGTGACTGGAGGTAATTTATGAAGTGATTTGGCCACAAATAATGGTAAACTTGATGGTTCACATTCTCTAATGATCTTTATTATTTCTAGAAGGGATTTCTCTTCAGAGCCTTCTTTTCGTCGCATAATTCTTTTATTCGGTGCTAGCCGCGTCATGACTATGTGTCGTGCATTTTCGATGTCCTCAGTAGAGTAGGCACTTAAGCATATTTGCAGTAATGCCTTGTCGTGTAGTTTATCCACCTTGTCCGTAATAAATGTCAAAAGCTCATTTATAATCACATGGCAGGATGAGCACTGGATGTCACTGTTAGAGGTACTATTCGCGTTCTTATTGTGTGCGGCGACGGTAGCGAGCGTAGGAGAATGCGTCATCGTGCACGCGCGCAACGCACGACGCACGGCGAGAGACTTTTTCTATAAATAGAATAATCACTCGCTCCAGAAAATACGTTGCCTTCATAAAAATATGAAACCCGAGACAGGCATTCGGGAATATAATTTTATAGCTACTTATCATTACCACAAATTTCGCCTGGTTCTCCTCAATCTTCTATTATTAATTTAAGAGATTACTGACCGACCTTTGCTCCGGTTTCTGTTCAGTTCGTAATTTGGCGTAGCTTTAAACATATATTATTTACAAAGAATCAATTTACAACGTTATAATATTTATGCAAGCGGATCTTCGGGATTTTATGTTCCTAAATTGAAGCGCAAAATTTAATGCGGCTGTCTATATAGGTATAGCTGGGTACTACCAGAATCTTACAATAGTTATTCAGTGACGTATTTTCGCCGTGTAGTGTGTGTAGTATAATTAATATTATCACTTGTTTTTCATTTGGTTTGAATAACATAAGTATCTGTTTTTACTCGTAAATCAATTATACAACATAAAATAGTAGATTGTACGACAAGTGCATAAAACGCATCATTTTACACGAGATGTTTATCCATCCGAGCGAGCTTGCGAGCGAGGATGAATATAAAGTCGAGTGTAAAATGCGTTTTATCGACGAGTTGCACACTCTACTTTTCACTTCGATTGCGAGGAAATGAAACTGTATCATGGAAATAACATATATACACATATCATGTACACCTACTTAAAAACAAATTTAATT
This sequence comes from Apotomis capreana, assembly GCA_947623375.1. Classification (NCBI taxonomy): domain Eukaryota; kingdom Metazoa; phylum Arthropoda; class Insecta; order Lepidoptera; family Tortricidae; genus Apotomis; species Apotomis capreana. The sequence continues at coordinate 11,607,536 of OX392506.1, read as the reverse complement.
AAAATTTAAAGTTACTTTATACTTTAAATATTTCTCATTGCTCTAATAGCAATGAGAAATATTTAAAGTAATAGTTTAAAAAGTAATAAATGATAGTACATAAAAGTTACAAGTTTATTTCAAGAAGTTTTATTGTGTACTTTGGCTGTTGGTATATTTGCCTTGGTCTTAACTAGAATACTAACAAAACGAAATAAAATAAAGAGTTAAAACCCGTTCCAGACCTTCCGATCCGATCCGATTTATCGGAAGAAATCGGATAATGTGTAGTGCAATTGTTAGGATCTTATACACTACACATTATCCGATTTCTCCCGATAAATCGGATCGGATCGGAAGGTCTGGAACTGGTTTTATTGTATGAAGTTTTATGTTTTTTTTTAAACTGTTTATTAAGAACCTTTTTCGTGTGGCTGTTGGACCGATCGCCTTGGTCTTCGACGACGATTTTACTTTATGCTCTAGAGCATAAAAAAAAAGCGACTTTATGTCGCCTACGCACAGCATAAAGTCGAACTTTTAGAGCGAGAGAAGTGAAAAAACAATTCGACTCTATATTTCTAAAGGTAAGTTTTAAAACCACATTCATAATATATCATGAAGGGGAAATTATTATTTACAATACAAAAATCAAAAACTTTATTTTAATTCAACAATAATGTCAAATACATTATTGTTGAATTTACTTGTAAGAAACCGTAATTTATGTAAATTTTTTTGTTATTACGCATATCGGAACGTGTATTTTTTCGAGGTCGGATTCGAAAATGGAAGTTCGCATGCGCATGCTCTTTGTTCGCTCTTTTTTACATAATATATAATTATATATATATATCAGCATGCTTTAACTCAAAAGGTGAAAACAATTTTATTATTGAAAGGTGTGATCGGGTGTGCTATGTCTATGTGTAGACAGATCTTTCTCGACTCGCATGTCATTCCAACGTCGCGTTATCGTTTGAAACCCGACTTATAACAGCTGAGGACCGTTTGTAAGCTAAAAACGAAATAAAAATTATTTGCCGACAACAGCAAGGGTGCTCAAAAAGTTACATGGAAAAGCTGTAGGAGAGACGCAATGAATAAGAAAAGAGGGTAATTTTAAATTGGAGTTAAATTGGCGTGATAAACTCTGGAGCAAAGAAACCCATCGGAGTGGACTGTGGCCAAGTTGCATGAATAAATTTTAAAGTTCGATTAACGTCGAGTAAAACCTCCGACAATATTACAGAAAAGTCTGAGGAACATCAGTCTGTCGATTCATTTAAAAAAAAAAAAATATGGGACAATTTGCCTTGCCAGGATTCGAACCCAGGACCGTCGGCTCAGTAGGCAGGTGCACTACAAACTTAGCCAATTACATCGTCATGATCCCGTTCAACTGATTTTGTTGAGACGACGAACATTGAACTGTCATTTACAATATCCCATACCTAACCTAAGTAAAATATTATAGACTTGTAAACTTTGTCCCATACTACGATTTTAATTTACGATTGCTGCTGGTTTGAAACAACTGGAGCAATTCGATTGACACTGTCGTAGGTTTGAACGGTGTATCGGTCATATCAAGAGATTATTCATTTATTTACGACGTGTTTCTCTAATTTTTCCACGAGTCACGGTCTTGGGCTATTTCCCACCAATTCTTATGGAAGACACCAAGGTCGTCTCGCCCTTCGGGGTCTACTGCGACGATCGAATCTTTTTTGTGTTGTGTCTGCATATCTTTTTTTTATATTGGCACAACATCGTAGTTCCACTTGGCCTGAAGCACCCTGAAGGTAAGCAAAAAGGAAAGCCCAAGTCGCCATGGCAACTGACAAGAAACCAACGGTGCCTTGTCAGTTGACACTGAATTGCTGGCCCCAGAGATGCTTCTTTACACTTCGTTCCAAAGGGTCCCCAGTTGTAAGAAGAAGGAAACATATGAGCCGGCAAATAGTTCCACTTCGTCGCACCCTGTTTAGGATCGCCAGTTCTTTTTATATCGCTATATCGCTAAGTATACGTAAATAGTGGTGAAATTTCGGTAATATTTCACCAGAAACGTCTGATTTAGCCCCAAGCATATTTAGGCGCAAGGTTGCATGCATGCCGTGTTGTTTTTGATGTCAAATAGTTCGGACACGCCAGTGATTTTCGATCAGGAATCTAAACATAAGGCCGGACGGAAGAGGAATTTAATATCGGCATAAATCGGCAATGCCGCGGGCGACCGCTAGTTGGAAATAACTTTATTGCGGTCATGACTGCAATATTGCATTGCGAATCTGTGGCTAATTTTGCTGACGTAGCCGGTCATTGCGCCGGCGCACAGAAATAACGAGCCGCTTAATGACGCCGGCGCCAATTCGCTCAATATAATGTGCAATCAAACATCAATAAGATCATGCGTCATTAGAACTTTATCATTATGCAAGATGCAGTTTTACAGTCAGTTTCAATCACTGCGGCGGGGAGACATTCTCGTTAGTCGGTTTGTACTCCCACACAAAGTTTGACTCACTGGTAGTTAGGCCTAGCCAGCCATGATAGAGTTCTTAAAAAAACCAGTAAGTTTCAGAGCATTTTGACCTGCATTTCGGCGTTTCGTTAGTTAGTTATTCCACGGTAATTTCGAGGATTAAGTAGGATTTTTTCAGAAAAAATTTAAAGAAGAGGTATACATAGATATCAACTTTAATTGAATAATCGCTGCTACGTTGCTGCCTCGTGGCAAGACGGCTCGCACAACTTTCAAGATCCCAATAGATTTGGACAGCACGGAAAGTCCTGTCTGCGGGGTATCAACAAACTGTGATAAAGCAAAACTGACACAGACCGATTTCCACTCCTGCGGAGCCGCGGGCACAGCTAGTGACCAATAAGCACAAGCGAACTTTGTACCACCTGAAAGTCGATGAATGTAAAGATAGCTTTTACTATTAATCCCACGGGAACGTGATAAAAAGTATCCTTTGTCCTTTTCCTGGTTCTAAGCTACCTCCCCACCAATTTTCAGCCAAATCTGTTCAGCCGTTCTTGAGTTATAAATAGTGTAACTAACACAACTTTCTTTTATATATATAGATCTAAAATATTTACTACGGAAGGTATTCCCAAATCTTTGTGTGAAAAAAATATCGCTGCATAGTTAAAAGTAGTTTGAGTTGAAACATTATTGTGTAGGTTTTTTCGATACTAAGTTTCTCTGTCAATTTTTATTGACTTTTTTACATAGCGACTCGAGATCGAGATTTCCCGCCATCGAATCTGTTAAAATAAAAGTATCTTGTATTTGTGGTACGTGTACTATAAAATGTATGTTAAATATATTTTAGTTTATCTTATTACTCGTATCAAAAGTATCAAAGCACGAAAACATGCCCTTACTTCTTCAATCCGTGTATATTGTTTGATGCATCAATCATCTTCTAGTTAAGCGTGCTCCCACTTAGACTTCAACTTGACTACTATCAGATGAAACCAAAATCAAAGACAAATCAATGAATCATAACATAACAATACGATAATTTGCGATGATAAAAAAGTAGAGAAATCAAATGACATAAACAAAACAACATCACCAGACAGTATTGTTATTTGTGAGGGAATTTATGAAAAATCTGACAGAGCATGCAACAACGCACCTAATTATGCCATGGAGTTATCTGAAATTGCAGCCACTGCAGGGCAGCTACCTAGTCTATTAAAAGTTGTATTCAAATAACAGCAGCTCCATAATAAGTACGCTTCTGTTCACTAACAAGCCACGTAACAACAGTGATTCTAGCAAACTAATTGAAACTTTAGATGCCTTTTTTATTCTATAAAATGTACGTTACAGGGTAGTTACGTTACTTGACTTTACCTTTTAGCTAGACAAATTGGTAGATAGATATAAACCTACTCTTTATTGCACACCTCGACAAGAAACTAAAACATAAACATAGAGAAACTCAAAATTAATAGAAGTAGACAACAGGTGGTCGTTTCACAAAAGAGCGATCGCTTCCATAAATTGGGATTTAACTGTCAGATTTCATCGAAAAAATTAATTGTGTTCAGTTGTTGTCCAAGCTCTAGTTCGTTCATTCATCAAAATCACGCACTGTTGTTTTCATTTGCGGGCACGGCACACCATAATTATCTGGTCAAAATTTATGAATTCGAAATCCCATATTTTTTGGCACCGACTCGCATCGCACAGTGGCATTGATCGGAGAATTCGGAGAGCGCTACAAGAGAGATAAGTACGAGTATGTCAATGTACTTACATAATTCATCGTGCCTGACTTCCTTACTTTATCTTAATAGTATTACTTTATCTAAATATTTTCATAAATATTTCAGACATATGTATTTAAATTAATGCTTTTCTTGGATATAATGATGGACTACTCGTATACTTACAAGTTTACACTAAAACGGAAGAATTATAATATAAATTGTAGAACAAAGGAAAACTCGGCCCAAAATTTTCATTTTAATAATGGACGGGTTGCAGTTCATAATAAAGTACTCAAGTTGGTCGTTTGCTGCGAGTCAACGCGGCTGTTAGTCTAGTCAAAATAGAATAAAATCCAGTGTTAATTTTTTTAAATTTTAAAGTCTTGGAATTTTAGCGTTTTAATTACTGTTGCCATATCAAAGTTATTTTCAAAATGTTGGCTACCGAAATCTCAAACAATATGGCACTGCATTAACTGCAATGCACCTTGATCAAATTGTTCCTCCATAGAAACACTTCACAGATGTACCTAAGCATACAAAAAGCGGATTTATACTGGAAACGAGTGACTAACATCACACAAAGCAGTAGGAGAAGAAGGTAAAAATCATATGGCAGGATATTCAAGGATGACTTCGACATAGAGAGAGAGAGAGCGAATAGCGATGGCCGTGCGCGAAAATATGCTGGCTCGCAGGTTTGCTAGGTGTAATGCAGACGTAAAGAAGACGCTTTTAAGGTGTTCTGCCAGTCGTTTAATACGTCTGCGGCCTGTGGGCCAACTTTATTCAGCGAGCGTACAATGCGCTACGGATACAGTATAACAACGTTTTCAGGGCACTAATGGGACTGCCACGACACTGTAGCGCATCCGGAATGTTTGCGGAGGCGCACACGGACGACTTTTTCGCAATTATACGCAACAGATCGTCTTCGCTTATGCGGAGACTGAGTGGAAGTGGCAATAGCGTCCTGAGAACGTTGGCAGGTAAGTCAGATGAACCATTGTTCAAACACTGGAATAGCCTATACATACTCGTATGTGGCAGCGACAGATGTTGAGAAATAGAATTCCTATAAATGCTATTTAATTTTTAACTTTACCGTTGTTTTGTGTTTTATTTTATATTTTTATAAGTATGTGCAATGTACGTTACCCTTAATGTATTTTACTAACAATCTTATGGATCATTGATCCGAAATATATTATTTGAATTTGAATTTGATATTTAAACTTTACTTCAAAATTATCAAAGGTTAAAACTCTATTTTTACTGGTCTACGTGACCTACTGCGACTTTCATTATTTCCCTTATCACGTCGATTCGTTTGTTTTTCTGCTTACTCGTGTTCCCTAAGCGACGTTGTTTATAGTTGCCGGGATAAAGGTAACTTAAGTGGAAATAGCACAACTGAGTTTTTCATACAAATCGACGTTCCGTTCTCGACTACTTCCTCCTCCAAAACTTAACCAAGAAATTAAGTTTTCTTCGAATTTTGCTGTTATTATTACCTATTACTCGTACATTTGTGTAATAGGCACTTGGCGTTTAAGAGTCCTTATACCTTTAAAAATGCTGATTGTTTAGACATTTTTGTCTGTGATCAAACATAATAATAAAGGTTGGAACAGCCAATGTCATCAGAAAAATGTTTCTGTCGTGAAACCGTTCAACATTGCCCTTGATGTTAACTTTGCCCATTGGACAAATAATCAGAAGGAACAACATTGGGCTGTTCCAACTATTATTAAGCCGCGAAATATTACTGCCAAACTGTTCAATGTTATTATTAGAGGCAAAGTTGGACAGTTAAACAGTTATCAGCGACTGTTTTACTTTCGATGCGTGAGGTTTTACACTTGATAAGTTTTATTTTATCCATCAAGGGTAAGATTAAATATTTTCACGGTAACTAATGAGTTGAAGAATTTATCAATGAAACAGATATAATCCAAATCAACTTTTATTGCACGTTTTGTTACATTTTATACATATTATACATAAACCACCGAAACACAACACAGACCCATAATGTTCCAGATTCAGCCTGTTGTGCAGCCTATGAAAGTCCCGTTCCGACGGCGTTTCAACTTCGCGAAATCTCAGTGAGATGAATATTCCGGAAGCATTGACGATAGAAGCTGATTTCTCTACAGCCAGTGCGCCCAATTGAGACTGTGAAAACATCGAGATTGTGAAAACCGTGTCACGTCAGATGATACCTAGATGTTGCCCCTCAAACTACATTCCCGGTCTTGACTCGACACTGCTGCGGACCTACGAAGCCCAGTTCAAAAACGACCCCAAAATAAGACCAAATAAACTGAAATAACTTTTTTTTCTAAGATATGTTATAGCCTTGGTCCTATATTTATAGTAAGTTTCCTTTTTTTAAATTTGGATTTAGTCATGACTCACATGCGAGTCACTGGCCCTGCGCGACTGTTTGAGCATGACCCATACGCTGAGTCACTGGCCCTGAATGGGTTAATTGGGTATTTACCATTATAGATGAAACCAAATGGTAGATGAAACGCTATTATTGTGTAAAAATAACAACTGAGCGGAATTACGAATGTAGTAAACTGCGATTGCATTGAACCCATATTGAGCAGAACCACGAATAGGTTGAATCCCGATTGCGTTAAAATAGCGGCTGTGTGGAATCAGCAATGTAATAAAGTGCAGTTGCGTAGAACCCATATTGTGTAGAATCACGAATAGGTTGAATCCCGATTGCGTTAAAATAGCGGCTGTGTGGAATCACGAATGTAGTAAACTGCAGTTGTGTTGAACCCATATTGTGTAGAATCACGCATAGGTAGAATCGCGTTTGTGTCATCGATCGCATAATCCTTCTTAAAATATTATTGATGTTACTACCTAGAACAGGGCTATTGGGATTTATTGGTGGTACATATTTGAAACCTACAGTTGAAATTTTGATTGATAATTTTTGTTTCGAATACTACTCGAAATTGACAAAATTCACGCGGAAAGTTAGTTTTTTCAACTTATTTACGACTGCACGCAATAAAAGCATGAAATAGCTATGTTACTACCTAGAACTCGGGGAAAAGTATTATTGACTTTAAAATTCTGGTTAAAATTATCAATATTATTTGTAGTAATATGAAAAAAAAATTACAAAAGGAATAAAGGCCTCCTAAGAGAAAGAAACCTCGAATTGTATAAAAAAAAATCTATTTCCTCTTAATGATTTCCCTTATTACGTCAATCGTCTTATTACGTTATTCGTTTGTACTTCTGCTTACGCGTGTTCCCGAGGCGACGTTGTTTACAGTTGTCGGGACAAAGGTAACTTAAGCGAAAATTCTTCCGAGCTTAATTTGTCACTAATTAGTAAAAGAAAACATCGTTATCTTGTTTTTGTTACTGATATGTTGATATAAACATCGAATAAAAGTGTAACGTTTCGGTTTCACAAATATTAGGAAAAGTCGGTCTTATCCTTGAAATAACACAACGTGACATATTTTTGGTATTAATAAATCAAATTGAGAAGGTAATAAGGGAATGGCCAAGACATGGGGTTTAAAAACGTAAAAAATTATAAGTTTTCAGCCATTTCGGAATAAAGTCACGATGTCTATAGTTCAGAGCTTATCTTCAAATGTATGTTCCTATCTAATTGAGAAAAGCTATATACATATGGTCTCTCACGACTTTATTACCTACATATAAAGGCTTTTGCCATGTATGTAACTTGTTCATTAATAAAGGAAAGAGTACCTGCCTCCAGTTGAGATTGAGTTACCTTTCGAACAAAAATAAACTCAAAATTGATTAGCTCGAGAAAGCTCTTTCGCGAACCAAATGTCTGATTTATTCCGTTATTTATTTACCCAACATGAAATATCACGAATAGATGCGATTAATCTTGCATTTTCCACCCCAGCGCAGCGCTCGGTGGTGAATTTGTTCTGAATTGCCCTGACATCGCTGGGAAGAGTTATATATGTTTATAACTAAAAACGAAACAAAACACACGCACGCTCACATTAATAAGGTTTACGTCAAATTACTCGGTGGGACTAATTCGGCGGATCTCTGCTATATCTATTTAGTAATCTCTGTTTTATCACGCCATTATTTATACCAAATTTTACTATAGGTACTTTGTTAAGAGCCTGCACAAACGGACAGCATACGAACAGCATCATGATGACTCGCCATTTTGAATTTTACAATTACTTATCAAAGAAAAATATACCTATTCATCTTAACGTATCAGAAAATGTCATTACGAATCGTATCAAATAGGTAGCACATGTTATAAGAAGTATAAATACAATGGCGAGATCCCGGATAGATGTCAGCATCAAACGTCGAATCGAAGCCCTGATAAATTAGTCGCCTATTCGTTTCCTATTTATACTCGTAGTATCGGCCAGTGATTTGGAGAAGTTTGGAACTGAGCTTGTTAGTGGAATTCTCCTATTCGAAAATATTGGTAGGTATCGAGATGAAATAAATATACAACGGAAATATCGAAGTAATAACTTTGTTTTGGTAGAGGCTTATGTGATTTCTATTCAGGCCAATGAATACGTTGTTGATTAACGAATGTTATAAGGTAAGGACTTTTGGTATCATACCGTTGTTCGAAAATTAACGGAGACGTTCATTGTAATTTTTACTGTGAGGATATAGTAGATGTTATGATTTATGCTGTGATCCTACTAAAGTCATTTTAATATTAAAAGAGTAAAAGTTTTATAATTAACCCATCTGGATATTATAAATACGAGAGGCAATGATACGATAAGAGTAATTTGTTTATAAAATCTTTGGGTATAAGGTCGTGGCCGATAGCAGCAGCAGAATACGCTTATGTTATGGTGGTGAAAGTGGTTAAAATTTCGAATTATTTACAAATTTTCATGTTTTTTTATAGTGTTATGTTAAGTGTCAATTCTATGTTATTTCCAGTCACGACGGCATATTCTATCAATATAGAAACCGATTCATTTCAGAGTACACAAAAAGTTCGGCCATTATTGACGTATTTTATAATGACAAAAATATCAATACTTTTCCAAATCAGGATTTTAAATTTTCTTCTAATTCTGCCCTTAACTGTAAAATTAAAATTGCAAATTATATATGCTTAAAAGTGTAAGGATAAAATACATTTTAATGTTAATGTCGGCTCTATAGCTCTCTATAACGTCCTACCATGCTGTGAAAAGTCCGCACCCTGGTTATTACACATGAATACGACTTTAACTGCACTTTACAGTGCAGTCACGTAAAGTGCAAAAGTAGGTCATAAAAATCGCTGTTTCCATTCAGGCATCTCAAATGAATATCCATGTTAAATAAAGTCACGAATGGCGTGGACAACTAAACTGATTTCTCTTACGTCACGTACGTTACGTGACGCTTTGGTAACGTATCAAATACAAGTACATCCCACAAATATCGTTTCCGCCCAAGTCGGGTCTATTTGATTTTTCGGATTTACATTTTGTTCCATTTGTAGATAAATCTCCGCTGGCGCTTTGCCTTCATTTTTATTTACGCTCACAGAACGGAGATTGAAAGGAGTAATGTGGATTGGATACTTGGCGGTGATATACTCGGTGCCCATCGATTGTGTCTAGAACGTTCTGTAGCTGAAAATTGATGTGCATTCACGGAGTTTTCTGCTATCTTAAAATAAAATAAAAAGGAAGTGCCCGTCGTTATAGCCAGCAATTGCAAAAGTTGGCACACTGGGAATAGGTATGCTTATTGCTTAATCTATATCCATACAATTCAGATGTGTAACATACCTAGATAAGTGGTTATTTACATCGAAACTGCATATTGTATGTGTGTTTAACGCCGACACTTTTTCAGTAGGCAGGCAGGTAATATAAAATTGAGCAAGTGCGAGTGCGATTCGCGCATGAAGGGTACCATAAACAAGTTTTTTGTATGGGAGTCCCCTTAAATATTTATTTTATTTTATTTTTAGTATTTGTTGTTATAGCGGCAATAGAAATACATCATCTGTGAAAATTTCAACTGTCTAGCTATCACCGTTCTTGAGATACAGCCTGGTGACAGACGGACGGATGGACGGACGGACAGCGAAGTCTCAGTAATAGGGTCCCGTTTTTACCCTTTGGGTGCGGAACCCTAATAAGGGCCATGGCAGAGCGAGCTGATAACGTGCTATTAGGTACCTACTGATCAAACGCAATTGTGACTTTTGCACACCACGATCCACGCGTCCTGTTTTGCATCAAACACGCAAATAAAGACGCGCTGAAAGAACACGTTTGCAGTTAGCGATATTACGCTAGCCAAAAGAAAAGTAATTCTGTAAGATGGTAGACCTCGATAATCTATTTTTAAATAGCTGAAATATGATATTTTTCACAGGTGGATACTCAAGACGCTCGGTCTACATGTGATAGGAAAGTGGGCGTAATGGAAATCTTAATCACCAACCTCCGGCGAGTATCTTATGTTGCGGGTGAGTACTCTGTCAAAAAAGGATAATAATCAGTTTGAAGAAATCTGTATCAGCGAAAGTTCATGTCACCAAAATATAAAATAAGAAGTATCATCTGAAAAAACAGCCCTCCTTGCCTTTCATTCTTATATTATGTCAAATTTACGATATGGTATTATTTTATGGGGTAATGCCAGTAGTAAAGACAGGATTTTTAGGTTACAAAAAAGATGTCTTAGGTCTATATTTGGCCTTAGCCAGACAGAATCGTGTAGACCGGCATTTGTCAAACATAAAATACTAACTTTTTCGGGATTGTACATCTTTGAGGTTTGCAAGTTTGTAAAAAATAACCCTGACATGTTCTATTTAAGGAACCCCACTCAAAGATTGCAATCAAAATATGGGTACGACCTTAAATGTCCAAGTTCGAAATCTGCACTCCTTAGCAAAAGTGTATTATGTATGAGTGTGAAGGTTTATAATAAACTGCCAGTTGAGCTTAAAAAACTCCACCCAAAACCTTTTAAGAATCGACTGTACAATTGGCTCATCAATCAGTGTTTCTACAGCCTTAATGATTTTTTCGAAAGTTGACCTATTTATAAAATATCTAATGCGTAAATGACATCATAAAATATAATGTAATGTGTGAAATTTAATAATAATAATAATATAATGCTATATATGAAAGATTAATGTTAATAATGTTTATAATAATAATAATTTGAATTTAGTAATGATATAATTAATGTGTGATAGCTCTATATTTTATATAATGTTGATGATGATAATAAGAATTGAGAAATTTACATGTAATGACATACCTAGATATTAAGTTCAGTAAATTGCACGCCTCTGTGAGGCAGGATATGGAAGAACCTAAACTATTATTGTAAGAACTTTGTACACACATAACCATGCAATAAATATTTTGAATTTTGAATTTGAATTTGAATACTTTCCGAAAGAAACGCCACACTTTACTAAAAAATGACTAAAAATCGCGATGGGTGTGCCTAAATTATTAAGAGTTCCTATCGTCAGGATCCGATCTGATAACACAACGAGAATGTATGCCATTCCCAACAAAAAAAAAATGTTTCAAATCAGTCTGCCACCTTCGACTGATCAGGGAACATATGGTGAGTAACCTGTATTAGTTGTGCATGAGTTTAGTATATATATTACTTACGTGTGCCATCGAAGCGTGTAGCGATGGTATCGAGGAAGGTGTTTTGGGGCGCCAGTAGCCCCTTGCGCACCGGCATCCCCCCCCGCCGCGCGCTCGCGCACTCGGTCAGCCACCTGAAACAAAACACAAACGTATGTAGTTCTGTCTCGGCAGGAAAGTGAAAGATACATAGCATATTTGGGTCATTGTCAGATTTAGGTGGACATTTGCAAAATTAAGGATTCAAGGGCCTAATTTTCTGATAAAATGCCTGTGAGAATAAAGAACGTTCCCTCTTCTATAATCCGATGTGATAGCAACATAACCTAGATTCATACAAGCTCTTAACTTTTGACCACCGAAGGGACAAATTTTGTTTTATGAACTGACAATGACCCATTTAATATGTACTAGCCAATAATTTGGATCTACATAATATAGAAATGAAAATGGAAATTGAAATTAAATTGAAAATCTTTATTTCAGGCTACATGGCCCATAGACAAATACCTTACATACTAACTTACTCGTACTATACTTGTGGTTGTATTTCTTTCTTTGTTGAGGTGTGCAATTAAGAGTATTCTATCTGTCTATTTAAAATACATATAATACAAAAAGTCTGATGACTGACAAAAAGTAACTAAACAACTTAGTTACTGATGTGCTGCGCAAGTTCTTGGTGTTAGAGTGTCAGGTAACCGTCCCGCCGGAACATGAGACACCACATAAGGGTGCACACTCTCTCTTCGCCTGTAATTTAACAAAAAACAAATGGAATTTTCACAGAAAACAAACTAATTTCATTTTATTTGTATCTGTTATATTCTTATATTACATGCGAATGCTCACGGTGAGGCAGAACCTTAAAGAATTTAGGCGCAATTCATTTGTTAATACGAACTCATGTAAGTACATTATGAAGCTCAGGAGCCTTACCACGATCTCTTAACGCGACTCACTTTAGGCCCTAAACTGAACTGTATCGCTATTTCATACCATGACATTGTATTTACGACTCAGTTCAGATGCAGTTCAGTAAGAGCGTCTCAACTATTTCATTCTCTCATTTCAAGTACTTTTCGTACCACGATGTGTCACTTGAGACGAAACTGAATCGCACGAGTGTCAAATTTTGCGACTCATAAAAAGTTCCTCATTGAATGTATTGTTCTGGATAGTTTTGTGTAAAATATTTATTAGTTCCTAGCTTTTGCCCGCGGCTTGTCTCGCACAGGTCTGGAAACGTGTCTGTGTAACTTCCTACCGTTTTATTGTTTCTTAAAACCTATACTCATACCTTATTCCCATCAAAATGTTCTTAATTTTTCTCTCTTCGTCGTATTACCTTATTACCTAAATAAAACTTTGAATCGTCCTACTTTATTGACAATCGTAGAATCTAATGGCGACTCTAATTTATCGAACCCCAATTTGACCACCTTAGGGGATGAATTTTGAAATATCCCTTCTTATTCCTTGCCTCCATTGTATACTTGGTCTATTATCCAAATTTGAAGTTCCTAGGTTCAGTACCTAGTTTTGGTTTTACGTTGATGAGTCAGTCAGTCAGTCACTCAGGACTTTTCTGTTTATATGTATAGATTACATAATAAAAATATTACTGTGCTTTCACGGACTACGAATTTAAAAGTAAGGCCTGAATATTAACGTATTGACTTAGAGGTTGCTAAGGTGTAAAAACCCTTTCAAATAAAACAATGCAAAGATCGACACACAAAGCATAAGGAAAAATTCGTCAGGTCTACCTGGAGTTTGTTTGTTTTTCAGAATAGAGAGTTAATTTCTTTTGAGTTATTATAATACGATCTCTTGGATAATGCAACGGGGGAAAAAAAGATGCACAATGCGCATAGATAAGAGTGCATTACTGGTAATAAGTAGATAGCTAACTTCGTGTTTTTCGGTTCCAAATATGACTACGGCAATACTAACTACGGTAAAGAGCTCGTAGCTTTGTATGGATTTCATAGTAAGATACGTTTTTTTTCCGTAGCATTGCAGACTGTATTAACTAAACTAGCCGCTCAAGGGTGCTTTACATCATGCTTCTTTATTTGGTTACTATTTAAGTTCTTAAACCACAATATGATTTTTAATAGATTGAATTATAAAAACAAGTAAACTATTTTGTAAAACAAAGAACTGGAGTTACAAACATTTGCACTGAACCTAAAATCATCATCATCATCATATCAGCCTATAGACGTCCACTGCTGGACAAAGGCCTCCCCCAAAGTTCTCCACAACGATCGATCTTGCGCTGCCCTCATCCAATTTCTACCCGCGATCTTAACCAGGTCGTCGGTCCACCTTGTTGGAGGCCTTCCAACGCTGCGTCTTCCGGTCCGCGGTCGCCACTCAGGAACCTTTCTGCCCCAACGGCCATCGATTCTACGAGCAATGTGCCCCGCCCACTGCCACTTAAGTTTTGCGACTGTCTGAGCTATATCTACAACCTTGGTTCTCTTGCGTATCTCATCATTTCGAATTCGATCCCGCAAGGAAATTCCGAGCATAGCTCGCTCCATTGCCCTTTGAGTAACTGTGAGCCTTCTTATGAGGCCCATTGTAAGCGACCACGTTTCAGTGCCGTATGTCATCACTGGCAACACACATTGGTTAAAAACCTTTGTCTTAAGACACTGCGGTATTTGGGACGAGAAGACATTCCGCAACTTCCCGAACGCTGCCCATCCGAGTTGGATTCGACGAGTGACCTCTTTTTCGAAATTCGACCTACCCAACTGGATCGTTTGTCCAAGGTAGATATAGTCGTCTACAGTTTCGAGCGCAGAGTCTCCAACTTTAAGTGGAGTGGGTGCCACATGGGAGTTAAACATAATTTTCGTTTTCTCCATGTTCATTTTAAGACCCACTTGTTGAGAGACTCTACTGAGGTCGTTGAGCATTTTGCCGAGGTCTTCCAGGGTCTCAGCCATGACCACGATATCATCAGCAAAGCGGAGGTTGGTGATGTATTCGCCGTTTATGTTGATGCCAAGTCCGTACCAATCCAGAAGCTTGAAAACGTCTTCCAATGCAGCTGTGAACAATTTAGGAGATATAACATCTCCTTGCCTCACACCACGCTGCAATTGGATAGGTTTCGAGTCTTGGTTTTGGACGCGGACTGACATAGTGGCATTCTCATACAAACACCTTAGTACCTCAATATACCTGTAGTCAATTTGGCACCGCTGGAGAGACTGCAGCACTGCCC
This sequence comes from Apotomis capreana, assembly GCA_947623375.1. NCBI lineage: Eukaryota > Metazoa > Arthropoda > Insecta > Lepidoptera > Tortricidae > Apotomis > Apotomis capreana. The sequence continues at coordinate 11,592,437 of OX392506.1, read as the reverse complement.
AGGTCTCGACTGAATCGAAAGCCTTCTCATAGTCCACAAACGCTAAGCATAATGGCTGGTTATACTCTTCGGTCTTCTGTATAACCTGCCGCAGCGTATGGATGTGGTCTATGGTACTAAAAGCTTTACGGAAGCCGGCTTGTTCGGGAGGCTGGAAGTCGTCAAACCTGCGTGCGAGACGGTTCGTGATGACTCTCGAAAACAGCTTATAAACATGACTGAGAAGCGAGATGGGCCTGTAGTTCTTTAAAAGGGTCTTATCGCCTTTCTTAAAGAACAGTACCACTACGCTTCTCTGCCATGCCTGTGGCGTTCTCCCCTCGAGTATGACGGAGTTAAATAACTTTTGCAAGGCTTTTAAGACCGGTTTTCCACCTGCTTTTAGAAGCTCTGAGGTAACTCCGTCATCACCCGCCGCCTTATTATTTTTAAGCTGTTTGAGAGCCATACTAATCTCGTACAGGCTGACGTCCGGGATTTCTTCTGTGTAGTGTCGGGTCAACCTAGCTCTTGGATCTTTGGCTAGGTTCATGACAGGAACCTAAAATAGGCAACTATAATTGAACATATCTTTAAGCAGTTGATAATTTATTTATTATTCAAAAAAGTTACACAGCATTACAGTAATAAAACCAATAAGGCACTGAACTACAAAAATACATATAAACAAGATTTAAAACTAGTTAATTTAGGCGACACAACCGCGTGGGTCCTTTGCGTCGTCTGATCTGGTGTATAATTCGGCAAATTACCGCGGAACTGACGAAACACAACACCCTTCCGCCAGAAGTCTGCACTTGCGATGGTGTCCTGCAGCGGCCGCGGCACGCACACCACAAATGAGCTGAAGTACACGTAGTGCCGGGACTGCAGCTGGATAATATTGATAAATCATGGGGTCAAAAATATAAGCCCGATTTCAAAGGTCTCTATCTCGGCGGGAGACAGCTGGCGATAAAAACGGAGCTTTTAACATTGTCATTGACACAATTGATATTATATGGGTGATAAAATCACTTCACCGCATTTCCTGGTCACAATTTCTTTCCCCTGAACGAATACACTAAATCCGCGGAGGATTAAACTGAATTCAAAGACTGGCATACCACATAAAATTCATTTGAAATTTAACAAATTTACATGTCAATGATCGACATGACATTATCACAGGCGGAAGGCGGCACACGTTCCGAGTCTTAATTACAATTATTTTTGAAATACAGACATTTTAAACTTTATTTCATTCAATAAAGCATTTGGTATGGCAAATATTGTCATTAAATTAAAAAGAGAACATAAGTCCGCTATGAAATATATGTCTTTTCTTTTAAAAATTACCAATTAGTTATAAACAAAGTGTGCTGCGATATTTATTTATAATATTTTAGTTACCGAACGGATAGAAGCCAGAAAGAGATAAACATATACGAAACTCACATAGCGGCATCCCTTTCGCGCCGTAGCGTCTCACTTGCGGACCAGAGACAAATATCGGTCTTTCATTCACTTTATTCGATCGAGAATCAGCTCTGCTTTAAATTTGTTATGGTACCAAATTGAGCAATTCAGTTTAGGTTCCTAATCTGAACTGCTCTGCATTTGGATAGCTTTTAATAAGATTGTGGTAAGGCCCCAGGTAGTAGGCACTTGCAAATGCAATGATTAGACAGCGGGCACACGCAGTCTGGTGTCAGTTCAGTCCATCAGTCTGGTCCGAATGACAAGGGAATGATCGTGTAACGTTCTCGAACTGACGGACTGACCGGACCGACCAGACTGTGGAAAATGAATGAATGAAAGTATACTGCCTGTTTAACAAAGGCATTTTGGTTAGTGTTCTTATGATCCGCTAGATGGCGGTGTTACATCGCTGAATCACGCTATCGTTGTTTTTACACAGAATACATATAAGGTCTGTCAATCTCTTGATTAAACGAGTATAAGTTAAAGTGACAGTGCAGTTTCAATACAAAAGGTAACAAGTGACAAGTGTAGTGAGTGTGAACATTGGTCCTTCGAGCATTGGATAATCGTGAGTACAGTGACATTGGAAAAAAAAAGTGAACTGTCAAAGACATAGTTTATACGCGGTTTGTGAAGTGTCAAAGACTTAGTAATTTTCGCGGTTTGTTTACTTGTCAAAGACTTAGAAAAATTCCGTTGAAAATTAACTTAGAAGAATTTCGTTCGATTCTTGGACTTAGAATAATTTGCGTAAAAAAAGACTTAGAAAATTTGTGTTGTTTGGACTTCGAGCATTGGATATTTTCATACGAAAAAGACTGCAATTTACCATTCGGAAATGAACTTATAGATACAATATGTCGAATATTACGTCACGAGAAGAGCTTTTTAGTCAAATTAAAAGACTTATCACTAATCACAAGAAGACTTCAACATCACGATACACAGAAAGTTATTTAAATACACGAATACAATCTCTTGAGGAGTACTGGTCGCAATTCCTTTCTGAACACCGAGAAATATTGAAAACCACAACCACAACTGATGACAGAAAGGAACTGAAGGAACTCTACAACACTGTCGAAGATCTCTACATGGATTTTAAGACTAGTTTATTGGAACAGTTAGAATGTATCCGAAAATCAAATGTTGCCGCACCCGCACCTCAAATAATCGCGCAAAGCAAACTACCACCGATTAATATCCCCTCATTCTCTGGTGATTATCAACAATGGATGCACTTCAAGGATTTGTTTCTGTCAATGATCCATAATGAGACGGGATTGAGCGATATACAGAAGCACCATTATTTGAGATCGAGTTTGAAAGGTGAAGCGGAACAACTAGTTCGTCACTTCGAGATTACTGCTGTCAATTATAGTAAAGCTTGGAATGCTTTAGTCAGTCGCTATAGTAATGACAGAGTCATAGCAAACACCATATTGAATCGTCTACTCACGCAGAAGAAATTCGCATACGATACGAATGCCCTAAAGGAATCAAGGATCTTCTTGATACTACCAACCAGTGTCTCAGCAGTCTCGCAAGTTTAAAAATAGTAACGACTACTTGGGATCCTATTATCGTGCACACAGTAGTATCGAAGTTAGATTATGACACGCACAAAGCTTGGGAGCAATCACTCGGATCTTCTATTGAGTTACCCACTTATAAGAGCCTCACGTCATTTTTAGAAGGACGATTCAGAGCTATGGAGATGCTATCAACACAAAAAAGAGAGAGAAGAGATCTCACATACCAACCACAAGTAACTGCACCTAATATGAAGAATGTGAAATCATTTACCACTGAAGTTGATACGGAATGCACCTACTGTAAAAAACACCACTACATCTGTCACTGCACTGAGTTCTCACAACTAGATATTGAACAACGCAAAGAGTTTGTAAAGAACAATAACTTATGCTTCAACTGTCTTGTCAAAGGACACTCGATTCGGAACTGCAGACAAACCACATCGTGTAAGACCTGCAATCGGAAACATCACACGCTTCTACACTATGATAGCATAACAGCGAAGCCACTTATCGCAGAAAGCGCACTCACAGAACCTGATGACACACAAAATACGCAACTCACAAGTCTGAAGGTTTCGATAAGTGACAACCAAGTTATTCTGGCTACAGCTATGATTGGTGTGATGGATTGTACTGGTTCTCTTGTGTACCTAAGAGCCCTGGTTGATCAAGGTTCACAAGCGACCTTCATTACGGAGTCAGCAGTTCAGTTGCTACGGCTGAAGAAGACATCTCAGTCAGTTAATGTCACAGGCATCGGGAGTCGCTCTGTACAAGCACGACACGTCGTTAACTTAGATCTATATTCACCGATTGACACTCACCACATAATGCAAGTTAACGCTCACGTACTTTCGAAGTTATCACCATCGTTACCCACCAAAGAGTTTGACATCACACAATGGCCTGCCTTATCACAATTAAAATTAGCAGATCCTCACATGCAGCGTCCAGGACCCATAGACGTCCTGCTGGGGGCCGATGTCTATGCATGTATTTTACTGCAAGGAATGCACAAAGTTGACACTCTTCTGGCACAAAATTCCAGATTGGGATGGTTAGTGAATGGAGCTACTAATCCATCGAGTGATCTACCACCTCACAATGTTAGAGTACACCACGCACAAATAGAGGTAGATCAGCTCTTGCGCAAATTCTGGGAGACGGAAGAGTACACACCACATGAGAAACCGATGACGCTTCTTGATAAGCAATGTGAAGAGCACTATAAAGAAACCCACTATAGACAAGAAGATGGTCGTTACGTCGTACGATTACCCTTCAAAGATGGACACGAGGAGAAGTTGGGTGATTCACGACCCATCGCACTACAGAGACTTAAGCACATGGAAAGAAGATTCGCACACAAACCAGATTTTCAAAAGGATTATGCAAACTTCATTGATCAGTATCAGGAGTTTGATCACATGGAAGATGTAGACCCACAACATATGCCAACTCACAAAGTGTACTATCTTCCACATCACGCGGTCATTCGAGAAGCTAGCACTACGACTAAATTACGAGTAGTCTTTGATGGAACTGCACGCCCGTCAGATGGCTCGTCACTCAACGATGAATTGCTTGTTGGTCCACCACTGTTGCAAGATCTGCGTGATCTTATTATTCGATGGCGCACACATAAGATTTGTTTACTCGCTGACGTGAAACAGATGTATCGCCAAATACTCGTCGCCAAGGAAGACGTCGACTATCAGCGCATACTGTGGCGCTCTTCACCTCAGGACAACATCGTTGAGAAACGTTTATTGACTGTCACTTACGGTACTTCTTGCGCGCCATTCCTCGCCATTCGCACACTGAAGCAACTTGCACAAGATGAGAAAAACGAATTCCCAGACCTAGTTGACATCGTTAGTAATGACTTTTACATGGATGATTTGCTCACAGGTGCGAATGACGACGAAGAGGCTATGAAATTACAACAACGTGTAACACAAATTATGGCTAAAGGTAAATTTGAGATGCACAAATGGGCAACCAACAGTCCTGACGTTTTTAAGAACATTCCTATCCCGGAAAGAGCACAAAAAGAAACTGTTGACATAATACTTGATAACACTATCAAAGCTTTAGGAATCAGATGGAACTCACATCGTGATGTCTTCGAACTTAAGTTGGAAATTTCGAAACCCACCGAACCTTTCACTAAAACGTCAGTACTGTCGGATATTGCTAGAGCGTTTGACCCTTTGGGTTTTTTAGGACCTGTAATTATTACTGCAAAGGTATTTTTACAAAAACTATGGTTGAGTGGTGTGAATTGGACTGATGAACTTCCTCAAGAGCTTGCCTCAGAGTGGTCAAGTTATAGAGATCAGCTCTATCACATGCCAACTTTATATCTAGAGCGTTGGGTTCATACACAATTTAATGGCAATGAAAAAGTGGAACTTCATGGGTTCAGTGACGCCTCTAGTTTAGCCTATGCTGCCGTGGTCTATTTACGAGTTATCACGCCCCACGGAATCCACGTATCTCTTATTATAGCAAAGACTAAAGTTGCACCAGTTAAGCAGGTGTGCGTGCCACGTTTGGAACTGTGTGGCGCGGTGTTACTCTCAAAACTGCTAAAGGATGTTAAGGACAGCCTTCAACTTCCTGAAGAGTCTGTCTTTGCGTGGACAGATTCAATGATTGTTCTAGCTTGGCTTCGTAGAAGTCCAAACGCCTGGAAAACTTATGTAGCTAATCGTGTCACTGAAATAGTAAATAATGTAAGTAGTGGCCGGTGGCACCACATCAAGTCAGCAGACAATCCAGCGGACGTGGCGTCTCGTGGCATCCGTCCCGATTTAATGAAAGACTGCGAATTGTGGTGGTCCATCTATGCTTCACGAATCTAATGAATTTGATGACTGTTGCTCACTCTCACTCGACATACCAGCTACACATTTAGAAGCCAAAGATAATTCACATAATAACGATACTAAGCTAGCTGCGTTTCAAACTGGTATATCAAACGAGAGCGACGAGAGATTTACTTACTTGTCTAGATATTCTAGCCTCACAAAATTAGTTCGCGTTACAGCTTACATGACGCGATTTGTAAGGCTGTGTAAAGCTCACATTGATGCTAGGAAAAATTAGTTAGATCCTACGACTTTACCTCAGCATTTAACAGTTTGCGAGTTAAGATATGCAACAAACATTTGTATCCGACTTTCACAAGGATTTTGGTTTCAAGAGGAATTGCAAATGCTGAGAAAAGGTCAAAAACTTCCAAAGTCTAGTGAACTAGTACCTCTTACTCCGTTTATAGATGAAAAGAAAATTATACGAGTTACTGGACGCATACGCAATGCTAATGTACACTTCAATACTCAGTCGCCGGTAGTATTGGTGTCAAAGTGTCCCTTAGCTGTCTTGATTGTTAAAAATGCTCACATTCATTGTCTTCACGGTGGTCCTCAGCTGACTTTGAATGGAATTCGTTGTAAATATTGGATAATCGGTGTTAAGAACTTGGTCAGAAAAACAGTTCATCAATGTATTCCTTGTTTCAAACAAACTGCAGCGCCGATTAATCAATTGATGGGTCAGTTACCACCATGTCGAGTCACACCTGACAAGCCTTTTCGTAAATGCGGAGTGGACTTTGCGGGTCCAGTAATACTCAAGTTGTATCCTGGCCGATGCAAACGCACATGCAAAGCGTATATTGCCCTGTTCGTATGCACCGTGACTAAGGCAATTCATTTAGAACTTGTTAGTGACCTGTCCACAGCTGCATTTATTGCTGCCTTTCGGCGCTTTACTTCTAGGCGCGGTCATTGTAGCGATATGTGGAGTGACTGTGGTACGAACTTTGTTGGTGCCTCGAAAGAACTAGATGTCATGTTTAAAAATAGAAAGTCTGAAGTAGTTGGAGAAATATCTGAAATTCTTGCTAGTGATCAGACAACGTGGCATTTTATTCCCCCAGGATCTCCTCACTTTGGAGGATTATGGGAAGCAGGAGTGAAGTCTGTTAAGGCTCATCTCAAACGTGTAATCGGACAAACTCTTCTCACGTTTGAAGAGTACACTACACTGTTGACTCAGGTGGAGTCGTGTGTAAATTCGCGACCTCTGACTGCAATCAGTAGTTCAATTGATGATGCTCCTCCTATTACGCCTGGACATTTTCTTACGGGAGAAGCTCCTATCACTATTCCGGAAGAAAGTCTCGTTACTGTACCCGAATCTCGCTTAAATCGGTGGCAATTATTACAAAAAATGTTGCAATCACTTTGGGTTCGCTGGAGCTCTGAGTATTTAACAACACTACAGAACCGTTATAAATGGTCTAGTCAGAATTCAGACCCTGAAATTGGGACAGTGGTTCTGGTTAAGGATGAGACTCCCTCCCGGAAAGTGGTTGTTAGGCCGCATAATAGATAAGCATCCAGGTAGAGATGGTTTGACGAGCGTTGTAACTGTAAAGTGCAAGAACAGCACCCTTCGCAGACCTATTGCTAAAATTTGCCCTCTACCTATTGATTCTTAGGTATGTTCTGCTGATAGTATTTGTTTTTCTTGTTTTGCAGTTTATACCCTATTATTTAATTCACGAAGCGTTAAGATGTTTGACACATTGATTCCTAATTTGCTTTAAACCGGTATCCCACTTAGTAGTTTTGTTTAGTATTTCTGGTTTTTAGCTGTTTGTAAAGGACAAGTCGTCCTTGGGGGCCGGTAATGTTTAACAAAGGCATTTTGGTTAGTGTTCTTATGATCCGCTAGATGGCGGTGTTACATCGCTGAATCACGCTATCGTTGTTTTTACACAGAATACATATAAGGTCTGTCAATCTCTTGATTAAACGAGTATAAGTTAAAGTGACAGTGCAGTTTCAATACAAAAGGTAACAAGTGACAAGTGTAGTGAGTGTGAACACTGCCAGTCCAAGATGATGGAAGATGACGTGAGAATGAGCGTATAACCGATGTCTTCCAGTTACACAAAATCTCACCAGGTAAAAGATTAGTGAGATTCCTCTTCTTAATTACTCAGTTCGTTTCCCGTCCACAGGCAATTCAAGAAGCAGTGAAACTTAATAAAAGTTTTAGCATAAATCTTCTTGAAGACATTTTCTTACGTTAAACTCTAACGATTCAACCTGAACAATAGTGGAATATGGAAATAAGCGTACGCCTCATTAGGGTAATCTATTCACCACATACTGTGTTCCTAACTTCTTACAAGAACTGGGTCATCCTACTAATGTGGATAGGATATCCGTGAAATTAAGCTGAATATGAGGCGAGGGATCGTCATCACTTGCAGCAGCCGCTATTACTTTCTAATCCTTATACCTCGTATACACATTCACGCCGAAAAATTCCGAGCAAACTTGCTATCCCTATCCAATATTATAAAGGAGATAGAGAAGGCGCGGATAAAATCCTATCTACTACATAGATAATACTACTAAACCCCATTAAAATGTTCATATACTTAATCCCCGTTCATTTTACAGGATTTACAAGGATTCTTTCGCTAATAGAAATTCGCTGGCAGTATTATAATATGTTATATAGTTATTAGAGCAAATCCTGTGATTTTATAAGAAGATTGCCGCGGGTTACCTGCCTTATTTACCGACTTAATATCGCAGCTTATATTAAATATAAATGTGCTTATATCGGAGCCGTTATACGGTTATGATGCGCCTGTCAATGCCGTATTAGGACGATAAAGGATCAGAATAAATCTCGGGAGTGCTTAGGGATCACCAATAAAATACACAAGCGACTTCCGTCGAGTATGATACTGAAAAGCTACTGGATGTAATAAAATAAACCTTGTAGTTATGTATCCCGGGGTTAAGTAACAGAGTAAGTAAAACATATATGCGTAGTGAATATGGGGATTAAAATATAATGTTATTATATGTAGGTATATATCCCATCAAAAACATAAATGTAAAATGAGAGCCAAGTTCAATATCGCGTGCACTTCGCCGACAAAAGAATTGAGATCTGCAAGGGCGCCAAGTTCTTTGCCCTAAAATTTTTAGATACAAGGACATGCGACATACTCAATGCATTTATTTTACTTGGGGAGTAATTCAATATCAAGATTTGACTTGGCTAGTTTTCACAAACTAACTAAATTTTATAAAAGTAACATAGTCATAGTCATAGTTCATTATCAAGCTAACAGTATAAGTAACAAGACGAACACTAACTTGCGTACTTACCTTTACGAAAATAGGTTAATGATTTGATTGATTTTGATTTATAATATAAATTTATATTTTAAAACTAGCCAAGTCACGTCTTGATATTGAATTACACCCCAAGTAAAATAAATGCATTGAGTATGTCGCATGTCCTTGTATCTAAAAATTTTAGGGCAAAGAACTTGGCGCCCTTGCAGATCTCAATTCTTTTGTCGGCGAAGTGCACGCGATATTGAACTTGGCTCTCATTTTACATTTATGTTTTTGATGGGATATCATTACTTTTTGTACAGAAATTATTATGATGTGTAAATTACTTAATTATTATTTGTTAATTAGTTCTGTGTGCTATTCTAGTACATCTTTTGAAAGTTTTGAACAAACAAAGAATTTTCCAAAACGGTTAGTACGTATTGGATTTTTATGTGCATGTATGTGTGCGTGTGAGTGTATATGCTATTCTAGTATATCTTTCAAACAAAAAAAGAATTTTCCAAATCGGTTTATAAATGACAGAGTTCTGAGGCAACAACCATCAATAATAATAATAATAAAAAAACATAAAAAAATCACTGTTTTAGATTTTTATATGTATACACACACAATTACTAAGCTGGATGCCAAATTTCACCTTTCTAGGTCACCTGGAAGTGGGTTAGGTTTTTGATTACTAGTCAGTCAGTCAGTCAGTCAGTCAGTCAGTCAGTCAGTGACAAAAATACCGTTTTTTGGACTTTAATATCTCAATAACTATTTAACCTATATTAATGAAATTTGGGGTTCTACTTGTTCTAAGGGATCTTAATACATAAGCCAAATTTCAATTTTTTATGTTAAATAGATTTGGAGTTATTGGGGGGTCAAAAGTGGCTCCAAACGGTTCGTGTAATATAACACACGGCTGCTGCTCGCCAGTTCCTGCGGTGAACTTGGCTGGACACGCTGCCGCGTGTCTAGATATATGTAGTGTTAGTGTACAGAATATAACGATTCAGTTTTACATAGAAAACTACCGTGAGTCTCAGACATATTAAATACAAAACGGGTTTACTCATGTCGTAGATTTTGAATATCGCTCGACATGTTTCGAATCGGCACGCGATTCATCATCAGGAGAGCCGATATTCGACTTCTACGACGTAACCCCTTTATTTATTTTAATGTAACGACTCAATGTTTATAATAAGACGGAGAATGTGGTTTATTGCCCGTGTTCGTATTAGAAATGTGTATTTTAATATTCATTACAAAAATGGAGTGACGGGTAGATCGACTGCGTTTTCCTATTATTTTAATATTTGAACGTTGGACCGACCGAGCAAATCGTCTCTGTCTCAATTCGCCAAAATTCCTTTCGTTGTGTCCGGATGTTTGGATTTTCAGATTTCCGGTTGTTCTCACCTACAGGTCACATTTCTCAACCGATACTCATGAAATTTATTGAGTAGGTTCGATAAGTAGGAATATAAATAAATATTTGAAAAGATGTTTGTGAAAGAGACGTCGTCCGTGATCGCTAGCGCAAGGCAGCCACTTTGTTTCTATCTCTGTCGTTTTTTAATTCTATAACGTATAAAAACTTGTCAATTACAGTCGCATGTTACATCTTTATAAAGCCAGTGAACCAGGAATTATAGTGTCGCAAACCGTTTTTAAAAATACGTGTTCGTTGAGAAGTTATGACAATAATCATTTTAAATAATGCAAACTAACGACTTCTATCAGTGCGCGCGCTCGTTATCTGTGCGTGAGTCATCCGAAACCAGTTGCGCGCGCAGTGCCGGCGCGCGGACTCTAACTTAAGAGTGAATCGGACATTAACACACGCGCAAGAAGGACATACATGTTTACAAGTTACAATGCCACCCAAACCAATTTGTGCAAAGTGCGACAAAAAAATACTTGTTAAACAATTTCTTGTATGTGCATTGTGTAAAAACTCATTTGATCTACCCTGTGCAAATTATGAAAAACTTTTTAATTTAATGGACAATGATCGCAAAGCCGCTTGGACATGCAGTAAATGCCGGCAACAAACAAAAACAAGTACCCCAAATCTGTTGAAATCAAGTATCTCCGCAGCTCCCAACCAAATAATGAAAATCACTGCACACAAAAGCGAACATAGTTTAAATGTGGCTTCTGTTTCTGAATCCATTGCGCAGAAATCTACGCCAGAAATGCAAACTCTAGAGCAAGCAAATATCACAGTGAGAAGACCTCTACAAAAAAAACTGCAAAATTGGCCGGAGACATTGTCTGATCAAGAGTCTGAGATGGATCTACTGGAAGATTCTGAATTAAATATTAGTTGTCATAGCCTCCCCAGCGCTTCCACTACAGAAGATCCAGAGGTATATGAATTAAAAGCCCAAGTTACCGCTTTGTCATTGCAATTAGCAAGTGCCCATGAAGAGATTGACCGGCTTAATGCAGAAGTCGCCGGACTTAGCAAAACGATTGCTGAACAACAGAAAAAGGGGGAAGTCTATAAGAAACTACTAACAGACAAAGGACCGCTTAAAAAATTAACTCCCCTAAAAAAGATCCCATTGGTTTTAAAAAGGAATAATGTAGATATCATCGATAGTGATGATGACACACCACAATTTCTATCGCCAGCACGTACCCCAATTGACGATAAAGGTAAGCCCACTGATCAGCTTCACATTACCGAATCATTGGAATCAGAATCGTCGCTCCCTAAAAGAAATATAATGAACAGGCATATTGAAGAAATTGAACAGACAGATGCTGAAATCCTGAACCCGCCATCAAAGGCGTCGTCACCGGCCGCCATGGAACCCGCCGGGAACAGCAGCTACGACGACGGCGAAATATGTGAGAAACCGGTTAAACCTAAACTATGTTTGATAAGCTCTAACAAATTCAATAATCTCCTAACCAATACTGAACACTTTTTGGGCTCAAAATATAATATATGTCATTACCTAACTCCGGGCGCTGGAGTAAAGTACCTATTAAATAACCTAGAGAGTAAGTTGATTGATTTTACTATGGAAGATCATTGCATTATTTTTCTCGGAGAGAGTGATTTTGGACTGACTCAGAATTATGAGACGTTGGTGTTATTTTTACGAAAGTCATTAGAAGAAATTACCCACACTAACATAGTCATATGTACCCCGACTTTTAATTGTGGATACTTCAGAGATATGTTTAATAGGAGAATAGAAACATTTAATGAGCTGTTGTATATTGATATATCTAAGTATGCATATGCCTATGTACTAGACAGTAACCGTAACTTGGCCTATGATTATACTATGTTTTCTAAAAGAACAGGCCGTTTGAATAATTATGGGATAAAGACAGTGTTCCACGATCTAAGTAACATTCTTGCATTAATAGAAGAAGAGTATAATACCTCATTTCATCAAAGTTCATTGTTTTTTCGTTAACGAATCTACAGAGCCTCAACAGTTTAAACATCGTAATAATATAAATATAATGCATCAAAACATTGCTGGTGCGTTGAGCAAAATCGACCACTTACAAATAGCCTTGAATCAACAATATGAGATTAATAATAATAACGAAATTGATATTATCTGTCTCAGCGAAACTTTCATCCAACTAGGTACTGAAATAATGCTTAAATTACAAGTTGGCAGCAAATTTTTCAAGGGACCGAGAAAAACGAGGAGGTTCCTGCATATTATTAAAACGGAATGTACAATATGTAGATATTTACCTACCAAAAGGATTATCCTGTAACTACAGCTTTGAGTGTTGCGGGACCTACTTACCAGCATCAAAATTGGTCATCATATGTATATACAGAATTGACAACATTTCATATTTTTAAGACTATCATTTTATTACTTTTCTGAATTCTGCTTAAAAAGATGAAGTAATCTCTGTTTTTATTTATTTTCTGAGATGATTATTTATTTTATTATTAATTTATAAAAACATACTCATTTTAAAATGTGGCAACACCAAAACCAGAACTTAATGGAACGGTTACTTTAGTCGGTTTTCTTATTAAAAAAAAACTTAATAAAACTGGGTATGCATCTGTCATCTGTCAACGTCAAATAAAAAAAAATTCTATGTTTTCGCTCTTTGGTTTAGACAACAACCCTATTCAGCCCGTATTGTCTTAGATTGCAGTTATTTGATGTATTTTCTTATATTTCCTTAAATACAGAAGAATAAATTCCATGATTTTTTTTCAAGGTACACGACATAAAGCCCTGTCGATCTCTATATTAATTTCCACCTGTTATAAATATGAAATGTTGTCAATTCCTAGTAGCAGTTTGAACTTATTCTTTACAAAATTGGATACATTATTATATTATCTAGCTAATAAATATCGAAAGCAAAACATTGTTTTATGCGGGGACTGGAATATAGATATTCTAAAACAAAGTAAATACTCTGATCAATTGCTTAACCTTCTAAAAAATTATAATATAGCTGTGCATACAACCTCCCCAACTAGGCAACAACGCTCGTGTATAGACCAGATAGCTAGTAACATCAAAGAAGTCAACTCGCTATTACCTGTACTGGGACTCTCGGACCATGAAACTGCTCAAATAATAACCTTCAAAACAAAAGTTAATAAGAGCATAGACCATTGGTACGAGTATAAAAGAGACTACAGTGAGGAGAATATTCGTAAATTCAAAGAAAGCTTATCTGCGCTTACTTTCTCTGAAATTTACGAGCATAACTCTTTAAATGAGGCATTTTATATATTCCATAGTACGTTAATTCTATTTTACAATTTATGCTTCCCTATAATACGAATAAAAATGAGTAGTAGAACTGTGAAATTAAGATGGCTAAGCAAAGGCTTAAAAAAGTCCTCCGCAAAAAAGAGACAGCTCTACTTAAAGTACACTAATACTAAGACAAATAAAATTGCTAATAAAATAAAGTATAAAAAATATGCTCACTTATTTAGAAAATGTATATTTAGAGCCCAGCAGTTAAGCAATAAAAAATATATAGAAAAAAGTAAGCATAAGTGCAAGGCAACCTGGAATACTATAAGTAGTAATGTAAGTGATAAAACTATGCCTAGTAATATAAACACATTAGTCGACAATAACAACTTACTTTGCAAACCTGACGAAATATGCCAAGCATTAAATAATTATTTTATTGACATTAGCAACACCGATGGCGAGATAGATATAGACTCCAATTTATATTCAAATATACTTAATAATCCACATAGTACTTTCCTGTCGCCAACGGATGCAAAGGAAGTACACAATGTTATAATGAATTTGAATAACAGTAATGCGGTGGGCTACGATGGTATAAACACTAGAATGCTCAAGGCTTGTGCAGACAGCATTAGTGAACCGTTAAGTCACTTGGTTAATATGTCATTTTGGGAAGGCTTATTTCCAGAGGACCTTAAAATGTCTATTGTCAAGCCAATACTTAAAAAAGGTGATCCTAAAGATGCTAACAACTACAGGCCAATTACTCTCATTCCCATTCTAAGTAAGGTGTTTGAAAAACTAATGGTCATTAGGATTAACCACTTCCTTTTAAAAAACAACATCTTAATACCCGAACAGTACGGATTTCGCAAAAGAAGCTCGACATCTTTAGCTTGCTTCCATCTCGTTAAACATGTCACTGAGTGTGTCGATAAGAAAATACCAGCGGCGACCCTATTCCTCGACATGTCAAAAGCATTCGATCTGGTTAATCACAAAATACTGTTAAACAAGGTCGAGAAATATGGTATCCGGGGTAAAGCCAATGATTGGTTAGCAAGTTATCTGAGTAATAGAAAACAATGTGTTCAAATCTTAAATATGGACGATAGTCAAAAACCTCCAAGTCTTAAGACATACTCATCTCCTTACAGACATAATGCTAATGGTGTTCCACAGGGAAGCATTCTTGGGCCGCTTATTTTCTTACTATACATAAATGACCTTCCCAGTGTCTCAGATGACAAGTACATATTGTTCGCCGACGATACGACAGTAATTATAAAAGCTGACCAATTAGTTTCTCTGGAGGACAAAATTAAGCTAATGTTGTCCAAATTGCTACATTGGCTATCTAATAATCATTTGAAGATTAATTTAACCAAGACAAATATTATTCAATTTAAAACGCATAAGGCTAGCCCAGCTCCGATTATCATAGAATTCATGAGTCAGGAAATTGAGGACGTTGATATGATAACTTTTCTAGGCATACGGTTGGGCAATGTATTAAATTGGAAATCGCATATTAAGTTTGTTTGTGATAAGATACATAGATTTGTATTTGCGTTAAGGCGATTAAGGCAGATCGTTTTACAAAGTGCAGCTATCACTGCATACTATGGGTACGTCTACTCGAGTCTTTCCTATGGACTTATAATCTGGGGAAACTCGACTGATATTGAAGATGCATTTAAAGCGCAAAAAAAATGTATACGAGCCATCTGTGATGTTCGAGTTACGGTAAGCTGCAAGCCGCTTTTTAAATCGCTGCGTATACTGCCTCTTCCCTGTATGTACATAAGAGAAATTTGTATATTTGTGAAACAAAATAGCCATCTTTTTAAACTACAGTCTGATGTTTCGAACCGACCACACAGAGACAAACACAAAATTCTAGCACCATCCTATCGTTTAGCCTACAGTAAAAAGAATGTGTATTACATGTGTGTTCGGATCTATAACAAGCTGCCAGCAGATTTTAAAGAAATGTCTCTTACTATTTTTAAGAAAAACGTTACCAACTGGCTACTACTACATTGTTTTTATAGTTTAAATGAATATTTTAATTACAATCCAGACCGTTATTGATTATTACTTTCTTATTACTATATTATTTCTTATTTAATTATT
The DNA here is from genome assembly GCA_947623375.1 of Apotomis capreana. Taxonomy (NCBI): domain Eukaryota; kingdom Metazoa; phylum Arthropoda; class Insecta; order Lepidoptera; family Tortricidae; genus Apotomis; species Apotomis capreana. The sequence goes on along the minus strand of OX392506.1, from coordinate 11,576,405 downwards.
GTAAAATGTGACATTTTCTTTATGACTATTATTGACTACTATTATTTTTATTACATTATAAATTTGGCATTTATTAGAATTTTGGAAGTTGAATTATGTATTTTTTATTGCTGATATAAATTATGAGAATTAATGCATGTTTAATAAACACGTGTTACTTCACTCAATAAAATAAAATGTTTGCATGCTTAGTGAAGCAGAATGTATCGGACATCCTCAATATTTACCACCATGTTATGTATTACTACATTCTTGCAAATAAATGATTTATGATTTATGATAAATCGTGACAAATCTCTGCTGTTCCAAAATTTGGCCTCTTATCAGGGCGAAATGGCTGCACAATTATTATACCCAATTCCGGTACTCGACGTCCAACGATGGTTCCTTATAAAATACTTTTTCTACTCCAGTACTTTTTTCTGTCATTTATATAGTTACTAACTTTAATATAAAGACATATAAATTATGAAAGTTTGTAAAAGTCTATACTGTATTGCCCAAAAAAACACTGCTAAACGATGTTATAATGTCGCCAAAAAAGCATCACTTAGTACCACAGATTACAAGATAAACACCTGCAGTCACACAATTTGCAATAAAAAAAAAGCTTATAAAAACTAAGGCATTGCTGCCAACTTAAAAAAAAGTTTTACCTTCAGTGCATGGATGTTTAGTATAGTAAACTTATACCTTTATGTATAAGTTCATATCTTTTTGACAGATGGACGTCAATAAAAAAAAAGTTTATCAGAGACTATTTTTTTTTAATTTTGTTGATTCCGAGCGGGAACACGTAATTATTTTCTTTGCTGTTTATTTGCATTTTATTTATGAAATGTCGAGTCGTAAAAAAGTATTGTATGCAACGATGTATAAGTAGGTCAAAAAACGCTCGTGGCATCTTTCTTACGATGTTCGCTACGCCTACATCGTAACCCATGCCGCTCGCGTTTTTCGCCCCCTCTTATACAATGGTTGCATAAAATACTATTTCACCCGACTACGGTATAAAAAGTTTTACGTGGAGGAAGTTGCGGGTACCTTCAAGTAATAGTACATTTTATAAAATATCGGAATCCAACGGGCCTAATGATGGTCGCGTTTATCGCGCATTATAAATAAATTACAAAATATCCGGCACTCACATGCTCTAATATTCGTCGGAAAGAGCTACCGTATTAAAATCGATATGTGATCATAATTTCGATCATTGCTTTACGTATCAAGTTTAAAACTGGGAAACAATGGAAATAATTATGAACCTCAATCAAATAAATGTCATATAATAACTAATAAGTACCTACTCTAACAATATAAAGTTCTGTTCGCTTTCAAATATAGTAGTACAGCTTTTCAAATGACGCAGGTTATTTGTATTATACCTATGTAGGTATACACATAAAATATTATGAATTTTCCGATTATCAATATACTCGCAAAGTTAGATTGTTTACACGATTACCTATAGCTTGCGTTAGACGGGTTTATATTATGTTTTTTTTGCGGAACACATACTATTTTTATCGCTAAAACTATTTTAGGACAACATAATAACATCTACAGTAGGTACATAGTATCCGTACTAAACGTTTAATCATTTCAGCGCGCAAAGTTACGTTTGGGACCAATTTGCAAAACTATAAATCATGACGTTATAGTGGCGTTGCTTTAGCATAACACAGATAACATTGTTACTGTGGGCGACAAGGGGGCGTATCCTTCCAGTTCTGCACGAACCTAAATTTCATACTATTGCTCGCAATTTCGCCCGCTTATTTTTTTTCTTTACCGTAGTAAGGTAAAAAGTATCCTATAACCATTTTGGATCTCCAGCTGTCCTTGTACCAAAATTGGTTAAAATCCGTCCTGCCATTTCGGTTTGATGAGAGGACAAGGAAAATTTTACCAACAGATGGCACTTTACGAATTCTGCATCACGTTGTTAAGATTTTTCCTGAAATGACGGCCTATGATTGAAATTGATTTGCAAAACAATTATAGATTTTTATAAAAGTATGTATATACTATGACTTGCAAGCTCATTGAACGTGGGCACGAGCAGTACGAAGTTGTTTAGTTTTTCCAGAATCAACACCGAAGCAAACGCGAGTATTTAACAAGGAAAAGGTAAGAAGCAGCGTGCATATGCAGTGATCTAATGGTCGACTGTTACTTTGTATCTAAATGGAGTGAAGATGAAAATACTTCGAAGTAATGCGCGCCTGGGATAGCCCACCTTAAATCAATGCAAAATTCTCCTTATCAAGTAATATTACTCAGCTTATAAGCCTAATCATGATAATAAAGCATAATTAATGCGTACGGCTGCCCCCGACCATCCCATTTTATCCTCAAACATTTAATCACTTCTCGGACATTTGGAAGCCATGTAAATTCTTAGCTACGCAGACAAATATTTATTAACTTCTATTGTTTACTTTTTAGGGTACGCCAGGAACATGTTTATGTTTTTACTATTTTGACCGTTAATTTTGGTTGTAGCCTGGCTATGAATGCATATCTAAGGCAGTTCATCCGTAGTTCGTAAGATGCTGTCCCACTTACTCAAACGTTGTATGAATAGCAGTACTAGAGGAATGGCATGTTAGAAACTTCACATTTGTAACTTTAGGGTAGAGTTCTTAAACGATACTCGTTGCGAGTCGAGGATGTTAATTAAAATTTACATTGCAGTGCTATCGCAATTCATCGCTGTATTATCTTACAATCTTGAAGCGAGCAAGCAACAAGAGGAATGCGACTGTAGTATTCAAATTATCAGTTCAAACATCTTTATTATGGAGTAATGGAGTTGTTTACCTATAGACGAAAGGAAAATAATTATAGAATTGTTTTTTCTATAACCGAATAGGTAGACTCTTTATGCTAAATATATAATTGAACTCAGTTGGTTTATAGGTTTATAATGAATTTAATTTATCATGTATTAAATGCTTTACTTTTAATACCTACTAATTAAACATTTGTTACTTACCATTTATGGACCCTGCCCGAACTGTTTAATTATTTAAAGTAACTTAATGTAGGAGTAAACTTGTGAGTCTGCTCCCCCTTAATAATTTGTCCCAAATCTTTTAGTACTTACCTGTTTCCAAATTTCTACCAAACACAGCTGAGTTCTGTAACTATAGTTGTTAGGATTTTCGGAAGAATATCGTTCATGACATGATTTCTCAAATGAACATCACAAATGGAAAACAAAACTTTAATTTTCCAACGAAAGCAGTTATGTTCAAATTATTTACGTGTTTTTAATTATGTCTTCAAATTACTTCAATAAAAGTACAGAAAAGAAAGCTCAGGATTTGTGAAAGAGCGGGAACATATAGCCTGAATAATAGTATTTCTCCAGAACACTCCGGATTGCAAAGAAAAGCTGTTGTTTGTGGCCGCTCGCACTTGACCGGTGCTTTAATTAAACGCCGCTATAAATCTTTCTGCAGGTATACCAATAATTAAACCTGTATTTAAGGTGACCCATAAACTGAACGATGCTAGAATACGCCTGCAGCCTTTCCACCTTCTCGTAAACCCGCATTTATGAAACATAAATGCGAGGGCAGTAAATATGAATTAATGGTTTCCCGAGGTTAGTCCCTATAGTGAACCATATTCTTTCACCCAGAAAATAAACAAGACAGTCGTGTCGAGCTCGCCAGCAGAGCTATAACTTTCGCACATAAATCTGAAAAATATTGCCGCTATAATTACCGAAGACCGTTTAGTTGTATTAGTACGGATTTATCGTTATCTCGGATATGTTTTATTCGTCAGATAAAATGGCCGTGTTGTCACTTTCACAGTTTATGTACGTACATGGCGAGGATAGTGTATCCAGTTGTGTTTGTATGGCCGCGGGCGTGCGGCCGGCAACGATAAATCAGTCTCGCGTAACACTGACATTTTCCACATCAAACCACACAATCGTGTGATGCAAACGTCATATTTCCTTCCAGATAACCTTATCTACCTAGTTAATCTGGACTCATACTAAATTGACACGCGGATTCATTATCATTACTGTGTAATCTAGAGTGAAGGTCACAAAAACGCGTATATAGCCGAAACAAGTGATAATAAAGAAAAATGAATTATTTTGCTTTGATGCCTTTTGAATGATTTAATAATTTTATTAATGTTGCGTGTCCTTTGAAGATGCTATTAGCGGTCGTTTTTTAGCTTCCTCTTTTGGGGAAAATACATTATTAATGGTTTTCTGAGTCGTGGCGTATACGTATGAATTTATTTTAAGTGGTTTAGGTTCTCGGAGTTGGTATAAATAACGTAAATATTATATTATGTTTTGAAATGCTTGTAAGTTTTTGTTTGTTCTTTGTAATGAACAGGTTTTTAAAAGGCATGTCGAACGTAAAATATAAACGTTAGAGCAATTTTATTGTTATTGCACTAACTAAATCTAATTATATGTGTCAGTGCATCTGGAAAGGTACCTTGTTTCAGGTATTGAGTTATGCATAGTTCCAAAAAGTAGATTAAATTTGCTATCAATACAAAAAAGAATAATTACTGTAGGTGGAACCACTATTTTTATATAAATTTTTGAATTTTCGACTTCCGAAATGCACAAGTTGAGAAAATTGCATTTAAAGTTTATAGTGGCAAAAAACACACTTCTACTTCGAAGTTACATAGTGAAGGGTATAATGATAATCTTTGAATGTTAAAGAATTATAATAAAGGTGAATTGTCTAAAAATACATGTTAATTATTCTGATTTCTTAGGTTGAACATGCCAGGGTGGAAGAAACACGAAAGTGTTAATTATACCCAATTCATAAAATAACGAGATTAAAACTGTTAGTTTCTCATCATAGTTACATATTCTATGGCATTTTGGGACAATTGAATGAAAGAAAACTCCATAATCATAAAGAAATTTAATAATTACCGCATTTTTAACAGTTACAAAAAAGATCACTTATAATATTAAAAATCAACAAAATAATTTGTATATTCATGCTATATCACAAGATCAAATGGTATTTAGCGTGGTGTACCACAATGGTATAATAGAAATGGTGTTAAAGCAGTTTTTTTTAACAATAAAGTTTAGTGACTCGGTCTAAACTTTTGTATGGAAACGTAACTAGGGTACCTTGTCACGACATTTACTAAACTTTAGTAACTTAAACTCGAAGATCACTATTTTAGTACCTATAATGCAAGAAATATCTGTAACAAAATGTTATTTAGGATAATTATAGCGGAAATCAATGTATTCTTATTTATAAAAACTTTTGTTTTAGTCGTGTAAGACATCAAGTGTAGCATTTTACTAAACTGGGTACCTTGTCACGCTAAGTCATTATCTTACATAAATGGAGTAACTAGAAAAAATAACTCAATTGTGTACATAACTGCACCTAATTTATGATTTATCATCAGTCTTTCAATCAATATTACTAATTATATACGTCAAACATTCCCCTTCCCCGCCCCATCCCCCCGCCCCTCGGCACGTTCACCTTCAGCACCTTTCCAGCCTCTGATCTAAGTAATGGCAAACGTATTAAATTAAAATAAATAGTTATTTCATACAAGAGTCATGCAAGTTGAATGTTTTTTTATAAAAAACATTAAGTATTTTTTTTGTTCAAAAAATTATTTTGCTATAGACCGATCCTATACCTTATCTTAGAAAGAGGTAGTTGACTACCCGCGATGGAAATATTGACAAAATTATTCAAAATTTAAAGGCTTTTAAGACATGGCGTGACAAGGTACCCTGACTACTAAACTTTATAGTCGGAGAAATATACTAAAAAAACATAATTTTACTGATATTCTTGTACACACGTGTTCCTTAGGATGTAAATAACCCAATTATAACACAAACCCATTTTGGCACTTTTTCACCAGCTTCCACAAAAACTCATGTAACTCGGTAACTAGATGTCGTGACTAGGTACCTTTCCAGATGCACTGACACATATATCCGCCATTATGAAAAATAGCGACAACAACAAAAAAAAAACCCGTCAAGTGCGACTTGGAATCGCGCACCGAGGGTTCCGTACGAACTATAAAAGCATATTCCTCTAAAGAAAAGACAAGCTGAACTGAGCGACAACCCTATATCTTTACCGTTGGAAACCTGCTAACTATTTTAAATAAAGACTATACGAGTATTTGTATGATTTAATTACAAAGTATATAGTTTTCAGATTTTTCCCTAGACTTGTAGTACCTATAAGACGGTATTCGGTACTTGCCGAATTTCATAGTTCTAGGTCAACAGGAAAAACCCAAAAAAGTTTGATTCCCTTTGAGAGTGTCGAAATATCCATTTTCTTTATGCTCGCGTACTGTAATCTGTTAATTATAATTTCACAGACAAATTGCACAACAACGCACTTTTAAAGTTTTTAAACCTGTATGCCTGTACCAAAATTTTATACTCTATGGTACCCGCTACTGAAGTTTTTTTTTTTTTTTTTTTTTTTTTTCCTTATTTAAGAGCTTTGTCACTGAGTGACTATGTCGCTCCGTTATTAAAAGGAATTACAATTTGACTACATCTATTTAGCTTATTCTATTAACAATCGCTTTTCGAACTAACTGCAACAGTGCCGCGGTAGCGTCCGACAGCGGCGCTGCTAGGACACTATTGCAGCCACCGACTTCAAACAATATATTACAATTACTGGAGAAAACCAGTTGTTGCCGGAAAGCCTCGTTCCTGACACATTCCATTATAACGTGGTATACATCTTCAGGCACATCGCATTCATCACAATTTGGAGAAGGAACTTTACCCATCAGAAATCCGAATTTGTTCAACGGAATATGTCCGGAGCGAAGTCTCAACAATAAAACTATATCGCGTCTGCTTAAACTACAATCAATCCAAGGAGTAATCAAGGGTTCCGGTTGAATCGTCTTATACCAGATGCCTTTTTGTTTTGATCTCTCGTCAAAATATTCTTTCCACAGATTATAATATGTATGACGTTTGACTAAACTTATACAATCTGAGTAAAAAGGTAACATATTACGTTCTACCCCATCGTGACAAGCCTGCCGTGCTAAAGTGTCCGCTATTTCATTCCCACGAATGCCCACGTGGGACGGGATCCATTGAAGGATTACTATCTTGCCAACCGATTGTAATTGATCGATAAGTTTCAATATGTCATAGGCTATCGGGAGACCTCGGATATTCGACGTACATCGAGCCACGTGTTGAAGTGCACTTTTAGAGTCCGACAATATTATAAATTTACTATGACCCAGAGATTTAATGTAGGATAACGGTTCGACTATGGCAATAAGCTCAGCATGCATGATAGAAATGTTACAAGTGATATTTACTTTAACCGAGGTTTCCGACTGTGGGTCATAAAATGCAGCCCCTAAAGATTGACGTTCTTTAGAACCATCAGTATATATACAATAGAAATCGGAAAAATGTACTCTCAATAAATTGTAAACATTATCTCTTAATATACTAGTATTATTATAGAAACGTTTAGCTTTAGTAATTTCTGCGACGTTCAGTTTAATGACATTAGATAAATCAAAATTGTTAACCCAGTGGTGCAAAGTAAACATTTCAAGAATGTTACTACGATATATAGGAATTGAATGGTAAGTGTTATGAGTTACAAGTAATAACGGTTTTTTCTTTCTTGATATATTTCGGGAATTATTCAGTTGTTCCAGAGATTTTATAGTAGAGTTACTTTCTAATGATTTAGACCTGAACCAAAACTTGGATGACAAATAAACACGGCGCATATGCAAGGGATGGACACAAAGCTCGCATTCCATCACGTGTGTCGGAGTTGACTTAATAAATCCACCGATAGCTCTAAGTACCTGATTCTGTATTTTATCAAGTTTACACATGTGGGACTGACTACTGTCGTCGTACAGAAAGGACGCGTAATCTATTCTACTCCTAATTATCGCGATGTATAGTCGTCTTAAGTGTTTAGGATGGACACCCCAGCCTGGCCCGGTTAATACCTTTAGAATGTTACAATACTTTTGAATTTTTTGAATTAGTTCGTTAATGTGTTTTCCCCACCTGAGAGAGCAATCCAACCACAATCCCAGATACTTAACACAGTCAACTACCTCTAGGTTGGTATTATTTATTTTAATGTTAACAGGTTTTCTATTAATACCTTTTTTAAAAATACATAATGTAGTTTTAGCTATAGATATTTCAAGTCCGAGTTTATTAAGAGACTCGTTAAATACATCGAGAGAATTTTGCAAACATATTTCCGTATGTGAAATGTTTTTTCCAGTTATATACAAAACGTAATCGTCAGCATACAGTAACAGCGACACCTCTTTTATTAAACTATGAATGTGTGTAGTAACAACATTGAATAACAATGGCGATAAGGGATCTCCCTGGGCTAATCCGCGACCAGTTGATCTCCTGAACACAGAGTTATCTACATATATAGACAAGTACCTTTCTGTCAAGAAGTTCCACAGATATTTACAGATGCTAGAGCCAACGCCTATACGATCGAGTATTGTTATTAAACTAGTTATATCTACATTATTGTAAGCATTGTCAATATCTATGAAACATCCTAAAGTACTCATATTATTTGCAAACCCACACTGTATTTGAGTCACTAAAGTACCCAAGTTATCCAAAGATGATCGACATTTCCTAAAACCTACTGTTTCTTCAGAAAATACACTGTTCCGCTCTAAATACCATTCTAACCTTTTATTCATTAAGGAATGAAATATTTTACATAGACATGATATTAAGGAGATTGGCCTGAGTGCAGAGTCGGAAGTAGGATCACGTCCGGGCTTAGGTATGGGGACTACACAGATTTCTCTCCATTGAAAAGGAACAAATCCTAAGCTATAGAAGTTATTGTACAGCGACAACAATACTAACTTACAGTTATCAGGAAGGTTCTTTATCATTGAAAAAGATATTCCATCAGTACCGGGAGCGGTATCTTTATTTTTAATGACAGACTCTAATTCGTGTAAATTAAACAGTTCATCCATGGCTGTACTGCGTATCGATATTGATGGTGTTGGAGGTGATACGTAATCAGGTGTTAGTGAGTGAAGTAGATCGGTAACTTTATCTGCACTGACGTGAGGCCTAGGGGATCTATAACCCTTAAGCCACCTCATCCGAGACCACACTTCAGCCGCTGATGAGGCTTCGCTTATCGAGTTACAAAATTGTTGCCATCCTTCACTTTTACGCTTTCTTATAAGCCTCTGAGCATTACTTATTTTAGCCTGTAGATCCTCAAGATTTTGCGGAGTGGGATTTCGTCTAAATAATGCAAGTGCCAACCGTCTTTCTGCTACAGCTTTAGATAAGGACTGATCCCAATACGGTTTCGGTTTAAATGTACTAGCTGGGTTACAATTAAATTTAACATAAGGTATGTACAAATCTGCAGCTTCGTTTATATAGTCCATAAATATGTTATACGCGTCTTGAGGAGCTTCAGGTAAAAACCAATCAATGAATTTAAGCTCCAGGTGCGACCGGTACTCGTCCCACTGGGCCAATTTAAAGTTTCTTTTTTGAATAGGGGTTACGTTAGAGGTCAGATATGTACAAATTTTTATAATTAAGTGATCACTTCTTAATGATTCCTTCATAACGCCCCATTCAAGTGCTAGGTATACATCGGATGATACTATGGATATATCTGGAGAGGACGCTTGGAGTACACCATTAACAAGGCGGACTCGGGTACAAGTTTTATGGTCATTAAGGGTCACAAGTTTAAAGTCCATAAGAGAATCAAATATTTGGTTACCTCTTACATCCGTCTTGTGAGACCAGTTTGTATGGTGACCATTGAAGTCACCCATTATAACCACTTTTTGTCGCGCCAGTGAAAAAATATAATCCCAATCTCGCGCGTCGGTAACTACAGAAGAAGGACAGTACACAGATATAACGTTTTCAATTTCGTCACAATTAAAAAGTTTCACATGAAGCACTTGCATACCTGGGTTAGGAGAACTTACACAACACTGCTGTGACTTGATTGATTTGTGTGTGAGGATAGCAACGCCACCATATCCATCCGCTCTGTCCGTGCGATACACGTTGTAGTTGCTAATATGTAGAAAACTGTCGAGATTCAGCCATGTCTCGCTTAACGCTGCTATGTGGATTTTCTCCTGGATCAGTAGATTTTCAAAAGATAATAACTTTGGTCTTATACTTTGAGCGTTCCATTGTAATAAATTAAGTCGGCACCTTCTGAAATTATTAGCCATCTGTTGCGTTAAAAAAAGATTTTAAAATCGTTACGTCAAAGATATTTTCAACCAAAAAGGACATAAGCCATTCTAAACCCGTCTGGACAGCACATTTAATCTTTTCACTTATGGATAAGTTTTTGAGAAATATTATATCTTCATTTAGCACATCAGTAGGTTTAGGTAGGGAGTGCTCCGATATATCCATCTGTAATGATTCGTCTTCAGAATGTTCTCCATTTTCACTCATAATTTCTCTTTGAGGTGAGGTAGACATTTTGATTTTAGAGCGGCGTTGTTTTTTAGGGGGTTCTAGTGAAACGTTTACTTTAGCCGTCGGTTCCCGGTGAACTACTGCCGTGGTGGTCACGACTTTAGCATAGGATGGTTGGGTAATTGTAGTAGCTACTGTTGGGGTATCTGAATTGGAAATCGTAATGTCGGACGCCATAGGAATATTATTCTTTTCAGGAGCAGAAGACATGCTCGGTGCAGAAGCAAATTTGAACACACGGGGAAAGTTAGACTCAGTAAACGCGGGAGGAACAATAGGTACATATTTTTCCAGGGCCTTTTTATACGTACAGTTTAATTCAGCCATAATCTTTCTTATCTGTTTCTCTTTTATAAAGATTGGACAAGATTTATCCAGCGCCATATGATCTCCAGCGCAATTACGACATTTATATATAGTCGTTTCGCAGTTTAGGTGATTATTTCCACACTTAGGACATACAGGTTTCTTTGTACAAGTTTTCTTGGAATGGCCGAATCTCCAACAGTTTGAACACTGTGATACCGGAAATAGATATGGTTCAACCTTAACTCGCATCTCGTGTATATAAACATAAGCTGGCAATAAAGGACCTGTAAAACAAACTCGTATCGTCTCACTATTTTTCCAGCCACTTTCTTCCTTGCTTTTTTTACTTAGCCTTTTCACTGAAACTATTTCCGTTTCGCTAATAATGCTTTCCATCATTTCTTTTTCGTCTAAACCTAAGTCCGCTTCTTTAATTGTGCCATATGATAACCCCACTTCATATGTTTTCTGACACCGCCATCCCATCTCTTTGTTTTTAGATACTATAGAAATCAATCGTCCAGCACTAGTTTCATTTTCAAATGTAACCAAAACCTTATACGGATTAACATACTTCACATTAATAATATCTGAAATGTCGTGGCTTCGAAATAGTTTCGCTAACGCCAATTGCTTCGGCAACATATCCTTGCATGTAATACTAATTTCTATACTACGAGCGGCCGTCTGTCTATTCAACGTACTACGCCTTTTTGGGTTATCTACCAAAGTCCAACCTTCATCTAATTCTCTTGCCCTCTTAGCGGTAGGGGTTGGGATTGTCATTACATTTGCACCACTATCCTTATACTGTGTTAGGTCATCCATTGAATCCTGGTTACACGACACGATCGTCGTTTCCAATACATCATAATCGTGATCATATATTACCTTAGTATTGTCAAGCAAAGTTTTTATTTGGTCTCCGTCACCATCCTGATCTGAACCTTGTGACATAGTGCACAAGGCTCATGTCCGTCAGTAAGTGTAATTTATCTGTGACTTGCCGCACACAATGCGCCTAGAACTTAGTAGAACTACCAGTTGATTTTTATTTGTAAGTATACTCGATATAAATAGAGAAAGTAATTAGCTCACAACAACAGGAACACGTTTTACTTGTAGTATAAACTTAGCAAAACTGATAATTCACTTTATTTTTAATGAAATCAATAATTTTCACAAATTGCACATCCGTCTTTCCCGCTCATTTTTTTTTTTCATGTACTGAAGTTTAATATTCATAAGACATCTCTGACCTCAACTCAAATGAATTTCAAAATGAGAACCATAATATATTTAAAAAAAAAGCACGCTACTGTGTCCTGATTGGTTGAAATTATTTGTCAAAAACCAATCGCGAGGCACCCGCCATGACCAACGCGATCATGTTTTTTTTTTAATGGGTCAGTTTGAGTTGGATGAAAGAGGTTAAGTGCATCAAAAAAAAATCATCACTATGAATCCCACTGGGAATGACGATTAAAGTAATAGTACATTACATCAGAGGCCGGGAAAATGAGGATTTCCGGCCAAGTAGGTATATACCGGATAGTGATACGAGGCCGGGAATCCGTTTTCACGACGAGGCATGTATAGTGCTTTTCTCAAACATACAATGAAATAAAAAATATACTTCAAAGAACAACATTTTATTAATTGACAAATAGGACATTTTAGTCTAACAACCAACCTTTAAAAACAAAAATTGCTTTTTGTCAAACCAGCCAGCTGTGTGAATGACCTTGTTGTTGAAACCAAAAAAAAAGTAACTTTGCAGGCCTAGGCCTGAAAAGCAGTATGACATCCCTTTACAGTCCTCTCGAGTTGTTGCGCCCAAAAAGCGATACTTCCGAGCCTATTATAAGGAACGTAAAGACAATATTTCGTTGCATGTTTGAGAAAAAACTGTTTTTCTGAGTTTTGTTTCAGATAAACCGTATTGTATGCAATAGTTACACAATTAGGTCTTAAAATCTCGTACCTTATTACTAACGCTTAAACGCGGTACTCAACGTTCAGAGCCTTCATTGCGCAACGATTATATAAAATACAATGTAAAAATTGTATAATAGTGTAGATAAGGTATATTAATACCGCTTTGTCCCAATATCGTAGCATACATATTACATAATATATCTATTAGTGTATCTCAGGAGTCATGAGTTATAGGGGTGATCGAAAGGGTCACACTTCACACTGAACTATTTTTACTATGCCTACATTGCCTACCGCGAAACTGTAAATCCAATGAATCACCTATTTTGTACATTTCGGATAATAATTGGCAATCAATTAACTCTTAATTATTATTTTTTGATTGCAAACTGGTCCCACAAAAATTACTCATTGCACTGTACTGTGAACCATAATGTATAAATTTGTCTAAAGTTGTCAAATGGTATTATGCATATCTTCTATCCACGACAAGATAGGTTCTTTAGGACTTTAGGGTGAGCAGCGATGGTAAAATCAAAATCATAGCGATTAGTACGCCACGAGCCGCCGCGCGCGCTTGCGTTGTATTTGTTCCCATTATGCGTCGATCGCCGCTAAGACTGATGTCGTGGTCGGGCTGTAATTACCATCACATCAGCGCACATCGTTGCACTAGCTGCGCATTCCGCTTTTCTACAGAGCAAGTTGCAGTAGGCAGTAGCAGTAGTAGCTTAGGCAGTCGTCGCCGTGCGTAAGCGTTGGCTAATCACGTCACCATATTCCACGAGAAATTGCTATTTCCTCTACTATATACTTTGGTTGATCTACTCCGCTACCTAAAGGTTGTCTGGAAGATATTGCTATTTAAAGACCGCCTGTTGTTTACCTCTGTTTATTTTTTAAACTTTATATTTCAGTTTTGTATACCTGCGTATTTGAGGTGTGCAATAAAGTGGATTTGTATTGTATATTAGCTCTCCGGCGACTTTTGGGAAGATAAAAAGAGAGACCCATCAGTTGAATTATAACGTGCCCACAACAAGTGATATTTATTTATATTATGCCCATGCTAACGTAAGAACTTAACTGCTAGCATAAAATGTTGGAGAACAATATTACAAGATCAATGCAACGTTTCTGAAATACGGCGTTATTATTCAGAGAAATGGTAATATATGTCTCAGAAATAATTCTCAATTGACTAACTTGCAATAAAATGAAGCTTTAAATTTAAGCTAAGAACATTACCTGAAATAAAGGTCGAGCTATAATAAATATCGTGTGAAGTGTCTTGTATTTTATTATTAACATCATATTAGTATCATATAAATACACAAGTACTAATAATGCTCTCTTCACACAACACAAATATATATTAAACGCTCCTAATGACTATCAGCGCATATTACTGTTAGTACCAAATTAATATCGCTTTGAGAAATTATCGGAGACGAAACTAATATGACAATAACAAATACACCAAGTTACTTCATCATGTAACTAATATTGACGATATTAGAGACACGTCGGTGGCTCGCTAATACGTCTTGACCCAAATATTTTTGGATATGAACGATATATATAAATAGGTAAATGTTTTTTTATCTATGTTAGTAGATAGAGTACCTACTTACGGAATAAGGAATACCAGTCACGTATGGAGGTATGGATATTTGAAATTCATCGTTTTTCTCATCAACACAAACGTAGGCACTAACGTATACAAAAAAAATGACTGATAAAAGGGACATTTCTTGGTTTTTACCTGCATGACGTCGCCGTCGTCAAGCATCATAGAGTCAGACCACGCTAACTCCTAGCAAGTGAACTGTGAAACCATACAAACGGACTCGCTTTGTATGGTTTGTGCCGCAGGGCAAAATTACAGTGAGCTTCCTCTGAATTAAGCTCACGAGCTCTAAATGCTGAATATAATGGCTTGTTTAATCAGTGAATAAACTTGCTGATTTGGAGTGATTACCGAATAACAAAGCGCGTAACGGTGCTCCGTGTGTAATTATCATAAACCAGACTATCCGCAAATCGTATTTAATGAGCCTCAATTTAGCCTTGCTTTGGGTATTTGTGTTCATTTTAGAAGTCCATTTAACTACATAGGTTAAAATATGCTTAGATCTTTAAACTACGCAACAGATTTTGATAGGGATGATTGTTTTAATAGATAGAGTGATTCAAGAGGAAGGTTTATATGTATAGTACATGCATAATTTATCAGCGTGCGAAACCGGGGCGGGTCGCTAGTTAACTATAAATTTGAAGTTACCAAGTCTACTTTATCCAATAAACGTACTACTGAGCTGGCGATCCCGGGTTCGAATCCTGGCCAGGGCAAATATTTGTGTCATGAACTCGAATATTTGCGCTTGGGTCATGATTGTTCTATGTATTTAAGTATATATTTATCTAAATAAGTATGTATATCGTCGTCTAGTACCCATAACACGAGCCTTCTTGAGCTTAATTTGGGACAAGATCGATTTGTGTGAGGTTGTCTGATATTTATTTATTTAAACATTGTAAGAATCAGATATCACTAACAAGCGTGCGATTCGCGGCAAACTCTAGCGATGTAATTGAATTGAACCCTAAATCACAACTTGTGAAACATTTAATTCAATAAGGTACTGGATAAAAGTTCCTTTACTAGTTATTCCAGGAAATCCTCAATGTCTGACTGACTGAATTCACTTACGTAAATTTTCATGTTGGATCCAGACAGATGCAGCCTTAGGGGGTGGCGAACGGGGCAATCGCCCGGGGCCTCGCTCTTGCAGGGGCGTCGCGCAACAACTCAAGACTCAGCAAATATAAAAAAAAAAAGATTTGTTTAACTATATATTTTTTATTTAAAACTTTTGATTTTGATCCATAATAATTTATTAAGGTTATAACGGTAAATTAAAATAAAATTAGTTTATTACTGAAAAAATCATTACTTGAATATCGCGCCTCGAAATACTTAAGATCGGTTTTTTATCGTTTAGCACTCGGGTCACCTCAGGAGTCGGGGCATAATCTCTGCTCCTCTATTGCTCGGGGAATCCCCGTGTTTCATTTTGTTCATCAACGCTTGTCTGCATATTTTGGTTTTATGTTTATGGTTTATTGTTTAATATAAAAAGATTAAAGGAAATTAGTGATAGTGAACTTTTGAAGCAATGCAGCGACTTGCAAATATCTATGACAGTAGGAGAATTAGTAAAGTCTGTTTTCTAACATAATTGTGCGCATCGGGTTACAAGCATGAAATTTCTACCACAGATGGAGTGTTTCACGGTGATTTGATTATTTTCAGATGTGGAGGGAAGAAGTGGGAGTGCCCCAAGGATCTATTCTAGGCCCATTCTTGTTTCTTGTTTATGTAAATGATCTTCCGTATATGGTAAACCGAAGATCAGGCATTGTCATGTTCGCTGATGACACTTTGTTACTGTTCAAGGTTAATAGGAAGGATACTGAGCTCACTGAACCAAATATTACCCTCTCCATGATATCTGACTGGTTTGCTGCTAATAACTTAGTGTTGAATCCAAAAAAAACTAAATGTATAAAATTCTCACTAGTGAATTCATCAGATACAAGCTTAATCTCGAACATAAAACTTAATGGTGAAACCCTAGAATTTGTAAAAGAAACTGTATTTTTAGGTATTACATTAGACTCAAAATTGCAGTGGGGTTCCCACATAACAGCAGTAGGAAATAGGTTGAGCTCCGCTGCTTTTGCAGTCAGGAAGATAAGGCAGCTTACCAATATAGAGACGGCACGGTTAGTTTACTTCGCATACTTCAGTAGTATTGTTACTTATGGTCTTATTTTGTGGGGATCAGCCGCGGATATTGAAACAATTTTTATTTTGCAAAAAAGGGCTATCAGAGCAATTTATAATCTAGGGCCGCGTGAGTCATTGAGATAACTGTTTAAGGAAATAGATATTCTAACACTGCCGTCGCTATACGTATATGAAATAATAATGTTTGTTAGGAAGAATTTATACTATTTCCCAACAAACACAGATAAGCCAAAAATTACCAGAAATACAGGGAAGCTCAAAGTAACTTATTACAGACTAGCAAAAGCAAAGAAGTCGTTCTTGGGAAATTGTATAAAATTCTACAATAAAATTCCAAAACAGATTACTGAACTTACCGATCGTCAATTTAAATTAGTGGTGAAACAAAAACTCAAATCAAAAGCTTATTATAAGGTAAGTGATTATATCATGGATAGGGATGTTTGGCAGTGATAACATCCTGCACGAGTAATCTATCGCATCCAGAAAACACAAAATATACGTAGCTAACTGTAAAAAATAATGTAATTTTATGTATAAAATATATCTACTTATTGTTTTGCAAAACAGCTGACATTCATAAGTGCATTGTAATTATGCCTAAATTGAAGAATAAACTACTTTGACTTTGACTTTGACTTTGACTTAGATTCATCCCCTGTGAGGCGGGAGAGCGGAGTGAATACGGCCAAGTATCCCTCTTTCTTTATTGCTGGTCAGTTAAATCTACCAGGACGTGTTTGGTATCGTTTCCGTGTAAAACAAATATCAGAAATTCATTTTTTATGTTATTTTTGTATAGTTCTATATAAAATATGGGTGTAATGGCCGAAAAGGTAAAAATCACAACACGTTTTTTATTCAGTGAGGTAAATTAGTTCAATTTCGTGAACATTTTCATTTTATTATTATTATTATTATTTCAAAAAGCTCATTTAATCTGGTTTCTAAAAATATATGCATGCTGGGCACTTCTCATACAAACAGTAGCTTAAAATATATCTTTACGTCGGCGTAACCAACGTAAATCTCCGAACACATCCTATTTCGCTTTATTAAATACATTAAATAATGATTATTAACATGCTTTTACATCTAATATTTACCATATACGTCCTAGAAAAACAAATTAATGTAATGTAATTAAAACAAAATATTTTTTTGCTAATGTATCACGTGCACACGGGCTAATCTCAACATCAACAATTTATTTAAGTTACTGTTTGTATGAAGAGTGCCCATCATGTATATAATTATTTTTAGAAACTAGATTAAATTTGCCATTTTACAATATTTTTTTTAGGTGTAAATATTCAGGAAATATAACAAATTTATCTCCCTGAATAAAAAAAAACTTGTTGTGATTTTTACAATTTCGGAAATACAACCATATTTTTATATGGTACTATGAATAAATAACTTGAAAAATGAATTGATGATATCTGTTTTACACGAAAACGACACCACACAAGTCCTGGTAGCGTTATCTGATCAGTAATATAAAAAGAAAAAGAGGACTCCTTTGTCCTATTCACCCCGCTCTCCCGCCGCACAGGGGACGAATCTGACTTCCCTCCACATCTGAAAATAATCACTGCAGAATATTCTATCTGTGGTAGAAATTTCATGGTTGTATCCCGATGTACACAATTTCGCGACTTAGCGAAATGTACTAGAACACGCAGGCTAAGCTTAACATCAACATTTTTTTCAAGGTACTTTTTGTACCAGATGTGCCCAATATGTATACATTTTTAAAAACAAAATAAAATTTTCTATTTAGTAATATTTTTTCAAATTGTAAATATTCAGGATAGATAACTAATTAATCGTTCTGAATAAAAAAACTTGTTGTGATTTTTACCTTTTCGGCAATAAACCCAAATTTTTATATGAAACTATTCTTAAATAACATAAAAAACTAATAGCTGATATCTGTTTTACACGAAAACGATGTCGCACAAGCCCTAATAGCCTTAACTGATCAGTAATAAAAAAAAAAAAAGAGCAGTACTTGGTCCTCTTCACCCCGCTCTCCCACCACTCAGGGGACGAATCTGACTTCCCTCCACATCTGAAAATAATCACCGTGGAACGCTTTATGTGTGGTAGAAATTTCATGCTTGTAACCCGATGCGCACAATTTCGCGGCTTAGCAACTCTACTAAATATGTGAAATGATGGAAATGAATTGTACGAAGAACTGAATATGATCATCCGTGTGTATGAAGGAAACGACGACATTATCTCGGTGCTGAAATACATAATAGAAAAAATATAACTGAAGTTTACCCCACTATCGAAATAGTCCTGAGAATTATTGCCACCACACCTGTTACAGTTACAGTTGCGTCTGCTAAAAGGAGATTTTTGAGGCTTAAAATTATTAAAACATACTTGAGAAATTCGATGACACAAAATCGGCTTTCAGCCCTTGCTATTCATTCAATCGAAAATGACTTAGCTCATTCGTTAACTTATTGTGCTTAGTTAAAGATTTTACTCTAAGGAAAATCCGCAAACATCAATTTTAAAATTTATCATCTCTGTATTTGTTAATTTAGTAAATCTTTCAATGTAAAATATTTTATAACATTTCTTCCCAAACATGACAAAACCTAAACCTAACGACCAGACCAGACCTAAGTACTTTCGCATCTCATACTTTTCACGAAGGACAAGAGCCTCGCAAAGACTTGCCGCCCAGAGCCTCGCAATGGGTAAGGCCGCCGCTGGTGGTGTTTATCGCGGGATAAGTAAGAGATGTTCCGTTCATCCTTTTCTAAACAGAGCCAGAGTGATAAATTAAGGGTTGCGTGATCAAAACCAATAAGTTGAATAAATTGGTACTCGAAATAACAACTGCACACTACATGTTGTTCTTATTTCCACGACTTTTATTTCCGTTTTATCGGGTTTGACCGCTCGAAATGCTTTATCAATTATCTTCGGACTTTAGGTCAGCTTGTAGGTATAAATAAAAAAAGTTTTTTTTCCTGAAATCATAATATGGCGACAAAACGCATTGTGTCACAATTCTGAAAGTGGGAACTATCTCTTGATTATTGTCAATATATTAGTAGGTATATCATTTACTTTACATGCGTAATTTAAGCGTGAGTATCTAATAAGTGTGAAACTCGACCGGTTTGCTAATAAACATATAAACAGTAACGCTTGGATGGTGTGGTGGTGTATTTACTTTATTATCCATACCTTTATTATTTAATCTTTGGAGGAGAAGAATAAGCCTAATCCATATTCAGTTATGTCTCGATACTCTCGATAGCTAGCATTGCTATGCTAATGGTGTAATAATAGCAATCGCAAAGATAACACCGTAGACCTAGACAGTAGACTATACCGCAACATAGTTATGTACTGAATTCGATAATATAGCATAATATAGGTAAACAATAACATAATTCGGGAAAAGATGTTTTTTCCGAGGTTTACAAGTCAATATTTTTGCTTGGTGAAACAAGGATAACGACTTAATTATTTAACACTGATTATTTTTGATTATTTAAAAAATAGTGCATGGAGTCCCTCCGCGCGAAAGAAATGAAACTTCGTTAAACGTTTAAACGCAACCGTTAAACGTTTAACGCAACCTTGTTGGAAGTCGCATTAGAAGTTTCACTTCAAAAACAGTTTTGATGATTTCAAAATTACTATTATAATTTCAAAAAATCAAGTATAATAATAAATTGACGAGAATTTTGTGATTCGTTTTGTATACAAAACTTTATCTATTAGTCTAAAATCCCGATACAAAACGACCTTCACTGAGATGTTTATTTGATGAAATGTATTTTATATTTAATTTAATATATCAATAAATATATTGTATATGGGTTGCCTAACAAATTTTAGTCCATTTTAGTTTATTTAACATTTCACCGGTTTGATTATTAGATAAATTCTATACCTACCAATCGAAAGTATGAAACCCATAGAATATGCAAACGTTAGGTTGCCTATTCTTTTCCCGTCACAACTATCGGGTAGCCAGGTATAAACAGGTATAAATCTATACTAGCATTTTGCAACGGTCTGATTATTGAATTGAAATTAAATAAAATTAAAGATTAAGTGCCCTTGTGGCCTACTTGCGGAATAAAGTTCATTATTTCATTAATTAATTGATTAAAAATTAAATAAATAATAAATAAATATTAAGGGACAATCATACACAAATCGACCTAGTCCCAAACTAAGCAAAGCTTGTACTATGGGTACTAGACGACGATATACATAATATATAAATACATATATAGATAACATCCATGACCCAAGAACAAATATTTGCACAAATATTTGCCCCGGCCGGGATTCGAACCCGGGACCGCCGACTCAGTAGGCAGGTGTCTACCAACCGAGCCAAACGCGACGTCTCGCGTCACGAATGCTTTCCATGTATTAAAAAAAAGTAAAATAACTATTTCTCTATTTTAATAATAAACTACTCCAAAGTGATGTACAGCATATACGAGTCTATCGCTATCCTTTTCATTTTCAAGCACAAATAGCATGCGCACTCTCTTTCTTTAAATGGGCGGACTTCAAACAGCTGCTATGCTGTGTCCTCTTCTATCGATCGCATGGGATGGTTGGTTGGGACCTCTCAGTCGCACACATTCACTCGCAGCAATATTTTACTTTTCAAAATTCGACAACCGGAATTCTGGACTGATTTTTCGCAGGCAACCCTATACCACCGTAATAAAATAATCTTTAATTTTATTTAATTTCAATTCAATAATCAGGCCGTTGCAAAATGCTAGTATAGATTTACCTGTTTATACCTGGCTACCCGATAGTTGTGACGAGAAAAGAATAGGCAACCTAACGTTTGCATATTCATGGGCTTCATACTTTCGATTGGTATAGAATTTATCTAATAATCAAACCGGTGAAATGTTAAATTGTTTTTTTTTATTTTATTATTAATTAAACATACCCTGGACTAAAATTTGTTAGGCAACCCATATGCAATATATTTATTGACATATTAAATTAAATATAAAATACATTTCATCAAATAAACATCTCGGGTGAAGGTCGTTTTATATCGGGATCCTATACTAATGGCTCCTTTCAAGTGGTACTATACTCGATCTTTGGAAAAAATGGGATAATTGTCATTTTTATAGAAAATAATTTTTATACCAATTGCCATGACTCAATTCGGATGCAACACAATTTTACTTTAGTTTTGAAATGGCATATAAATATAAGCTAAAACTGCGTTGCGCTCAACATTTTAATATTTTTCTCAAACACAAGGAAATGTCGTTCTTATGGTCGTGGTAATAGAAGACGAAATACTTCTTTGTATAGCACTTGTTGGAAATTCGTTCTTATTTCAAATTTAGAGGTCAATAAATTAATTTCATACTTACATTATGGCTGTGGCTAACAAAGAGATTGTCTTTTGTTTCAGTGGGGTTTATTTCTTTCATTGATAATCTATGAAATACTACTGCTAATAAAAAAACGTAGTTTGTGCATTTTTATTTTCGTTTCATTTCTTATATTTAAATCATTCAATTAGATTAAAACAGATATTCAATAAAATAGACAAGGAATCACGTTTATTGTAAAAAATACTAGGTCGATGCAGAGTCAGCCACCGGCTAAGCTTGCACCATAGATTGGAGCGGAGTTTTTTTTTTTTTTCGATATTTTCTCTTCGTCGCGACCTAGCGAAATTTAATTTTTGCATTTTAAAACAAAAATTTCTAAAATCGGTGTAGAACTCGCTGAGATCTGCGCATTGTTACAAAGTCCATTCGAGTCGATCCATGGGAGCTTCGCTCGCTTCGCTCGCTCCGCTCCAATAACAGTATCTTATTAATAAGGTATTGTTATTTTTTAATAAATAGAATCAGCTTAACATTTGGTGGAAAAAACATGTTAATGACTTAAAATTGAATGAATTAAAACATTAAATAAATAAAAAATAAAAAAGTAAAAAGTTGAATGTTTGTATTATTTCCTTGGATTTATTTGAGAAAAGCACTATACAAGCCTCGGCGCGAACAGGGCTTGTCGGCCTCGTATCTCTAAATGGCCTCGTTGTCACTCGGCCATCTACTACTACTCGGCCTGCAATCCCCTATTTCGCGGCCTCTGCAGTAATGTACTATACTCAAACGTTCAATTGAAATCTTTAAGGAAATAATTATCAACCCAATTTGTGTTGACTCTTGTCGGGTGCAATACAGCTTAAAATCTTTAAAATAATATTTAACAGTTAAAATTTTGTGTTGTGCGACATTTTAATATTTACAATAATTTTAATATTTACTCGAATCAGGTTATAGTGTAGAAAGCAAAAATAAATGCAGCTGGCAGTAAGTCTGCTCGGAATACCTAACGAACTGTTGACTTTTCACGAGCAGCTGTATAATAAGATAAGCAACGTAATATGCTTTATGCAATATCGTCACCCGTTTTCAAAGTTTCTGTTTGAATTCATACTGAATCGTTGTCGAAACTGAATTTGAAATGTATATTTTTGTTTCTACGTTTGTGCTCTTTGGCTAATCTTATTAAAACTTTCGTGAGAGATATTTAATTATTGTATTAAGCACTATTTAATTATAAGCACATATTTAATTATTGTACGGATAGCAGTCCCCGATGAAGAGTTCCATACGAGTTCGAAACATATTGAAAACAGTTTTTTCTATTCTGTGCCCACGGCCATGAGAAGTGAAAAGCGTTCTAATAAGTGCTCTGAGTGAGGTTCATGTCATCTTATACCTACAACTTTTTGGGCGGAACATGTAACAAAAACCGCCCTAGTGCGAGTACCATCAAATATAATAACTGGCCGGGTTACGTTTGCACCTGGTATGTATGGCGCTGGATAGAAATGAGGTGCAAGGTTAACGCAACCGATCACGTTTGTTGTATGTGAATTGTGAGCTCCGCTTAAATATTTATTATATTCTGTTTTTAGTACTTGTTGTTATAGCGGCAACAGAAATATATCATCTGTGAAAATTTCAACTGTCTAGCAATCACGGTTCATGAGACAGCTTGGTGACAGACAGACGGACAGTGGAGCTTTAGTAATTGGGTCCCGTTTTTACCTAAGGGTAAATTATCGGTTTTTAGATAATTGCAGGCTGACTTACCCTTTCTAACTTTCTCCAGCTGCCCTTGCTATTCAAATTATCTTTCGTTTCTCGAATTTCATTTAACAGCACATGCAATACACGGGCTTCTATATAAATATAGTTGGTAACAGAATACGTTCCATCAAGTTAATCTACTAAAATATGTTTATATTATGTTTGTATATATCGAGGCGTATGGCTTTATGGGAGAACTGGCGTATCGACTACATCAGTCCGTATATACCAATTAAAACTTATTGAACCGGGTCTATTTCAATATTTTGATTTACCTTCATTACCTGAATAAGTTTTAATTATGTGTTCAAACCGCGAGAGTATAAACTGTCGTATATTCTGCTGCGGAAAAGTCACTACTCAGGACAGTATACATTAGCATCTGCCAATCTGTTTTATCGTACTGCATATCCACGTGGGGTGGGGCCAATAAAACTAGTATGCTCCTACTGGAGAGGGCCCAACGAGCTGTTCTTAAGGTTATTCTGAAAAAGCCATAAAGATATTCTACGCATCTTGTTTACAGTGACCTGGACGTTCTCAATGTTCGTGGCTTATTTGTTTCGAGTGTAGTTTTGAGAGAACACGCAAGAGCTTTGAGGTGTTCTGATTTCGTTTCTCTTTGTCAGAAACGCAACTTTAGGGTACCCGTGCCCCCAACCAGAACCGCTTTTGCGAAAAAATTCGTTTCCTTCCTTCAGCCCTTTTTGTACAATAAGGTAAGTGCTAAATTCACAATAAAAGATCGCACAGTCAAAGAATTAAAGAAAACAATGAAAGCTTGGCTCATTAAGCTATCTTACGAGGACATCGAGGACTTAATGAAAGCTATTAGATAACTGGACACACACACACACACACACACACACACACACACACACACTTTCACACACCCTCACTCTGTCACTCATACACATTCACACATTTTACTTGATCTTGTTTGCATATAAACACTCCTGCGCACTCATACTCAATACTTAGGAATAAATAGGTAAAATTATACTTATTTTGTAAATACTTTATTTTTCTGTTTAATTTTTGTTTTGTACTTTATACACTACATTATATTACTTTGCACCATGTACGTGGATTTGTTGACCTTTCGCAATTTAACAACGCATGTCAATTTTCATTTTGTCTTGGTTATCTGCGAGACAGGCTGTGCCTAGTGCAGAAACCAATATAATATTTATAAGCATAATATATAAGCGCTTGTTTAGTCGTAAGTACCTAATCTCTTTTCTATGTAAAACTGTGTAACTATACATGTGCTTGCAAATAAACTTTACTTTACTTACTTTACTTTACTATATACCAAGTTCTAAATTGACTGCAACAAGCATTATACTTAAAAGTGTTAATATTTGCTGGGTTCAATCTGAACTGTGCCTGACAGTACTTAGTCTTTATGAAGACATAATATCGCTATACCATAATGCTGTTCAAATGATTAGGTATGGGTATAAAACAACACACAAACCGGGAATATTTTCACAAGTCATATTGTTCTTTCGCATTTCATAACCGTTAACGTATTCGTATTCCACGAATAGAAAATACACCACTTCAGCTTTCTCAAGATTCTTCCTTTCTCAAATTGAATACCAAACATAGACGTAGGTATTACGCTTAGCATACAATCTTTGAACCAAATAAAAAAAAGAAAACTGGTAACTTTAAGACCGTTGCGTTGCTCGTCTGTCAGTCTGTCGGACCGTCATCAAGGCCCTATTTGACCACGCTGCCAGGTGCGAAAATTCTCGAGAAAATGTGAAAACTCTATTTATGAAGTATTCTACACAGATTTTACAGACTATTACCCGTGGACAATACCTACATGTTTACTATTTCAATGCGAATTTGGTAACCTCAAAATTCACATTCATTCACAAAATGTTCTACTATGACATCATCAAAGTCAGTGCTTTTCTTCACTACTTTTTTTATAGAGAGCCATCTTGAGAACACAAGTAATTTTAACGCAAGCCCTTCACGAGCCTGACATATCTCTTATCTCATGTCAAGTCGACTTGGAAAATTTATGTTTCACAACATTGTCCTCAAATTAAGATGCGGTCTATTCGACAATTGCTGAATTGCTAGCAGACATATGTCACTGACAAATGTCAACTTGTATAAATAGGGCCCAGCTTTAACTCTTGAACCGTAATACTCTTGAAATTCATAGAATCTTCATTTCTGTGCCCTATAGTACAACCAGTCATATACGTATTATGCTAAGGATACAATCGATACCAAATTAATGAAAGGAAGCTGGTTACATTAGGACAGAGGGCTTTGTATGGACTAATCCGAGGAGTGGGTGACCATTGTGCCTAGGGGCGTCCATCATCGAGATTCAAATGAATGTGATTGCTGCTGACACTGATAACGGTGAGTGTATTGGATCTGTTCGATATATAAAGTGTATAAAGGTACATTTGGATTACTTAAAAATACTGTTATTAATGTGGGTCTTTCAGTATCTGTGTGTTTATTTGTGGCATCTCAGGTATAGTTATAGAAGAAGAGCTATCTGCTTCGCGGTTGTTCTAAGCTGAGTTTGAAGAAAATCAGACCATTAAATTCGTAACCTAATGGCCTATGTTAAGTTTTCAACTAAATTAAAAGTCTATGAAATGAGGCATAATACGTCTACTGCGAAGAGACGCTAGTTGCACGTTAGTTCATATGCATAATTTTCATTAGTACTCAAATGTCACTTACAGTTTTAACAAAAAAAATACACTTTACATTTCTCGAAGAGCCTCAAGTCTGTGAAAACGTCAGCTGCATTTATGCTTAGTTAACCTTTTTTGAAAGAGTGTAGCACCTACACTCTTTCAAAAAAGGTGGTGCTATTACAACCTTAAAGCCCAGCTAAGGCTGCGTTTCCACTAGTGCGAGGATGCGTAGCGAGAGCGAGGTATGTGTTTTTGTTAGCAATATGAAGTTATTTTATTGGTTAACAAAAACACATCCCTCGCTACGCATCCTCGCACATCTCTGGTGGAAACGCAACCTTAAGAATCCTTCCTACTTTATTTTTATATGCTTTAGGGTTCGAAAAGATGTTAGAACAAGGGTATATACGTGTAAATATACCTACATAATGAGTAGGAATAGGAAACTGTTATTTAAGTTGCTGTTGTTAAACTTTTGATTTAATTTTAATTACCGATTTATCTTTAAATGCTAAATTTTCATTTTGTATCTAGGTACATACACTGCTTGAGTTAGCTTATTGCCTTGTTTATAATAAGTAATGTTTATTACCTAACTCACCATACTTCTGTCTCAAGTCTTGCATGAAACTTATAGTTTGGACTTATTCAATCATACACATGGAAGTTCTGTAACATAAAATAGGGCAAAGCATTACCGGCGACAACATCATTATTATATTCGTAAAGGATGTCAGACTGCCCAAGTTCCTCGGATAACGAACAGACCCGTTTACCAAGACATTGACAGACGAAGATATGATCTTTGATTTCACCGACAAGACAAACAAGCGCTACCCATGTCGCAATCGACATACGGACGCAAATACGGAATAC
The DNA here is from genome assembly GCA_947623375.1 of Apotomis capreana. Taxonomy (NCBI): domain Eukaryota; kingdom Metazoa; phylum Arthropoda; class Insecta; order Lepidoptera; family Tortricidae; genus Apotomis; species Apotomis capreana. Next base: position 11,549,102 of record OX392506.1, on the reverse strand, counting down.
AAAATTATTATGTTTGAGTTTTCGAGTGTGCGGTATTCGGTGTTGTTATTAGAATCTAGCTCGGAGTACTGTCAAGGGGGAGCTCAGATGGAGATAAATAAGAGCAGAGGTACGATATAGGTGTTTATTGCCCGGAGGCTCAAGCAAGAATTACAATTTTATTTCTATGACGGATGTCACTCGATAATTCAAATATATAAAAATTACTTTATTTTTATATCGATGGCCAATATCATTGACCGTGAAGTATCACCTTCACATTACATAGAAAATGTTATATGCAAAGGAAGGAACGTTACCTCATAAGCTTAAATATACAATATTCATACATTTATTTTAATGGGATCCAAGGATATTAAAGACAGCGAATATAAAAATATGTACCTATTGCTAGTTTAGTGTCAATAATTAAGGGAACATCCGGAAATCTGTACATTCGGATTCCGGATATACGAAAGCAATATTGCTCAAGCTGAAACGGAGACTCTTCGCTCGTTCGATCAATTATATTTGGAATTTCCAAATAGTATATAGCAACTCTGGAGCCTGTGGGACTTCCCGCTGCAGACGGGAAGAGACCGGATGGATGCACAATTGCACATTAGTGCCATGGCATCTCGGGCGGCCTTTGGCATGGGATGTTACATGTGTGGACACTCTAGCCCCGTCCCATGTCCAACGATCCGCCAGAAATCCGGGGACGGCCGCAGAAGATGCCCAAATCGTCAAGCGCCGCAAATACGCCTTCTTAAATAAAAATTATAAATTTGCGGCACTGGCGTTTGAAACATTTAGCCCGTGGTCGTCAGATGCAAAAAAAGTTTTGAAATAAATTTCGCAAAAACTTATATGTATATCTGGTAATATCAGAGCGGGCTCCTTTTTCGCTCAAAAACTGAGCCTCGCCATTCAAAGGGGAAACGCGGCGAGCGTGCTGGGGACGATGCCTCAGACGGCCTCAGTACTGAGGGATTCTTTAAAATTAAGTTTTAGTATGTATAGTTTATTTTCCATCGTAATAATTATTAATAAAAAACAGCAAACGTCAAGTGATAAAAATTGTGTAGGTATTTCCAAAACACGCGCAATGTCGACGACGTTGTTTTAAATAACTATTTGGATATAAAAATAAGACGTTTTATTTGCTAAAAGAGAAAATTAAGGTTCAAAAACCTTTTGCGAGTGTATTCGTGTGGCAACTTTTATACAAATTATTACTGAGATAAGATATATTACACAAGTGTGAATTGATATTTAGTGTAAATTATCGACAATACCTTTGTGTGTTGACCGATTGTATGCTGTACGTTCGTGGTAGAGCCCTGAAATTATGATGAAATCAGATACCTTAAGGACGGTTATTGAATTATTACTAAGTAGGTGTCAATTAGAAATTTACAAATTATGTTGGTGTACAGTGTGTCAAAGCATGTTATAACTTGTTATAATTTTTTCTCAGCAATTTATAGAGCCATCATTTCCATTATGTAAAATGAGCGAGCGCCAGGATTTCCTTTTGTTCGGCCTACGCTGCCTTTGATATATGTAGTAGTGTATTATTATCTTATTTTCGTTCGTTAGGTATATAAGCTTGCTAGCACAAAATCGGGGGCTGAAATGTGCTGATTCGCTAATGCTATCGACCAGAGGTTCTCAATAAATTTTGGTGATGGTCTTTTTGAAATCCCACTATGATAATATTGTAAAACAAATGTTTTGTGTGTGTATGTGTGTGTTTGTAACTTCCTCACGCTGAGACAGCTGGACAGATTTGAAAGAACAACAACAAACAAAAAAAAATGGAACAGGTACCCTAACATAACACATAGGTTGCTTATTATTCCGAAAAAAAGCGTGATTCCGATAGGATAGTGTATGCGACTTAAACGCGAGTGAAGCAGAAATAAGCTTTGTGAGTTTCCTTATTTAAGGATATCGTGAAACAAGACTATCTGCTTCGCCATTTACATAATCCCTTTGGAGCCTCTGAGAGGTTTTATGAAGCCCAAGGGTTCCGCAGCAGGATAGTTAGCAGCGCAGCAGGGTAAATGACATCTAGACCCCGATTAAGAGCATCTGTTACGACTTTAGGTGTCAAATTGCCGGAGAGTTGACCCGACCTTCAGATGACATAGTTTTGATGATTGCTTGAAAGCTGTTTGCTTATCACGTGTGTGTCCTTACCCTTATCCTTATAGTTTCATTGTCTTGTAGTTTTGATATGTCTTGGTTAATCTTGCTATAATACTGTGACAGAGCATAATATAGATAGGATTTTTGGCATGAAATTAAACCTTATGACTCCAGGTCCGGGGTTTTTTATATTTACCTTCATTGACAGATATTGACACGGTTTTTCGCGCCGTGTTCTCAGACGTGCTGGTGAAACAGCGAGTTGTTACTGGAGATGTCAGCCAAATATATCACTAACCCCCGAATCGTCTAAAAAAACGGATGGTGACGGTAGGATGCAGGGGAAGTTCCCCAGAACGGTGCATGCGTTTGTCGGTCGTTACGCCACGCCCTATGACCAATTGCATCGCATTTCAGAGAAACAACTAATAATAATATTATATATGGTTATCAGGCCACAATATAAAGGATAATCCTATATTATTCTGTGATATATTTATGCTGAAAAAAATCTTAGGTTATTTGTTACAAAATTTTAATAGTTATGAAAGGTTAAGCAAAAACGAAGGTGAACTTTATTTTAAACCAGATCCACAAATGCAAACTAACGAAACACAATTTATAATTTTAATTTATTCGAATTCGTTTCCTAAAATTCGATAAACGTTCATTTGAATTTGGTAAATAGTTTAATTTCGCCAAAAGGCATTGTTAATGGGTGAATTGCAGAAAATATGTACCTTTGGAATTTCGTAACTAAACTGAGAGTAAACGAAACTGATAACTGTTGTAACGAAACCATAAAACATCACTAGTTTTATTTCATAAAACTAGTGATGTTTTATGGTTTCGTTCGCAGAATTATTTAATAAAACTTTTTAATTTCAATTACCAATATTGATTAATGATTTTTGATTTAAATAATCACAATGTGAATACTAATAACAAATATGATCTAAATAATAAATAATGTCTTACAGTAGCCAGTCTTAATTCTTTCTTAAGTATTATTTCTGGATCCGGATTCTGCTGCCTATTAGATTTATTTTGTTTTTTGGTATAATAACGTGCGGAATATCGTCTGCGATTATCGCTTGTTATTGCTTTTTGTTCCTTATTTGGACTTTTTATTCCACGTTTTCTTGATTTCTTTACTCTGTCTAAATGTTTCACTCTTAACACTTCATATTTTGTAGGATTTTGCTTTATCTATATTTATCGTTATCTATATTTCCTTTGCCTTTCAGCATTTGTCTACTGTAAAAAAGTGTTTTTATTTTTGTACTGAAATACTAGGTAAAATATATTTTTATATAGTAAATTGATTTCCTAATATATGCTGAAAATGCTAAAAATAAATCAATTAGGGAATTGAAACAGAGACAAAAAATATTACAGTCCGTATTCAGACAGGTTTTTAGACCTATAAAAAAGGTTTTATAGTATGAACTAACCCTTACATTTTATCAGTTTCGTTACATAACGAAACATAACGAAACAGAGACAAGATATATGAGAAATCGCAACCTAAAACAATATTTTTCTTCAAACGTGTAATGCATTCATCTAGAACTATGTAAATTTGTAAGATTCAGAGTAAAACCAATCGGCAATGAATAAACTGGAGTACGAAAATAAACATTTTATATGAGAAAATCGCCGTTACTCAACCTGAGATTTTTTACTGCATTACTCAAGACTATCGATCGACGCGCCACTTTGTTGAAAATAAAGTGGCTGTCGCCGTGTTCAACATTTTGGAACATGTCAAAGTGCTGCCGGAATAAGAAAAAATAATTCTACTAAGAACTGAGACATTTCTTTGGGATTAAATGCTCCGTAACTAACCCTGAGTAACGAAACTCCAGTAAGTTGGGACAAGTTTATCATTATATAAATTTCAAAACTATTTATAATAAACGTAAATATATTTGTACAGAATTTAAAGATGATCTAATAAGGACTGAACAATTTACAGTTAAACTTTAAAATAAATAATATCAATCGTAACAAATTTCCAAGATAAAAATGCACTCAGAATTGGGACATGCGCATAATATATGAAGTAACTGCGTACCTCTTAGGAAATAAAATAAAAAAAGGAATTGAAATAAAAATATCTTATCTGAATTGAAAGAATTCTTATTATCAAAGTAACAGAGTTACATTGTGTTTTCTTCTCATGATATATGTTTAAATTCATTGTGTTTTCATGGGACACTCATAATGGATATTATAAGCATAAAGGGTGCATATTTTCTGCAATTAACCCAATATGTTAATTGATAATTTGCACAAGTCAAAGAGCTGCGGAGTATAATGATGTACCTACTTATAGCAATTAAGTGCCGAATCTGTCGAATTACAATCAAATAGGGTCCACCATTTTATAGTAGAGTTGCTAAGCCGCGAAATTGTGCGCATCGGGTTACAAGCATGAAATTTCTACCACACATAGAGCGTTCCGCGGTGATTATTTTCAGATGTGGAGGGAAGTCAGATTCGTCCCCTGTGTGGTGGGAGAGCGGGGTGAAGAGGACCAAGTACTGCCCTTTTTATTTTTTTTATTACTGATCAGTTAAAGCTATAAGGGCTTGTGCGACATCGTTTTCGTGTAAAACAGATATCAGCTATTAGTTTTTCATGTTATTTAAGAATAGTTTCATTTAAAAATTTGGATTTATCGCCGCAAAGGTAAAAATCACAACAAGTTTTTTTTATTCAGAACGATAAATTAGTTATCTATCCTGAATATTTACAATTTTAAAAAATATTACTGAACAGCAAATTTAATCTTGTTTTTAAAAATGTATACATATTGGGCACATCTGATACAAAAAGTAAGTACCTTGAAAAAAATGTTGATGTTAAGCTAAGCCTGCGTGTTCTAGTACATTTTGCTAAGTCGCGAAATTGTGTACATCGGGATACAACCACAAAATTTCTACCACAGATAGAATATTCTGCGGTGATTATTTTCAGATGTGGAAGAAAGTCAGATTCGTCCCCTGTGCGGCGGGAAATCGGGGTGAATAGGACAAAGGAGTCCTCTTTTTCTTTTTATATTACTGATCAGATAACGCTACTAGGACTTGTGTGGTGTCGTTTTTGTGTAAAACAGATATCAGAAATTTATTTTTCATGTTATTTTTTCATAGTACCATATAAAAATATGGTTGTATTTTCGAAATTGTAAAAATCACACCAAGTTTTTTTTATTCAGGGAGATAAATTAATTATATTTGCTGAATATTTACAACTAAGAAAAATATTGCAAAATAGCAAATTTAATCTTGTTTCTAAAAATATATACATACTAGCTGTGCCTTGCGGTTTTACCCGCTCATCCCACGGGAACACTAAATTTATTCGGGATGAAAAGTATCCTATGTCCTTCCCCGGGACTGACACTATCTATATACCAAATTTCATCTAAATCGGTTCAGCGGTTTAAGCGTGAAGAGGTAACAGACAGACAGACAGACAGACAGACACACTTTCGCATTTATAATATTATAGTATGGATTGGGCACTCTTCATACAAACAGTAACTTAAATAAATTTCTGATGTTGAGATTAGCCCGTGTGCTCGTGATACATTAACAAAAAAATATGTTTTAATTACATTAATTTGTTTTTCTAGAACGTGTATAGTAAATATTATATGTAAAAGCAGGTTAATAATCATTATTTAATGTATTTAATGAAGCGAAATAGGATGCGTTCGGAGATTTACGTTGGTTACGCCGACGTAAAGATATATTTTAAGCTACTGTCTGTATGCGAAGTGCCCAACATGCATATATGTTTAGAAACCAGATTAAATGAGATTTTTGAAATAATAATAATAATTTGAAAAATTTCACGAAATTGAACTAATTTACCTCACTGAATAAAAAAACTTGTTGTGATTTTTACCTTTTCGGCCATGACACCCATATTTTTATATAGAACTATACAAAAATAACATAAAAAATGGATTTCTGATATTTGTTTTACACGGAAACGATACCAAACACGTCCTGGTAGACTTAACTGACCAGCAATAAAGAAAGAAAAGAGGGATACTTGGCCGTATTCACTCCGCTCTCCCGCCTCACAGGGGACGAATCTGACTTCCCTCCACATCTGAAAATAATCACCGTGGAACCCTCTATCTGTGGTAGAAATTTCATGCTTGTAACCCGATGCGCACAATTATGTTAGAAAACAGCGGACTAACAACTCTACTATTTAGACGCATATTTGAGCAGTAAATAATATACACTGTGAAAATGTTTGGTGGTTTAACTCACGCAAAAATTTCATAGTCTATCCTAGCGTCTCCGAGAGAGTTAGCTTAGTTAGTAAGTGTCCTGTTAAACAAATCATATTATGATCTACAGGACACTAACTATGTGAGTTTTGGCGGCCAAATAATAAATGAATACAAAGAATATTATTCAGGAACAAATATTAGAGTTTATCACACGATATGTGTCCTTGCCGGGATTCGAACTCTGTGCACTTTAGTACTCAACAACAACTGTACTACCACTGCGCTAACCGCGTCCTCAATTGCGTAATATGAGGGGGAGGAGAACTTATGAAGAAAGAAAATTTAAGACTACCATTCCTTTTATACGTAGCATACGTACTCAATGTTGCTCGTAACTTCTTCTGCGCAAAACATTATTCTTTAACGCAGTCGGATGAAAAATTATCCTATTAACCATCTTTGAACTCCATACAATTCTATCAAAGTTGGTTAATATCCGTCCAGCCTTTCCGTCGTGATGGAATGACAAAGAAAATTTTACCAACACAAATAATTAATCCATAGATTTTCAATGAAGGTTTAGAATTTTATAATAGTATCGAAGTAATGTTTTACATTAAACACTTTTGGCATCAAACAATTTTATAGATTCATGTTATTGGTCCTTATTTAACACTTTAATTGTAGTATTATCTCGAAACTTGGTAATGCATAATTCTGATGACAAATGGTACTTACCTATGATATTTTTTATTGGCGTGACTTAATGATTATTGGATTCACTTTATGGATATTATTGTCTGTGGTGTTGATATAAAAGCAGTAAAAATTCATCATAATGGTTAACTATGGTCCATTTGTGTTATTCATTGTTATGATCGCGGCTTCAGAATTGAGATCAGAAAATGAATAATGTCAACATTTCCCACAGAATTAATTTCTATAAAAAATACTAGAAAAAATACGTTGGGGCGTACTTATCAGGAACGTTGATAAAACATGTTTCAAAGGTTTTTAGAACTTTTGTCTGTCTGTTAATTTGTGCGCTAAAACTGCAAAACGACTGTACACGGAATTTGATGTAATAATATCATACTAGTTAATGTATCGGAGAAACATATAGGATAGTTTTTATCCATGCACAAACAAAGAGTACCTACAACTATTTCGGACTGCATTTATCGGATCGGACTTCAGATTTTTTATACTTACCTGGAATCAGATATATGCGCTCTTACATAGCAAAACGCTAATAGGTACTGACAACAAAAGAAGGTTACCTTTAGAAAGTACTAATTGAACCGCAGGCTTAAAGGCCTCGAAACGGCACCGGCTTTCAATCCGGCAATACACGTAAAATGGGGTCAGGATCCTTTATAACGCTAGGGATCAGTTTTATGGACTCTACAGTACCTTCCTAACTTAAGAATTTACATCTTGTCCAAATGACACCGCTGAGTATGATGTATGTTTATTACCTAACGATATAACGCGCAATGAAATTATGACTTCGACACAAGTAAAGTGTAAATGTAATTACTAATTACATAAGTCATATTTAAGTATAATATCAATAATGCTGAAAACAGTGTGCAGTTTATTCTACGAGTATAGCCCATCAAATTCAGTAAATTTGCATTTGTCCGTTTGTTGTATATTTGCATGCCTTTTCACTTGTGGCGAGGGATACTGCATAAAGTGCATTAAGATAGGTATATGAAAGTACCTACGTAAGTGATGACATACACAAATGGTCACAACGTTTTCAGCTCCGCGGAATATCAGAGGCATTATCACAATCTATTTATTTATTGTAATAGGAACTTAGGAAGTTGGGGAAAATAGGAACCTATCGATTATGCTTCGTAAATTATTTTACATGTATAATATAAATAAATGGGTTTACCTACAGTATCCAGATTAGAGACGAATATCCACATTTAAACATTAAGCTAAGGATAAGGCGTTTGCTGGTGGATAAAAGGATAAATTCGTAATCATATCTCTAATTCTTCTAAGTCCATCCCCCAAAATCCGCGTATTCTTAATCATGTGGATTAAAACCTCAAAGCTTTCTGAACGAAATATCAGCAAAATTCCAGCAATTCCTGTCCAATCTACGTCGTGAAATTGTATGTACTTTAGTACAAGACGTATAATATACTTACATGTTGATATAGAACATAACAATTTAGTAAATTGAGGTTACATGCAGTCTGTTCTGTAGCTAGTACCTAAGAGCATAGCTAAGAAGAATGGGTCTGATAGTCGCTACACACGGAAAGGTCTCAGAAGTAGGTACAATTACACTACGTGACTATTTCTTTAGCGACAGGGTGATTAGAGTCTAACTCGTTAAATTTAGTACCTACTTCCTCAAGCACTCACAGGCTGCATAATAAATAAAATAAATAAATAAATATCGGACAACCTCACACAAATCGATTTAGTCTCAAATTAAGCTCAAGAAGGCTTGTGTTATGGGTATTAGACAACGATATACGTACTTATATAGATAAATATATTCTTAAATACATAGAACAACCATGACCCAAGCACAAATATTCGAGTTCATCACATAAATATTTGCCCTGTTATCACTTATACAACCTTTATATAGCTTAAACTAGCATTAACCCGCGGCTTCGCCCGCGTTCCTATACAATAAACATTATCCTACGGGAACGATGCTCTTTTTTTCAGGATAAAAAGTGGGCTATTTGTTAAAGTTAGGGTATAATCTGCTTATCCCTCATGCATATCCGTCTAGCCGTTTTATTGTTGAAAAGTTTGAATGCATTTATTACGGCCGCAGGAGGTTTCCCGATGACTACTCCAGTCTCGCCGCGCCACCCGCACTGGCCTTGACGACAATCAAAATGGCACCAAATACAAATTTAAACATCTATTAGGATAACGGGACTCATTCCATACCTCAAAAGCAAAAATAAATCCCTTATAGGATCACTTGTAGCTGTCTGTGAGTCCGTCTGTTACAACCGATTTGCTGCAAAACTACTGCACCGAATGAATTGCAATTAGGCACAAATGCTTTCAAGAATTTTCATGTCCACAAATGTCCCAAAAAAACATGAAAATGACACCCATATTCATATCACCCACAATCATAACGTCATCGCACCGCCACAGGGGAATGGTATTTCACGTCCGCTACGTTGAGTTTTAAAATAATTGTTGTACCTACCCGTAATCAGCGACCTGATAAATAATAAAAATAATACCCATGTTGATTTTCAGACTTTGTCAACACATTTCCCCCTTTTAGGGCTTCAATTCTTGAAAGGCCTGAAAAGCGTGTTTACTCATATTCTTAGAAATACTCCTGTGAAGTTTCGAATAAAATAGTCTAATCTTGTTTCCCCATACAAAGTTTGGATCTCTATTTCACCCCCTTTAGAAAAATCGTTTATTAGTGCGCCCCTATACCCTATAAGGAACCTACGTTCTAAATTTAGACTCTTTAGAATCAGCGGTTTGGGCTGTGCGTTTAAAAACGACACCCATATGTTTAGACATATTTAGACATTTCTACCCCATCGCACCCTAACATGAGAGATGGTATTACACGTCCGCCATGTTGAATTTTAAAATCATTCTTTTTTTAGTAATCAGCGACCCGATAATCCATAGAAACCAACTCTTCCCTCTTCCCCTTCCGGGATACAGGGTACCAAGTTATCTAATCTTGTTTCCCCATACAAAATTTGAATCCCCATTTCACCCCCATTGGGGGTGAATTAAAAAAAAAACCTTTCTTAGTGCACCCCTACACCTTATAAGGAACCTACGTGCCAAATTTGGACTCTCTAGAACCAGCGGTTTATTATTTAGACATTTCAACCCCATTTCACCTCAACAGGGGAGATGGTAATTCACGTCCACCACGTTGGATTTTAAAATCGTTGCAGTTTTCGTAATCAGCGACCCGATAAACCATAAAAACAATACCCATATTGATTTTCAGACTTTGTCACCACATTTCTCCCTTTTAGGGGTTGAATTTTCAAAAAACCTGAAACACGTGTTTACTCATTTATCGTTAGAAATACCCCTGTGAAGTTTCAAATAAAATAATAATAACCAATCTTATTTCCCCATACAAACTTTGGAACCCCATTTCACCCCTTTAGGGGGTGAGTTTTGAAAAATCCTTTCTTAGCGGATGTCTACGTCATAACATCTACCTGCATGCCAAATTTCAGCCCGATCCGTCCAGTGGTTTGGGCTGTGCGTTGATAGATCACTATGTCAGTCAGTCAGTCAGTCACCTTTGAGTTTTATATATATAAATATAATATATAGAATAGATAGATAAGAAGTTTCAAGGAATTTTCTAATGGATTCAAACTTTCAACCCCTTTTTAACCCTTTTAAGAGACGAATTTTTGAAAACGCTGAAATTACTTTTCTTGTATTCTAATAGTTTACCTTTACACAAAAATTCAAGTCCCGCGCTCAAAAAAATATTTAATTTCCATAAAAACTTTTAACCCTCTTTTTTACCACCTTAGGGGGTGAATTTTCAAAAACGCTGTAATTAGTTTTCTTCCATTTTATTTTAATACCTTTTTACAAAGTTTCAAGTTCCTAGATTTAAAAAAAGCTTGTACCCGATACAAACTTTGCACCCCTATTTAAACCTCTTAGGGGAGGTATTTCCCAAAATCCCTTCTTATCCCTAGCCCACGTTATAAAAGTAACCTACTGTGCAAAAATCAACTCTCTAACATTAGTAGTTTTGGCTGTGCGTTGATGAGTCAGTCAGGACTTCTTCTTTTATATATATATATAGATTAGAGTTATAATGGCTGTATACACACACATTGTGTGTGTCTTACACATTAGTGATTGGTGTCCATCTTTGGTTTCGTTAAGCGCTCACTTACACAGAAAACAGTAAATACATTTCAATCTCATTTTAAAAATTAAAGCTCGCAGCATCATTACGCTAGCTGAAGATTGAGACTCTTTTCCTGCAAACTTTTGTCCTGAACAATATATTCCCTCAAATTCAGAGCGGAATGAACGCTGGCTAAAATACGAAACCCTGTCGGCTTTCTCCATACCCCTCTTTACAAATAATAAATTAAACCTGACTTGCATACACGTAGCACCAAATAAAACCATCAATTACTGTTAATACGGTGAATAGAGACTAAAGTACTATGTGTGACCTTACAAACGGTCCGGTAGTTTTGAATTTTTGATATGTTGTCTAGGATGGTTAGTCAGTGTTTAAATGCAAAATGCACAATTCCCCCCCCTCCGCGCCCGCCGCCATATTGAAAAAACCGGCACTTTTTTCATATTTTTGCTCATATTTTCCTTTAGGAGCATTTTAGCTAGAAGAAAGCTTCGACAATGTTATAGAGAGTTAAATTTACTACATTCTTCATTTTATATTTTTTTTTTAGGATAAATAGTTACGGAGATATCCACATTTAAAAAAACGTAAAAAATCGCAATTTCCTACTGAAAAACAAACTTCTGGATAATATCTTCGTTTAGGAGCATTTTAGCTACAACAAAGCTTGGGCAATGTTGTAGATAATTAAATTTACTATAATTTACACTTCAAATTTTGTTTCAAGGACGGTTAGTTACGGAGATATGCACATTTAAAAAACAGGAAAAGTCGAATTTTCCGAAAATTTCTCAAAATTCTTGGTTTAGAACGCTGTCATTCAGTTACGGACTAGTCTAGGACAAATTAAAACATGTAGGAAATATAATTGCTTATAAAACTCATGTCCATTTTTACATACATTTTCGGAAAATGTAACTTTATTTTTTACATATCTCCGTAATTATCTATCCTAGAAACAAAATTTGAAATGTAAATTATAGTAAATTTAATTCTCTACAAAATTGCCAAAGCACTGTTCTAGGTAAAATGCTCCTAAACGAAGATATAATCCAGAAGTTTGTTTTTGAGTTGGAAACTGTAATTTCTTAAGTTTTTTAAATGTGCATATCTCCGCAACTATTCATCCTAGAAACAAAATATAAAATGGAAAATGTAGTAAATGTAACTCTCTATAACATTGTCAAAGCTTTCTTCTAGCTAAAATGCTCCTAAAGGAAGATATGAGCAAAAATATGAAGAGAGTGCCGTTTTTTTCAATATGGCGACGGGCGCGGAGGGGGAGGAATTGTGCATTTTGCATTTTAAACACGGACTAACCATCCTAGACAACATATCAAAAATTCAAAACTACCGGACCGTTTGTAAGGTCAAAATCCTTTATTCACTGAATTACTACTCCTTTCGCATTTATAGGTCAATTTCACATCACAGTAATTACACTAATATTATAAAGGTGAAATTTTGAGAGTGTGTTTCTATGTTTGTTACTTCTTCACGCTCAAACGGCTGAACCAATTTTGATTGGATTAACATATAGGATACTTTATATCCCGATAAAATTTAGTGTTCCCATGGAATGAGCGGGTAACACCGTGGGGTCCAGCTAGTGAGAAAACACGTAGAGATTGGAAGGCAGAACATTTCAGTGCAATTTAATTAAACGACCAGTATAACTATACAGGGTGCACTAGTAACAGGAAACAAGAACTATAGTCCATAGCCTGTGTCCTTGCCTTTTGTGCGTTGAGTTCACATTCACAGTCCTTTGATCTACGTCTGACGACCTTCTCATTGCTGGCAAAGCTACACCTTGCTGAGCCGCAAAGTCCTATGTGCATGCGAAAAATGTATTATCATTATATGCCCTTTTGAAATAGAGAGGTACAGGTGAGGTGATTTGTACAATTTTACTAACGTTAGACTAATTACTTCCAAGCGACTGGGAATGCAGGAATTTAGTTTTGGAACTGCGATAATTTCGACGACGCGTTTGGCTCGGTTGGTAGACACCTGCCTACTGAGTCGGCGGTCCCGGGTTCGAATCCCGGCCGGGGCAAATATTTGTGCAAAATATTTGTTCTTGGGTCATGGATGTTATCTATATATGTATTTATATATTATGTATATCGTCGTCTAGTACCCATAGTACAAGCTTTGCTTAGTTTGGGACTAGGTCGATTTGTGTATGATTGTCCCTTAATATGTATTTAATATTTAATTTATTTAATGTTTTTTTTTATGTATTCTTGTTGTGACCTGATGATAAGGATTAACTTTTTGTCAAGCACACACATAATAAGAAATTAATGAGAATAAAATTCGTCCGATACAAATCAAAACAAACCGATCGCGCTATAAACATTTTCCTGAAATCATAAATTTTTGCCCCTCCCCATAGAAAATCCTCTTTTATTAACAATCTTAGAATGGTATAATAAGTATAAAAGTAAATGAAATAGCCAGTTAACCAATAGGTAGAGGATGCATACCTAAGTAATAGGAAACAGGAACTAGTCCATATTCTGCCTGCCTGCCTTGCCTTTGGCGCGTTCTGTTCACGGTCCTTTGATCTACGTCTGGGGATCTTCCCATTGCTCGCAAAGCTACACCTTGCTGATATGAAGGTTTACGAACACTGGAAATATTAAGTTTATTGGTCCTTTTAGAATGGAGAGGTAGTATAGGTGACTTATACAGCTTCGCTCACGTTACGAGTAGACTAATTAACTCCGAGCTAAATAGTCGGAATGCAAGTATTCATTGTAAAGGCAAATATTTTGGATGAGAATTTGAGTCATGCGCATTTACTTCAACGACTTCAAAATATCTTATATTTTCAGCTGAAGGATCCAAGGTAAGATGAACTCCATACAACGACGACTCCGTAATGTTTCTATAATTATTTTTCATGTAATGCAGTGTTTAACACGTTTTCAGAAACTAGTACAGTTTCTTACCTATAAATAATGACACAAAGGTAAATTACGAAAGATTTTTTTTATGTGATCTACCTCAGTCTAAACAGGACGCGAACCTGCGACCTCTACGTTTCCGGAGTATTGCTCTCCCAACTGAGCTGTTAGATCGTTACACCAAATCTCTCATTCCATAATTCTTACGCTACTGGAGCGCCCTCTGCGTCATATGTGTTTGATATCATATGTCATAATTATGCTTATGCGCATTAGCCATACCCTAGGATGTGCGCTTTACACGCACGGTCCCCTGTTCCCATTGCTTTACAGTAAGTGTGAAGACTGCGAAAAAGATGGCGCTTTTCTAAATATTTTTATAGAATCTTTTTATCTATTCTAATTTACCTTTGTGTCATTATTAATAAAAATAAAAAATTTGTATTTCCACATAAAAAATAGAATCCATAAAAATATTCTATAAAAATAGTTTCTAACCTAACCTAACTTACCCCAACCTAAACCATTTGACAATTTTATTTACAGGTTGATAGATTTGAAATGAAATAAATCAAAGGGGAAAATCGCGTTCTATTAAACGTTACTTAGGTCTTAAGACTCTCAGGTCCAAAAACATTATGTCAAACGACGGGCACCCCTCCCTGACACATAAGTGCGAGTAAAACTGTCAATTTGAATATGATGATGTTAAAATCATTACAAAACTTGGTTTGTGTATTTACACAAAAAGTGTTTGTTATTCATGAAGAGAAGCATACTCAGGCCCACGACTATTCATAAAACGAAGTGTTAGACGAAATGAAACTCGCGTACTTACTCTCAAAATGAATTGGGGTCGCCGAAAGAGGCTTTTTAATTTCAGAAAGTAGGGCATGGCAATTACAATGAGGCTTATGACTAGGAAGCGTTAGGGATTGCTTTCAGAGGTGTTGACTGTTGACTTATAAGGGGTAAGCTAAGCACGCATTACGTACTTTATACGTTACGTAGATAACACTGAATGTTTTAGCGGTGGGTTTGGTATAAAATTGATACCGCGTGATTGATAAGGGGTGTAAAAAGTAGTCCAATATGTTGTCGATATTGTTTTCTATAATACTCATAGAAAAATAGTTAGCCCTTGTTTGGCTCTGGCTTCTCCTTACGAACAACCCGTTTACGTTAAGTTAGTACCTCATTTGTATGCGACTCCATAAAACAAGTTCATTATCATTGAACAATTTAGGTACTTAATTTAAAAATATTTATCTATTACTGACTGTAAATTAATTGAACGAATAATGTAACAATTAAAACGCTAAAGTAGAAAGTTAGTACAGACAGCATTAAATTAGAAATAGTTCAACCGTTTGCTACTCTGAACCCTCTAAAAAGGAGTTACAGCGACTGCCAACACCAAGACTTATCCTTAAAGTTTTGGGCTTTGACTCCACTTGATTATGCCTAACTAATTGTAGCTTTATAGAGGGATTTACGCCAAAACTATACGGAGTTCACGCAATTTGTAGGTTATAATAGTTATAACAGGTAGGAAGTTACAATTAGTAGCGCGGGAGAGTTTGAATGAGGGCGAACTAACCCTCTGCTCAACTTCACTCTTGGTCTGCGAGTTGTATCAACATATTTCATCCAACAATGCCGTTGTACCTACCTACATTAAGTTATAATAATCTACACTGTCTGTTTTGTGGGTTTATGATACTCGCTATTATTCTTAAAATGTTTTTTATTTGAACATTTTCCTAGTTTTATTCAGTAAGCAGAAGGATGATCGATTTTATAAATTAATAACCAAGCAAGAAAAGGGTGTACATTAAGAGAAGAAAATTTCTGTATACATTTAGATATTTTTTAAGTGGTTCCTTTTTTTGAGGAGAAATTGTATGAAATGTATGCCTCCTAGCCTGGTCATGGATATCGCGCTACTGATATTTTGCAATCTGTTATTTTTCAATACATATCTTATTCGTATATTTAGGTATAATTGCAAGAGTAACAGATGCCTGCATTGCCATTTATTTATTGCGCAATAAACGCGACTATATAATTATATATTATTTATTTACTTGCAGATCTATGGAGACACGTATGAATTATGGGATCTAGACAAGTTTTCCACTAAGCATATAGCGAGAGACCCTGCTACTGGGTACAGAGCCACAAAGGTAAGTTTTTAACAATGCTTGATCGAGTTTACATATCCCGTATAAATAACCTTATTAACAAAATAAATGTGTTCGAGATATTTTTTGTTTTGAAAACAAAGTTAAGTACAGTCAGCATCAAAAGTAGCTGACAATTTAATGTGCAATTTGACATATGCCAATGGTATTTCTTTCTAGACTTGGGTGTGTTATAAATAATCTCTTTTTAACAAAAAAATAACGACTCCAATGAGCGAAATAGGTTTATATTTAGTATCTTGTTGATTTTCTCAAAAAGCGCTAAATCAATTTCGGTAAAATTTATATGAGACCACTTCTGAAATATTATGATCGGCCAAACAAAAAAGAATCATCAACATCGATTCATAATTTTCGAAATGATCGCGTAATATACATACAAAAAAAACATACAGTCGAATTGAGAACCTTATCCTTTTTTGAAGTCGGTTGATAAAGAGAAATGCAAGCTATTTACTGTGGCATACGCCTAGTAAGAAATATATGTGCTTAACAAATTATCTCCTTCTCGAATTGTTGCACACGTGTTCTAATAACATTAGTGTACATAGTTATAACCATAACGTACACACACGGTACAAATTGTGCTGTTATCTTTTATGCGTCATACTAGCTACGAGAATACACTGCAACAAAGTTCGCTACGATAAACTGGGTGCTACGTTCGCGTCTTTTTTTTACCATAGTCGGGTATGTGAATCCTACAACAAAATTGGTTAAATTTAAATCTGTCCCGCCGTTTCGGCAAAGAATATATATATACTAACGTAAAAAGAAACGACAGAGACACTTGTGTGCAGTAACAGAACTCGCGGCTATGTGTGCGTGTCGTGGGGTGAGCGCGGGCAAGCGCGGGACGCGTGAGGTGGGGAAAGTCGAGCCGCGGCTCGACCAGTCAAAGGGTCACCGCGCGCCGCCGTCTCTGCTCGAATCAATTTACATTGTTCGCTCGCGCCGCGTTGTATGCGCTTTCATACTTTTCGATGTACCTTTACCTTTTGATATGCCTTGGGAATGCATCCTATTAGATTTTTTGAATATGTCGGTATACCACAATCAAGTCTTCCACCAGGTAACTCCTTTCAAAAAATTTCTTTAAGCTATAATCTTGTATCAATGGTGTAAATAAAGAATGTGGTGTACGTACCTACATAACAATACAAATCCACTTTATTGCACACCTCAAATACACAGGGATACAAAACATGAAAGATATACAGTAAAAAATAAACAGAGGTTAACAACAGGCGGTCTTATCGCTAAAAAGCGACCTCTTCCAGACCCTTGTTTTGTTGCTCCTTGGTTCAGTCTCCACTCTTACTATGCGACACTACGTAGGTATAGCATTGAACAATGTTCCCCAGTATACGATTTTAGGTAGGCGTGAAACAGAGAACGGCTGAGTAAAGTGTTCTTATAGCTATTGGGCCGTAAACGGTTTTATTGAAGTGGTTTGGAGATTTCGCCACGAATGTGGATTTCACGTTCCTAATAAGAAATAAATTCAATTGGACGTGCGTGAGAGAGAATTGGAAGAAGCTGGTATTGATTCCAGCAAACTTATTGCTACTTTATTAGTCTTAATAACTCGAGAACGTAATTGCTTTTGTGCACACGAGCAATGTATGGACTATTTTAAATTAGATTCTAACGCATACATCATACATGCATAAGAAATGACGACTATATAGAACGACAATACTTGTGTTGATTTACTTTAAAACTGAAGTTACTATCCCTTGTATAAAGTAGGTAATTGAATTACTAAGTGAATGAAGAGCTTATGATATGTTTTTATTGAACAACATAAAGCATGTAACAAAACAGAAGTTGTCGCTCCGAGGGATATCTTTCAGTTAAGCTTTCAGAGAAAACTGAAATGAATAGATAAGCAAAACGTACCACGAAGCGCCCTCATCTTAATCATAATTTATACCAGTTGAAAAATAAAAATAGAGCCGTATTGTGAAAACCAAAAAAAACGGACTGAAATTCTTTATTTATACATATATTATATAATATAGACTTGTGGCTCTGTCAACTGTAGACATCGCGACATTGTTTCGGAATGGCTGAAATTAAAAAAAAAATACGTTTTATTCCCCTTAACTCCGCCATTTTGAAATATTCTAAAAAACTGTCTCGGCAAAAATTATATAAGTATACCTATATAATTATTAAACCTGTTAACAAAACTTCACGAGAATCAATTGAGGAATGCGGCATTGAGGCGAGACCAGCAGATAATCCGAACTCACGAAAGATTTTTTGGCCAAGCTGAAACTTAGAAGCTTCGCTCGCTTGGTCAGTAAAATGATGTAGGTATGACAAGTTGTATACTACGTGTTTTTTTTTTTTTATTATAAAAAACTAGAAACTTATTTTGCAAATAAACTACCACGATTACGACTGAACGCACTTATAAACTGACTTTTCACGTGCAGGCACAATATTAACGTATAAATATCCCGAATGTGCATAGCATTTTAAACATCGCAAAGGGTGGAGCGAGCGTCAATCAATATCGGCGTTCTCGATTACCAAGTTTGCCACGGGCGTGATTTAGGTACTGAACTAAATCTCCATTTTATCTCAAACCTTACTGGACCATATTTTCTTTGCTATCAGGCGATATAGGTACCATTTTTGGGATCTATTTTGCTGACTAACGTTTTGTAGAATGATTCATTGAATATTCATTTCGTCGACAGCATTTACATGACTCCATAATGTTTTCTTCATATTTTGAAAAGGTAAGTATAGAAATTAATTAGAATAGAATGCATTTGAATAAACTATAGTTTATATATGTACATACTTATAGAGTCTTCTTGTTGTCTGTCTGTCCATTTCTCTTTGTCACAAACTTTGTCTGTATGTCAAGACCTTTTTCTCAGGAGCATGGAGGTATCAAGTCGAAATTTATATCAATTATTCAGGCCGGCTACTCCTTGAAGCCGTGAAAAATTAAACTTCTAAGTCAACGAAATCAAAAGATACGATACGATAGGCTACTTCTTCGTTGGCATCGTGAAATTTAGCAAGAAGCAACGTCATGTAGCACTAGTAAATAAAGCGGTCCGAAAACCGTAAATTTGTATTTAGATAACCATATAAATATTTATATAACAGACTTACCTACTTGCAGTCGGCACACTAACCCAGACCTATGTCGAATGTCGATGTATGGTTTCAGCAGTTGTCTAAGGCCAAAGTTAAGTCTGTCGCGTACAGTTTATCAGTTTGTTAAAGCAATACGTAGTGCATTCAAAGTTTGTACGGAACCCTAGGCATTGGCGTATATAGGGGGGGCCGGGTGGGGCCGTGCCCACCCCAGCATGGTCTAGTGCCCACCCCAGGATTTTGGGTTACCGATAGAAATGCATGGCTTCATCTCATAGGCCATGGCCAGGCCCCCCCTAGGCGCCCCCCAGGCCCCCCCTAAAAAATAATGTTAGATACGCCAATGGTCCCTAAACTAAAATCCACAAACCTACGGACTAAATTGACAAATGACTGACAGGTAAAATGATACCAGGAACAGCAAAATAAAAATAGTGAAGGGTATATGTCGATAACAATATATTATCGACAAGTTGTAAAGTACAAATAACACTAGTTTAAATCAAAAATAAGTATATTAGTTTCAAATAAGAGGTACAATTTTGGTTTGTTTGATTTTTGAGGTATTAGATGGATAAAATGCGTTTTTACCCACTAGTTTTAAAGCATAAAAAGGTTTCCGAGCCTCTAGGTAAAAAATAAAACACCTTGTCCGACGATAACTAGTCTTTATTATGAAATGTTATTCATTCCCAGGCTCCGTTATTTCGTCATCTTCATCATCATCATCAGTTACATTTATAATGAAACGATCCGAAACATTGTACACTAAATGGTCGAGTTGTAACATTTTGTAAATTTCTCTTGTACTTTGTATTCCTTCAAAATTTTAAAAATTGAACTTCTCGAAATACCAAGAATTTCGGATGTTTTCATGACTCACTCGTTTTTATTGACATGAATGTCCTCTGGGATATCTTGTTCGTCCTGCAATCTACCATCTCATTAGAAATATAAACGTAAACTTGATGAATCGTCTCTTTTTCAGTTTCACTAATATATTTTTTTCTCCTTTTTGTCGGCGAACATTTTGATGAACATGGCTCTGGTCCCGAATCTTGCGAATCCATAATAACACGTAACAATTTCAATAAACACTCGTAATAGCAATGATAACGTATATCGTTAGATACATAAAAGTAGTTTGTAAACAGCGGTCAACTATTTCTGAAGATACCCGCTTTTTTTTGTTAAAAAGATGGACCACATTGTTGGGAATTTGAAAATAAAGAACAATAATGTTATTAATTCATTTAATTAAATGTATGTATTCAATAAACTATCAATTATCATAAATATATAATTTTCATGTACATTATTGCTGGTTTGACATTAAATTTTTATCTCTCATTAGGGGTCTACAGACCTTTTGATCTGTCAAAATCACTGGAAATAGTTGGTATATAGATTTGCCGATCAAATTGCCAACTTGATTGTCCCGTCTGGGTGGACCTTAAACCTACGATGTAACAATAATTTTAATATCGATGAGAACGACACTGGCCAAACTGTGGCAACATTTGTCCATACTTACTTGTCAATTTAGTCCGTAGGTCTGTGGATTTTACTTTAGGTGTACGAGTCCGACTCGCACCTGCCCAGCTTTTTATTTTTCTGTACTTGGCTTTGCGTTATTACTTAGGTCTTTGTGCAGTGAAGGTTCTAGGAATTAGGTACCTACTCACGATAAGATAGATTATATAAATGTAAACTTATAGACATCCATGTATTACCTACTTAGCAGCATCTAATAAACTAAGTAAAGCAAGACAGTGATTATCTCGTAGTTACCAAGAAGCGAATCAATGTTCGCAGGATGTCATTAAGCTAATCCGAAAAGAGGCTTACCTGCTAAGTATCGAGTGTATAGGTAATAGAAACAAGTAACAAGTTCCAAGATGTGTTCTCGATACTTCCAAAGGAAATAAGCATAAATATTAAATACATACGTAACAGTATTAAGCTTCTTAGAGAACAAAGAGGTTCCTCAGAAATACTTAGGCTGTTGATGTTTGATTCTGTTGTGATAATTAACGTATCGCTTTTCTTTTTCAAAGTTTAACTTATTAGTAACTAGCTTTTGCCCGCGACTACGTCCGCGTGGAACTTGGAAGTATGGAAGCAACCTCGTAC
This sequence comes from Apotomis capreana, assembly GCA_947623375.1. Taxonomy (NCBI): domain Eukaryota; kingdom Metazoa; phylum Arthropoda; class Insecta; order Lepidoptera; family Tortricidae; genus Apotomis; species Apotomis capreana. Next base: position 11,527,451 of record OX392506.1, on the reverse strand, counting down.
AATACGATAGATATCCATATCCACCTAATCACCTTAATTAATAAAAGGGATTATTAAAAGCGCCTAAGCAAATGTAAGAGCAATTGTGTTTTTGGTCTAATCATTACATTTCCTACAGGGTCATCAATGTCATCATGAATTACTTACTCACTTTTCAATCTTTTTAGGGATAATTTCCAGGATGAAAACTATCCTATGTCCTTTCTCGGATCTTAAACTATCTCCATGCCAAATTTCATCAAAATCGATTCAGCGGTTTAAGCGTGAAGAGGTAACAGACAGACAGACAGACACACTTTCGCATTTATAATATTAGTATGGATGAGAATATTCGTTTGTATGGGTACTTATATATAAGACGTTCTGTTATAATTTATACATACTCTAATTTACATATCAAGAAGGACCAACACTTCAAGAAAAGAGCGTACTCCCACTTGAAAGGCCGGCAAAACATTTGTGACTCCTCTGGTGTTGCCGGTGTAATCGCTTTTCATGAAGTGATCCATTTGCTCGTTGGCCCCCTATGCCATAAAAAAAACTTTCGCAATTTGTATCATAAGTATGTAAATGGTGATGACTCGTCAAAAGTGTCCTTGGATGAGCCGAAGCTGAAGGAACCTAGCTGAACCCTAATTCGATTCCCATATACCCTTTTGTGCGTATATCGATTGTTGTTATCATGGTTGTTATTCAACCTGCATGCAGCCTGAGTAACAACAATCGATATATTGCACAAATGTATGCAGCCCGTATCGAATCTTTATTATTGGACGTATGTCTGCAATTGCTTGTGCATCAGGTAATGTACCACGTGTTAATTGCTAATAGTTCCGGTTACGTCATGAAATAGAGCATACGATAAGCTGTAAGTCGGGTATTTCACTTGATATATTTGTCAAATTGTAGGGGTTCGTAACTCAGTCAGCAAAAACGGAACTCTGCAAAGGACTACTTGTGTCAGTGCATCTGGAAAGGTACCTAGTCACGACATCTAGTTACCGAGTTACATGAGTTTTTGTGGAAGCTGGTGAAAAAGTGCCAAAATGGGTTTGTGTTATAATTGGGTTATTTACATCCTAAGGAACACGTGTGTACAAGAATATCAGTAAAATTATGTTTTTTTAGTATATTTCTCCGACTATAAAGTTTAGTAGTCAGGGTACCTTGTCACGCCATGTCTTAAAAGCCTTTAAATTTTGAATAATTTTGTCAATATTTCCATCGCGGGTAGTCAACTACCTCTTTCTAAGATAAGGTATAGGATCGGTCTATAGCAAAATAATTTTTTGAACAAAAAAAATACTTAATGTTTTTTATAAAAAAACATTCAACTTGCATGACTCTTGTATGAAATAACTATTTATTTTAATTTAATACGTTTGCCATTACTTAGATCAGAGGCTGGAAAGGTGCTGAAGGTGAACGTGCCGAGGGGCGGGGGGATGGGGCGGGGAAGGGGAATGTTTGACGTATATAATTAGTAATATTGATTGAAAGACTGATGATAAATCATAAATTAGGTGCAGTTATGTACACAATTGAGTTATTTTTTCTAGTTACTCCATTTATGTAAGATAATGACTTAGCGTGACAAGGTACCCAGTTTAGTAAAATGCTACACTTGATGTCTTACACGACTAAAACAAAAGTTTTTATAAATAAGAATACATTGATTTCCGCTATAATTATCCTAAATAACATTTTGTTACAGATATTTCTTGCATTATAGGTACTAAAATAGTGATCTTCGAGTTTAAGTTACTAAAGTTTAGTAAATGTCGTGACAAGGTACCCTAGTTACGTTTCCATACAAAAGTTTAGACCGAGTCACTAAACTTTATTGTTAAAAAAAACTGCTTTAACACCATTTCTATTATACCATTGTGGTACACCACGCTAAATACCATTTGATCTTGTGATATAGCATGAATATACAAATTATTTTGTTGATTTTTAATATTATAAGTGATCTTTTTTGTAACTGTTAAAAATGCGGTAATTATTAAATTTCTTTATGATTATGGAGTTTTCTTTCATTCAATTGTCCCAAAATGCCATAGAATATGTAACTATGATGAGAAACTAACAGTTTTAATCTCGTTATTTTATGAATTGGGTATAATTAACACTTTCGTGTTTCTTCCACCCTGGCATGTTCAACCTAAGAAATCAGAATAATTAACATGTATTTTTAGACAATTCACCTTTATTATAATTCTTTAACATTCAAAGATTATCATTATACCCTTCACTATGTAACTTCGAAGTAGAAGTGTGTTTTTTGCCACTATAAACTTTAAATGCAATTTTCTCAACTTGTGCATTTCGGAAGTCGAAAATTCAAAAATTTATATAAAAATAGTGGTTCCACCTACAGTAATTATTCTTTTTTGTATTGATAGCAAATTTAATCTACTTTTTGGAACTATGCATAACTCAATACCTGAAACAAGGTACCTTTCCAGATGCACTGACACACTTATTTCGTCGTCCGCCTAGAAGACCCCTTTTAGTTTTTACGAACGTGTAGAGGAATACTTACGTCTGCAAGTCTTCTATCCATTGAAGCAGTGGAAAATATATACTACTAAGTCAACGCAATGGTAACAAACGGGCGTTTATGCTGCTTGTATATAGTTACGCTTGCAAAGCAATCAAAAGCTAAGGTACTTCCCGTTAACCTACAATCATAAAACTTGGCAAGAAGCAACATAAAAAGTTCAAAAATAGTAAGTTTGTAGTTACATTACAATAAACAAAACTTTATTTAAAGATAACAAAAAAGGAAAAGCAAAGTGACAGTAAATAAAAAAAAGCTTAAACACTACTAACTAGTACTTGCGGAGTGTGATCTGATGACCGATCGGTGTCTCGCGACCGATATTACTTACACAGTTGTTTATTGTAGATCTTCTTGGGGCTAAACATTCAGTATCTGTTGCAGGCAACGCTTTTTTGAAGATCTAATTGCATCAGTTTGCTAATTTTTATAGCATAAATTTATAGAAATCTTTGCACGAATTCTTTTATGACAATACATTGGAAATCACACCAGAAAGCAAAAACCAGTCGATAAAACTTCTTTTTATTAATAAGGTTAAAAAACTTCACTTTCCCAAAAGAAATTTAACATTTCACATAATGAGAAACAGTAGAATATTGTGACAGTGAGCATCAAGAACACTCGAAGCAAAACAAATTACACCATGTGACGCCACTTACGTATAAATTAATTAATCTGGCTATAGTACAGTCGTATTCTTCAATTTATGAGCAAAAATGTGATCACAATTAACTAAACACCCCCCAAAATGTGATCAAAATTAATTAAGCCCCTATGAGAATAAAATATGGAGATAGAGGCGAATTCGTATATTTTTAATCAAATGTTTGGTCATAAATTCATAAACTCTACTGTACCTATAACAGACCAACACCAACACGTTGGTTACACCAATTCATGTTTTTAGAATGCAATTTTTTTAAATATATCAAAAAACTTCAGACAAAACAATTTAGACTCTCGTTATGCAGTCCCTTTTTTATATTTATTCTTTCCAGAGGAGTTTGCCGTACAAATACAACGGAGCGGGCGTTGTAGTGCCACCCGAAATATTTAGCCGATGTACGTTGCATGGTCGAAAAAATAGGAACAAGCTCGGAAATAAATTGAGGCTTTCGCTGTGCACTTTTTCATTTCAAATAGCAATAGACAATGTGAAACAAAAAATAACTAGTGGATATGTGAGCTGTAAAGTTTATTTCGAAATTACTGAAATATTTAATTTATTCTGTTTTCATCCCCCACATCTGTCATTTTGAAACATTTCATGAGAATCTGTTAGGAAATGTGCCCGGTCGAGTCGAATCTGCGGTCGATGCGGCGAGAACAGTCGAAAATCTAAACATCCGGACATACGAAAGAATTTTGACGAAGCTGAAACAAAAACTAAATTTTCCTGGAAATAAAAACTTTAGCAGAAAAAGGCTGTAGAATTCTGAAGGTATAACAATAATATATAATTATATTTAAAGATGAAAAGAAAAACGATGTTGTTACATAATCTTATTAAAACTTTTGTGAGATTATGCGTCGTCACATGTCGGGCCGTTCCTGTCAATTTCACGTGGCTGTTGTTACATATTTTAAATGCTTTTCGCGCTCTAGGTCTAAGAACTTTCGCTTTAATAACTCAAGAACTAGTGAAGTTGAGGACTCGTGACAGCCTTTCTTTTAATTTCGTTATATAGGCTATCATTTACAATATTTTCCTCATTTTGTGGCAAACTCCTAACTCGCAAAAAATACGAATTCCTGCACTAACTCGCAATGTTTTTGAACGGCTAAAAAACTAGTCATACTTTTAATATTTGTAGATAGATCAAGGTTATTCAATGAAGTTGAATTTGTTCCCTGTTGCTTAATATTTTAAATATAATAGTAATAGGTAATGCTAGATCACCGTAATATTGGCAGTAGCATCCTGGTTTTTTAGTTCGGTGGAAATTACTGCAATCGCCAACCAGCGTGGTGATTATGGCGAACCCCCTAAAATTATGAGATCGTAATGAAGAACTTTGGGGGAGGCCTTTGTCCAGCCGCGGACGTTTATCGGCTGATATGATTATGATGATGAATGCTAGATCATAGTTCCATACACTTTACCAACACTCTAAAATAATGTGCGTAGTTGTAATGTAATTGAGTTCCAGACACATATAAATGTCTCAATATTGTAAGCCTAAATTTAATTCTTTAATTTGTGACTTGTAACTATGCCTTTTCTAAATACATAAATAAATAAATATTCAACAACGTTTCAAATTATAATCCAGCGCCAGGCCTGATATGGGACATCTTTTCATCTCGGACCATAAATTGAGGCAAATTGTTCAGTCAGAGTTTAGAGTAGTTTCGCAGGGCTTTGTGTACTACTAACTTCTCGGCACTTAAGATAGCGCTATAAAACCTCTCAATCGCGTCGAAATTCCTAAAATACAATTACTTTTATAACGAATGAAATGCGACTTATTTGGTTATTAAACCGTCTGGGGATTTAAGAAGGATTCGAGCACCATTATCTTTCTGCTTATATCGTAAATTTTTCGTCTTTATGGGAGAACTTCATTTTACTTCGCTAAGGGACCGATTCTCAAAACTCGTTACGATAAGAGCCTGCTTTTTATGTCAAAGTTGTAGGTACTTATTATGATTCTGATGATTTAAACATTACTATTTAATTTTTTTTTTGAAAAAATGTATCAAGCTTCCGCTATAATTTGAACATTAAAGCGGTAGAAGAGAAAAAAAGAGTACAGAACATATTCTCTTTCCATATTTGCATGCAAACATCCGCATGAAAACTGTATGTCTCGCTCGCACTTACGCAATCCAAACAAGAACCTCTCAGTTTTTTCCTAAACCCGAAGCGCAATCTGAGAGGTCACGGACTGTATTACATTGGTTAGTTGTGTAAAATGCTAAATCGTTGTAGGTGAGGCGTGGCAAGACGACTGGTCGATGCATGTTCCACTACGACTGCAAACGCGCACCAATTTTCAATAAACAAAGGCAGAAAGGGGGAGTCGAGCAGTCACGTGTGTGCTGGTGCATACTTTCATAGGCTACTAGACTGGTACGCGGGACATAGTGAGACTGAATTGAAGTTGTTATTCGGAAATATCTTTATCGCAACTTTATTTTTTCGAATGGCATTTTCCGTAGTATAAAAATAATATAATAAAAGATTCGACAATGATACAATAGAAAATATAATTTAGGTGAACGCTTTAAAAGGGAAATCCAGTCAATGGAATAATGTGTAGCTTCTGAGTACTGTAGTTACGGAATAACTGACTGAAAAGTTTCTCAAAATTGTTTTTTTTTTTATAGATAAGCGGTTTTCTTGAAAAGATGTTTGTCTAGAAAACCATGTAAAATTATTAGAATGAGATAATGTTCAGACCACCAATCCACAAATCCTTCAGTCCCCAAAGTGGATTATTTTGTAATAATTATAAAAGTAAACAATTTGTTTAAAAGTATTGTCATCAAGCTTAAGGCTTAAAGCTAGCTGAAATTTAAAGTAAACAACTACGATCGTTCGTGAGAAACATGATGAGTGAGACACTTAAAGCCTGACCAGAAATATATGAGGATGCGCCATATTGTGGAATTTCACTGGAACTAATTTCTTACACTGGCAATGATTTTATGATGGTTTGTCAACCATGTCTTTTTTTGAAGTTTATTTTAAAGACAAATATTTAAAAATATCCAAAGAAAATGCCAAAATATATTCACAGTTGTGTACGCAAAATTATAAAATAAAGTGTACATGTGTTTACTACACGAAGAATACCCGGGAAAAGAGTGCATTCCATTTATTGATATTACGAGGTTACCATAGGAACTGACAGGTATTTAAACTAATGCCATTATAGTGCGGTTGCGATTAGTTGCAAAATTATTGTCATATGAATCTTATAAATATCATAGCGCCCTCTTGATAATCCTCATATATTTCTGGTCAGGCTTTAATTAGCTCATAATTATAACAGCACGTCTAGAATAACTGTGACACGCGACACGACTCAATGTCGCGCAACAAAAACTACCTGTCACTTTCCCTTTAATACCGTGCGAGCAAAACAGGCGATGATGAGTCACGCGACAAGCGAAGTCGCGGCGAGATATACTGGCCCTGCTGGCTTGCTAACTAATGTTAAGCGGAAATCGCGTTAGGTGCAGAACCTTGTTAACAAAACAAAGGAGACAATTAGGTAGCAAGGACTATCTAGCACCATCATTTCATTGTACTGGCAATAGAACGAAAGTCATTTTCGAGTTAGGAATGCCCTGTTATTGTTTCCTTCTTCTATTTAATAATAATAAACCATGTCCTGAGTTACAGTTGATTTCATTGTTTTCCCGGAAAATTAAATTTTGTTTACTCAAGAGCTCACCCTTGTAATATATTTTTTTAAGTGTTTGCGATGTTCGTCCGTTTCGGAGTCTTAATTCTTAATTAATGAAGTAAAGGCGTTTCTTGTACTCTCAACATTGTGTAATTAAATCGTGTTTCCCTTATAAATGATAGCATTTAACTCTTATTAAGACTTGGAATAAATAACAATTGATGATATTATGATTGATTATGGATATTTAATAGACTAGATTGAATTCGTTGCGAGTTAATAAAGAGTAACTTTTCCAATCGCTTAAATATTACGGTTGATTGATTTTAGGCTTCTGTTATACTGTTTTGCATAAAAGGGAAAACGTGAGACAGTACGGCTGGTGAATTTGAATCGCTAAACTTTTTCAATAAAAGATCGAAGTTTCGAGGTTATGTGGTGATCTTGTCATGATATACAATAAAGATGCAAGATGTACTTACCTACGCGAATTGGATTTGTATCAAAAAGTATGTGAATTGTTGGTGCTCTTAAATATAATTATGGACGGAATAACTCACCTCTGACAACTTTTGTTAGAAATTTTAGTTTATGAAAATACTTTTTAACCTCACCCGCTCGGAAAACCTTCGTTTACAGCACGAAATCTAGGTGCAAAAGTCTAATTATCCGCTTAGCGTGCAAAGGTCATTTGAATTTCGAACACGATGATTGTGATTCGCTGTAATGCATGTAACTTTTTTTAATTTTTTAAATGTGTGCTCTTCTCTTGTTTATTTGGTTCAGATTTGGGTGTGTAATGTTTTAAATTTGACATGTTAAATAGACGGCAAAATTAAATATGATTATTTTTATATTATAATTGTTATTCTTGCATATCACATTTTCCTCGCCGCAGTGAGGTGAAAAGTTGTGTGTTCCGCGCGGCTGCAAAATTATTTGGCTTCTCGTGTCTTGAAAGACTCGCTACGCTCAGGAATCTGAAGGTTTAAAGATTTAAACCATTCGATTCGCTCCTGGTTCAATCTTAGATGCCTTCGCTCGCTTAGCTTTCAATTTCAACACTCGCGCCAAATAACAACTTCGTAGCCTTGCATTCAAATAAATAACTATTTCACATATTATGTAATATTTACTTTTTATGCTTGTATGTTTGTCATATTATTTCAAAACAGCTGATGATATTAGGATACTTTTAAACCCAGTGGAGAGTGAAGAGGACTATCTTGCGATATATGATAAATTGTAATTTTTTTGGACGTTTTTACCCAATAACGCTTTAACCATAGGACAGATGTAGATGATACTTGACATGCAAATAGATAATAAAATAATACTTTAACCCGATAACGGGTAAGCTGAAGTGGAACTACCGACACTGCACTATCGCATTTCCCCAGCGCTGCATTCAATCTCTTACTTTACTGTATTCACTTCCGGGAGTCTTTTAGTCCATAGACTTGTGTGATATCAGTGATATTATCATATACCTTAGAAGTAATGAGTTTAGTTTTGTTTACTTAGTTTATGAGTTTATAATGGAAGGTAGGTGATAAGTAATGGTGAAATGAAAAGTCACTGGGATTGGCAATCAAAATATAACAATGATTTGTCACGTTAACTTCCCTATCTCTAGATACGTCAGTTGGTAATATATCGAATAAAGATTAACCGCACAGCTTGTTAACAGCGCCTCGCCTCTCGGGGCAGATTGCTGTTAATAAGATACACTGCTAGTAGCACTTACGTCGACGTTATCACTAACCGCATACAACTTTAGGGGACAAATAGGTACAGTTTCACGTTTAATGTCAAAAGGCCTGAACATAAATAGCTCGTCGTTCAACAATGCAATCTTGTAGGCCATAGTGAAAGTCTACCTTTTTCTTACGACAAAGTCAGAAGCGAGTCGCGCGATAAAAATAACTAGCTATAAAGAGTGCAATATTTGAAATACGTTTTTAAATGAATTTTGAAGTTTGAATTTTGCCCAACCCTGTACGAAATGAAACATTCTCATCTTGAGATAGCCAAATTGGTAATGTATCGATTGATTAACCGCACAGCCTGTTAGCAGCGTCACGCCTCGGGGCGCGAATTGCTGTTCATTAGATACACTGTTAGTAGCGCCGACATCAGCGTTGTCACTAACCACAGACAACTTTAGGGGTCAAATACAGTTTCACATTATGTCATAATTTAATTAAAACTTTCGTAAGACATCTGCGCTTAATATGCGGCCACTCGCAGATACTATATGTATATATAGTTGCCCCTGATGGAGAACTCCATATGTCGCCCTGTCGTGGAATGACGCGTCAACGTGCCACTTTATTGATAATTAATATTATAAATAGGTAGTTAAATACTGTTAGCATAGTTAACTCGATAAGGATAACACATGTGACAAAACCATAGTGATTATTATATCAATGTTTTTTTTTAGCTAGAACGCCAGTCACTGCAGCAATTAAAATGTAAATTCATTACCGTCCTCTGAATGAGATGTAACGCTTCCCATCTCGAGAGCTAAATGGGTAATATATCGATATATTAACTCGCCTAGGAGTGCGAAATGCCGTTATTTAGATGCACTGTTAGTAAGACTGACGCCAAATCCCATTAACGATTTAAAACTAACAATATACAAAACTAGGGCATAAAGAGAATTGCACTTTATGTCGTCCTATTCTGGCACGAAATATGAAGTATAATAAAATTAAACTATTTTATCTCATTGAAAAATGTATCATAGAAACAAGAGTTTTAGTTAAAATAGTGTCCCTCTGACGTGTTCCGATATAAGTGGATCATAATTATGCACATATATTCCCATGACTGACAGACAACTTTATTCATAAATCCCCTAAACGTTATTGTTACACAATGACATTTCAATAGACTTTAAAATCAATTCTATACAAAAATATTGAAGTACAAACAAAGAATCGTATTGAGAAGTTGAGAGCTCTGCAAATAAACATATTTAAAATTTTACAAGAAGCTTATTCGGCGTAGTTAAGCTCCACGCTGCATGGTTTCGTAACAAAAGACTTTAAGCCCGTTTTCTTTTGTTTATGTAAAGGCACGGTACCCCTAGATTTTGTTATTTAATTGTATAAAATAATAAAACGGAGTTGTCTAAGGATTCTATCCCAAAGAGATGGCTGCGTCACAGTTCAAGTATCATAAACATTAAACAGCACATTTACTTTATAGATGGAATCTTTATAAATCGGAGGATCCAAAGCCGCGCTGTTTTATTGCCACTCGGGTAGAAATCATAGCTTGTGCGGCGAAGTTTGTATAGAGTCAAGATACTGGGTCGTTATTTATGTTGTGGCTGAGCTGAGCTCACAGGGATAAATATTTGCATGGCAAAAGGCAGTACTTACCGGCTGCGCTGAGCCTGGCTGTTAGGGATTCTAGTTTTTGTTTGCGCCTGGAACACAGCGTTTAGCTTGTAAATGTTCGTATTTCATGAGTTCGACCCAGGCGCATTTAAAATGAAATGGATACTTTACGTTTCAAGTTATTTTCGAAGTTTTCCTTTAAAGTTAAAAATTAGAATGTTTGTAAAGAAAAATTAGAATGCCTGCAACGGAATTGCCAAAATAACGAAGAAATTCACACAGTGTAATATCACAGTTGTCTTTAAAAACGGCAGGTGATGACGAATGTGTCAAATATTACAGATTCCCTATTTTTTCAAAAACCCCAATGTACATATGAAAAGTGATGGATGATTTATTAAGTTAGCGGTCCGTAATAAAAAAACGAAAAGACAAAAAGCTTTGTCTCGTGCAATTATTATGTACTACTTTACTTTGCTTTTCTCCGCAGTTCCGCTCACACAGACAGAGAAAATGTGCCTAACATTTTTTAACATTGGGAAAATGCTTGTTAGGAAAGGAGCCTAGAACATAATATATAGAATAGAATACTCTTTATTGCACACCTCAAGAAAGAAATACAAATACAGATAACACTTATCATTACAATAGAGGTAAACAATAGGCGATCTTATCGCTAAAAAGCGATCTCTTCCAGACAATTTTGGGGCAGCGGATTAAAATAAATGAAATGAGATGAGTGGGTATAGTCAATGTATGAATACATTGACTATACCCACTCATCTCATCGTCTCCTTCTTTTCGATTATTGGTAGTTTGTTTACATATATATTATTCTACAACTTCTACTTATTTACAACAAAATTGTCACAGTGAAAACAGTATGTCCGGTTAATCCATTTATTATTTAAATAATCTCTGTCTATTCCGTGTCTGATCTCTATGTTGTATAAAAATAAATATGTACTGAAAAGTTTTATGGAAGTCTGTAACGTGGTTTTTGCGCTTAAGTGTAATGTACATTCTTACAAACTTTCACTATAATAGGTACATATATCTATTATGCCTAAAACAGAACAGCATAGTCAATAAATTTCTTTGTCATTTTAAATAATTTATGACGATTCATCGGATTAGTTAATGAGATTTAGATTTTCATCTCATTTCCGTTTAAAAACAGGATACCTTTTACTGCCACCGAAATGCCAAAACACACTTTTCAGTGTTCCGAGTAACAGCGGCAGGCCGATAGCAAAATTACTCTGCCACGGAAATTTATTAACAGCATTAGCTATTGATCCCCTGTCGTTGTTTTTAAAAGTTGTCGTCTGTCGTTCGTGACAGGATTTTCCTTAAAGGCTCACATTTTAGGGTTTGCGAAAATGAAAATGAATTATATAAGACAATCTTAAGCAATTTTTCTCAGATGTTTATTTGGTTAAATCTTACATATATATATATATATATATATACAGTATACTGTTCTTTTGTGGGGCACGCTCAGTGTAGGGTTCAGTAGTTGCCCATCCTTCACAGTAGGCGAAAATTACGAGAAAGATTTCAAGCTCTATAAAAAGGTCGTAAACGCCAAAGTAACTGTAATTACTTTTTACCTTCTGGAAGTTATCGATTATACGCACCAGATTGAGCGAAATGTTTAAATACAGTATGGCACTTAACTAATGTAACGTTTGAAATATAAGGACACCGCGCGGCACGAAAACTCAAAAACGGCTCGACCGATTTTATTCAATATAGTTTTAGTTGATAGTACTTATAAAGCCTCATTTCCATGAATTTTTCCAGAATTTTTTGACCCGTGGTTGAAAAGTTAGAGGGCTTGGGCACTATTTTTTTTTATTTTCGGCGCAAATATTTACAAAACTGCTGGCTTTATTAAAAAATAATGTTCGGAGACCCCTATTATTTAAAAACACCTTTTCAACGACACCCCACACACTAGTGTTGAAACGAAAAAAAAAATTACCCCCACTTGAGGTGTTCGAGAGGTACCCGAAAAAAAATTTTTGGTTAGTTTTTATTTTACCGTTTTTCGGCGTGATACCAGGCGGGGCGCACTCCGCGATCTAGACACGCGGCAGCGTGTCCAGCCAAGTTCACCGCAGGAACTGGCGAGCAGCAGCCGTGTGTTATATTACACGAACCGTTTGGAGCCACTTTTGACCCCCCAATAACTCCAAATCTATTTAACATAAAAAAATAAAATTTGGCTTATGTATTAAGATCCTTTAGAACAAGTAGAACCCCAAATTTCATTAATATAGGTTAAATAGTTATTGAGATATTAAAGTCCAAAAAACGGTATTTTTATCACTGACTGACTGACTGACTGACTGACTGACTGACTGACTAGTAATCAAAAACCTAACCCACTTCCAGGTGACCTAGAAAGGTGAAATTTGGCATCCAGCTTAGTAATTGTGTGTGTATACATATAAAAATCTAAAACAGTGATTTTTTTATGTTTTTTATTATTATTATTATTATTGATGGTTGTTGCCTCAGAACTCTGTCATTTATAAACCGATTTGGAAAATTCTTTTTTTGTTTGAAAGATATACTAGAATAGCATATACTTACACTCACACGCACACACTTACACATACATGCACATAAAAATCCAATACGTACTAACCGTTTTGGAAAATTCTTTGTTTGTTCAAAACTTTCAAAAGATGTACTAGAATAGCACACAGAACTAATTAACAAATAATAATTAAGTAATTTACACATCATAATAAATTCTGTACAAAAAGTAATGATATCCCATCAAAAACATAAATGTAAAATGAGAGCCAAGTTCAATATCGCGTGCACTTCGCCGACAAAAGAATTGAGATCTGCAAGGGTGCCAAGTTCTTTGCTCTAAAATTTTTAGATACAAGGACATGCGACATACTCAATGCATTTATTTTACTTGGGGTGTAATTCAATATCAAGACGTGACTTGGCTAGTTTTAAAATATAAATTTATATTATAAATCAAAATCAATCAAATCATTAACCTATTTTCGTAAAGGTAAGTACGCAAGTTAGTGTACGTCTTGTTACTTATACTGTTAGCTTGATAATGAACTATGACTATGAATATGTTACTTTTATAAAATTTAGTTAGTTTATGAAAACTAGCCAAGTCAAGTCTTGATATTGAATTACTCCCCAAGTAAAATAAATGCATTGAGTATGTCGCATGTCCTTGTATCTAAAAATTTTAGAGCAAAGAACTTGGCACCCTTGCAGATCTCAATTCTTTTGTCGGCGAAGTGCACGCGATATTGAACTTGGCTCTCATTTTACATTTATGTTTTTGATGGGATTAACGTTTCCCGCTACAAGTACATGCCGGTCGCCTCATGTATGGGGACTATTCAGTGGCTGCCACGCTCTGTCTCGGAACGCACGTACACGAAATTCGCGCGCACGCTCTTCCGATTTACGTCGCAAGTGAACGTTCCTCATTCATCTGTTGATGAATGAGGAACGTTCACTTGCGACCAGTGTTATATTATAATATAAAGTGTTTAAATAAAAGTTATTATTTTAGTTTTTATTTTACCGTTTTGTCGGCGTGATACATACACATTCTCATACCAGCTCAGCTTTCTAGTACTAATGATCACGGAGCTAAGCCGCGGACGGACAGACAGACAGAAAGACAGACGGAGAGACGGACATGGCGAAACTATAAGGGTTCCTGTAGGCGACGCAATTCATTTGTATATATATATTTAATTCATAGTGTGTAACACCTAGGCTAAAATATTGTTAGTATAATTTTAGAAACTTACGTGTAGCGCCATCTAGTTTGCTTTTGGTCTAAATAAATTAATAAAAACGTTAGTGGGTAGCAAAACCAGCTATGCACACCTAGATTTTAAACCACCGTCAGACAGTGCTTTTCGAAACATGATTCGCCGCGCTATAGCTACTTGCTCGCACCATCGTTTTTATGGTTAAAACGCTAATTTCGTGTTTTCTTTCGCCCGTTATCTACAATAAAAGTGGTCTTCGAACCAAATCTGTGACCAGAGGATGTTTCAAACTCCGCCGACGCGTGTTATAACGCGTAAACAACAACGAGAGATCGAGCGTATGAAATTGCAAATGGCGAGTACGTCGCACAGTGCACCAGCGGAACCTATAGTCAAAACTCCAGCCGTCGGCACCGATAGTGAAGCACAGCCGAGGGATTTGGACCAAGTGAAAATGGAGAAAGCCAGAAAATCATCTGCAAGAGGCTCCATTATATCTGGCAAGTCGAAGCGATCAACGTCGTCATCCATTGCCAGACGTAAATTATTGGAATTAGAAGCCGCTCAAGCTAAGGCGCAGATTGAGCTGGCGCTTATTGATAAAAAGTTGGAAGCTGACCTGGCCCAAGTTGACGCCGAGGAATCACAAAGCGAGCGTGGCAGTGAAGCCAGTGGCCCAGCTCATAGTGATCAAGTGCGATCTCATGTTGAGAAATGGCTACACCAAGGCCACGATGAATCCGCCAGTTCTTATTTAAAACAGCCATCAACGCCACCTGAGCCCCTTAAAACACCAGCTCCACCAGTGCCTCCAGCACCACCAGCGCCGCCAATAGCACCAATACCACCAGACTGCTACCGCTGGTACCGACCAGCGTCTCCAGCAGCACCAGCACCGCCAGAAGCGCCAGCGCCGCCAGAAGCGCCAGCGCCCCCATCAGCGCAGGAGATACAAGCGGCACCGCAGGCCTCTGCATACGTCAACGTGCGCCATCATGATGTTCCGAGTGACAGCATTCAGCAACTAGCACTTACCTTAAAGGACATGATGACCACATCGTCGGCTCAACGCGAGGACCGCTTACTCAGCCGCCTGTCAACACCGCGCGACCTACCTGTTTTTAGTGGTGACTGTATCGAGTTTCTAAACTTTAAACGGTCATATGAGGAATCTACACGAGTATGTCAGTTCAGCGAGTCCGAAAATCTCGAGAGACTACGCAAGGCCCTGCGAGGCGACGCCAAGGACACGGTCACGGCTCTGCTGATCGGTAACACCCCGCCCGCAACTGTTATGGAAGCTCTCGAATTAAGGTTTGGTCGCTCTGACGTCATCATTTTGAACCTTACGACGCAGCTGAAGAAGCTACCTGCGTTACCTACGTCATACCAAAATGATCTTATTGACTTTTCCATTAAAGTGAACAATTGTGTGGCCACCATTGGTGCTTTAAAACAGCCAGATTATCTACGCAGTCCAGAGCTCGCATCAGCTGTTTTAGGCAAGCTACCGAGCACTCTAATTGGCAAATGGACCGATTATGCCTACCAACGGTTAACTGAAGACAAGCCAAAGTTGAAGTTAATTGCCGAGTTTCTTAATCACGAAGCACAAATGTTATCATTAGTTGGAGTTACACAGTTACGAGAACAAAATAAGCCGAATGAGTTAAAAGTTACAGCGAAACATACTAGCGATAATAAATTTCGCTCGAATCGGCCTATATTTGCTACGAGCGCCGTAGAAGAAAACAAAATATGTAAATTTTGTTCCAAAGGTCTTCATTCTCTGCCCGAGTGCCGTGTGTTCAAACGTGCGATGCGTCGTGATAGATGGAAATTTATTAAATCACAGGGATTATGTTATTGTTGTCTGACGTCACGACACGACAGGAACGAATGCCCCGCGCCCGTGTGCGATATAGATAACTGTGGGCTCGCACACCATAAGCTACTACACTGGAAGAAGCCTATTACGTCATCGAAAACAGCTGACACGGTCGACGACACGCCGCCGCCCGAGCTGGGCCGAGCGCAGGCTCAGCCGCCACCGTCGGCACCCGACACCGTGGCACACGTGACATCGGACTGTGACAAACCTTCTCCTGTGGATCAAGTGATGCTTAAGGTTGTGGAAGTGCAGTTACGTGGACCTAACGGAATAGTGAGCACTTACGCCCTTTTGGACGATGCCGCGTCGGTGTCTATCATCGATTCCGACCTAGCAACCGAGCTAGGCCTTAAATGTGAAAAATCGAGTGCTATAAAGTTTATCGACGCGTTTGGACTTGAAGTGTACCAATCGGACGCGCCGACCGTCACTGCTCAGATAAGTGGACATAACAGTAACAATTACTATGACATTAAGTTGCGTAAAGTGTCTAAATTAAATCTGCCTGCTCAAAATTTGTCTGTAATTAAAGATCTAAATTGTCAACATTTGTCGTCTATAAAGGATTTCGTTTGTAAAAGTTGTGTAGTGCCGCGCATTCTTATCGGGGAAGATAACTATTACTTAATTGCTCCGATCGAAATTATTAACGGTAGTAAACATGAACCTTATGGTTCTAGGTGCAAGTTGGGTTGGTCCATTCATGGGTATTGCGGTCGCACTCACTCTAACGCTGCCAACGTGTTCCATCTTAGTCACTCAGATAGGGACAACATTAGCGAGTTGAACGATTTAATTAAAAATAATTTTTCTCTCGACTCCATTGGAATTTCAACCTCACGCCGTGAGAATAGTGATCACTTGAGGGCATTGCAGATTTTAGACGATACGTCGCGTCTTATCGGTAATCAATGGGAGGTCGGCCTTCCGTTCAAGAAGGATGTATTTACCATGCCAGATTCACGAGAAGCTGCCTGTTCGCGACTGCAGTCGTTAATGCGCAAGTTTGTAAAAGACGACGCGTACGCGGAACGTTACCGGACGGAAGTAAACAAGCTGTTTACAAGCGGATATGCACGAGAACTACGGGATGATGAACTCTCGGCGGACCGCATATGGTATGTACCACATTTTGGAATCCAGAACCCCAATAAACCGGGCAAATTAAGAATCGTTTTCGATGCGGCTGCGCAGACGAAAGGGACAAGTCTCAATAGTTATTTGCTAACAGGACCGGATTTATATAATTCGCTTATGGGTATTATGCTTAGATTCCGCGAAAATAAAATAACAATAATTGGGGATATCAAGGATATGTTTTTACGGATTAAAGTAAGGGCGCAAGATCAACATGTACTTAGATTTTTATGGCAAGATTCGCCTGACGCGTCCGTAAAAACATATGTTAATCAAAGTCTTATCTTTGGGGCGACCTGTAGTCCTTTTATTGCACAGTATATTCGGAATAAAAATGCATCAAAATACGACGATTTATATCCGGAGGCCGTAAATGTTATTATAAACAGTCATTACATGGACGATTGTTTATATTCAACTGACAGTGTGGATAATGCAATCAAATTGGTTGAACAAATTACTCAAATTCATAAAAACGGAGGATTTGAGATAAGGGGGTGGTCCAGTAACAGTCAGGAAGTTTTAAAAAATATACCGATTAATTCACTCGCGCAAACAGCTGTCCAGTTCAAGGACGGAGCTATGAACACGACTGAGCGCACATTA
Source organism: Apotomis capreana (assembly GCA_947623375.1). NCBI lineage: Eukaryota > Metazoa > Arthropoda > Insecta > Lepidoptera > Tortricidae > Apotomis > Apotomis capreana. The sequence continues at coordinate 11,509,770 of OX392506.1, read as the reverse complement.
GGGTTGATGTGGCATCCTTCAGATGACACGTTTGGATTTAAGATATCGTTTCACCGAGTTCCTGAGGAGATTTTAAATGGAACCGAATCTCCCACCAAAGCCAAGATGTTAAGTCTCATTATGTCAGTATATGATATCCATGGTTTTTTGTCACCTTTTATTATAAAAAGCAAAATAATATTTCAGAACATCGTAGTGGCGTGGATTGGAACTGCCGCATCCAACCGGACGATCATGCGAGCTGGGTAAGGTGGCTCGATGAGTTAAAACTTTTAGGCACTTTGCGCATACCACGCTACTATGCTGACGCGGGGCCGTGGACGCAGTGTTATGCTGACTGTACGGATGGGGTAAGTGCGCCTATAATTATAGAGACTCAATTACACGCCTTTTGTGATTCGAGTATGAAAGCGTTTGCTGCGGTAATTTATTGGCGTTTTATCCGTTCCGACGGAACCGTGAATGTGAGTTTTGTAGCCAGTAAGAGCCGCGTGACCCCTCTCCGCCCAATTTCGATACCGAGGCTCGAATTACAAGGTGCTTTGCTCGCCGCACGGCTCGCCACTTCAGTGGAAGGCGAGCATAAGGATATCAAGTCAACTAAGCGATATTTTTGGACGGATTCTAATACCGTACTTCAGTGGATTCGCAGCGATCCTAGGGACTACAAGCCGTACGTCGCGCACCGTCTCGGTGAAATTGATGAGTTGACGTCGGCGTCGGAGTGGCGTCATGTGCCGTCCGCCCTGAACGCGGCCGACGTCGCCACTCGTGACGATGCGCCGCCGCTGCAGTACCACGACGTTTGGTTCCAGGGGCCACACTTCTTACGTGAGCTGGAAAGTGAGTGGCCCAAGGATCTAAAGGATTTAAAGCCGATCGAAGAATCGATTTACGAGCGTAGGTCCATTAACGTTTTATCATCGACAGACTGTGTTAGCGCGTTGCCGGTTCCTGATGAAAACCGGTTTTCGTCGTGGATTCGATTACTTATGACTACAGCACGCGTGTTATTGTTTATTAAAAGATGTCAACGTAAAGGTAATCGAATTGACAACGAACTATCGCAGTCTGCGGAAGAATTATTGTTAAAAAAATGTCAACATGATTCTTTTCACACGGACATTGAGGCGTTACAACAAAATAAGCCGCTATCTAAGAGTAGCCGGCTACTGAAGTTAACGCCATATCTTGACAATGCGGGCTTGCTTCGAGTGGGAGGCCGCATTGACAAGACGGTAGGAATCGAGGAGTCGACCAAGAGGCCAGTCATTCTTGATGGTAAACATAAAATGACGAGACTTCTCGTAGAACACTACCACAGACGAGCTTTACACGGAGCTCATGAATTAGTAGTGAACGAGCTCAGGCAGCGTTACTGGGTCGTGAAGCTCCGGCCTACGGTACGCGCGGTGGCAGCGAAGTGCCTATTCTGTAGGTACCGGCGCGCGGCGCCGCAGCCGCAGCGCATGGGCGACCTGCCGCACGCTCGGCTGCAGCACAACCGTCATGTGTTTTCCTTTACGGGAATCGATTTTTTTGGACCAATGGAGGTCACAGTAGGTCGTGGTAGGCAAAAACGTTACGGTATGCTATTTACGTGTTTGACAGTTCGCGCCGTTCATATCGAAATTACGGAGAACCTCACCACCGACTCCACCATCATGGGCCTGAGAAGGATGATCGCCCGCAGAAGAGCGCCTACCGTTATTTATTCGGATAACGGTACCAGCCTGCGAGGAGCAGACACGGAGCTGAAGCGTAGCATCGCTGACCTTGACACCGATGCTCTGCGTAACGATGGAATCCTGCGAGGTATTGAATGGCGCTTCATACCGCCCGGCGCACCAGAAATGGGAGGAGCTTGGGAAAGGATGGTGCGCACAGTTAAAACGGCACTACGTGTTGTACTGAAGGAGCGCGCACCCCGCCCTGAGACCCTCGCAACGCTGATGGCGGAGGTAGAAGCCCTAGTTAATAGTCGACCGATTACGCATGTGTCAACGGACCCGAACTTCCCCGAAGCTCTAACGCCTAATCATTTTTTAATTGGCACGTCATCCAATGGACCCACATTTGGCAAGTACGAGGACGTAGATTTTCAGCTGAAACGGCAGTGGCGCATAGCACAACGTCTTACCGACATGTTTTGGTCACGATGGCTCAAGGAGTACTTGCCCACCCTTCTGCCACGACAGAAATGGACGCGAGAGCAGCGATCACTGCGTGTAGGAGATTTCGTTCTTTTAGTGGAGCCTAACTTAGAGCGTGGTTCATGGCGGCACGGAGTAGTGAGTGCGACACTCCCTGGGAATGACGGGCGCATTCGCGTGGTAGATGTGCGCACTCGCACAGGTACCTTGCGACGACCGGTCACTCGCGTCGCCCTACTTGCACCAGAGGCATCTAGTGATGAATAGTCATCACTAAGGGGGTGGGATTGTAGGCGACGCAATTCATTTGTATATATATATTTAATTCATAGTGTGTAACACCTAGGCTAAAATATTGTTAGTATAATTTTAGAAACTTACGTGTAGCGCCATCTAGTTTGCTTTTGGTCTAAATAAATTAATAAAAACGTTAGTGGGTAGCAAAACCAGCTATGCACACCTAGATTTTAAACCACCGTCAGACAGTGCTTTTCGAAACATGATTCGCCGCGCTATAGCTACTTGCTCGCACCATCGTTTTTATGGTTAAAACGCTAATTTCGTGTTTTCTTTCGCCCGTTATCTACAGTTCCTATTTGACTACGGAACCCTAACAAGCGTAGTCTGGTTTTCGGGGCATCCATGATTGTAAGATAAGGGCCTATGTACAGACCTCTGCACCTATGCGGTAATGGTGCGTTTCCACTTAGGTGTAGAGCAGTGACGACATGCCTAATCGATCTATCATGAAAGCCAAGCGGAGCCGACATACACGGTTTTCAGTCTTGTTATATATTGGTCTATCGCGCACGTCTCCACTTGGCTCCGCCTCATTGGAAACGCGGGGTGCTTTGCGTAAAGAATAAAAACGCACCAACGAAAAAAAAAAAATTTTTTATTACAAAGTAACCGGCTTCGTAGGTGGCATCCTTAAAGGTAAAGGGTAATATTTAATTCTTTCAGTATCAAACGCCCGTCAGAGCAGTAATCGGGGTTTTCGTTCATAATTTAAATATTAACCCGAACTTGTAAAACGTCGGAGGAAATTGAAAATAAATTAGCTGTTAACAAGGTCGTGTTTACGTGCAAATTTAATATGCGAGCGTACTACTAAAACTGTTAGTAAATTAATGGAAACTAGTCGCGATTACGTGATCCCGTCATAGAAAGAAATGTCGTCAAACATGTATAACAGCGGGCCTATGATGGTTGCGTTTATCACGTAATAAATAAGTGACAAAGCATCTGCCACTCACACTCGCATTTTGTCAAAACGTAAAGGATGCTTTGTCACTTATTTATCGCGCGATAAAAGCAACCCTTATAGGCCCGCAAGATAGCACATTTTCTCTGCCGCTTATTTTTGTTAGGAACCTGATTTCTAAAAGGTGGATCTCGTTACCAGTCATCCTTTCTCGGGAAGCGCAAATTTACAAATGCCTATGCGACAAGTGGCTACTTGAGCTACTGACTTTCCGTAAATTCCGTAATTCAATTTCGGATTGCAGGTATGATTTACACCTACTCAGTATTTTATAAAGGACGATGTTCTTTAATCATCATTCATCATTGTGATCACCATCATATCCATCATCGTATCAGAGCTGAAAGACTGCTGAAAGTTCATTGCGTGGTCTCTAGTTTACAACAACTGGTTGTTTGGCTTGTCGCCCTCGTCGAGCTTCGGCAATCCTGGCAGGTCAGCGGTTTCCCTTAATTGGTCTCTCCCACACTGCGTCTTACAGTACGCGGTCGACACTTAAGAACCTGCCTGTTCCAACGACCAACGATTTTACGAGCAATGCCTTTCCGATTGCCACTTAAATCAGACAACTCTCAGAATTATGTTGATATAACCTTGGTTCTACTACGGATTCGATCATGCAAGGAAATTCCGAGCATAGCTGGTAACATTATATACCTACCCTTTGAACAACTTTGCTCTGTAAACGTTCTTCTAAATATGCCCTTGGGTATAATATTGAAGTAGGTATTAAGCTAAGGAAGTTAATGAGTAGGGTCTTCGCTTAAAACGTTGCCGTATAAATGTTACTTTTACTAATGTGCGAGCTAAGCTGATATTGCTTTGCCCCAATCCAAAGCGGTATCTTATTTCTTTGTGGTCTAATCAGGCGTTCTGTTTTCGGCTACATACAAGGCTAGCCTCGAGCGAGACATTGCAGTGCCTAAAGAGGTTCATGGGTTCATGGGTGGGGTTCGAGCGGCGACCACGAACCGGAAGTATATTTACCACCAACATTGACACATTTCTACCAATATTAAGAAAATTATAAATGGGTTTCCAATTTTCAGGTGACTAGTAATATGACTTTTCCACCATAACATTAACAATTTTCGTTTGAAGTTCCGACCTCAAAATAAACCAATGCAATTTATTTATAATTAATCTATTTAGAGATTATTACGGGGAAATAAACGTCTCCCCGTTGATAATTTACGAAAAATGATGAATTTCCTGGTTTATTACTCAGAGAGACGTGAAATGTAGGTCAACACGTAAATCTTCGCGAAAACTGACGCGATAGCGAGGCGCGGTGTCATGAAAAAAAAAGTTTGTTAGTTACCTGCTAACATACTCTTTTTACAAAAAAATAATAGGCCAGGATTAAAATTCTTCTCCTTTAATTTTTTTTCCATTTAACGAGAGAAAAATAAAAAATATTATATTGATATAATTTACAAGTTCTTCCTAAGTTGTCTTTAATTGACTCAGGTACCTATAGGTACGACTGTGTTTACTTGGAACCTAAAATACGTTTTCAATGATAGGCACAGCCCTGTAACACACGGATAGCGGAGGCTTAGGACACCCAAGTGCACCCTTTAGATCGGAACCTTAAAAAGTAGTATAAAAATGCTCAGAATTGTATTTGACACACTTTAATTGAATCTTACCGATTTCACGCGTTTAACTGTGTTCATTGTACCTAGTCAGTAAAATATTGTTTATGTATTTCAAAGAAGGCCCACGGTATAGTACCTACGCCGGAAATCTATTACCAGCGTGCTGTGAAATTCCAGTAGCCGGCCATTTAAATAATTTGATATCCGGCATACTTTGCTGACTATCTGGGCAACTTAATCTAATAATTGCTAACCAATTTCCGTCTCCGTCCGTCTGAAACAAGAGTAAACTTTAAATACCTATGTACTTAATTCGTTTAGTCCGAAACTGTACGAAACTGAAACGCGAAGTTGTAATGAATCGTCAAGTTACATGTGTATGTTTATAAAATATCTGTAATGAATTCATTTGTTGTAAAATTGCGCACTGTAACGCTTAGAAGTGTAGTAGTCTGTAATAATCACTTTTTTACAAAAAATAACCGACCACAACGGGAAAAAAATAATCCGAGAGCAACTCAACGGGTAACCATAAAAACACCGAAATGGTCGTAGATGTGTACTGTGGGAGGTGTAGCTCTGGTAGAAGATAATTAAAAGAAGATAGGACTTTGATTGAAATGTATTATAGCGTTCAGCTATACGATATAGAGCTAAAACATGAATGCCCGGCTCTCTTGGTGAGTGACAGAGACGGCCATAATTCTGAATATTTAAATATATTTTTAATACAAAACCTAGTGGCCAGTTCTGCTGTCATAGACCAAGCATAACCTCACAGTACTTATACTTGAGGAGTTCTCTCGAGTAGTCGAGACCTTATGGATTTCGTCATCAAATCTTTAGCAAAATGTTATGAGGAACTTAGAGATACCTACTCTCGATCAAAAAATAACACAGACAGAGTTCTGAGATAATAAACATAAAAAACAACTGAGTTAAGAACATTCTCCTAATTGTAGTTGGTTGAAAAGTACAGGGTAAAACAAAAGTAAAGAAGGTAACTTCTAGGTAAGTGTTTAATTTATTTTTAGGCTACATTTACATCTCAGCCAGCTTTTGTGTGAAGCTCAATACGAAAACTAACTAGTGCGGAACAGAACGTACGGATCTGGTATAAAAGTAATTGTATATTACGATTACGGGTACTATGGAGAATTTTAACTACACAAACGGAAGAAATTTTTAATTTTTTTGGGCTTAAGTATAAAAGCAACTTTGTAGTGGCGTGGTGTCCTTTCCTAGCAAATATATGATTTGTGAACCCTGGCAGAAATACTAAATCCCACCAAAACCATTTCATGTAAAATTGGCAGCCAAGGCTCACATGCTCATAACGCTTTCGTTGTAAAAAAAGTTATCAGATCCCAGGAAAAGCCAAGCCCCTATAAGCCCTGACTTTACTAACCCGAACACCTTGGTTTCAAAAGTATGGCTTGACTGTTTCATAGAGTACCGTAAATAAGTCCAACGGACCGTCTGGCCCATATAATTAAAAAAAAGGGCATTTTTTTTTTGGGCTGTAGCGTTTCTTGAGTATCAGCTACTCCTTTTTTCATCGTCCACGCTCTATCTTTGCCTCTTTTTCTTGTTGATATCATTTCCTCTTACGCATTCATCTTACGATGAAAATCATTAATTCAACAATCAATAGTAGTTTATGCAACTGATACATAATGAGAGGCATTAAAACACGAGTGTGGTTTTATGAAACGAGCGTTAGCGAGTTTCATAATAGGATCACACGAGTGTTTTAAGGCCTAATTATGTACAGTTGTATACACTACTTTATCTACACACATATCATAAGTACTCTAAGATGGGTTCAGAAGCCATAAGGAAATGACCGGCACCACTAGTGCTACCTGTAAAATATCTAAAAACGACATATACTAATGCAGTAAGAAATAAATCTGAACAAATACATAAACAGATTATTTATTGTAATAGTTGTAATTTACATTTACATTGAAACAATATTTTCAACTAAAATGTGAATTACAATAAACTTATCACAATTATACTTTCGTAACAGCAAAGAACCAACAAACAAATGACAACAATAATGGCGGCAATTCGGACCTCCGTCAAGACGAATGTTTTTTTTTTCTAAATCATATACCTACAAACGAATGTATCCATATTCTCATGTCACTCGAGATCAAATGTCGTGCGGTTTTTATAAAAAAACATACTGAATTGACGTTTCGTATCGATAACAATATTAATATCTATGGATACTAGAATAGAGACCTACTTCAGTTTTGACAGCTGTTCCAAATTTAAACTCATAACCTTACAAAAATTGATAGCGTTATAACATTACAGTACAAATTTTACCTACTGCCACAGATAAGAAAGTTCTCATAGTAAAATTGGTTGTAGTAATGCTGGTCATTTCCTACGGTTTCTGAACGCATTTTAGAGCACTAATGATATGTGCGTAGATAAAAATATAAAATTCCGCGTGTTAATAGCGCTGCATTTATTATTGCATTTTTGTAGGTATATAAATAAATATTTAAAATAAGAAGTCAAAGTGTAGATATGGAAGTAGTAATAATCTAAACATATAAAAGAAGAAACTGACTGACTGACTGACTGACTGACTGACTGACATATCAACGCACAGCCCAAACCGCTGGTTCTAGAGAGTTCAAATTTGGCACGTAGGTTCCTTATAAGGTGTAGGGGTGCACTAAGAAAGGATTTTTCAAAACTCATCCCCCAAAGGGGTGAAATGGGGTTCCAAAGTTTGTATGGGGAAACAAGATTAGTTAGACTATTGTATTCGAAACTTCACAGGAGTATTTCTAACAATAAATAAGTAAACACGTGTCTCAGGTTTTTTGAAAATTCAACCCCTAAATGGGAGAAATGTGGTGACAAAGTCTGAAAATCAGCATGAGTGTTGTTTTTATGGTTTATCGGGTCGCTGATTACGAAAACCGCAACGATTTTAAAATCCAACGTGGCGGACGTGAGTTACCATCTCCCCTGTTGGGGTGAAATGGGGTTGAAATGTCTAAATAGTAAACCGCTGGTTTTAGAGAAATCAAATTTGGCACGTAGGTTCCTTATAAGGTGTAGAGGTGCACTAAGAAAGGATTTTTCAAAACTCACCCCCCAAAGGGGTGAAATGGGGTTCCAAAGTTTGTATGGGGAAACAAGATTAGTTAGACTATTTTATTCGAAACTTCACAGGAGTATTTCTAACGATAAATGAGTAAACACGTGTTTCAGGTTTTTTGAAAATTCAACACCAAAAAGGGAGAAATGTGGTGACAAATTCTGAAAATCAGCATGAGTGTTTTTATGGTTTATCGGGTCGCTGATTACGAAAACCGCAACGATTTTAAAATCCAACGTGGCAGACGTGAATTAAAATCTCCCCTGTTGGGGTGAAATGGGGTTGAAATGTCTAAATACTAAACCGCTGGTTCTAGAGAGTTCAAATTTGGCACGTAGGTTCCTTATAAGGTGTAGAGGTGCACAAAGAAAGGATTTTTCAAAACTCACCCCCCAAAGGGGTGAAATGGGGTTCCAAAGTTTGTATGGGGAAACAAGATTGGTTAGACTATTTTATTCGAAACTTCAAAGGAGTATTTCTTACGATAAATGATTAAACATGTGTTTTAGGTTTTTTGAAAATGCAACCCCTAAAGGGGAGAAATGTGGTGACAAAAATCTGAAACCAACATGGGTATTGTTTTTATGGTTTATCGGGTCGCTGATTACGAAAACCGCAACGATTTTAAAAATCCAACGTGCTAAATGCTAAACCGCTGGTTCTAGAGAGTACAATGTAGGTTCCTTTTAAGGTGTAGGGGTGCACTAAGAGAGAATTTTTCAAGTCATCCCCCAAAGGGGTGAAATGGGGGTCCAAAGTTTGTATGGGGAAACAAGATTAGTTAAACTGGAGGAAATGGAGTTGAAATGTCTAAATACTAAACCGCTGGTTCTAGAGAGTCCAATTTGGCACTTAGGTTACTTATAAGGTGTAGGGGTGCACTAAGAGAGAATTTTTCAAGGGTCACCCCCCAAGGGGTAAAATGGGGGTCCAAAGTTTGTATGGGGAAAAAAGATTAGTTAAACTATTTTATTCGAAACTTCAAAGGAGTATTTCTAACGTTAAAAAATAAAAAACACGTGTTTCAGGTTGTTTTTTAATTCAACCCCTAATAGGGAGAAATGTGGTGACAAAGACTGAAAATCAACATTGGTAATGTTTCAATGTTTTATCGGCTTTTTTTCTGCTGCTGGGAAACTTCCTGCATCTGAAATAATTATTCAAGCTTTTTAAGGCTCAAAACCACGAAGGTGGTGAATTCCGATTTAGTAATTTGAACATAAAATTTTAAAAGGAATAGCAAAATTACAGAGTTAAAATAATTGCCACATTATTGTTCTCAATAGATTTGAAAGGGGCGCTCTCAGATTTTATAAATATTTATTTTGCGGCGATTTTAAGCGAACTCAGCAGTAAAATTCGTCATATCGGGAACGATATTAAAAAAATATTTTTAAATAGAATTACTTTTAAGAACATCAGTTAATTGTTGTTTCCTACAGCGTTTTATTATATTAACTAAGTGCAACAGAAAACAATTAAAGATGTGAGCATATTTCCAAAAAAAAATGTAAACTGAAAATCAAAATGATCATAATTTTCAAATTTCAAGCATGAAAGTTACTTTTCTATAGAATAAGAAAGACTTTAAAAGTAAACTTGGTTAGGATTATAACAAGGACTTCATTATGTTTGAATGTAAGTATTTACCTGTTTAAATATATATAAAATAACTAATAAAAACCAAATACAAGTGGTGTTCCGGTACATGATTTAGTGTTCCCGGAATGACTGGGGCGTTCACTGAATGATGTTTTCGGGATTTTGTTACTGATAAAGGTGTTTTTTTAGGTGAAAAATTATAAAATATTCATTTTATGTATTTAATCAATCGTCGTAGTTACATTAGGTATAAAATTAGCAACTACAAAAACAAACAAAATTGGTAACAAACCTCTTAAGCTTCTACAATATGCTAGTTAGGGGTACATAACTCCACCATGTCTAGAAGTCTAAATACAGTACTCATTAGTTTACGCGGTGTGGTCCAAAACTTTCTGGCTGGAGAAATTTGGCGGCTTTAAAAAAATAAAAAATATGTCATCGCGATTGTCATTTATTCTGCTTTTTCGAGTATGATTTTGGAGTTTCTGTTGGTTGTTGTTTTGATTTCACGGCGTTTTAACGATAGTAAGTCGGAACATTTTCGAAATGTTCAAATTGGAATATCGCTCCGTGATGAAATTCCTGACAAAGGAAGAGGTCAGCCCGACCGATACAAAAAAAAGGTTAGATGCAGTGTACGGGGATACTTCTCCGTCATTTTCCATGGTAAAATAATGAAGTAAGCAGTTTCGTTTAGGGCGGGAGTCCATTGACGACGAACCTCGCTCCGGCCGGCCTGTGGAAGTACTCACCAAGGACTGTGTCAAATTAGTTAAAGAGGAAGTTCTGAGTGATCGAAGACTTAAGACTAAAGAAATAGCGGCAAGAACCGGGCTTTCAAAAACTTCAGTACTTAGGAGTCTTCATGAACATCTTCACATGGATAAAGTTAGTGCTAGGTGGGTACCCAAACCTCTTTCGAGCTTGCAGCGAACTGAGCGAAAAGCGTGTTCTCAAGAAGTTTTAGATGCGTATAGGCGTTACGGAAAAAGTTATTTGGAGTCGATTATTACGGGAAACGAAACCATGGTTTTTTACTATGATTCTCAGTTGAAAAGAAAATCGATGGAGTGGCGTCGTCTTGGTGAAAAGCCCCCTGGAAAGGCCAAGGTAACGCAATCCACCAAAAAGATAATGGCAACGGTATTCTGGGATTGTCACGGAATACTAATGACTTGACATAAATAAAGGAATACCACGGTAAATGGCACCTACTACGCCACCTTTATTGAGCAATTACGAGAGGCGATCAAGCAGAAGCGACGTGGAAAACTCAGAAGAGGTGTTCGGCTTCTCCACGATAATGCTTCCCTTCACATCGCTGCAATTACCAAAGCTGCTGTAGCAAAATGTGGCTTCGAGGACATTCGCCACCCGCCTTAGAGCCCCGGCCTGACCCCAAGCGACTACTATTTGTTCTCGAGACTTAAGGCAGACTTAAGGGGAAGACGATTTTCTTCGGATAATAAAGTGGCTCAAGCTGTTTTTATTGAGGTTTGTAAATTATAGTGTATATCAGTCTTATTGCCAGGCACATAATGTTTATGGTTAAAAAAACCTATTTGAAATTATGTCATTGATATTTTTGTGTCACTTGAGAAAATATATTTCGTTATTCATCAAGAAATCTTGTTTATTTCAATAATATTTAATAGGTTATGTGGTCCAGGCATGTGCCGAAGATAAACAAAGAGCAGTAAAAAAACGTAATTCTCGTTTTCTAACAAAAAAGTTAAGAAAGATGGATTTTAGTGGAAAAATGAATATTGACAAGTTCGACGGCTCGAATTTTAAGCAATGGAAGTTCCAGATCAGCTGTGATTTAAGGGCTAAAGGTATTAATATAATGACGCCGAAACCGACTGCGGAATCGGAGGTGGCACAATGGTTAAAAGACGACGGTATGGCCATGTTTATATTAACGTCGGCCATGGATTTGAAACAAATCGCACTGGTGGAGAATTGTGATAGCGCATTGGAATTGATGACTAAACTGGAGTATATTTACGAACAGAAGTCGGAGCTAAACAAAATGTTGATACATGAGCGATTCTATCAATGCAAAATGACAGCTACTGACAACATCGCTCAACACATATCAAAAGTTGAAAGCTTAGCCAAGCAGTTAAAGGAAAACGGGGAGAATATTAGTGATACTGCCATAATGACAAAGATCCTCAGTTCACTGCCTGCTAAATATCGATCCCTCAGGCAGGCTTGGATGTCCCTAGATCCTGCGAAACAAACTATACTGAATCTCACTGCTCGTCTTTTAGACGAAGAAGCGAGCTTAAGTGTTGAAGAAGAAAGTGATATGGCTTTGTTCGTTTCCAAACAGAAACCAAGGTTGTCAATTGAAACGTATTCAAGTGACATAGGTAATCTGAAGCACCGTTTTCCATGCTACAACTGTGGAAAACGAGGGCATTTTATTAAAGAATGTCGTACACCGAAAAAAAACAGCGAAGAGATCAATATGTTGGCATTTCATGCGTATCTTAATGAAGAAACAGAGAGCGAAAATTGGATCCTTGACAGTGGCGCTTCAGCCCACATTTCTTTTAAAAAGGAATATTTTAGTGAAATTAGTCCTTATAATGGACCTTCGTTAAAATTAGGAAACCAGGAAGCTGTCAAAATACTCGGAAAAGGAAGTATTTTAATTAGAAGATTTGCTAGTGGTCAGTGGAAGACGAGTATTTTGAAAGACGTTCTATACGTGCCAAACTTCAAGCGCAATCTGTTGTCTGAAGGTGTTATAGCAAAACAGGGTTACCAAATCGTAAAAAATAATAATGATGCATTGATTTATAACGGAAACGATTTAGTAATGTGCGCATCTTTAGAAAGGGACAACTTGTACAAATTGAACATTGAAGTGATTCAACAGCAGAAGTCCAACAGAGGTCTATGGCAGCGAGATGATGTCGCAAGCTATTCAATAAACTTGGTCAATGAAAATGATTCTCCTGTAATCAGACGAAATTTTACCGAAATATGTTTGGAAGAAGTGGCAGATGATCAGCAGCCATTTGTTTCAGCAGAAGAGGACGGAAACGAGCAACAAAGCGATGAAGGTGGTGAGGTTGATGAATTCTATGATTGTGAAGTAAGTATGAGAACAGTTGAAGATGAAGACGACCCAACATACATGCCTTCAAATGATTTGGATGCGAGAGATAGGTCCACTCAACGTAACCCTTCGTCCCAGAGAAAATAGAATGTCTGAGTCTAACATTGTAGGTTCTGGCGTTCCTGATCCTGAGACTTATGATGAGGCTACCATATGTGCTCAATGTGATAAATGGCGTGAAGCCTGTCCAAATAGAGTGGGAGCACAACAAAATAAAATGTGTAAAGGAGCAAGATCGTTATTTGGCCTTAAACAGGATCCAGGTGGAATATAAAGTTTATTTTGAACGACTTGAGCGTTTTTATATATATATTATTTTAGGATTTGTTTACAGTTAGGTATGTATAATTTAAGTGGGAGTATTGAGGTTTGTAAATTATAGTGTATATCAGTCTTATTGCCAGGCACATAATGTTTATGGTTAAAAAAACCTATTTGAAATTATGTCATTGCTATTTTTGTGTCACTTGAGAAAATATAGTTCGTTATTCATCAAGAAATCTTGTTTATTTCAATAATATTTAATAGTTTTCGCCCATTTTGAGGACAAAACTCTAGTATTTTTTTAAGGGGATAGAAATGCTTATCACGAGATCTGCAAGGTGCGATGAAATAGAGGGGGACTATATCGAAAAATAAAAAGGTTTTGTAAATATATCTACTTGTTTTCTTTGTTAGGCCGGAAACTTTTGGACCGCACCTCGTAAATCGGTCCTCAAATACAGTCTTATCAATAAAGTTGAAAGTGAATTTTAATCACAAATCTAATCAAATCAACAGTCACACATTAGACTTTTAAGAATGATAATAATAAACTAAACAAAATAGGTAACACAACCGTATACATTTAAAAAAAAAAACTAACATTACGAACGAACGTAGTTCCTAAAAAAATTCCTTGCATGGGCTTTTTCTCTGTGGCGTAAATAAGCGAAACTATCATTTTTAAGCGCTTTTTTAGACCTTTTCTTCTTTTTTCCATTTTCATTTGTTTTCATGTTTGCTGCACGTGAATAGAAATCTCTAATTTCCATATAATTACTAATTCAATATTGTTACAGAGCTAATAACGTCATATCGGGAACAACAAAGTCATTCCGGGACGTGCCATCATGCTCGGGAACGTTGCCATAATGACTGTTCCCGAAATGACGTTTTTAACCCTTCGCGCGCATTAAACCTACGCCTGCCATCTTAGATGCCTTAATAAGAGGTTATCCTCAATCTAACAATGATAATTTCAAGAAATGCATCTTAAATAACAGGAATCTTAATTAAACAAACAATTACACACGTTCCCGTAATGATTTATAATAAACGTACGGTAACTATTAGATGATTACAACGGTACTTACCTCCTTAATTGTAATATATTTGGGAACGAAACAAATAACGCCTGTCTCACAAAACACCTCTTCACTACTACAGCGCACAAGCGCCAAAAGTTGCGTTCAGAAATAAAAGTTTTGCCTATTTATTGATTCGTTCACAAACATGACTTATATTTTGTTGGACAAGCTTTTTACTAATCCTGCGTATAAAATAAATTTATTTTATCTATGTTAGTTTAAAAAAAATATTATTTAGGAACTACAATACTCATAAGGAATGTTGAAAACATTTAAAGTAGGGTTTCACTACATTTTTAAGTAAGTTGAATTTACAAGTTGGCGTTTCGGACGCGTTCCCGACATGACGTTTTGACCTCATTTTCTGTTAAATTGGTGACAATTACTTATTTTTGAATTAATCTTCTTAAGGTATAGATATATATATCTAACTAATATTAACAGTATTAAAAGTTTATTTTCTAAAATTCATTCAGATTTATTTTTTTATAACTTGCCAAAGCAAATTCGCCACCTTCGTGGTTTTGGGCCTTAATAATTATGATTTCAGAATTCTGAATTACGTTTATCTGGAGCTATGAATTTTGAAGTGAACTTTATTTGGATACAGTAAAAGCTAAGATCGCTTGATTTGAGTGCTTGCGTTTTCGGTTTTATTTGTTAAAGTGGAGTTGTGATAACATAAAAAGTATTTCCCAGTAATATTAGAAAAGCGAAAGTCTGTGTATGTTTGTTACTTCTTCACGCTAAAACGGCTGGACGGATATGCATGAGGGAAATGCAGATTGCAGATTATACCCTAACTTAACAAATAGCCTACTTTTAATCCTGAAAAAAAGAGCATTGTTCCCGTAGGATAATGTATATTATATGGGCACGCGAGCGAAGCCGCGGGTTAATGCTAGTTGTGTATATAAGAAATACTTGCATTTAGCCCCATATTATACACTTTTATCCCCCACACTTATTTAAAGGGTGGGGGTGATGTTCTAAAAACCCCAGAATATGTATTTTATTTATAACAAGGAGTTCATATATACATTTTCAGACCTCTAGTATCAAATTTGCGGAAGTCTCATACAAACTTCCACCCCTAGTTTAAGGTTGAGGCGTAAAAGTTCCAAGTTTTAGAATTTATTTATAACAAGGAGTTCATATATACATTTTCAGACCTCTAGTATCAAATTTGCGGAAGTCTCATACAAACTTCCACCCCTAGTTTAAGGTTGAGGCGTAAAAGTTCCAAGTTTTAGAATTATTTTGTTGTTTGTGTACTAATACTAGCTTACATACCAAGATTCAGCTTTCTAGGTCATGGGGAAGTACCCCAGAGGTTTTGATACGTGAGTGTATAAGTGAGTGGCAAAATCGGCGTATTTTAAGTACCAATAAAACCTAAAGTATAAAAGCTAGATGAATTAAATTTGGTACATTTCATATGTTCCCTAACTGCATCTTAACCTGTGAATTTGGGCGCTCTGGTGGTAACTGGGACGAAACTATGAGGGTTTGAAAATGAGACGAAACGGTTCGAGAAAAGGTAGATAGTGCCCTGCTTCTTTTTTATTCGTCTTGGCGGGGGCACTACCGTGCCCCCAGATCAAATCGGCTCGGGCTCGCCCAAGAGTACATTTGACGCCACATCACTCTCGTCAACAAACATTTAGAAAACCTGACATGAGCATGCTATGCAAAACTGCAACTTTTGTGTTATGCAGAGTACCTACAAATACTGTAATTACTAGAACGTTACAAATAGCGAACGCTTTATTGGTAAGGCGTCAGGGATTGCCTCGCACATACAATTAATTTTGCATTTATATTACCACTAATATTAGCACGCATTCCAGGAACGCACAACGGGCATAGTTCGGGCCAGCATTGGAGATTACGACCGGATCTGATCGTAAATAAATATTTGGGCCACTCCATGACTTGGTGCATGATCGCAGACACATTTGACAGATGCACTTTACCGTGACGTAAACATATGCATTTCATAGTCCCTGCCGTTGTTTACATTCTGTTCAAAGCTAGCTCTTTTGAGTTTAATAACTTTTAAACATTACAAATGCAAGAATATCTCACGCCGTGTTTTCTTAGATGACTCCAGAAATAGCAGAAAAGTTACACTGCCCACAGCTGGACAAACTTTTCTAAAAATACCCTAAAGTCGAGGGTTTATAGCCATTTTTGTGTAATGTTTTAGCGTAGGTTTAGGCGGGGACATAACATCCATTTCAGTGAAAAGGACCTAACATTAACATAAATAACTATTGGCAACCTCTGTCCATCATGTCGTTCCCTAGGGCCTCTAGCTGGTCGTTATGGACACAGCCGGAGTGTGAGTAGTGTGACAGGCAATGTAATCAATAATTTTATGCATAAGTAGTATACTGTCACGCTCACACATTTTTTAGGAGTTTGGAGAGCCGTTATATAATATTTTATATATCACTAAGCACGCAGTATGGTTAATCTCACATAATTACTATAAGGCGAATACTCGGCGCTGGCAACTCGCAAGTGTGATAAGGCCTAAATTAAAATGACATAAATATATTAGGACCTAACCTAGTAAAACAAGACCTTGTCGTTAATACAAACCTTAAAGTTCCAAGAAAGGTATGAATATCTTAAGGTACCTACACTCTTCGGCCGCTTAGTTTTTACCGCCCATAAACATTTAGGTAAATACTATTTAATAATGAACTTTTCCACGCAAAACTCATAATTTAAAGAGACTTACAGATTCTTGTCTCGCGTTTCCTTCCAAATAAGCTAAATTCATGTTTTAACGATAAAGAAAACTCGCAAAACGAGACTGCCGGCGCCATGTTGGATGTTAAACATTTGTAAGACTTTGCTCTAAAAAATAATGCGATATTAAATTGTACTGAAGTGAAATTGGGCTGATTTACTATTATAACATGTTCAACAGGCGACGCTAAAGAGCAAATGGCAAGCGTAAGCCATATTTTGTTTTTTTTTCAAATGAATTACTTACCCTGAAAAGTTCTCACCTAATTTTTGTTCGCATAATACTCGTACTATACAACATAAACACTATTATACCCCATAACCCATACCATGCAACATAAACACTACTATTATACCCCATATTTGGAAAACTTGGAAAGCACCCCAAGTTACCTACTGTATCTAATTTGTATACCGGGTGATCGATCCAAATGGGTCAGTAGGAAGAAAAAGAAAACTATAAGGGATAGGGAAATCTGTTCTTAGGAACCATGGCGTCGATTTTAGATTTAATGAAATCTGCATTATTTTTTTTATTTTATAATCTCATACATAACCCGATCAAAACCGCTGTAAACCATGTTACAATACGACATGCGATTACTTACAGAATTTTAACCAGGTCCAATTCCCGGTTATTGTATGAGATTTATTTCAAAAAAAGAATGCAGTTTATATATGTAGGATTGAGTGAAAAGGAACGTAAGAATGACGTATGTATAGTGAATGAGATAGCATGATGATGAACTGAACGAGTGTGAAAGAGATGCGTGAATGACTTAGGTCATTTTAGATATAAGCGATGGCGGCGGTCTCCTATTGGAGAATCGGTATCGGTGTAACGGGTGAAAGACGTGTCTGCTTTTGTGATTTTTATAATATAATTTTAATTGT
Source organism: Apotomis capreana (assembly GCA_947623375.1). Taxonomy (NCBI): domain Eukaryota; kingdom Metazoa; phylum Arthropoda; class Insecta; order Lepidoptera; family Tortricidae; genus Apotomis; species Apotomis capreana. The sequence goes on along the minus strand of OX392506.1, from coordinate 11,491,881 downwards.
TGTAAATAGAGTTTTACTTCATCGACCAATATCCCACAATTTTGGGGGCTCGTCCGGGATTGTAGTCGATTGAAGTATTTACTTGAAGACGACGAAGAAGATTCGACGGTCAGATCGGTGCCGCCGAACAAAGGAAGTACGTCCACGAGTGGTTCAAAAGTGCAAGACGGTTTAAACGACGACGTACGACGATAATCACTGCGAACCAACGGGAACAATGCCGAAAGACTCCAGGCGAAGCAGCAGACAAGCGGACTACAGCGACGAAATAGCTGAAACATCGAGAGGTGACGGGATGATGTTACATCTCACGAACGAGCTTATCCCCAAATTCACTGGCCAGGAGAAGACGTATCCTGCGGCTAGATGGGTACAAGACGTGGAGGATAATGCTGAACTGTGTGGATGGTCTCCGTTGCAGCAGTTGTTGATGGCGAGGCGGTCGTTGTCGGGCACGGCTTTGTTGTGGCTGCGCGCGGAAAGGACGTTCAAGACGTGGAACGACTTCAAAACCGCAATTTTAAAAGAATTCCCTGATCACATCGATTCGAAGACTATTCACGACATGATGAGTGCACGACATAAAAAAAGTCATGAGTCATGCATCGACTATATGATGATTATGAAGGAATTGGGCAAAAGAGGCAAGATGCCGGACTATGTCGCGATTAAGTACATCGTCGAGGGCATAAAAGATAATGAAATCAACAAAATAATGTTATACGGCGTTACTTCGTACACGGAGCTTAAAGAAAAACTGAAGATTTACGAACAGTTACGAGAAAATATGACGAGTAAACACACACAAGAAAGTCGGACGAGACACGGCGAGAAGAACCGGCGAATTTCACGCTGTTTTAACTGTGGAGAAGAGCATCACACATCCGCGGAATGTCCTCATAAAAGAAAAGGCTTGAAATGCTTCAAGTGCAATGAGTTCGGCCATATTGCATCGAATTGCAAAATGCAGCTGCCACAGACTTCGCAAGGACGTGAAGGACGTAGTGATGTGAACGCGTCGACGAGTGGTGAGGTTGGCAACACTACAAGGAGATGGACCAAGGAGACGGCTGGCGCTAGTGTCGCGTCAAAGCGGAACTTTTACGGTTCGAGTTGCAGCACTACGCACGATGACGTGAACGAGATTGAGATTGACGGATCGACCAACATGACAGATCAGTGCTTGACAACTGTCATGTCAGACTTGCAGCAGCAGAGCGTAAACAAGAATGTGAATGCAATTTCTGCGACGAATAAGCCTACGATGCAAGTACTAGTGTTCGGAAAAAGTGTGTTAGCGTTAGTTGATTCGGGGTCTGATGTGAATCTAATGTCAATCGAGTGTTAGAGCCTTATCACACTTGCGATTTGCGAGCGAGTTTTCTATACAAATCAGCGTCGCGGCGAACTCGCTGCGTAATCGCCTTCATACAAAATTCGCTCGCAAATCGCAAGTGTGATAAGGCCCTTATAATAAGTTGAGTGCGCCGGAGTTGGACTTGAGTGCGATATCGTTGTCAGGGCTTGGCGCGAACAAAGTACAATGTTTCGGACGAATTAAGTGCAATATTGAGATCAACGAACACTGCTATAATGACGTTTTGTTTTATGTGATACCTACGGAGGCTATGCCTTATAGTATGATTATTGGTCAAGATTTGTTACAAAACTGTACCATGCTTATGGAAAATAATCTTGTTAAGTTAAAGCCAGTCGGTAGCTGGGTGTACGACATAGGAATATGTGATTCTTTTCTTGTAGGTTCAGAGGTGAGTTCAGATGTCCAACAACAAGTGAACGAGTTGGTGGAGTCGTATGTACCTAATAAAACAAGAGAAGCACCGATTTCGCTGAAGATCGTGCTTAAAGACGAAATTCCCGTGGCTCAACGACCGAGGAGGTTGGCTCCAAAGGAACAGGATGAGGTCAACCAGCAGGTAACAAAGTGGCTTGAAGAAGGAATAATAAGGGTAAGCTTTTCAGAATATGCTAGTCCACTAGTGTTAGTAAAGAAGAAAGACGGCACATTACGTGTATGTGTTGACTACAGACGACTGAACCAAAAGATTGTTAAAGATGAGTATCCGTTGCCGGTGATAGAAGATCACATCGACAAGTTAGCAGATGCTAAGGTCTTCAGTACGCTGGACCTGAAAAATGGTTATTTCCATTTACCTGTAGATGAGGAATCTATTAAGTACACTGCTTTTGTGACACCAACAGCGCAATATGAATTTTTGAAAGCACCTTTTGGTCTCTCAATATGTCCAAAAGTATTTACAAGGTTTATAACGATTATTTTTTCCGGTTCCGGTGTCTTAAGAGTAAACACTGTGTCACAACTCTCTCACGAATAAAATCGATTACGCTTGTAAAATCGCGATATATAAGTGGAAAGTGTTAAAAATAGTTAAATACGATTCGAACTACAACGCAAGTGCAAAAAACTAGAAGATAAAAGTGCAAATTTAACGAAATAACATCATTAACGACCACTCCAACGGAAACAATTTGAGGTTATTATACCCATAAACAACTGTCAAGACCAAATACCAACATAACCATATTAATCGGATGACCTCTACGGCATCTGCCAAAACAAGGCCGTTTACGAAGACAGATAACATCTAAACAGTCAGCTGTCAATCAAATTGCGTTTACGAAGCTACCAACAAAAAGCGTTCCGTTCCGCACAAAACAACAATAACAAAATGGACAAACAAATGGAACTTTGGCTCGAAAAAATAAAAGAAGAGATGAAAAAGCAAACGGAAGAAATTAAAACGTCTCTAACAAACATATTAGAAGAAAAAATATCAACAATGAGAGAGGAAAATCAAGAACTAAAAGACACGGTCGAAAAATTAAACAGTAAAGTAGTGAAATTGGAAAAAGAAGCTAGAAAAAACAACTTAATTATGCATGGGGTAAATGAAACTGAAAAAAACCCGTCGCAACTAGCAAGTCTGGTTACTAACGTGTTCAAGAGTATGGGTATAACCATCGAATTAAATCAAATAAGCAATCTATACAGAATGGGCAAATATAGCGATAAAAAGAAAAGACCCATATTAATTATCCTGACCACAACTTGGAAGAAAACTGAAATCCTGAGAAAAAATAATAAAAAAACCCTACCAAATAAAATATATGTCACCGAGGACTTCCCAAAGGAGATCCTGATTAAAAGAAAGGAGCTGCAGCCTCAACTCCAAGAAGAGAGGAAAAAGGGAAATGTTGTATACATATATTAACTACGACCAACTAGTAATAAAAGAAAATAAACAAGAAAAAAGGAAAAGAACAGAGACCACGTCTCCAAGGACAGAAGAGGAGGAAAACTGCAACAACCCACATAAAATAAATAAAATAAACGCTTTTACTCTCATGTCACCAATGAACACTCCTTCCCACAAAGCTGCATCTAAGGGGAGTAACACAGAGGCAAGGAAGAAGATGCCCTCGAGCAGTTCAGAGACCCCAAAAAACTACAACCCAGCAACAACACCAACACCGGAAACATCAAAACAATCAATATAAAAGAAAATAAAAAGAAACAACAAACACTGTTTGCCCCCCAAGCCGGCTTGTCACCGTGGGGGAAAGCGACTGCCACCCTCTAGAGAATAATAACACCGAAAGACAACAGCAAGTAAACAAACCCAAAATTTACATAGCAACATACAACACAAGAACACTATCCACCCATGAAAGACTAATAGAATTGACAAAAGCACTGGAAACAGTTAAACGATGGGCAGATGATGTTGTCCAGTTAGCAGGTCCTAACTGGATATGGAAGTCACAGGACAGAATTGTATGGAGATCTCTGGAGGAGGCCTTTACCTTATAGAGGGTTCTAGTGTGGTGTTATAGTGAATTATTTAAAAAAAAAAAGAAAAAAAAGAAAAAAAATTTCATTGTATTATATTAATTTAGTCATTTAAGAAAAGTTTCTAAACTTAGTTTTATACTTAGCATTTATTGTCTAAATTTGTAGCAATGTTCATCACCCTACTAGAAATAAAAGGCTTTTTTATTTTATTTTTTATTTATTTATAACGATTATCTATAGAGAACTGATAGCTAAGGGAGTGGTTATAATATTTATTGATGACTTAATTATTCCAGCAGCTAACGAAGACGAAGCCGTAGCCAGACTGTCTGAAGTGCTGGATGTGGCATCCCAACATGGACTCCAGATTAACTGGAAGAAGTCACTACTGGTTCAACGACGTGTAGAATACTTGGGCCACGTGATCGAGAATGGCGAGGTCCAACCATGCGAGGAGAAAACCAATGCCGTGGTAAGATTCCCAGAACCAGTTGATTTAAAGCAACTACACAGTTTCATAGGATTAACTTCCTATTTTAGAAAGTACATTAAAGACTTTGCCTTGATTGCAAAACCCCTCACTGATCTATTGAAGAAAAACAGTCCCTATGAGTTTGATGAAAAATGTAGAGATTCTTTTAACGAGTTGAAGCAAAGATTGGCTTGTCAGCCGGTACTAAAGATTTTCAATCCTATGCTACCCACAGAGATGCATACAGATGCATCTGCTGTGGCTCTGTCCGCAATTTTGTTGCAGAGAAGCGCTGACGACGGACAGCTTCATCCGGTGTATTACATGAGTCAGAAGACCAGTCCTGCTCAAAGCCGTTACAGCAGTTATGAACTCGAAGCATTGGCAATAATTGAAGGTGTCAAGAAGTTCAGGTGTTACCTGTATGGAAAACGCTTCAAGATTGTCACGGACTGTAAAGCGTTTCAAATGACACTCAACAAGAAGGAGTTAGCCAGGTCTACGAGGGTGGCTCGATGGATATTACTCCTGCAAGAATATGACTTTGAGATCGAACACAGAAATGGAAACAAGATGCAACACGTAGACGCTCTTAGTCGGAACCCATATGTAGCATATTTAAAGAATGCACCTATCCATGAAAGACTGAGGATAGCTCAAGGAAATGACGAAGGATTACAAGCAATTATTGAGTTGCTAAAGAAAAAAGTACAATACAAAGATTTTTATTTAGAGCATGGACTGCTCTACAAAGGTGAGCAGAAGCATCTAGTTGTCCCCATGGCACTTGAAAATGAGATTATAAAGAGAGCTCATGACATGGGACACTTCTCAAAGAAGAAAATGAGAGAATTAATTAGTAAAGATTATTACATAAAAAACTTAGATAAAAAGATTGAAGAACACATTGTAACATGTATCCCTTGCTTGATGGCGGAGAGAAAACAGGGTAACCAAGAAGGTTTTCTGCATACTATTGAGAAAGATGAAATACCGATGTTTACCATGCATGTGGATCACTTGGGTCCCATGACCGAGACGAAGAAGCTATACAACCACATACTGACGATGGTGGACGCTTTCACTAAATTTGTATGGCTATTCCCCGTGAAAAGTACCACAAGCAAAGAAACGATTGATAAGTTGAGAATACATCAACAATGCTTTGGAAATCCATCCAGAATTATTACAGATCGAGGTACTGCATTTACTAGTACACAGTTTCAAGAATATTGTCATGAAGAGGGCATAGAGCATATTAAGATTACAACTGGAGTGCCCAGAGCCAACGGGCAAGTCGAAAGAATACACAAAATTGTGATCTCTATACTGACTAAGTTGTGTATAGAAAACCCGACCCAGTGGTATAGACATGTCAGTCAAGTACAACGATGTATAAACAGTACCTACCAGCGCAGTGTAAATACCTCTCCTTTTGAGCTATTAATAGGAACAAAAATGAAATTAAAGGAAGATGTGGAAGTTTTTGAACTGCTAGAACAGGAGAATAGAGACAGCTTTATGCTAATGAGGGAAGACAATAGAAGGAGAGCGAAAGAACAAATACTAAAAGTGCAGGAAGAAAATAGACGTACTTTTAATCAGAAAAGAAAGGAGAGTACTAAATATCAAGAAGGTGATTTAGTCGCAATCAAGAGAACACAGTTTGGTGTAGGAATGAAGCTGAAACCTAAATACCTAGGTCCCTACCGAGTTGTGCGAGCTACTGGGAATGACAGATACCAGGTCCAGAAGGTCGACGACTCCACTGAAGGTTCTAAGAACACCACCACCTCCTGTGACTATATGAAGCGATGGCCTCTCAGTACAGGATAAGGGCAGGTAATTTAAATTGTTTGTTTTATTTGTTGCCGCATAGATCTCTATTTGTACACCCAGATACGGCAGTATACCAGTTGTTGTTATGTTTAATATTTAATATTGTTGTAAAGTATATGATGTTTGTTGTAAAGTATGTACAGTATGTACAGTCTGCTAAGTATGATGAGCTTATGTTTCATTATACCTACTTGCTACTACTGTACCATGTTGCCTAAAATAAGATTGTTGTAAGAATAAGGATATTAGTAGTAGAACTATGTCTGTGTTATGTCTAGATTAAGTTAGCTTCTCAGATGTGAACGGTTTAATCTTAAATGCAGTTCAATGTTGTAAGTCTGAGGTCAGACTGCATTTCAGGACGGCCGACTGTAGGATTGAGTGAAAAGGAACGTAAGAATGACGTATGTATAGTGAATGAGATAGCATGATGATGAACTGAACGAGTGTGAAAGAGATGCGTGAATGACTTAGGTCATTTTAGATATAAGCGATGGCGGCGGTCTCCTATTGGAGAATCGGTATCGGTGTAACGGGTGAAAGACGTGTCTGCTTTTGTGATTTTTATAATATAATTTTAATTGTTGTAAATAGAGTTTTACTTCGTCGACCAATATCCCACATATATTTAATCTAAAATCGACGTCATAGTTCCTAAGAACTGATTTCCCTATCCCTGATAGTTTTCTTTTTCTTCCTACTGACCCATTTGGATCGATCACCCTGTATATTCCGTTACGTGACCATTATAGAACCGAGATATTTCTAAATTGGCGATTTCGCAATGCATTATATTAGGTCATTTAATTGTGTGAGTGGATTTTGACGATAACAATGAAGTAGGTACGTCATAATTATATTTGAAGGCATTGCCCTAAGCTAAAAATCTACTTAAGCCTTATCCCGCAGCTGGCAGAGATTGACTCGATTCATCGAAACCACTAAGGCATTCCTCACAGCCGCTAACACGTACCAAATCCTTGATGGAGGATTGAGCGCTGAAGCGATTCCTAACAGTACAACAACTGAACAAAGTCCACAGTTCTTGGTCAGGCGACACCGTTTAAGAAACTGGTGTCATTTATTTTGTGTGCGTGTATTTTGTTGGTTCTATTCGGTGCGTACTAACAGTAAAATGGCTTTAGCTAATAGCATCCTACTAAAGTGGATATATTGTTAATTATAACGAAATATAAACATACCCTCCGCGAAATCATTAGGTATATAGGTACTTTTTACAGTTCTCGTAAACTGTAGTAGGTATTACTCGCAGGTACTTATTCAGTGTCGTAGAGCCCTAAGGATCTGCTTTAAGTTAGGTTTATCACTCTTATGAAGGGGTTACTAATGTACCCAGCTCTTTGTCACGTTCATACTAGCGACCTATACCGTACTTCTTACGGATTATAACTCACGAACAAAGAGGGGATAATCATGCAAGTAGCTACATGCTATTGAATAGTATGAAAATTATTCTTCGAAATTATTCCAAACCGGCAGACAGACTAACGCGATTGTATGTTGAAAGGTCTACTTATTTTTTGCGTTAGATAATCATTTAAAGCATGTATTTAACCGGGCATCCAAAATCTAAACTGTGTCTAACCTATTAAATAAACTCACAAAAATAATAACTTGGCAGCTAAACTAGTCAGTTATTATTTTGACTGCCAAGTATTTTTCTTTTATTTATAATACAACACTGTTGTTAACCTGTTGGTTAACAGTTTGATTAAAAATACTCCTTAACTAAATATATATTGTACCTATTTAACTCACGAACAAAGAGGGGATAGTGCCAAGTTAGTTATTTTAGATGCCAATTCATTACATTCCAAGTCATTATTTAGCTGTTCGGAAAATAATAACCTATCGTCTAATAGTTAGGTAAATAAAAATGATCTTACATTTATTTCGTTAGATACAAATAAACATAGGTAAGTTATAAAGTCGTAATTCTCGCTATGTCATACGTTTATTTAGATATTGCAAAAATACGAGCGAAGAGAACAGTAAATATATTATGAGGCTCGTAACATTCAATGTTCAACGTATTTTTTTATTAAGTTTGTAAAAGAATTGGATGACAACCCGTTTCTTCTCACCGAAAACAACTAGCGGTTTACCGAGTAAATGTAAGTTTCGGGCTAGCGAAATATTGTTGTACATTAAAGAATGCCAAAAAATCTTATCTATACTCGAAAGAACTTTAACAATTTCCCTCATTTTGTTATCTCTTTGTATTCTTTTTTTCGTATGAAATGTGATCATGATCCTAAAATAGGTGCCTGTAGCATCAGTACTGATAGACGCCTTTTAACAACTAGTCAGAAGAATAAATAAAATCAGGATAAATATAAGGCAGGTATTATCGGTTATAACGAAATTCATAAATCATAACATCTTGTATCAGTGATAAGGAATGTTCTGATTATAATGATGAAATATTATAAAGGCCAAAGTATGTGAGTGTGTTTGTGTGTTTACATGTGTTTGTGTTGTTAGGTACATCTTTACGCTCAAACGGCTAGACCAATATTGATAAAATTCGGCATACGAGGTAGCCTTACACCATGGATTAACACATAAGTTAGTTTTTATCCTTCCCTAAAAGACTTAGTATTCTAGTGTTATTTTTCTAATATTTCGTATTGCTATCTCAGCTGCGAGTTTGTCAGCCAAAGAAAAACATGTATGTACTTATTGTTTTTATTTATTACCGGCATAGTTGTTTCCTTATTTCATTCAATCGCAAAAATGCTGTTTAATCAATCATTTCCCACACGCTACCATTATAAGGATACTTAAGTTTTGTTTCATGAAAACAAACATCTAGATAGTTTATTAGTTATATTTATGCTTCAGTATTCCTTTTAGCTGGTAATATAATAAGCATTGGCATCTGCACAAAGAAAATATGGAAATGTGATGGACACGTTTGCTAATTATACCTACGATTATAGTATAAATAATTTTGGAGCCCGAATCTATTTACCTTTGCTACCTCAGAACAATACCATTAATATTATAACTAGACGTGAAAGTTTGCAAGTATGTACGTTCCACTTAAAAGTTAAAATTAAGAGTAACACATTTCCATAAAACTTTTCAGCTTAGATATCAACATAAGACATAGAGTAAATTTTATAAGGATATTCAGGATTTATTCACAAGGGCGTCGCCAGCCGAGGGTCCAGGGGGGGGGGGGGGGGGGGGCAGGGCAAGTTGATATAAATGCAGGATTAGGAAAAGGAAGGAAGGTACAGCGTTGCTAGAGGATAGGAAGCTTCACCAAGCACGTAAATATAGAAGTGTATTTCGGTTTATAGTCATAATCATAAATATCATAGTATAAAGGGGTGGAAACGCGAGCGTAGCGAGCCCGAATTTTTTTAGAAGGGGACGGTTAATAATATAATTTTTAGACAGATAAAACGCGAGCGTAGCGAGCGCGAAATTTTTTGGAAGGGGACTGTTAATAATATTATTTAAAGACAGAAAAAAACGCGAGCGTAGCGAGCGCGAATTTTTTTGGAAGGGGACGATTCATCATCATCATCCTCCAGCCAAAAGACGTCCAATGCTGGACATAGGCCCTCCCATGACCGGTCCTGCGCCGCCCGCATCCAGTGGACTCCAGCAATCTTCACCAGCTCATCAGTCCACCTCTTGGGGGGTCTACCCACGCTGCGTCCTCCGGTGCGTGGTTGCCACTCAAGAACTCGATGGCTCCAGTGGCCGTTGGTTCTACCCCTGCCCTGCCCATTACCACTTAAGTTTTGCTATCCTTCGGGTTCGGGCTGTGTCGGCTACCCGCCTGATTCTTCTACGGATCTTTTCATTTAAGATTCGAACTCGCAAAGAAACTCCGAGCATAGCCATCTCCATTGCTTTCTGAGTGACTTTGAGCCTTCGTATAAGGCCCATCATCAGCGACCACGTTTCAGTTCCGTATGTCATCACTGGTAACACACATTTGTCTTGAGACATTGCGGGATATTGGACATAAAGATAGTACGTAGCCTCCTAAACGCTGCCCAGCCAAGTCGGAGTCGACGATTGACCTCTTTCTCGAAGTTGGACCTACCTATCTGGACAGTTAGTCCAAGGTATACGTGGACGACTATCCATAACTTCGAGCGTAGTCTCCAACTTTTACCGGTCGTGGTTGAACATAGCCCTACCCAGTCCAGAGTCTTGAAAACATCTTCCAGTGCAGCGGTAAACAGTTTAGGAGAGATCACATCTCCTTGCCTGACTCCCCGCTGCAATGAGGCCGAGGGAACGATTGATAACACTTATAGACATAAAACGCGAGCGTAGGGAGCGCGACATTTTTCGGAAGGGGACGGTTAAAAAAATTAACAATACTTATAGTCAGATCAAACGCGAGCGTAGCGAGAGTGACATTTTTCGAGAGGAAGGGGCAACACAAATCCAGATGAAAACGCGAGCGCAGCAAGCTGGAAAATTTTCGTTAGCAATAACGTAAATTGAAAGAAAATCAATACATTTTGATGCAAGTGCGGAAAATCACGGCATGTTCGGATATCCATGATTTCCGGCTATTCTCGCCTATCAGTCGCATTTCTCAACCGATTTTCATGAATTTTTAATTGTGAGTAGGTTCGATAAGTATACAGACCTTTTTGTCAAAATGATAGATAATCATGGGACTGGAAACGTAAAAAAATATAAATTTCAGTAATTTCGAAATAAAATTAAATCGCGAGGTATTCAGATCACAGAGCCACAAGAGTAGTTTTAAGTATTATTTTTTATTTTATTACCTATGTTTTTTAGTTATTCTCCTTCGGTACATTCTACAAAGTCCTACCTGTCAGTGTGCGACACGCGCATCGCCACTCGCTTCGTAGAGTCACTTTTCCTGAGCTTTACTGACTGTAGCCTAACGATCTTCCTCTAGCCCCTGACCTGGCCCTTACATATTGCATAGCTACTGAATTCATTTGAGTTTCGATGTGCAAGAACGATCGATCAGACAAGTGACTGGACATATTTTTGGAAGCCCAACGATTTTTCTCTAGCCCCTGACCTGGCCCTTGCATATTACATAGCTACTGAATTCATTTGAAAAGTCAAGTGACTGGACATATTTTTGGATCTCTAGGGCGGGGCAGCTGCCCCCCCCTGCCCCCCCTTGGCGACGCCCATGTTTATTCATAAGAAAGAGAGCTAAACAGGAGTTGAAAGCGAAGCCACGGTGAAAAGGTATTTTACCAGATAATTAAATAAACAATCATATATTGGAGTAAAAAAACCGGGCAAGAGCATGTCGGGCCACGATCAGTGTAGGGTTCCGTAGTTGCTCATCCTTCACAATAGACTTAAATTACGAGAAAGATTTCAAGCTCTATAAAAGGGTCGTAAACGCCAAAGAAGTTGTAATTACCTTCTGGAAGTCAACTTACGTTATTTTAAGAAAATTATGAAATTTTGCGATAACTCAAAAACGGCTCGTCCGATTTTGTTCAGTATAGTTTTCATTGAAAGTGCTTATAAGGCCTCATTTTCATGAATTTTTCCATAATTTTGAAAGTCCGTGGTTGAAAAGTTAGAGGGGGGGTTACAATTTTTTTTTATTTTCGGGACGAATACTTACAAAACTGCTGGCTTTATCAAAAAATAATGTTTGGAGACCCTATTATTTTTAAAATACCTATTCAACGACACCCCACAAACTAGTGTTGGAACGAAATAAAAATTACCCCCACTTTAGGTGTTCGAGAGCTACCCGAATTTTTTTTCTTTTGTGTTTTTATTTTACCGTTTTGTAGGCGTGATACATACACATATACCTACTCATAACAAATTTCAGCTTTCTAGCACTAATGACCACGGAACTAAGCCGCGGACGGACAGACTGACAGACGGACATGGCGAAACTATAAGGGTTCCTAGTTGACTACGGAACCCTAAAAAAAGATAACATATACAAAAGTACCAACGCTCTTTTTCAATATGAACGCAGATAATCAATATTGAAATCGGCTGTCAAATGCCATACTACAAGCATTAACCTATATGTAGGTATACCTACTGCCGTTTCGTTTTATTTTTGTCCGATCCAGCTAAAAGCTTGTAATTACATATGTTACGAATGCCAAAACCATGCATTCGTTTTCAGCGCACCTCCGTCAATAAAAAGCAGCAGTTTCAGCGTACTTTTTCTATGAATATTTTTTTACCTATCACTTTTTGAGCGTAGATTTGAATCGGTTCCAATTCCAAAGTCCATTAAATGCATATTAAATGTAATTTACACGCCGTCAAATTTTTTTATACAGGGTAGAACAGAAGGAGGGTCTTATCTGCAAACGTGTCATTATTTAGCCTAAGAACATTATTTTCCCTAAATAAACAATGTTAATATCCGTAACCATTAAATTATACCTAGGTAGTTAAACATTCAGACAATAATCTGCGTGTTTCATTTATAAATACCCATATGTCATCTGTAATTTTAATAAGTGAACAGTAAGTGTAGAAGCAGTAGGGTTCTTGAAATAAAAAAACAATATTATTTTATTATTATTATTATTCACGCGATAAATAAGCGGCAACGCATAATGTCACTTTTTGACTAGGTAGTGCGAGAGTGACGGATACTATGTCACTTATGGCGTGATAAACATGACCATCACAGGTATAAATCTATATCAAATAAATGATATTATATTTTTAGGAAAGACCCAAGTTTCGTTCCTCTCTGTTTAATACGAGTATTATATAATATTTAGTTACAGAAGCCTCAGTAGAGGGACTTGATGATAGGAAAGTTGAACGATACTATATCGTGGGCCTGGCCGAGATAAATTCGGGTTTAGACGTTGTATTGTTCGATATCTCAGATACCTCTTTTCTGGTTGGGATTACCTTCAAGCTGGAATATTCGGATTCAACAGTCAAAATAAGTGAAATCGATTTTTTGCCTATGATAAATATAATTGCTTAAAGATGAGAGGGGTTTTATTTAAAACTTAACTTAATAGACAACATAAAAGTATTCTCTTTTTGCTGAGGTACGTACACCCACATCATCAGTTGTCACAAAAAAATTGTTAAGTACTTACTTATGATTTACGCACGGCACAGACAATATGATTTATTAAGTAGTATAACTTCACTGTTATTCAAGGTAACTAAACGGTGTTTTCAGTGTAATTACAATTGCTATCTGGGGGATCCCATCATGCATAAATAGATTTTCTTAGATTAAGTAAGATAGGTATTGTTGAGTTTATACTTAAATATTAACTAATAAAATTACAAATTTACGGTTTACAATCAGAATTTACGATCACTTTTAGTTGTAAGTCAACTCGGATCGGAACTCGGAATACATCGGAATCGTAATAGAAAAGTAGTCTGCATAATATTCGTAAATACACCCTCGCGCCGAGGTGTCGTAATCACAGGCAAGATCACTTACGACAGAAATGGGAAAATTGAATTAATTACGAGGCACGTCGCTAATTTCAATCTCGACGGTAAATTATTCCTTCGACCCGTGACGCTTTTGATTTGCCGAGTTTCTGATGTGTACGGTAAACCACAAGAAAAGAAGTTCCCATATTTATTTATTTACATAATACGACATCTTTAAGTTTATGAATAAAACAAATCTTAAACTGATGCGTTTACGTAAATGGTTTTTTTGTAGGTTTGATTCGATTAGTAAGTTTTTGTTAAATATTTAATTGATATGGCAATTTTTATAAGTACTTTTTTTAAACATCCATCAACTACTCACTAAGACGATTCTAAACAGCCGAAACTTGGGAGGTTTTTGCTGTTTTATTAAATAACTCCTAAGAATAGGTACCATCCGGCCCCATCAGCAGACGATGTGAACGTATGGAACGTTTATTATTGTCATAGAAATTTCGAGTCGTGCGACAAACGAAGTCGTGGCCAGATATGCTAGACATACAAGGTAATTAAATAAACACCGTTTTGTAATGCGATTAAAGCTGGACTTAACCAAATATTTATTCCAAGTATCACGCATGAAATTTTCGGATAGTTATGTCAAAATAATATGGGGTTTTGTATCGCGTAAGCATACAGAGTGGAATCACCCCCAGGTAACTGATTAATGAACTGGCAGGTATATGGAGTTGGATGGCGATATTCAAGAAGCTCTAAACGCCAACCGGGCGTTGACCTGGAGGTTAACAGGCGTAAACTAGGTCGTACCAGACCAATATGAAATAAATAAAAATAAATAACGGACCACTTCACACAAATCGATCAAGTTCCATAGTGAGCTCTAGTATGCTTGTGTTATGGGCACTAAACGACGATATACATCCGACGACGACGATATATCCGTTTTTTAAGTACCCTTGTGGCCTACTTAAGCTAAATAAAACAAAACTACAATCGCGTCCTTTGTATAACGAAAGTAAGTCATACCACGTCATGCAAAAGATATGGATAACTTTGAAAACCAAAACTGCCAAATAAGGGAAATCATTCGTGTAGAAGCAAATTTTGGCATAGTTGTAGAGAATGTTGGTTTAAACAACCTACTAAAAGTACTGGTAGATGGCCAGAAACAACTTCCCGCCGGCCTCACTCAGGAGGGCTCACTGAAAATTTCCTGACCTGATCCAAAAAAATACAGAAATCTTCAGTGAGCCCTCAACACCTGAGAATCATGAACAGGCTGGCGATAAGTTGTTTCTGGCGATTTTCCAAACGCCAGCCTAGGAACATAACCCCACTAAATACCGTTACTCAGCTTTTTTGCTCTTTCCCCTACCCGAAGAGCTACGAAGCAGCACTTGTTCAGAGTACGCCTACAATAATTATACTGAATGCTGTTTTGTTATAAATACAACATTATTTGAGCTAAATACCTGGAACTTATAACTTTTTGACAGCGACAATGGCTCGGCAACCCCCTGCCCAACCAGCTACCCAATGAGGATGGGTCAGAAAAGACGATGGCATGAAGTCAGTGTCAACCAAAGAACCAGTGGCACTTGACTCCACCCTCAAAACATAGTTTGCCAATGCACGACTGAATGATGCGGCTCCGCAAAGCAGGAGTTGCCTGCTCTAGTACCTGCGGTGCACGGTGTAGGCTTCGGCTCATGCACTAACGGAGCCCCGCTCAAGACATCATCGACTACGTTGATTAAGATTTAGAAGATAATTGGGAATTTAATTTGAATGCATGCTATACTTAGAACACAAGCTTATTTTTAATAACTATCTTCTTCACTCCATATCTTAATAAATATTGATCCTCGCGAAAAAGTAGACTATTTTAGGTATGGGCCACCATTTGCGAGTTATTTCGTCAAACTAAAAAAAGGGCGCTTTATACCTCCTCTCCCTGCCCGTTACCTCCCACCCCCATCAACTAGTACGTTTAGTAGGTTGTTTAAACCACCATTCCCGACAATGATTAGTTCACTTCTACACGAATTGTTTTCCCTAGTTTTCCTTCGTTTGGTAGGCTATTTATTATACAAAGGAATCAATTAAATTTGTTTTAGTCATATTAAATACTTTATCTATCCAAATATCATAAACCCTCCATGACGCGTTCAAGAACGGCACACAGTTAGCACAAATTTCTTATCTGTAAAAATGTTATTAATTGCTAAAATAATAACATCGATTTCGATAATATTATTTATTCAAATTTGGAACATCTCTGAAAAACAAATAAATTTGATTTGACCTCTATTCTAATATCATTCGAGATGACGTTTAGTTCGAAATGAATTGTCAATTTGCAATCAAATTTGACAAATGTCGCACGTAAGTAAGATATCGAACGATTTATGTTAGTTGGGGCCGACTCTAGTTTGTCTCTGAATTAAAAAAGAACTATGACAGCTGCCAGAAAACGTCATTACCGCCATTACCGGGTAATATTTGTTATAATGTGCGACTCCTGAATGCATCATGGAGGCTTATGATATGTGGCTAGATAAAGTAGTGTATGTAACTGTACATAATTAGGCATTACAACACTCGCGTGATGTTATTGTCTTCGGCTCGTTTCATAAACCCACACTCGTGTTTAATACCCTTCATAGTCACATTAAACTACTATTAAAGCCACGTTTTAAGGCCTTTCTTTTTGTAACAGTTGCATAAACTACTATTAAATGTAAACGAATGGGTTGTTTATCTTTTAATTTCTAAAGCTTGTGAATTCATCGTAATATAATTTTCAGTGTATTTGACGCGCTTTTTAAAGTTTAAATGTAAGGGCAATCAAGCAAATACGTCTTAATGAATAATTAACTTAAACAATCCAATCAAACAGCGAAAAGTGATTAACTCAAAGGCTGAATAGCTCTGAAATCTTAGAGATCGTCTCGATGACTTTTATAAAGTAATGACTAATGAGATATTGCCTTGGTTAGAAGAATTGAAAATAATATGTGAGTAGGATTTGTGAATTCAATTTCAATTCAATTTATTCAATAACAATATACATTGTGTTTGAAAAACTTACTAGCTAAGATACATATTACACTTAAATTATTATAGTTTTAACATGTTCACTATTCCCAGTTTTGACAATATATTTTTATCATATCTTATTGTGATTTTTGTCAAAATAAAATACTAGACACCTGAACGCTAATCCGTATAGGTACGTAAAGCATCGACTGAATGATTTCGCAGGCGAATGAACGAGGTAACTAGTCAATTAACTCGATTTAAACCACTTTAGGTGACAACTCTCATCCTGAACAGTCCCTGCGTTATACTTAGTGCCATTTAAATAATAAATGGACGCGGCTAATGACCGCAGATCTGATTGATAAGGGGCAACCCTATGATCCCGCCGACTGGAGTTTCAACGAGGGTCTATTACACTGTCTGCGATACCTCGATTGATTAACGACAAGTCAAATCTCTTGTCTGCTCATATTACGAAAACCCCGTGAACCCGAACCCATAGGGTCATGTCGTTGACATTCTAATACAATATTGCCGAAATTTCACAAAACGATGCTCGTGGATCATCATTTTCCAAGTTTATCTCGACATTAGTGAGCAGTGTAAAATAAATAGCTCGGATGCAATTATTCAATGACTTTCGTCAGATGGTTTGCTGAGAATTCTGTCCGCAAACCGTCTGAAGAAAGTCATTGAATAATTGCATCCGAGCATCTATTCTCCTGCGAACTTGCAAACTTTATTCACGTTTCAAAAGACGAGAACTAAGCATTTCATTAAGCGGAGTTCAGCGCTTCGCCTTTTCATCGAGCACGGGCTGCGACGAAATAAGCCTCCGCAATTAGAAGAAGCAATAACGCCCGCCTAAAAATATATTACCTACAGGCAACATCTCATTCGTACTTTACAAGGAGTCATAAATGTTATGTACCTGTCAAAATAAACATGAGATGAGATGTTTTTTATAGCCTCTTGCGAATAAATAAACAATTTCAGGTTCTGTAGAAATATCGAACGGACGTAATGGAGGTGGATTAATTTTCACGTCTCTGATTAATATTGTAGTGTAGCCGTTCTGTTAAAACTCACTATTAATCTTTGTCTTTAGTAGTGTTGCTGAACGAAGAAACTATAGACCGTACCGTGGTTACTTCAGAGTTGGTTTTCGATTTAAGTTTGCTTAACGTAATTGTACTTAATATTGAAAGGAGGCAATACATGCATCATTATGCTAAAGTCAGATCACCTATTGTCTTTAGCAAGTACTTTAAACATCTACAATCAAATACTTCATAAGTAAGTAACTATAACTTCTATCTCACTTATTTACAATATATATTCATTATCAGTAAGTAAGTATTTTATCGGATTGTATTTAATAATAAAAGTGTGATTAAGACGATTGTGTATACGGAAACAAGTCAAACAGAGACTAATGGATTTTTGCTCTATAGGCTAACAGGAAAAGACGTAAAAGAATAATGCCCCAGACATTTACCTTTTCGTTTACCCTAAAAAAAGCGTTATATTAGATTAAGACCAACTGTAAGTCGAAATATTCGCATAATTATACGTACACAATGGTTTCATGGACTGAGAGAGACAAAACAATTTGAATACCTACCTACCGGGTGTAACCGACGGTGTACCGAAAACTGAAACCATGGCTTCAGACCATTATTCTGGGCTGGAAAATCGTGGAAATTTCTTTGAGAAAATTCACAAATTTTCCTCGCGAGTTTTCATTTTTTCTTTATTTTTCCGTTAATCGAACTCGACCGGTAACAATTTTTCATGAAAATAGCATTTTCCGCAAAACACGCAATGTATCACAAACAGTATTATGTAAGCTTTACGGTACAACGCAGGCGCATGGAGTGGGAAAGATAACGGTACTGACCGGTCATTGATCCGCCAGGCCAGTGCGCTCGCACTGTTTTAATTACCTACCCGCATTAATGTTTACGTACCCGCACATTTTATTTGCTTTACTTGCTTGAATGAAAATAATCTTGTTAGACTGTTTTAATTTATCGGTCAGTTGTTATTGGTGTTAGGTAGTACACTAGTTGTGATCTGTGGTTGCGTTGTTTTTGTGGTTGCATTTATTCATGTCATTCGATGAGCATTGGCGTAACGGTATGTTTTGCGCTGACGCTTGAGTGGAGTGGGGAGCGCGTGGACCGGTCGATGCTTGCCGCGTGCTCACCTCCCCGCGCGTCTGCACCCGAGAGAATTGGACGCAATACATTGCGCGTCGAGTTTTATAATTTATTTTGGAAAATCTTATCCTTGAGTTTTCCGAGAAAATGAACACTCGTTTTCAGTTCGTGATTATGGTCTAAAACTACACTTTTCGTTTTCGGTACGCTGTCGGTTACACCCTGTATACTATACTTGACACAACAATTTGAATTAGGTACCTATTGTAAAAAAAAAATATTTTCATTACTCTTCAAACTTACCTTCTCTTGTAAAGTTTAGTATTTAGGTACCTACTAAAATAGCGTTTACTGGTGGCTTGTGATTGTAAAAAGTTTCTCAGGCACATAACGAATATATTCATCTTGAAATCCAACTAATAATTACTGGCACAACTCAATAAAACGTGAGCAACAAATGGATGTTACAAAATTTATCGTTTTCGTTGTCGTTTTATCGAGAATCGACCTGTCTATTTACTACCATAAATATATACTTAGCTTGAAATTATTTTCCACTAAGGTAAGGTGGAATGTCGCCGGGGGAAGACTGCCGCAGCCAATAACTCTTGTTGAAACAACTGTGAGTCTTATGTACTCAATAAACTATGTTAGTCTTACTCTTACCCCACCTTGCCATATTACAATAATCTTGGATAATGTTGTAACTAGAATATCGTAACGTAATAACAAAAAAGGTATTCGTTTGTAATTATCGTGTAATTCTCAGCATTAGTCAATGGATTTTCCGACAACTTTACTGCCGCTTACAAATTTTAGAGGGATTTTCAAGTACAACACCGTGCTCCGCTCCCAACTATTTACAACCGATTATAAATAAATAGTTTATTGAAAACATATTACAGCTGTAATGACTATGAACGAAACAAATAAAAGAAAGCAAATTACAATATTGTAGTAGGTATAGTTTCAATATAGTTTCCAAAATTAACGCAAAACATTAGTAAGTATTCCGACGCAATCATGTAGTATAGGTAATCGCTTGCAGCAAGAAAGGACGACCCAAATATGCCTCAAACAATGTGTTGAGCCGTAACTATCCAACTGTCCTATTTCCACCACTCGCGTTTGTCGAATCGTTTGCCACTAGGCGAAAACTGCGTTTGTAAGAGGCGTTTTATATGAGTGAACATTAGATAGAGCCCAGAGCCGTGACGCGGCGCTTTCATGAATCTCCTTGACGGCATTACCTTCTCGTGACTGAGCACAAGACTCTACCTGGGATCTCCATTTGCGAGGTGTAACGGTGGAAAAGCTAATATTATGCTGCTCTTATTCTGAAGATTGATTGTCGTTGTGCGGCTGAATAATCCGCCCTTGTGCATATAGCTTGTACTATTATCTATTCTGTGATATAGCGATAAAAAAAATTATTATAATATTAAACTTGGCCACAGACTTGGCTCAGCTCAGAGTCAACGCCGATATAGGAACACCGTTTTTCACGGTAAATTTATATTCAAACACTAAATATATAACCAAATATCTGCTTTTTGTTTTCTATTGTACGCAACTATAAAACTTAAAACTTGATTTGGAACAATTGATCGCCGTGATTTTGTCTTACAGAAGTGATTGATTAATCATGTTAGTTAAGTCGATAGCACATACAGTCGCATTAGTTCCAAATGTTTAGTGAAACTTTAGGTAATTGTTTTTTTTAGGGTTCCGCACCCAAAGGGTAAAAAGTAAAAATTGGGCAAGTGCGAGTCCGACTCGCGCATGAAGGGTTCCGTACCTATATATATGTATATATATATATAATCTACAACAAGTTTGTTGTATGGGAGCCCCCCTTAAATATTTATTTTATTTTATTTTTAGTATTTGTTGTTATAGCGGCAATAGAAATACATCATCTGTGAAAGTTTCGACTGTCTAGCTATCACCGTTCTTGAGATACAGCCTGGTGACAGACGGACGGACGGACGGACGGACGGACGGATGGACGGACGGACGGACGGACAGCGAAGTCTCAGTAATAGGGTCCCGTTTTTACCCTTTGGGTACGGAACCCTAAAAACGGGACCCTATTACTGAGACTTCGCCGTCCGTCCGTCCGTCCGTCTGTCACCAGGCTGTATCTCAAGAACGGCGATAGCTAGACAGTTGAAATTTTCACAGATGATGTATTTCTATTGCCGCTATAAGAAAAAATACTAATAAAATACAATAAATATTTAAGGGGGCTCCCATACAATAAACTTACAGATAACGGTACGGAACCCTTCGTGCGCGAGTCCCACTCGTACTTGTCTTGTATATAATTTTGATGTAAATCTCTAACAAATTTAATCCAATGAATAAACACAAATAATGTGCCATTAAATGACATAGGGGATATGAATGAAGGTACTTAATATAAAAAATAAAACGTTTAACTACCACGCTGGCGTAGCTGCGAGAAAAACACGACTACATTTGCTGTTGGTACAATATGTATTTTTTCGTATTTAGAAATAGGAGGAAAATTAGGACACTGATTGCTTTGACCTTTTACTTGCGATACGAGTTATCAGCGATGGCGTGATAAAATAAAGTGATTATTTATGTATGGATGCGGTATGGGTCGTCGGCGATAAAATGCTAATACGCATTTGGCGAATTAAGCGAGAATTCACACAGATTTATCATGGAACGTGGGAGTAGCTGATATTGACGGAGTTTCCAGATAATAAGCGGAGCCGTCTTCCTTGCTTACGGGATTTTAGAAAGGGACAGAACGTTGTAATCGTAATTTGATGGTCGTAAAGTGTCAATCGATGGAAGTACGCACGAGTGGCCTGCCGAGATAACAATGCTACACCGTTTCACCGGCTATTCTAATTGTTCAATATTAAATCTTAACCGAGGCCTGTACGCAATGAAAGCGATATTTTAATTAAAGTCCTCGCTGTTTATTGAGGCATCTGTTATCCAAATTGCTTATTTTATTTATTCCGAAAATGAATTGTAGCAAAGAATGCGAGAAAAATTACCAGTAGAATTTAATAAGAATCCGATTCATCCAATTCAATCTTACTTATACCTACCTATATTTTTTTCTAACACGTGGGAGTTGCGGGAAATTATTGTATTCAGAAGCACGTAGAGAATATGCATTGGTATTTGATCCTATCTTTCCCGTGGATGGGTGAATGTAACTTCTATTATTAACATGTAAGTTATGGAGCGCAGAAAATGAGGAGCACTATCTTTATAATATTACATATTAAGTACATATTCAAATGCGTCTGTTAAAGGCGTCATATTGACGGCGCAAAAATACAGTGGTTAACGTTACTTAGCAACTGTTTATTTATACATTTTAATTAACTAGGTCGATGCAGAGTCAGCCACCGGCTAAGCTTGCACCATAAATTGGAGCGGAGTTTTTTTTTTTTTTGAAATTTTCTCTTCGTCACGACCTAGCGAAATATAATTTGTGCATTTTAAAACAAAAATTTCTAAAATCGGTTGTGAACTCGCCGAGATCTGCGCATTGTTACGAAGTCCATTCGAGTCGATCCATGGGAGCTTCGCTCGCTCCGCTCCAATAAGTCATTGTGAACTGAATTAAATGCGTTTTCTTCTAGTAGGAACTACTCTGGTCACCAAAAAAAAATCTTTTGTCTATTATACCTAGTGTGGACGGCATTGGATCTTTTATATAGGTACTGCTTACCGTTGGCCATGACCACTTTTCTAGATGTTGTCTTTTAAAAGGTCTTAGGTCGTTGACAGTTTATACTTGCCATCACCATACATGAAGAAAATTTGAATTTAAATCCCTTTAATTTTGAGGGGAAACACAGGAAAGATACATATAATCCTAACTAAAAGAAAAGTATGACTCTTTTTATCGAAGCACTTAATTATACACTCGCAAGAAAATGTTGCTTTATGTACCTAGTAAATAACTTTACTACAAAAATCTACCAACCGTTTCCGCCATCTGTCTTTTTAAAAAGGTTCAAGAGACACTTTATGAAATGGCCGCTGCTTTATGTCATTCTAATTGGACATAAGACACTCGCCAAAAAGGGGCGAGGGGACTTTTATTTAAGTAAATGACCCTCTTTCCTTTGGTTGCTGAAGCATTGAGGTGGTTTGAAAATCTAGAAATTAATTTAAGTGAACTCCGACATAGTCTGCATACCATTACACAAAGTAAGAGGTATGTATACAAAACTTACTCTTCTATTTAACGTGTTGTGTCATGCATCTTGCGTTACAATCTTAACTTGTATGTAAATTTATCGATCTTATTAACAATGTTATGCAGAGTAAATGATATCGAAGGCTGTTATGTTGCAGCAACGTTAGACAAACACTGTTAAAGCCATAAAAAACAACGTAATACATCACTTTGATTGCTTTTAAAAATAGATGCATTCTTTGCCCCTATTACAATTGGCTCCTATTACAATGATTGACCAGTCATTTTGTCCATTTTTCAAAATGGCTGATGTAATGTTATTAAAAGATTCCCTGAAAGTTGATAGAAAATCCACACCGAACTTGTTCACAAAATTTCAAGAGAATCAGTTAAGAAATGCGACCTATACCTAAAGGTTGTTGTACTCTGGTTATTCCAGACAAGAAAACAGTTTTAAACTTTTGACCAATCTGAAAAAAAGACGCTTCGCTCGCGTTTCGCGCTCGCTCGTCAATATACTCGACAATATAAATCATGGATGCGCGAGTAAGAAACCGATTTTTGTTTTTATATAGCAAAATTACTCCCAGTGTTGCTAGTTTTTTTACTCAATTAAACTACGAGTGGAGTCAGCGCGCGGTGTCATCGCGTGAACATCGCTTTGCAATAGCTCGAGAAAAAATAGTAAAAAAATATACTAAAAGTGCAAAATTTAAGAAGTGACAAACATTAATAGGAAGTGAAAAGAATACTCTACAACATAGTGAAATCAGTTTTGAAATATTTCGCGTAGTTTCCAAGACATCACGATATTAAACTTAAAAAATATGAGTCATCACAACTACTTCAACAAATTGGTGCGGTCAACGGTTATAGGGTCAACGGCCGCAGCTTCGGGTACCTCCGATGACACACCGCAGCGATAAGGAACCGGCCGAGACTGCACGGCGCGCTGATGTGATACAGCCGATTTTGCAACTTATCGGCAAACATCCGACGATCGATTATTTTTTGAACCGTCCACGCTCCTTGAAATCCAAGTAACTATGGAGCGTTGCTGCGATAAATGTAACTCACCGGTGATTGATAGGAACTTTCTTATATGCTCATCGTGCACGTTACTTTTTCACATCGAATGCTGTCATGTAGGTTCGAGGAGGTTTTATTTGATGGAGCCTGAAAAGAAACTAAGTTGGGAATGCAATACCTGTATAATTAAGCCCAAGTTCTCAAATGAAAATGTTACTGTGCGTCGAAAGTATCGCGCTATAGTCCCTACACACAATTCATTTGAAGGATTATCGGATGCATCGGATGATGAGGAAGATCTGGACGAAAGCTCACAATTATCTGTTCCTGCACTAAATAGAAGTTGTCCCGAAAAAGACTGTACATTTGCTAGAATACATGAGCTAGAGAAAGCTGTCTCTGAACTACGAGGTAAGCTGGTTTCGGCTGAAAGTGAAATTGAGAACCTACTTGCAGAAAATTCTTCCCTTAAAACTTCATTAAAAAGTTACGATAACAGGGTGAATCAGCTGAAAATGTTAAGTAAATCTGTCACTAATAAAACAAATAATCAATCACGTACCTACTAAGAAGAAAAATGTTGGACGCAGTCTAAATCAAAGTTATATTGAGTCAAATCCCTGTTCCCAATTTCATACACAAAAACTAAACCAGAAAAAATGTTCTACACAAGATCAAAACGAGCAAAGTGTACTAGTGTCTCCGATTAACAATCCGAGACATTTTAGTACACCTACAGTCACAAAGTCAAAACCCAGGAAACAATGTATACATATTTTTGGCG
Source organism: Apotomis capreana (assembly GCA_947623375.1). Classification (NCBI taxonomy): domain Eukaryota; kingdom Metazoa; phylum Arthropoda; class Insecta; order Lepidoptera; family Tortricidae; genus Apotomis; species Apotomis capreana. The sequence continues at coordinate 11,467,107 of OX392506.1, read as the reverse complement.
ATGAGCAACTACGTGGTCTATCTACAAGATTAATACGCTCCAGAGCCAGCGGAAACTACGCCCCTTATGGAATAACAGCGATGGTCAAGCCGTATGCGTCAAGTTCGCAAGTTCTCGAGAGTGTACCTACACAAGATGTCAAATAGTATCACAAAGAACGACATAATTATTCTGTCAGTGCGTGATAACGATAGAGATCCTTACTTGTTGCTCACTCAACTATCTGATACTATGAACAATTTTAAAGGCAATTCTATAATCATAATAAACTTACGTAATAACCGTAACCTAGAAAAAAGTGTACTACATCACGAATTAAAATTATTAGTTCAAAGCTACGAAAATTGTAAAATAATTGATTTGTATAGAAATCTTAATGTAAATTCAAATTATCATACTTCTTCATTCTTAAATTGGGCATGTGTAAAGTTAAACAAAGAAATCAACATCCTAACAACCAAAAAGAAACATGTAAATATTATGGCTAACGCCGGAAATATGGAAAAGTCAAGTAGGGTAAGTGGCTCTGACGACTTTTTTCGTCCCTAATGGAAATGTTTATAACACTTGTGAAACAAGCCAATGTTCTATGCCGTCCGCTAAAAATCCCGACACTCTGTCAATTTTCAACCAAAACATAGGAGGCTTACTCAGTAAACTCGATTTATTGACTCTGACCTTTAAAAACTAAGCGATAAAGGCAAAAATTACGACATAATTTGTCTAAGCGAAACTTTTATTCGCCAGGACGCACAAAGCAATATTAAATTAGTAAACTATAAATTAGCGACCGCATACTGTCGCGAAAAAAGTAGAGGTGGGACTTGTATCTTAATAAAAAAACATCTAGACTTTAAACTTTTAGATTATATCGATACTTTAGCAAGAAATTATTACTTCGAATGTTGCGGCATAGAGATCATTGGTTTAGGGCTCATAATTGTCAATATCTACAGAATCCCTGAACAGACCAAGTCACATACAGGAGTATTTTTGCGTAAGTTAGACATGTTACTAAATTACCTTGCGTCATCACATAAGAATAAAAAAATTGTTTTGTGCGGCGACTGGAATATTAACATATTGAAAAAAAAATCTGCTTCCAAAACTCTCTTGAGTACTTTACAGAATTATAATTTTAAATTACACATTCATGAGGCTACTAGACTAAACTCATGCATTGACCAAATTGCGAGCAATACAAAAACGGTAAATGTTGAAATTCTCCCTCTCGGTCTCTCTGATCACGAAACCGCCCAATCAATAACTATACCTGTGGTCAAGAAACAGCGGGCTTACAATGCATGGTTTGAGTACAAGCGTGACTATAGTTCAGACAATGTTCGGAAGTTCAATCAATACATATCTGCGCTTTCATTCTCAGACGTTTTTAACTCAAACAATATGGAAGATGCTTTTAAATATTTTTATGAGTTGCTACTTTTATTCTATGAACTGTGCTTTCCTCTTATTCAAATTAAAATATCAAATAAACTGAACGAATTGAATTGGATGACAAAGGGCTTGAAAAAATCAGCCAAGACGAAACGAACGCTTTATTTTAATATCAGGCAACGGAAATCTAACAAAAAACAGAACAAAAGTAAATATAAAAAATATAATCATGTGTTTAGAAAATGTTTAATGAATGCACAAAAAATAAAAAATACCAAGTATCTGCGTAATAGTAAAAATAAATGTAAAGCTACGTGGAATTTGATATCACCGACAGTCTCGAACAAATTACAGGAAAATAATATAAACGGTATTAAATTTAACGACCATATATACCACGACCCTCTAGATATATGTAACATTTTTAATAACTTTTTCATAGACTTGGTAAGCTCACAAAATAATACCCAAAAGAACATATCTGATACATCGTGTCTACCCTCGATGAACACTCATACCATGTTTCTGAGGCCCGTTGATGATCGTGAGATATATAAATTAATAATGTCACTGAAGAACAGTAACTCCTGTGGTTACGACAACATTTCCACTAAAATTTTAAAGCATTGTGCTTCAACCCTATGTTTTCCACTGGCTCATATAATAAATATGTCTTTTGCTGAAGGAATTTTTCCATACAGCCTGAAAGCATGCATCATAAAGCCATTATTCAAAAAAGGTGATCGTCAAGATCCAAATAATTATAGGCCGATCGCTTTACTTCCTATTCTGTCAAAGATATTTAAAAGAGCGTTCTCTACTAGACTAAAATACTTTTTAACCAAATTCAATATTCTGTGTCCTGAGCAGTATGGCTTTCGAAGAGGTAAGTCAACTGCTCATGCTTGTTTCGATCTCATAAAATATGTCACCGAGAGCATAAATACTAAAACCCCAGTCATGTCCATATTCTTAGACATGACCAAAGCGTTTGACTTTGTAAATCATTCCAAACTTCTACGCAAGCTCGAAACATATGGCGTGCGAGGTAAAGCCATTGATTGGCTCAAAAGCTATTTGGAAGATAGAAGGCAGTGTACGGAACTTACCAACGTTACGGAGCTTAGGGGGCTGTTGAGAAGCGGTCATACAGATCCGAATTTAAATTAATTAACACAGGTGTCCCTCAAGGTAGCATTCTCGGACCACTGCTCTTCATCATATATACAGGGTGTAACCGACAGCGTACCGAAAACGAAAACTGTAGTTTTAGACCATAATCACGAACTGAAAACGAGTGTTCATTTTCTCGGAAAACTCAAGGATAAGATTTTCTAAAATAAATTATAAAACTCGACGCGCAATGTATTGCGTCCAATTCTCTCGGGTGCAGACGGGCGGGGAGGGGGCGGCAAGCATAGACCGGTCCGGGCGCTCCCCATTCCACTCACGCGTCAGCGCAAAACATACCGTTACGCCAATGCGCATCGAATGACATGAATGAATGCAACCACAAAATAACGCAACCACAGATCACAACTAGTATGTAGTACCTAACACCAATAACAACTGACCGATAAATTAAAACAGTCTAACAAGATTATTTTCATTCAAGCAAGTAAAGCAAGTAAAATGTGCGGGTAGGTAAACATTAAACATGCGTCCAACCGTAACAGCCGACGGGCGGGCACTGGCGGATCAATGACCGGCCAGTACCGTTATCTGACCCACTCCACACGCTTACATAATACTGTTTGTGATACGTTGCGTGTTTTGCGGAAAATGCTATTTTCATGCGATTTTTCATGAAAAATTAATACCGGTAGAGTTCGATTAACGGAAAAATAAAGAAAAAATGAAAACTCGCGAGGAAAATTTGTGAATTTTCTCAAAGAAATTTCCACGATTTTCCAGCCCAGAATAATGGTCTGAAGCCATGGTTTCAGTTTTCGGTACACCGTCGGTTACACCCGGTATAAATGATTTACCAAATGCTAACCCTTGTAAAACTATAATGTTTGCAGATGACACAACCCTTGTATTGAAATGTACCGATAAGTTGACATACGAGGAAGAGGCGAATAATTCATTAACTGACATTATATATTGGCTGAATAATAATGATTTACATATAATATTAATAAAACTAAATACATGCAATTTCTTTCATATAATTCTACTGACATTCCCTTAAATTTAAGCTATAATTATAAAAATATTGACAAAGTTAACACTTTTAAATTCCTTGGAAGTGTTTTAGATAAGAATTTAAACTGGAAGGAACACATTGAACAGGTATGTGCTAAACTAAATCGTTTCGTTTTTGCACTGAGACGGTTGCGAGATACTGTCTCAGCGGAAGCAGCTCTCACAGCCTATCATGGCTATGTGTCATCTGTGCTCCTGTATGGATTGATCTTGTGGGGAAATTCTGTGGATGTAGACAGAGTATTTAAAATTCAGAAAAAGTGTGTGAGAGTAATTTGTAACGCATGGTTTGACGAAAGCTGTGTCCCCCTATTCAAAAAGCTACACATTCTGCCTTTGCCCTGCTTATACATCAGGGAAGTATGCGTTTTTGTAAACTCCCACTTACATTACTTCCAAAAGCGTGGAGAAACTTTACAAAGGCAGACAAGATTGAAAGGGAGGCACCTGCTATTAAAACCACAATGCTGTAAAGCAATGTACCAAAAAAATATATATAACATGTGCATTGACATATATAATCGCATCCCTGACGAAATGGTAAACCTTCATGGAAATATTTTTAAGGATAGACTAAGTAGCTGGCTTATTGACAATTGTTTTTATAGCGTAAAATATTTTCTCGAGACATGTAGAATCAGGTAATTATTATTGACATTATATTTTGATTTTATTATTATTTATTGGAAATGTTTATTTTTAGGTTATTATAATTCAATGTTTATTTTTATTTTTTTTAAATTGTACTCTAAAATTTGCAAGCCTACATATAGGCTGAATACATGACACAAAAGTTTTGTAACATCTAAAACACTGTATTCTGGCAAATAAAATCTTTGAATCTTTGAATCTTTGAGTGAACCCACACACGGGTTGCTACAGCAAAGCCAAAAGGAAGGGTTTTACATTTATAAACCGACAAATGCTAAAAAACATGCAGTACGTGGGTATAATTTAAAATATAAAGCATTCATTGCAGCTTAATTCCTTCCGTTTATATATAAATTACTGCCGTTTCATACAATCCCATGGCAGTCCACATGAAAATATGGCATTGCAGGAGATTAACTTGTAAACAGATATAAATGTATAACATACTGTACCTACGAAAATGCGGTTCACAAATCTCATTTGATACAAATTTATTACATTATGTTGGCTTCATTAAGCGCTAACATCGTTTTGCCGGAACATGTACCAGTTAGGATACTTATGTACCACTGATGTCGATGTGAGTAAGATACCAAGGTTCAGGGACCTAATTCGCAGAGGCCCACGATATCCTCAATCTAGCATTATCTCAACTTACTTACACGGATGTACACCACATCATATTTGAGTACGCCAGCATACCCCATCACCAGATATAATCAATGGCCGGACCATGAGCTGACCACTGAAATGTGGACAGTGTGAACATTTAAACATGTGATAAACGAGGTGATCTTGATTTGATTGATTTGATTTTGAAACGAGGTGAGTTTATATCTGCGGTTTCGTAAAATAATTAAATATGTGACATTTGTAAGCGAAAGATATCAACTTCGTCGCTTCAGAACACGTGAACAAAGTAGGTACATATGTTCTTCTGGTAATCGACAAAGTGGACCCGTTTGGATGAAAACGTCACATATATTATATATTTAACAGTACTAAGTAGGTAAGATAAATAAATACTTTTTTTACCATTAGAGGCTGCATTAACAGACATGGTTAACCGATATTTGTAACTACTTTAGAATATCAGTCAATACGGATACTTTGAATGAAGTAAATCGCTAAAGTACAAATATACCGGTGAAATCTCGGACAGACTTAATTAGAAATTTCGAATTTAGCCAGAGCTACAGCACTAGCCTGGTAATGACCCAAAACAAAAATAGGCCCTACGTAATCCTTTGTGATCACATTATTGGTTTTAACGCAAGAGACTTTAGGCGTTAAAAATGTAGAACAAGTAACATCTGTTATCGCGTAACCGACATGGTTTACCTACACCACGATTTAGTGCGATCGGAAATCGTTACGTAGTTTGAAATAAACAGTCATTACGTGTAGATACGTTTTCGTTTTCCTATATATACGTTTACGCGTAACTGTCGTATAGCAACGTCATGTCATAGATTCTAGTATTAGTTTGCTTATAACGGAAAAAATGTGTATTTTTTACTTGAACTGTATCAGGTCTGGCTAGCACTCTACTAGTGATTTAGGCTTTTTATGGGAGTACAAACCCAATAAAGGGAATATCTGAGCGCCATAGGAGTGATTGGGTGGGGTTTGACGAGGGCGCATTAGGCACATTACTCGTAGATTGTGTCATGAATAGAGTGAACCGGGTCAGTCTGACTTTATGTAGAGCGGGAGCAGAATGATAAAACTTGTTTGTGACAATGTTTTTTTTTTATAAGAAACACTAATTTTATCAATCAATCAATATCATTAATTTTCAGACAACTGTGGTCCATAGATCGATACCTTAAAACTAACATTAAGAATAAGAATAAGAATAAGAATGATTTATTGCAAAACTGTGTACATAGTTAGGTCGACAAAAAAAAAATACATTTGTTCCAACAGTTACCTGTTTCAGGCATGCAATACTTAGTTATTTATAAATTAGTACAGCTACAATCGAAGAATTCTTTTAAGCTATAAAATGCCTTATCAATGAGCCAATTTTTAAAATTCCTTTTAAACCTGTTTCCTTCCAGAGCTTTCATGTCTGACGGGAGGTGGTTGTACACTCGGATTGCCATTACAAAAGTGCTATTCTTATAAATAGAGGTATTAATTTTCGGTAGCTGGATATTAAATTTATACTGTGCTCTGAGGTTACATTTTGTAGATGACAGTCGTGTAAAATAATTGGGTTGATTTCTTACAAACAAGCTAACCTCCAATATGTATATACCAGTCAGTGTAAGAAATCGCTTTTCTCGAAATGCTTGACGTAGAGAATCCCTGACGTTCATACGATAAATAGTTTTAATACATCGTTTCTGAAGTACGAATGTTTTATTTATATCTACAGAATTACCCCAGAAAATAACTCCATAAATCAACAAAGGATACACATTTCCGTAATAGGCGTTAATAACTACATTCATATGAAATAAAACAATAATATAAAATAAACACAAACACGTTAGTCCGGCGACGTGCGACGTAACTTCTGGGTAACCGTCTGCGAAATCGCTGGAACACGACACCTTTCGGCCAGAATTTCCCCTGCAGGAAGATTTGTAGTAGACTTAGAAAAAAATATTCTCGTTATACTCAGTCGTTCGTATGAATACGTATCTTGATAGTGATTCACTCACTATCATCAACGTCTATATCAACCCTTGAACCTAAAGCCTGTATTGGATTAAATCACATCGAAAAAAAATATATTTTTTTTTTTTTAAATTTCGACGACATTTAAGCCGTGGAAGACATAAAAGTTTACATTGATAGATTGGCGCATCAAGGCCTCCCTAAAACGATCGGGGATAAATAACAAAAATTTAGGAATTTTAGTAACATGCAGTGCAGTTACGAAATGTTTATCAAGGCTTGATTTCTAATAGGATTGATTTGATATTAGGGTGGGAGGAGCGATTCTCAACGGGTTCATAATTAGTTAAGCCACAGATTATATACAAGTTACTGTTAAGCTAAAATTAAAGAAAAAAGTATATTTACGAAATCCCGGATTTTTCGCAACAATGTAACTAAAAGTACCTAGGTAATGTATTTTTAACATGATCACTTTCAAAGAAAATATGCTTCATATACGAGTAGTTCTGACTGTTGTGGCGGAGAGATGGGACAGTGTGTAGTGCCCTAAGCAGACACTGGACCTCTCAAAGTCTTAGTTTAGGCACTAACATGGTTATTTAATTTATTTTTGTAATACTAACAATATATAAACACATTTTTAATTATCATAAAGAAACTTAGGTGGTACGTAAAACAATTATATTCCGACATACTGAGGACAGTATGAGGGCAGTTTGTTGGATGGATAGTAATTATCTACGAATGCTTTTTATTTTGTTTTAATTCGCATAGCAATTAGGGCTTTTACACACGAAGTTTAAAAAAAAGGACGGGTTGCACTCCGGGAGTGCCAGCAGAAGTGAAAACTTCGATTTTATTATATCTCACTGACACTTGATTTCTATTTTAATCTCTATGTCTTACTAATGTATGTTTATAATTACGCTTCACCATCTGTCACTTACAACATTTTGTTGTTCGAAGGCCCCTTTCTTTGAAACAGACACGGTTGCTAGGTTACCGACTGACTGTTATCTGTCGCACGGATCTGTCGCGAGTTTAACATTTTTTACCCATCTAAAAATTGGCAAGCGCCGCTAAAGAAGTTTTCACTTAAAAAAAACGAGCTGACACTCGCGTTCTCTGCGCGTTAACATACACGCGCAACGCGCTTTGTCAGCTCGCTCCAAAATACTCGTGTTCAAAGGCCCTTAACATATGCTGTTCGCGTCTTTAATTGTAACGATATGACACTCCGTTTTTAATTTAATGTCAACCAAATAGAATATGTATATTATTCACAATGAAAAATAATTAGAGGACAGGAGGGCAGTGCTCTAATTATACTTATTTACTTATATTGATGATATCTTGGTTAAATTCACTGTTTTACTGTTTGTGTAAGTAGGATTGTCGACGAAAACACACAAATGCAGTAATAAAAAAAATAACGTTATACACAACAAATTCTAATAGTGTCCATCAAAACTATGTGACGAGTAGAAATTTTGCAAATGTAAAAATATTTTTTCACGAATGCGTACTACTTTTCAACAGCGCATTAGCACACGATGACTAGTGGATTGCATTAGTGATTAGAATATACAATAATCGTAGCAACATAACGTGCAAATCTGTTACAGCTTACGAAAAATTTATTAGAATGGCCTTAGTGGCGTCATCTGGTAATGTAAACCGTTGTTAGAAACGAATCGTGTGTGTACGCCAGCTCCGGATGTGCCCTAGCCTTGTGCAATCGGCCAAGTTTTCGCATTTAAAAAATATTAGTTGGCATATCTAGCTGAAACGTAGCTTGCGGACGACATAGATTGTCTGTCTTTCTTGCACGGTATTGAAACGAAAGGATATTACTGACCATATTTGGCATAGAGCTCCGTGTCGCAGTCCTCTAGCACAAGCACAACTGTGCTATGAGACTCTTGGCGCGAGACATAACGTCACCCATCACTGTCTCGTAGTACTGCACGGAGAAGATAGGTAATGAATATTATCTCGCGCGAGAAAGAATCGCGTGTCACAGTTGCGTTAGGGGTGCTAGAGATCATGGTATCATAGACGGTTGATTCCTGCCGCAAATGTTGAAAAAATTTGTTTCCCCGTTCTTGCGTGAAATACGAGTTTCACCTACCAGTGCAATAGCCTCCAATTTGGGTCTATTTTTTTATAAATAAATGCCTATTATTCAAAGTATTTCTTATAAGTTCACAATAGTAAGAAAAATAGTAATTACCTCTCGCGTTTATCCAATCTCCATGTGGCTACTGAAATCGAAAAAGTTTGTCTTTACCTAGAAGAAGATTTTACTACGAGAATATGTAAATTGCAGCTCAAATTCAGACATCAAATTTGGGTCTATTAGACAAAAAAAGTCATACGAACCTCTATGGCAAAGTTATATCGCTCGCAATTTTCCACTGGAGTGTTATCGTGATGCAAGTATTCTTTCGAACATATTAAACTTTTCCAATACAGTAAAAACGGTAACTTTGACTTTGCACCGTGTCAGGAAAGTTCTAAAAACGCAATATAGAGCTATTGCGCGCCAGTGGTTCCATCGCTGATGGACTGACGTTTTATTGATTACCTAAATACCTATCAAACTGAAAGATTACAGCTATGGAGGGTAAGGAGAACAATTTCTTATGGGAAATCAATTGCAAAAATGTCCAGCTGTAGTTAATAAGCAACAGTTTCCAAATCCTCCACAATAGCTATATTATTAATAGTAATTTTCTTTCGGGTTTTAATATCTATTCGTGATCTATTGTGTTTACTACTTCAATTTTTTATTTAATGTAAGAAAGAACAAGGATATTGAGCCATTGCCACAGTAGCGTTTGTAACAACAAATACATTTATATTCCATATAGGTAGTTTTTTGTCAGCCTATAGTACTGTCCGATTGCTGGGCAAAGGCCTCTTCCCTAGATTTCCATACTTACCGATTCGATGATGGAGCGGTTTGCAAATATGCAGAGTGAAAGCTTTACAGTTATCGCTACAAATCAGTACGAGGTACATATTTCTAGGTATTGAGATACTATACACTTCTACAGTAAGAAGTGTTGCTAGCGCAAAAAATGTTGCCCCGTTTATTCGTCCGAGTTCGCTAGTGCAAGAGAGTCACGTTATTCTAGTCTCCGTCGTGTTTTAATTTAAAGTCGTAGAAAAACATTATAATTAGAGTTGTACATTATACAGTTATATAGCCAGTGAAACAAGGATCACAGTGTAAAAAACCGTTTCAAGAAATAAGTTATGGTTTAAAAGATATGACAATAATAATTTTAAAATTTTTAAATAAACGACAGTTGTTCTCTACACACGAGCGGCACGGTGCAGCGAGCGAGCGGTGAGTCACACCAAACCCGTTGCGCGATAACAGCGCGCAGGCGCTGACACACGAGCGTTGCGGACATACTGACACACGAGCATTTTGGAAAATCAAACTAATATTTTAAACATCTTGCTAAGGACCAACGTAAAACATGACACCCAAGATTGCTCAGATTACATGTGCAAAGTGCAAGAATATTATTAAAACTAGACAGTTCTTAAGATGCTGTTTGTGCAAGAATGCTTATGATATTCTATGCACCAGTATTCCGGAAGTGCGTTTCCGGAACACTATTAGCAAGGAGCAGAAAGAAGACTGGATATGCCAAAATTGTGCTTCAAAGAAAAGTCCAGAACACAAACAAGAAATTGCGCCCTCGCCAATATTTCCGGAAGGCAACAATATTACTCACAGGAAAAAACATGACTGCAAAGTACCCACCAAAAACTCTTTTGATTTATTGGAAGAAGAAGAGGACCTCGACTCGTCTACTACATCAATTACATCGTTAAATTGCAGTAAACTGAATAGAAGCTGCCCTCAGATAGGGGAGGATTTACAAAGTAAAATTGAACGCATGGAAGCTAAGATTACGGAGTTAAATAATAAATTGATGATTGCAGAAAATGAAATAATAACCCTTCTATCTGAAAATGAAACATTAAAAAATACTATTGACAATTTTAATGCAAAAGTTGGTAAATTGGAACATATTTGTAAATCTAACACGAAAAAACGTCGTAAGAATTCTAGCAAGTCAACACTTACCTTAACTTCGAATGCAAATGATACCAGTCATAGCGATACCCATAAAGGAAATGCCGAGACACGGACCGTCACAGAATTGGTTCTTGACCTAGAAAGCGAGAAAACATCAGAGAATCTACAGAACCTTTCTGCAACATCGCCTGTAGACGCCGCCACAACCAGAAATGACGCTAACAACATTCCTCTTTGTGCATCACCACCTCTCGATGGTGCTTCACTCAAACCTATTTCTAGTGATAAAATTGGAAATATATGTATTTAAAAGCTCAAATGTACATGATAAAATATCAAAAACTGCAGATTACATGTTAGGCGATAAATATAATATTTGCCACTATCTCTATCCTGGTGTCGGAATAAGGACTCTTCTTCAAAACATAGAACACAAGTTGGTAAAATTTTCTAAGGATGATTACTGTTTCATATTTATAGGAGAAGAGGACTTTAAACAATCACAGAACTATGACAACTTGGTGCTATATATAAGAAATATTATGTCAAACCTATCGCATACAAATATTGTAATATGCTATCCAACATTTAACTTGAGCTGTTTCTATAATATGTTCAACAGGAGAATTGAATTATTCAACAAACTTCTATATACAGACAATAATAAATATAACTATGCTTATTTATTGGATAGCAACCGAAATCTTTTATATGACCACAGTATGTTTCGTTATAACACGGGTTGGTTGAATAAATCTGGACTACGTATTATATTTCAAGACCTGTGTTCAATGCTAACGATAATTGAGAAGGATAATAACATTGCTTTCTTCAAAATACACTGCTCTTGTTCTTGCCATAATATCTCCCAAGACGATGGCGAGTTTTTTCGTGAATGACAATCACAAAAATTCTAGCTCAATAATAGATAATAAATTTCGAATAATGCACCAAAATATGGGAGGTGTTTTGAATAAGCTTGATTTGTTAGAGGTTGCATTACAGGGCTTTCGCATGACGAACCAGGAGTTTAATGCAATCTGTATCAGTGAGACGTTTGTTAAGCATGGTTAAGAAAACAATATAAAAATTCACAATTATAAATTAGGAGCCAGTTATAGTAGGCAAGTGAGCAGAGGTGGTACTGCTATTCTTGTTAATAAAGCATTACAAGTCAAACAAATTGAATTTGAGTCTAGTTTAGCAAGAGATTACTATTTTGAATGCTGTGGGGTTGAAATACTAGGTTTAAATTTACTCATAATAGTTATATATAGGATCCCAGAACAAACAAAAGCACACATAAGTCTTTTCATTTACAAGTTAAATAAATTACTTTTCCATCTAACCTCTAAGTTTAAAAACAAGAAGATAGTCATTTGCGGGGATTGGAACATAGACATTTTGAAGGACAACAGTTTTTGTAAAGAATTGAAAAGCGCATTATTAAACTACAATTTATCAATGCATATTACTACCGCGACCAGGCTTAACGCGTGCATTGATCAAATAGCCAGTAATGTAAGAAATGTGGTAGCGAAGACACATCAGCTGTGCTTATCTGACCATGACATGGCTCAAACACTGACACTCGGAGTGAGAGAGAAAAAGTCGTGTTTAACTTGGTACGATTTTAAACGGAATTATTGCAAAGAAAATATTGCTAAATTTACCCAGTGCCTCGCCACGTTATCTTTCGCAGATGTTTTGTCATCGGATAATTTTAAGGAAGCGTTCACCTCGTTCTATGATTTGATCTGTCTATTTTACAACTTGTGTTTTCCTCTCATAAAGGTTAGAGTTAGCAACTCTCAAAACAAAGCTGATTGGTTAACAAAAGGGTTAAAAAAATCTTGCCATACTAAACGTCAACTATATTTAAAGATGAGATCAGTGAAAACTGACAAAAAAAAGCAAATCAATCAACTAAAGCGCTATAATAAGATTCTAAGGAAATGTATTTTTAAATCACATAAAATCAGCAACAATAAGTATATATCGAGACATAAGAATAAATGCAAAGCAACATGGAATGTAATATCATCAGCTTCAGCAAACAGAGTTGACGATAATGATATTGTTTCTCTACGTATCAATGATGTGACCTATAAAAATCCACAAGACATCTGTAATTTTTTCAATGATTATTTTATCGACATAGTAAATTCTAATTCTAGTGTTAAACATATACCAAAGAATGTAACAAGTAATCTCACTAACCATCCATGTTCAATATTTTTAAGGCCAGTTGATGACAGAGAAGTTCATAGAATAATTATGTCCCTCAATAACAGCAAGACTTGTGGATATGACAATATAACTACAGCTATACTGAAATTAAATGCTGATTGGATATGTCAACCTTTGGCTCATCTAATAAATCTCTCGTTTACTCAAGGGATCTTGCGCGATCAGTTGAAACTATCTTTAGTCAAACCTTTATTTAAGAAAGGAGATCGCGAAGACCCAAACAATTACAGGCCTATCACAATTGTTCCAATGATTTCAAAAATTTTAGAAAAAGCTATGTGTAGTAGGTTAACAGACTTTTTGGAAAAACAGAACATTTTACAACCTGATCAACATGGATTTAGAAAGGGATGCTCAACTGAATTGGCATGTTTCAATTTTGTTAAGTATGTCACGGACTGCATTAACGATAAACTGCCCATACTATCAATATTTTAAGATTTAAGCAAAGCTTTTGACTGTGTTGATCATTATAAACTACTGACAAAGCTTGCGTCATATGGCATTAGAGGAACAGCGTTGGAATGGATAAAAACCTATTTAAGTGATAGAAAACAATGTACGGAAGTGGCAAAGATAGTTAATATGAAAAAAGGTGTAGTGAAAATGAGATATCGCTCAGATTTACGTGGGAATAATTCTGGAGTTCCTCAAGGTAGTAATCTAGGTCCTCTGTTATTCCTGGTCTACATTAATGATCTTTCTCGAGCTACGACACATAAATGTATATTATTTGCCGATGATACCACTTTACTTGTGAAAGGTGATGACATTAAATCATATGAATCAAATGTAAATAAGGCTTTAGCAGACATTAATAACTGGACATGTAGTAATAGTTTAAACATAAATATGTCAAAAACATACTATATTCAATTTCATTCCTATAATAATAATCCAATGCAATTAGATATAAATTATAATAATCTTCCCATAGCGAAAGCAGATTCTATTAAGTTCTTGGGACTACATGTAGATAAACATCTAAATTGAAAGAATCACATCGATTATGTTTGTTCGAGATTAGACAGATTTGTATATGCGTTAAGGAAATTAAGGAACGCTGTTAATGTTCAGGCAGCTATCACAGCCTATCATGGCTATGTTTCATCAGTCCTCAATTATTGCCTATTACTATGGGGCAATTCTGTAGACGCTGAAAGGGCATTCTTACAGCAGAAAAAGTGTATTCGTGCCATAGCTAAAGCGTGGATAACAGATAGCTGTCGGCCACTCTTTAAGAAATTTAATATCTTGCCACTGCCATGTATGTATATAAAAAAAGCATGCATACATGTAAAATGTCATCCACAATTATTTAAAAACAGATGTGTTGTTTTTGTGGGTAGACAAAGAGCCCAATATCAGAATCTTCTGTATCAAACAGCGATTTACAAGAAAAATGCCTACAATATGTGCATAATTATATATAATAGTCTACCGGAGGATATTAAATTATTACAGGGTACTGATTTAAAAAAAACAATTACCAAATTTCTATACGAACATTGTTTCTATAGTGTCAACGAATTTTTGGGACATAAAAGGCAGAATATAGAATCATACTATTAAATTGTATCTACATATGTGTTTAGAATTTTTTATATTATTCATACTGTGACATTTAAATTATAATTATGCTCTGCTCTCTATTTATTTTGATATAATCGTACTGTAACATTGACATATAGTGAATTATTATTATTATTATTGTTAATGTTACATGTTTTAATTTGTGAATCTGATTTGATTTTGCATGTCGACATCGTTCGATAGAATACTGGACTATGTAATAATTACAATAAGACCTTGTACCTAAACTTAAGTATTCCTGCAAATAAACCATTCTATTCTATTCTATTCTATTCTATTCTATTAGATATCAGTAATTTTCGGAATTACCCGCCATTCGGAATTACCCGAGTACACCCTACCTTAAGTTAGTCATACGTTTTGGGTGATTTCTAAATTGTAAATAGAAATATTTGTTTTCATAAGTATTTTCATGCCTAGCGGTTGGTAAGTGATAAATGATAATTAAAACCAATATAGCGTAAGATTGTTGTTTTTGGTTTGGTTATCGTCGCTTCCGTACTGTATCTGCCTGGTACGATGGAGTCTACTCTAGGTGACCCGTCCATCGTACCAGTCAAAAGTGTGGACTTTTTCTCTTCTGCCATATTTTATATTGTTGAGGATAAAATTGATGTCATATAGGCAAGCAGTTACTTTTATTTTTAGTTACCGTGTGAAGGGTAGATTTAGTCATACAATCTTTTTAATAGACATCACAAATAATATTGAAAATTACAGTTTCAAACTCGGTTATCCGTCAGGAACGTTTTGACAGGTTAAGAACTACCTAGTAGGATTCAATGCGTTTGCGACTTTTATTAAAAAGCGGAAAATGACATATACTAAACTTGCGGATTTACGGCAATATAAATAAGCCACACCACAACAGAGTGGTTGCTGTGGTACAAGCGATTCTCATAAATGTCCATAAAACATTCAACCCGAGCTGTGATCTGCAGGGAATCATAAGTAGAACAATTGTACGTAATAATCAACGGCTCGGATCTGCTCTGACGTAATGCCTGGTTAATCTCGACATAATTAAACGCAGCCTCGGTCCCATTTGTAGGAGATAGATTTATTTTAAAAGTTTCGTCAAATTGTAGTTATCAATAGATGCAGGCCTATAATGATGCGTTTGCCGCGTAATAAATAAATGAAAAGCAGTCAGTCACTCAGACTGATCTTCACTTTATGTCAGTGAATACTTGTACTGACAGAAAGTGAAGATAAATGATAAATCAACTAGACTTTATCATTTATCTTTGTGATAAACGCGACCGCCATGGGTAAGCAATATTGGAAATTAATTCATAAAGAGGCATTACTTTTTTAATTGATATTATAATTATCATTTGCAAATGTGTATAAAATACTTAACTGATAAACTTCAATTTATTACATAATAATATGTTTGCAACTGGATTGGTTGATAAGTGTGTTAAAAGAAAGAAACAAATTTTGACAAAATGGATCGTTACGATAACTATGAAATTTTTTTTAGAATGTCCGGTTGTTCAAATATCTAGACTAGACGCTGAAAACGCTGGTCCTAATCAAGAACTTCGTAATTTATAGGTATCGATTTGTAAGAGTCGAAAATAAAAGTCTTATTTGAGAGGAGACATCTCTAAATTGGACATAATAAAATTCGGATAAGAATGTATGTGGAAACCTATAAAGAATCAAAATAACTCCTCAAATATGGTAGGCATCTAATAGCGTTTTTTTTAAATAAGTAGTAACTCGTCCCGTTGTTCGCGGAAATACGATAATTTCTCGTTGAAATCGGTAATTGATTGTGAAAATGATTATATATATTTATTAGAATCAGTTAACTAAGAATTATTAATAAATATAGGCTATATTAATTAGAAGTCGTCGATATCGACGGCTGCGGTCGGGCGTGGTGCCAAAAGCCTGGAAACAATGCCAGGCTACTGAGTCACTTCTTAATTGCCTGTACTTTTTGGTTCGCAATAAAAAGCGGTTAAATTTGAGCATCATTGTTTACAAACTAATTAAAATTGAGTTGTACGGGCTTCTCGGTACATTGACTTCACACAGCTATACCGGTTATACTCCCGAAAATACACAGTTTTAGTAGAAGAGGAATCGATCAAGATTTTATGTGTCTAAATAGGCATGCTATGTAGTAAAAGAAATGTCCTATACGAATAATTGCTACGAGTATAACTTAGGGTTCTGAAATAAATGTGCTATGTACACGAATACTTGCAATATTTGCAGTTTTCCAAGAATAAGTAACATGGAACGTGCGTCAGTATTTGCCCTTTACCGTAGGTTTAGTTTTATTGTACTTTAATCTACCTATTTTTATATTTAATTTAATATGTCAATAAATTCGTTATTTTGTAATGTTAAAAAAAAAATAAAAATTAAGTACTTATTTATCTATATAAGTATGTATATCGTCGCCTAGTACCCATAACACAAGCCTTCTTGAGCTTAATTTGGGACTAGGTTGATTTGTGTAAGGTTTTCTGGTATTTATTTATTTATTTATTTATTATTATTATTTATGCATATCTACGTTATTCGTCGACGTTTTTGTTCCAATCCTTTGCTATTCCAATATCACTTTACACGCTTTCTAGAGGCATTTTAATAACGGCATTTTATATTTGCCTTTTGAAGTTTTTTTATGTATTCGTAATTTAGGTATCTATCAATTAAAACGTCGTTCTATACCCGGCCGGAATATTGAATTGCCTACCGTAGCCGCGAAAATAAACGCCCAAATGAAGAGAATTTTTAGAGAGCTTTCCTCAAAACTTTTTTCGGGTAGATGGTATTCATTTCTTTCATCGTTAAAATTTGGATTAAACTACAAAACGAACGTTTTGATTTTATATTTAAACGAAACTAAAACTGCAGTCCATAAATGTGCTAATGCTTATTGCCGACTAGTCACAGGCCATATTTTTAATTTATTGACCGAGTTAAGCGTCTCCTTTGCAGCTACTTTAAAAAAAAACGTATGTCCGGATGACCAGATTTCGAGTGTTAGAAGGCTTATGATGGTTGCGTTTATCACGTGATATATATGTGACAAAGCATCTGTCACTCACACTCGCATTTTGTCAAAACGTCACGGATGCTTTGTCACTTATTTATCGCGTGATAAAAGCAACCATCATAGGCCGCAGGTCGCACTTCTCAATCGATTCTCATGAAAATTTATGAGTAGCTTCGATAAGTGGGTAAGTATATTATTTTGTGGCGGATGATGAATGGCGGAGATTTGGGGGTTTGTAAACGAGATAAATTTAAAAAAACCACTATTTTGAAACAAACTCGTGAGGTCTACCAGCTCACAGAAAAACTATCAATTAAATTCTTAAAGTTTGTTAAGAATCCGACAATAGTGTCTATACTAACCATCCAATAAAACAAGCGTGTATGTGTCAGTTTATCCTTTACCTAACAGCCACGAATACAATTTTCGCAAGCAAGTCACGATTCACTCCTCGAGTCAGCACTAGAGGTGTGTCTCGACGACGGAGCAATATCCGCACTCAGATTCACACATTATGGTAAAAAGACGTTTCTCAAGATTATAATATCCTCATATTCTTTATTCCTAGGCATGTTTTCTTTTTGAGGATGTCAATCAATCGGAAATACCTCTGGCACTCGCTGTCGTCGGGGACTTAAGTACGTACATAATAATATGTAGGTACTTAGCCTTACGTATGCAGATTGTTCTAACCGGTTCATTAATTTTTGCACCTATAGTAACACAACACCTATAGTTTAAATTAACATATGTGGCCGTCCATGAGAAAAGGGTCCTTATGGCAGTTTCTAGTTACGGAGATATTTGCTGTTTTGTAAAATCCTTCAAAATTATCATTTTTTTTGTTTTATGCATTATAGTAAAATACAAAGATAGAGCTGTATTTGTACCTTGGTTTCAGTTGTGTACGTTAATTCTTTCTTTATTAAAATGGAGTTTTAAGTTTAGTAGAAAAGGGTCTTTGTGGGAAATTGCATAGAAGAATGACAAAGGTCAATAGATAAACTTGCTTACAACTATTTCTTTGCTAAGTACCTATGGTCATTTTAGATTTTACGTAAAATGTACGTAAAATGTAGGTAGGTACTACATTTTTCGTCTGACGTCAAAACATCTCTCGGCGCGCGTCGAACGACATGTTATATCTGATTGGTGTTAGTTGATTTAAAATTTAATGCAAGAATAATATGCATAGTCAAGGTCATTAATATGTGTACACTTTTTCACCCAGTCGAATGCGGTCGCCTACAATTTGTAAGCAAACGCATTCGACAAGGCCAAAACGTGTTTACATTATTAATGACCTGGAGGGCATTACTTACTAGCAAATGATTATAATTGGAATGTCCCTTCCCCCCCCCTCGCCCTTATCGCGTCAGATCAGAAATCGCGTGAAATTATCTTTATTACGTGATTTATGAATAGTTCCTTAGTAGTCACCGACTGTGTAAATTATTTTTTGACGTTAAATGAGAATAACTCCTTACAGATAAAGATTTTGAGTAAATTTATAATAACCTTTTTTCTTCGGTATTCTGTGTTAATACAAGATTAGGAAATAAATAATGTTAATATTGTGCCATATTGGAATTATTAATATGTTTTGTCTGTGATTGGTCATAAGGACCCTTTTCCCAAATGTATGGGACTCAAATTTACGTAACTTTAATCGTATATAAATAAAAAAATAAAACTTGTAGAACAATAATGATAATTTTGTTATACTCCAGTGGACTGAATAAATATATTTTAGAACTCACTGTACTAAATTTGTTATTGTTATAGGGGAAGATGAAAAGTATAATAATTATCACGTTTTCATTAAAAAAAAAATATTTCGTTAACTATGTGAACTTATTTATATCCTAAAATGTAAGTTTAAATATGTCCTACTATATACAATAGTTCAGATTACAACATAATTAAAGACAAAGCTGAAAAACATGTTTTTATGAATTTCATTCTTATAAGCGTGTTGCTGTTATCAAAGGCTGTTTTCTCAGGATCTGGAAGTCACATTGATAAAACCATGACTGAGTTCAATAGAAAAACCCCTTGAGATACAAAATCAATCATAATCTATGTAACTTCCAATGGGAACATACTTAAAGTTAGTTTCAAACTTCTTTTGACGTTTTCTCAAAAGTGAAGTTTTAGCAAGTGTAAGTATGATGTTTTTTTTTTTAAAGTATGAGACTTATTGTCATGATTCTTTCTGTGTTAAATAGCTTATTTAACATAGATTTAGAACCTGTGCTTTACTCAATACCTGCCATAAGGACCCTTTAGTCATGGACGGTCACATATGTAAGTATTTGAAAATAGAGCGCTTCTTGCCATTAAACATAACAGTTTGACTGGTAATAATTAGATTGGTTATAAACTGTTATGTCTTACAAGTAGAGAAATTTCATTAAAATTAAAGTAAATAAATACAATAAATTCATACTATATTATAAAAACTCAATTATAAAAAGAACAAGGTTAATTAAACACCGCTCCCTTGTCATTTCTGCTGCAAAGGTGTCCATAACGCTAGCATCATTTCCACGCCGGATCGCAATGGACCAGTAAAGTAAATATAAATAAATAAAAACTTATTTATATTGGGATCAAGTGACTGTATGGGACTATTAACTACACTTGGACTGTTCTAAAAGTCAGAAATGAACGTTTAAATTCAACATTCCTGCGGAGCGCTGAAAACGCTCCATACAAGTGGCGTCCAAACCGTGACTTCGTCGACAAAGACGTCAAATGTCAAAGTCAAAGCCAAAAGCATTTTGTTCAAAGTGAATTCCAAGCGAATATTTTTTGAAGGTCAAACATCAAATAACTACAATAACAAATACACTACAATATCTTAACTTAACACCTACTTTATAAAATGGAAATGCCTTGTTGAGCTGCAGTAGAGGCATCCGACCATATGTCATTTTCCGCCACGTATTCCTTCAGTGTATTAAGCTCTTTTTTGCAAAGTTTGCTTTATCTTTGACTATTAGCGACCCACCCCGGCTTCGCACGGGTGCAATGCTGATAAACTATGCATATTATACATATAAGCCTCCCTCTGGAATCACTCTATCTATTAAAAAAACCGCATCAAAATCCGTTGCATAGTTTTAAAGATCTAAGCATACATAGGGACAGACAGACAGACGGACAGCAGGAAGCGACTTTGTTTAATACTATGACGTAGTGATTAAATTTATTTTCTGACAGACAAAGAATAATATGGTCGGATAACTTATTGTAGTAGCGTGTACAGAGCCTCACAAATTACTTTAAAACCTTACTTAACCTGCTTATTGATAACAATTTATCCTAATTTCTAGTGTTAACATAGTGAATATCACATATTTTACGGAATAGTATAAGGTTTTTTCTAGCATACATAATATTCTCATAAGTGTACTGACTAGTTACGGACAAAATACCGAATACACCGATTGCCTCAAACAATTCTCTTAGGGAATCACGGGTCTGTAGTCCGTATATCGCACGGGTTGCTCGTTTTTGTAAAGCGTAAATAGTATATATTGCACTCACATCTGCAGCACTTCCCCACATCAACATTCCGTAGGACATGACACTGAAAGTAACTAAAACGACGAAAGTATTGTCTTGTCGACTAAAGGTAGTTACTAATATATGTATGAACAAACAAGTAATGACCGTGTATAAATGTGGGTTTAAGTACATGGTTATTTTACAGTTATTGCTTTTAGGGTTCTGTACCTCCAAAGGATCACTTTGTTGTCTGTCCATCCGTCCGTCTGTCTGTCGAGAGCCTTTATCTCGAGAAAGCGAGAAGATGTCTAAATGAAAACCACATACTCCGCAGTCCCTTGAAGCTGTGAAATATCAAACTTCTAAGTTAACATTGAAAAAAGATACGGCCGTTTATGCCGCAAAAGACGTATATTTCGAAACTCTCAAGGGAATCCAAATTTAAAGGGTATTTATTTCCCGTTGACCAAGAATTACGAAATTTGGGAAGTAACCCTCGGTACGCGAGTACGACTCGCACTTTTTTTAAATTATGAGCATTCTGAAAATAATATCAAATTCGCTTTTGGATAAAAAAAACATCAGCGCATCTTTGAAGTCTCATATTTCAGTCCCTTTATTAGGGTTCCGTAGCCAAATGGCAAAAAACGGAACCCTTATAGATTCGTCATGTCTGTCTGTCTGTCCGTCCGTATGTCACAGCCATTTTTTTCCGAAACTATAAGAGCTATACTGTTGAAACTTGGTAGGTAGATGTATTCTGTAAACCGCATTAAGATTTTGATGCAAAAATAAAAAAATTATAATAAATAGTGGGTGCTCCCCATACTTAGAATAGAAACTCAAAAAATTTTTTTTCATCTAACACATACGTGTGGGGTATCTATGGATAGGTCTTCAAAAATGATATCGAGGTTTCTAAAATATTTTTTTTCTAAACCGAATAGTTTGCGTGACAGACGCTTCCAAAGTGGAAAAAAGTTGGTCCCCCCCCCCCTCTAACTTCTAAAATAAGAAAATGAAAAATCTAAAAAAAACATATGATGTACATTACTATAAAAACTACCAACGAAAATTGTTTTGAACGAGATCTAGTAAGTAGTTTTTTTTTAATACCTATTAATACCTAACTTTGCACCTAATTTATATGGGGCGCTATACATACCAGGTGCAAACTTAACTTAACCACCTAGGGATGGAAAGTGTTTGTACGGAACCCTCGTTGCGCGAGTCCGACTCGCACTTGGCCGGTTTTTTATTAATTTTTTCTTCATTTCATGACATATTGAGCTATTTTTTTCTTTATTGTATATTTGTATATACTACAGTTTATTCTAGAATTAAGTTACACCAGTCATCATCCCTATTATTTATTTACAGTCTTACGTATTTAATCTAAATGAATTGTTATATACTTATTTAAGCTTAATAATTAAATAGAACAGTAACAAGCTCAAATGCCGTCTTTGCTTTTGTCTTAATTAGTATACTCCACACATATTTGTGTACTTAAGTACCTACTAAGTCAATTAAATTGGTAAATAGCAAAATACAATCCTAGTAACGTGATAATTTACAACCCATTTTCAAAGGGATTTGTCAGACGGAAAACGGTGAAACTCCATCACATTTTATCATAAGTATATTTGCTTTATATAACGAGACAGTGTTAATTAAGGATTGGGTCTCATGAATTTACGTCCCCGGTTTATAAGTATTTAACATCCTTGTCCTTATTCTTGATTGGCGATCAGGTATCGGAGGACGCCGTGAGCCTCCATCAAGGAGACCCATACTTAATCTGTTTAAGATTGCTGGAAAGTTGGATCACAGCATCACACGCGCTAATTACCGTGGTCCATCTTGATTAGCTCACCGGGAGTTTTTTTTTGTTTTATATTGGTAGAACATAGTGTTTCGAGTCCAGGGATGATGGCGAACAAATCAGTTGGTCCACTGGTCCATTCACACAATATCTTTAAGGAAAGCTTTTGTTCAGCGGTGGGCGTCTTTCAGCTGATCATAACGAAATGTTCGTCAATTTGAGCTTACGTTATAATTTAGAGCCGCTGTAAATATACTGATTAGAATTCATGATATTATCTTTGTTATTTTTGAACATTATTGGTAATAGAATTTTGCTAGTACGACGCGCAAATCCGTGGCCTAGGCCATAATCTTCATAAATCAACCTGCGTGATGCTCTCGCAAATCTGGCTTGAGCCGTAGACTACTACTTATAGTGCGTGTGTACCTATAATACTTATTGTGTACAGCTACGTGCGAGAGATCAGTCTGCACGCGACAGCGTAGCACTTAACCCACGCTCTTAACAGTTCTGTACTAATATAAACCATACTAATCCATACTTAATATTATAAATGCGAAAGTGTGTCTGTCTGTCTGTTACCTCTTCACGCTTAAACAGCTGAATCGATTTTGATGAAATTTGGCATGGAGATAGTTTAAGATCCGAGAAAGGACATTGGATAGTTTTCATCCTGGAAATTATCCCTAAAGAGATTGAAAAGTGAGTAAGTAATTCATGATGACATTGATGACCCTGTAGGAAATGTAATTATTAGACCAAAAGCACAATTGCTCTTACATTTGCTTAGGCGCTTTTAATAATCCCTTTTATTAATCCCTTTTATTAAAGGTGATTAGGTGAATATCTATCGTGTTGTACGAGGTTGCTTCCATACTTTTAAGTTCCACGCGGACGTAGTCGCGGGCAAAAGCTAGTATAATATATAAGACACTATAATAGTTAATTTTGTCAGACTGGCAGAAGTTAAAAACAACCCCACTATTTGAAGCATGAGATCGTGTGTAATTTCATTTGTGTCCGTTCCTGTCAATTAAAGTGATATAAAACACGGGAGGTCACTAAATGGGATAATATTTTAAGTTTTTTGTATTATAATTTATCGAGATGTGGACGCACATCATGCCGAAACGGCTGGACGGATTTCTAACATTTTTTCTTATTTGGAAATACGGTAGTTCGGTCGATTGCAAAAAAAAAATCACAAGTTACACAGAAAGTTAGTCATGCAAAATGTATGGGTAACTTTCGTCACACAAAGGAATCAATTAACATTGTTTTAATTAAAGCCCTTATCTATGTACAATTTTTTTGCAATCGACCCAGCTTTTACCTACCGTGACGCCCACAGACGTGTACATACATATAAACTAAGGGTAGGTATTTTGTTCTTATTATAATTCAAATCCACATTGTTACACGGTATTGCGCTTTTTTGGGTAGTCATAATATTCAACAGCTTTATTTTACTTTAACGATATTAAAACGTTCTTTGTTTGAGCGTATTTGACTAAGTTTTGTGTCTCGACGCTAATCTGATTAATTAATTATGAATCAGACATTGTCCGCATTAAACAGCTCTATTGGTGAATTATTTATGTTAGAAGTGTATTGTTTTCCTTTTTAAGATGAGTGGGGGAGTCGCAAACTGCCCAATTTTAATGTTACTGCAACAAAAGTATGGAGTTAGTTATGAAGCGTTTATTCATAACAAAAACAACGAGACATCTGTTTTAAATTTCAATGCAATTTATTACCATATCGTATTTAGTGTACTCACATGAATGATGACATCGTAGTGTGTAAATAATATATAAAGAACCTTGCAAAACGTTACGTATTTGAACTAGATGGTAGTGCGAGCGGAGTGGCGAAGCAATCGATTCAATAAATAATTTTGGAGAGAAATCCTTTGCGTCAACATAATATCTTTCTATTGACCTTGCAACCCTTTATACCCACTGTCCCACTCAGATTCGGATAGAAATGAGCCGATTCTTAGTTTTGCCATCGAATATTGCTCCGCGGGTAGGTATAGCGTAATGTAAATAAATATTAGCCGCCGGCCATGCTGGTTTATGATTGCGGTATTTTGGTGAAAGAATTTTCGTACGGTTACTGCTCGTGTACCCAAACACACGGCTTCATTAATTTATAGAATACGCGTGTTTTGTTTATAGAGAAACAGAAAACAATACCTTTGGCAAATCTCCATGAATTGTTAATACAGGTATTCAGATTGAATGCACGAAGCAATTGGAGTTCAATATTGCGGAATATTATCGTTTCGCCGGTCCCATCGCGGCTGTTTCCGTTCGGAGTGTCGTGCGGGAACCGTTGCGCCTCATTCATCGGGGTTGGTGGGTTGTATCGAATATGCATGCATGGATAGTGTGCACTTACGGAGTGAAGCCCGCAGGCAGGAGTGCCGGGATCGATCTAGCGCGGCCGGGCTGCACCGGCCATCAGGACCCGCCTCCTGTTCCAGACGCTGCACCGAAATTCCTTGCACTGCTGATGTTCCAGTACCGTTAGCACTTTAATCCGTATTTACACTTTAAATTAAAATTAAACTTGAAGGAACGATTTGAATCTGGATTGGAAAATCTATAATCAAATTATTTATTTCTAAAACAATTGATTTTATTGAACTATGTGAAAAGTGAAACTCGCGTTTTATTTAAACAATGACCTAATTACAAGTGTATTGATTTTTATGTAACTATCGAATGCTGCGAGATAATATTCGATAGGTTTACAGCATTGATTGCCTACTTAGATTATATTATTAAAATATCGCGGTTAGATCGGTGATATACACCGATCGATCATTCGATTTATTTTAGATTATACCTATATCTGATGATGTTTAGATAGGTACGTTTTATTGTTTGACCAGAGCATGCATAAAATGACTTTTACAGCATAATTTACTCGACGAAGGCACTGGCGTGGAAACAATCAAACAGTGTTCTTTATGATTCACCATCAAATTGCACAACGTGACTACTATGACGACATTAACCATCTGTTTTCTTGGACCATAATTCTTCTAAGATAATCTACCGTATTCAAGATTACCTACTTCCGTAACCGCAAACAACTAAAACGTTTTCATCACGTCATCATATTGGCTCTACTTTAATCCTGAATAGAATTGAAGTTTTTTTGGGCATTTTATTACCAAAACAACTGAGACTGTTATATTTGTTAGACTGTGATTAATAACGATATATATACGTAGGTAGAGGCTAGCAGCGAAAGATATTCAGCAAGTTCGACACTTTCTACAAAACATCAAATGACTTTTGGAATGTTCCGCCTGGAGACCTCTCGTGAAAGTATAATATCTACGTACTCCTAGGGCGGGCGGAAGGTCCTCTTATTGAACAAATATAAATGGTGGCTGACAAGTGAGTTCTCTCCCAAAATCTTACACCGAATCTGATGTCCCTGTTGACCTACTTCGAAATATACACGTTTAGACTTTACGACGGAAGACAACTACGAATGCATTGTCCGAGTTATGTTCCAAACTTCATCTACCAATTAACTCTTGCCTGAAAAAAATTACTACAAAGATAAAAAAGGCTTAAAAGAAAGTTATTAGATTTTAACTGCCTATTCGAATTCAGTTTTACCAATATTATTAATTTGATCAATGCCGTAACAATTTCCCAGTGAGTATGTTAATTAATAAACTTCGTATTAATTAAACTTCATTGTTTTAAGGTCGATGAATCAATTAACGGGCTAAATATGAACTTCCAAGTTGGCACGTATGAGGATAGGTTCGTAATTTACCGGGTTTAAGAATCGGGGCACGACACGTGTTGTACGCGCGGGAGCGACTCGGTCGCTGGCGGCGGGCGAGACGCGGCGACACGGACTGCGGGGCAGCCGGCGCGATGGGACGCCGCTGGGAGCGCTCGGCTCGGCGCAACAGATACGTACGTACGCCACAGGTTGTCCGGGTAGCGCGCCCTGCCCCGCGCGAGCGACAATTTACATCCTCAATATCCTCATTATCGTCTTACGCGTTTACTATGGACGCTACTTCCCAGCCATGTAAATGGATGAGAAAGTGAGGAAGTTGCTACTACGTTTCAGCCGAAAGTGAGATGGCAAACTGAAAATTTATTGTCATCAACGAAATCTATCTAGCATGTCAACGAAAGGAAATTCAAAACACCGTTCGAGAGAATACCTCATTCATATTCAGAGTAAAGTTCGATTATTTAAATTATAATAACAGAAAGGATTTACCATATAACATTTTAATCGTATATAATTAGAAAACAAATGAAGTCCACTTAACCGTGACTAGTGAATTATTTAATTCCGATCCTTAGCCTTATAGGCCAAGTAGCATTCAAAACTCTTTTTAGGGTTCCGTACCTCAAATGGTACAGAGCCCATATAGTATAACTTTGATGTCCGTCCGTCCCTCCGTCCACCCGTCTGTGTCTGTCAAGATCCTTTATCTCAGGAACGTGTGGAAGTATCGAGTTGAAATTGTACGAGGATGAGTTTTATAAACCATATTACCTACACAAGTCTACAGTTCCTTGAAGCTGTGAAAAAACAAACTTACCAGTTAACGTAAAAAAATATACGGCCGTTTATGCCGTTTACTTTATTGTATTATGCAATTCAAGGTATTCTTATTTAAAACAAAAGATATAGTGAAATTAAAAGTCGATAGTTTAACAACCATGTCGCTAATTTGATCCTAACCCATAACCGACAGAAATCTTCAAATATCAGAACTACAAGTCATATCGGCCGATAAACCTAGATAAAAGCTGAATCAAAGGCAACTTTCAAACAGATAAAACTGAATCAAGATAAAATATCCATTTATTAGGAACTATGCTTCCACTGACTGATTTACAGAGTTAAGTAGAGAATATTTCGTCTTCTGTCGCTTCAACAAGCAAAACGCAGCATGGGCTGACCTCCGACTAGGTGGACCGATGATCTCGTGAGGGTCGCGGGGGTTTGACGGATCCTGTCTGCGCAGGATCGCGCTTTGTGGCGAGCTATATACCAACATCGGTAAATATGTCATTTAACCATTCGAAGGGAGGATTCCACTGTTAATGAGACAAAAAGTAGGTACCCAGGGACTCCATAAATAAAGAATGTGAGTTGTACACCCCGCTATATGTTTTGTAAATGGTTGAAATATGACTTTACATTCTCAACTCTCACATGGAGATGTGAGAGAAGCGTAATCAGCAAAAAATCTTTATAATGAATCAACCTACTCACAAAAATTCATAAGAATCGTTTGAGAAATGTGACATAGGTGAACAGCCTGAAATCCGAAAGAATTTTAGACCAGGGGAAACGGACAAGCTTTGCTCGCGCAGTCAATATTAAAAGTTATTTACTAATATCTGTTTAAAAAAAAAAAACATTCTTTTGTTTTATCTTCATTTTCCTCTTAAAAGTTTTGCCTTCGAATATTTGGGGCCTTTTAACTTGACTTCATAAGTGATATTGTTACAATAGGCTTATACATTTCAAATAGCAAATGATCCGCTTTGAATCATCCATATTGTAACCCGAAATCTACCACATTCAATATCAAAACATCAAATACACACATTATGAGATAAGCGCGACAAAGGATGAAAGAGTGAGTGTGAAGATTGGGAAAATACACACAAGCGTTTTTCAAAAAAAGTGTACATAGCAAAATTTGAATGTCCCACACGTTCAACGTGTTTTTTTTTACTTTACCTTTAGTATTTGGGTATATGAGTGGTATCATTTGATTCTGTAGATGTGGGGCATTCATTTTATATTTATAAAACGATTATATTATATTTATTACTAGATTTATTGCAAAATAAAGATATGAAAAGTGCTAAAATGGGTATGTCCCACGTCGACTCAGTCATGTTCAGAGGCTTGCAGAAACTCGAAATAAATTTGTATGAATATTGAATGTGGTCACACAGATAAAGTAATGAGTCTAGATTTTAGTCGTGTGCTTTATTTATAAACAAATACGGTTTATAATGCCGAAAAACTACTTTTTCCACTGTCCAAAGAAATCGACAGACCGGAACTTCCGGTTATAGTCACAAGCGATTTTAACATACTTTTGCAATCGATATTCCCCAAAAAGCGTTAATTTTTCAATCCTGGCAACATTTTAATGCTATAGGCATCGGATTTCATTGCAAATATAACGTCAGTTCCGTGAAAACGGCGACGAAAGGTGGACGCTGTGTCAGTGCGCTAAAAATAGGATTTCGAGTTAGTAACAGTTTTTTCGGTAAGTAGATTATAATTAACTTTTTAAACACAATTAGACATAGAAGAAACTATCGTAGTATCCGAAACTAAACCAAAAACACATTGAATTGGTTCAGAACACGTTGAAATTTTGATTTTAAATAGTCGAGGTAGAATTCGTCACGTCCGATTCGTGACGTGATATACTACCGGAACGATTTTGTGACGAATTGGAACTATAAAGCTTAGTACACAATCGAAATGTGACCGATGTTTTAACCGACTTCTAAAAAAGGAGTTACTTAGTTTGACCCATAATGTTTGTTATACATGCATGTTTATCCGCCATTATCTCGCATTTGTCAGAACCGATTTTGATGCGGTTTTCAGAAAAGTATTTGTTATCTCCGGAAGAAATGACTAAAAAGCAAAATAACAATTAAAACATTTATAAAAACCGGCTAAGAGCATGTCGGGCCACGCTTACAGTCGAGTTTTTAATTAGGCGAACTAACTTGACAGCTAAAAGTGTTTTCAGAAATGAAGAAAAAAAATTGTGATTGGTTTATGTCGATATAACCTAAGTATACACCCATAAACCTTAACATATTGCAATAAGGTTTATATTTGTTTATAACTGTCAAGAAAACAAAAGGCAGACGGCGTTCTAAGCGATGTCCTAAAATAAAGTTCGTTCGATGTAAGTATTTTAATTACAACCGTTTTTAGGGTTCCGTACCCAAAGGGTAAAAACGGGACCCTATTACTGAGACTTCGCTGTCCGTCCGTCCGTCTGTCACCAGGCTGTATCTCAAGAACGGTGATAGCTAGGCAGCTGAAATTTTTACAGATGATGTATTTCTATTGCCGCTAGAACAACAAATACTAAAAATAAAATAAAATAAATATTTAAGGGGGGCTCCCATACAACAAACTTGTTATAGATTATGGTACGGAACCCTTCATGCGCGAGTCGGACTCGCACTTGCCCAATTTTTTATTAATGAGAATTGAAGAACTGTTATTCTATATTTTGAAATGTTCATGTTGCTATTACTTGCTAAAGGTAATCGTAACATTGTATGTTTTATTTTAAACATTTTTAATAAAACATTATTAATAATCTATAAAAATAGATAAATAACACTAATAAAACTTTCAATATTAAGATTGTCATTTACTCATGAAAGATTCTTATGTAATACATAATAATATACATGGTAAATATTTATTATTACTAGTTTAATACATGTTTTATTATAAAATATATAAACTAGTAATAATATATATTAACCATTTTGATTCCGTTGCAATAAATACGATTCATGACATAATATTTTTGTGATTTTATTTCAATATATTCAATCTATGTACACTATTCCTTACATTTTCCAGTTAGTCACATGAGATTCCGTTTAGTTACTGTCCCAAGATTTGGGATGTTGAAAATAATTATTTCTGGCTGCTGCAGTGCAACAATTCACATATTTTAAGCGTTAACATTACTAAATGAATATTCTTTAATGTAATAAAAAATATTATTCGTTGATTTGTCGCATTTTAATGCAAAAAAATGCATGTTTTAGCAGTCATTTGGTGGCGATTGTGATGAACTGGACCTTTATTTTATCCTCAAAGCTTGCTCGTTCCATTAATTCTATAAATTAAACCCGTTTTAAATAGTTTATTGTCTGTATTTTAAATGTGTATACTAAAACTGGTCCAAAAAATACTTCAATCAATTTATACTGAATTTTATATTAGTGACTATCCGGAACTAGTTTCACCACAATCTGAGTTTAAAATGTCGATATTTTCTATATTTTTTAATATTTAATGCCATTTTCTCAAATAATACACTATACCTAACTTATGGGGAATTAAATAAGCCAAGAAAATTTAAAATCGGTGTTATAAAAAAACCGTTTTCCGGTTCGTCACGTGTACACTTTTTTTGAAAAACGCTCACACCTTTTAGCGGTCTACAAACTAAGATAAAAACAAAACTACGGTTATGATACATATTGCCGCACACTATTTTTCACTTGTACCTATTTAAACGAATTTATAAGATCCATCGTAATACATGTCACGATGGTTGAAATGGTTCACTAGAATATTGACTAGATCGCAAAATCACTACATTGCGAAAAGGCTATATCGCAAATGTGATTTAACGCAAAAACCGAAATCACAAAATGAACATATCTGAATTTGACTTTTACATCACTATAGCTTGACAAATTCTTTAATGAGACTCCCATGGTCTGCGGGCGAAGATTTAAATAAAAAATAAACTTAATTGTTTATATTTGATAACCAAAATTGATAATTACTTGTAAGTACCTACATATTTTCCCATTTCTTTTCATTTGCATTCTGACTCTATAACTTTCTAATTACAGTTCATTATTTTTTCTGTAGTAAGCACTCCTATTTATTAATTCCGGATTTGGAATACAGAGAATATTGATTTTATAGTAAGTACACCTACTTATTCTGTAACATTTATATACCTAGATACTGACAGTGCTTACAGCTTAATCCTTAACCCTTTACCGTATATAGAAAAAAAATAGTTGTTTGAATTTGAACCTTGACCTATGCCAATAAGGTCCAAGTTCATATCTGCCATATATGGCTTCGTATGCGGTAAAGGTTTAATAGTGGTTTGGCATTATTAATAAGTTTTATTTAGTTAAAATTAACTTTTCATTACTTAAGAGGATTTAAGTAAGTATCTACAGTCCTTACTCCGGTTGTGTAGAATACATCTAGCGGCAAAGTAATACTCCTAATGATAAAAGTGACAATAAAGCTTTAGCTTAAAGCCCACCATTGCACCCTTCTAAGTTTTAGCAGAAAGATATTTTCTTTTCTTTGAGAGTTTTCTTCGCCCATTGTTTTAATGTGGCGAAATTCTGAGGCAATTCGACGTCTTTTATGGACTTTTTCATTTCAAAGAAAAGTTCAATAACAGTGTGTATTCTCAGCGCACTATAACTAATACCCTTGTGACGTCGCTTCATATTTTCATCTTTCGTGTTCGCTTTTCGTGGCTACGCTATTCAAAAAGCCTCCAACAATAAAAGGCAAGACGTTGTACGAGAGCGAGGCCTATTCGAGTATTTTGACGACGCGGTTGGCTCGGTTTGTAGTGCAGCTGCCTACTGAGCCGGCGGTCCTGGGTTCGAAACCCGGCCAGGGCAAATATTTGTGTGATGAACTCGAATATTTGTCCTGGGTCATGGTTTTTATATTTTACTTGTTTCATTTAATCTTTATTGCATAAAAGAAAGAACTAATCGTACAAAAGGCGGACTTAATGCCATAGGGCATTCTCTACCAGTCAACAATTGGGCTAAGCAGATAAATGTATATATTATGTATATCGTCGTCTAGTACCCATAGTACAAGCTTTGCTTAGTTTGGGACTAGGTCGATTTGTGTAAGATTGTCCCTTAATATTTATATTTATTCGCAAGGATCATACTAGAGTTCGCATGACACCGGGTTCGAAGCCCCGGTCGTCATCAAGGAATTAGTTTATCTAACTTATGTAATCAAACGGTTAATTTTTAGTTCCTATGATTGCCGTGACTGAATTAAATCTTAATATCGGACTGCAGAATTCGTAAATTTTGTAAGTCCTAATTATTCGAATGCTGCTTATGCTATTTTGTAAAGCTAAAGTGATTAAATTGATCATTGTTTTATGTCAAATCTATTTTCGTTCATAATAGTTTGTGAGAAAATTGATTTATTTATTCTGTCGAATTGGCTTTCCAGTCACATGTGTATGTGTAGTGCCCTGCCATTTTTTTTATTGAACCCTACGAAAACGAACTTTTAATATATTATGCAATGTAATGTGCCATAAAACAGAGCCAATGTAAATAAATAAAATAAATAAATAAATAAATATCGGACAACCTCACACAAATCGATCTAGTCCCAAATTATATTATATAAAATGCACCATAGAGTCTCGCTTAGCTTAGAGATAAGTTTAAGGACATTAATATAATGACAGTTCATTGTCAATAGGTACATTTATGAGAATCTTATGTATGTAGGTACATAAGAACATTGCCAATTTTAAGAAGAACTGTGATAATATTAATACTATATATATATTATGTATAATATTAATACTAGACATAAGCATAAGCTTGCAGTGCCTGCCACTAGGCTCCATAAAATAAGTCAAAGTCAAAGTCAAAGTCAAAACTATTTATTCCATTGACATAAATTATGCACTAGAATAAGTCTTAAAACATGATATATGATTATTCTAATATTACACGATACAAATTATTAAATTATATTGTTATATACATTATAGATGAGTCATTCCATATTCAGTTTTCATTTAATTTAAATTCAATGTCATAATATTCCTTTATGTTGTACAGTGCGTGTTCGGTTAATTTACTTTTTAAATACAATTTAAATTTAGCGTCATTGAGTGAGGTTACACAATCGGGTAGATGGTTGTACATTTTTAGGCTCTGATGGATGAAACATTTTTTAGTCTTAGCCAGTCGAGTTTTTGGTAGGCACAACTTATTTCTGTTGCGTGTGGGATAGTTATGAATATCCTTTCTCCTTATACTGCCACCGATGTTTTTCCGTGCATACAGTAAGTTTCTGTACGCGAACAGTGAATAAAACGTCATTATACCAGTCTCTCTGAATATGGCTCTGCAGGTCTCTCGAGCAGTCAGACCAAAAATGTTTCTAAGAGCTCTTTTTTGCAGTCTAAAAACTCTTGATGATGTTGCTGCATGTCCCCAAATTAAAACTCCATAAGACATTAATTAGTGAAAGTATGCGTAGTATACAGTCTTACTTGCTTGAATGCCACATAACTCCTTAATTTTTCTAATTGAAAAGGCCGCTTTCGTAAGTTTTTTGCACAGATAATCAATATGTTTATCCCATTTTAATGCACTATCTATAGTTATCCCTAGAAATTTTGTCTCTTTATTATATGGTAATTTATTTCCTTCATATTCTAGATGTACATTTTCTGTTGTAGGTTTTAGGCTGTATTGCATAATTTGCGTCTTGTTGGCATTTAATTTTAATTTATTCGCTGAGAACCAAGTCTTCACTAAGTCAAGAGCACTTTTGACATTAGACACCGTATCCCTGACGGTGTTATCAGACGTCAGACGTAATAAGTGATGTATCGTCGGCATATTCAATTATGTTACATTTTAATTGCTTGGGAATGCTATGTGGAAGATCGTTTGTGACGAGTTTGAAACACAACAAACAAACTCGGAAGAAGCTTCTAGGTAAATACTTATAGGCACATCTACAATTTCGGTTATTGTATCGACTCGTCAGTGACGAGGTTGCAGCGGCGGTGTACGGGCAGCCGTCCCTGATGAAGAGCTCCATACGAGTTTGAAACATGTCGGGCCGTTCCTGACAATTTCACGTGAGTGTAAACCGCTAAATAGAATAATTAAATATGTCTCACGAAAGTTTTAATAAAATTATTACAATTTCGGTATTTCTTATTATAGTGACTAGTTCAGTTCTCGGAAGTACGTTTTTCTCGATGAAGAAAAAGTTATGTTGCGTTGGTAAAACTTACACACATATATACGAGTACTTACACGCAAAGTAAATATTATGCAGAGAACGATGGTCATTCATTCTGTTCACTGTCGCTGTCCACGCGTGTCCACTGAGAAGCATAACACTGTACCTATGTGCTATGTTAAACCGTTTATCTACCCAAATATCATAAACCCTCCATGATGCGTTCAAGAACCGCAAATTATGACCAACATAAACATAAACTGTTTTGTTAGAACAAATTTCTTTTCTGTGAAAATGTTATTATTGCTAATTAATAACATCGATTTCGATAATATTATATCATTCAAATTTCGAACATCTCTGAATACCAAAGAAATTTGGTTTGACCTCTATTCTAATATCAGTCGAGATAATGTTTAGTTCGAAATGAATTGTCAATTTGCAGACAAATTGACAAATGTCGCACGCAAGTAAGATATCGAACGATATGGTAGTTCGGGCCCACTCTAGTTTGTCTCTGAATTAAAAAAAAAACTATGACAGCTGCCAGAAAAGAAGAGAAAAGTTTTCATTGCCGCCATTACCGGTTAGAATTTGTTTTAATGCATAAAATTGATCGATTTGTTAAATATAAACCATAAAATGAGCTATCAAGATGATATAGATATTTCGGCGACGCCTCCTGATATCCGTAACAAAGCACCTAACGTCATTAATTACTTATTACCAGCTAAGTCAAAGAAACAGTAGGTATGGTGGTCATAATATGCGGCTCCTGAATGCATCATGGAGGCTTATGATATATGAGTAGATAAAGTAGTGTATGTAACTATACATAATTAGGCATTAAACACTCGTGTGATGTTATTATGACACTCGCCTTCGGCTCGTGTCATAAACCCACACTCGTGATTAATGCCCTTCATTATGTACAGTCACATAAACTACTATTAAATACCTGAACTGAACATTAACATTGTGGCGCTATGTTAGTTCATGTAGTATTTACAGTGTTTGCTTCCCAGGTACGGAATGTAACTGTCAGGTGTCGACAGTTTGGTGTGTAGGGTACTTTGATACATAGGGTGGGGCAGTTTCATGCTTGTTTAAAATTCACGAAGACTGTAATCTATACGGCAGTATAAGTTATTTTATTACTTACAATTATCAAATAAAAACCATCTTATTAATTGAGATATCAAATACACTTTATTAAGGTGAAACATTATTTATAATCAGTCTCTCCAGTTTCTTAAAGAAAGCATGTGGCGATGACGATCCTGCATGTGATGATCACAATGGTCCTGCACGTGTGGATGATGTTCCAGTGGCTTCAATTTTTTTCCTGAAAATTTCTATGCAATGTTGTAAGATTGAAGCTTTAATTTCATATTTGTCGGCTGCTTTGCGAATTGACAAAGTCTTCGATAGTACTTCTCGTATAGCATCTTGAATGTTTTCTTCACTGATATTTTTTTCTTTCCATCTTGGTTTTGTAGGACCATTTTCTAAAAAAAAAGAGAAATGTTATGTTATTGTTATTTGTGACGGGGTACTTTGATACACTAACTGGGCAGAATAATACACTAAAGGGGCAGATTGATACGTATCATTCTGCCCCGTACCTTACCGAATCAAAGTGCCCCAACGGACTTTTATCACAAACAATTAATTTATTAAATTATGGATTAATATTATGGTCAAAAACATACTTAAAAATACTTTTGTTACCTTTGGTAACATAAACTAGCACAAACAACTAATAACATAGCACCGTGACACGATCACATTTCATCCAAAATTTTACTACGCGGCAGTAGAAACACGTTTGCACCCGTCGAAGGCCAAAGGCGAGCTGGCGGCGAGCGTCGTCACAACTATCATTCTTGTGCACGTCCTTGAGCGTTCTAGTGATGTTCCAGACTTCATAGTGTTTCTCGGTTTTGAAATATTGGTACTGTATAAATGTGCCCCATGCATCAATGTGCCCCTCCTCCCCCTAACGGCCACACAGCCTTATGAATACCTAGGTATAACATAGTTCAATTTTTTTTAACCCATTCAGTGATATTTCTTGTGTAAATGTAATCTGTAAAAACAGAAGCAAACTCAAATAATATTTAGCCAAAGAGAAATGTTATCGACGTTACGCAAAATACTCGGTTCGAATAACGCTACTCTGTTAGATAATTTTAGTGACCGACCGAAGTTTCGGTTTCGGTTTCGGTTTCGGCCAGTTTCGGCCTAAAAATCATGTTTCGGCCAAAGGTTCGGTTTCGGCCAAAAAACAGCTGAACCTTTCGGCCGCGCCGAAATTTACAACATCGTACTGTCGGGTCGCGTTCGGCTAACGTCGGGTGAGCTCGGCAGTCGGCAACTCGGCACGGCTGGCAATATGGCGTCGCTCGCCTGACTCCGCCGGCCACTGAATCACTTTGCTCAGTGAGGTGACGTTTGTGTTTGTTCCCCGAATAATGTTAAGTAACTGACCGAGCGAACAAGGCATTGCCGTTTCAGCGTGGCCCAAAATTCTTTCGTATGCCCGAATGTTTGGATGTCCATGCGCTTACCGGCTGTTGCCTTGCCTTAATGTCGCATTTCTCGACCGATTCTCATTAAATTTTGTGAGTATGTTCGATAAGTATTATAGTATTTTTTCATTGATTCAGTTTTTCGAAATTTTCAACATAGCGGAGAAGTGTGGTTAAAAATGTACATTTACTTTAATTTTACTTTATGATTTAGTTTTTGTTATGAATTTATCAACTCATAGTGTAATTTTTAACGCAATTTTCTTAATTTACAAACAAATTGATGGCGATATTGGTTATTTAGGATAAAAGTGAGGATGTTTACTTATCTCATAAAACGACTTTAGGATTCGTCATTGTTGCGTGTATTTAATAAAATACTACGTCTGAATTAGCGTTACGAGGCTGCCTGATTGCAACTATAAAAATTAAAACTCTATCAATTATTTTTTTACTAGTTTACTAGGTTTTTAATCTTGTTTCATTTTATACCATCTACAATTAACAGATCGCTGCCTCAGTACAGTATTACAGCGTTAATACTTTTCACTTTTTGGGTAATTTAATTTAGACCCAGTGTCAATGTTAAAATATCAATTCAACAAATCGTGACTGTTGTAATTGCTGAAATTTATATATTTTTTACTTTGTCTACCCCCACCTCACTCTATATTCATCTACACTTTTTTTAAATTAATCTAATCGAAAAAAAGTATCTAAGTATATTATATTCTACTCTTATCAAACCTACTCACAAAATTTCATGAGCATCGGTTAAGAAATACGACCTCCTGACGAGAAAAGCATCCAATCGTCCGTACATACGAAAGAATTTTGGACCGCTGAAAAGCTGCAAAACCTCGAACACCGCAGAAAAGTCGCCTGTTTATCGGTTTTCTACGGGATACACTTTGGTGAGTGTGCACTAGGACTGCATGAATTAATTCCACCGTCTCCGTTCAGACAATACAGTACTCGGCGCGGACTTGAATTCCACCCTTATGTTGTCGATATACCACTGATTCGTACGAAACGCTTTGCGTCTACTTTCCTTATGAGGACAGCTAAGGAATGGAACTTGATATATATGGGTATACGGGGGACACGAGTGAAACAAATGCTAGTCTAATGCACACTCGTTTATTACGTATGCGGGTGGTGGGAGCAGCCACTCACACATACACACGTATATAACAATTCTCCCCCTATTTTAGAAATATAAGTAATTTAACTATTAACTATAGCTGCTTGTTTTAGAAATATTTCTTAAAATCTATGTTTAACTTGGAACGTCTACGTAACCTGCTCCGCATGTCTGTGCTTTGCCCGGCTGCTTGATCGACATTGTCTAGGGCTGACTTCATGATAGGTTCCGCGGGTTCGCTCACCACGTCCGTAAACGATTCCGCCTCTTCGAATTCCGGGTCATTTGCGCCCAGTGTTCTATCACCCGTGCTGTCGGAGAAGGTATCGTCTCGCGGCTCCACTGGAACCTGACTTGCCACATCGTCAACCAAGGTGCGTGAGCTGCCGAGTGATTGCAATGCCGGAACTTCTGCATTTGACGGAGACGTCGGTGAGGACGCTAGTAAGGGTGCGTGTTTCGGAAGTGTTGGCGGTGACGGCAG
The DNA here is from genome assembly GCA_947623375.1 of Apotomis capreana. Taxonomy (NCBI): domain Eukaryota; kingdom Metazoa; phylum Arthropoda; class Insecta; order Lepidoptera; family Tortricidae; genus Apotomis; species Apotomis capreana. Next base: position 11,427,992 of record OX392506.1, on the reverse strand, counting down.
CGGCGGTGGTGGCGGCGGCGGCGGCGGCGGTGGCGGCGGCGGTGGCGGCGGCGGCGGCGGCGGCGGCGGTGGCGGCGTCTGCGGCGGCGTCTGCGGCGGCGTCTGCGGCGGCGTCTGCGGCGGCGTCTGCGGCGGCGGCGAAGGAATCGGAGACGGTGGTTGCCATTCATAATCGGGTAGGTATTCACTGCCGTGGCCTAGGTTATCGACAGTTCCATTAAATCTGACTATTTGATTTATGTGTTTTTTACTACATTTTAACGTTTGCAGGTCCTTAACTAAGTACAACACTATGCCAATTCTCTTGGATATGACTCCTTTACACCAGCTATGTTGAACTTTGTTGGCATATTTTTTATATAATACAAGATCACCTATTTTAAAGTCACGGTATTTTTTCTCTTTATGCTGTGAACACTGTGATTGAACAGGTGCATTACGCACAGGCGAGGACGGCAACGCAGAACTCGGTTTAATTACCTTTATTAAATCTAATCTACATCTCAGTTTCCGTCCAAACACTAACTGAGAGGGGGTGAAGCCTGTGGTTGAGTGCACAGAATTACGATAATCCATTACATATCTGAGCAGCGCTAATCGTTTTTGTCTTTCATTTCTGTTTGATAATATACTCGACTTGATTCCCTTTTTGACAACTTTGACAACCGCCTCAGCCTGTCCGTTACTGGCTGGATGGTACGCAGGCGAAGTTACGTGATTTATATCATTAATTTTACAGAATTTTAGAAATTCATTGGAGCAAAAAGAGGCGCCATTGTCGCTTACTATAGTCTCCGGCAACCCAAATCTAGACACAAATTCACACAATTTATCTATTACGGCGACCGATGTCGTATTATTCATCTGATATACTTCGAGCCATTTACTGTATGCATCAACAACTATTAAATACGAGTGACCTCCGATCGGGCCTAAAAAATCAATGTGTAGCCTCTCGCACATACGCGTCGGCCGCGGCCAGGGCACAGGCACGGCGCGAGGTGGCGCTGGCCGCAACTGTGAGCATACTTCACACGAACCGAGGTATTTTTCTAACGCTTCATCGATGCCCGGAAACCAAAACCTCGACCGAGCTTCCGCCTTGGTTTTAACAATCCCCAAATGGGACGTGTGTAACTCCGCTAGAATTTTACTACGCAATGATTCCGGAATTATCACTTTATGACCTCTCATAGTGACCCCGTTTTCGACCGCTAATTGCGTTCGGCATAAATGATACGGGCGCAATCTTAAATCTGTGATCTTTTTAGGCCACCCATCAATAATATATTTATTTACAACGCGTTAAATGGCATCCCTCTCGATTTCTCGTTTTAACACATCGAGTGTTACAGGTAAATTATTAACGTCGGTAATAAAACTTACATACGCGGCGTTATCAATGAGCTCGGCCCCGGCGCCCGCCGCGCTCTCGCCCCCGGCCCGCTCGGGCAGGCTCGCCCGCGACAAAAAATCTGCACTATTGTTTGCGCTGCGGACGTACTCGATTACGTAATTGTAGCCACTAAGGAATAGCGCGTATCTCTGCAAACGGTTTGCCGAGACCTCAGGGATGCCTTTATGAGGCCCACCTGTTTCCTGAAAAATATAACTTGGATCTCTTCAAGTCGAGAGTGAATAGGCATCTTCTAGCCAAGCATGCTCCATCTTAGGCCTTATTGTCACTTAACATCAGGTGCAATCGAGGTTAAATGCATGGCTATTTTGAATAAAAAAAAAAGGTCGAACTGAAATTGAATCACTTAGCTCCATCGGTCAGCGAAATTTTTCATTGTATTCATTATTAGATCTAGAAAGAACGGCCCGCTGGCATTTTATACAACGTTTTGATCACGTTTATAAAAGGTTCGGTTTCGGTTTCGGCAGAAAAACGTGTTTCGGTCGGACACTAGATAATTTATTAGATTTCTTTTGATAAATACATTTATCTACTTATTCCTTAAAATTTTCCAGAGAGTATTTACTCATATGCATATTTATGCATAATAATATATGTATTATAGATAAATGCTTTACCATCTTAAAAAGTCCTCGTGACCACGATTCTGCTTAATGTAACTGTGAGAGGTCGACAGTTCGGATCACGTATCGCGTTACAAGGACGAGTACATGCGAGTTGGAACAACAGCATGTGCAGTCGAAAATGAGTTGAAAAAAAACCGTTTTCTGCGTGAATTATGTCAATTTGGAATAGTTTTTGATACAAAAATTATCAATGGAAAATTCAAACTATAGGTTTTAAATATATACGAATAAATCCCAATTTCCCTGTTCTAAGTATTAACATTGATACTATCTTAAGAAACATGATTAATCATAGAGAAAAATATCTATAACTATCATGTTTTTGAAGGAATACCCTTGACTTGGCTAAAAATATTTTGTCTAATTTCAGTTTGCCTATCAACTAACTAAATTAATTTTTCATAGTTATTATTTTGTCGACCGGTTTTTAAAATATTATTAAAAAGTTGAGTTAAAGGTGACAGAAGAGTTTGCTTGCCGAAGACGAGTGCCTCTGTGCTTACCCCATCAGCTCCAGGGCTTCTGTCAAATTTCATCGTAGACAAGGCTCTTGTGACTTCATCTACTGTTATAGGGGAGATGGTATCTGAGTTGACCCGGAAGCTGTCTTCGGTGTTTTCAGTTTTCAGTGGATCTGAGTATAAAGATGAAAAGAATTTTGTGCAAATATCCATTATTTTGTTTCTATTGCAGTGTTTCGTTCCATTCTCGTCTTTCAAATTTGTGATCCAAGCTTTTCCTTTGGTAATTCCATTTTTGGCTGTTCTTAGTGACCTGTTATTAATTAAAGCTATTTTAGCTAAATTGGTGTTATTATTGCGTATGTCAGATCTGATGCTGCGTTTTGTTTCCTTATCTAAAGTACGGTATTCCGCTGAACCCATTTTTAAACTACACCGTCTTTCTAGTAGACTAATAGTTTCAGCCGATAATTTCTTGCGTTGTTTCTGTTTGATTTTTATTTTATTACTCGCTGATTGCTCAAAAACTTCTTCACTCAAATATTATACTCCTTCACAAAAAAGGCGATAAGAGCGACATCGCCAATTATCGACCAATTAGCCTAGTTTCTCATGTCTACAAGGCGTTTATCAAGGTAATTGAAAATCGCATTGCTGGGCACCTTGACCGACATCAACCACCCAATCAAGCCGGCTTTCGCCCTGGATTCTCCACCACCGACCACCTTCACACACTCAATCAAATTGTAGAAAAATATTGTGAATTTAACTCTCCATTATATCTAGCCTTCGTGGATTACACCAAAGCCTTTGACAGCATCACACATTCCGCCATCATAGCCACACTTCAAAATCAACATATTGATCCGATTTACATCAATCTGGTGAGAACTATATACAATAACAGTACAGCAGACGTTAGACTTCAGTATTCCGGCCAGTCGTTCCATGTGCAGCGAGGCGTCAAACAGGGAGACCCGCTATCTCCGAAACTATTTACAAGCACACTCGAGGAAGTCTTCAAGAGCCTGGCAGTTTCCTGGGAGGCAAAGGGAATAGCAGTTGGCGATAGAAGGCTTTCAAACCTTCGTTTCGCCGACGACATCGTTCTCTTTGCTTCTTCTGCAGACGAGCTTCAGCTAATGCTCCAAGATCTGAGCACAGCAAGCCTTCATATTGGACTAAGAATGAATCGTGCTAAAACCCAAGTGATGACCAATAGCACGAAACGTAGGGTCGAGGTAGATGGGCAGATTATACAATATGTCGATGAGTATACTTACTTGGGCCAGCTAGTCTCTTTCAGCAACAGACAAGATAAAGAAGTTGAACGCCGCGTCCAAAATGCCTGGAAGAGCTACTGGTCCATGAAGGATTTCATGAAGGGTAACCTTCCACTGTCACTGAAGCGAAAACTCATCGACATGTGTATTCTGCCTGTCCTAACCTACGGTGCTCAAACATGGTCCCTTACCGAATATCAAAAGTCCAAATTGAAGGTTTGCCAACGGGCCATGGAGCGCAGCATTTTAGGGGTGAAAAGGACGGATCGTGTCCGAAACACCACGCTGCGCTCCAAAACACGCATAGCTGACGTAGGCAATAAAGCAGCCAGGCTCAAGTGGGATTGGGCAGGCCACGTCTGCCGTATGAACCCGGAAAGGTGGGCCAGCATAGCCACCAAGTGGGTGCCCCAAAACGGGCGACGTAGACGTGGCCGGCCCAGACGGAGATGGCGGGATGACATAGACGCATTCCTCAGCAACTGGCCGGAGGCAGCGTCAGACAAGGACCTGTGGAAATCAAAGGGAGAGGCCTTTGCCCAGCAGTGGGACAGTCCTACAGGCTAAATAAAAAAAAAATAAAAAAAAATTGGGCAAGTGCGAGTCCGACTCGCGCATGAAGGGTTCCGTACCTATATATATGTATATATATGTATATATAGGTATAACAAGTTTGTTGTATGGGAGCCCCCCTTAAATATTTATTTTATTTCATTTTTAGTATTTGTTGTTATAGCGGCAATAGAAATACATCATCTGTGAAAATTTCAAGTGTCTAGCTATCACCGTTCTTGAGATACAGCCTGGTGACAGACGGACGGACGGACGGATAATAGGGTCCCGTTTTTACCCTTTGGGTACGGAACCCTAAAAAATAATTTTGTCGAAATTCGTTTTGCTTAAATAATGTTTTTGCATAACTCTTGTTTTGTCGAATATTATTTTATTTATAGGTTTTAAATACAGTGGAAACTGGGTAAGTGGAACCTGGGTTAGTGGAAAACCTCTTTAAGTGGACCCAAGTTCTCGGTTCCAGTCCCTTGGCAACGAATGACCTCTATAAGTGGAATTTTGGGACCTATATAAGCGGAATCAATGTTTTCGAAAGTTTCTTATTTTTACCTCTGTAACTGGAAGCAGCGGTCTCCGAAACCTCTATGAGTGGAATAGCTCGGCGTTATAAAATTTGTATTTTTAATAAACCGTCACAAGGAGGACCATTATGGTTCGTATTTTGTATGAGAAAAAAATGTACCAGATAATGGACCAATGATAAAAGAAGAAGCTGAAGAATTTGCAAAAAGGCTAATATTCATAATTTTTATAAGAGTAACGGACGGTTAGAAGGATTCCAAAAACGAAACGATTTGGTTTTCAAAAAAATGTGCAGAGAGAGTAGGTAGTGCAATGGACACCAACACCTCTACGTACATATTTAATAAAAGAGGATTATTTAAGTCTTGATTTTTTATTTGACCATATACAGTAGAAACCGGATAAGTTGAACCTGGGTTAGTGGAAAACCTCTTTAAGTGGACCCAAAGTTCTCGGTTCCAGTCCCTGTTTGTTTCGTTAAAATTATGGTTCCTGTGTTTTAACTAAGTACATATTTTGTATGAGAAAAAAATGTACCAGTTAATGGACCAATGATAAAACAAAAAGCTGAAGAATTTGCAAAAAGGCAGTAATGTATGGTTAAAAAAAAACGTAAAGATTTGGTTTTTTTTAATGTGCAGATAGAGTAGTGCAGTGATCACCAACACCTCTATATACATATTTAATAAAAGAGGATTATTTAAGTCTTGATCTTTTATTGACCATATATTTATACGTGACCTCTATACGCGACATTACTAGCATCCACAACCTCTGTTAGCGAGAGCCTCTGTAAGTGAGAAAACGTTTTATTTGAACCTGGTTAAGAGGAAAACTGGATAAATGGAAAACCTGGATAAGCGGAACTAAACAGCCGGTCCCTTGCGATTCCACTTATCCAGTTTACACTGTATATACGAATAAATCCCAATTTCCCTGTTCTAAGTACTAACATTGATAGTATCTTAAGAAACATGGTTAATCATAGAGAAAAATATCTATAACTATCATGTTTTTGAAGGAATTCCCTTGACTTGGCTAAAAATATTTTGTCTAATTTCAGTTTGCCTATCAACTAACTAAATTAATTTTTCATAGTTATTATTTTGTCGAAATTCGTTTTGCTTAAATTATGTTTTTGCATAACTCTTGTTTTGTCGAATATTATTTTATTTAAAACTCACTTTGTCGATTCTTATTTTCACTAATCATTACATAGCTGCTCAACGTTTTTTACTAAAATCTTACTGTCTAATTCAGTTTTAAAGCCGAAAACTGTAGGTTAGGTTAGGTTTGTATTGTGACCGTGTATAGCGGATCCGGAGCGTCAAAATGGGTCAAAAACCGAAAACTGTAGGTTAGTTTAGGTTAGAAATGAAAGTAGGTACGAAGTCGAAGTTAGGTACGAAATAAGATTAGAAAAAAATAGAATGATATACTTACAAAAAAAATACAAACAAACATAATACAAAATTAGATTATACGAAACAAACATTAGGTTAAACAAAAATAGACGAAATAAATTTATGTGTAAAATTGTTATACAAAACGACTTTCACTCAAATGAAAATTAGGCAGTGAATAGTTATGCTAAATTATATTAGTTTAAATGAAATTAGGCAAACCGAAATTAGGCAAAACGTTGTTAGGCAAAACAAGGTACAACCATTTTTTAACGGATAAGGAGTCTTTGTAACTGTGAAGAGTCGCCAGTTTGGTGCACGCATTGCGTTACAAAGACGAGTGCATGCGAGTTGAAACATCAGCATTTTCACTTCTGGGGCGTTTTTGTAAATGGATCCCGGACCCAGGTGAAGGACAGATAACTATTTAATAGAAACGCGTTTCATTTTTTTTCTGTTTCTAATTAATTCTATCCGTGACGCTTCATTAATTAAGCTAATTGGAGTTTAACTTACAGATGTAACGCCTCCGTCTTTTACCTTTCGGTATCACAAAAAATAACGGTTGTCTTAACTTTTTAAATTGTTAATGACTACTATTGATGCCCATTTTATTTTCACAAAACGAGTTACCTACTAAAACGAATTTTATTTTATTTAGTTTTGTTAAATATTGATAATTGGGTACTTCGGGGATAATGGAGTACTTATCAAATGTTAATTCTACTGGAAATATTAATTATTGTAATTATTTGGAAAGAAGCAAATAATAACCATGGTTAACATAGATAAGTAGGTACGAAACATTATTAGATTACAAACGTTTTGATCAAAATCGGATCAGCCTGCGCTTAGTGATCAGCCGATAGACACCCACTCTTGGACAAAGGCCTCCCCAAAGTTCACCACCAAGACCGGTCCTAACGAGGTCGTCGGCTTCGGCCTGGGGCCTTCCCACAATAGGTGTGTTTGTGTTAAATATTTTAAAATTTTCAAAAGTATAAACTGGAAAACTGTATGCATTCTCAAAATAGTCGCTGGGTCCATTAAAGTTAATTAATTATGATAGTTACGAGTATATCGATTTCCTATCATTTCTTACGCTATTTACAACATACTATGTACATTATACAATATGTGGTGATAAAAATAACAGCACCAGTGATAGAAGTGGCTAAATAGCTTAATGACAAGGAACCAAAAATTAAAGAAGGAGAATAAACCTTGTTCTTTTTGTTGGTTGTTTGTTTCTTAATTTCTATTTGCGCAATCGCCCTTCAGAAAAGCTTTATCCTAGTACAGGTCTCTCCGTCACGAGTGTTTGCGGTGCCCTTGTCGATAAACGCTCTCCACAAGATTGTGAGCGTATCGATTTCCATTAGAATAACACAGGAATCGAAGTAATGTCGCATTGATAAGAGTTAGGCGCGTAATCAGACGCAAAAAAAACAAATCGTGACGATAATTTAGATTAAGATAATATAACACAGAAATTGAATGAGTGTCGCATCTATCTCAACTCCGAAATATTGTTTCCCATCTGTGTAATGTTTCGCCAAATTTTCATTTGTCCGTAACGTGCCCTGAAACCCGTAATATTTTCAGGATTTTGTAAACATCGTTTTAAAGAAGCCATTAGGTTAGATTAGGTTTGTTTTGTAATTATTCTCTATAATTTACATCCCAAATATTATTATATTCACTGAGGTGGAGTCCGATGCGTGGGTGCTATACCCACTCTTGCCGAATTTTCACTACAAAAAGCGTTACGTGACGTGTTATGTTAATATTGAAGTACCTACTAAACTAAACGTTGATCTTATTCGTCGACTAGGTAAGTAACACGATACGAGACAAGATGCGCGAGAGAATATTGGACACGTTGAATGTGAGAATTAAGTAGTCCGTTTTTATTCCTATAGGTACTAGCTAAGAAATTGTGTTGCCACTTTGAACGTTATATAGACTATATCTCAAGCTGACTGTAAGAGACAGACAAAGTTCCCAGTAAAAGGGTATAATGCATAAAAATATCTCAAAGACTTTGGGACAAAGAGGAAAATAATTATGTAAGTATTAGGCAACCACTTGAAGCAACTTTTTCAGAATTTTCAAGAAAGACTTGGCTTAGAGAATCTCTTGAAAATAGAGAAAAGAGCGGTGAAGGAGAACAGATAAAGTGAGTATGTCTGATTAGGTACTAAAGTTACATAGGGAGGTGAACCGCAGGCGGGAGGACATATGGTTTCCGATAACTCCCCTAGCGCTGACATATTTGCGGAATCAACTGAAACTAAACGCGGTTAGTCCACCGGACACTTTACAAGTGTTAGTCGATAAACTGACATATATTTCGGCTAGTTGGAACTAGCAATGCTTTATGCATTAATGGTGCTTCAGTTTATACAGATGACGTTGCGCATAGGTATATTATGTTTGTTTAGGGACTAAATTAGACGTTTCTAATGATACTCGTTTGGAATATCAATATCATCACTATCGCATAATGCAGCTATAATACTTACTTATATCAGCTATAATAACCACTTGTCAATACCACATAATGCATCATAGAACAACATTCGAATTATATCGAACTTATTACGGCCATGTGTGTGTGGTATGGATTTATGTCAATGTCCATCGAATGAAACTCGGACAATTTTAATTACCTACATAGAAAACTACCGTGAGTCTCAGACATATTTAAATATACATAAAAGGGTTTCCTCACGTCGTAGAAGTCGAATATCGACATGTTTCGAATCGGCACACGATTCACCATCAGAAGAGCCGAACAGTCGCGGCGGTGGCCAACCGAGCACATATATAGTGGTTGACTGGTAGAGAATGCGTAAAGGCATTAAGAGCCCACCCATGCACAATTCGTCAGGTGAATGATCCTAGATCTCAACATCCCTAGTGATTAAAAATCTGTCCCTTGGAAATAAGAAACTTAAGTTTTTCGTTTTTCTACAATCTTGTCAACGTGAAAACACGATTGGTAATCATTTTCTCGATACTTTTATCTCTTAAACATAACCCTTTTCTTAGATATTTTCGGTTGGATCTTCAAAACCCTTCCGTTTTTAACAATGTTTTTTAGCTTAATAGATGCACAATTATAAGTTCTCAAAAACTGTAAAACAATTTTCAATATAAAATGCACACGTTTATGACACAACTCAAAAAACATGATTTCCGCGCTTCCGAGCACGTACTTCCATCTCGCTCACGCTTACGCTCAGTGAGAGCTAGCCAACGCGTTGGCGCCCTCTTAGGGCCTCATCACACTTGCGATTTGCGAGCGTATTTTCTATACAAATAAGCGACGCGGCGAACACGCTGCGCGATCGCCTTCATATAAAATACGCTCGCAAATCGCAAGTGTGATAAGGCTCTTAAGTCCGCCATTTGTACTTCTTTTTGTATTGTGCAATAAACTTAAAATAAATAAATATATATATATGAAACTCAGACACTTTACAGCTTCAGTGACTTATAGTCTGGAATGTTGTAATTTTACTTATTTAGGTAAATTAATTATAATTGCGGAAACCGAAGTGAATATGTTTTAACGTAAATTAGATAATTACATGATATGTATTTTTGTATATAGTTGATAATATAAAACTTTTACTAAGTTGGATAAAGAATATTTATTTTCTTTTCCTGTTGAAATAACGAATTCAATGATATCCCTCTTGGGTTGACCTATAATTGAATCATTGTTGACCTGTTTTCCTAAAAACATGAAGATAACACTTACCTACCTAATTTAACGTCACGGTTTATTCAACGAAAGGATGTCTGGACCTTTTTGGGGCCTAATCTGTAGCAGCTTTTATATGTGTAATACATGTTCACCACAGTTTCCCATTGCCAAATTAAGACCACAAAGACGGTACTCCCGACTGTGGTTGCCATCAAAGTGAAGACAAATACTGTATGTACCTACACTAAACGACATTTTGACCCTCTATCTTTTTCAAACTCGTATCTAATCGAATAGTATGAAGCGAAAAACACACTTGACCTGAGGGTAAAAATCCTACTTTCCCATCAAAATGTTCGGTCGGATACAAAATTAAGAAAGTAGTTGTAAGATTTCGTATTCGGTGTAGGATGCGGTTGAGGCAACTTTTGTTTGTTGTACACATTAGCTGAAGGACTTCTCTTCGGTAAAGGGACTTTCTTTTTATTAGGGAAGTAGCTATTATATATACAGTAACAACGTTCCAGAAAGGGTTTGCAAATGGAAAATACAGATTAGGGGTCTAGGCACACCTGTGGCACCTTCAGGCTGACGTAGGGGAATACAAACTTAACAAGTCAAATTCTTTTGAGAACTTACACAATTTATGATAATCTCCTACATTTAGGGCAAAGCGATCGGCAAAAAATTTAACTTATAAAGTAACATATTCTACTGCTCCAAAAAGTATAAGGGACACATCATTTTTGATGCCGATACAATATTACTGTAAATAAAGATAAATAATAATTTGGAAATGGAAACTTCCTAGTAGTTTTAACCCACTATTGTTATGTCTCCTTTCACTGTTATCTGTCATTTCAAAGATAGTAAAGTATATCAAATTCAATTGACCCCTTTTATAACCTACATTTTAATTTTCGCTTTACTATAATTAGGCTGAATGTGTAATTATTTTAGGTAAATATAAAATTACATTTAGTACTCACTAACGCAAAAACCTTGTTATCGTGAAGAAATAAAAACGCCGGTTAAGTGCGTGTCAGACTCGCGCACCGAGGGTTCCGAAAAATCAAATCAAAAACCGAATCAAAAAGATAAACTGTACCTACTGAGTGACAATTTAACTTTGCCGTTAGAAAGCTGTTGTCCCCATACCCCATGTCCAGCATAGGTTGGGATAAGTTTACCAATTAAGTATCTTTATTGCAATATAACTACAAATTTACGGTTTTCGGACGTTTTTAATTACTAGTGCTAAATTGATGTTGCTTCATGCCAAATACAAACGGATAGACAGACAAACAACAAGGTGAGGTAAGGGTTCGATTTACGGAACCCTAAAATACAAATAAAACGGATCTTATTACTTTGAACGACGGCCCTTGTGGTAAATCATTGTCATTATTTCCAGCAGCCATGAGACAAATTAATCCTAATCCTCAGATAAGGAAGGCTCAGACTGACGAATGACAACGAAAAGCTAACTCAGGATACGGGTCAAGTTAGTGTTAATTTGAAGCAGCGCGCGTGGCGGAGGAAATAATCCCGGGCGGCCATTGTGGCCGACGTTTCAACAATGAGGTGATTAATGTACGCGGCGCGCGTACCCGCCCGCCCATGGCAAATGCGACCTGAATGTGATTCTGGGCCGGAGGTCGTTACATGTGAGCAAAAAGCAATGTACTCTATGATATCCTTAAGGTTCCTTATCCGTTCAAAATTGCTGATCGTTTAAGACATTTTTCTCTATGATGAATCATGTTTCTTAAGAGGCCTTATTCCTTTTTCACCTCGCCAGCTCAAACATGGCGATTTTGCTGCGCAAATAACTATTAAAATCCTAATTGTTTTAGACATTTTTCTCTATGATCAGACAATTCAGACATGTTTCTTAACATATTATTGATTTTACTACCTAGAATCGCGATTTATTGGTATATATTTGACACCTACAGTTTGAATTACTCATTGATTAATTTTTGTTTTAAAAACTACTCGAAATTGCCAGAATATAGGCAGCAAGCTGTTTATTCCAACTTATTTTCGACTGCACGCAATGAAAGCGTGAAATAGCTATGTTACTATCTAATACTCTGAGAAAAGTATTATTCACTTTAAAAAATTGGTTGAAATTAATAATAGGTACATTTGTCATAATATGAAAAAAAAAACATTTTAAAAAGTATAAGCCCTTATAAGCACAATGTATATTTCACTATTCGTGCATGTTTTTAAAGTTAAAATTGAACATTTCGCCAATTGCAATAAAGTTTTGCTGTACATAGGTATAGCAAAACAGAAAATATCCGATGTCAAACATGATGCCTAAAGGCATTATTTACCAATCAACTAGGATTAACAGTAAAGTTCTGGATCATTGAATGCAAAGTGAAGGAAATTATCCATTAATAGTCGTCATTGTGGCCGACGATTCAATAATGAGGTGAGGTGATTAATGTACGTGGCGTGCGTACCCGCCCGCCCATGGCAAATGCGACCTGAATGTGATTCTGGGCCGGAGGTCGTTACATGTGAGCAAAAAGCAATGTACTCTATGATATCCTTAAGGTTCCTTATCCGTTCAAAATTGCTGATCGTTTAAGACATTTTTCTCTATGATGAATCATGTTTCTTAAGAGGCCTTATTCCTTTTTCACCTCACCAGCTCAAACATGGCGATTTTGCTGCGAGATAACAGTGAACAAAATGCGATTTTGTTTCAAGCGTGAGTAGAAAGTAGCTTTTTAATTTTTTTCAATTTTTGGCCACGAATAGTCATTAATCAGCCACAGGTTAATTATAAAATTCGAATCAATTGAATATTAAAATTCATAAAAATAAACACCCGAAAAAGTTTTAATTGCAACATAATTGTTTTTAACGACCGAGTATTAAAATAATCGTGTATATTATGTAAAACAATAGATTATTGTTCAAATAAAATAACTTTTTTCAACTTATTACTGTAAATATAATAATAATATAATTTCACCAATTTATCATAGATGCATAGGCATTCGAAACGTACTTTAAAAAATATTGAGTTTAAATTGTTATTGTTATTTTCTTTTGTTTTATTTTGTTTGGTGCCTTACGAGTAAAAATATTAATCAAACTATAAACAAAATCTCGTAATAATAAATATACACGTCATGTATCTGCTAAATCTTCCAATTTGATCAAATAATGACAATAACATAAACGTGTTGGTTGTGACTTTTGTGAGGGACTGGTCTTGTTGGAACGTATAATTTCAATTAAATTATATTGTTATTCCTTTTTAAGCAGCATGATATATATTCTATATCTATTTTCTAATTAATAATATCATTGAAATCAGCAACAAAGACTATAAACATACCCACACCTAAATGGTTGGAAGAAAAAGTACAAACAGTCGAATATGTTCTCGCTGTTGAGGTGAAAAGTTATGTGTGCTAGGTACGCGAGAGCAGTTTTTTGCATCTCGTGCTGTTGAGTCCCTCGCTACACCAATCCTTCGCTTGCTCGGGACTCAAAATCAGCACTCGCAACAAAAATAACTTTGCTCTCTTGTTGCGCAAATAACTATTAAAATCCTAATTGTTTTAGACATTTTTCTCTATGATCAGACAATTCAGACATGTTTCTTAACATATTATTGATTTTACTACCTAGAATCGCGATTTATTGGTATATATTTGACACCTACAGTTTGAATTACTCATTGATTAATTTTTGTTTTAAAAACTACTCGAAATTGCCAGAATATAGGCAGCAAGCTGTTTATTCCAACTTATTTTCGACTGCACGCAATGAAAGCGTGAAATAGCTATGTTACTATCTAATACTCTGAGAAAAGTATTATTCACTTTAAAAAATTGGTTGAAATTAATAATAGGTACATTTGTCATAATATGAAAAAAAAAACATTTTAAAAAGTATAAGCCCTTATAAGCACAATGTATATTTCACTATTCGTGCATGTTTTTAAAGTTAAAATTGAACATTTCGCCAATTGCAATAAAGTTTTGCTGTACATAGGTATAGCAAAACAGAAAATATCCGATGTCAAACATGATGCCTAAAGGCATTATTTACCAATCAACTAGGATTAAAAGTAAAGTTCTGGATCATTGAATGCAAAGTGAAGGAAATTATCCATTAATAGTCGTCATTGTGGCCGACGATTCAATAATGAGGTGAGGTGATTAATGTACGTGGCGTGCGTACCCGCCCGCCCATGGCAAATGCGATCTGAATGTGATTCTAGACTGGAACGCAGATGTGACTTGCGAGCTATAACCAAATTTGCTACAACCAATAAAAGAGGACACTTGTTTTTAGATAGATTATACAATTATAGCTTATTATCTTAAGTTGAGGAACTTCGTAGACTATTTTTATTCCTTTAGTAATTTTAATCTAAAGAACAAGTAGGTAGTACATGCTACCCAATTGCATGAGAGTTTGGCAAGGATCAGGTTATGGTTACAAAAATAATTCCGCCATTTTTATCTCAGATTTTTGTATCAGAAAAAGTTATCATCACAGTTTTCATTATAGCATTAATACAAAGAAATAGCTCAAGCGTAGCATAACTACGTATTTTTCGACTCGATTTCACATTTCACTATGAACGAACATATGCCTAATACCTATATCTATAAAAGTCAAATGATCAAGTTTCCAAGTTCCCATGTGGATGAAACTTTACCTCTTACTTGTTTCAAGCTTAGAAGCCACACCCGAAGGGATTCTTTAACAATGAAGTAGTAATTAAGTAATGTGTCGACAGCTCGCATGTCCGTCCGCCCGAAAGCGGCCGAATGTGATTTCATACTAGCATGAGCACACGAGCCTCTTTTGCAATACAATGTACGTTTGTACGTATTGTGTTAAGTCGTAAGGGCCCTACACGACCCGTCCGGACCTTTGATAATGCATAGAAGCTCACTTACAACACGTAAATCTCATATAATAATAAACACGGCATTTATTTAACACGTTCACTGCGGGTTGAGTCAAATCGGGCTCAATCGCGACTTTACCTTGGTGCGGGGCTAAAAGTTCGTGTTATCTCTCTCGTACGGGAGCTGCTGCCGACTGCCGTTTACTTATAAGGCGTACGACAGAGTCAAATAAACATTTATTTATGTATTCAAAGCCGCACTGAGCGGGATGCGGGTGGCGCAGGAGTCGATCGCTTCACGTTAGTGCGGCCACAGTTAGTTATCGATGCAGAACAACGTGTGTTTCACGAGAATCATTTTGCTCAACATTGCCTGATTAATTATATTTTAAAAATCATTGTTTCTACAGATGTTTTTAATGTATGATAATGTTTTGTTTAAGTCTTATTCTACTACTCAATAATAAAGTAATAAATATATAAGCATTCTTTTAACTTTTCCTCAATATTACTGATACTTATAAAAATGGCTTATCGTGAAATTAACCATAATAAATAAACATGTATTCTTTACACAAGTAAATATGAAGACAAGTGTCTTTTATCGTACATGTGACTATATTGTTTACAGAATGTCATAAATCAACGGGTTTGTTCTAAATAATCGAAAAATTTATTTCTTCCTTTTAGAGTATTAAATAAAACAAACCTTTTAACCAAGTAAAGCATGTAGGTAGGTACCTAGTTACAAGGAAACAAATAATAAATTTATCGATAATTTAGCGATATTTGCCATCCTCTTCACTAGGTTTAGATAAAATCTAGTGCGTTTTGAGACCTGAAAGGCCTCAAAGATTCTGAAGGTTTTTTTTCTCTCACCAAAAATCAGAACCAAGGGTGACGCTAAGGGTATTTTAAGCATTTACTGGCGAATGTAGAGCACATAATAAAAATATGCCTAGTCCGAGTAAAGGCAAAGTTATGGAGGATATAAACACCTACTGAAATTCGAGGTCGATTAGGCCTCACCCGCACTGAAAAAGAGCTTAGGCTTGGGCTGATTCTACCTCAACCGCACCAGTTGAAAGTTACTCAAGATTTGTTCCGCAGTGAACGTGTTAACATGGCCTACAAAAAATTAAGCCTAGCCCAACCTTACCTACAAAAATAGTAATTTGGCGGCTACATTAATAAACTGGCATCTATTCCTTGGGCATCGATGTCAGTTATTATTTCAGGCGCCAAGTTAGTTATTTTAGATGCCATTTGCCAAGTAATTATTTTATTATGGTTCGGTTATTATGATTTATGATAATATGATAGGCAGGTAAGGTAGACTATCATATTATCATAAATCATAATAACCGATTAAAAACTCTTAGTGTGACCATAAATGGCGATCTCTGTGTAAATGAGTAGTCACTTAATTTCCATTAACTAATACGTATATACTTAAATAAAAATGAATCACTAAGTGTGTTGCTAAGCAAAAAAACTCGAGGACGGGTCTAGACCAATTAAGCTATATATTTTTAATAATTTTTACATCAAATTGCTATATTTTGGTGTCCCAAAGTAGCCAAATTTATTGGAACAGACTTGCATATATACATAATATTTCCATATAGTAGTAACAAACAAAATATACCTACTAATACATTTAATTGCTATACTAACATAACAGAGTACCTACGATGCTGATTGTATCATTCATAAGTGAGAGTTTGCTTATAGCTAAAAAACATTTAAGTAGTGTAAAAGTTCCTTTGTGATTTAATTAGCCGTGGAGTTTCCTCTTACGTACTTACTTATTGCAATTATAATGAAAATGTGTTCACAACGCGCGTACTAGCCCGCCCAAATGTAATTCAATACTCACGTAAGCAGCGATACTAGGCTATGACTATGAGTGAACTCGTCTCAATTGCGACACAATATACTATTGTGCTCAACCGTAAGGACCCTACACACCGTAGCCGGTACGGCCTTAACAATGTGTAGAGCTAGAGCCTCACTTTAACAATACGTAAACCTCATACAATTATCCCATCCTTAGCTGCAACCTAGGCAGGGGGGGTAACAAGTGAAAGTTTCCTTTTGTCTGAGCAATAACGAGGGTGATGATCTCTGTATCATTGAATTGACAACATTTCATATTTTTAAGACTATCATTTTATTACTTTTCTGAATTCTGCTTAAAAAGATGTACTTAGTAATCTCTGTTGTTATTTATTTTCTGAGATGATTATTTATTTTATTATTAATTTATAAAAACATACTCATTTTAAAATGTTGCAACACCAAAACCAGAACTTAATGGAATGGTTACTTTAGTCGGTTTTCTTATTAAAAAAAAACTTAATAAAACTCGGTAAGTATGCATCTGTCATCTGTCAACGTCAAATAAAAAAAATATATATTTTTTCGCTCTTTGGTTTAGACAACAACCCTATTCAGACCGTATTGTCTTAGATTGCAGTTATTTTATGTATTTTCTTGTATTTCTATAAATACAGAAACATAAATTCAAAGATTTTTTTTAAAGTACACGACATAAAGCCCTGTCGATCTCTATATTAATTTCCACCTGTTATAAATATGAAATGTTGTCAATTAGCTGTAGAGTTATTGTTATTCTCTTAAGTACATACGTTTCAACTTCTTACTTATACTGGTAATAGTAACCACTTTCCATCACCATGACAGCTGTTTGACATTACAGCTCTTTACAGCTGACGTAAGCAGTGCTACGCAATGATTGAACTCGCGTCCATTGCGACTACGTACGTATTGTGCTCAATCATAAGGACTCAACACACCATAGCCGGCACGGCCTTAACAATGTGTAGAGCTAGAGCCTCAGTTTAACAATACGTAAACCTTATACAAATCCCATCCTTAGTTGCAACCTAGGCAGGGATAACTATTGAGAGTTTCTATTTTTCTTAGCCATAACGAAGGTGTGATGGTTTCTGTATAGTTTTTCTCTTAAGTACGTACATTTAAACTTCTTATACTGGTAATTAGTAACAATTTTCCACGTCCATGATAGCTGTCTGTTCAATAATGAAATATTTATTATATTTATTAACAAATTAATTGCATTAAGTACAGCTTTTACAGTTTACGTAAGCAGTGCTACACAATGATTGAACTTGCATCCATTGCGACTAAAACTCGTGCTCAATCATAAGGACTCTACATGTCGTAGCCGGCCCGACCTTAACAATGTGTGGAACTAGAGCCATACTTTAACGATACGAAAACTTCATACAATTATCAGGCCCGCACTTAGAGGGCCAGGGCCCCTCGGCACTTGGCATTTGGGGCCTCGTTCCCTATCTTGAAACGGTTTTCAGCAAATTAAATGATTATGGGCCACCTGCCACCTGGCTGGGCCCCTAGGCCCGGGCCTTGTGAGCCTAGGGGTAAATACGGCACTAACAATTAATACCACTTTTAGCCGCTGCCTGTGAGCCGTGCATATATTAGGGCTCCCCCACATCTAGCGTCTCCCGAACGTCGACGCCTTACCAACGCACGCGCGGCGTCGACGCTGCGCTCCCGCAGCGCCGACGCGTCGCTGCGGCGCCTCTCGAACGTCGACGTCGCAGTGACGTCCACGCGGCGTCGGCGCCGCGTTAGCGCCGCGCCTCCTCGACGTCAGTGTCGACTGTCGAGCTTCGGAGCGTCTTGTCGGCGCCCACGCAGCGTCACTGTGACGGACAGAGCACGCAACCCACCGCGTCAGTCGACACTGGCGTCGAGGAGGCGCGGCGCCGACGCCGCGCGGACGTCACTGCGACGTCGACGTTCGAGAGGCGCCGCAGCGTCGCGTCGGCGCTGCGGGAGCGCGGCGTCGACGCCGCGCGGGCGTTGGTGAGGCGTCGACGTTCGGGAGACGCTAGATGTGGGGGAGCCCTTAAACGTAACGTGGGCTCACTATACAACACGTGTCGCGACAAAAAAGGATAATTTTACGCTGCATCATGGCGCACTAGTCTGCCTTCCGCATTTCTTCGGGTATTTTAGCACGCTCTTGCAGCCCTACGCGTAGGGTGCTCGACCAATACTGTTGCGTTTACTCAAGCTACGAATAAAGTAGGTACAGTGTATGCAGCCAGGAAACTAGGATTATCCGAACCGGGCCAAAAAGCAGATGTGGCGCCCCGTTTGCTGCTGCCAGACGTCTTGTGAAGTTATATTAGACTTAAAATTTATTTGGCGCTTCTTGAAAATGCCCCTCGGGGCAGGGGCCTCAGCTAGCCCCTCAAGGTCGGGGGTTGAGTGTAGACTTATTTCTCTGGTAGAGATATGCGAAAATAAAGAAACCGGCCAAGTGCCAACTGGCTGGGTTAAGTTAAGTTTGTAACTGGCATGTAGGTATACAGATGAGGTGCAAAGTTAACGCAACCGATCACGTGTGTCGTATGGGAGCCCCACTTAAATATTTATTTTATTTTGTTTTTAGTCATAACGGCAACAGAAATTGCTAGACAGACACACGGACAGCGGATTCTTAGTAATAGGGTCCCGTATTTTACCCTTTGGGTACGAAACCCTAAAAAAATAACCTTCTGTCCAATTTTATTACTGGGCAACATTTAAGGTCTGAAAGTTACCTGTGTAATTTAATTAGCGGTGATATTTTCCGTAACTGCGTACGTTTTAACTACTGAGATAATAGAAATAAAGCTTCCTTCCCTTTTACTAGCTATCTGGTTACCTCGGCACGTACAGCCGTTAGCGTAACATTGGCTGAATAAGTTTTATAGCTACCAAGTCTGGTTGCTGGATAAAATTGTAGTGAAAATGTTAAGTGTACCAATAATAATAATAAAGAACAAAGATAAAAAATAACAACATCAAGCAGTGACAAAGTCATTTTATGACTTCCTTACCAGACTGTAGTTTATTTGACCGGGGCTTATGATGGTTGCAATTATCACGTGATATAATAAGTACACAACATTATACAGAATGCGAGTGTGAGTGACGGATGCTTTGTCACTTATTTATCGCGTGATAAGAGCAACCATCATAGGCCCCAGAGCGTAATGCCTCGGCAGAGAGTAAGGCGCCAGTTCAAATCTTGTCAGGGTCTAAACTTTTTTGATTGTTTCTATATTTGTATAAGAAATAGTGATTAAAATCATGATTTTTGTGAACATTAAAGATACATATGTGTAATGTAAACGTCGTACCTAGATACTTACGAATTTTAACAGTTGTATTACTACAAAATGAACACAACACAATGGCCTTTCAAAATATCATTGCCTTTTATTACTAAGTAGCTGAATTAGTGAAAAAAATTAGAACTACCTACAACATTACACACTAGATTTATAGGTAGGTACTTACGGATAAATTTAATGTTTCGGAGGTTTAGATATTATTTTATAATTTAAATACATATAACCTTCATTCAAGGAATTCTTACAACTCTTAGAACAATATATAACGCACACTAACGCACAATTTTTTTGTAAGAAGTACAGTCAGCAGCAAAAATTGCTACGCACGCCAATGCTAATCAAAATATGTACTTACACGCGGACTCTATTATCAAGAGAAGAAGGTTTTGTACAGATATTTCTGAGTGATATTCTGGTCAGTTACTTCTAGGTACTTACTGTTTGAATGTGTAGGTACTCAACCATATTATGTACAGTTGCATCGACTTGAGAATCTTGTATTTTTTAATTCGGTTAAATGTATATCATTGCGGTAGATTTTAGATGGCCTTCAATGCTCTTAAAAGTTTATTTACATACGAAATTGTATAACAAACCGTTAATCAACTAAATACGCGTAAAAAATCTAAAAACAAACAGAAAATTCAGGATATAAATCAGTTTGATTTAGAATATTCTTCTAGTGTTTTTCTAATGGCTTTTTAGTATAAATAGAAGCGTTTACGTGTTGTCACCCGTCGTCAAGCCTGGGGTAAATGGGCATTGGGCAACCCATTCCCGAGAAGCCTTCTTTTAAATTCCGAGTCTGTTAAACGAATAAAATGGTGGCTTAAAAGCCTTTACCACCAAATTTAATCGCATGTTTAGGGTTCGGCAATTTTATATTTGAAACATAAGAAGGGTATCGTTTTAGGTACTACCGTTAGCAAAGTTTAGGTTTGGGCTTGAATAATAAGCTAATAAGGATGATAAATTACTAAGTATACTAATAAAGTTGTACTAATATATTGACTCTACGGTCGCGTTCTTTTTTTTTCACTTTCAAAAGTAAGGTACCTATGTAACGTAGTGGCGTGGCGTCAAAAAAAAAATCAGGGCAAGGAAGGGTAGATTAGCGTAATCTACGCTTCCTTGCCCTGTTTTTTTTTACTCTGTTTTCCGTAGCAATAGAGAATAGTGGTTAATCGGCTGAAATCGGCAAGCTGGTGGGAATCGGGCTGGATGGACACCACGCCACTGATGTGACGTTACTATTTAATTATGAGCAATGAAATGTCCTTAAAGTAACGAAGTATACCTGTTATCGGGTACCCGACGTTTCATATAACTTCACTTAATCTATTTTGGTTTGATATACCATTGCTTTGTATAATGTAACGAATGGTATAATATTGTTTTAGATAATATTCAAAAGATCTATAATGTAAGAATTGATATAATGGTTTATAGGTATATTACTTTTAGCATAATGTACATTTACTATATTTATTACTTTACTTGGTATAAAACGTATTTCTCATAATGACTTACTTGATATAATTCGTCAATGCTATAAACTACAGAAGATATAAGTTGATTTTACTATAACCAAAAAAGGTGGTTCCGACTAGATATATTAGGCTGTCATCCCCTATATCACCTTAAGGCAGGTCCGACTTGGCTTAGGTTAGGTACGACGCCCCCCCGAGGGTGTCCACCTTGTCGTGGTGGGGGGGCTCAGTACCTGCGGTTGGGCGCGGGGAAGCCAAGAGACACCAGGGAGGGGGCCTACGGGCCAGCGGGCGAGGGAGACCGAGAAGGAGACCGGCGGAGCATGACTCGGGTGGGCACTTCGGTGTTTGTGATGGACTTCACCTCCGTCGGTGGAGGAGACCGAGAAGGAGACCGGCGGGGCATGACTCGGGTGGGCACTTCGGTGTTTGTGATGGACTTCACCTCCGCCGGTGGAGGAGACCGAGGAGGAGGCTGGCGGAGCATGACTCGGGTGGGCACTTCGGTGTTTGTGTTGGATTTCACCTCCGTCAGCGTTGAGGGACCCACGGGGTAGGGGCTTCTGTCCTCCCGTGGCGGGTCGAGGGGTAGGGGCGTTTGTCCTCCCTTGGCGTGGGGAGTGTGTCGTGGGGTAGGGGCGTTTGTCCTCCCATGGCCGGCTGAGGGGTAGGGGCGTTTGTTCTCCCTCAGCAAGGAGGGTGGGACCGAAGCACCGTGTGTCGATGGCGGTCCCCGCTTCCTGGGGGCTTGGGGAAGTGTGTGAGGGTAAGGCACACTGCTATGCTACAGTGTGTCTTTCGATGAGGGTTCGCCTTAGGGCGAAGTGCCGGTGGTGTCGTGGTAGCATGTTCGCGATCCCATGGCATCACCACTATGGCACAGGTTGGCAGCATCCCAGAGTTTTAGTGGGTAGGCTAGTCCCTCGCGGACTAGAGAGCCCCACATCGCCAATGCGTAATATTTGACTCTATCCCCGAGGGTCTCATGTTAGGTAGTGGTATGCAATTCAATGCATTTCTCTGGGTTAAAAAAAAAAAAAAAAGTTAGGTACGACGACGAGCGAAGCGAGGATGAGTGTTAGGTTGAACTGCGACCCTAACAAGTGAGCGAGCCGCGCAGGTCCGACTTGGCTTACTTTTCCCAACATTACCTATTACACCATAAGGCAGGTCCGACTTGGCTTAGGTTAGGTACGACGACGAGCGAAGCGAGGAGGAGTGTTAGGTTTAACTGCGACCCTAACAAGCGAGCGAAGCGAGCGAGCCGTGCAGGTCCGACTTGGCTTACGATTCCTAACACTTTTTATTTTTATTAATGTGATTTCAAACGCAATGTAAATTGTTAATTGAATAAATACTTATGACTTATGACTTATTACCTATTTCACTTTAAGGCAGTATTTAAGAAAACGCTATTATTCTACTTAAATAGTATGTAAGTTAAACAAATTTATGTGATAAATATGTTATACGAAAGTATAATTATGCATATTGTCAATTATGTCATTTAGCCTATTATATAAATCGATAATTAGAGAAAAGCAAAATATAGGAAAAAACCATAATATGAAACTTAACATTATATGATACAACTTTATATCAATCGATTGTATATCAAGTGTATGTTAGTTTATCTGACATTACATTACGGACCCCCCGTTATCAAGGTATTTTTGACTCAATGGTAAACAAATAAATAAGGTTTTAGTTGATTTAGGCTATAGGCGAGAAAAACATTCTCAATACAAAATCAAAATCGAAGTGAACGAATTCTTTGGTAGGTCTAATTTATAGATAGGTACTATACGCATACTGCAGTAGGTACCTCTCCACCCTCTACACCCTCTACCATGAGTGTAAAATATTCACACTTGCTAGCGACTGCATAATTGATTTGTAAAGAAGGGAGACTATGCAAATCGGATACGATGTCACTAGCGAGTGGTACAGTACAGTTAGTTATTATAGATAGGATTTCCTAGCCTCTACGCTATCTAGAGAGCTCACAAAAGGGGCAGCACCTGCACTATCACAAAGGAAATTCATTCAAGTTCTACGACTAGTTAAATGAAACGACGGTCTGCCATCTGCAAATGACGAGCGAATTTCGTCAAGTTCTGACGGTGGGTACCGATCGACCTATGCATAGAAACATGACCTTTTATAGTCTGAGATACCAACGTCGTTTGACCTATCCAATCTAGATGGTAAGGTGAAAGAGAAGAAATCTGACGTAGTCGGATAAAAAACAGACGGGTCTATTTTTACTCTTCGCAAAAACCAGCTGAGAAATTATTCTACACGAAATTAACCTATTCGGGCAGGGCAATTGATAAAATACACGAACCGGTCGTGACATTGGCGACGGTGGCGGCTGGCCGCCATAAGTATGTTTTTTTTTTACTATTAATACAAAGATCAAAGTGGAAAAGTCCGGTAATCGAACCCGGTACCTCTGGATTACCGATCCAGCGCGTTAACCACTTCGCCTTCGCTACCCTAGCTCCGGGTAGACCTGACGAATTTTTCCTTATGCTTTGTGTGTCGATCTTTTGCATTGTTTTATTTGAAAGTTTTTTACACCTTAGCGTGTAGGTAATATTAACGTATTCACATACCATACCGCACCACTTTACAGCGGAAAATTTTTCTTTAAGCTTTGATCTTTGTATTTATAGTTTCAATAAAAATTGTGGTTAGGTACCCACATTCAAAAAATGAGACATTACATATTTCATAAATTTATAAAACTAACAGCGCCCTCTCTCGCTTGCTCGTTCACCGCTGTAAAGTTGTGCGGTAAGATAATGAATATTAACGTATTCACATACATGTGGCTAAGGTGTAAAAACCTTTCAAATAAAACAACGCAAAAGATCGACACAAAAAGCATAAGGAAATATTCTTCAGGTCTACCTGGAGCTAGGGTAGCGAAGTGTTTAACGCGCTGGACCGGTAATCCAGAGGTACCGGGTTCGATTCCCGGTCTCTTCCACCAGGTACTTAGCTCCTTTTTCAATTTTTCTTTAAGCTTTGATCTTTGTATTTTTACTTTAAATAAAAATTGTGGTATACCCACATTAAAAAAATGAGACATTACATGTTTCATAAATTTATGTTTTTTTGTCTGTGCCGTGTTGCATCTCTCCGCTGCAGCATAGTGCACGCAGTTTCAGTGCTAAAACCCACTAACGGAGATGTCAATACTCCATAGGTGAATGCGGAGAATCGAAACGCAATCGCACGCGTAGGCTCCGCTGTTAGGTGCCAATAATAATTTACTGGCAGTCTGTTAGTTGTTGCAGTAGCATTTTTCATGTCAAGGAATATAAAAACTACTCTGTAATTTTTTTCTCTTTTTTGTCTTCTTCCACGTGGCTTATCTATATAATCAAATATAATTAACTTCTACCTAAAGGATGTCTGGAAGAGATCGCTATTTAGCGATAAGACCGCCTGTTGTTTACCTCTGCCTGTAATTTCAATGTATCTCATGTTATGTTGTATATTTCTTTTCTAGTCTCCGATTGGGGGCAGGATAACGTGGTCCGGTTAACCCCTCTAAGACACAAGTTTGCGCGTTGTTTGCGCTACACAAACACGTTACTGCTACATACTAGAACAACATAACGTGTCTTACCTTTTTTTTACTTTGGTATGAGTATGAGCAGGTAGGGTTACGAACGACCGTATCTCGGTCTATTCATGTCGACTATCTGACAAGCCAGTCTCGTCTCCATTTTTAGTTCATTGGCCGCGCCTGAACCTTTACCTTTAGTTTAGGTTTACCAGTCTAAAACGCCAGGTGAGTAAAGTTCAAAATGTTTCAATACAAAATATTTTAATAATCTAAGGGAATTTGAGAGTTCGCCGACATAATTCAACGCAGTTATATTTTATACACGTGTTTCGACGTGACTGAAAAATTGCTCACTAGTATCTTAAGTCGCAATACATACCGCCATTTAGTAAATAATTTAATATATTACGGCGGTATGTTTTGCGTTCTATTTGACACACTCCACGAAGCAGCTAGGTATATCATATCATATACCTACGTATAATACACGTCGTCTGTTGACAACCACAACACTCACTAACAAATACCTACTTAAAACAAAGCATCAATCTACGTTAGTGACACAATTTTAGTGAGTTTTGTTTCTCAGCGACGTATTAGTGTTAGTGGGCTTGACCCTGGTCGATAAAAGGGGGTTGACATAAGATAAACTTGTGTCACAGACACAACTGTAAAAGTATCTAAGGATGTATCTGTAAGGTTTAGCATCACCGCTCCTACGTCAAAAGACGTCCACTGCTGGACATAGGCCTCACCCAGAGAACGCCACCGCCATGACCGGTCCTGCGCCGCCCGCATCCAGCGGACTCCAGCGACCTTCACCAGGTCATCAGTCCACCTTGTGGGGGCCTACCCACGCTCGTTCCGTCCGGTCACGCACCGGACGACGCTCCTATGTGTTCTTAGTTAATTAATTCAAGATCATAATCCATTTTCGCAGTTTCCCTAAACATTCCTTGCCTTACTGTTTCCAAACATTAACTAGAATAAACAGAACCCTGTTGAACCCAATTTGATCGTCACTTTTAGAGTGTTTGTTTATAGTGGTTTATTTGTTCAAGAAATGACTGCTGCAGGGCTAGCATAATCTTGACGACTTCGCATTTCGCGCGACTCATCGTCACTTGTCTTGCTCGTACGATATTGAAAGGAAAGTGACAGGTAGTATATGTCGGTGCGACAAAAGGCGCGTGTCACAGTTATGCTAGACGCACTGATGCCCCCAGACCAAGACGGGTACACCAAACACAGCTCACTTCAGTCCATCAGCTCCACTTTACGCTTTTGTTTGGCGGCGCGCGTTTCTATAGCCGCGCGTAAGCACACTAGCCACACGCATTGGTCGGACATATCGTGACACTCACGGAAAGTTGCATCGCATTTTACACAGCCAACAAATGAAATACAGATTTTTTATATGTGTAAGTATTAAGTATTAGGAACTTTACATTTTTCTTGTTGCTAAAAACAACGACCCACAAAACCAAAGGTTGGTATGACTGTTGGGTTCTCTTTACAGAATCCCTATTGTAGAAACATGTTATGTTACTTACAAAATATGCTCATATATTACAGCAGTACTGTAATTATAAGTGTTTTATTTATCAACTTAATTTAATTTTTTTTCTTATTAGGCTATTTATTGTCTTAACTATTTCTTCAGTTATCAGGCGTCTTGCAAAGATCAGTAGTGTTTTATTTAGGCCGAAAACGGTTAGATAGTTGATGCAGTTGCGCAAAAATACGAGTTATAGCCAATTCTTTTCGCACAGTAAGTATGACTTTTTTATGATTTTTAACTTATGTATGTACAATTGTACAGTACAGAATAACTTTCTGTCGGATGTTCACATTTTACTTGCTCTCAATAAGCTAGTGAAAAGATTGAGACAGAAGTATAAATACCAGATAATCCGACAAAATACGATAACAAAACGTTATTTACTTCATGTGTACTTTTGTTCAAACTTTTCTAATGGTCCCTTCTTTTCACCATCTTTTGTTACCCCGATTTGGACATCAATTGAAATTAAAAACGAATAAATATTTCCATTTTGTATTCAAAGTTACATCATAATCAATATAATCATAAAATCAATCCATAGTGATTATTAAACTCTACACAAAACAATAACTTCATGATCGTTCCTACCATAATTATAATCTACACAAACTCACTGAAACACGTGCGGTTTATGACAACAGCTGCTGGCCTGGTTATTTGCAGTCACTGGTGTTAGTACCGTCACCATCAGATTAAGTTTAGCACAGGGTATTTTCTCAAAAGTTCTTAGTATTAACTTTCTTCACATAGAAAATCATTTAAAACGCACTCTAACACTTTTACAACCAGAAAGAAATTGTAACGCTACCCCAGATATCGACCGAGCGCGCCAAACGTGGTTGTTCATAGCTACACCGAGCGAAAATTACGAGCGCCTACTAGGCGGGTTTTTGGTTGTGGAAGTGTTAAAATCCCTTTTTAATTACTCGATGTCAGCGAGGCTGGAAGCTGGATATTTTTATGGTAGTCATCGTCTTGGGTCTCCTTCGCAATCCATAATATCGTATGTCCTAAAGTCAAATGCCATACCACATTTACTCTAAACACTTTTGACATATCAATCATTTGTCATAATGATTATTTGCCATAATGATGTTACATACTAATGATCATAAACCATAATATTACATTACCTAATGCTCTAAATACCTAATATGTTTTGTACTAATCTATTAACACATAAAACTTACGAGTCATAATATACAAAACCATAAATCACATGTCCTAAAGTCAAATGCCATGATGATTACTTGCCATAATGATCATAAGCTATAATAACATTACCTAATATCCTACATTAAGGCAGGTCAGACTTGGGTTAGGTTAGGTACGACGACGAGCGAAGCGAGGAGGAGTGTTAGGTTGAACTATGACCCTAACGAGCGAGCGAAGCGAGCGAGCCGCGCAGGTCCGACTTGGCTTACGATTCCTTACATTACCTATTTCACCTTAAGGCAGGTCCGACTTGGACAAATATCGAATTGGCTAAACCACGAAAACTGTAGGTTGGGTTATTGGCTGAACCCCGAAAACTGTAGGTTAGGTTAGGTTTGTATTGTGAACACGTATAGCGGAGCGAGCGAAGCGAGCGGAGCGTCAGACTTGCTGAACCCCGAAAACTATAGGTTAGGTTATAAAAATCGGAAAAATTTAAAATTGACATACTTATATTCGGAGTTTTAAAAAATTCGGAATTATGATGAATGACACGTGATAATAATTAGGATAAGTAACTATTAAGACATATGATGATTATGGCAACTAGTATTAGGATATGTAACTGATAGGACACTTGATCATTAGTACTTAAGATAATAGTGCAAATAATCATTAGGATATTCAATATTAGGATGATCAATATTATGGCATTTACATTAGGATAAACGTTATTATGGCAAAAGATCATTATGACCACAGTTATTATGGAATTTACAAATAGGACAAAGGAAATTATGGATTCCAATATAGACCCCATCGTCTTATTACCTTATGTTATCTTTTAGGAATTTCTTCTCAAGAAATCACATCTGAACGTAATCTTTACCCAATCCGATAGCGAGTGTACAAAAGTTACAAATGGGTAAGGACCAAAAAGTTGGACGTAATTTAGGCGTTAGAAAGTTAGCCTTAGAAAAAAAGCGATCGGAAAAAGTTCCGTTGTGCGACAAAAATTAACGACACTATAATGAACCTCAAAACAATACCTTAAAGTACATTATTCGATGGTTAATTTGTCGTCGTACAAGGGAAAAATTAGTACAAATTTTAATTAAATGAGTTAAGGTAGTAGGTAACCTTTTTGGTCTTCACCCAAATAAATATAATTTTTACATTATATGCATTGGTAATTAAACCACTGGGTTGAAACATTTTTAAGCACGTTTAAACACATCACACTGAAATGTTCTACGTAACACAAATCGTTGTGTTAACAAATTAATAAAAATCCAATTAGGATCTCAGAATGTCAAATTGCGAAAAATCGTGGGAAGTAAAAAGTTGCCGAAGTTTTAGTACAGTAAAGTTGTATTTTAAAATTCTCAAGTAAACCTCCTAAGCACCATGCTTTTTTGCAAGGTCACAGTCACATAATGTTTGATGATGATGATTATTTAACTTATAAAATATATTTGAGCGTTTCTCAAAACGTTTCAATTTGTTCAAAATTTTGTACTAACTTTTTTGAGAAATGCTCACATTCGTTTTGGTTGTTTTGTGAATGTACCTACTTAAGTGTGTATCAGTGCATTGATGCATGGTGATTAGAGCAAATGAAGGGGCAAGGGGAAAAACTGGCTTTGCAAATTATTTTTTTATTTATGGCCATAAATTTCTCAGTTCATTATATGACTATTAAAAACCGGGATAAAACTCGCTGGGTCCCGATCTTTGTACTATATTTATACAGCCATAAAAGGATTTGACAACTTCAATTGCACTGTAAAATTTTGCATATGTGACTTAGCTACTTATTTCCCTTAGCACTTCTAATATAACCAATTCAGTGATAAAAGGATGAGCCCAGATGGTCCCAAGCATTTAGGGGAGTCAAGAACTAAACTCGTATGTGAAATATGGATTTCACATACATTGCTAGGTTAAAGCGCGAGATCGAATTCGTAAGTTAATGCAAGCCTGTCAAAAAGTCTTAGGCCAATGTTGAGCACCAGTACTCAACATTGGCCCAAGACTTTTTGACAGGTTTGCCTTATTATATTAAGTTTTCAATATTTAATTTAGCGAACACAGCGAACGGTTAAATCTTACATGATTTTGTCCGTTGTTATGACAACAAATGTACCTTTACTATTTCGTCTTTTTTGTATTTATAAATAAATTAGAAAAAAATAATTAAACTCGCATCTGAGTTCTCGCATCGTCTAAATAGGTCTTTACTCTACTTCGAAAACTAAACTCCGCTCTTTTTAGCCTTTTGAACGCCAAAGCAATTCACCGTGCCACTTACGACAGAGCAAAAAAAATCAACAGGGATTGAAAAACACTTATAGTGGTTTGAATTTAAAAGTTTTTGATCATGGAAATTTAGACGGCTGTGGCCGACGCGGCGTCAGTGGCACGAGTGTTAGCTGTCGGCCACAGTCGTCTTCGGCGTTCAAAAGATGCAAATATTAGGAGCCGACACCAAATAGTAAGCCTGCAAGTGCGCCGCGTTCTAAAGGAGTTTGGGAACCCCTGGGTAAGCCTCAAACGCGACCTCACATTCACACAACATCCTTCTACAATCACTGCATGTTATATCTAAGACTTATTCTACAGGACATTGTAATATTTCAATTAAACCCTAGCCAATAATGCCAGTTAATCTATTTTGTACCATTTAAATGCATTTCACCTAATAAATATTGTCTAAAATGAGCACAATGAAAACTATCTGAAAATATTTTCGTAAACCTAAACGTTATTTCAATAACAATGATGATGTAAATTATTGCCTTTCATAATAGGTTCCGCAATATAACAGTTATTTAACGTACAATCTGTATCATTTTGTACTATGTTTTCAATACATTTTAATACAATACTCTAATCATGCTGCTAAAATCGTATTCTTACCAGACTTTAAATTGTAATTGACCATACATGGATGTTACTTTAAGCCATTGCCATAAACAAAGCAAAACTGGGAAAAGAACTAAAATAGCTACATGCAACTAGATAGGAACTAAAGTAAAAGTCGTTGGAATTAATTAAAAGAACATAATCTAAAATACTATAAAGACTAAAGTTAATAGAACTACACTGGAGTAAGACACATTCATTTTCCATTTAAATGTGCATGCATACCCTAATACGTTAGAAATGGCAGGTTTCACATGTCCAAATCAAAAATGAGATCATTTTTAAATGTTACTTCTTGATACTGGCCCTTGTTTAGGTTATCGGGATCGTATAAGTTAGTGTTATGTTTTATATTATCACAGGTTTTAGTTTCAGAGACGCCTTCATCTGCTTTATCCGATTTAGACTCGTTAGACACGTCGTCAGATTTCCATATGACTGGTTCTGGTTTTGACTGGTATTCTTTGTTGTAGATGTCGAAGACCGATGGTGCGCTGCCGTCGGAGGCATCGGTGTCGAAGTCGTCTTTGCGGGGGTTGCTGGGAATGTCCCTGCCGTCTAGCGTACCTTGGCCTTCACTGTCTACATCGGACGTGTCGGCTAGGCCGCTGTCGCGCCGCTGCTTCAGAACTGACTTCAATTTCGGCTTGGAGGTCTGCAGAAAGTAGAAATAACGGAATATTAGTTATCTTTAACAAGCAAACTAGTATTTTTATAACTGATTTGATATAGGATTTAATGTAAGTATATATGTCAGATGTGTTCTTTGTGTTTCATTGACATAATGGTTCAGTTCTATGGTAAATAATTTAAATAAATAACTGAAATATGATTAAATAATTGAAATATATGTTTTCATTTATCTACACCAGTAACACAAATTAGGTGCACGACATGGGTCATTGTCAGTTCAAAAAACAAAATTTGTCCCTTCGGTGGTCAAAAGTTAAGAGCTTGTATGAATCTATAGTAGGAGAGCCGAAGAGGGGATTTCGGGAGTACCTAAAGCGCGGCAGATTAATATATAGGGGGATACCTTGTACCCAGTTAAGTACTTCCACCAAATATGAGCCTCATATGTATGGCCGCGCGTCAAAGATAAAAGATCAGATTAATAAAAAAAAATTGTTCATCTGAAATTCTCGAGCGCGTCAGATTAAGGTAGGGTGAGTTAGTTACATGCTAAAACGTGTATATTCCTCTAATCTGACAATTTAAAGGTGACGTAAAGAAGGCGGAGGGCTACAAAGTTGTAAAAAAAAAGAAACTTCATCTCGACATTCTCGAGCGTGGCTAATTTTTTTTTTATTTAAAAGGGAATGAGTCAATGATAACGGAAAATATATAATCTGACGATTTCCACTAGCCAAAGTAACAAAAATTCATCTATAAAGTTTAATGCTCAACTGAAGTAAAGCTCACTTTATTTAAAGCATACACGCAATCCTTCTACTCGAGCAGCCTGTGGGTTAAATATACGAAAAGAGCTTATAGCGCCCTACGAGTGCAGTATAATAATGCTTTGAGGATGCTGCTGGGGATGCCGAGATGGTGCAGCGCGTCGAGTATGTTTGCGGAGGCCCGCGTTGACTGTTTTCAGGCTGTAATCCGCAAAAAAATCACCTCGCTGATGGCCCGCATCAGGCAAAGCACCAACGGCATCCTCAAAGCGTTAGAGGAGAGGAATGACTGCCATTTATTTAAATTTTGGATAGTGCAGACTAATAGTGTAGCACAATATGTTCT
Source organism: Apotomis capreana (assembly GCA_947623375.1). Classification (NCBI taxonomy): domain Eukaryota; kingdom Metazoa; phylum Arthropoda; class Insecta; order Lepidoptera; family Tortricidae; genus Apotomis; species Apotomis capreana. The sequence continues at coordinate 11,395,437 of OX392506.1, read as the reverse complement.
TTAAGTGATATACCTATAAAAAAAAAAAAAAATTACTTGAATCTAGTGTTAAGTTTACTAACGTAGCGGGTAAGCCTTACTAACAAACTTTGGATGTAAATTGTCCGAAATAAAGAATTTATTATTATTATTAATGCGTGCAGTTACGTGATGCCTGTATTCCACTCTGGTTTCTGTTGCCATGACGCCATAACAGCTGATCATGTTGTTTACAACACTAAAGTTATTAAATATTTATAGTTGCCGGCAACTTTTAGAACAAAAATGGCGGATTTGCGCATGTACATTTGTACGTAAATCGGCTACTGCGCAGTCAAGATTATGCTCTAAAAGTTTGCTGGCAGCTGTACTATGAGTGATATTAATATAAAGTGTGTATTTTGTGGTAAAACTACTTTACAGAAAACAGTTAGATTTACATTAGAAACATAACAAAAATGTGTAAATATTTTAGAATATAGTCGGAGCAAACCGGTTCTCCGAAAATCCCGAACACCATACGATAACCTTGAACTTTCGAGAGAATCTTCATTAAATGAAGTAAATCACGCACATTGCTATAAATTATTTATAGCAATAAGAATACCGAATATTTACAACAGCGGCAAAGTATAATGGAATATGACAGTGCATCGGAAGTTTCTGGGAATAGCTCCGAATCACATGCCCCTGCTTCTGGGGAGTGCTCCGAGTCGCATTTTCCTGTTTCTGGAGAGTGCTCTGAGTCACAAGTTCCAGTTAATTTTTTTTATTGCCAGATTAGGCAAATCCCGCCAGATAATCGTCAGATTATGAGACAGCACGTCTAGGGCATAAAGATGAACCATATATATCTTAATCTGACGCGCTTGAGTATTTCAAAATGGCGATTTTTTTTTTGCACATTCTAATAATAACTGCGAGTTTGCGTCACATCCAAATCGTCAGATTATTATATAAGAGCTTTTTTTAGGCCTTAGAAAATCTGACGCGCCCGATGAAAAAAATTCTTTTTTCATTTTCAACCCTCAAGTACGACCACCCCCATCATGGAAACAATCTGTTTAACATGCGTACATCTTTAAAAATGTGTAGGACATGGATGCTATCAATATCTGACGCGCTCGAGTATGTCCATGCAACAGTTTTTTTTTTACATTTTTGAAAATCTGTAGCCGCTCCCCCCACCGATGAAAAGGTATATCTTATATAACATTTTTTTCTTTTTATCATCTAAGCTTCGCAACCCAATAGGTCTCTATGACGCTCGAGTGAATCCCGATTTAGCATCGTGGCCTACCCTACTACTAGGTTATGTTGCTATTACATCGGATTATAGAAGAGTGAACGTTCTTTATTCTCACATGCATTTAATCAGAAAATTAGGGCCTGGAATCCTTAATTTCGCAAATTATGTCCACCGGAAAGACGCGCACCTAAATCTGACAATGACCCACATGGCATAGTGCTTACGGCGTGGCGTCCATAGAACCCGATTCCCAAAGCTTTTTAACACCTTTTTACTGGCGCTTGCAAAAAAGCCTTGGTCACACCTGGTCCGGCTTGACCAATAATACTTATAATGCAACGCCACTGTACAAAATAATACCATTTATTGTAAGTACCTACGACCTCATTTCAGTGAAGGATCGCGTTTATTTATCGTTTATTACGATACGACAGCATATTTTTTTTTCACTCGATAACGTCGTTATCTTCGACGGAAATATATTAAAAGTAGCTGCAAACAATTTCTTTCTTTTTGGGTACCTGCGATATATGTCGAAACTTGTAACAACATTGTAGTGTCGTTGACCGATAAATCATGAAACTACCATAGCCTCATAAGGAAACATCGATAACGATCGTACCTATCGTGAATGTTTTAGAATGTAATGGAATGTTCCTTAGCAGGCTATGGAACATTATGATACGTTGTTTACAGCCTACAGTTTACCGCAAATAGCTCAATAGTTTCCGATGTTTTCTTATTAGTTATCTTTAAGGCCATCAATTTTTAACCGCGTCATATAATGCGTCATACGATTTTCTGTCATTTGAATTAACTACTCATAAACTCAAGTATCAGCATTTATTATTATTATTCTTTATTCATTTTCTGTCTTAGGCTAGGTCTTTACAATATACAACGTGTCCCAAAATTCAACGATAAGCGGGCACCAGAGGATGGATCTCGTCATGATACCTCGAGAAAAAAAAAGAAAAAAAATATATCTCAATCCCTTTAGAAATTATTAAAAAACAATGAAATTCTTAAAATATCGACACCCCATGGTATTTTTAACGACCATGTCTACAATTTTTGGAATATTTCAGATATTTTTTTTGTATCGGCAACCTAAGTAGCACTGATATCCAACGCAGTCCTTAAAAATATCAGAATACATGTAGTTTTAACACAAAAAATAATCAAGATTATTTTTACCTCAAAAATTGTTAATGATTTATTCTTTCAGTCCTTTTTCAATCATCATCATCATAAAAAAAGTATGGACACTACTATGGCAAGTGTTTTAAAAAGTTGACGCAACTAACCAAGATTCCAAATGTGGTAGGATACTCTTGGAAAACTAGCCCCGAAAAAAAATAGCTATTTTAAACAAGAACCGACATTTTTAAATGTTGATAGTAATCACTTTTACGTGCTACCACTAACCCGTCACGAACTCAGACTTGAACTATGCTGCTGCAGAGACACGCTGAGGCACCCTTTGGGTGGAAAGGCTAGCCTCCAGGAGCGGGTCACCGGCCCTCTGCCTATCCGCATCCCATCATCGGCCACTCCAAGTGGACTAAAAGTCTAGCAAAGCAATCTAACCTATGCCCACCCCAAGTACTGTGGCAGTGGGCGCCTTGGCGGGCACCACGCCCTGGGAGCTGGATGCCCAGGGGCTCGCGGAGGCGCATAGGGAGCGGGTGACCAAGCTGCCCTGCCATAAGCTGCCATTATTATTATTATTACACGTATGTGACGTCGCATGATATAACATTATTGGCGTGTTACAGATTTTTGTTGTTGTGTAAGCTTTAGTGTTTGAATTTTTTGCGTGATACACAATCACAGGTATGACAAAGTTGATTCTACTCATTGATCAACAAGGGGTGTAAAAGCTAGTCGTCACTCTTTGCATTTTTCAAAACAAAATACCCAGCTGCCGAAGGTCTTTGACTTTGTTTTAAATTTTCATCAACCAACTTGTATTCTACTTCGGTTGTTGAGAATATTAATTAGTATGTAATTTGTATAATACAATATACATATTGAACAAATCAAAGCTGTTGAATAAAATCGGAATTTACCTGAGTTGAATTGATGAAGTCATCTTCTGCTTCACTTTCACTCTTGCGCCTATCTTGAGTGCGTTTTTTGCTCTTTTTCTTTTGGTTCTTTTTCTTTTGCCCCTCAATAGATGAATTGTACCTGTAAATGTGTATTTGTCATTTAACTGGCAAATTAAACATCAATTAAATTGAGAAATATAATATTGAGAAATATGATAGATACGTACTTTGATATTTTACAATTTATACATACCTGTAAAATTGTTTTGCAATAACATCACTGAACCTAACAGTCTTTTTTAAGCTGGATTCTTCCGGAATGCAATCAGAGCTAATGTAATCCATAGAAGAAGCCACATCCCCAGCACTAGACTCGGAGAAACTTCTCATCATGTGCATAGGCTTCCTCAGTATACTCTTGGCACCTGTTTCATTATGTCCTGAGTCCACCCAAACTATTTCCCTCTCTTTAGGGGATGTGGGTGATTCAATGTCATCATCGCTGTCATCATTATCAACATTTGATGATACAACAATGTTAGTCTCAGAACCCAAATTGGTTACTTCAACAACAGGTAAGGATACTTCATCTTGAGGTAGCTTCAGACTTAAGGTAGACTGCTCACTGGATGTTTTTTTCACTTGGGTCATGTCAAAATATTCAGAGGCAAGAGAAGCTTCATTTAAACCAATCTGGAACTTTTCTGGGAGGTCACTGGAGACTTCCAATTGTAGGATTACATTGTTATCCCATGATTCTCCAGTAGCATTTTCAAATCTAACTCCTTCATCAAATAATATAAGAGCTGCATAGTGAACGGGAACAAACCCTGACCCAACAGTTGTAAATTTGATGTAAACTTTATTCCCTTCGCTTTTAACTTTAACAGAATCAGGTTCAGTGTTTTTAACATGGAAAGTAAAAGCAACAATATCATCAAGTACATTATGAGTGTATGCCGGTAAAATGTATCCACAAGATGTTTCTAGGAATATTTCTTCAGATGATTGAGAATCTAACTGCTGCACTGGGGGAGCCAACTCTGTAGAAGTTGATGACAATACTTCAACCAAGTTATCTCTCTGTTCATCATCACTTTGAGAACTAGAATTTTCTTCACTTTCTACTCCACTATCTGTCTTCCAAGGTTTACTCATGTCCTGTTGTGAATCTCTGACCACAGGCAATGTAACAATCAGTAAGTGCTTAGTTTTATCAAACTTAGCATTGCCAAGCTCTTCATTTACAGAATATGGGAGAGTTACAGAGAGCTTGTATTTAGCTGGCTTCTCACACAATAAACTGAGAGACTTTTCTTTGACATCTAATGCGCAATCTTTTGTAGATGATAGCAGAGGGAGATTTATTTCAACCACTATTTGACTGGGTATAGCTGTGTATTGTTTACTGTTCTTCTCATAAGTGAATTCTTGCATGTCAACATTCTTCTGTTGTTTGACAATGTACTTGGGTATAGTGTATCCATTGATAGTGTCATGACTAAATTCTATTTTAGATTTTGCTTTAGGTTTAGATTTAGTGCGTACACTTTTGACCTCTTCAGATTTAGAAGAGGCAGTAGAAAATGAGCGCTGTGGATATAATTTCTCCAAAAATTCAGGAGTCATTGATTCCCCTTCTTCTTCGTCAGTAGGAAGACCCTTAAAATCTGGATCTTCCTTGCGTATTATAGCTGGGGTTGTCATTCCCTTGTAGGCAGACTTAGGAAAACGTAAATTGTTGTCGTCTAGATGAATATTGTATGTTTTCTGTAAGCCATCTAATGCAGTCTTGTTGACTAGTTCACGGAACCTTTTATTAACCTCTGCCATGCGCAAAGTATCTGGATGGAACACTACATCATAAATGACACATCTCTGTCTTTTGTGATCATAGTCTTCTCTGGGAGGAATAATGGTGTATGGTATTTGCCAATTCATACCTTTCTGGTTATCAATCTCTTGAACACTGCAGGACGGTTTGCCGACATTATCATTGCTACAAATATTAACAAATGCTTTCCGGTCGCCAGCGACGCTTGTTTTGATAACATATCCGCCCTTCGGATTGATAAAGGTTACATCATAACCTCGCTCTTTCTCTAGCTGGGTCATTTCTTTCTGGTAAAGTGCTTGATTCGCCGGGTCACGTACTTCTTCGCAGTACTCGGCTAGCATGTCTCGAAATTTCTTATTCTTCATGGCGTCTTGTATATTTTCAAGATCAGACCGGGTGAGTTGAATTTCCGGGTCACGAGGTTCTACTCCTGTTGCCATTTTGTCTAGAATTAGGTGGTTTAAAAATAAACACAAAATAACTACGCATTCACAAGATCACGTTAAAACATTAAACATTTAGTTCAGCTGAGCCGATGATAAGGTTAGTGTTGCACATTGACAAAAATTTCCATCGCAACGTCAATAACAGACCACGTAATGCCTTAAAGTTAATATCGTTAAGTTGTTGCGCTTGAAATTTTATCTAATAATAGTACAATGAAAAAGTTTTACATTGTGTTGTCTGTGGTAAAAAACTAGAAAGTTCTATATCTCTATTGTTGCTATTCTCTATTCTCTATGAACGTACACTAAAACCCGCTTCAGAGTCCAGCCTTCCGATCCGATCCGATTTATCGGAAGCAATCGGATAATGTGTAGTAAAATTGTCCGATTTATCGGAAGAAATCGGATCCGATAGATCGGATCGGAAGGTCTGGAGCGGGTTTAAATGATTGCCGTGAATAAACAAATTGTGAACGTTTTTTGTATTTATTTAATTAATACTTAATACAATTTTCAGGATGCATTGGAGTCACTGATTCAAAATAAATGATTCATTCCTTATTTGCTTAATGCTCACCCCGGCTTTACACTACTCTTGAAGTTATCATATATCATAGAGTCTGGCCATCGAAACGTGATACTGAAAATAGTTCCTGTAATTGGCTCTGTAATTCTATTTAAGTTTTCCTTTTATATGTCATAATTAGCTGTTGGTTCTCCTTGAATAAATAAATAAATAAATAAAATGACCGCGAAATTTTAAAATTCTAGCTCTAATATCGCTGTACAAACTAGGACTAAGCAGTTTTGGTAGTTTTGACATTACATTTTTCATCGCCAATAACTAATATATCTGCACCATTGCATTGCTATCAGTCATTGCTCATTGACGATGAAATATGTGCTTGAGTTTTTAAATTTGGCGGTAATTTTGAGTATCACGTTTAGATGGCCAGACTATTTGTACGAATGTGGGAGGTACACTTAGTTGCAGGCACTTCGCAGCGGAAACTCATACTTCTTCCTTACCCCGGCACTATCATATTCACCCAACGCAGCGAAATGCCCCACCACATTGTCATATTCGCCCAATTTCAGCCAACTTTGCGAGTAGTGTGCAGCTGGGGCACAAGTTTTTATTTTGACAATGATAACTATCATAATGTCAAATAAGTGTCAAATACATGCCGTATTGTGGTATTGCCATTGCCGTCGATTCGATTGCCGTTTCGTTTGCTTGTCGCACTGTTTTTCCATCTTTTTTGTGGTTTTACATTACACTACCTAAAATAATATTGAAGTACTAACAGACAAGAACAGAACTTCTGTAAACGATCATTTATAGTCTTTAGATTTCAGTGAAGATGTCTTTAAGAAATTTACAACGTGTAGCTGTTCAGTTTGTTGCACGGCACCCAGTCCTTGATTCAGCGAGGTTATACAGTCGGTGGGCTCATAGAGATCCTGCAAAGGTTATCCTACCCTACGAACCGAAATCGGATGTAAGTTTGAAAAAAGAAAAGGTGATTAGTTTGGATACCGAAGTGTATAAAAAACCAAAAGGAAATAAAACAGAAGTCTTGAAAAACACTGTTCAAAATGAGCCATCAAATAAATTGTCTCCAGAAAAATCAAAGGCAATCAAACAGAAGCGAGATGAAATCATGAAAAAGAGGAAGTTTTATTTAAGCCAAACAAAAGTGTTTGATGACAGCAATGAAATTATGTATGAAAAACTGAAAGATAATGACGGATGGTTGAGGTAAGATCATTGCATTTATTCAAGTATTTGATGGTAAACATGGATAATTGTTTTTTATTTATTTATTTAGAAAAGGCATAGTTACAAGTCACAAACTTAAGAACTTAACTAAGGCTTACATTTGTTTTCAGTACTCTATTTGTGAAGTTAAAGTCAAAGAAAGATAGAATGCGCAGTGGGCAGATCTTGGTAGAGGGATGGCGACTCATAGTTGATGGACTGGAAGCCAAGTGCCCTTTGAAGTACATCATATTCAGCGATACTGATGACTTGCACAATTTGAGACCCTTTCTACCAAAAACTGGAGTGAAAATATTTAAAACCTCTTATAAAGAAATCTCTATGTGGTCTAATGTGGAGACACCACCAGGAATATTTGGTTTGTATATTTTTTTTTTTTATTTTTATAGCCTTTTCTCAGATACATGTTATTAGGTATAGTTCATTTATACAAATATTTTTATTTTATTGTGTATCTGTGTGCCCTTTGGCAAAGGCCTCCTCCAAAACTTTCCAATCTTCTCTTTTCCTTGCCAGTCTAGTCCAGGTTTTGCCAGCTGTCTTAGTCAAATCATCTTCCCATCTCCTGAAAGGTTTTCCTTTCTTTCTCTTGCCTTCTCAAAGTAGTAACATTATGGTATCCAAGAGAAGGCAAGAGAAAGAATGGTTTGTATATATCATCTGTTATATTTAATATTGCCAATCATATAATATAGTCAACATTTTGGACGCCAAAGTTGTAATATCTGGATATCGAAAGTTTGGGCCATAGATATCAACATTGTATAGAAAGAAAGAAAGAAGTCTGATAAATTTAATTTTTTTTTTATTCATATTACATTTTTTTTTTATCTGTCGATTTTGGATTTTAGTTTTATGCTTGCTGGGTTAAAAATTGCTCATTTACTTTTTTTACAGAATGATAAAAAAACAGGAACCTAAGGTATGACATCGCTTTCCAGTTGTTATTAACCTTTCATTTAACTTCTATATTGCCAGGTATTTTTGAAACTCCAACACCGGAAACTGTGAAAATGCTGTCCAGGCCTTTACCAATGCAGTTTATTTGTGACCAAGTTCGCGAACCGGGCAACTTGGGGGCCATACTTAGAGTCGCAGTGGGAGCAGGCTGTGAAAAAGTATTATTGACTAAAGGTTGGTATGATTAACTAACACCTTAGAAAACTGATACTCCAGCAACTGCAAATTTGGATTCGGCAAATTCTGAAATTTGAATTTTGGATATTCAATGCGTTTGTGAGTTACTAAAAGTCAGATGGGTTTTTTGCAAAATGGGCTGATTGAATAGTTATAGTAGCAGCATATCGTCGGGGATAGTGCAATACCGCGTAATTAACAAGTGTAGATACGATTTAATATTTAAACAAATGCTAAGTATTTTATTGAAATGAGAACTTTATCGACAGCTGTTATTTACGCGGTATTGCACTATCCCTGACGATATAACATAATATTTGCATTATGTTGTTGATATTCCACTGATTCATACGATATGCTTTGCATCTACTTTTCTTATCTTGACAACAAGAGAGTGGAACTCACTTCCTGCACACATTTTCTCTAAAAAATAAAACTTAGATTTTTTCAAGTCAAAAGTTAACAGGCATCTTCTAGAATCTAGGCAAGCAAGCTCCATCTTAGGCGTGATTTTCGTTAACATCAGGTGCCATTGATGGCATGTTATCTTGAAATAAAGATAAATAACATTGGAATACCCACTGTAGCTATATATGTTGCATGACACAGTTGAAGGAGAGAATGAAGAGGAATAGACATCACTTTCTGCACAACAAAGAGTCACCTGTCAGTTGTGGAAAATTGAATTTATCCCTTTTTTGTAAGGGGAATCACGCATTTGCTTTTGTGTATAACAATAAGAGAGAGATAGTAATGAAACCAAAAAACATGTACAAATATATTCATTTATTCACTCACTCAAAAGATATTAATTTAATTTTTTAAGCCCTACATGCTATTCACAATAATGGTGTTACATCCAATATAATAACTATATTATCAATCTTTAACCACACCACATTCACAACAAAATCATATACGGTCTGCAAACTCAGGTTATCCTAATAAATTCATAGTCATATAATTCTATTTTCCAGGATGTGTTGATGTCTGGGACCCCAAAGTCATACGGAGTGGGGCTGGAGCTCACTTCCGACTACCAATATACACCTCAATCGACTGGGAAGACATTCCGAAACAGATTGTCAAAGACACGTCAATAGTTATAGCAGACAGCAATGCAAAGTTTGATCTGAATATTGATGAACCATCCAATGCAGAGATGACACATGCACATATACCAGCGTCGCCTTATTATGGAGTTGACTTTACGTCTTTAGGCCATGTGACACTTATAATAGGAGGAGAGACTGAGGGAATAAGCGAAGACAGCTACAGGTAACTGAAAACACATGAGTATAACGACTTATAATTAAACTATAAGATGCCTGCAAGTTGGTCCGCGTATTTTTTTCTCTTTACCATAGGAAGATACAAAATATTCTATAATCATCTTTGGATGTCCAGCCACTGTACTAAAATTGGTTAAAATCCGCCCAGCCGTTTTGCGTGACAGTGGACAAAGCTGCATCGCGCGGTTAAGATTTTTCCGGAAATGGGCAAACTCGTGGTTGGGCCGTAATGACTCAGTTTCATTGGTCGATAACTCGGTCGATATACGGCATGCGGGGTCTCCTCGCAGACGGTATAACGGCCAGTGAAACTCGCAAGTCGATAACTCGGTCGACATACGGCATAACAACCAGTGAAACTCATAATGGCATGCGTTTTGGAGATCTACCGCACCCCGCATGCGGACCATATCGACTAATGTAAACAATTGCCCGCATGCGGGCCCTATGGCATGCGTTTTGGAAATCTACCGCACCCCGCATGCGGGTCCAATCGACCAATGAAACCGAGCCATAAGACGGTTTAGTACACATAGCTTACTTTTGAGAACAATGCCCCACTTTAAAACATAAATATGTATACTGATATTAAATTCCCGGGGATTAAAACGTTTCTATTTTTTTTTTCAACAGCTTAGCAGCCGCGCACAACGGCCTGCGCTTGAATATTCCCATGCAGAGAGGCATCGACAGCCTCAACACTGGCATGGCGGCAGCAGTCATAGCGTTCGAAATCAGGAAGCAATTTATTCAGGCCTTCAGACAAGCTAAACTGGAAAAACAAGCAGTACATGTAACTTGAGTCTAAAGTTGTGTTAGTAATTTTAGGAATAGTAAAGTAGTGAAGCTAATGTATGGATTTTATTTAGTAAAATCCCTGTTACGACTCCTGAACGGAAGATTGATTGGAGAGAATGATTTAACTTCGGAACAGTCATCAGGGCCAATTGTCATCAGGAGGATCTGTTGATGGGATCTTGGAGATAATGTAAGAACTTGAAATATTCACACGTCAATGTTATCGGAAAGCGTCATTTGCTGATGCGGACCAAAATTAGATTTATTTTTATTGAAGTCAATTTTTTGTTAATAAATAACTAGTGGCTAGTGGCCCTATGAGCTGCAAACCTCGAGAGTTTGTTTCGAAACGGACCCCTTGAAAAAATTCGAACAATTAATTCGTCAAAAAAATTATGTAATTTTAGAACCTACCTACTCACAACATTTTATGAGAATCGGTTGAGCAATTGAGAACTGCGGCCATGCGAAATATTTTTAGCCAAGCTGAAATGAGGACTCGCTCACTGCGTCAATTAAGTACCTAATACCTACTTATATATTTTATTGGCCCTTACCCGACATATACGTAGGTGTGTGATGGGGGGCTAACGTAGTTGAACTATATAAATTTTTATTTTATTTATTTAATTTGTTTTACTTACCTAACTAGTCACAATATGCTACATAGAAATATAGCAACCTTGGCACCCTATAAGTATAAAACTGTTGATTGTAGTTTAGTAGTAAGTATAAAGTTTTTAGATTTTATGTTACTTTATGTTTACGCCATCTTCTGAACGCTGAAGGAACTGTTGAACTCGAGTAGGTACTAGCAGCAGCTCTGTCAGAATGTTTTTTGGTGGGCGCGCTTTGTTGCCTGGCTTCCGAGAGATGGCGTGAGATGTCAAGTTTACACTAGTGGTAAACATGTGGTAAACGTTATAATCTTTATCCACGTCGTTTCAGTTTTCTTACCGGCATTACATAAAACAAAAAATCGAAATTTTTAATGTCTGCTGGAAACCTACCGCTACGATTGGACTGTTCCGTTCGACTGAACAGTTCACCTTTACCGCTAAAAGGAACGTGCACAACGAAGGTGCTGCCAACTGGTGCCGCCGATCAGAATGTTTTTACCTTGACATTGACGTTGAATCGTTAAATAGTGCTGCAACCTTTATAGATATAGTATAGTTTTTGTACATGTCTTTGCGTAACGAAGGTGCTTCCACCTGGTGCCACCAATCTCAATCTCTCACATTATCATTCCTTGAAATTGACATTTACTTACAGTGCTGCCTCCTAAATTTCGCGCACGTTCCCTATCCCTTAGCTCACGGGTTTTTAGGGTTCCGTAGGTACCCAAAGGGTAAAAACGGGACCCTATTACTGAGACTTCGCTGTCCGTCCGTCCTTTTGTCACCAGGCTGTATCTCAAGAACGATGATAGCTAGACAGTTAAAATTTTCACAGATGATGTATTTCTATTGCCGCTATAACATAACAACAAATACAAAAAAAAAAATTAAGGGGCTCCCATACAACAAACTTGTTTTATGGTACGGAACCCTTCATGCGCGAGTCGGACTTGCCCAACTTTTATTTACGTTGACACGACCCTCCCTCCCAGACCAGGACATAAACAATTAAACAGAGACATGACCGACAGTCTACAAGTACTGACACAACTCACAACCACTCAACTAGACACTAAAGCTTTCCGACGCGCAAAGATACGACATATCATTCGACCCAGGTACCTTCTGACTGACCCCGATGACGTCATCACGGCTACAATCAAAGAATGGTACCCTGAAGACTCGTTATCGGGTAGTGAGTCAGAATCAGAACCTGATCCTGGCGTCAGAAAAACAACAAAACAAGAACACTACGTGCACACTGTCGCATCCGCTGGCGGGGACGGCCACCGCGATAGATACATTTTACTACACGATACCTATAGAATCAAGCTAACATGACCTACAATATACAGACTGACCTCAAGACGACGTTGTCAAGCTAGGTACAAGTCCGCTTGTTCGAGTGCCCTTGCACACCAGCACACACGCTAAGCGCTGGGGCCAGTAGCGGAGTTAGGGTAGGGCACGGTAGTGCGACCGCCCAGGGCGCTCATTGAACGAGGCCTTCATTCTTACTCGTAAATTCCCAAAATTTTGCGAAAAACTCGTTATGTTTAGGGGGCGCCGCCGTAGAAATCTCGCCCGCTTATAGTGCTAAAACCGGCACTGGCTGGGGCAGTGCGCTGCCTACAGCCAGCCTTGCAACACGATGCCGGTTACAGCCGTAAGGCTACCGAGTAAACCACCATGTGTAATCTGAAACCTCAGTACTCCATTGTCCAGATCCATCACGCATCGTGAATGTACCTACTGATTTCTTTTCTCAATAGTTATTTCTCTCATCTACTCAATAGTTAATTAGACAGTGTGGATCTACTGAGGAGAGTCAGGAGTCGTTGCTCAATCCGTTAACCACATCGAGATTTTAAAAAAAATTGTGGGTCTACTGAGGATTTTCTTTCTCTCTCGTATATAGACGAGATTATATTAGAAGCAATGCATTTTAATATACTTTTTTAGGGTTCCGTACCCATAGGGTAAAAGCGGGACCCTATTACTAAGCCTCCGCTGTCCGTCTGTCTGTCTGTCCATCTGTCACCAGGCTGTATCTCATGAACCGTAATAGCTAGCAAATGAAGACAGTTGAAATTTTTACAAATGATGTACTTACCTATATATTTCTGTTGCCGCTAAACAACAAATACAAAAAAAAAAAACAGAATAAAATTAATATTTAAGGGGGTTCCCATACAACAAACGTGAACTTTGCACCTCATTTGTATCCGGCGCCATACTTACCAGGTGCAAGCTTAACCCGGCCAGTTAAGATCGGATAAGTATTTGTACTGAACCCTCGGTGCGCCAGCCAGACTCGCACTTGGCCGGTTTTTTTTTATTTTGACTTCAACAACTCTCATCAGATCCAGTTTCTTAGAAAATAAATCTACTAAGAAGACCACATCCCATTGATTCCTTGATGGATGGATGGAAAGTGAAGGCGTATGATTAGAGCATACGTTTATGTTCTTAGCGGTATGCAAAGAAAAGGATTCGTGGTTTATTGTAATATAGGTACGGTTGGTGATTTTATTTTCATTTCGCATTAGGTATGTACATATAAAATGTTCATTATGAATGAATGTTACTTGGGAAGCGCATTCTTTTAATCTAATCTTTATTTTTTACTAGTTGCGCCCCGCGGTGTTACCCGCGTTTGGAATAATAATAAGTAGCCTAGGTATGCGTTAATCCAGGATGATCTAGGTGTCAGCTACCTCCATACAGAATTTTATCAAAATCGGTCCAGCGCAGCGGTTTGAGCGTGAAGAAGTAACAAACGTACAAACACTACAAACACAAACACTTACAAATTATATTTAGGAATACTTATTTATTTATGGGCTTTAAGCAAGAAATAAAAGCGATTGCATAAAAGTCGGCGCTTTTAGACTTCTGAAAGCTTTGCTGTGTCCAGAAAACAGAACGTCGATAACCACAACTCCGCAGCCTATTTCAGGCGACTACGCCGCGCCTCTTGGAACTAGGATTATCATGGCGCCGACAGAGTTGGCAAAGAAATGCCCGCAACAGAATTAATTAGGACCAAGGACAGAACATGTCACCGAGCGCTTTGTACTGACACAGACGGAATAATGCGTCTGGCACGTCTTATCAATCTAGACGGGCTGGATGTATGCAGAGGAGAGCAGGGTAAAGCAGATTTCTAGCGACCTTATGTTTTTAAATGTTACAAAATTAGTATTTAGGTAGAAAAAGTACATTACTGCAGATGCCGGAAAAGGGCTTGCCGGGTGAGTAGGCGTAGACTTGCCGGATAGTGATACGAAACCAGCAAGCCTCTTTCACGGCCAAGGCATGTATAGGGTTTTTCTCAAACATATGCAATGAAATAAAAAAATATACCACTAAAAAATATAATTCAGCTGTTTAGACTGTTCATGAACACAGACGCCATGTTAAAAATAAAATAACTTCACGGCGACGAAATTCCTTTACAATTCGATCTCTTATTTCGAACCCTTCTATTTCTATCAAATTACTGCAAAGTGAAATCAATACGAGGTTTTGATTGAATCTACATAATATTTCTAACGGAAAAATATACCTAGGTAACATTTCATCCCTCTCTCCCCTATAATTCAATATTGCAAACAGACTATTTCATAAACTTGATTTGTTAGAAATACTACTAAGCTATTCCAATGCGGTTCGAGTATATTTTGCATTATTTCACTGTAAGCCTTTCCTGAATAGGCACTAATAGAAAGCGATTTCAAGCGCATTTGGAGGAACCCGAGCTTGTAATGAGGTTTTCCCTCACTCGCTCGCATTTCAATGGAGATGCCTAATTATAGTTGACTGTAAATTCTTGGCGTTTATAATTACTAGGGCAAGGGTGGCAATTTAGCTACTGACTTCTAATAATACGGGTTAGATGGGAATAAGAGACATTACGAGATCGCTGAAATGAGGGTAGGCTCGAAATAATAAAGAGTAACAGACCCCTCGTTTCATAATCTTACTGCATTGTAAATTATTAAGATGCGCATAGGATCAGAAATTAGAACATGTAGCTCTCAGGATAGCGGGTTTCATGTGGCAAGGGGCGGGCCATCTAGGTAGTCCGGAATCCGATTGGCAGTTGGGCAGTATTAAAGTCCTGGCATGAAGTAGTGACCACGCATAGGAAAGCGGTACGTACCTAGGATGGATCCCGACTAGGGGGAGTCGGTGTGTGGACGCCCATCCGTGAAGTCAATGTTCAGCTCTATCAGCACCCTCAGCAAGTCTCAGAGCGATAAGACGCGTGCCTGACGCATTATTCCGTCTGTGTCAGTACAGACTACAGAGCGCTCGGTGATATAGTCCGACGTCCGACCTTGGATCTAATAAATTCTCTTGCGGGAGTTGCGGGCATTTTTTACCAACTCGGTGGGCGCTTTAAATCATATCCTAGTTTCCACTGCGGCTTCGCCTGAAACAGGTTGTGGAGTTGTGGTTATCGATGTTCTGTTTGTCTGTAAACTCTTAAAGCGTCGCGTTTAACGCAATTAGATACCTTCTATTTTTCTATTATCCTGCACCAAATGTTAGTTTCTGTTTTGCCCCATGGTTGACTGGTAGAGAATTCCTTATGTTCATTTGCAGTTACTATTTTGTACTGTGCAAAAAATGTTAAAATAAATAAATATAATATTTTCTTGATTTAAGTTTAAAAAAAATATTGCTAATTTTTGAAAAGTGTGAAAATAACTATAAAACTTTGAAAGTCGCCCTGTCAGACTTAAAGCTCTATCCTTATCCGTTAGGTATATTATTAATTCTCATCTCATGCACTCGATATTCTGCAACAGTCTTAAAAATGTTTATTTTCTTAAAAAATAAAATAAAACATGTATTCTGGTATTCTGAACCCCGCAAATATTAAGTATAATTAAATCGGGGAACAAAAATTCGGAACGGAGATCTACTGTAGGTACTGTAGGTAGGTACGTGTGTGGAGTTTGTTGATTTAACATATTTATAGATTTGCTGCGTTCAAAATTCCAAATCAATATTTCGAAACTGTTTTTCGTTAAATGTAGGCCTGTCTTATTAGATACATAAATATCCACAACTCAAACACGCTTTAAAACTTAACGTGCTATCACTACACGTTGTCGTGATATTTGTATCACGACGGAGTGCATCTATAAGCAGCGAACGGTAATATGATACTAAAGGACTACCGTCATGACTTTTGACACACATTAGAAGTGAATCATTCACCTCACTCAGACTAAACATTACTCGTCAATTCATAAGGAAACTGTCTCTTTCCTGAAATGAAAAAAGTATCACTGAAATATCCTCCGCCGTTTGATCAAAACGATTCGACCACACTTGAACAAATGACTACTTAGTACCTGCGTGAATAATAAAGCACCTTTAACGCGAGTGAAAATCCGAAACCGTTCGCGGAAAACTCTTCCCTAATTCAATTTGCGTTTCGAGCCCCAAAAAGTTAGATAGGTTTATGGTGATTTATATGGATGCGATTTGTTTACCTTCTGTGCAATTTAGATGTCGCGCCCACTTATGTGGAATCGATGTGGTGGTCGACTAAAGGTCAACGCTTACGGTCGGCTCACATTTCTTTCCGTATCAAATTCTGGCGGGGTTGACGATCGCTGAATACCTACTTGGGTGATTGAAAGTAGCTGACAGACTGTCTGCTCTTCAAATGGCTCTATTCCAAAGGTTCAATTGTCTGTCTGTGGATTGATTTGGAAAATTTTCGCTGACAGTAGAAATCGATGCAAATATCCGTCGCTTTTTACATGGAAATGGAAAATGTGAACAAATATTTACGACTGAAAAAACTTTTACAATTTTATTCTAGTTGGCTAAAAGCTAAAACAATCAAACACAAAAGCAATCACTAAAATGCTAAAATCCTTAGATAAAAAAAAACCGGCCAAGTGCGAGTCGGACTCGCGCACCGAGGGTTCCGTACAAACACTTTCCATCCCTAAGTGGTTAAGTTTGCACCTGGTATGTATAGCGCCCCATATAAATTAGGTGCAAAGTTAGTATTAAAAAAAACTACTTACTAGATCTCGTTCAAAACAATTTTCGTTGGTAGTTTTTATAGTAATGTACATCATATGTTTTTTTTAGATTTTTCATTTTCTTATTTTAGAAGTTAGAGGGGGGGGGGACCAACATTTTTCCACTTTGGAAGCGTCTGTCACGCAGAATCAGAATCAGAAATCAGAAATCATTTATTGCTTGATTGTGCGATACAAAGCAGTTGGAGAGTGTCACAATCTACCGTCTTACGGCATACAATATTTACATTAAGTATATTACATATATTAACATGATATAGCTACATGTTTAGCACAAATTAAATAACACATAAATCAATCCATTCAATGTACCATCGCAGATTAAAACATATTACAATACAATTATAGTTACACTTAATTAAAATTTAATAATGAATAAGGAAATGTCAAAATCAAAATAAAAGATACAGAATAATAAGTACAAACGATTGAAATTATACACTATAATTGAAACAAAACAAATATTTAGAATTAAATTACAATAAAACACTGTCATTACATGTCATTTTAAAGAAATAATCATTCAAGGAATAAAAGCATTCATAAAGCAAAAACTTTTTCAGCTTAGATATAAATTTATTATAAGGGAGTTCAGTCCAAGCGATAGGAAGCAGATTGTAAATCTTTATTGCCATATGATAACAGTTTTTCTTTCCGAGCTGTAATCGGTTTTCGGGTACAATTAAACACTTATGCGTAATTTTACGTTTTCCGGCATTGCATTTCTTAATGAACAGTTCCGGATTTTTTTTTACAAATTTGCAAACTTCTAAAATATATAAGCTTGGTACTGTCAGGATGTTATACTAAATACGCAAACTATTCGGTTTAGAAAAAAAATATTTTAGAAACTTCGGTATCATTTTTGAAGACCTATCCATAGATACCCCACACGTATGTGTTTGATGAAAAAAATTTTTTTGAGTTTCAGTTCTAAGTATGGGGAGCCCCCAATATTATTTTTTTTTTTATTTTTGCATCAAAATCTTAATGCGGTTCACGGAATACATCTATCTACCAAGTTTCAACAGTATAGCTCTTATAGTTTCGGAAAAAAATGGCTGTGGCATACGGACGGACAGACGGACAGACAGACATGACGAATCTATAAGGGTTCCGTTTTTTGCCATTTGGCTACGGAACCCTAAAAACAAATAAGTTCAGCCAGTCAGTCACGCCATCTTACTTTTGCCAACTAACTTATTATATTTGCGTGGTTATAAGATGGTATTTTAGTAGTACTACATATGTACCTATATGTTTAGATTTTCAACTTGGTAACCTAGGTGCGTCAGCCCCGCTGGTGCACTTGTCCTAACCGACCTTACTTATAATTCGTTTTATATACGCGTAACTGTCCTTGCTTATTACTTTGATGGTTAAAAACGAAACACACATTTGACTTCAGAAACTCCTTCTTTATTAGTCAGTTATGACTTAGTTGAGTACTAATGGCGCTGTTACACGTATTCTGAGACTCGGTTAACGGCCTTATCACACTTGCGATTTGCGAGCGAATGTTGTATGATGGCGACACAGACGACGACCACGCAGCGAGTTCGCTGCTAAATACGCTTATTTGTAGATAAGCATAGAAAACTCGCTCGCAAATCACAAGTGTAATAAGGCCCTAAAATTACCGCAAGCAAGATTGGGTTTCACGTTGTCAATACACTTCGCAAAGCTATTTATCGGTTAACCACACACGTAGCCCTAGGTATACAATAAGCTAGATGTGTGGACAAGTCGTACACTCAGCATCAAAACAAAAGTATGTGACAATTTGACGTAAGCCAGTAGTAAAATTGACAGCTACTCAACAGTAGACCGTACCTATTAAATATTTGTTAATTAATTTACCCTTGTTTAGGGTTCCGAATTCAAGCTTTATCTAAGGCTTACCTACAGCCTAAACGGCGAAAATTTGACATTAAGCCAGTACGGTGCGAAGAAATAGAAAGTTCGAGAATTCTGAAGCAACGAAGTTTACAGGGGAGTTTGAAAGAGGAATTTACTTTTGAAGTATCCTGGAGTAGAAGACTTGAACAGGATAGACATAGACATATTAGATAATTACCTATCTGCTAGTTTTGGCCGGGACGGGCCGCCTGTTGTCTACCGTTTTTTATTTGTTTAGGTATATGTGATTTCTTGTGTAAATGTTTTTTGGTGTGCAATAAAGCGTACTTGTATTGTATTGTATGTCAACGTTGAACCAGTACTGAGATCCAGTAGGCACTTCCATGGTCCATCATTAGGTGAATTGTACGATACTGGCTCTAGATGTTGATTTAGATAAGTAGGAAATTAAAAAATTGGGCAACTGCAAGTGCGACCCGCGCATGGAACCCTTCATACGTACCATAAAACGAGTCTGTTGTATGGGAGCCCCCCTTAAATATTTATTTTATTTTATTTTTAGTATTTGTTGTTATAGCGGCAATAGAAATACATCATGTGTGAAAATTTCAACTAGCTATCACCGTTCTTGAGATACAGCCTGGTGATAGACGGACGGACGGACGGACAGCGAAGTCTCAGTAATAGGGTCCCGTTTTTACCCTTTGGGTACGGAACCCTAACAAAAACCACACATGTCTACGTTGAACAAATCCTTAGATCTAGTAAGTAAAGTGTCCCATCATCAGATCCTGACTTAATGGCATTGGGAAAACTCGTTTGATAAAAAAAACTGATTAATTTTCAGGGAGAAATTCGCATGAAAAAAATTCAACACAGACGAACACTGACTCGATTTGCAGTTGGTTAAAAATAAATTATGTAAGTAACAACATGATTAATATGCAATAAATTAATTATGGATTTAATAATTATAAAAATATATAATTAATAAAATTGTAGGTAATCGATGCGTTTGGTTCCCCTATAGCCGATTAAAGGCGGAGCGATCGGCGGTTAGGTTACAATTGTGACCCAAAATTTGTAGGTAAGTTATATTTCGTGACACACGGCGTCGAGTGAATCCCCCTTGCTATTACCTACTTAGAGCTTGGTTGACATCTTAAAGTGTTGACGTCACTGTGGCCGCGGTCTGGTCCGATGCTGTTGGCTACGATCGCGCATTGAATTGTGCATTGGCTAATACCATGGTGCACCGTAAAACGATCAGTTCCACCCTTGGCCATTACATACTATACCCTATTACAAAGCGTAAATGCTTAGTGTAATTCTCATATTAAAGTGATGACGTCAGAGTGGTCGCAGATCGTGCCGGCGCGCCGTCGCCTGCGCTCTGCGTTTCTCACGGTTTCATTCAAAGTCAAAGTAACCGTTGCGGCTGGCTACGATCGGGCACCGGTGCGACGTGCAACAAGCGGAAGGCAGAGCAGAGCGCTAAATAGGTACCTATGTGCACCGTAAAATTATCGATTGAAGCACGATACGCATATGCGGTGCATAGTAGCCGCTGTTACTAATACTTAGCCTTTAAAGTAGTTATCATCTTGAATTGTTGACGTCAGAGTGGCCGCGGGCCGGGCCGGCGCGCCGTCGCCTGCGGCCCGGACCTGCTATCTCACGGTTTCATTCAAAGTCAAACTGGTCACCCGATAAAGCTTAATTGTCACGAAACATATTAGGTATATAGAACATACAACACTTGATATCAACAACTACGGATTTGATAACCAATCAACACTTATAAATACGTGTAATATAACTTATACAGTTCTTATTGGTAACTACAGGTCTTAAATAAAGTATGGAAAATCAAATTTAAATAGGTACCTACTCACTATTAATTCATACAACTAAAAATATACTTACCCATGTAAACTTAAAAGTGCTATCAATTTAACCCGTTAGCTGGGTTTTCAATATTAAATTATGATACGTGCGAATAAAAATTACTCCAACATCGCATTAACAAGCCATCAATCACAACAGCCAATTTTCAGCCTATTGATAAAAAACAAAAATGACAGGGTTGGCATACTGAACAGGCGTTCCGGAGGCTCGCAATTATTTTATTTATGCTCGCGCACTCAGACCTGAATGCATAAAAGTTTGAATAAACAAAATGTGGCGGAATCGGAAAATGGAGAGCCCGAGAAGCCCGGCTTCGGCGTAAAAGCTCAAAGCGCCCTGTCGCAAGCTTTCTAGAAAAGTTATAAATTGTATACTGCGACCACGTTGTAAAACTCGTGCTTGTCAAGTATCTGCGATCGTAATTTCATAATATAGGGGCAGGTAAGTTATGCAGAAAGCGTGTACCTGTCGCCGTACGAAATAGCCCGGAGCTTTCATAGACCGTTCATAAAACGTGTCCTATCTCAATCGTAGAGAAGGAATTAGGGGATTTTTCAAAGGAGAATTCGCAGTACCTAGTTAAGGATGTGAATTGTGGGAAGGAGGCGCCGTCGTCGGTCAATACCGAGGTGGTGCGGAGCGGGCGAGGCGCAGGCGTGCCCCCGCGCCCCGCGCGCCCCTGCCGGCCTACTCACGCAACTCGCGAGTCGGCCGTCGTGCGCTACGATCGCGCGCGAGACCTCGCTGCTCCGCTTGAAACATGTGTGATGTTTTCATCACAGAGAACAACTGTCAACTCGCTCTCCGAAACGTCTAACAGCGTTATGAATGAATAACAACCCCGTGCGAGGCTGACGAGGGCCACTCGTCCCGTTTCGTGCACTTGAGGACTTTCGCCGAGTGTCTAGTTTTTCTCGTGGTCGCTGACATTGCAGCGCGCGGATTCCGCAGTGCGCGAGTGTGTGGTTAATTGGCGGACGTAATCGGACCAGCTGAGTCGCGTAAACATTGGCTTTACCTTTGACCTGACGTTTCGAGGCGATGGCTCCTGAACTAACATCTCCGGCCTAAACTATCGTTCCTTACAAGGATTCCAACATGCGGCGTCTAATTTTGTTCCTCCTGACAGGTAAGGATTGCATGATTTAATCGTTCTTCCTTTATTGTAGACCCTATGCAGTTGATTTGCGTTATTAACCTTTATTTTCAAACATTCCGTAGCCCGCACAAACTTGTTTCTCACTAATAACCAGTAACTGGTGACTTATTCCTCACTGAGTCTTCTTCCCGGTTTGATCAACTTTTTATTGATTGAAATCACTGTATTTACGTACGTTTGATTCCCTGTATAGACGCAAATTTTTAATATTGTTTAGTAACGTTAAGTTATTTTGCTTTTGCATGTTTAGTAATTTGTCGTCTATGGAAATTTATGGTTAAGTTGTAAATTAATAGCAGTGGATTTAATTACGTATAAATAATAGCAATTCGGATTAAGATTAACAATTAAGAAAAAAAATGCACATAGTGGTTTTTTCTCGTTAATTAGAATTCAACGTGCTTCGAATTTTATGGTTATGGACCGTTCTTAAATTCATTCAATTTTTTGTCTGGTAATTAATTTTAATTGGCAATATCCTCATAGATCAGACATGAGGTATACCTACTTCTAAAACTAACTTTATATTATCATCTAGTTGCTCGTAATACGTTTTGGTAATAAACCCTGATTGCAAATCCACTAAATTTATTGTGTACGCTTCACCGAACGCACCAAGCCGGCAAACTAGACAAACAAACGTACCTAACAAGCGAATCTCTAACGAATTTAGTTGGAACCAGATGCGGATGATTGATATGCGGTTCTAATTACTTTCCGGATTAATGGTTTACCGTTGCAAATATCCAAAAATGTAGATTGTACATATCTCACCAAATAACTTATACAAACGCTTACCCGAATCTACCAATACACGAGTTCAAGATCATACTACTATACATATGTTGACTTTATCGATGTGCGCTTTAATATTTTTTTTTGTGATTTAAGGCCCGAGTCTTGCGACTGTACAAGGCAATCTGAAATTTGCGGACGGGATCACAAGAGGAACCTCCTGTTCCGTTGTATGTGTGTGTTTTATGCTATGTCGCCAGCGGCCACGATCAGCTGCCCGTCTAGGACAACTACGCTCCGCGACTCTTGTCGCACGAAATAGCATCGCCCGTCACTCTCTCACAGTACATCGAAGAAAGAGAGGTAATATTTATCGCGAGAGAAAGAGTCGCGTTGTCTCAGATGTGCTAGAGGTGCTGGTGTGGTGCGTTGGCGATATGTACTCCTAATGGTGAGGATATTTAGGTGAGATGAGAATGAGAATGAGTGATCGGTATGGAGGTGAATGATGAATGGCCTTTTTGTGCTATATGGCTATGAGCTAAATCAAGGGGTTGGACAGTCCAGCCAGACGGGCCCGTTCGGCGAGCATCACGATCTTGATACCTGGCTTTGTAGCCAGGTCTGATAAATGTCATGTATATTAGCCTGTTTACATTTTGATTAGTTCATGATTAATGCGAGTTCATACATTTGCTATATACTCATTTATAGAGGCTCGTAGACGGCAATAGAAAATCGTCCGAGATGCGGAGTCAGTTTTCGTATACAAATCATGATTCTATTGTACAAAATCTAAAACCGCAGTTCGCAACTTCGCAGCGGCAGCAGTGTGATAAGCATATGTCGGCATTTTTGATGCACGAATGATTTTACTAAAGGCCAACAGTAGGCATTAAATAAACCGCCTAAAGTACCAACTTTTCCACATATATACTTAACTACTTTCTTTGTAAATATACCAAAATTTTTGTATATTCCTATCAACAATAGGTACTGCATTGTGGTTATCTACAAGAATGCCTAAGGCGTAAGCTAAAGTATTGTTTTAATAGGTAGGTACTAGCTTTCTTACGGTCTCTAAGCACTTAGATATTAAAATGTCAACGAAATTCGCGACGGTTTTGTCGGCGGGGAGAATAACTTGTACCCTCGACAAGACTCCTTCCGGGTTGCGAACAAATGGGACAGGGTCGGAAAATAGCAACTTTTTGCATGTTTGCCACAGAATTAAATATTATAGAAGGTTCGTTATTTTGACTTTCACGAAAGTTGCCTAATAAAATAGCTACAGAGTATTTTATGGAAGTGTAAAACTCGACGATTATCGTCGCGTTACAATAATAATAGGTGGGATATCGCGATATTGGGTATGACACGACTGACCGACACGTGACTGTCTACGATCGCGAGCCAAATTGCTCGAACAGAAACGAAAGGCGGAGCGGTGAATCATAGGCGATGTGTAGTAACCCGTACTTGTCAGCGGAGAGAATAACTTGTGTACCTTCGGTAAGACTCCTACCGGGTTGCGAACAAATGCGTCAATAGCTTTTTGCCATAGAATAAAACATAATAGAAGGTTCATTATTTTGACCTTCGCAAAAGTCGCCTAAGAAATTTGCACGCAGTATTTTATATGGGTTACATTGCGTAAAACGCGACGATATTAGTCGAGGAGTGTCGTGACGCGACTGACTACGATCACGAACCGAATTGCCTGAACTCAAGCGGACGACGGAGCGGAGCAGTGAAGTATAGTGTATCGTAAAACGATAAAATGTTTTCGCGATGCGCAGTGCGTAGTCAGCCGCTCCTGCCAACCAAAGAATAACTTGTGTACCCTCGACAAGTCTCCTTCCAGGCCGGATCGCGAACAAATGCGACGGGACCTCGGGACCGAAAAGAGCAATTTTTTGCATGCGCTAACGTATTGAGAACTACATATAGTTTGCGGCTAGCCCCAGGTTTTGACGGCATTCAAATAGGTTTCAATGCTTTTGCATTTTATTTTTATTGTGTTACAGTGCGACACTATAATGAAGTATATGACAGTCATAGACACGCGTCAAAAACAACTCTTATCTCTAATATTTTATATCGAAACACTAGGTATTATATTTTGGAAATGATTTTTTAATGTGGGTAAATTTACATCACTTTTTTTATTGCTTTTTAGATTAAATTGCGCTCATACGTGGTCCACATCGGGACTCGAACCCGGTATCTTTATCCGGTCCAACGTCATGTTTTCATTGCGTGGTGATCGCTGTATCTATAAAGCAATAAAATAAAAAAAACTATCTCTGTTGTGTAGCCGGTAGAAAACGCGCACAGTGTTTTCAAAATGAAAACTTACATTAAATTTATTCTGCTTCATTTTTTTATGTAAGTTGCTGCTAAAATAACCAACTTATTAATCTGAATGTTAAAAATAATCAATTAACCATTAGACACACAACAAAATTAACAAAATTTTGTTGTCCCTAAATATGGGGAAGTATTTGAATATAACCTATGTAGTTTATACCAAGTAATACCCCAAATCCCAAAACAACCCTGTTTAGTGTTATTGAACATCGTCTATTTTATTGACGGGCCGATAGGATCCGATACTCATTGTTGGAAGTCTATTGTTATGCGGACATCTGCTGCATGGACATCGGCAATTGGCTGCGGTGTTTTACACTCGTCACAAGTCATAGCATAAATAAATGAGACCATAAATGTATAACATTACCGAAGATTCTTTACCCGACCGCAGCGGTTTCCAAATTAGATTGTTATAGCGCACAAATCGTAGGTATTGGTTGAGATCCAAAATCAAAAGTAAGAACCTTCTTTAGTCTTTTATTTTGTGTGACAGGTCATACCATTCATAAATCAGGCCATAAATGTATATATAACTTTACGTGACATTACCAAAAAATCTCTGCCGGGTGGAGCGATTTCCAAATTAGACTATTAAATTTTATAGCGATCACAAGTGGACCTCAATTCGACATGATGCCTCATGATACCTCAGATTTATAAATATCTCAGTTTTATCACGGCATTATATCAGACATAAGTACTTAGACCTTGGTACTTAATTTATTTTGCTATTCGTGCTGCATCGAGAGACATTAGTTGAAATTTTACGTACTTACGCTGCTCGGCCGTAGACAAGACGCTGGCAAGACACCTCGCTTGGGGGTGCTGGTGAGAGTGGTGAGATGCTGAAGTTCAATAAGCGCCGCTGGCGTCACAGTCACAGCACAGTTGCCTCTACGTTGCGTCGACGGTGTGCGAATGTTGCGCTGACGCTCAAAAACGCTAGTTTGGGGTCCCTTACAGGAGGCATAGTAAAATTAGGTATATTTCTCGCTCTTGTCATTTGTACTTTAGCGGTATTACCCGCAATTTTGAATTTTACGTCTATTTGATTCGAATAGAATGGAAATATTCATTTTATCATATCAATCATCATTAAGCCAGAATATAATTATTAAGCTGTAATTAGATACGTACTTTAAAATGTCAGTTTGTCAGTGTACCTGTGAACGCAGGTATACAATACAAATGATTCTATAAACGTTTTCATTGCCGACGGGCGAATCATTGGTCGACTCAAACCCCTCGTTGATTGGGACAAAAGTGAGATTCTATCGCCAAATGTTGGTCAGAACTAAATAAAAACAAAAACGGTTTTCCAATTAAAAAGCTCACCGAGCTTTGATTGTAAACGGTTCAATAGAATAAAAAAACCGCATGGACGAAAGGTTCGACGTTCCATAATATTTCCTGAATAAAAATCATTATCAAGCGACGATATATTTTATTGGCAATGGTTATTAAATATTTATAAAGTAGAAAGGGTGAGAAGAGAAAATGTTAGTCGTAATTTATGTGAGCTAGTCGAAGTTGATGCTAAGTCGCAGACGGCTGTCTCGATCTGGATAATGTCACCACGGTTGAATACTCGTAGCTGCGAAGTATAAACCTGCATTACTGCTTTACAAGTTCATAGATACCGTACCGTCGACGCGGGCTTGATCCAGGCTGTTTTTTTGCCGTAGGTAATGACTCATCGGCTTTTTGCACTTGACAGTACATATTAGAATGGGCTAAAAGTTATCTTTAAGAGACTCGGTCGTGTTATCCAGCATTCAAGTATGCGATTATAATCTCCGGTCTCCAGAAATATAAGTAGGTATAGACTCTAAACTGGAATATCAGGATCAGCATAATGTAGCGTGCCGATCGGAATATTAAAAATGAAAGATTCTATAATAGGTTTACTTTTATCATGACTTGGCATATCGATATACAATAACTAGGTGTTGAATAACATGATGCAGGCCGTAACATGTGCAGCAGCTGCACCGAAGTGTATTCTTCTTTTTAAACATAATAATAGGGATCTCAAGATTCTTAAGCTAAGTTTCGGGGAAACAGTTTTATCGGGATCAACAATTTTAATTTTTGTAAATAAATCATTAAAAACAAAACAGAACCGCTAGTTTGTATTAAGCGATAGACTAGATATATACATGTTTAGTTTTTATCTCCTATTGTTCGTTGTTGCATTCCAATAGCTTAAGGTTACTTTGCTACTCATTTAATTTACCTAACATGTCCCCATTCCGTTTCTAAGAAACATAATTACCTATTATACGGCCACTACAAAACTTTAGTTGTAAAATTCAGGTCAAACTCATAAAATTGTATAAAGTTATTTCTTGTTTAAAATGTTTCTGTGCTTTACGCGCTCATATTTCATTAAAAAGAGTAAACATTTGTGAATGTTGGCCGTATTTATTCGAAATGTTTTTTTGGGAAATCAGTTCGGTTCGGCGACAGGTGTTCGGTGCAGGTAGTCCGTCGTAATTGACTGGCCCATCTTTTGTGAGGATTTTGTCTAAGCTTCAATTGGATTTTTTTGTAGAGTTCGCATAGCCAAATATAGGTACACTTAATTGTTTCGAATATAATATTAAGTATCTGTAGGTACATATTAAGATTACCTTCCATTCAGACTAGGGCGGCAGCAAGATTTTGTTATTTTCGAAAGCAAATACCCAGGGGCGTTAGCAAAAGATAAAATACGAAAAACTTCTTTTGGCTTTTTTTTGCAACGTTTTACCGAGAAGTGTCCCAATGAAACTTTTGTCCTCGGCAGACCAAACCCGCTCCTCACAGAATTTGATAAATAAAAGTTTCACTAAGGAAAAATATGCAAGTTTCAAACTTCTCGCCAATGCAGGCAACCCTCAGATAGACAACGCTAATAAAATTTAATACTTAACAATAAATACGGAATTACGGATAAGTACTCGTATCCAACCATAAAATTGTTTAGGCCACGGGTCTCGCTTCTTTCGTAACAAAAATTCCATCAGATAGAATGTTTTTTAATCCAAAACTAAATAGAAAAAAATCCAAGGAAAGGATAGTTAGTTTAATTCATTTAATAAATGTAGATACGCCCGACAAACTTAGTCTTCAAGTCCTAGTCGAAGCGGAAGATGGACTTCTTAGGTAAGCAAATATTTTTATTTGGATCGGAAAGTTCCGAGTAGGTACCCAGGTAATAAGTTAGTGCTCTCACATAAAACTTTAACTTTACCCGGAAGATTTCGGTTGTAAGTTGTAAACTTGTAATGTTGTAGCGAATTTCCGCTCTAACTTAACTATTTTTGCGGAGGGCGGATGTGAACCGCACCTGGTCTCTGTTCGAGTTTTTTCTTTCTCCTCTGTTTTGGTTTATGGATACAGATTTATTTTTAGTATTGGACTCTGTGAAGTTGATGTTAAAGACGGCAGCAATTTATGTGATTTATTTCTATACAGTCAGCACTACTGCCGTGAACTCTGGACAATGTCTCATTAAAATTCTTCAGTCTCGTTGGTGACTCTTAAGCCAAAGCGATAATGATATTTATTCATTGCGATGATTACTTCTTTCCGTTTGCAGTTTATGCAGTTCTTTGATGAGTACTACACACTCTCCACACTTAGGTACTTACTTTAGTTTAGCATTCTTTGTAGACAGTAGTTTGCATGGAACTAGATGTCACCATTACTTCTTTTTACGTATACACGTATTTTATGTTGATAATCGTCAAACAAAAGAGAATAAAGTTTTATTAACAAAATCGCACAGCGTTACCACAATGGATTTCGTCCTTGCTCTCAGCAAAATAAATATTTGTGTGTATTGTTGTTTAATTGATTACTGAGGATACATATCAGGCCGCAATCACTGGCCCGTGAAACGTTAAGTAAATATTTAATGGATGGAATTGTGCTATAACACTGATTGTATAATTTGGTTTCATTGAAGCGTCGCATTCCGCGGTTAATGTCTATTTCGGGGTGCTGACAGCGGGCGCATAATCAAAACGGGTGCATGCGATAAGTGGCCGGGCTTCTTTCATCTCTTGTGTGTGTGCGTTGGGTGTTTACATCTTATACCCGCAGCGTCCACGCCGCCATGCGTTGCGTTGGCGGCGGCGCAGGCGTCTGCAGACTTGACACACGGGGGTCGTGCTGTCGTGGGATAGTTTATGTATCGCATGATAACATGTTTTTTCCATTGCTTGTTATACGTGATTAGTTTTGGAGATAATCGTGACAGGCGCTTATTTTCACATAAGTTTTTATCTTACGAATGATAGTTCGTTTTTCTATCACAAATAAACATTTAGTTTTTTTACTGTGAAAACGGTTTCAGTTCTAAAATATTTAAGGTTCCTTTGCTACGACACCTGAAATTTAAATGGGTGGAAATGCCACGATTCTCACTTTCAAAGCTTTAAATGGATCCAATTACTTAAGAAACACGGGTAAATTTGTTAGGCTCGTTTAATTCCCCAAATCAGAGCAAAAGCGAGCAGTCAAGAAGGATTTTACCCGCCTACATGATGTTCCTAAAATAATTCAACTCAAGTGTGTAAATGTTTTTTGTTGGTATATCCAAGCAAGCCTTATATTTTGTGGAGAAAATAGCTACATTATTACATTTTCAACGTAGACTAGGTATTTTTCCTACCCTATGGCAACCGGTTAGCAATGGAAAGTATTTCTGAATTCCCAGCAAAAGCCTGAAAAACATTATCTTATCAGGTATATTTTCTTTATAAAAAAAGTCTAACTATAACGAAAAATCTTTCTTTCTTGTATATTTTTGAGAAAATTTGTGCTAATATTCAGAAGAAAGAAGTCTGATGAATAAATGTTTTTGCAAACCAAATTAGGTAACCCTTTGTGGGAGTTTCCTCTAAATAGGGTTTCGTTTGACTAAAATTAAGAGAATACTGATTTCTCAAATTTTCTCGGCTGTGGCAAGAGAAACTCATCGGGTACACAGTAATATATAGTTATAGTTCGAAGCCCATTTCTTAAGCGAATCCCATTAGCTTTGTACCCGATGAACAATACTCATTATCTGTATTGTTAACTGTGGCCACAGCTGCCACTTCGAAATGTAAGGCGTTATAAGTGCAAATTACTTTTACACTAAATTAGTCTTTAAGTCAAACGAAATAAGGTTTACTCTTAAACAAAGAGAACACAGATGTTGGTCACTTCGTAAGTGAAAGAGCAGTGAAGTTCCTATCGATGCTTATGATGACAATGAAGCAAAAGGATTATTTCTATAAGTGGACAAGTTATTTCCCCAGTGGCTGGACTCGGTCGACAAACTTCCAGTAAAGGGCGTCTGTCCGTCCAGAGGAGAATTCGCCAGTGATTAAACAACAGGCCTCTAAGGGGTGCACTTAAAAGCAGCTTTTCCATTCAGTTCTTATTATACTTCAAAAATCCCTTTGGGAATCCGATTTTGATACATTTTTGATGTAAAATATAAGGCGTTTGATCTTAAATTTATTTGATGGTAATTGACAATGTAGGGAATGATAAAAACTCTTCGTGCTCGGTTTGTAGATATCTAAGGTACCTTTTCTTTTCGGACGATTTTATCGTTCCTGTTCTCCAGTTTGTGTCGTACCAACTTTAACGATTTTCCGATTAGTTCCACGCCTCAAAAGCATGTTAGCGGCCACAGACAATACAATAACATAACTGTTATCGTTTTCCATGGAGTTTGTATTCCGCTTGTACTTAGTTTCCCTTCCTGTTTGAACAATGCGCGTTATCTTTCGGACGTACAGCTAATTACCCACTTCTAACTATATCGGAATGTCATTCTAAATATTAGAGGTCCTTCCATTTCATAGACAAATATTTCAGTAAATATTGCATTTTTATAGATAAGGTTTTTTTCGAGGCTGTTCACGTTCATTGTTTAGTTCATATATACTCGTACGACATTGTAGAAGATTAAAGTAGTTTACTTCTTTTAGTTGCAATAATATTTCATTATTCCAAAATGAAAAATACTGCCAAGGAAAACAAAAACATTCAATGAACTGCCTATGTTACATTTTCACGCATAGTTTCATAATTTTTTCATTTTGTTATTAACAAGCTTTTTTGCTCGTAGCTTCGAATCTTCGCGTTGATGTCGGGTTACACCATCCTACGGGAACCATGTTTTTTTTTAATATTTAATTTTCGGAATAAAAGTAGACTATGTGTTAGTTAGGGTATAAACTATGTCTGTTTAAAATTTCATGCTAATTCTTCCAGCTGTTTCAGTCCAGGGGGCATATGATGGTTGCTTTTATCACGCGATAAATAAGTGACAAAGCATCGGTCACTTTTTGACATGCATTGTCACTTATTTATCTCGAGATAAACGCAACCATCATAGGCCCCCAGCTGTATCAATCATTATCATATAAATAATATTAATGGGATTTCTCGAGATTGCTAGGAAACAAACGTAACTTAACCTCATGGCTTCTATGACATGGGTTTTTGAAAGTCATGAAAGAAACGGTACAGAGAGAAACGTTGCCGTTGAAATGAAAATTCAATTAACGCAATTTTTGTTCGCGAAACAAAACCCTCACAAAACACATACCTAAGCTGCGTAAGTAAGTAGGTAAATGATGTTTGGCCTTGTAGAACATGAGGGTGCACTGCCGAAGATGGCACGTGCGTTCAGTGAAATGATAATGATAGAGTAGCCGGAGGGGAGCCATAATCAACTGAATAACTAATTCAAGTCATTGCGCTTCATTTTGTGTAAATAGCCCTTTTAGACCACCCTTTGCCCTTCATTTGTAAGTACATACTCGAGGGTTATTTCAAGGACGTTTTATAAAAATATTATGAAGTAATTGAACCTATTGTTGCGAGGCACACTTGAATTATTTTCAAAAGAGCTGTTGAAATGACCACGCCGGAGGGTAATACCAGAAGTAAAAAGTTATAAAGTCGCCCGTATTTAAAGGTTAATTGGTTTAAAGGTTAAAGGGCTGCCTTGTCCTGGTTATTGATAAGTTATGTAACATTTCGGTTCTAGTTAAATCATGTGAAACTTGGGGCTCGTTTAAGCAAAAAACAAAAACTTACCTACAAATCCAAAGCAAATTAATATAGAGGATGAGTATATACATACATATCAATATTTCAACTTTATTGCACAAAACAAAAAGTCAGTACAGTCAGCCATAGGGCCATAGCCATAAACAGTGATACTAGAATTGGTGCAGAGCAGAAATGTAACTGTACCTACGTGCTGAGAGCATCAGAGATACAAGTATTTTTAGGGTTCCGTAGTCAACTAGGAACCCTTATGGTTTCGCCATGTCCGTCTGTCCGTCTGTCCGTCCGTCCGTCCGCGGCTTAGCTCCGTGATCATTAGTACTAGAAAGCTGAAATTTAGAATGAGTATGTGTATGTATAACGCCGACAGAACGATAAAATAAATTAAAAAAAAAAAAAAAATCTGGTACCTCTCGAACACCTAAAGTGGGGGTGATTTTTAGGGTTCCGTACGCAAAGGGTAAAAACGGGACCCTATTACTGAGACTTCGCTGTCCGTCCGTCCATCCGTCCATCCGTCCGTCCGTCCGTCCGTCCGTCTGTCACCAGGCTGTATCTCAACAACGGTGATAGCTAGACAGTTGAAATTTTCACAGATGATGTATTTTTATTGCCGCTATAACAACAAATACTAAAAATAAAATAAAATAAATATTTAAGGGGGCTCCCATACAACAAACTTGTTATAGATTATATAGTATATGTATAGGTACGGAACCCTTCATGCGCGAGTAGGGCTCGCACTTGGCCAATTTTTTTTTTCTTTTCAACACTGGTGTGTGGGGTGTCGTTGAATAGGTCTTGTAAAAATAATTGGGGTCTTTTAACATTATTTTTTGATAAAGTCAGCAGTTTTGTAATTATTCGCTCCAAAAACAAAAAAAATAGTGTACCCCCCTCTAACTTTTCAAAGGATCTCCCTGGCTATAGTGCGCGGCAACTCCGCTAGTATTCTAGGGACTTTTGAGCCAGGCACCTTCCGGAACTGTTCATAGATCCCTTCTAGCTTAATAACTAGTTTTACTTATTATTAATTTTAGTTTTACAGTAAATTTGTTAATTGTAGGCTGATGCACAACTATTTCTAAATTCGAGTATTTGCAAAAAAAAAAATAAGAATCGGATCTCTGCTTTTTGCTGAACTATATTTCGTCGAAGTATCATTTCGCAGTTAAGCATTTTTCACTGAAACTGTAATTATACAACAAACCTATAACCTAACCTAACCTGATCTATAGGATGATATTTAGAACAGTTATGAAAAATGTACTACGACTACAGAGGAATACAAATTCTGCGAAGAGAAAATTCGGATTCGATGAAAAACAGTTCGGCGAAAAGGCAGGATACCATAAGATTCAAATAAAACGAAACGTGTAATAAAATAATCACGCAAACTGAAGAGAAAGAGAGATTCAAATTCGTATGAACACGGGGATCCGTAAATTCCCAGTGCATGTCATCAAATTTCCAAATGAATCCTTTTGAATCCGTTGCCAGCGCAGCCTGCTATTTCTCATATCCGGAAAACCCCATTTCATATAACTTTGCGGCTCACAAAAACTTTACGGACGAAGTATGGGCAAATGTGCCATTCATGTTGTATGTGACCAAAAAATTCGTCAAGTATAATTGGGTCAGTAGAGTGGTGGAAGGGGTGGGGGAGGGTTACGTTACTCCACGTTGCGTACGAATGGGTATATTGCCCGCTATTATTACAACACTACATTCCGCTCTGGGAACTTTATGGAAATGCGACTCACGACCCCTTTGGCAAAAAAAAACTTGGCTACGTTTTGCTTACTCATCTTATTGAACCCGGGTGTATCTGACCTATAAGTAGTACAGCACTAGCTGTTTTTACCTACGTTTTGTTTTATACAGACAGTACTGTTGAGAGAGTATAGAATTCATAACACTGTCTAAGATATACGTGCTTATTGATCGAGCGTACGAAGAGACTCCGTTTTAGCTTGGCCATAAATTCTTTCATTTATCCGAATTCCGGATGTCCACATTTTCGGTCACCTATAAGTCGCATTTCATAACCGATTCTCGTGAAACTTTGTGCGCAGGTTGAATAGTTGTCGATTCATTATTGGTTTCTTTTTTTTTAATATTCAAAATGGCGGAGATGAAAACGTAAAAAAGAAGATGTTTCAGTAATTTTGAAACAGTGCCAGTAGTGAAATACAGCACCAGACCAGTAGCGCAAATAAGTAGACGACTTTACTATTGTCATTTGTCACTCATTATTTTGAAATACAGCGAATTCGAAAAAACCGACAACGATAGTTACTTTATCTAAGTAGTTAGGCAGCTATTTCAAAGGTACCTTTAAATTCCATGCTCTCTAATACGAATACAATTTAATGTTTAAGAAAAGTCATTGGCCGACGTCTAAAAATGTTTTTAAAGTCTTTTACATTCTCGTAAACGCCACCCCTCGTCAGATACAAATTTCGTTTAATAACAAAGTGCACTGCTTATTGTACAATAGCGCAAGGGACCGTAAGAACGGTAATAAAATTTGATTAGAGTTGATCATAAATCTTTTTTTTCATTATCTCGCGCGTCGCCGGTGAGTGCGGCGGGAGACAGCGCCCAAATCCCCTATGTTTTGACACACATACCCGCCGTATTTATGACACACAGCTCGGTTTTACTCAACTGACATGAGATTTATGAAGTCCACATGTGTGCTTAGGAGATTGAATTGCTTTACGAAATGTAAATCTATGTTTTGGAATTAAAAACTGACACGAGCTAATCGCCTTTGCGATTATTTTAAGAGTTTTGATAGCGATACTTCGATATTTATCTTAAATGAAATTAATACATGGGTACCTTTAGTTTATTGCCTTGAAGTGATTAGTATTCGAGTCGTCTTTGCCATGAGTAAGAGGTAGATTCAGTTACGATATCCTTGAGAACTGAAGTTCCGTTTATTGTTCTCTAAACGTGTCGGAACTCGCCTCGCAGTTTCTCTATAGCCAGCCTATGGGTAATGGGTATGGGTATAGTTAGTTAGCATGTGGCATCGTGAGTCGTGAGTCATCTCCGGGGAGCCCTATTACAGTTAGTTTGCCGAATCACGCTCGCTTATTGCGGGCCCTTACGGCAATCAGTGACATAACGCAAAACTTTTGGTGATGACTACCCCCTCAACGTTCTCGGCCATTTTGTAATGAAGGGCTTAAGTAGGCAGCTGTGTGCTTAGTTATCTTCATTGTGTTTACGGATACTTACATAACAATTT
This sequence comes from Apotomis capreana, assembly GCA_947623375.1. Classification (NCBI taxonomy): domain Eukaryota; kingdom Metazoa; phylum Arthropoda; class Insecta; order Lepidoptera; family Tortricidae; genus Apotomis; species Apotomis capreana. The sequence goes on along the minus strand of OX392506.1, from coordinate 11,359,812 downwards.
GTTTCGCCTTAAATATTCTAACTAATCCATTCTAATAGAAAAAGTTCTTCATGAGGTACATTGTAAATTCTTACATGGAAATAGAGAACAATCAAAACATATAATTTTGAATGATTAAATATGTATTTTAAAACCTTTCAATCATGATAAAACCGCTTTTTATATAAATATATATGTATCAAACTAATATAACAAATGGTCACATTAATTGCATAGTATTAAATATTATTTCAAAAACAAACAAAAACACCGGTTCCTTCAAGTCAATAATTTGTCGGTACAATAATGTTTGTTATTAACGTCACGTCAGGCCCATGTAGGCTCATAACAAGTTATCGCAGCCAAATCTGTCCCCCCCAACCCCTATCCGACTTCCTGGCTACATGACAGAGTAAAATTAATGATTGTTTGACAGCCAATATATTTCTTTCCATAAAAGTGGAAATATTTCTCGAATATCGTTGCAGTGATTAGAGTGGCATGTCTCTGGTTCCGGGACGAGGTCTGCGATTGTCGCCGGATGCGGCGAACATGGAAAGCATTTTAAGCGGTGGTCCTAATACGGGCAGTCCATTGTTCCATTTTATTTTAAGCGCTACCTATCGATCCCTCTAGATATCCATTACGAAATGAAAGATTTAATCGGATCGTATATGCCAATTCCGCTCTACTTGAATGAAACTTTTACCGAACTATTCTTTAGGCCTGTCAAATCTGTAACTATCGATAGAATATTTCAGAAAGTGCTTCAAGTACCTACTATGGAATTATTGCTATGTGCGTTTAAAACCATTTGCGGTAAATGAAGCCACATAAACTGAAGGTATCTAGGCAGTTATTTAATACGAGCTTGAAATGTGACTCGGAGTACTTTTGTTTCGTAGGGTTTGAGGTCTGGTAACTATACTGGGAAAATTCCTCCTTCCTTCCTACATGTTCCAATTGGCCTGATATGTCATGCTTTGATTATGTGTGTTATGTGGTTACCTACACATTACATTTTGAACTGACCTCTCGTTGAAAATCGTTTGCTAAAATTACGCGTGGACCATTTTGCCGCAGTTTTAGGTTAAATGAGAGCAAAAATCTCTAGTACCTATATTGAATGTACGAATTATTTAATTGTGCCCTAGTAGTAGGTTTGATTAGAACAAAAATCTCTAGTATTATTAATTTAAAGCAAAGTGGAAAATAAATAAGAATTGAAATGTAGGTACGAATGAATTACCTATACAAGGTGCCCATGAGCATTGCGAAAGATTTTATCCACGCATTCCTGAGGTCCTAAGGAGTAATAAATCTTTCATGTAAGATAGGCCAATTTATGCTTTTTTTTTTCATTTTTCTACTCCTGAACACGGCGTGCATCATCAGGAGTACCGCCTTATTATTATTTTTATCAAGTATTTATTGTATGGAAAAATGATTTCTTCTTACAGTGATCATCAGTGATCAAGTTCCTTATATCGATTTATTAAAATATAACAATCTCAAAATAATCCGAAATTATAACAATCTCAGACAAAGTGAATACCTGAAGAGTGCTTCTTTTTTTGTCACTTTCCCGCGATAAAATCTATCATAGAAATCAAATTTTCAAATAAACTATAAAATCAAAATTGGATTCTCAGTATTGAAACCCAAGTTGTGACTTTTCTTCAGATAATCACCGAACAGATTTCTAGTGATAAAAATTCACATTTGCCGAAGAATATTCGTGTCTGCGACACGCGGTTTCACTACTCAGAAGCCTTCTTTTCTGGAAAACATATAAGCAGCGACATCCCAGTAAGCCGGGGAGCATGGGGTTCGAGGATGTCGGCATGCCCCGCATTGTCGCGCCGAGTTTCGTTGGCGGCGCTCTCCGGGGGGATTATCCCCAAATTATCCCCCCTGATATGTCACGTACGAGTTTTTACCCTACGCTTGACATCATTTTTGTAGCTTGTCGGTTCTCCGAATATGACATGTAGATTATAATATTCTATTGATTGTCGGCAAAGCGAATCGGTGTCCGTGTTTGAATAATACTGTATTAAGAGTATTTATATTAGAGTGGATGGACGAGGATTGTAATGCATGCGGTGGATATTGAAATAGCAATTACCTTATGAAAACCAATGTAGTCAAATATAATTATCTAGAGCTATCAGGCGTGACGTCAAAGATCTCTCTGGGCAAGCCGCAAAAGAATTGGGTTACTTATTTTCTAAGAGCAAAAGAGAAGTGACAAAACGCTCTTAAATGGGCAAGCCGGTAAAAATCGGGTTCCATGGAAACCACACAACTTCCAGCTAGTTAATAAACAAATAATAATGCAGTGGAATAGGTATTGATCGAATCGAATACCATTTTTTTTATAGCATTTGATGAATAGTAAGTAAATTTTATTACCTTAAGAATCTAAACCTACATAATATACAAAGTAATATCGTAGTCTGATACTTACTTCATTTTTGCTCCCTCTCCTATTTTCCGGAAAAGGTTCAGCAAAATGTCTATATCCTCATATTAGTTATTCTGTGTGTAGAAAGACATATGGTCACATTATTGGGTTGGCTTTCATTACCAGGGTTTCGTAAGAGGTCGGATCTTCGTCATATATTATCTTTATGTGTACGTTATTACTCGCATCCCAGAATATGTATTTTGTAGGGACAAAAACACTTACGGTATACTCTTATGGAAATGATTACTTTACTTCAACAACAACCAACTTTTTAACTATAGGTACCTTCTTATTTTACATTACTAGGTCGATGCAGAGTCAGCCACCGGCTAAGCTTGCACCATAGATTGGAGCGGTTTTTTTTTTCGATATTTTCTCTTCGTCACGACCTAGCGAAATTTAATTTGTGCATTTTAAAACAAATATTTCTAAAATCGGTTGAGAACTCGCTGAGATCTGCGCATTGTTACAAAGTCCATTCGAATCGATCCATGGGAGCTTCGCTCGCTTCGCTCGCTTCGCTCGCTCCGCTCCAATAAGGTGCCCGGGACTTCGTCCGTTTTAAAACTTATTTTACCGTAGTCGGGTAAAAAGTATGGTATAACAATTTTTGGATGTTCAGCTAGATTGAAAATTGAAGATTGGTTCAAATCCGTCCAGCTGTTTTGACGTGATGAGCGGTCAAAGAAATTCTCACCAAAAGATGGCGCCGCGCGCCCATTCAAAACGAAAGACGAACCTGCATCGTGCTGCCAAGATTTTTCCTGATATCATGACACATTAAATAGCACCTTTTTGAACGCGATTAAGACACATTAAGATTATGATTATGATTTGTTAACAATCATGATCACTCCCCGAGAAAACTGTTTTTCAATAAAAATCTAGAACTTTATAATGTTGCGGTCTTTATTGTACTTACAACACGTTGATTAATTGCATAGTAAAATGTTGTATGAAAACCTCGTTTATGGATTTAGCTGCATATCAATCATGTTGTTATTGTTGAAATCGTTTAATGCGGTAACAATCAAAATGGACACCACAATGAAGCGCCTACACGCTGCAATGCAGACTAGTGGCGAACATGTATTGCAATTAATCTTTCACATAGCAGTATTGTAATTATTTGAGATTAAAACAATAGCTTTAGTAGAATTTATTTCATTTTCTTTTTTGTATTACATTAGAATTAATTAATTATATATACAGCATATTATATGAGTTACTTGAAGTAGGTAAGTAAATCAATATCTCTGGGCAAGCCGGGAAGGATATGTACCTTACCTACTTTTTTCCGGAAAAAATTAGCAATATTTTCATAAATAGGCAAGCCAATGGGATTCGGCTTCTATGGACGCCACAGCACTGGTAGGTAAATAGGTACATTACATTAGTTCTTAAAATAGTTTCTTTTTTTTTCTTATTAACTAACTACATAGTTATTTACCGGATACCTATTATGACACGCGGCAGCGTGTAAATTGAAGTTCAAGGCAAGAAAACGGAACTGGAAACTTAATTAACACGCCACAATTTAATTGTGATTTTTGTGAAGGTTGGCATTACTGGAGTAATATGAAATTTTAATTAACGCCGTTATCGCAGGGTATAGTGAAGGTGAGGCTGAAATTTAATACGGAAGCACATAATATATGACGGAAGTCAGGGCAGATAAGTACCTAATGCTTTGTTGAAAAAGTTAATTATATAGTTTGAGAGAAATATTAGTGTATCGTCATGATTTACCTACGCCAGTGTAGTTTTCCCCATTTGACTATAAATAATAAAAAAGTTCCCTAAAATGGCTGCCTCTACATAGGAGTAACCATTGCTGCGAAATAAACTTAACAAAATTGTGTAATTTTCTTAATTTTACTATAATAATAAAAACTTGCCCTAAAATGTCTGCCTCTAAATAACCATTATTGCGAACATCAAAATTTAACACCGTAGAGTAGTTTTCCCCATTTGACTAAAATAATAAAAAACTTGCGCTAAAATTTCTGCCTCTAAACAATCATTGTTGCGAAACAAATCTAACACTATAGGTACACCACTAACTTAATGAAACCCCAACTCTATTAAAACCGCTGTTCATTTCGGTTTTCTAAGGACAAAGCCCTGCGAAATGCCACCAAAGAATGCCCTCCTCCTGTCGCTCGTTGTTTTGGCTTTGCTCGGACTTACTTGGATTTCTTGTTCACTTATCCCATTTAGAGAAACTTTGAATTCCACTTCCGACCCGAATGGAATGCTGACCTCGCAAAGGCGGGTTAAGTTGAGTTTATCAGAGCTAATTTGTGTAGCGCGGGTAAAACGCCGTTTTGCAAAAACGAGTGAGCTCAAAGGTTTTAAAAATCCATTTGGATTTAATCGTGGCCTGCGGTTCGTGTGTCTCAACGGTAAATTACTGCTCTCAGCCGCTGCGTCTACCGGCTTTTATTGCACTACGTAGCGATGCAATTTTAACTCCATTAATCTTTTCAGTCATTTCGGTGCTCCATTCCCAACTTCTGCTTTCACGTACCTGAATACAATTGTAATATTCATTTTCATAATACGTGTTCTGTGAGATTTATCTCACGAAACAATTTATTGTTTATTTTATTATTTTTCAACTTCAAGTTTATTGCACACGCATACATATTTAACAATGGCGGGTTTCATTTTCTAACTCATGCTTTTCTTCGAAACGAACGTTTCCGGATGTTCTGGATACTTTTTTATCGTTATGTGGAACTCAGTCGGTTAGGTTTGTTTTTTATCTCTGAAGAGATTACAGTTGAGATTTGTACGTAGCAGTTCGGGACTTGTATAGTGGGGAATTAAAAATAAAATACTTTGACACTTTTTCCTACATAAAATTCATCGTAATCGGATATTAAGTACGTTTTTTAGATAAATTAACTATAATTGTGATATCTATAAATAGGTACAGCAAAGCTGAAATGAAAAGAAGATGAGACGTTAGAACAGTAATCTAAAGGCTCTTAGGCGTAAAGGGTCGATTTCTGTTGTACTAGAACTCGGAAAAATAACTCTAATCATTATAACTCACTGTGCAAATGTCAAACTGACTAAAATGTTAGTCGCTATCCTTAAACCCAGGCGACCATTTGAGGCTAATACCCTGAAATAACGTTGATCCACTGGCGCGAGCAAAACGTGCAAAATTTTCATGAAAAGTTGGAACATCGAGTTTTCACGAGCTCTTAATGCCAGCTGTTTCTGAAAGTTAGAGATATTTTTCTAAAAACAAGTTAGCAACAGTGCGTGTCTTGAATGGTGGGCGACTCGTTAACTTTAGCGCTATTATAAATCTTGTGAATGGGCCACTTTATCGGCGTCCAGCGGGCTCCCACGTGACCGCCAAAGAAACATTGTAAAACTTTTAATTGGCGGATCATCGGTTGTTTAACCGTTACGAAGCAATGCCAGTAGCTATTGATAAAAATGATACAATGAAATATTCTTTAAATACGACTTTTGTTACACTGGTCCGTATAGTCTACAATACGATATATACTAATAATAACAGTCGTTCTTATACATATTATTTAATTCAAGTTCTTTTTTTTCCCGGACAACCTCACCCAATTCGATCTAGTCCCAAATTAAGCTCAAGAAGGCTTGTGTTATGGGTACTAGACGACGATATACGTACTTATATAGATAAATATATATTTAAATACATAGGAACAACCATGACGCAAGCACAAATGTTCGAGTTCATCACACAAATATTTGCCCCGGCCGGGATTCGAACCCGGGACCGCCGGCTCAGTAGGCAGGTGTCTACAAACCGAGCCAAACGCGTCGTCATTTTCTCCTACTAGATTCAATAGTAGGTACCCGGAATAACCTAAACACTCTTGGAACAAAAAACTTAAAACAACATTCTTTGGAAAATATTTATGTCAATACATAACACAACTGAAATGATACAGCATGTAAAACTTAGCGATAAAATAAGAACTACAATACATAGATGGATAATTTAAAATAGATCAAATAATTCTAGATGTGTGTCGTAACTACGACGACAAGCGTTATTTACTAAAAGCTATAATTTTTCGGGATTCTGACCGCACCTAGCGTGACCGGTAGTGAAAACTTTTGTGGCAACCGACAAACTTGTTCCATGGCGCTTAGAGCATCTGTTTAGAACTTTTATCCTCTCGTGCCGTAATCAAGGCGGATATAGACTAGGACTAGGCAACTGTTAGTAATCTAGAAATTACAAGGGGTTCGTCGTTCGTGGTCAAATTAGAAATCTCTCTCTCTCCTTTTTCGGATAATCTTGAAATAATGTTTTGTTGAGAATGTAAATTGAAGTGATTGAATCGTCTCTAAATCATTACTTTCTATTTATAATTTATTATGTTTATTAATATAAATTTTATTGTACAATATAAATAAAATACTTATTGCAGACTTAATGCCTTAAGGCATTCTCTACCAGTCACCCACTTACCATTATAACATTAACCATTATAACTACATTAATGCGGAATTGGCTAAATTAAACATTTACAAAATGGTTTTTCAAGCATCCAGTTTTCTTGGATTTAGATTAGATTACATTTATTTATTACAAAATATAATCGATCATCATACTTCCAAATAAATGAATTAGTTATAATAATAGTAAAAAAAACAGAACAATTGTTTTCAACAACAGATATTTACATGACATTATTCGGTTAAATGTGTTTAAATCGTACTTACTATCTACAATAAACACAATTTGAAATACAGCAATAAATTACATGTCACTACATGAAATAAATTGAAATAGATATATCAAAAGCATCTCCGTAGAGGATTGATCTCCTTATGCTTGTTAAAATAATTTTTGATTTGATATCGGTGTAATCCTTATAATACTCACTAGAGTAGATAGAATTACGACAGTCGATTTTCTGTTCAATATGAAGCTAACGATAAACCCGCCGAGCTATAATAGACCGCCAACTGCCTTAAAGAAACAGCACCTATGGGAAATCTACCCTTACAAATTTAATGGATCCCAGTAAATTTTACACGAACTCGTCAAAGAGATTATGATTAAAAAAGGTCTACAGTTTTCGTGATGAATTACCCATTCCAACCTCAAAATGTTTGTTGAACCACTAAAACTTCGAGGTATTTTCTTATTACAAATATGAAAATTATTTATCAAAATATAAGTACTCTGCGTTCGAGAATAGCAAATTTATGTCAAGCCAAGAAGATATTTAAAACAATACCTTAGTAAGCGCGTTTTGCTGTGATTCGGTGTTTTTAATCATTGTGTAGATTCACTGGTGGGGCGAGGGTTCATTATGCGGAACCATTAATCGCTTCCAATGCGAAGAAAGCATAAATGCGCGTGCTTCGGCATTAAGCAGTCCCTTTTGTTGGTAAAACGCTGGACGATTAAAACGATAGCCGCCTTCATTGTGGTCGCTTACGAATGTTTGCCGCAAAGTCGACTTACAATCCTTGCTTAAAGACGATCTCAGATCTCCTTTGTTACCGCGTGTCTTTAAGCCAAATTGGGCTGCTTACGTCACGTTATGCAGTCCGGCTCGCCTTTTAAAAGCAGCCCTTAATTATAATAATTGTGTCCAATTAAATTCAGGTTCACGAACGGTAAAATGTAGTGGATTTACGTTCATTTATACAAACTTTATTTTATTGCACTTTAGGTACAATTAAGGGAATTAATGGCACTAGGCATTCTGTATGTCATTGTCGTGTAATTATTTTACTTGTTAATAAAAGGTAACACACCTATCTAAAAATTATGAACAAAAAAACGTCATTAATGATTTTATGGGTAAGATTCACACAGCAGACCTGATAGAGTCTAACAAGGATACTGGAGTAGGCCAAACAAGAGAAACACTATAATTTACCTTAGTCGAGGTAAAATTTGTCTATACTTAGTTTAACTCATTCATAAATATCCAGCATACCATATTTTTATCAAAGATTAGTCAAACCAACCATCTAACGCTTTAAAGTTTTTAATGTAAATGTTTTTCTCAGTTGCTGTTATATGAACATTGAACACCCTATTCCAATTAACTGTGCAAGCTGTCACGCAATTTTCATTAAAATAATAAATCTGCGTTTCGTTGATGAGCATGCCCGAGACCGGTTCATCAAATGGACGTCAGAACCAAGTAGAGTGTGAAATTGTTGACCTCATTAATTTCAGTTGACGAGCAATATAGCGATCCGACACATATTCACCAGTTCAAACTGTGGACTGTGAAAGTTTATTTCTAGGTCCATTTGTATAATGTTTGTGGCGAACTAACCTTCAAGCATGCTATCTACCGCGACAGGCAAGTGATTTAGTGTAAAGTAGAACTGGTATAGGAAGGTACCTAAAGGTCCAGTCTCAAAGGACACGCGAAATGTGGTGCCGAGCTGTCTAGAACGCCGACGTGTCCGCCGCGTAGGAGGCTTCGAATAATAGTCGTAATTCTAACTGTCCTTGTCCCTCCTATACGTTTTTATATCCTTTGCGGAATTTTCTGATACTCATATTATTGTTGTTATTTTTTCCGTATTATACAGTACATATTATTGCGGTCCGGATTCTCTATAAAAATGTTTAATAAAGCCTCGGCTTTCGAAGAACGTGGATATTAAATAAAGCCCACGCTGTGAGGCATAAAATATGTAAGTAATCGGTAGCGAAAGGGACTGGGGAATGATGAAAACCGTTATCAAGTGTTTTATTGGCAATTAGTTCGACTGTTTCACATTATTACATTAATACCATTTTATCATTCTAGAAGTATACGAGCAAAGTATGACACGATACTTAAACATTAAGTTTTCAATATACGTGCAAAATAATCGAGTAAAGTAGCAAAAGAAAGCCATTATTCAAATTCAAACAAAGCAGTAAATTCTTATTCTACAGAAAATTATTTGTGCGTGACGTGATCGTATTAAACTAACGAATAAAGTTGGTAAAATGGCGGCCCGTTTCGTCGGTATTTGATTAGTGCGGAGGCAAAAAGTTATTTATTTAATTTTGTAATTGATCACGGAATTTAGTTATTGTGCCGGTTTACTATACTATAAACATGAAGGAAAACGTCTAGTAGCTTAGGTAAATTGTTCTACATACAAGCAATACAAGATACTTATTATATATGTTGCAGTCAAAAGTGTAAACTGGTCAAAAGGACTTTTAACCGACAAAAACAGGCAAAACTGCTTTTGACTGAGCGTGTTGGTCAAAAGTAGTTTTGCCTGTTTTTGTCGGTTAAAAGTCCTTTTGACCGGCCTCCGCACTAATCAAATACCGACGAAACGGGCCGCCATTTTACCAACTTTATTCGTTAGTTTAATACGATCACGTCACGCACAAATAATTTTCTGTAGAATAAGAATTTACTGCTTTGTTTGAATTTGAATAATGGCTTTCTTTTGCTACTTTACTCGATTATTTTGCACGTATATTGAAAACTTAATGTTTAAGTATCGTGTCATACTTTGCTCGTATACTTCTAGAATGATAAAATGGTATTAATGTAATAATGTGAAACAGTCGAACTAATTGCCAATAAAACACTTGATAACGGTTTTCATCATTCCCCAGTCCCTTTCGCTACCGATTACTTACATATTTTATGCCTCACAGCGTGGGCTTTATTTAATATCCACGTTCTTCGAAAGCCGAGGCTTTATTAAACATTTTTATAGAGAATCCGGACCGCAATAATATGTACTGTATAATACGGAAAAAATAACAACAATAATATGAGTATCAGAAAATTCCGCAAAGGATATAAAAACGTATAGGAGGGACAAGGACAGTTAGAATTACGACTATTATTCGAAGCCTCCTACGCGGCGGACACGTCGGCGTTCTAGACAGCTCGGCACCACATTTCGCGTGTCCTTTGAGACTGGACCTTTAGGTACCTTCCTATACCAGTTCTACTTTACACTAAATCACTTGCCTGTCGCGGTAGATAGCATGCTTGAAGGTTAGTTCGCCACAAACATTATACAAATGGACCTAGAAATAAACTTTCACAGTCCACAGTTTGAACTGGTGAATATGTGTCGGATCGCTATATTGCTCGTCAACTGAAATTAATGAGGTCAACAATTTCACACTCTACTTGGTTCTGACGTCCATTTGATGAACCGGTCTCGGGCATGCTCATCAACGAAACGCAGATTTATTATTTTAATGAAAATTGCGTGACAGCTTGCACAGTTAATTGGAATAGGGTGTTCAATGTTCATATAACAGCAACTGAGAAAAACATTTACATTAAAAACTTTAAAGCGTTAGATGGTTGGTTTGACTAATCTTTGATAAAGATATGGTATGCTGGATATTTATGAATGAGTTAAACTAAGTATAGACAAATTTTACCTCGACTAAGGTAAATTATAGTGTTTCTCTTGTTTGGCCTACTCCAGTATCCTTGTTAGACTCTATCAGGTCTGCTGTGTGAATCTTACCCATAAAATCATTAATGACGTTTTTTTGTTCATAATTTTTAGATAGGTGTGTTACCTTTTATTAACAAGTAAAATAATTACACGACAATGACATACAGAATGCCTAGTGCCATTAATTCCCTTAATTGTACCTAAAGTGCAATAAAATAAAGTTTGTATAAATGAACGTAAATCCACTACATTTTACCGTTCGTGAACCTGAATTTAATTGGACACAATTATTATAATTAAGGGCTGCTTTTAAAAGGCGAGCCGGACTGCATAACGTGACGTAAGCAGCCCAATTTGGCTTAAAGACACGCGGTAACAAAGGAGATCTGAGATCGTCTTTAAGCAAGGATTGTAAGTCGACTTTGCGGCAAACATTCGTAAGCGACCACAATGAAGGCGGCTATCGTTTTAATCGTCCAGCGTTTTACCAACAAAAGGGACTGCTTAATGCCGAAGCACGCGCATTTATGCTTTCTTCGCATTGGAAGCGATTAATGGTTCCGCATAATGAACCCTCGCCCCACCAGTGAATCTACACAGTTGACGAGCAATATAGCGATCCGACACATATTCACCAGTTCAAACTGTGGACTGTGAAAGTTTATTTCTAGGTCCATTTGTATAATGTTTGTGGCGAACTAACCTTCAAGCATGCTATCTACCGCGACAGGCAAGTGATTTAGTGTAAAGTAGAACTGGTATAGGAAGGTACCTAAAGGTCCAGTCTCAAAGGACACGCGAAATGTGGTGCCGAGCTGTCTAGAACGCCGACGTGTCCGCCGCGTAGGAGGCTTCGAATAATAGTCGTAATTCTAACTGTCCTTGTCCCTCCTATACGTTTTTATATCCTTTGCGGAATTTTCTGATACTCATATTATTGTTGTTATTTTTTCCGTATTATACAGTACATATTATTGCGGTCCGGATTCTCTATAAAAATGTTTAATAAAGCCTCGGCTTTCGAAGAACGTGGATATTAAATAAAGCCCACGCTGTGAGGCATAAAATATGTAAGTAATCGGTAGCGAAAGGGACTGGGGAATGATGAAAACCGTTATCAAGTGTTTTATTGGCAATTAGTTCGACTGTTTCACATTATTACATTAATACCATTTTATCATTCTAGAAGTATACGAGCAAAGTATGACACGATACTTAAACATTAAGTTTTCAATATACGTGCAAAATAATCGAGTAAAGTAGCAAAAGAAAGCCATTATTCAAATTCAAACAAAGCAGTAAATTCTTATTCTACAGAAAATTATTTGTGCGTGACGTGATCGTATTAAACTAACGAATAAAGTTGGTAAAATGGCGGCCCGTTTCGTCGGTATTTGATTAGTGCGGAGGCAAAAAGTTATTTATTTAATTTTGTAATTGATCACGGAATTTAGTTATTGTGCCGGTTTACTATACTATAAACATGAAGGAAAACGTCTAGTAGCTTAGGTAAATTGTTCTACATACAAGCAATACAAGATACTTATTATATATGTTGCAGTCAAAAGTGTGAACTGGTCAAAAGGACTTTTAACCGACAAAAACAGGCAAAACTGCTTTTGACTGAGCGTGTTGGTCAAAAGTAGTTTTGCCTGTTTTTGTCGGTTAAAAGTCCTTTCGAGCAGTTCACACTTTTGGTTAGGGATATAAAAAAAAACTAACCTAACCTAACCCGGCCGAGTCGGATTAAAATAATATCGAGATAAAGGGACGAATGTGCCTGCGGTCAAAAGTACTTTTGACTGATAGTAACAGTCAAAAGTACTATTAACCAATGATTTTCAGGCAAACTACTTTTGACCAACACGCTCAGTCAAAAGCAGTTTTGCCTGTTTGTGTCGGTTAGAAGTCCTTTTGACCAGTTCACACTTTTGACTGCGACATATACACCTATTTAATCCATTTTCTTTGTGTTTAAGACACCAAAGGTTAATAAATTCGACTTTTCTGCTATGACTGTTTAATTGTTTATCATTGAGAAATGGCAAGCACGAGCAATAGATAAATGGGTATAAGGTATATCTTATTTTGCTGTACTTAAATAATGCCCTGAATCTTAACTGCAGCTCCCATTTTGTAATTTTTACTAAGTTTCCATAAAGAATGGGCCCAATGACCAGCCTAACTACCGCCATAATACATTTTCTAGATACGGATGTAAAGTTTTATGACGTTGTTCCTTTTACATATCGCCGATAAAATTGTGTAGGAACTTCGACCAGCGTCGGTGTTTTATTACATCAATCTACCTTTTAAGTGTGTAGGCGGGTTCCGTAACAAAAATATTACATTAGATGTCGCAACACTCGTAACTGAAATCGAACTTATTCATTTAAGCGTGCTCCCTCACCGCTAGTATTCGTCTGTAATAGAACAAAAAACATGAAAATTTCATATATATTTTTCTTACAGTGGTTAGATTTTATCTAAAATGTAGTCAATTCTTTTACAATTTTATGTAACTACTCGTCAATTACCAAAACTTTCCACCAAAGTCCAATCCAACTAACAAAGTTGGCTTCGAAAGCTAAGGTCGTACGTAAGCCTAAACAAATAGAATAAACTGTTTTAAAGATACACAGTGAATTAAGTCTAGGAGCGTCTCTTGTGAACATTTCACAGACATCCAGCTTAAACTTTGAACCGAGCTACGTTCTAAAAGTTCTGACACTATATTCAGCTAACTTCGACTTTGATTGGGTAGAAGCTTCACAGTTTGTTACACAAGTTTCTGTTGAAAGAAGAAATCGTTATAATGAAATTCCTTTCAAGTCTTCATGTTGAGATAGAGTTTGAAGTTTGCGCTTATTAAGTAATTCCTGGAATTTATTAAATGCAATATTTTGCACGGGACATCGTTTCTTTATACTTTATTGAAAAAGTATTGTCTGGACGTCGTTTGATGCAACCTGAATACAGCGATTTGTTCCTTCCACGATGACTGAAATGTCTCTGTTATAATATTTATATTGAAAATCATTTAACTTTGACAGGGATCATTATTTTATTATGCTATTATTTGTAAGGGTGGGCGGTGCCAGCCGTACAGCGCCTCTGTAGGTGTTTTTTTTATCATCTAATCACGCCGAAACGGCTAAATTAATTTTAACCAGTTTTGATACAGGAATAGATAAAAATCCAAAAACGGTGCGTTTTACACGACTGTTATAAAATTAAATAAAAAAATACGCCGTCGAAGTTGCACCTCCTAGTAACGTTATAAAATAGACTCACTATACTTCCGAGTGTCATAGACCGAACCTGGCCAACAGGGCAAGCCTTTCCATACTAAGTACATTCTTAAATATGTCACCGTGACCGCCAAAAATAGTGAGATCGCAAACAAAACTTTGCGAAATTACTATAGCAAATTAGTTTCCAAAGTCGCAACGATATTCTAAAGTTAAGAGATTCTAGTTATTTACATTTTATATTTTGTAAAACTTATCTATTTTGCAACTCTCACATTAATGTTAACGAAATGGAGTTTCTTATTAAATTTTCAATTATGACAACCAGCAAAGTGAAGTGTAACTAATTTCCTTGGTATAGCGGAGGTTTGTAATCAAATTTCCTCAGTCGGAAGCGAACGTTTCCTTTGTATTAGCTACTCAGCGAAGACGCGAACGCATCACTGATGCTATTCTCTGTGTACGTATTGTACGTACCTAATAACAATACATACAAGTAAGCCGCCTAGCTTAATTAAGAGCTACGAGTGAACATGTGTGTGACTTGTTTGTTCCAATTAGTTCAGCATTTGGATAAAATCATAACCTGAAACGGCTTGTCAATAAAATTATCTACGCTAACACAAGCGTATCTCGCACAATTTTGCAGGCACATATGACAGTCGAGTTTCTCGTTGGTTACTTTATACATGACCCTGGAAGTTTCCCGTGGGAGTTGTTGCTGCGTAGTGCCGTGAGAAAATTACTTTTGCCACATAGGTATCTCTCATAATTCGCTTACCTTTTGGCAATAACTTTCTGTCGGAAAATTACAGCGCTAGTTACGGAAAAATGTTTTATCTTCTTTGACTTTTTCATCAAATACAAAGCTGTTGAAAATCGAGTTTCCACAAATTGCCTAAAGCTGATGTGAACTCGTGTAAACAAAATTACTTTCCATGGATGGTAAGACACTGAAATCTAGGCGCTAATTCGAGTGTACTTTGAGATATCGTCAAATAAGCGATGTCTCAGGTATATTTCAGGCGCTATCGCCTTTAATGCCTGCGATCCGAGGTGCATAAAGTGACACGTTCACGTTACTACCCGGTCAAGTTAAATTTGCGCCTCATATTTATTTTGTCTTAACGACGAATGTGACGTCGAAACTTAACGCGACCGGGATGCCGAAGTGGCGATATGCATATCGCCACTTAGGAGATCTCTCCGCGATATCAGAGACATATATATTGGAATTTGGGTCTTGACATCATTTGTTTATGTCGACATACGTATACATAACCATATCAGCATATACCTATAGTATATTATAATTTGTTTTTCACCAACACCGATTTCAGCCAAACATTCACAGATAATATAAAACCGATATCGACTGACTTGGCGAGCTTAATGGGCGGTAAGTTGGTTATACGTTATACTGTTGAAAACGTGTGTAATTCGGGTGCGAGCTTTGCCTCGCAGTAATGAGGCGCCGCGTCGTGTAATCACGATTAAGCGGCTCAGTTGTTAGGAGTTCGATCAGGCAGAACTGATACCCACTCTAGGTAAGAGCGGCCGCACACCGATACGGCTCCATTCAAAATTATCCATTCATTGGGTTACTTATCAGACGAGACGCTGGGACACTGGGTATTTATATGCGGTGTTGGTCCAAGATGACTTAATTTAGCGCTTTTCCACTTTATCTGAAGAACGTTGAGATAAAGATAAAGATAAAGATAAAGACATTTATTCCATAACAATCTTACAATTGTGTCGGAAATAATAATAATAATAAATTATCAAAGTATTACAATCAATTATCAAAATATTACATTCTAATGTCACAATTAAATTAAATTAAATGCATTTTTATTTAAAATATAACATAACCTTAACTAAAAACAAAGAAAATATTATTAAATAGTTACAAAGACAACAATTATCTGCTTAAACAATTAAAATAATTATAAACATATATTTCGAACAATTAATTATTGATTACAGACAAAATCGCTAACATGATAATAGCATTTATTTATTAAGAAGTCTTCTGAGTCGACATTTGAAGCTATTAACATTATTCAGTGATTTGAAATCACTAGGCAGACAGTTATACAATTTAACAGCCTGATTTCGCACACTATGATTAACAACTTTTAATTTGGGTGCAATCAAATCCCTTAAGTCCTTTCTGCGAGTGTTCTGTCTAGATACTCTTTCTTCCTCAGTTTCGTATCTTTCTGGGTGTTTAAGAACGCTGGTCAGTAAAACTAGAATGTAGAGACACGGGACCGTTAGAATTTGTAGCTTTACGAAGTGTTCTCTACATGACTGCCATATGGTGGGATACGAACCATTGTTCTGATAGCTCGTTTTTGTGCAATGAAAGCTTTATTAATATTATATTCATAACTTTGCCCCCAGAACTTTATACTATATCGCAAACGTGACTCTATTAGTGCATAATAAACTGATATCAATTGTTTTACAGTAACTTCGTCACGTAAGCTCCTAAGTGCATAGCAAGCTGAGCTGATACTACTTTCCAATGACTTTAATTCCTCCCTCCAGTTAAGATCACGGTCAATGTGCACACCAAGAAACTTAACACAATGACTGGTGTCTATGTCAGATCCCTCCAAGTTCACATGCAAAGACTCTTTGTTCTTAGATGTTGTTCTGAATAACATAACCTGTGTTTTGTCCGTATTCAAGGATAAGTTATTACTTTTAAACCACGTTTGAAAATGCTTAAGAACTGCGTTGACTTTATTATTCAGATGTTCTCTATTGGTCGAGGAAATTATTGCATTTGTGTCATCTGCAAAGACTACTACTCCAACATCGCTAAATTGGTGACGAATGTAATCTATTAGGTCATTTACAAACATTACGAACAGAATTGGTCCTAGAATAGATCCTTGTGGTACTCCTCTACAGATCTTCACTAATCTGGACCTGTGTACTTTTTGACAACCATCTTCAACAGATTTTATCTCGACAAGCATTTTCCTACTCCCTAGATATGAAGTTAAGAGCGCCAGAACCTTACCCCTTACACCATAATGTTCTAGCTTATGCAGGAGTATTTCATAATCGACCATATCGAAAGCAGATGTCAAGTCAAGAAACAGACCAGCTACCTTCAATTTATTATTTAAATTAATGACCACATCATTAAGAAGCATTTCGATTGCGTCGTTAGTACCTATATTCTTTTGGTAACCGTATTGTCTCTTGTTAATAATATTATTATCCTCCAAATGCCGGACAAGTCGAATTTTAATTATTTTTTCAAAAATCTTAGATAATACTGATAAGAGTGAAATTGGTCTATAATTATTTGGATCATTCGTTAAGCCTTTTTTATGTATCGGCACAACCTTGGCTACTTTTAACTGTTCCGGGAAAATACTTTCCTCGTAGCAATTATTAAAAAAGATTGACAATGGTACAGCTAATATATCAATATTGTCTTTGATTATCGATATTGGGAGTTCATCAGTGCCAGTTGATCTCTTTGTCTCCATTTTTTTAACAATTGAAATAATTTCAGTAGGTGTTACGTAATCCCACGTCAATTCAGCAGACACAGGTGTGGTACATTCATGCATAATATTATGTACCTGATTTATATTTCCTATTGGATTAAGGCATTTATTCTTGTTAAAGTGAGATGAGAATATTTCAACAATATCCTGCTTTTTGACTATAATTTTATTGTTTATCTTTAGAAGTATATCCTGAAGTGCATTGGGAGCTTTTTTATTCCGATGCTTATTAACTACCTTCCAAATAGCTTAGACAGCGTTCTTCGATTTATCTACAGCTGCCTGAACAGCCATTTTTTTTGAACACCTGATGACTTTTCTGTAAAGTTTGATATAATTATTTTTGTATGTTATGACTGACTCATGATTGGTTGCTAAATTGGCGTTCACTAAACAACGCTTTGTTTTGCTCGATATTTTTAGTCCTTTTGTTATCCATTTTATCCTATTCGTCTTATTTACTTTAATTCTTACCTTTTTGTAGCGAAAACTTTTTTTAAAATAATCATAGAAAACCTTTAAAAATCCATTTATTCCTAAGTTTTCCCATTTAGTACTAATGATTTTCTTTCTAAACGTATCATTATTTATTTCGCAAAAATCTCTTTGTCTTACTACTATGTACTTATCATGTTTATTGAATTGCTTTATATCAGTGAAACTTACATTGCAAAATAACCCCGCATGTCCATCTGATAGACCATTTTTTTCTATTTTAAGGTTCTGTATACATTCCTCAGGGAGATTTGTCAGAAAATTATCGAGACATGATTCGGCGTTGCCACAACTATACGTGGCGGTCGAGATTAAAGACCTAAAATGATAGCACTTTAACAAGTTCATGAATCGAGTTCTTTGTTCGTTATCCTTTAGTAAATCGACATTAAAATCTCCACAGATAATACAATCTTTGTCAAAGAAATGTTCAAGTAGTAATTCCAACTGTTCCACGAAATGATCAAAAAAGTTCTTATCATCATTCCGATAAACACAACATATATTCAAATTCGACTTTTTGTCTTTCACACCACACACTTCAAAGTATTTTAATTTGTACATTTTTTTGCAAATTTCCAAATCTTCAAAAGTACATCCGGTTTGTCCAAGTATCAGACTACCTCCTCTTATCATGTTACTCCTAGTATTGGATGAGATTACAGCATAGTCCGTCAGTGAAAAAATATTAATGTTTACCTTATTTAAAAAGTGTTCCGTTATACATGCATAAGTAGGCTGGGTGTCCTTAAGATTCTCGAAATATAAATCTAATTCATCTTTTTTGGGCATTGAGAGATGAGAGGAATCTAGTAGAAATGAACATTTGGATGGGCTTATAGAATATAATAAAATAAATAAATAATAAGAGATAAATAATAATAAATATTTATAGACAATCTTACCCGCCGGTTCAGTAGGTGCACTAAAACTACAAACTGCGCCAATCGCGTGAAAAAAAACTATTATTTGTAGGCCACAAGAGAGAGTTTGACATGTCTGAGACTACCGGCATTTTGACAAGAGCACTGTTGAGAAGAAACGCTGAAAGAGACGCAACATAAGTACCTAGTACAACCAAGACCATCCTTACCTTAAATAAACTTGCAAAATTTATGTTTACAAATGAAGCGAAAATTGAAAAATTTAATGATTCGGACAGGATTCGAACCTGCGTTTCCAACGGCTTTCCGGGCCAACACTGGCGTCCTCCCAATTGGACCACCGAATCAGATGTCAGAATCAATCTGTCCGAATCATTAAATTTTTAAATTTTCGCTTCATTTGTAAACATTTTAGTTTACGTTAGCAGACGTTACTGCTTTAATAAAAAATAAGTTGCAAAATTTATATTTGAATCTGATATTTTAGTAGGTACCTACCTATTACACATTGTTATTAAACTAAGGGCCGATTTTTCAATCCCCAGATAAATTTATCTGCCAGTTAAAATTATTGCTATCCTTTTCTCCCGTCATATAAAAGAAAAGTGACAGCCAACATTTATCTGACAGATATGTTTTATCTGGTGATTGAAAAATCGGCCCTAAGAATATCTAGAGTTATCGCTAAATAATTTTAAACAGTGACTAGATAATAAAGGTCACGCAGTCATTAGCCAGTAGGTGTGACTATACTTAAGAAGAATTTTAATAGAATAAAACTCGTCTAGAAGTAAATGTAAGTTATTTATAGCCCAACAGGGATTTTTTTAACCCACACCATATTGCAGATTTTTAGTGGTACTAATTTATTTTACTAGGAACAAGAAAGTTTGTGTAACTGACGTTGAAAATCGGTAAATGTCACTAATATAAACAAAAAAGAAACAGGACTAAATATTCCGCAAATTTCAAGTATTTTTTGCATACTAAAGCCAAAACTATCGTCAGTGATGCAAAGTCAAGTTTCTTTGCAAGAAGCAATAAGAGCGAAGGATTGAGCAGCATTCCGGTAAACAATGTTTTTTATGTTTTAGGTAAATTTGGTTAATGAAAGATCCTTAACAAATCGCCATCAACGTTTAATAATGCCACGTATGCACATTATTGCCATATGAAAGCTGTTTGTAGCGCCACTAGCCCTGGGCCGGACCGACCGACACTTGTTAAGTTGTTAGGCTATTTATTTAGGGCGGATCATTTTTCTAAACTTAAGAAATCCTTTAACGGGGTTTGGATTTGGTGCTCTATAGGGTTCAAATGACGAAAAAAACATTTAAAAAAATATGAAATAATGGGAAGTACCTCCACAACGCTATCGAACATATAAAAAAATTAACGATTTTCGCACCTGTAGCTATGATTAAAAAAAAAACTAAACGCTCAAAATAGCAGTTTTATTTTATAATGTTTTAGAAAAAGATAATATACCGCATCGATATTTATAATAACGCTTAACGTATTATGAATTAAAATAGGTCTAATTTTATGAAAAACTAATAAAAAGTAAATAATAACAATATACATGACCAATACGAGTATAGTAGGTACTATATAGTTAGGTTCCAAAACACCAAAACGTATTTTTCATTACTTTCAATCGCTATGTGGAGGCACTTACCAATACTTGATATTTTTTCATTATTTTTCTGAGTATAGCCTCCACAAGAGGCATCAAAATCGCACCCATCGTTTTCAAAAACCTTGAAAAAAAATGTTATCATACATTGAGCCATCCGCCCTACTATCTATTCTTTCCTGCAATATAAATTTTTTTAACAAAAAATAGAACCGACTTCAGTAAAACTAAAAAGCCAAAAATAACCCGTTCAAGTACCTACCTATACAGATTACATTTGACTCACCCTTTGAAGTCGATCCCAAACCACTCAGTTATTATATTTATATATTATAGTTTACGTGAGGTTTGGCCCCGACTTCAAAGGGTGAGTCAAATGTAATCTGTATACTTGAACGGGTTATTTTTGGCTTTTTAGTTTTACTGAAGTCGGTTCTATTTATTGTTAAAATTTTTTTTTTGCTTTTTAGTGATTCTTATAAAATACTTATGGCGGGGTGATCAGGGAGGTCTTGAAGGCATGCATCTCGTTTGAATTATCTCCTAACTCCTAACCGTTGAGGAGTTGTTACCTTCCATCATCAGCTCAGCATTGGAAGAGGATGACTACCATATGCAAATACTTAAATAGTTTTATAAAATATATGAAAAATATTATAAGTGCCTATAAAATTTCAGGTATTCCTTCGATTCCTCATGGATCTCATCATCCGATCTTCACCAAAATTTTATGGGACCAACCTTGAAATGTCTATTCATGAACCTAAAAAGAATTTTCTAAATCGACTCATAAATGACGGAGTTCTGAGGTAACAAACATAAAAAAAAAAAAAAAAAAAAACATACAACCGAACTGAGAACCCCCTCCTTTTTTTATATATATGAAATAGTATCATGTGTGAAGGTTTGTGTCAAATACTAAAATTATTTATTTAAATACTCATTATCGAAATTCGATTCTGTCATATGCGGCCGAGCTAAAGGATCAGAAGGATCACAGAGATAGTTGTGTGGTTGTGGCTGTAATTAATTCTCCATGTTATAATCAGAGATGGGCAAAAGTTAATCGATTAACGATTAACGATTAAGATTAACTTTTTTAATCTCGATTAACGATTAAATTTTACGATTAGTTAATCTAATCGTACGAGTTCCGATTAATTTAATCTTGATTAAGTTAATCGTCGATTAATTTTTAGCGATTAAATTTTTAATCGATTAGTTAATTTGATTAATTTTCGCTCGATTAATATTAGGAACAACTAAGATATTTTTCTCAAACATCCAAGGAAATGTTCGAAAAATGAAGATAATTTCCTGATTTTAGAACGCGAAGTCTTTGTATATCACTTAGTGAAGATTCCTTCTAACTTCCAATTTAGAGGACATTAAAGGAATTACATACAGCATTATGGCCGTGGCCAGCAAAGAGACTGCTTTTTGTTTCAGTGGTTTTTTTATGGCTTTGGATGGATGATATACTGCCAAGGCTCATGATCGGCCATCATTGTCATTGTCACACAGCTGTTTTTTTAGATTTTTCAGTATACGTCCATTTTAGAATTAAAGATGGTGGACATCACTTTTTTTTAGTCATCACGGTTGTCGTTTTCTAGGTTTTTGGGGGCGCAGATTTCAAAAATAGCATCCATTTTAGAATTAAAGATGGCTGAAATCAATTTTTTGAAAGTCGTCATGGTTGTCGTTTTCTAGGTTTTTGGGGGCGCAGATTTCAAATTTAGCATCCATTTTGGAATTAAAGATAAAGTACTAGTTCTAACTAGTATCGTAAAGTCCTATACGATACTGAGTAAATTTTAGACATAGATATTATCAATATTTTGCTGTCTGTGTCATTAGTAAAACTCTTTTTAGTGTCACGCGGCGACAAAACAATGGGATAATCCTACTTACCTGAAAGTTGTTTGTTGCATTTTGGTGCAAGTGCCGACGAATCTTCTAAAAATAACACGTTGTATTGAATTAAACATCTGCATGTTGTTTATTATCTATTTTGTTGCGTTGCGGTCTATTTTGTTTTTACCGTGTGGTCATTTAAAATATTTAAACCTCTTTGTAAACTAAATTAGTTGCACTCTATACAACTAAGATTGATCAGTCGTCGTTTTCAATCGTCAATCGCAATTAATTATGTTAGTTTTAATCGTTAGTTGTTAGTCGATTACATTTGGCCCATCTCTGCTTGTCATGTGTAAACTAGAAAAAAACATTCTAGTGTTGAACTGTTTTTTCTAGTTTGCACATGACAAGACATATTGTATTTTTGTAAAATGCACAAATTAGCGAGTTCCAACTTTTAATCGAGAAATTAATCGTGAAATTTAATCGATTAAAATTACGATTAGTTAATCGTTAATCGAAGACTCTGTCGATTAACTTAATCTCGATTAAGTTAATCGCGATTAATTTTTACGATTAACTTTTTTAATCGATTAATTAATCGATTAAAAAATTAATCGATTAATGCCCATCTCTGGTTATAATGTTGGCACGGCACTCATTACACGCGCTTTTTACGATCTATTTTGGGATAATTTGGAACCACTCTAAGGCTATTTCATCTTAAGGCTTATTCAACAAGCATTCGGTTGCATTGCAATAGATTTGTCTTCGAGTTATCGGGAAACATTCATATAAAAAACTGGACAAGTGCTAGTCAGACTCGTCCACCGATGGTTCCGTACAAATCGATACCTCTACGCGCTCCCGACATAAAGGGTCTTGACAGACAGACGGGCGGGTAACAACCTGATCCTCTACAGGTTCAGTTTTTTTCCTTTTAAGGTACGAAATCCTGAAGATAATTATCCCCACGAATTGTGAACTTCCTTCCTTTTGACGTCGGTTGAAATGTGGGTGTATTATTTCATAATCCTCATATTTAACACTTCATCTATTCTGTTAAGGCGCCCCGATAAAACAATTAAAGGGTCATTCTCAAAATATTTGCACCGCCACCTGTCAACAGGTTTGTCTTAGAAGTTTTTTACACCGGATTATTTTAAATATTCAATTATCAACACATATCTATAGACACTTTTTACATAGAGGCCAAATGCTTTTAATTAAAACTAAAGTATATTAATAGACAAAAAAACGATTTAAAACTAGGTTTTGTCGCTCACTTGCCGTGTCCCAACGCGAGGTACTCATGTTTCGTTGTAATAAAAACATATACATTACCGACTTAGCTTAAGTTCAGTACTCCGTTTTATTTTCATATATGATGAAGATTGAATACTACCATAACGAATAATAATACTATGCTTATGTTGCGAATTATTTGCAATTTAAGTTTGTCCACGCCATTTTTTGTCGTACACTTGTCATGAGACAAACATTACAATTGTGTGACTACTATTTCGTTTCCCCTGCCTCCCCCCGCATAAATCGAGACCTTCAGTTGCCATCTAACACTGTCCCAAGTGACACGTCGTCAGTGTGCTGCACTAAAAAAATATGATACATACACTTACGTGAGCGGGAGTTTGTAATGGGTATGTAGTCTATATTCTGCCTTCCATATTTTGGTTGACGTGTGTACTATTGCATTGATTTTAATTTATAACGCGTAAAGTATGGTCTACTTTTATGTGTATAAATATGCAGTTCATCAACGAAATACTTTATTTGTTTTGACGACATAACTGTCATTTTGTCCATCACCTGTATGTCGTTCACTTGTCTATAAAAAACCAGGTGAACGACCCATACGGCAGGCGAACGACAATTATTTAAACACTTATACAAAATTATTTAAAAACCAGGTTTTATCGGTCACTCGCCGTGTCTCAACTCATGTTTCGTTGTTACAAAAACATATATATTACCGAAATAGCTTAGTTTGAGTATTCCACTTCACTTTCAAGCTGTCTTAGGAATCCTTAGCAGGCGGCGCCCACACCAGATTTCGAAAGCATCAATCCTCTGCCTGTCAGCGGCTTTGAGCGTCCAGGTCCCAGCCCCATAAAGAAATATGGAGAAAACAAGTGCACAGACGAGGTGTTAGTCCGGTTAGGGATGTTTCTATCTTTCCATATTTTGCCGAGTTGAGTCATCGCTGTTTTGGCCATACCGATTCGTTTGCGAATCTCTGGTTTGCATGTGCCTCTATTTGTAACAATGGAGCCAAGGTACTGGAAGTGATCAACAGTTTCGAATTCTTGAAGCAGGTTAGTACTTTGTCGACTAGTAAATGGTCGACTATCATCAGCTCGGTCTTTTTTTTATTAATATCGAGACCCAATCTTAGGCTGGTTGTTTTGAGTCATTCCAGATGTAGGGCCACTTTTGCTTCGGGTGATACAAAATAGGCGATGTCTACCTTCTGTACCTTCAAGGGCTCCATATCTGTTAAATAGTATTGCGTATATTATGCACCCCTGTCGTACGCCTTTCCGGAACTTAAAGTTCTTGGATGTGACATCTCCTACCGTCACCATTCCGTATCCAGACTCGTAAAGGCTTTATAAAGTGTTACCAGATGTGCTGGCAGCTTCAGAAAATACCTCCCATTGCTTATCCCACCTTACGCAGCCGAAGGCTTTCTGGTAATCAGATGTGAAGGAATTCCTCGAAGATGACGAAAACAGCAGTAGGTAACTCAGCGGGTAATAAAGAATATCTCAAAAGAGGCAGCATTAGGATGCAGAAACATTATTTAAATGATTCGCTGTTGAACCTTCATAAGAAATTTATAAAATCATGTGGGTATGCTTGAGTTTTGCATCTTTTTGCCGGTTATGACCTTTATGGATTGTACAGGCAATAAAAAAACCTCCTGAGAAATGTCGTATGAGATGAGAATTAAATGCTTATTTTCTTTATGCAAATTACTAAAATAAGGAAAAAAGAAAAAAAAACAATCAAAAAAGCACTAGTAGACAGTTCAATGTAGGTTTTAATTAAAATGTCACTTACCTGCAACCGTCGTCGTTAACCTGCTAACAAATTCAGTTAAGTTGGAACATATTTGTCGCAAACCTGCACCCAATGTCGATAACTTGGTAACAAATGTCGTTTACCTGACATCGATGTCTTTCACCTGTCGACCTAAAATTTCAAACACCTATATCTTCTAAGATATGCAATTTAACTACTTCCCTCGACGTGATATCAATTGTCTAAATATATATCTAGCGATCCTATGAAAAATAAAAGAAGAAATCGCAACTTTAAAAAAAAATGCAAAATTAACGCAGCGGTGCAAATATTTTGAGAACGACCCTAAAGTCTCGTTAGTAAAACTAATGAACCTCGGTCAAACCAATACGCTGACGGGACGGTGTTCTCCTATAAAATCTCATTAAAGTCAGATGAAAGCGTTATTTAGTGGCAGTGAATAGCTTATGATATAATTTAGGCGATATTTACGATGTAGAGAACAGCCATATCGGTGAAAAGAAATGAACTAAACAAAATTATAACTTGCTTATATTATCTTGAAGACTTGCCTCTCTTATTCGTATCTGTAGACTAATATGTTCTCGTACTACCCAGTCGATAGCTGAGAACTTGGATACCACTTTTCCTTGAATGTTGACAAGGCTTCTTGTATAAGAACTTATGTCACAATGAAGGTACGTAACTTCGTTTGTTCCCCTTCCTTGACGTCTTCGCAATGTGCACGCTTCTTGAATAACCCTTTATAAGGGATCGGGAATATTTTTCCCACCATACTTTTTTGGTATTTTTTCGGAAATGAATTGAGTGGTCGTTTTTTTTTCTATGGCAACAAATTGTTGATTTCTTACTAACAATTTTTTAACTAGAATTTATGAACGGTCGTCGTACATTTTTTTTAGTCTGGGGCAGTTACAAGTTTGAAAACTAGTGAATTTCGGCACCTCCGGCAAATCTTTATGCATCTTCAAATTCTGCGATTTTCAAAAAGTAAATTGTTATTAATCTTATTCTCTAATGTATATTGTTTCTGAATTCAGTCGAATTTTTTATTATGAATTTACGGCTTTTTTTACACGCTTTTGTTGTGGTGGTAAATATGTTCCCTCTGCCTGTGTGGTCATTAGGCTCTTCATAGTTTTCTAGAATCCTTTGAAGTTTCGCGGTACTGTACTGAACCTCGTCTTCATCAGATTCCAAACCATCATCAGATACATCGGGAACATCGGGGACACCAAATATTATTAATTCATTCTAAATCGTTGAGTATTCTTCTACTCCTACTCATTTTCCAGATAATCTGTAATAAGCAAAAAAGAAAATATGCACAACATGCCCACACCAAACATGCCCACGGGCAAAGGGAATATTTTTACCACCGTGTTTTTTTTAATTTTTTTATTTATTTTTTGGATTTTGTGAAAACCAATAAAAAAACCAATCTAGAAACATAAATAGTTTTATTGTATCATCCCTGGATGCTTATGCCTTATAAAGGGATAATATTAGATATAAACACGTAGAATAATTTCTTAGATTTGCGGTAAATAAGTTTATAGACATCGTAATACTGATTTTAAGACAAAAAACTGTGCAATTGATGATTAAAAATGTAAAAGAGGCGAAATTATAATTTTAATAATTATACTTTTTTTGTAGTATTGATTGATTGATTGATTGATATCTTTATTTCTTATTGAAAATTACATTACATTTCACATGTTAAATAAAATAGAACGAATTCACAATAAGATCGTCAGTGCAGTTATATAAAATTAGAAAATAATAAACAAAAAAATTAGAGAAAAATGTCACAATTAAAAATATAACTTACAATAATATTATGATGATCTAGGATATCCTAGGCAATATAATGTCAAAAGTTATAAGTACAAAATAATAATCTAGGTACCTGCTCAAAGCAGGTACAGTTAGTAAACAATAAAATTTAATATCAATTAAATGTCAAATCAAGAAAATTATTTAATATAAGTACACAATAATTATTTATTGTCCATATATTCTAAAACAGAATATAGGGGTTTCGATAGCAAAAGGTTTTTTAATTGGCGCTCAAATATTTGATCTGACGGCTCGTTTCTGAGGCTGGCGGGTAGACGTTCATAGAACGACGGGCCTACTACGCGCGGGTTCTTGTCGAGCAGCGCCAGCCGCCGCGGCACGGGCAGTAATCGCCCCGTCTGGCGGGTTATTCTATTCGGAATACTGGCGCGCTTAAACATATTGTATATTCCGGCGCGTGTACAGTATAATTTCGTAAACGTACAGAGAGTAATGCGTCATCAATTTATATTGTTTAAAGAGCTCTCTGCACGAGTGCCTCGGATTTACGTTTGCTATCACGCGTAGTGCTTTTTTTTGCAAGATAAACACTCGGTCGGAATCTGTTGAGTTACCCCACAAGATGATACCGTATGCCATGAGTGAATAAAAATAGGCGTAGTAAATTTGAAGTAGTGCTTCACTGGACACAACCGGCTTCAGTTTACGCAATGCAAATATTGCACTGCCAAGCCTTTCACACAATTTATCAATATGTGATTTCCAATTAAGCCTACTGTCAATAGTAAACCCGAGGAATTTGCACGAATCACAACACGGTATCGGACTCTGTACCAGTGTAATGTGTGTATGTCTTGCTGTGAAAAGCATCACATTTGATTTACTGACATTAAGGATGAGACCGTTCGCTGTAAACCACTTGTGAAGTTGGTCGCATGTATGTTCTATTTTTTCCTCAAGTTGTGCGTATGTGTGTGCCTTCACTACCACAGTGGTGTCATCAGCGAACAGTACCATCATGCCTTCAGCAACGGAGTAGGTAACTAAAGTCAAATGATCCCACAATAATACTCTTTTATTAAGTCTTCCTCCTTACCGCCTCCTCCAATCTGTGTCAAAAATGGTGCAACGTAATTATATTAGCTTAAATATCAATCGCATATCACTATTCCCAGAGATCATTGCAATAAAGGTGCCATTACCATTAATCCTATACATGGAAGCGACTAACTCAGGCACTCCATTAAGGATCCTTTCCGCAATGGTGACCGCGGCCTGATGGGTGCTCCTGGACTCATATTGGTGATAATGCTGTAGTAATTTACTTATCGCCTATTCTGATGTGACGGTTATCCTTCTTAGACTCTCTGTATATACTTACTACACCGGCACTCCTTCATTCATTTATTTTTATATATATATTCAAATGTCAAGTAGAGTACATCGTCCCACAAAACTGTTTTCACAGTTTGACTGTGGGATCCGTGAGTCTATCTAGACAATATTGTAAAATATCTATAGAAATCTTAATCAATCTTAATTATTAATAATATAGGTAGGTACTAGGCAAATATCTATACAATTTTCAGTTCAATAGGTTAAATACCGTCGAGAACTCGAGGTAGTATTTTAGTAAGGCTTTTTTTAATTTATTTTTATTTTTCTTTGCCCTTATAGTCGCAGGTAAGGCGTTAAGTAAATATGGTAAGCGCTTTTCGATGAGCCTCTCCCCATAGTAATTGCTTACTCTGGGAGTGGGAACAGCATACTTACCTGCAGCTACAGACTTGGTGACGACTCATATATGGGTGAGTTTGAGATGAACCTATCTATATACCTACTTGCACCAATCGATATGAACGATTACGATGCAATCCAGCTAACATACGCAACAGTTACATTTTGTGTTATTTATTTTATTTCATATTTTTTTCTAAGTATAGTAAATTAGTAAGTAATGTCAAATATGGAGCAACTATATTTTAAATACTATCACTATTGCCCTAGGTCATCCAACAAGGTATGATTACAGGAGATAATTGCAATAAAGGTGCCATTAACCTCCAGAAATGGAAGCGACTAACCCAGGCACTCCATTAAGGATCCTATCCGCAATGGTGGCCGCGGCCTAATGGCTCGGAGTGCTCCTGGACCCTCCATATTGGCGATAATGCTCTAGTAATTGACTTACCGCCTCATTTGTGTAGATAATCCTGATGTTACGAATTCCTAACCCTATCTTCAGGACTGTTTTAAGAGAAGATTTTTTTTACTCAAACTTAATACTTGGCATCTTTGTGACCTTGTACCTACATTGTTGTTAAAACTCTGTGTCAAAGATGTAACGTTATTATGTTTGCTTCAGCATGAATGGCGTATCACTAATTGTATGAGATCATTCAACAACGCATCATTACCAGAGATAATTGCAATAAACATGCCGTTAATCTCCAGAACTAACTCAGGCACTCCATTAGGGATCCTATCCGTAATGGTGGCCGCAGCTTAAGGTTCTCCTGGACCCTTCAGCCTTAATATTGGTAATAATGTTCTAGTACCTAATTTACGTACCGCCCCATCTTTGTAGATTATCCTGATGTTACATTCCTAACTCCACCGTCAGTACTATTTTAAGAAATGATTTGTTCAAAGTTGTGTTGGAATGTTTCAAATGCCGATGTCCAATGTGTATAATTTCGTAGAAAGCATGAATAAGGTAAAGACTCGTAGTATTTCATTTTTACATTTAGAATATAGAATATTTGCAATCTTAAATTGCAATTGTTCTCAAGCAAACGGACAACACGAAGATTCTACCAGAACTATTTGAAATGCCAACGATTATCTCTAGTTATTCTTAAGAAAGAATGCGGCATTCCATCTGGAGCTTTGTAAACTATTTACCTTTAACAGAAGACTATGAACATCTGGTGTTGATGCTCAAATTCCGCTTAGGTAAGGGGATGTCTACGTTCCCACGTGTAGTATACATGAGTTTGACAAATCGTTTAATTAATGGTGTCGTCGACCGACGACCCTGATCGAAGAGCGGCATATGTCTTGAACGTCAGCATGCCATGACGCGTCGGGGTTTGATTCCAGCCGCGAATGCTCTGAGTGGCGGATATGAGTGGCTGTGTTGAGTGTGTGAGTGAATACCGATATTAATTCACCGCGTTCGGTAGGTGCATTGCCCGCGATGACATTTAATTAAACTGACTCGTGTCTGCCGCGAATCGCTGACCCGTCGCTTACGCCTAGCATGAAGCCATTTATTTTGTTTTCGTGCCATATTTTCAAAAACCAATATAAAGGGCTTTACCGCAAAATGACAACAATGTGGAGAACGGCGGTTCTCTACATTTAAAGGGTGATAAATTTTCTGGTTATGTTTTTTTTCTCTTTTCATTATTATCATACTGCGAGCCCGTGTAATATATGTTCTGGTTTGTTTTAGAGGTAAAGAGCATGTTTCACGACGTCAGCCTAATTCACAATAAGCCCGACATGTAGCCAAGGTACGGCGTCTAGACTGAGAACATCGCGTTACGTAGGCACCCAATTAAGAGCAAAATACGCTCTTAGTACTTGGTAATGTCGTCGCTTCGTTAGCTACTGTAAGGTGCTATTAAAGCGTTTGTCCTCGCCTTCTGGGCATTTATCTTAAAACATTTTGCACCTTTATTTTATTCTTATAAAATCTGTTTAGCCTTGTTATTCAAATTCGAATGTGAGCATTATCGCGAGTATGTTGTCGTCGGGTTGTTATGGGTGTGCAAGCGCAGTCTTGTACAAAAAGCAGACGCATTCTCGTCCAACCACGAGCATGGGCGCGGGCGCAGGGTCAATGGTCGGCCTGCAACCACGCCTGGGAACCAACGATAAATATTTGAATTTCAACACTTAATACATATGCTTAGCAAATTGATTATGACGTGTGCCGGCCGCGCGTGTTTAATGTTTATAGTCGGGAGCGCATATGAAACACATCACATATAAATAACGTATCGCAGGATCTGAACGGCCTCGCCTCATTCATTTATGTTATCTAAATGTTTTCGGATCAACATGTGACGTATGACTAAAGATACGCAAATTGATCGATGACTGCAAATGAAATATCGCGCTTAAATCTAGAAACATGTCTGAATGTGTCACGACACAATTCAATTATGTCGAGGCTCGGAAGGCAGTATGGCCGATCAATCTCCACCCGTCATTTGTTTGAACAAAATCAGAACGCTACACTGTACCATATTATTACAATAAAGCTCGAGTGTGTTCGGCGCTACACTTTATTTTATTCTCAAATAAAATTAATAAGAGGATAATAGGAGGGCCCTTGTAGAGGCATATTGAATGGGGCGGAGCGGTAATATTATGGACGGTCAAAACCTATTTTTAATGATAATTTTCCGGTCATAAATATTAATAGAACATTCCACGAAGAGTGTAGAGACACCAGACGGGACGAAGCATAGTGTTCGCTCCACATTATGCCGGCTCTGAATAATTATTGTACTTAGGGATTTACCTTCAGCACAAGGGAATTACGTTATTTATTACGAAGGGCCCTCTTGAAATTTCGAGGATTACCATGTTTTATTTACATCAAAAGGCATTTGAACAATTTTCTGAATTTGAAATGCGTGTTAATTTAAGATCATGGTAAAGAGGTTGTTAAGTAGATAACTAGATTTTTAGGAAACAATTAGATAGATGAGGAAACAATTAGCTTTCTAAGGTCAACGCAGGATGTTCGTTGTCTATTTTACAAGTTAAATAAATTGCTACGTGCTGCATAAACTAAAGGAAGTCTCTAATTTGTCTTGTGACTAGACTTGTTCGTGCAGACGAGTTTTCTTTCTGTTTTAGAGGTAGGTATATTCTTGCGTAATTAAAAAAGAAAAGTAATAAGTGTTTAAGTTGTTATTCAGTAGTTAGATATCTCAATTGCCTGGTAGATGGCACTGTACTGTAGAGCGTCAATTGTGAATCACGCGAACGTTTGTTTCCCTTAAAATTTATAAGTACTGCAAATAATTATTGTTATGTTGTCGATATGTGTGGTTACATATAGTCCAAGAATAAACATACGTTGCATTGTCATCAATCTCGGTGTTTCATTCTATCCCTTCGAGACCGGTGCAACTTGTACATGGTCCTTCGAACCGGATTAGCCCTACCGTGGCTTTTTTGGTAAATTTGAAAAGTTCAGTGTGGTTATCACACTTCGCCCGCACGTCTCAGGGGAGCGCTGAGGCAAAGGTCGCCGGGAATTTTCAGGCAAAAGTGGCTACTACCAGCGCCATCTAGTAGCGAGAAGCCGGAAACTTCCTACGACGAGAAGAATTTGAATGCAAGCAGCGGTACCACTAGCGGCATCAAGAGACGAGACAGGAGTTAGTGGTACAACTAGCGCCCTCTGTAAGCGGCAGTAACGAAGTTCAACGGAGTGTGACGTCACAAGTATTTGGAGAGTGGTTAATACGTGAGTGAGTCAAGTGTGAACCGTGAGTACTTTAAATTTATTTTAAACGCGAGTTTCGACCTAGTGAACATATTAATTACTTTGAACATTTTCGGCTTTGTTTACATGGACTTAGAAAATTTCGTCATCGGTTTCATCAAGAGAAGAAAAATATTACTTGTTCGAAATTAGACTTTAAATTCAGTACTTAATTAACTTATAAAATTTAGTTTAGATAGAACTTAGAATAATTACAAAAAAACGGTTGGAACGGGGAATCCATGCCCGATTTCAGTTAGAGTGACAAAGTTCTAAAGACTTAGAATATTTTCAGCATTTTGTTCGTGTTTTTTCTAAGTGCTGATCTGTCAAACACTTGTAAAATTTTCAGCATTGTGATCTTGTGTTTTCTAAGTGCTGGATTGTCATACTGTGTCAAACACTTGTAAATTTTTTGGGTTTTTTTATCGCGTTGCATCTAAGTGTTGGATTGTGTCACTGTTTAAAAAGTTAGTTAAATATTTCCAGTTGGTCCGAGATACTTTCAATAATAACAAAATGGAAACTATACTAAATTATCAAGATGACCTTTCCTGTCGCATCTTTAAAGCACATAGTAATTTTAAAAAATCTCCGAAGGAACGTGTTAATCAACATTATATTGAAGGTAGATTGGAAGCTTTAGATCAACTTTGGTTGGAATTTAGACAGGGACACAAGGAAATAATGAAAACAAGCGATCGAACAGTGTTAAAAACAAAATCGTATATAACAGAGGAAATTTATGACAAAACAGAGGAAGAATATACAGATCACAAGTGCGAATTAAAGGCTAAGTTAGCGCAGTTCACTAGTGTTATGGCTAGTCCGTCAAAGGGCAATGAGGAGTATAAGCAAGCGAAATCGAGTCTAGTAAAGCTACCGAAAATCTGTATTCCTAGTTTTTCTGGGAAATACCAGGAGTGGACGACATTTAGAGATCTCTTTACGTCTATGATCCATAATAATAGCTCATTAGATAATGTGCAAAAGCTGCAATATCTCAAAAGTTATTTGACTGGTGAGGCCGAGCAGTTGCTACGTAATATACCTGTGTCGGATTCCAATTACACTCGGTGCTGGAGTCAATTAGAACAACGTTACAATAATAAAAAATACTTATCTCACTGTATATTAAAACGTTTGTTAAGTCAAAAGAGTGCAAGCACCGAGTCTCCTGGATTCCTGAAGGAGCTGATGGATACGTCAACTGATTGTCTAAGTGCATTGTCTAATTTAGGCATCGATGTCTCCTCATGGGACATCATTGTAATTCATCTGTTGACGTTAAAGTTAGACCCAGAATCGCGTAAGCAATGGGAACTTAATGTTGCGGTAAACTCAGTATCGGATAGCTTGCCTACATTTGAACAATTCAAGGACTTTTTAACCAGCCGATACAGAGCCTTAGAGTTTATTGAGCTGAGAAATACTAATAAGTTTCCTAGTGCTTACGTGAAAGCAACTGTCGGTAGTTCAGATAAACCAAATGTATTCCATGTTGCCAACGTACCAACTATAGCGTGCGAATTCTGTACTGACCCTCACAAGTTATGTTTTTGTAAGAAGTTCGCAAGTGAGGATATTGCTAAAAGGCACGAGTTTGTAAGAAATAATCGCATATGCTATAATTGTTTAGGGAGTAACCATTCTGTTAGATTTTGTCAAAAGGCCACGAGTTGTCGAATTTGCAAAAGGCGACATCATTCTTTGCTTCACCAAAATGATGTCTCAACCTCATCTGCTAAACAGAAGAACGTAGCTCAAGCGGGTGAAGGTGTCTCGAGGGAAGCCACACATATTACCGCAGACCAAACGCAATCAGAACAATCAGAAATGTCACCGATAGTCAACTGTTTTACGAAAGGGACATTAAAGGACGAGATTTTGTTGGCCACAGCTCTTGTAAAGGCTGAGTCTAAAACGGGAGACTATCAAGTGATTCGAGCGCTCTTAGATCAAGGCTCCCAAGCCTCATTTATTAGTGAAGCTGCGGTGCAAGCTTTAGGGATAAAGAAACTTCCCACTAAACGAACAATATCGGGATTAGGCGGCGATCAGACCTGTGTAGGGTCTAAGTATATGGTTAATTTGAAAGTG
This sequence comes from Apotomis capreana, assembly GCA_947623375.1. Lineage (NCBI taxonomy): Eukaryota > Metazoa > Arthropoda > Insecta > Lepidoptera > Tortricidae > Apotomis > Apotomis capreana. The sequence continues at coordinate 11,324,808 of OX392506.1, read as the reverse complement.
CAATCGCTGACTGATCCAAAGTTTAATATGGTATTGAACGCATATGTGTTGAACAAGATCACTACTTGTCTTCCTGCTAAGGAAGTAACAGTTCCAGAATGGTCGGAAGTACAACAGCTCAAGTTGGCCGATCCAACTTATAGTTCACCCAGCAGAATTGATGTTTTGTTGGGCGCAGAAGTTTACTGCCAGATTCTAAAAGATGGAGTGCTGAGGGATCCGAAACGTAGTTTAGTAGCACAATGTACTGCGCTCGGTTGGATTCTGTCTGGTTCAGTAGATTATGCAAGTATTCGTGAAAATGTGTCTGAGTTGCGTACTCAGGTAAGTGAGGACAAAATGCTAAAGTGTTTCTGGGAGAAGAAAGCTAAATTCTTAGCTAAGACCAAACGAACGAAATTGCAGTAGTAGAAAGAAGTTCAAAATGTTCTGTTCGAACAAACTTATTCGTTGTAGACGATTTTTAACTAAACGTATTTCTCCTGAAATCCGAGATCATACCAAATAACTACAAGAATGGGAATTAGAGGCAAACATAAATTGCGTTAAAATATGTCAGAATGCTGAGTACAAAATTGATATAGCAGAGGTCAACGGATACGGACACATCAAATTGAAGACATCGAAGATACGTTCTCTGACTCCCTTTTTAGAAAACGGAGTACTGCGTGTTGGTGGTCGACTAGAAAATTCGTCAGAGTCAGAAAACGTAAAACACCCTATTATCCTACCGTATAATTCTCATCTGTCCAGGTTGATAGTTGCCGACGCTCATGTCAAAACTTTACATGGAGGACGGCAAACAATGTTAAATTATCTCAGATCAGCATATTGGATAGTGAGAGTAAAAGATCTGGTAAAACAGCACATTCGAAAATGTGTCCCTTGCATAAGAAATAGAGCCAAGAATCAGACTCAACTGATGGGAGCCTTACCGCCGGCCAGAGTTACCCCGGATAGAGCATTTATACGCTGTGGAGTTGACTACGCAGGGCCCATCAGTCTAAGGACATCAAAGGGCAGAGGACATCATTCTTATAAAGGGTACGTGTGTCTGTTTATTTGTATGGTTACAAAAGCCATACATTTAGAAGTAGTCAGTGATTTGACTTCTCGTGGATTTCTGGAAGCTTTCAAGCGATTTGTAGGCCGACGTGGCCGCTGTGTAGAGATCTTTAGTGATAATGGGACAAACTTTGTGGGGGCTGCCAAAGAATTAAAGGAATTGTTTGATGCTGAAAAATCAAGCATGATCCAAGAGGTAGCAGAAGGACTAGCGTCTCAAGGAACGTCTTGGCATTTTATACCTCCGAAAAGTCCCAATTTTGGTGGTTTATGGGAAGCAGGGATAAAATCTACCAAATACCACATCAAAAGAGTAATTGGTGACTCGACATTGACCTATGAAGAGATGTCGACATTACTTACTCAAATAGAGGCCTGTCTGAATTCGCGACCTATATCAGTCATGCACAATGATCCAAATGAGCCAACGCCTTTAACACCCGGGCATTTTTTAATAGGGGAGCCCATAATCACGGTTCCAGAAGTAAATTATGAACACTCAACTTTGAGCACTTTAAAGCGATGGCAGTTGACACAGCGCATGTTGCAAAATTTTTGGCGTCGATGGTCCAATGAGTATTTGACTTATTATTTGCACCGATATAAGTGGGCTCATCAAGTCTCAGAACCTAAGGTAGGAGATATCGTTCTGGTGAAAGAAGATGACATGCCTCCGTCTAAGTGGCTTTTCGGCAAGATTATTCAAAAACATCCTGGCTCAGACTTGTTAACTAGAGTTGTAACTTTAAGATGTAAGAATACGTTGATTAAACGCCCGACGTCAAAACTTTGTGTTTTGCCAGTGACGGATTAGTCAAATTTCAAATGATTTTAAGTGTTTTTTGTTTTAATGAAGTTATAATGGTTTATTTTTCTTAGTTTGTTATATATTAATTCAAGTTTTCAATGTTTTACGGTAATGTGAGTCGTTCCATGGTGGGCGGCTACGATGAAGGACATGTTGTCCTTGGTGGGCGGTATGTTTAAGTTGTTATTCAGTAGTTAGATATCTCAATTGCCTGGTAGATGGCACTGTACTGTAGAGCGTCAATTGTGAATCACGCGAACGTTTGTTTCCCTTAAAATTTATAAGTACTGCAAATAATTATTGTTATGTTGTCGATATGTGTGGTTACATATAGTCCATAGAATAAACATACGTTGCATTGTCATCAATCTCGGTGTTTCATTCTATCCCTTCGAGATCGGTGCAACTTGTACAATAAGTGTAGCTGCAATTGATTTTAGTACAACTCGAGATTAAAAATCAATTTCGATAATCCTAAGACGCAACAACTATTTAAGTATAAAGGTGCGAGAGAAACGCTGCTAAAACGCAGCGCAGCGCTTTAGCAGTGAATTGACAACATTTCATATTTATAACAGGTGGAGATTAATATAGAGATCGACAGGGCTTTATGTCGTGTACCTTAAAAAAAAATCTTGGAATTTATTCTTCTGTATTTAAGGAAATATAAGAAAATACATCAAATAACTGCAATCTAAGACAATACGGGCTGAATAGGGTTGTTGTCTAAACCAAAGAGCGAAAACATATATTTTTTTTTATTTGACGTTGACAGATTACAGATGCATACCGAGATTTATTAAGTTTTTATTTTAATAAGAAAACCGACTAAAGTAACCGTTCCATTAAGTTCTGGTTTTGGTGTTGCCACATTTTAAAATGAGTATGGTTTTATAAATTAATAATAAAATAAATAATCATCTCAGAAAATAAATAAAAACAGAGATTACTTCATCTTTTTAAGCAGAATTCAGAAAAGTAATAAAATGATAGTCTTAAAAATATGAAATGTTGTCAAGTGTCATGTCCGTGCCGTTTTTACCGCAAACTCTCCACACCGCTGCTTAAAATACGCTGATGTAAGTCAAATGTATGAAAAAGACGCAACATTTGATTGCATTTACGGTGCGTTTATTGAGCAGCGGTGACGAACTTGCGGCAATTCGAAACACCACAACTTAAACGCACCGTCACCGTTTTATGAGCAGCGGTGTGGTCAAGCCTTAAATACTTACTTCTTGAAAACGAGGTACTCACAGTCACAGGCGATATTAAATTCCCTTGTATCATTTGAAGTGGCAGCCCTTGCGTGCCGATAGCGCATAGGTAATTAATTCAAAAATGTCGTGAAGTCACAATACTGGTTATACGTACTTACTTATGCAGTGTAATCGTAAGGTGGACCTAAGTTCATGGCCGATGAGCCACGCTATGGCTTTATTTAAATTACTAGGTATTTTTTTCCATGTAAGTTTTTGTTATAATTATAAGGATATAGTAAATTTATATTAAAATAATTACAAAATATAAACACATCATAAAACCTAGGGTGCCGCCGGCAGTGGGACAGGGCACAAGCTACCGGTGTGGTTATGGCTAGAGAAAGGAGCTTCTTGACCATGCGCGCCGTGTCCCTGGACCGCCTTTTATTTTTATTACTATCCCTTAAAAACGTAACGATCATGAATGTAAAGAAAGTACTAAATACGAAATCCATACGGATGTACAGTATTTATCTTAAACTTGGCAAGCGCATTGATCGCCGCTGCGCTTAATATGTCGCCTAATTTGTTTACATTAACTTTTGCAATAAGCATTACGTATTTGTTTAATATTGATCCATAAATGCTCTATACCCAATGTGTTAGCAATGTTTAGAACTGATGTGAGAGTTGAAGTGGAAATGCAGATAGAAGACATACAGGGTGGAACGAACTAAGGATCTGTTCTGTAAATATGACATTATTTAGCCTTAGAACATTATTTCTTCCAAATAAACTATATTAATATCAGTCCCTATTTTCAAGTATACCTTGTTAAACTATGATGCAAAAAACCGCGAGAATTAATCGCGTTCAAAAAGTTTGAGTCCCTTCGAGACCATGAATGTAACATCACGTTCGAAACGTCGAGGTTATTATATAAACCCTTTTTGAATGACGTGTGAAAGTCGTGTACATTTAAATTTATTTATTTAATAATTACATGCAAATTTACAGTTCACATGACCATAACATTTCCACGGTAAATCAATAAACTGTGCGTTTTTTATATATTTACGGGCTTATGCCCGCATGTCATCTGTTATATTATTGTAAACAATAAGCGCAAATGTAGTAGTGTTGTACTAATATTTGGGTACAAATATTATATTGACTGACTTTTTTTTCTTATTACAAACATGCGACTATTTCAGGTTGATTGTACATGAGATTAATTGTATTATATTTTTGGGAAGGACCTCCGTTCCGATCCACCCTGTATACTGAGGTTCAATTCAAATATAGCACCTCCTCTCGAATAGTCTAGTTCAGTTAACTACCCAATCAGACCTGCGAGCGTCGTTCATCTCAGTCGCGTGTCCCGACCAATTGGTCGTTAACGTCAATCATAAATACCGATCGATCTGTTGCTGCCCCAGTCAATTGGATCGGACCTTGAATACTATTTACATTTCTCCACTTTGATGTTTTCAATTAAGTTTTGTTCTTTCATGTCGCAGGGACTCGTGATGCTGTTTCTTATATGTAGGTATGCTGTAGAACCCAACGACACCGAACCCAAAGATATCGCTCCAAGTGCTATCAATATTCAACAGCTTTGCATTAATGTACTGACTTTTCAGGCTGTGATTTAAATATCTGTGCAGAATGATCCGACGCTGAATGGTGCTTTTAACTCCTAGTTCAATAAATAAATACCTAATTAATCATGACCGACAGTCTATAAACCGATCGACGGTATAAATAATATTGACACAGAATGTCATTTATTTTTTCTTTTTATACTTCGTAGTGTTTGTACTCGCTCATTCCGCTTGTCCGTTTAAATAATTACTTTTCAATTTCACATAACTGCATATTATAGCACCTTATGAAACGATAGCTAAAAAGTTTAAATACACCATGAGAAACGTCCTCCAAGTATATTACATCTACATCTCAGATTATGTTAGTTTAAAATGTAATATTCTGTTTGAAATTAACTTCCATAAATGGAGACCAGTCGCAAGCAGTCATGTGAGATCTTTCAGCTTCTATTGTCTCAGTAATGGTACATTGTTGTGAATGAAATTAACCGATGGTCTAGATAAAATGTCTCGTATGCCCGGTATGTAATTGGATCCATGTTTACAAATAGGTTCGTTAAACTTGCAAGTATGAAATATTATCTCCGTCATTTGACTTGGAGATTTTCATATAAATTAAGAGTCAGACAACAATAGATCTTCGCGGTGATCAGATTTATAATTTATATGAAAGTTTAAGCCGAACCCGAAACTTCGTTATTTTAATATTCTTCCCGCAATTCATAAATTAAACATCTTTGAATATTTTTGACCTTTTTGCGGTTCTAACATCGTTTACCTACTTTCGTGAGTGAGCCAAGATTTTTCTTTTTACTTCATTAATACAGTGTAGGTGTCGTTTCAATCAAATGTTTTAACTGTTAATTATGAAACCAAATGTACAAATACTGAACTGTTGTTTTGACAAAACAAATATTTCCGCAAAACAATTTCCTGTGTCATATACTTGTAATACAAACGTTGACTTGACTTTACTCAAATCATTACAAGTACATATAGCACGAGCGTGTAGTGTCTTACGAACACATTCACTCGTGGAGCTCGAAAAGGCAATATTTGACCGCGCACGTTCTCTGTAATTCGTTCTTTTGCGTCGGGAATGTAATAAAACTTATCTTTCGGAATCGGAATGCGACGTGCCAACTAGACCTAGGTCTGTCGATGAAATTTTTCGATAAATGGAATTTCTAGAACACTCATTTATTTTCGACAGTTATTTTAAACTCTTGCATGTTTCTTACGATTAATCGCTCGGAAAACTTTTTGGCATTCATCAACTTTATATGAATGGACTTTATTTGAATTGTATGTTTTTAAATAGGTATTTACAATTGTTTTATGCATTCAATATTTACATAATGAAATGACCGTTAAATTGAAATCGTTGTTGTCTTAGACATTATGCGTCTTGTTATTTCAAACGTATGATTTGACTAAAATCTTGCTGTAACATCGAGGGATTATTTACTTTGTATGATAGTTAAGTGTAGTGGCAATATTGACGGAACCAGTCGCGTCGTAGTTTTGTCCGTCTCTTTCCATCTTATGCTATTATGTATGTGTGTACGTAAGCTTCAACAGGCGAGCGTAATGCGTTTTGGAGTGGAGCACCTCTTCTGTTCACCGATGCACTCAGGCGCTGAGGCGATAATGTTTTAATAACCTACTTGCATTATTAAGTTGTCGCGTTAATACACCCACCATTATAAAACTAACACAATTTTAATTAGTTACGTAATGTTGTCTCATTGATAGTAGGGAATGAAATCTCCTTGGTGCTAGGAAAACTACCCGATTCAAAAGTTGCACGCAGTGTTTAGAAACATTTCTAAATTCTATGTTCTAATGATATACGTCATATACGAGTATGTCCGAGATTCTACCAGAACATATACTTTAGCTGTGCCCTCTCTACCTAAATGACAACTTTTCAATGTTATTTATTGTAGCTTGAACGACAGAAATGGATATTGATCGGGTAAATTGCTATAAGTATGTCAATGACAATCGAATTAAAATAAAACCTCAAATAGCAAAAGTAAATTGCACATGTAGTTAACTTTCCGTCTCACACTTATTATAATGTTACAGCGACAAAAAAAAGACGAGGGTTAAATAAAGTCGCATAGAAAATTGATTTTAATTGTCAGTGCCATAAAATAACGTAGTCATGGTCATTGTGTTGTAGTTGACGTAACTATAATTAATATAACCTATATTTAGATCGACAATTTTTATTATGAACATATTTAATTGCGATGAAAAATTAAACATGTCATGATACATTAACCTAGACAAGAGATGAACAATACCCCTTTTTAATTTATTCTCTACTATTGCTCATGCCTTGAAACAATAAGGCAATTTACGTAAAGAATCCCGTATTTACGTAAACTTTTCTTTTCAGCCAGTGAATGCGGAATATTTTTTTGTCAGTTTCTTTTGAGAAAACGGGATGACTTCAATAAATGTAAACCCACGCTAAAAAGTTCATCGACGTATTATTTTCCAAATCCTCGGTAACGCTAGCCGACAACTCGGTTCTCCAATTCGCAAAGTAAATAAACTAAACTTCGGAAGTCACGATCAATTTTACGAGACGTTTCCAATTAAACTTCAGAACGCCCTTCCTTTCGTGTTTCCTGCCTAAAAGTTAGCTTGATCACAATTCCGCTAATCCTTTTTATATGCGTGCCGTAGCGTTTTTAGTCTTTTTAGTTTCCAAGTGGCCATAGAGGCGGAGACTTTGTTACTTAAAATTGAATGGCTCTCTGAGGTTCGTGTTAATAATAGCAATTTTCGGCCTTTGTCCAGTCGGGACTCCCTCGCGTCCCACGTGCCTCGGGCTTTGAATAAATTGTACGCCTCACGTCTCTTTGTAGGAACCGAGCCTTGCCTATCAGAAAACAAAATATTTTCAGAGATACGTGAACTTATTCATTTGCATTTCAGGGCATCTAATGAATAAATTATTGTCGCTTAAGAACAGACGGAGTAATTTTTATTAATATTTTAGAATAATTTCGCGATATTCTGTAGGAATGTAGATCACGAAATTGAAACAAAAGGAACATTGTTTATAAGAAAAATACTTATTTTGATTACTTTGAGACAAAAAACTTTTTTCATTTGTCTACTGTAAACTTTCTGTGGAAAAAGTTTCTTTCAGATAAGAGGCACTGTTGCAAGAATTTGCAAAATATTGAGCTCCTGTGTCTGGGACGTTAAACATTTTACTTAGTACCCAAGTCTTGTCAGGGTTTTCACGTTTACCGATTTCTCAAGTTTTCCAAACTTACGTGTTTCTACACTAAAAAGGCAAGTTTATTACCAGTTTAATGAATCTCAAGATTTATTTCCAGCAAGAGACAATAAATACGCAGTTTTAGAACTTAAAGACTTTTCTACAATTCGCCGAAGAAGGTTTCGGTCGAATCTAATAGTAATTAATTAAAATATTTCAAAGACGATACAAATAACATCGGTGAATCATTCTTTCATAGCCATTTACGTCTCTCATTTACGTCTCCATGTACCCCTAATAGAATGACGCTCTTCCATGCGGGTTTTAATATGATCGCATGTCCCAATTATGCAATTAAGTAGATAACACAACCCCCGTTCTTAATGCCGCGAGAAATCTCAAGAGAAAATGCCTCGTAAGGTGATAAAATTTATGCGGAAATTAGCGGAGGAAGAAAATGCGGGGCGGAAAAGCTCATTAGCACCGCGGCATGAAAAGATATGTTTCGGAAATATAATCCGCCGGGTAGCGCCGGTAGTGGCGAGAATAAAATGCGAAAGTAGGCGGAAATTCAACTTATAGTATTAGCCTCCGGAGAATTGCGGTGTAGACGTTAAGTGTGGTTTATCCGTGCCCAATGTGCCCATTCTACAAACACAGAAACACTTTAATACTTATGTATATTGTGGTAGGTACACAATAAACTCAGTAATCGGAATACGGTAGAGCTAAAATATCCACACTTTGCGTAATGTCGTAAATGCCATGTTTGAAACATCGAAAAGCATTTTTTTTAGTATCCTTGGATTCCAGAATACTTAGTATCTAGTCTGTTTTCATTTTCGTATGAATCGACATGTTTTTGCACCTATAATAAATAAATAAATAAATACTAAGGGACAATCATATGTCAATATATGTATAGGTTAATACATAATATTATAGATAACATATATAACCCAGGAACAAATATTCGAGTTGATCACATACATATTTGCCCTGGCCGGGATTTGAACCTAGGACCACCGGCTCAGTAGGCAGCTGCACTACAAACCGAACCAACCGCGTCGTCAAAATCGGCGTCGTAGTGTAGTATGGCACAGGGAAAACAAACAAAACAAGTTTGTACCCGGCTAAACCTGCAAAAAATCTTGTCTGAAATACTACAGCCACATTATAATTTTAATAACAAACTTTTTCGTACCGTTCCGCTCTATCCGCAAAAGTTATGCGTTTTTATAAGGCATGTTACTTTAGACCGCATAGTATAAGAGCCAACGAACATTAAGTAATTGGGTACACTAGCCCATATTAAGCATAGTGAATTCTGCAAAGCCGTTAAATCCACCAAATGCAATGACTAGCTATCACAATAAGTATAAATATTAATATATCAATATAAGGAAGAAAAACACATTTTTTTGCACTCTGTAAAGGTTTCTCACTTTGCAAAAGCAATAAACACAATGATGTTTTTTGCTTCATTGTAAAAATTTGGTTTACGTTAGCAGACTTTACTGCTTTAATAAAAATAATTCATAATGATGTGTTTTCGACACATGAAACACGTGGATTTCAATTTGGTTACTCTTATAATTGAACATGCTAAATAAATATGTTTGTTGACTTGTCCTTCTTTAGAGCAAAAATGAACGCATCCACATTATATAATGTTGTACCAATATAGGCCAGTGTAAGAAAATTACCTATTTTTAGCAATTAAGACAAACGGTAGGTACACAGTTCCCAAAGAATAACAAACCTCGCGCAAAAGCCACGCGGTTGGATATCAAATAGAGCTAAAGCACTTTAGTTTGCATCAGGAATTAAGCTAGCTATAGCGCAGAGTCTACATTAATCTCATACCATCTCTAACTACGTTATCGGAGACACGAGTGCCTATCCGAAAGCACTCAACCTGGTAAGGAACGATTTCCGGAAACAAAGGGGTACAAATGAAATAAAATACTCAGGTAACCCATCGGGGTCAAGTGCCCTCTTAATCCCTCGTGAGAATGAGAATAACATTCACTCAGCCTAGTGTTTCCGTTTAATTGTTCCGAGCTGATTACGATAGCAAAAATAGGTAATGGTGTAGACTGGGGAACATTTCTTGCATGCACGCGTTGGCAGCTTATCCAACCAATTAGCATAGCAAACGAAGGTGCTTACGCCGGTAGAGCGGACTGCGGTTTACATTTGGCCTCGTTATACGGCGTGCATTATAGATACGGGCGCAGATGCTGCAAGTTTGCACAGCGGTGGCATTACGAACTTTGATTAATGAAATTTCTCCGACGGTTTCTTGTAGTATTGACTCGTATTGGTCAATCGATAGCGTGAACTAGTTTACGCTATCGTCTTATCATAACATAACTTTGTATTATGTTCTTCTTCTTCTTAGTCGTACACTCTTGTCAGAGTGGTCGTGGTTATGGATTGTCCTCTTCTACATTAATGACGGCTTTTGCGATCTTTCTCCACCTCTCTCTGTTTGTGGCACTCCGTGCACACTCCGTAAGGGAACGTTTCGTCGTGGACTTTATGAGATCCATCCACCTAGTAGGAGATCGGCCGCGAGAACGTTGACCTTCCACTCTCCCCTGCACTACCAAACGCTCCATCGAATTTTCGCTGCGGATGATATGTCCAAACATTTTCAAGATTCGCACTTGCACAATCGACGAAAGTCCTTGTTTGACTTTAAGCTCTTTCAAGATAGAGAGATTAGTTCGGCGAGCAGTCCATTTAATCCTCAGCAACCGTCTCCAGCACCACATTTCGAGTGCATCAATCCTTTTGCGGTCTTTTTGATGGATCGTCCATGTTTCGGCTCCGTACAAGAAAATTGGAAATACCAAGCACCTCATGAGTCGAACCTTTGTGTTTTTGGTTATACGCCGATCTTTCCAAATTTTTGTGAGCTTCTCCACAGCTGATCGTGTTACGGCACATCGTCTTTTAATTTCTTCATCACAGTTTCCAGTGTTTGTGATAGTGGATCCTAGGTATATGTAGCTCTGTACAACTTCGCAATTGGCTATGCTGTGTAAATCAGGTCGATTGTTATTCTTACGATCCACTACCATCATCTTCGTTTTGTCCCGGTTTATAGTGAGGCCAAAATCGGAACTGGTTGTTTCCAGAAGTAAAAGAAGCTGTTCACTTTCTGCCTTTGACGTCGCAAGAAGGGTGGTATCATCTGCATACCTCAGGTTTGATATTAATTGACCGCCCATTGATATTCCATTATCCCATTTTTCCAAAACTATTCGCATGATATATTCGGTGTATATATTAAATAAAAGAGGAGAGAGTATACAACCTTGTCGAACACCAGATTCGGTTTTGAAAGTGACCGAATCGATTCCATCCACACGAACTGCAGCTGTACCGTCTTCGTAGAGTCTTCTGATAATGTAAACTAAGTATTATGTTACTTGATCATTTTATGCCACCAATAAAAGTTTTATGATAATGGGTAGACTGTCAAGATATTATGTGTAATTAATACTTAAAACATTATTATTGTTAAATACTTAAACAAATTACAACTATATAACTAGATACTAAATGCTATAAACATACCTATATGAAGCAGGGTACGTAGGTACAGTCAAAAAAGTGGTAGGTATACACTACGAGTATGAAATGAAGTCGAAAAGTGGTAGATATTTTTTGGGATTACTGTATTTACCTAATCTGTGAAACCAAAGAGAAATTAAAGTCGCAAATATAATTTTAGATATAAATTCTACGCACACAAATTTCCTGTTCAATCCTCAATTTGCTTTAATCTTAATCTCGAATTTGTCTTTTCAACGGTCTACAAAGCTAATCTTACGGCTATCCTTTAAACACGTATAGCCAATTAAGAGCACTTACGCCACCTAATAACATTTGGCACGGTCGTTCCGAATAAAACTGTCTATAGAGGAGCGCCTTCCAATTAAAGTTTTCTAAATAAAGTTTCCGGGCGACGTGACGAAACCTGACTCGAATTGCTTCTCTCCTCCTCCTTCACTGACAAGTTTCTAGCGGGAGGTAAAATATTCCATCTGCATGGAAAGTCAAGATGAGTTATTATGAAACCTAAATGAAATTTAAATTCCTTGTACTTCCGTAGGAATCATATCATATTATAATAGCCGAAAGATGCCCACTGTTGGACAAAGTCAAGCTCCTCCACAATGATCAGTCGTTCGCCGTCATTATCGGCTTTTCATGATCCTAACCAGATCAGTGGTCCACCTTGGTAATTCCCACGTAGCGTCTTCTCTGGTACATGAGCAACTCCATAGCCTTTCTGTCCCAACAATCTTCGATTATATGTGCCCCGCCCACTACCACTTAAGCCTAGTAACTCTCGAAGCTATGTCGACGACCTTGATTCTTCTTCGGATCTCCTCATATGTGCACTCAGGATTACGCAGTTTTTTCGCGTCTGTGAAAAACGTGAAAGCACTCATAATTTGAAAAGTTTTGTGTGTTGTTAACTCAGTGTAAGAGTAATTTTATGGTAATTACTGAAAGCTCTAACTTTCCAGACGACTGTTAAAGTTTGCCGACAAAAAGCATAACTATTCATCAGGTTCAAAATATAAATCTAGGGTCAAATGAAAAAAATGAAACAGGGATACATTTTTCATAACAATACATTTAAAAATACCCTCATACAACTTGTGACTTTTCTGCAATATGCTGACTGGTGGAACCGACAAAGGCGGTTGCAGACAGTAATAAAAAAATCACTTCTTTAACCAATTTTGTTGTACTTGTCTCTGATACTATGAGTTGATCTACACAGTAAAAAAAAAAAACCTTATTTATTTATACACACACTGACGAATTAAATATAGCTATCTAATAAAAATTTGTTTAACAGATTTTCATATCGCTCATTTGAATAATTCACCCTATATATTATATGTACCGTGAGCTGCAGAATTACAATGAATGAATGGATTCATCCAGAATTGGGCCATGCATTTGTACAGCTCATGGTACAGACAGGGTAACTTTGTCCCTTCCGGACCCTATAACATTGGCCCGCATTTACACACTGCCCATTTTAAAAGTTTAACTGCTACAGTACATAAATAATATTTTATCAAAATGTAAAAATAAAATGTTTTGCTATTGAAATATTTTATCTTTGCATCAAAATCCAAAACCTGTAATAATTTACAAATGATCAATGCTTTTTATGTAGGTTGTTTAAAGTGGTTATCAACTCACTCATCATCTTTTTACTGCGGTGTAAATTTAGCAATTTTATAGTTTTTATGTCCTAACATAAATCTATTATCTGAAACTGTATAGTTATTTCTGTAATAAGTTACAACTTGACAGTTTAAAAAAAAAGCCATCGTAAAAAGTAAAACTGCTGGTACTCTGTCTTTAATTAAGGACGAGCCATTTCATCCGACTTAAGTACACAGTTAGCATGTCATTTCAAGTAATTCCCTTGGACAGTGGGGGTGTGTGAATAGCAGAGCTTTCATCTCCGTTTCCATCTTTCTACACTGATTACACTCGACGGAAATATTATTACACGAGACTCGAATGCTGGCAATATTTTGAAATGAAACCCGGGCCAACTTCCGCAAACATGCCCTACTAGGAGATACTATAGGCACAATTCCACGACAACCTCCTAGATTGAACCACATTTCAATTAAATATGTCGTTTAATGTTTAATTGTAAATAGTTCTGTGGTCTTAATACTATTTCATAATTATGTTTATTCTACTATGTCAATATTAACCGATTTTCAATTAACAATTTAGGTAAATTTGGAGATTAAACTTTACAAACATATACATTATTCATTTCAATATCTTATTTGAACAAGTTGCACCTTCGCTAAAATAAACACAATATAACATGAGCGTTATGTCCACTGGGACTCCACTGTATACTATTTAGAAAATTCGTTTTGCCCAACAGTTACCGAAAATAGTTCAGCAGCGGAAAATTTAACCCTGAAAAATAACACCATACCTACACAGCGGTTTATTGTTATAGGCGTTCGTTAGTTACAAGTAGTGTATATACCAGGGGATGGGTAGCGGTATGAAGTGAGATGAGTGTTTATATTGTAAGCATCCGGGTAGGGTTAGTCAATGGCACCGTCGGAGCTGGCACTCGAGGTAACGATACTTATAAGGATCTACGTTATCCTAAACCTACGAACGACATGGAAAAGAAATACTCGGCTTTGTGTAACAATTGGCTTGTATTTTGTATTGCCGCTACATTTTGAAACGGGGGTTTTTCTCTGAATTGTTTATATCCAAGGGTTTCCTCGTGCCAATTGTCTTACAAGCATAGGTTATAGGTTATAGCGGGATGGTTTTCCGCAACTCGACGTCTTACAATGCGCCTATTTTGTCTTACAAGTAATAGGAATAAACCCGAGTTGAATTTTACCAATCGTAATGGTTTTTATGGCGGAGAACGTTAAATACGATAGCATCAGAACACTTGTCAGCACTCAGCGTTATGAAGTGAGGGACAACCACACCCTAAGGACACAAATGTCTATAGGGGTACCGCCATCGATAAACATCTATTAGCAAGCAAGCCCAATTCAAGCTCACACCAGAATGTAACTTTTTCTACCTCAATGATACACAGATTTTTGGATTTAATATGCTTTTTTTTCGTTACAGTTTAGTAAGGGTTTAATGTACCTACTTACTGAATATTCGCAATCTCCACAAATCACTATCGATGTTTATCATTTTATAACTATATTTATTCGCTTTATATTGTCGTTATTAATATGGAACGAGATTTCTGTCTGATGATGTAAAGGGTCACTCTCACAGTACGGGTGTCGTGAGATAGGTTGTAAATATATGAGTTATGTAAGCAAGAAGTACCTATGTGATGACCAGAATCCGACTGGGCTTGCTCAAATGTGACCTCAAATGTATGACCAGTTCGACATGACAACCGTCTATGTTTAAAATTACTTACTACCTACCTTGAGATCTCGAGTGCACTGTGCACTCTAAACTAGGCACAGTGTTCAAAACTATCGATTATCATATTTTCGTACGATCCAGACGAAAACATGACTGAAATGGGCGGCTAGAGACTCAAGAACTTTTATAACTAAAGAAAGAGTAATCCTTATTGTGATCTGAAAAGGCACTTTATCGACTTATTTAGGCATCGCCACCGAGCTTGCTGCACTTGCTAATGCATGGCAACTAGCCTTCAGCGTTCATTTATTATTTCACTTAACTCTTGGTCGAAAGTATCTTACTAGTCTTGTCTGCCGGGCCGTGAATAGACCAGCTAAATCCGTACAGTGTCGGCGGAGCCTTCCATTTACATAATGGACACGGGCGACGCTTTTCCAATGGAACTATCTAGCACATCTAACCAACAAATCGACCGTTTAGACTACGACCCATTGTAACGTCACGTTTTCGAACGCTGAAATATACACTTAGCTGAAACACACGAAGGCAATCCGAATCACGCGACGGTGACCGATTCCGTGATATTAACCTACTTTTGAGTATACATTTTGAGTGAAACAGAGGACTCGATTATGTTAATGGTTCAGGCGGGGTTCATTGGGGGAATGTTCTTTTTATTTTATGAGCATATAGTGTCATTAGAACACGATCCCCGCCAGTTTGCCTACTTTAATATCTGCGCACACGCTGGCTCAGACGAAAATTAAAGCCAAATCAGCTACTTACCTATTTCAGCTTACTCACTGGGAAGTTTGACGTCACGCCGTAGTTGATAATTGATTAGTAGTTATATATTATGTATGTATAAGGACAACGAACAAAAACATTCAATCTATTTTGAGACGCTACGTCAATTACGAGTACTTATTTCAAATTAAAATAAAAGCCGTTATTTTATTATATTTTATTGCTATTTAAAGGCGCGCTTCTTTGTAATATTTTATCTACGTAATTGGTTTCTCGGAACCGTCTTTAACAAATTATCATACTCAGAAAATTCCCTTCCAAAATTAATCTAGTAAAAAGCGTCCAGTCCAAAGCTTATTGTAGCTTTACTATTATAATAATCAACCGACCAAATCAGCGATTTATTGGTTATGACCAACACCAAATTGGGTAGTGTCCTCCTGTATCGCTAAAGAATATTAATGGTTCATCCTCGAGAATATAAAGCAATTTATCTTAAACCTGGAAGTGACACGGACCGTACCGGTCATTTATAAACGTGATGGCCCTCAGAAAAGGGTTCTTATTTTAAAAGCTTTTTCGGTGTCCTGAAATGTCTTTCGGAGTTTTCTGCTTCATTATAATAAATCTAGCTACATAAAACAATAAAAAATTGGCTGCTTAGTGTTTAGTTTTTGGTTGTAGGTATTCATGGAAATCAAGTACTTAGATAATTTACTGAACTTTAAAGATGGCTGTAACGACTTTTCACAATGTAGTCATTTTGGCGTTTTATTACAATTTCACACACGTAAATGATAATAATATTATCTAACCAACACACCAATTAACTGTTTCAAAAACAAAATTCATAAAGCTGGTGCTTGTGGCAAATTACTCCGGCCCAGGAATTTCATAATGAAACAGGAAATTCCGCCATCGATCAAAGACTCACAAATAAGGGAATTCGTCATCGAGTTATAATACTACAAAAAGTTAATGCTACTAACGAAATATTTAATTACGTGATCATATAATGGAGCTTTTTTCATTGGTTAACGTTCATAATGTTTTGTTTCAGGTAATAACTAGCGTGGTGTTTATGCGAAGACAAAGCCGTAACATAAGTATAGAGGATATTTATAATTGAAATGAAAAAGGGGTATTTAATTTTTTCAAAGATTCAGGGAAATGTTTAGTTTTCTACTTGAAAATAGAATACAAAAAGCTTAATGTTGCAATAAAAAAAAAAATATACGCTCTCTAGAGACAAATAAATGAATGGAAGCGCATTTTTGCCATAGGGAGCGAATTTATATGTATGTTTAATTGCAAAATATGAATGTTTGTTTTTGTTGTTAATCCTATTAAATTACTTGTTATTATATTATGCATGTGTATTTTTATTATTTCCTCACATCTTTTGAGAAAAGCACTACCCATATATATACCTCGGCGGAACGGGGTTTGCCTGAATCGTATCTTTTGCAAGCCGAGCATCGCGAGGAAGCACCGCCACAGGCAATCCCCTATTTTCCCGGCCTAGGAAATAATGTACCAATTTACTTGACGACATTATTTTTCTAATTTTGTTTCGTAAGCAATAAAACAGGTTTTATGTGATTTACCGTGTAACGTTAGTATGATTTGTATACAAAGGGCTAAATGGGAAGGTATATCTTCCACAAATGTGATGATATACTTATTTGGGACTTTGTAGCGATTCACATGTTCACGTCATGTGCCCGCCATCAAATAATCATATATCATCATCGTGATACTCATATCATCATTATCATCATCGAATTTAAGACATATTAGCATCATACGTCATCAAGCTAATACTAAAATTATCATTTAGTAGATATAGGCAATACAAATGCAAAATAAGAGTAACAGTGTGAATGTTTGCGGAAGCAAGTAAAACCATTCTTATAACTAAACATACTATCACTTTGAAAATAGCAAGTTGATATTCACAAATTGACAACAGAGGAGTTGAGCTTTACTTAGACTAAATAAGAATCAAAATCCCATATACAACGCTTAGAGGGCGGGGGCTAGGTCACGTGACGTGTCGAGTGTCCCGAGTGGGACGAGGCAGGCGAGCCTGATGAGTGAGATGGAGCAGTTGAGTGGGGCGAGACAGATGACGCTGTCGAGTGAGATGGAGAAGTCGAATGGAACGGGTCAGTCGAGTAGGTCGACAGCGGCGAATGACTAGAGATTAGGGTATAAATAGGCAAGGGCTTAGTAGGATGGGATTGATTCTTTCTTGCATCATCGACTGGGTAACACTGTTGTCTGGCAATAAGATATTAAATATATATTCTAAGGGGAATTTCTGTTGGGATTACATTATTTTTCTGATCTATAATTATTTATTGAAATGTTGTGGGATTTTGTTGTTTTTTTGTTAAAGCTATTCAGCTTAATTACATGCCAGAAATAGTGTTTTGGTACATGGTTGCCAGGTGAAAGATATTTAACCTTGCGGCTGTTAAACGAATATCTTTCAGACTCTTCTAGTTTTATCCGAGTTAGGCGGCTCGGACACTAGCCATATATAAGTGCAGTGAATAGCCTACGAGGGTGGATAGTTTTGTTTGGTGAAAGCAAGGACCACACGTGATAGACATGCGGGCCTTTCCGCGCTTGCCGAAGCCAAATGGACCTCCAGGCTCGGTCTCATATACTTATATATTTATATGTCTGCTTTATATACACATATTAGGGCGAGCTACTCCATGTTTCCGGCGTCTCATCAGCCACATGGGGGGGGCTCAAATACACCGATGATAGTCACTTCTTCGGGCTAATCACCCGAACTTACAGTTCAGTTTAGCTAGGCCCATACACGGTTAAATATAAATATGAGACCCAGGTCTCTAGTGTTCTTTGTACTAGCTAAGGAACAGGGTATAGAGATAGGTACACTGATAGGAACATTAGGACGGGGTTTTTATCTTCCGAGCAATCGGCCATTCATCATTAACTAACATAACATCTATTCAAATTATTTTATTCTCGTCAGGTATAGTAGATGCAGAGGCTGACCTACTGTTTTACTAGTGTTTATGACTTGGGATGTCAGTAGTGAAAAACAAAATCTTGTAACAGTTTATAAAGAAAGGGAATAGAGAAACCTGTTATTTAGGTCATCCAGATATTTAACACCTTTAACTTACCAACATTAATTATAGAAATAATTAATTAAAATTTACCGATTATGATTTGAAGCAATGTACCTTTGATATAGCTTAAGTGATAGAATGGCATCACTGAAGTAAAGTTGAGTCAATTAGCAGTAGATATTCGCTTTCTCAATGAACAGAAATAGTTTAAACTTTGTTATAATTTTGATAAGGAAATTGTGGATCGTTGTATAGTATGGAAATACAGAGCATTCCTAAGACTGGATGTGGAGTATCTGAAGTGTAAATTGCTAAAAGAAAAGCCGGGGACTTATGGATAGCAATAATGAAAGTTATTCGTTCTCGTATTTACATCACAGATCTCAGAACTAAAGTAATTTATATCACAAGGGTTGAGAGTAATTTCCTTTTTCAAAATCAGCAATTCGAGAGTTGAAAGATACTCCGATCGGCACAATAGTCTTCATGATTTCAAGGGTATACTACATTTATGAATATGGTCAAACGAAAACCAAGTTCTAGAACTCATTAGAAGGGTTCATACCTACTAGGGAAGAGTAGTGTATTAGACTTCTTACAATTTTAATTATAACTTCATCATTTGGATACGTCATAATCTTTTCAACTTTTTCATATATTTAGCAAGTTGTAGGTTTAGGCAGGTAGCTTAACCTAGCGTAGGCCTTGTGTAGTTAACTTAAGAAGCCTGCGCCAAAAGGCTTCCCCAAAAGATGGATCCTTGACACTTTGCCGTAGGCTAGGACGTCATGCATAGATGTGATGAGATCCCACAGTGGTTTGACAAGTTATTAGCCAGGCGTGAAGGTCCGTCCATCCCTGTGCTGTATGTCTTAATTAGCTTTGCCAAAATAGGATAGATAGCTAAGGCATACAGTATTATTCCTTCACACACTTAGGAGGGTTGGCGATTTTCTAAAAAAAAAATTTATATTTTTTTATACACCTTAAAGTTACCTTCTTCGTCCTACTACAATCTAGGTTTGACTAGGTCTTAGTTGTGAAGACTATAACGACTTCCTATTTATTGCTTAGGTCTAGAATCCACTTCAGATTGTTCTACTATAGTTTATTTAAGGGATGTATACCATCTTCTCAGATTAAGGTGTAATGACAGAATTTATTTAATATTGTCAAATATGAAAACTTAAGATTAATTAAATTCATAATAAAATCTCATAGATCCTGTAACTTTCACCTGTTTATGGATTGGTAATGAAGTGTAGTTTCATATTGTACATAGACATATGTTTTCTAATCATTCTGGAGTAAGAACATGCCATTTTAAAAACTAAATTACCCTTCATTTCGGAATCTTAATAATATTTGGGTTGATTCACATATTGATTTTTATTGTTACATAATGTAGTCTAGTTCGATTATACCTGACTGTGGTCTAAATGAATTCGATACTTCATATAGAATTAAACAACTTTCATAAGAGTATCTGTAATATTCCATATTGATTTTGATATAGGAACTATATAAGTTAGGAATTTAATTAGTACAAAGAACCGAGGTAGCAGTAGGATAGGAGTAGCTTGCACAAAATAAATAATAGAATACACACTTATTTAGTTAATTTAACAAAATACATAGTAATTTTGCACTATTCAGGTACGAGGCATTTCGCGGCACATCACGGCTACATCTCCTAAAAGAAACTGTGTTACTACAACAACGTAGGATCCGACCAATCTAGACGTTCACAACGGTTTTACCGATCACCTTGGCCATTAGTTATAAGAAATGTTCAGCTCAACTGTATAAAGATCCTTTCATATCTAGGTTTGGTTAGTTGTAGGTTCTGGAAGGCTAGGTAGTCGTTGAAGGGTTTCCTAGGGGTTCGTTGTAGGAGTAGAGTCTGGAGGCGAAGGTGAAGGAGGCGTAGGACCTGTACCTTTAGTTAGGGCTTAGCATACATTACGATTGGTGGTCCCGTGACTCAGGATATCTCTAGAGTTGAAGTGCTTAGGTAGCTCGTAACCATTACATTTGGTGCCGTTGACCAGGGATTATTCCAATTGCTGCCATGATCAGGCATTACAATTTGCGCCGTGACCATGGATAGGATCAGTCCGGGATCGTTGAGGGTCGTGCCGATGCAGTTTATCGTAAGGTTCATGTCTTGCTGTCTTCTTGCGTTTTGTAGTTCAACAATTGTCTTTCATTTTGTTATTTCGCCATGGAATTTTAGTTGAGTTGTTAGTGACGGTTTTATTGAAGGGATCTTTGAACATTTGAGCTTTGAACTATGAGACCCTCAAGGGTACAATTGTTGGCGTGAGAGCGGAAAGGAGAATTTAGCCGTGATGGGTTGTGTTGTGCACATCGTCAAGAAACACATTTTGTTGCATATTTATACACAAACTATAGTGAATGGAGTGGCTTCTTGATATAACACACGATATTTTTCTTATTTCACATAGTAATAGTACCTGAAACAAAAGACTTATATAAGAACAACGCGATTATTTTATCAATCAATATTTTGCAAACAGTAATCAATTGACAGTTCATTCATTGAGGCATTTTATTATTTTATCTGTAGTCTTATACTGGATTATTTGAGATATGATTAAATTCGTTGCGATTGGTTTTATGGTTCACAAAGCTAATTTTAATATTGATTAATAATAAGATAGGTGTATTATTTTAGTTTTAGATAATAATTTACGTTACATAAAATAATAATATCAAGTAATAATATACTTACTTTAGTTTCAATCAGATACGTAGACAACTTCACTCAATATGTTCGTATTATTAATAAAACATAAGATTTAGATATTTAGGGATACATTTAATATTATTTATGCATTATTTACATAATTGGGAAAAATAATAATAGGTAATTCATTTTTTTTTTTAAGTAAAAATATAATCAAGGCCGAGTGAACAAAACGCCTGCGAGCAGGATTGATTTGACAAGTTGACAAGTGACAGGGTGTTATCTGTTATCACTTATCAGTAATTAATATGATATCGAGATGGAATGATTATTTAAATAAATTTAATTTTAATATAGATATAAAGTCGGAATTTTGTAGGAAATTAGTTAAGTGAGGTAGAATAGATATGTCAATGACATTCTTGACTACAGGAAATATGAGGTTGTGAAGAATTTTTTTACATCAGTTATTAGTTCAAGCTGTGTTGTAAATTTGTTATGAAATTAAGGATAGACTATGAGGATACTAAGGACTTATTATTTCGGGGGGCGTAGATCTATTTATAGGCTTTAGTTTAGTGCAGGAAATGTTTCACAATGAGATCTGATAAACATGACCCTAGCTACAATATTAAGTTATTAATCTTTTAGCTTAATATAAGACTTGTTAGAAATATTAAATATAGCAATTATAAGGAAAGTAGGAGTGTTAGTGATTTCATAAGTGGGGGGGGCGATCTCTTTTGAGTTCTTAAAGCACCTAATGAAACAAATGAAATGAAAGTAATTTTATTACAATAATTTTGGTACATTTATGGCCTATAGATTACCAATAGAATGACTTACATATATGTTCACATGTAGTATAAGAGTATAACCACAGAATCAGAAAGAAAAGGAAAGCAGTTTAAATTTAATTTATTTTTGAGCGAAGTAAATATGTCTGTATTGTTGTTATCAGATTTCATAAAGGTTAAGTTCTGTTAAGTATTCTTATAATTAAGGAAATATATCTTCAATCAAGTTCTTATTATGCATTAGTTCATAAGATTCCGGTTACATTTTATATCTATGGTAGATTTTGTCCAGAGCTTGTTGTCGAAGTCCAAAAATCTGGAAAGTAAAATAGATTACTATTAAAACAAGTCATATTAAATATTGTTTGTTATTGCACAAAGGTAGAAAACTATACAGTACATTTACATACTTTACTTTGAGATATATACATTTAAAGCAGTAGGAAAATAAATGTAGTTCATTAAGCTGCTCGTCTTCAAATGAAATGAAAATTGTGATCAGGTGATGGAAACAGACTTGAGAAAACAATAGGATGAAGACAAGAAGAGAATCAGCAGTAATAGCAGGAAGAAATAAATAAAATTTCGACCCCAAAGAAGTACCTACTGTTTTTGATAGAAGTCATTTCCATGAAAATTAGCATGAAGATATTTTTAAACAACTATGCTTTTCAGAATTAAAACAATAATAGAGTAAGATAAATAATATTACCTTGTAAAGAAGTTTCAATAAGTTGCAGCAGTAGATGTGAGAAGTTCATGACATTTCTCATTATTTTTGCTTGAAGATTAATTTGTACTGAAGAAGTTGTCAAGATTTACGAGCAGTCTGGAAATCAAAAACAGAAGTTACAATCAAGCAAAGAACAAAAATTGGCGTACAGAAAAATTTAACTTAATTTCATATCTACTACTATTCAACTTTTGTTAACTTACATTCTGTTAGTCTGTTACAGATGGCGCGCAGAGTTCGACTTCTTTGCTTCTTGTTTAATTATCCGGGTTATATTATTTTTGCATAAATTTTGAGATATAACTTATAACTGTTGCGCGAAGGTTAACGTAACTGTTTTGATTCTGTAACAAAAACAAATTTTGATTGTAAACATACAACACGACTTTTCTTTACTCAATATTTTAGTCAGATCATAGTAACGAGCGTAGAAAATAGTTACCTTATTATCATAGAACTATTTTATCACAGTTTTCTTCATAACAATCCGTTTTATTGTACATTATTCTTCTATTCATAATGTAATTTCCATTTCGTATAATAGAATGATATAGGTTATGAAAGATATTTTGACATGTGACATGTCGTAAGACAGTGTTATCAGGTTAAAGAAATAAGATGACATAAATAGTAGACTATTATTAAGGCATAGATTCACTTACCTAGTTCGTAAGATTTACGTAACATTTATAGACGAGTACATTTATTTTATATATATTATTTAATTAAACAGAGCGACAATATTTAAGCAATATGTAGTATTCAATAGGGATATTAAGTTAAGATCGATTAATAGGAATCGATTACAGACGAAATTGTTTAAAAGGACAATAGTGATGTCACAGTATACGTTGTACCGCAGTAAAAGTATTGCAACAGTATAAGAAACGAATGAGATTGTAGGAAATTTTAACTAGAGGTCGCTAGTAGTATATTTCATCGAATCATTTGCGTGATGGATCGTTTCCATTAATACATATTTTGAGTTTCTTTAATAAGTTGAAATTCGATAAGTCACATGGATGATTACCTACGTAATGGTTCGATTCCATTAATACGTATTTTGAGTTCCTTTAATAAGTTGTAATTCGATAATTTTAAAAAAGGGTAGTTAGAGGCGAATAGAACCAGGTGGATAAAATAATTACGAGTTTTATTAGAGTATAACAAAAATACGAAATGAGTGAAGTGGATGGACAATTTTATTATTTATATTAGAGAAAATCTTTATTTTGAATTTGATGTAAGAAGTAAAGGGGAACTTGGGATATTATAGGAAGGTAAAGTAGTATGGATTTTGAATACATAATGGGTGATGTTCTTCTGACTAAGTCGATGCGGAAAAACGAATGTAGGAGCCTGTAGTGCGATGTATGAGAGGGAGAGTGAGTGGACTTTTTGAGTTGGATGTTGTCTGTATGTATTCAAGCTAAGTTCGAAAGTATTCGGATCCGAAAACGGGGGGCCTTCTATCTTTAGAGGTACGAACGGGAGTATTTTCTAAAGACATCAATTGGATTGCACATACTTAGAAGTTAGGCTTAGTAAATCGAAGTTTCGATTTAAAACCGATGTGCGGTAGTTTGTGCGAAACAATACTCTACAGGGCCTACGGGCTAACCTTCTACGAGCACGGGCAGGAACGTGCAGGTTTCACACACACCCATGTCGACGAATAGATAGGCCAACTGTATATTTTTAAAGGAAAAGGAATTGTGGGTAGTTTTGTCCAGGATAAAACTAAATTGGTATATTTGTAAGAGTTTCTGGTATAATATTGTTTCAGCATAATTTTGAAATGAAACATTTTTACACAATTCGACTAGTAAGTCTATAGTCTTACAAGAAAAAAAAAAAAACACAATTGTATGATTATAGAGCTGAAATTGGCTTGTTTATTCTTGATGTGATACACGCGCCAATAAGGGGAGTCACATGTGATTTTGGAGAAGAATTTGAAATCGGAATCAGTTATTGAATTGAAGTGAGAATGAATATTCAGTATCTATACCAAAGGTCTTGCTATGTTGTCTGAGGAGAGTTTTGTCAATTCATCGAAGAATTCGTACAATGTGAATTCGCAAATGAGGCTGAGCAATGGGCAGGTCAAGTTTGAGGTGTTTAGGCAAAACCGAGCTAATAGGGCTTGTTTGACTCACAACCAAACACTTCTTACGATATGGTCAAGATTTGGAGAAATATATTCACGATTCAATGATATTATTCTATGGTTTGAATTCTGATTTAATACACGTGTGACTTTCCAAGTATTGGTTTAAACACACACACACTTAAGGGTACGAATACTAACGGATTTAGAATATCCAAGATTATCACAAAATGTTATTTGCTTTAAGAATAATTGTCATATATATATATATATATACATATTATTTTTTTAATTGTTTTTACAATTTAATAAGGGGAATGCGAAGTTCTACGTTATTTGACGATGTCAATCCACTTCAAACTTTCGCAGGGGGGCGGTTGTAGCGATTCACATGTTCACGTCATGTGCCCGCCATCAAATAATCATATATCATCATCGTGATACTCATATCATCATTATCATCATCGAATTTAAGACATATTAGCATCATACGTCATCAAGCTAATACTAAAATTATCATTTAGTAGATATAGGCAATACAAATGCAAAATAAGAGTAACAGTGTGAATGTTTGCGGAAGCAAGTAAAACCATTCTTATAACTAAACATACTATCACTTTGAAAATAGCAAGTTGATATTCACAAATTGACAACAGAGGAGTTGAGCTTTACTTAGACTAAATAAGAATCAAAATCCCATATACAACGCTTAGAGGGCGGGGGCTAGGTCACGTGACGTGTCGAGTGTCCCGAGTGGGACGAGGCAGGCGAGCCTGATGAGTGAGATGGAGCAGTTGAGTGGGGCGAGACAGATGACGCTGTCGAGTGAGATGGAGAAGTCGAATGGAACGGGTCAGTCGAGTAGGTCGACAGCGGCGAATGACTAGAGATTAGGGTATAAATAGGCAAGGGCTTAGTAGGATGGGATTGATTCTTTCTTGCATCATCGACTGGGTAACACTGTTGTCTGGCAATAAGATATTAAATATATATTCTAAGGGGAATTTCTGTTGGGATTACATTATTTTTCTGATCTATAATTATTTATTGAAATGTTGTGGGATTTTGTTGTTTTTTTGTTAAAGCTATTCAGCTTAATTACATGCCAGAAATAGTGTTTTGGTACATGGTTGCCAGGTGAAAGATATTTAACCTTGCGGCTGTTAAACGAATATCTTTCAGACTCTTCTAGTTTTATCCGAGTTAGGCGGCTCGGACACTAGCCATATATAAGTGCAGTGAATAGCCTACGAGGGTGGATAGTTTTGTTTGGTGAAAGCAAGGACCACACGTGATGGACATGCGGGCCTTTCCGCGCTTGCCGAAGCCAAATGGACCTCCAGGCTCGGTCTCATATACTTATATATTTATATGTCTGCTTTATATACACATATTAGGGCGAGCTACTCCATGTTTCCGGCGTCTCATCAGCCACATGGGGGGGGCTCAAATACACCGATGATAGTCACTTCTTCGGGCTAATCACCCGAACTTACAGTTCAGTTTAGCTAGGCCCATACACGGTTAAATATAAATATGAGACCCAGGTCTCTAGTGTTCTTTGTACTAGCTAAGGAACAGGGTATAGAGATAGGTACACTGATAGGAACATTAGGACGGGGTTTTTATCTTCCGAGCAATCGGCCATTCATCATTAACTAACATAACATCTATTCAAATTATTTTATTCTCGTCAGGTATAGTAGATGCAGAGGCTGACCTACTGTTTTACTAGTGTTTATGACTTGGGATGTCAGTAGTGAAAAACAAAATCTTGTAACAGTTTATAAAGAAAGGGAATAGAGAAACCTGTTATTTAGGTCATCCAGATATTTAACACCTTTAACTTACCAACATTAATTATAGAAATAATTAATTAAAATTTACCGATTATGATTTGAAGCAATGTACCTTTGATATAGCTTAAGTGATAGAATGGCATCACTGAAGTAAAGTTGAGTCAATTAGCAGTAGATATTCGCTTTCTCAATGAACAGAAATAGTTTAAACTTTGTTATAATTTTGATAAGGAAATTGTGGATCGTTGTATAGTATGGAAATACAGAGCATTCCTAAGACTGGATGTGGAGTATCTGAAGTGTAAATTGCTAAAAGAAAAGCCGGGGACTTATGGATAGCAATAATGAAAGTTATTCGTTCTCGTATTTACATCACAGATCTCAGAACTAAAGTAATTTATATCACAAGGGTTGAGAGTAATTTCCTTTTTCAAAATCAGCAATTCGAGAGTTGAAAGATACTCCGATCGGCACAATAGTCTTCATGATTTCAAGGGTATACTACATTTATGAATATGGTCAAACGAAAACCAAGTTCTAGAACTCATTAGAAGGGTTCATACCTACTAGGGAAGAGTAGTGTATTAGACTTCTTACAATTTTAATTATAACTTCATCATTTGGATACGTCATAATCTTTTCAACTTTTTCATATATTTAGCAAGTTGTAGGTTTAGGCAGGTAGCTTAACCTAGCGTAGGCCTTGTGTAGTTAACTTAAGAAGCCTGCGCCAAAAGGCTTCCCCAAAAGATGGATCCTTGACACTTTGCCGTAGGCTAGGACGTCATGCATAGATGTGATGAGATCCCACAGTGGTTTGACAAGTTATTAGCCAGGCGTGAAGGTCCGTCCATCCCTGTGCTGTATGTCTTAATTAGCTTTGCCAAAATAGGATAGATAGCTAAGGCATACAGTATTATTCCTTCACACACTTAGGAGGGTTGGCGATTTTCTAAAAAAAAAATTTATATTTTTTTATACACCTTAAAGTTACCTTCTTCGTCCTACTACAATCTAGGTTTGACTAGGTCTTAGTTGTGAAGACTATAACGACTTCCTATTTATTGCTTAGGTCTAGAATCCACTTCAGATTGTTCTACTATAGTTTATTTAAGGGATGTATACCATCTTCTCAGATTAAGGTGTAATGACAGAATTTATTTAATATTGTCAAATATGAAAACTTAAGATTAATTAAATTCATAATAAAATCTCATAGATCCTGTAACTTTCACCTGTTTATGGATTGGTAATGAAGTGTAGTTTCATATTGTACATAGACATATGTTTTCTAATCATTCTGGAGTAAGAACATGCCATTTTAAAAACTAAATTACCCTTCATTTCGGAATCTTAATAATATTTGGGTTGATTCACATATTGATTTTTATTGTTACATAATGTAGTCTAGTTCGATTATACCTGACTGTGGTCTAAATGAATTCGATACTTCATATAGAATTAAACAACTTTCATAAGAGTATCTGTAATATTCCATATTGATTTTGATATAGGAACTATATAAGTTAGGAATTTAATTAGTACAAAGAACCGAGGTAGCAGTAGGATAGGAGTAGCTTGCACAAAATAAATAATAGAATACACACTTATTTAGTTAATTTAACAAAATACATAGTAATTTTGCACTATTCAGGTACGAGGCATTTCGCGGCACATCACGGCTACATCTCCTAAAAGAAACTGTGTTACTACAACAACGTAGGATCCGACCAATCTAGACGTTCACAACGGTTTTACCGATCACCTTGGCCATTAGTTATAAGAAATGTTCAGCTCAACTGTATAAAGATCCTTTCATATCTAGGTTTGGTTAGTTGTAGGTTCTGGAAGGCTAGGTAGTCGTTGAAGGGTTTCCTAGGGGTTCGTTGTAGGAGTAGAGTCTGGAGGCGAAGGTGAAGGAGGCGTAGGACCTGTACCTTTAGTTAGGGCTTAGCATACATTACGATTGGTGGTCCCGTGACTCAGGATAACTCTCGAGTTGAAGTACGTTAGCTAGTAGGTATTACAACTTCATTATGTTAAAGACTACTTCATTTACATGTGCCGTGGTCGCAGGTGAACTTTAACGGATGCACGACTGAAACTGTTGCCGAAAAGTAGAATATTAAAGATAAAAAAAAAATATCACTTTCAATCCCTTTATCCACGTTTAAACTTGTATAAACCGCTAAATAGAATTAATATTTCACCCTCACTGCATTTACCTACTGTTTGGCAGTTAAAAGAAAATCACTCGACGACGTGTGACCCGGCGCCAGTTCCAGGCACGTCGACCGCAAATGATAATGTTTTGAGACGCCAATCAAATTTCACGCTTGTCGACGCCGCGACTTAACATTCCATTTCTTCGCCGTTCCAAGCGCCCAGACGGTCGTCTGCAATTTTTATCGTACTTCCTCATGCTCGTCTCGCCATTTTGGAAGCCCTTAAACGAAGCCTGGTGTCGACAATGGAGTTTTTATAGACGTACCGCCTTTTTCAGACATTCACATACGCATTTGCCGGTCATAAAGTTCCGAGCCACGCGGCTTGTCTATCGAGCCGTGGAATTTCAGTGCTTTCATAATGCCTCGATGGCCACGCCGTTTTGTTCATCTCATTCAACGCCGTCACAATTCGTTTCAATTTAAACCACGGATACCTTCATTCCGTGCCGTGCTGATGGCTTTTTCCGCGATACAATTTCAAATTCGCGCTTATAACTCCATTTATTTTGATGGTTTTATTTTATTCGGTTAGCGTGAATGTCTATATTATATTACTTTTGTTTCGTTTCGCTTTTTTTATAGTGCAGGCATGTATAAGCAAGTGAAAGATAAAAATAATTTAGTAGGCTCCTGCAGGACAGCGTTATCTGGTCGGGGCGTCGGAGCGTATTACCGAAGCGGAGGGCGGGGCTCTTCTGTTTACCCTCTCGCCCTCACCGACCAGCCCAATATATCAACTTGTCGGCTAACTCCTCGTCGTGAGATGCGAGATGTTACACATCGTTGTTTGTCAAGTTACCCTGTCCTATTATGGCGCCGCTCCGCTCTTTGAAGACTCCGATCCGTCGTTCAAGCTCGAACAAAGTACGGCACTAAATAAACGTACACACTGACAGTGTACTCGCTTCGAGTTCGTTTGAAATAGGATGATAGACTCGAATTTCGCTGTGTAGCTCACAATGGATTGGTCTTTCGGACATCGATGGAGCAAATGGAAATGAAATAAAAGTGTACAAATCACGCGTGAAATTGAGTTCCATTTGAAACTGAAGTCATTGTACACGGGAAGCGGCTGCCACTAGTATACGGGCGGCAATATCGGCACTCGATTTAGTGGCAGTCCATTACGTTACTTTCGATATATTTCCGTAGCAATTTCTAAAAGTTATTGACATCATGTCTGAACTGTATTTTGAACTCTTGACTAATTTAGAAATGCATCGTACACAGATGAAAGAACTTGTTTTTAAAATTATGTGATGTTCGCGCATATTTGCACTAACCAGCAAAATAACCATGAAATAAGTTTCCATAATTTCTTTTTAATGCGAACGGAACTATCAAAATATTTTTGTTTTATTTAAATGCTTTTATCCGCCATCTCCAAATAGCTAGCGTAGAAGACATATGTGGACTTTAAAGATTGTTTAACTGTGATTAAAACAAAATAAATAATTTATTGGTAATACGCGTAGTTTTTGTTTAACAACTCATTAAAGGTCAAATTCTGGATAGTGTCCACAGGTTCAGCACTTGCCCCTAAATAATGTTATCTATGTATCTTCGTTCCCTTTCCTTGTTTCCGTAGTGGCTTAAAGTATCCTATGACCATAATTAGAAATATATGTATTTGTATGTACAATATACATCCCTAACCCCAAGTTGTTAATGTACTTATTCCTTTTAGGGAAAACAAGACACAACAAGAATCGCGTCTACCCCTGCGTGAACGCCCTTTGTAGAAAATTGCTTTTTAATAAAATTTTAAACTTTTATAATAGTTTATATTTGATATTGTATTTTGAATCTTGAAGGAATTGGTGGGCGGGCCTCACGCTTTAGGTTCCGTGTTTTTAGCGCAGATGGTTCCCTCGGGCGTCGTTCGTCTGCCAGCACAAGGGAAAGATAATTAATTATAATTATACTGTCTGCCTCCTTTATTAACACGCGTCTTTAGCATCTGCGTAACTTTACTTATTTGGGTCTAGGCACATCTGTGCAACTTGAATAAATTACTTAGTTGAATTGAAATTTCGAGGATATCATTGTTCATGGTTATAGGGACTGGATAAATAAATCAACCGTACTATAAATAATTTCCAAAACTAAATTTGCTAGTACATTCCGGAACGACTGGATCGTACCTATATAGAAATGAAATGAAATGAAATGAAATGAAATAATTTATTCAGTAAGTAGGCCACAGGGGCACTTTTACAAGTCAGATTGTGAATCTACCGGCATTTCGCAAGAGGAGACCGCTGTTGAGAAGAAAGCCGAAAGAAACTCAACAGTAAGTAATTTTTTCGTAAATAATACTTAAAACAATTACATGATACAGTTGTGTTATAACTAATTACACTGGGTACACGTAAAGGAGATGTATAGATACTCCAAATAAAATAAAAATTTAATAAATTTAAAATATTAAATATACCCAGAGATGTATAAAGTCTCTTGGTGTCACAACATGCAATAAAATATAATTACTTAATTAATTTAATTCCATAGAGATGTATAAGGTCTCTAGGCGTCAACGTGAATAATTTAGAAAATAGTTATTAAACCTAAAATTCTTAGAGATGTATATGGTCTCTAGGCGTCACAACATGCAATAAAATATTTTAAAATGATTTAATTTCCTCAGAGATGTATAAAGTCTCTGAGTGTCATACTACACTAAGCTGTTTCTTAGAGATGTATACAGTCTCTAAGAGTTCAAAAAGATAAAATCAACATTGAATAACTTCAATCGAGTACAGGTGAAGTTTCTCACGTTTACTTAATTTAACACTAGTATGCGGTTGCTACATATTTAATTTGGCCCTTGCTAGCATGAACAGACCGGACCCCACAAACGGCACCCGTTCACGAGTATGACGCAATCATAATATATTACCTAGATCAAAAGAAAGTATAGCTTCTTGATGATGTCTTCTTGCGTGTATCGCTATGTGCTATTATACATTGTGAGATGAAGTGTTTTCATTGGTTATTTGAATAATTGGCGGACGTTGAGACTCATATTGGGCCTAATCACTCCTGTGACGCGAAGAAATTCCCGTTTGTGGGTTTATGCTCCCACCCGTAAAAAGTCTGGTTCACTTATAGAGACTAGCTGGCTCTTGTCCAGTGGAGTCATTTTACACAGAAGAATTCATGGGCAAAAATTTCACACACGAAAAACCCTTCAGTACTTACAAGACCATGCTGAGACCCGGTCTGAGAGACTGGTCGTGTCGAGTTTATGAATGAGCCGGCGTAATTGTTAGCTCAGCGTTACATACTAAGATACTCAATAGCATGGCCAAGGAAAAATACTCGGTGGTAAAACTCCGTTCCTCAGCTATCATGTCGTTTTGGGTTTACGTTGAAAGCTCCTAAATGTGATCAGAGTTATACTTGACTCAGTTTTCATAAAAAAATTTTAACAAAAAAAAAGAACCGACTTCAGTAAAACTAAAAAACCAAAAATAACCCGTTCAAGTACAGATTACATTTGACTCACCCTTCGAAGTCGATCCCAAACCACTCAGTTCTTATATTTATATTATAGTTTATGCGAGGTTTGGCACCGACTTCGAAGGGTGAGTCAAATGTAATCTGTACTTGAACGGGTTATTTTTGGTTTTTTAGTTTTACTGAAGTCGGTTCTTTTTTTTTGTTAAAAATTTTTTTTTTTTTTTGCTTTTTAGTGATTCATATAAAAGTTCTAGTGGCCAAATCCTATTTACTGAATGTAAATTCTTGACTTTATCAATAAATTACCGAAAGCGCCGTACATGTCCCTATAACATTTGAAGAGTTCCCTCGATTTCTCTAAGATTCCATCATCAGATCCCGACTTAGTGCCAACGGGACCAACTCGGAGTTATACCCTTTCGATTAAAAAAAATATATTGAAAATCGGTTCACGATTCTCGGAGATATCGAGTAACATACATAGAAAAAAAAAAAAAAAAAAAAAAAAATTAGTTCGAATTGAGAACCTCCTTTTTTGAAGTCGGTTAATGAAGTCGGTTAAAAACAACCCCTTATGTTAGCTGCTTGCATCGCTGCCGATCTAACAGAAAGGATGTTTAAAATTTGTATGCATATGCCTAGGCTTTAGTCTATAACGTGCTATAACGGCATCGGGTTTATGAATGAGTGTATGCGTTGTTAGTTCAGCGCCGCATACGCATTAGCATGGACGGAACGAGTCGGCGCGCTGGCACTAAATCGATGCAATATTGGCGCCGTCACAGGTCGTGGTGCACTGTTTCCTGGGGTCATTTCCATTTTATTCCCAACACGTCCGGCTATGCAAATAGGCCCCAGCCCGGGCGCCTATTCCGACTTACAATGGAAAAACGTAATATGTATGTATGGAGTTCGTGCATAGTTAAAACCTTCTTGCTCTGAGCTGAGTATTTCGCACGCCAACCGGTCTCGCGCGATCACGCGCACCCCTCTTATCACTTGACCTATCATGTCTTTGAGTTTATAACAATTGATTGTAGTTTTTACAAACGGTTATCTTATTTGATAAATCGTCTTTGGAACTGAATAAGAGAGTTCTGGAATTAACTACAATGTTTTCTTGCATTCTGTATCCAAACAATATCATGGTGCATTTTTCATATTTATTTTCATTCGCCGGGAGTAGAGCGAATTTAGTAAGGAGTAAAATCACTTTTTCGTTGGTTGATAAGTAGTTATTTTTATTTAGCAGTTATGCCTAGTCAATTAATGAGGTTAGGTTGTTCACTGATATTCCAAATGATAGGATTCCATAAAAAAGTTTACAAAACGCAAAACCATTTTAGCAAATTCGTTTAACGAAATAAGGCAAAATTCCTAAATTTAAAAGTAGCACGTGCAGTGAAACGTAATAACCATCTTCAAACATAATAATATTATACCGTAGAGCGTGTACAGAATAGGCATTTATAATTTAATTGAGACGTAGACTCTTGCCAAGCACTCAGACTGCAGTCCAAATTAATTCCAATTAAACAGGCTGTGAAAGGCAGATAACAAGTGCTTGCGCTAAGCGATGTTTTCGGTTCAACGCGAAATTTAATTAATATTTATAAGCGAATTATGGCCTGAGAATCTTGACCTGAATATCAATATAAAGCTAAGTACAGAGTACAATCCTCAGTCGTCGATAATTTTATTCTAAATGTACATTCGTAAAGTAATAAAAAAAATATTAGAAAATGTTGAGACAAAATATTGTCACCTCAAACCGTTGATCCCTCGCTACGCTCATTCTAAACTTGACACTACAGTGCACCTAAACCCAACCATTACAACGTTGATTGATATTAACATAAACCGAACGTTAGATTAAAATCTATGACAAGGAAAAGGCGGAACCCTTTAGTAGATTATTCTAATCTATTAAATAATTGAATCCTATAAACCCAGAGGACTACTGTCTCAGATGTCTGCAAACTACACCTTAATCTATGCCTTATTGGATCACCTTATCCTACCCTAAAATAATATATTCATCATGTCCCTTATAACTAAGTTTGAAACCTTACAGTAAGCTCGTCCTCCTCTAATATATTTGTGTGTATACCCACAAATCCAATTTAATGAAAAGATCGATTACAGGCCCACATGCGTTTAAAGCGATTAAGCAAATATTATTCGTGACTAACGAACAATGTAAGCCTCGGGATTTAACTATACGCTTAGTTTGCTATGGATACAAGTTTAATCCTTTCCTACTGTATAACCGGTATGATATTTTTTTTTTGTATTTTTATTTAATTATGCATTGTGAGGATTTTTGGTAGTACAAACCAAAAATCCTAGAAAAATATTTTTAGTCAAAAACGGAAAGTATTCTTTGGAGTCACGTCAGTTTCAAGAATAGAACAGCAATTTTTGGACGTTCTGTCTCTGCTGTCTTCTGCCTTTTCTTTTATTTCTATATAACTAAATAAATAAACATAGATTGGTAAATCATATATAGCCTATAAAGTGTATTAAGGTTATTTTGCTTCATTAAATATTCAAAGTAATCTCCATGAATGTTGGTTCCGTAATGAAGTATCGTAAAAGAATATTAAACTTTCCCACGAAACCGTTTTGTTGGCGGCATTTTTAATTCACGTTGCGCATTTAATATCAACTGCGTCGGCAACATCTACTACGTCCATTTCAATGGACGTACCAGTTCGCAAAGGAAGTGGCTAGAATTTTTCGTCGTTCAAATAAAAGCAAATTCCGGAGGGACGGAAAGCGAAGATCGCGTTCACTTCTTTGGCATGTCTAATGCGCACTCACTTTAAGGCGGGCTTTTCCCAGTAGACGCCGAACTCACTCATTTTCAGACTCGTCGTAGACGTTTAATCAGTGTTTTGAAGATTATGAAAAACATATATATCATACTTAAGGATCTTCTGAATATGAAATCGTGTTCAGCAACATGATTGGAAAAATTTCGGTCGATAGAAAACGATCCCAAAGTTACCTCTGTTCGTAATATCTTTTCTGTAGAATAGCTAAAATACGAACCTTTTTTACCCGTTTTTTGCGTAAATGTATAGATACTAACAATATCTAGTTGAAGTGGATGGGATTTTCTGAATACAATTATTTATTTAATCACTAGAACGAAATATCTACTAAAACTATGAGGGCGATAGCTCGCGGTGCCATTTCAGTCGCGCTTCGGCGCTTGAAGGGGATGGACCTGTGTCAATTTGTTCCGCGCGTCCACGTGATCGCATTTACGAATTATTCTTCCAAAAAAATGAGAAATAAAGCAGCACAACGTAAACAAAAAGCTTTTCATATTATAAAACGAATAAAAAAAGACAATGCTCGAGCAAGGAATGCCAAAAAGTAAGTTAATGTTTTATTTATAATAAATTAACAGAACCGAACATAATTGTCAAAAAGTGGCACGGTTGACATGTTCAAGTATATCGATACCTGCAGACTCAAAGGGCGTAACCACCATTTTGGCCAAAATGACTTTTTGATGCAGTTTTGTTTAGTTTTTTTTTCTCTATCGATCTGTGTAATCAAAGCTGCGAAATTCGCAAATTTGTGGCAAATACGACCCACGTTTTTTCGGGAGATTTGGCAAAGATATAGGGCGTAATCAATATAAATTTTTATTTCATTCTTTGTTGGGTGATATACGCAATGATTAAAAACCTTAAAAGTCGTATCTGAAGGCATAATCCAACCTTGACTGTTACACCCTCTTTATTCAGGTATAAAAATAAATTTGACTCATACGACCTAACACTGATAATGCTAAATTCAGGTCGTATCGTCGCTCCTAAACCAACAATGGTACGTACGTCCCTACTTTTCAGCTTCGAAATTGAAGATAACACGTACGACACAACTTTAGACTCTCTTTATTCAGGTATAAAAATAAATTTGACTCATACGACCTAACACTGACAATGCTAAATTCAGGTCGTATCGTCGCTCCTAAACCAAAAATGGTACATACGTCCCTACTTTTCAGCTTTGAAATTGAAGATAACACGTACGACACAACTTTGGTTCTCCCTAAAAACAAGTGTGCCTCATACACTGATCTTTATTTTACAATTATAGTGGTCTCTTGGAGTTTTACAAATAAGATTTGAATTATAAAATAAGTTTAAGTATGCTTCATGAGCAATCGTTCGTCGATCGAAATACGATCTTGCGCCGGAGTGGGCTCTTAACAATGTGAACCTGTATTTCGATAGTTATCTCTTTCTTTTTCGTGAAATTCGCCGAGGTGTGTGGGAGCGTTCAAGTATTACGTAACGCAATTTTTGAAGATTTTTGACCCTCCCTCCCCCCCTTGTAACGCACCGTAACGTTTTTCTGTACCCCCCCTCCCGCTCTCTAAACGTTACGTAACACCATAAGTGATACAAAAAGTGACAATTTTTACCCAAAAGTCACATAAGATATGTTAAAATGATTAAAATGACGACCAGACCAATACAATCGAGGGATTCCCCGTAAAATAAACGACAAGGGTTGGCAACTTGGGCGTTTCAAATCCCAATTTTTTTTATAAAAAAAAAGAAACAATGTTACGTAACGTGTTGTAAGAAAGACCCCCTCCCACCCCGGTAACGCATCGTAACGTTTTACGAGACCCCCCTCCCCCCTAAATAGCGTTACGTAATACTTGAACGCCCCCTGTAAGCAAGATAACGTCTATGAGCGACAGGCAATAATAAGCACACAAATACTGCGACGATAGCACACCAACGTCACGTGCCGACGCCCGCTATTTAGAAGATTGCAAAATAAACGGATATCAACCTGTGAGTGAAACAATTTTTAGACAGATATTCAATGAATACAATATTTCCATTCATGTGCCAAAAAAAGATAAATGTCAGATTTGTACCAGGTTTAAAAACAGCGAAGACATGGTCACAACAAACAACAAAGAACTACCCAAGGATGAAAAATTTGAAGCACACTAGAACGAAAAAAATGCAACATATCGGAGGTTTAAATCTCAACAAAATTCACACTTATCGAATGATACCATCACGACATCTTTCGATTTACAGAAAGTGTTAAACACCCCTTATGGCGAAAGTATGCTCCTGTATTACTTACGGAAATACGCCGTCTATAATTTTACATCTTACGAGAGCGGAACACAGGATGTATTTTGTTTTACATAGGGCGAAAGTGATGCTATCGCTTAGCAGTAATGAAATTGCTACTTGCTTACTGAAATACCTTAAAAATATAGACAGCAGAGGAGTAAGCAACCTCCTATTATACTGCGACTCGTGTACCGGCCAAAATAAGAATAAAACGGTATTTAATTAGCTGTTCTACACTGGTTTTTGAAAACATCAAATAATTTGGAAGTAATACAATTAAATTTCTTGTTGCCGGGACATACTTACATGCCAGTGGATTCTTTTCATACTGTCATTGAAAGAAAGGTAAAAAGACTAATAGTATGGAGTCCGTCTCAATGGCCAGCATATTTCCAGTCCGCTCGAAAGTATCCACGACCGTATAAAGTAGAAGTTCTCGATCATACGGACTTTCTCGATTTTGAGGAGCTTGCTGAACGAACATTCACACCTTCAGTTCTAAAAAAAGTTCGAATCCAACATATAAGAACAGCAACTTTTAAGAATAAGGGTCCCGATCAAATTAGACTAAAATATTCAATGATTGAGGACTCAGAGGAAACTCGAGTAACGTTACAACAAGGGCGTCCGAAAGCAAATAATGCTAAAGGAAAAGGGAAAGGATCTGTGAAATCCAATGGTAAGGAGAAGGGCAAGGGTAAGAGAAAGGGTAAAGCAAAGACAAAAACAGTCAACACTCAAGTTACTATTGACGACTCTAGACAAGACTTTCAGGCCCTTTAATAAAACCTGCCTATATTGCCAAGTTGCCCATATCGAAGGCCAAATATAAAGACCTGATGAGGCTTTGTGACAATGGAACTATTCCGAAGACTTACCACAGGGAGTACAGTCAGATTCCTTACGAAGACACCGTTTGTGACTATTTATTTTCCTCATAGTGATTACGGAGAAGATGACGAATCAAATGAAGATTAGGGATTTATCTTCAATTAATGTAATTTCAAGTACTAAGTGTGCTTGTAGTGATACTTTTTTAAGTGAATTTGATTGACCTCAATTAGTTATTTACTGTTCCTTGTTGTGATTCCAGCATGCCAATAATAATTATAGGCACGCGATATTTAAGTTTGATCCAAAACAATTATTTCGTTTACAGTAACTAAGCATTTTGTCTTCAATACGGTAAGTGAAGATACGCTATGTTTCCTTAATTTAGTAATTAAAATTGTTTTGATTTAAACAATTATGGTAATGTCAAAATGATAATAAAGATTTTGAGATGATTAATTGTTTTGTGTTAATTAATTGAATTCGTTTCTAGTTTTTACTCTTTAATGGCAGCATTTCTTTTTTTAGGCGGTAGTTTGACACTAGTTAGTATGATTGCTAGTTCTTCAAACGGAATTTAGGAAGGTTTCAGTATTTTTATTTCGGCAAATTCATCAAGAATGACGAGGGCATGGGGTTGATACAAAAATAACTATTGAAAAGTGAAATGCATTGTAAATTTTGAGTAAATAACCTCTAGAGACTCTAACATACACCCTATTATTAACAACAAAACAATTTTAGTGACTTTTAAGCCCTAGCAATTTTACAGACATGGCAAAATTCGCGGTAGTAAGCGTCTTTTTTTTTAATTTTTGGGTTGTATCTCCATCTTAAATTTCTTTATTTATTAATATATCTTAAATATTAGAGAACCATAGTGTTCATTATCAATATTTAAGATTTCGGGCCAAAAATGAACAATGTAAGTTTTAAAACAAAAAAGTGATGAATATTTTTTCTAAATTTTTTTAGTTTTTTGCTTCTCCTGAAAAATTGCATTTTGGTGGTTACGCCTTTTGAGTCTGCAGGTATCGATATGCTAATCCCATCAAAAACATAAATGTAAAATGAGAGCCAAGTTCAATATCGCGTGCACTTCGCCGACAAAAGAATTGAGATCTGCAAGGGCGCCAAGTTCTTTGCCCTAAAATTTTTAGATACAAGGACATGCGACATACTCAATGCATTTATTTTACTTGGGGTGTAATTCAATATCAAGATTTGACCTGGCTAGTTTTCACAAACTAACTAAATTTTATAAAAGTAACATAGTCATAGTCATAGTTCATTATCAAGCTAACAGTATAAGTAACAAGACGTACACTAACTTGCGTACTTACCTTTACGAAAATAGGTTAATGATTTGATTGATTTTGATTTATAATATAAATTTATATTTTAAAACTAGCCAAGTCAAGTCTTGATATTGAATTACACCCCAAGTAAAATAAATGCATTGAGTATGTCGCATGTCCTTGTATCTAAAAATTTTAGGGCAAAGAACTTGGCGCCCTTGCAGATCTCAATTCTTTTGTCGGCGAAGTGCACGCGATATTGAACTTGGCTCTCATTTTACATTTATGTTTTTGATGGGATATCATTACTTTTTGTACCGAAATTATTATGATGTGTAAATTACTTAATTATTATTTGTTAATTAGATCTGTGTGCTATTCTAGTACATCTTTTGAAAGTTTTGAACAAACAAAAAATTTTCCAAAACGGTTAGTACGTATTGGATTTTTATGTGCATGTATGTGTAAGTGTGTGCGTGTGAGTGTATATGCTATTCTAGTATATCTTTCAAACAAAAAACGAATTTTCCAAATCGGTTTATAAATGACAGAGTTCTGAGGCAACAACCATCAATAATAATAGGTAATAATAAAAAAAACATAAAAAAATCACTGTTTTCGATTTTTATATGTATACACACACAATTACTAAGCTGGATGCCAAATTTCACCTTTCTAGGTCACCTGGAAGTGGGTTAGGTTTTTGATTACTAGTCAGTCAGTCAGTCAGTCAGTCAGTCAGTCAGTCAGTGATAAAAATACCGTTTTTTGGACTTTAATATCACAATAACTATTTAACCTATATTAATGAAATTTGGGGTTCTACTTGTTCTAAAGGATCTTAATACATAAGCCAAATTTCATTTTTTTATGTTAAATAGATTTGGAGTTATTGGGGGGTCAAAAGTGGCTCCAAACGGTTCGTGTAATATAACACACGGCTGCTGCTCGCCAGTTCCTGCGGTGAACTTGGCTGGACACGCTGCCGCGTGTCTAGATCACATTATAGCACTAAAATCTCCGTCTGGCTTCAATTTGCGGTTGCATGAAATATACACGCTGTATTATAAATACAACGATCCACTTTTATCGATAATTAATTTTGTAAAAAAATATCTTATAATTCTTTTACAGACAACAATCTTGCTTATCAGATTCAAATAAGCGTAAAAGTATAATGTTAGTCCGTTTCACCGTTAATTGGTTCTTCAGATTTTATGTATTTATTTAAGGCTTCTTGAGCTTAATTTGGGACTAGATCGATTTGTGTGAGGTTGTCTGATATTTATTATTTATTACAAATTAGCCCAGTTAAACCTTACGTCTTAATTGTACATTTAATTCAACATAATATAAAACGAATTATTAATACAATACTATTTATATTGTATTGGAATCTCTAATCAGTTTTTTAGATAACTAAAAAAAATCTCGTTATAGTCATTATGTACAAAGTAGTAAATTGATGTAGAAAGTATAGTAAATTGGTTCAGTATACATTTTTGGTACTTAGGAAATACTATAATCCCATCAAAAACATAAATGTTAAATTAGAGCCAAGTTCTCGCATGCAACGTTGTCGACTTCGCCGACAAAAGAATTGAGATCTATATGGGCGTCAAGTTCTTTGCCCTAATTTTTTTAAATACATGGACATGCGACATACTCAATGCATTTATTTTACTTGGGGTGTAATTCAATATCAAGACTGGACTTGGCTAGTTTTTACATATAAATTTATATTATATTTGTCTAATCATTAATCTATTTTCGTAAAGGTATGTACGCAAGTTAGTGTACGTCCCTGTTACTTATACTGTTAGCTTGATAATAATACTATGTTACTTTGATAAAATTAAGTCAGTTTGTGAAAACTAGCCAAGTCAAATCTTGATATTGAATTACACCCCAAGTAAAATAAATGCATTGAGTATGTCGCATGTCCATGTATTTAAAAAATTTAGGGCAAAGAACTTGACGCCCATATAGATCTCAATTCTTTTGTCGGCGAAGTCGACAACGTTGCATGCGAGAACTTGGCTCTAATTTAACATTTATGTTTTTGATGGGATCTCATTACTTTTTGTACAGAAATTATTATGATGTGTGAATTATTTAATAATTAATTGTTAATTACTTGTGTGTGTGCTATTCTAGTACATCTTTTAAACAAACAAAGAATTTTCCAAATCGGTTAGTACGTGTTGGATTCTTGTGTGTGTGTGTGTGTGTGTGTAAGAGAGAGAGAGAGCAAGAGTGTGAGCTATGCTAATACATCTTTAAAACAAAGAAAGAATTTTCCAAATCGGTTAATAAATGACGGAGTTCTGAGGCAAGAAGCATAAATAATAATAATAATTAAAAAAGTAAAAAAATCACTGTTTTCGATTTTTTTATGTGTACACACACAATTACCAAGCTGAATGCCAAATTTCACCTTTCTAGGTCACCTGGAAGTGGGTTAGGTTTTTGATTACTAGTCAGTCAGTCAGTCAGTCAGTCAGTCAGTCAGTCAGTGATAAAAATACCGTTTTTTGGACTTTAATATCTCAATACCTATTTCACCTATATTTATGAAATTTGGGGTTCTAGTTGTTCTAAAGGATCCTAATACATGAGCCAAATTTCATGTTTTTATGTTAAATAGATTTGGAGTTATTGAGGGGTCAAAAGTGGCTCCAAACGGTTCGTGTAATATAACACACGGCTGCTGCTCGCCAGTTCTTGGGGTGAACTTGGCTGGACACGCTGCCGCGTGTCTAGATAACGCTTTATTCATAATTTAAAACAACATAATTACTTCCTACAAAAGAACTCATTGTTCAAAGCATTAAGTGTCAAATTGACTTACGAACTTATTACCACAAATATTTTTCATCTGAATTAAGTTTTTTTGCGTATTCTGACTTATATCTCTTGTCAAACTTGGAACATGGATTTAGTACACAGTTAACATATATCAGTACTTTAAGTCCCTGCCTGGGGAAAAGGCATGATTATGTATGTTATGTAACCAAGATATAGGTAAGTAAA
The DNA here is from genome assembly GCA_947623375.1 of Apotomis capreana. Classification (NCBI taxonomy): domain Eukaryota; kingdom Metazoa; phylum Arthropoda; class Insecta; order Lepidoptera; family Tortricidae; genus Apotomis; species Apotomis capreana. The sequence goes on along the minus strand of OX392506.1, from coordinate 11,281,962 downwards.
AAAAACTGTACTTTACAAATGCTCCTCAGTACTTGTTCTTTCTTAAGGCCTTTAGCAACAATCGACTCCTAGGTAAGGTATGTAGTATATTTTTACCCGACAGCGCGACGCAAAGGAGGGTAATGTGTTTAGCGCAGTCTGTTTATGTATGATAGCACCTTTGAGATTATTTCACATTTAAAAGTATCTAAAAAAACAAATAATTTTATTAATTGTATCTAGAGGCACGCCATTGCCCCCTCCAACTCGAGAAAACGCGCTTACCGGCACACCGCAACATCCTTTTCCTTTTTTCGAAGCCATTCAGACCATTTTCAAACCCCCTGTATTTCGTCTAGAACAAAGCTAGAAGCCTGAATTTTCAGTAACTAGGTGGGCATAGTATAACCTAGGCATATTCCAAGTTACATTCAATTTTAACTAGTAAGTTAAGAATTATTGCGAGTCAAAGTTCCTTAATTTTGTCCCTCACTAATTCACTGACTCATTTACACACGATCATACAATTTCTAAGTTATTTCCAGCAGACACACAAGCTTGAAATTTTGAACTCTATTACTGTTTAGTGTACAGTTATGCGACCTGCATAGGAAAATTTGTATTTCCTTATGAACCCTATAAAAAATACTTGATTACAAAGTTGATTTTGCGGTTCATATAACCTTCGGTTTAGATACTAAAACCTCAGGCACAGAATTTATACATACAGAATGGACACGCATACCCCCGTGCCGAATTGAGTTACCTCACCCCGCAGGGGCAGTGAGTTGGAATCGTTTTTACTGCGTAGATAATTTTGAAATGGTCGTGTGCACAGGCATAGGTAGCACAATAATGATGACTCGTCAAATAATGATGCTGTTGGTGATAGTAATGATGATAATGATGATGGTGGTGTTGTGGGTCATGCTTATGATGATGATAGTGGTGGTGTTGTTGATGATTGTGTTGTTGTTGATGATTCTGATGATAATGATGGTCATGACGATCATGGTGATTAGGAATGATGATAGCGGTGTTGATTCAGATGGTAATGGTCATGGTGATGACTGATGATGAATAATGACGATGATTGTGATGACAATCCTTGTGGTGATGATGGGTCATTATGGATCATGAGAGTGATCATGAGAGGAATCAAGAGACAGATCGTTATGGCTGCTAAGAGGGATCATGAGAAGGATCTAGGGGCACGACAGTGCCTCCGCTAAGTCATTATTTACCATGAGATCGTTATGGATCATGAGAGTGGTCAATATGGATCATGACGGATTGTGAGAGAGATCATTATGGATCATAAGAGGAAGTGACAAGTCTGTGTGGTTTACATCTAGTTCACGTCGACTCCGCAACTGCAGAGTATAATAGAATAAGAAGTATTTACCGTCTTGGCTTGTCAAAAAAAGGAGGACCACTTAAAAAAAATGAGATCCCATCAAAAACATATCATGCATGCAAGTCTCGCAAACATCTACCGCAAAAAATTGTGATACAATATAACACCACGTCGGTTAATTTATTTAATAAGTGACCCCCGGCCTATATTACAACATTGACATACATTTTCACAGAATGACATAACTAAAAACATATTGCCATAACCGTTTTAGTGCCCGCATTAATAAATGTCATGTATTAAACATTTTTATCTTTATAATAAAATGTAAGGACTTGGCAATCGCACACGGTAATATACTCTAGATATAATGAAAACATCTACCAAATATCATTAACGCTTTAAATGTCACGCTTAATTTATATGCGTAAATTCCTACTCATTGTTTCATCTTGGCCGTCCTTACTAAGATAAAAGATGGACCTGGCCACACGGGCAAAAGTGGACGACAGAAGATAATAGAGGAAGATGAGATAGTAAAAACAGTTGAAAAAAACGGGAGGAGCAGAGCTCAACACCGAACGAAATGGCCAAACTATCTAAATTGTAAACTATTAGATAAAGCTAAAAATATAATAATCACTTTAAAAGGAGATTTACTCGTGTTCCTATGTACTTACAGTACGACACAAAAGAGTAGAAAACGGATGATAAAGGAACTACAATTTTTCATACAAAATTGTTACCATATTCAAGCACTTTACGTCAAAAATGTGACAGTTGCGAAGGAAGTGGCGCCCTCATTTATTTTTTACTCTTTTGTGTCGCACTGTATGTTGCTGTGCGATGGCCAAGTCATTACATTTATTATAAAGATAAAGATGTGTATACAATATTAATGCAAACACTACAACGGTCATGGTAATATGTTTTTAGTTATGTAACCCGGTGAAAATGTATGTCAAAGTTGTCATATAGGCGGGGTTCACTCTGATAGGGACTGAATAAATTAACCAACTTGGTTTTATATTGTAATCTCACAACTTTTAGCGGTAGAAGGTTGCGATGCGAGACTTGCAATTTTTTACATGTTATGTTTTTGGTGGGATACTTATTCCGTAATTCCTCCACGGAACACAGTCGCAAGTAAAAACTATAAAAAATAAATTAAGTTAAAACAAACATTTAGTTAAAACGAAAAATAATACATATTTCGTACTTCTATAGCAAGAATTCGCATTTCACTTTGAACATAAATTATAACCCACTTTGCACCGGCCACTTAAAAAACTGCCGACTGATATCACTGTATTGTGACACCCCTCTACAGTGTACATTGCCATCGCAATTTCGCGTTAGCGAACTCGGCGAGCGGGGTAGGGGCGCGCGGGCGGCGCTCCGCGTCTTGCCGCGCACCTCACCCCCTCAATTCGGCCGTAGGGCCGGACAATATCGCCTTAAATTAAATTACTTTTTAGATCGAGTACTGCATTGAGATGGGATTAATCGTTGAAAAAAGTGGCGAGAGCTGCATTCGTAGAAATTGTAGGTCATCAGTTGTTTTATTGGCTAGTGAGAAGAATCAACTTATATAGATATAAGAAATATAAGAAATATAATGATATTAGGTATTATGTTGTCGCCCGATGGTCTAATTCGCCAAATCGTGATATTCCTATAGGCAATGGAAAAGTACTGGAATTTTGTTTGCAATTTTGATCACGAGTACCAACCGACCAAAACCCTGCTTCGCGGGACTTCTATGTCCACTCTTAAGAATTGTGCTTAATTCATTAAACATTTTTTTAATAAATATGTGTAGTTTGTTAGTTTCAATTTACTTTCCGTGTTTATCTGGCTACGGAAACGGAACGCACGTACCTTGCGCGCTGATATTAGCCCTTAGAATTTCAGATGAAGTATTTTTTTTTATGATTTATGACTGGGAACTCGAATAACGAGACTCGATTCAATATACACGGTGTAATCGTTAAGTATGACCAGGCGATAATTCTGTAACTATAACAGATATCAAAAAGCTTTTACTGATATCGAAAGTACGCCGGCCAATGAGTAAAACCGCATCAAAACATTTCCATAATAAACCTAAAATTAGTGGCTCTGAGTGATCTCGCAAATTTGTTTCGAAATAGTTGAAACTTTTAATTGTTTACGTATCGATACGGGTGCATTTAATATCGAAAAATACACAGTAAGATCACAAAACAAACCAGAATAACTTAAGAAAATAAAACTTGCAAAATTCCTTTCAAATTAACAATTAATAATTTAACAAGTTGCAAAAATCTATATGGCATTTACACAAAACACAAAATCATTGACGTAAATATTCAATCGGAAAGTCGGGCTTTTATTTTTCTTTACTAGAACTTGTGGCAGTTTATTGGAGCGTGGGTGGTGAAATTTATATGCCTACATTACAGTACTCTAAAACATCAAAGAATTTGTTGTCATTCTGTACTCTCACGCCAATTAGCTATTAACTTGCCATTGCCATTAATTTACAAGGAAGAATACTAATGATATTTGATTCAATTAACAATTAAAATTTATTAACGCGAGAGACAGCTCCAATTCAAATATGACATGTTGATAAATGATACAACAAATTAAATGCGTTTAAGTGTCATATTGAACTTGATATAAAATGGCAATTATTTAAAGAAGGTAGCCAAACAAGCAATTCAACTTCTTACTTTGCAAAACAACCCTAAAATTGACTTCGCTGAGCTACTGCCACTCCGATGTACATTTCAGGTGAAAACTCATTACAAAACAAAGCAGTCTTGTCTGTTGTTATAACTTGCAGGTATGATTTATTACAAAGAAAATAAGCTTCCGAGCATAACTTATGAAGTTCCTAAATTAACTTTGCTACCATTTAATGTTTGTGGCACGTCTAAGTTGTAATGGGAATCGAGCTTACGTTGAACGTATGTATTAAAACCTCCGAAAGTAATTTGCCTAATTGCTAGCTGAGATCTTGCTGAGATTATAAGAACTGTATTTAACTGACAGTTCATTTATTATACTGTCTGCAGTGTATGTCAGCTTTAAATGAATGTGCAGCGCTGTATTGGCAGGTAATTCTATAAGGATTGGAATTATATCAAGAAACATCAATATATTTATTTCTTCTATCATACCATCATATGACAGAATGGATAGGTCGGAGATATTAAACATGCATGAGAAATCTATCTTCTAAATTTAATGTTCCGACTAAGAACACATCAGATCGACCCAATAACTTCTATTTATTTTAGAATACTGCAATAGACATTACAAGTATTATGTCACTTTAAACATTTAACAAGCTCCTTCTGCAGCCAAGTTTGCTTTGCGGAATTCTCCTCTAAAAATAAACTGTAGTCTTGGTAAAAGCCAGCATGCACTTGCGTCGCTGCTCGTATCATGTAGTTGCTTTTTGTCCCCAACCTCGTGTCGTTGGCTACTAATGTATCAAACCGCTGATGAAAAAGCCTCGCACGTTTGTGAATGGGGAGTTTTGTTTCAGTTTTGGTGAGCTATACGTTTGGGTGAGCTCGAAAAGAGATTTTGTGTTGATAATACCGCACCTGTGTGGCTGCTTGGGTTATTAATTAATGTTTTCTAAACCGTTACATTTGATTGATCACATTCTTGTGAGCAACTTGCCTTATTGTATCCGTGCATACTGTTAGTGACGCGTCCCGCTGGGTCGTCTCGCATTGGGGGGCCACCTTACTTATTACAATTGGTCACGATTATAATATTCCTTACACTATAAACTCTATTAAACATTCATCTGTTCTGTCGAGTTTACATTTCTCACGACTCATAAGAAAGCCACGGCTGATATGATTACAAAAGGCTTTCTCGTTTGAATAAAAATACTCGGCGTAGTCGTTCGCTCATGATATTGACTATTACTGAACAATGTGCCCACCAAAGTCACCGCGGACACTTTTATTGATTCGATTGTAACCCATGGTAGTAAGGTCACATTGTTTATTTCAATGCTATCGAAGAATTTTAACTCATGAATATATTCGTTACTATAACACGAGTCATATTTTCCATAATAAAAGCCGCTGCTTTCAGAATATCAAACAGTCCTGCTAAGCGTTTGAAATTGAACAAATATGATTTCAGCATTTATTATGGACAGAAAAAGGCCGTTGTCAGCCAGTTTTGCGCATGTGCTGTGGCAAATCGTAGAATACGGTTTGATAACAGATAAATTCTGAGGCACGTAACAGGTCAGCATTGGCTGAAGTTAAATTGCTGTGTCACTAACAGGATTTATGCGGGGAGTGCGCTCTATCCCGCGAGTGTTGGACCAATTTACATTTTCTCCCAACAAAAGGCCTAGTGGTCGATCGCAATAGCTCCTTATCTCGCCTAATCTTATTCATCCACCCTCTACGATGTGGAAACTCGTTACGGACCCAATCGATTCCTTTCGGAATGGGTCGCTCTTTAAAAATGTTCAAGATCGTCTCAAGCTTAGGGTTCGTAAAGGGGTGAATTTATTAATGATAATTACTTTTTAATATTTAATTCCAACTTACTAACTGTATATGGAGCTGAATGTTTAAAAGCTTCTCACCTAACTAAAACACACACAGTGTAGTAGGTGCAGTAAAAATGGATGATTAAACGCTATGTTAGTAAAAAAACTAGGTAGGTAACTAGTTGGAAAAAAGTGTTATCCGAAAAAAACGACCACTAAGAACAGTCCTCATAATTCATGTAAATAGGCATGCATTGTGCAAATGATCACGACCTAGTAACAATTTATTCAAGTGCTGACATACGAACTGCAGGCTCTGTTTATACAAAATTAATGAAGTTCCCGCAATCGCTTCAGCGAGTTTGGCGCTGCCGTCCTGACTAAATTACTAAATTTGGACATCATTGGGTTAACTTCGTAGATGTTTTAGGGGAACTTAAACCTCGTTAATATGTGAGAGAATGGAAGTTACGGTTTGTTTTAGGCTACATACGTGTAACATTTTGTGTTATTTGTCTGTCAACTTCAAAGATTATTTTGTACAGAACGTGTCGATTCCCCGCAGGTGTATACATAAGTGAAGTCCTTATAATTTTGAAAAGATCTAGAATCTCATTGACTAAAGTCGTACGATAAATAAAAAACGAATTCAGTAATGAATAGGTATTCATGCAAAATACACAACAGTCGGAGCTGATAAAGGGGTCACCATCACCATTTAGCATTTGGCCACGGTAGCCGTGACGCTAATTTTATACATTTTGTTGATTATATTTGATTTACAGATTCCAAAATCATGATATCCAGCAACAGTGTAAAGCCGCAAATCCTTATTCCGCAAGTCGACAAATGAGGGATGAGATGACAGAGATCAAGGGGCGCTGCTTTATTTGCATTTAGATGGGTGCGACAAGTTATTGTTTAGAGCGACAATGCTGGGGAGGCAACCCGCCTAATTGACGGAGACGATCTACTTTTAACTCCATTGAAATCCAGCGCAGCTAGTTTCAGCAGGTGATTATCCCTCGAGGAATCGGTTACTCAGACTGGTTTATTTGTAACGAGGCTAGCTAGGTAGCTAGTCTTCATTGTGGATTCAGAAATAGAAGAGAAGATACCTTATCACGTGAATTTATCTTAAAGGACAATAACAAAAGCTTTAAACTGAAGAGATAACTGAACAAACAGATAATTTGTTCATCTAAATAATGACTAATCTTAAGCGGCAAGGCAAAGGATTGATCAAAGAAACTTTCATAGAAACCAGCTTGGATGCAGATTTTGTTACTTTAAGGAAAACACCAATGTGTGAATGGGTAACCTTAACCCATATTCAATTTCTTTGGTACAGTCAACCAATTTGATTTTTAGGCCACTATAGAACCTTGTCACAATGGCAATGATATGAGATTTCAAGCGGCTTTCATATTGACGTTCACTGTGACAAGGTACGAAATAGCCTAGGAATCAAATTGGTTGACTGTACATATCAGCCGGCGCGCCTGGAGAAGGCTTTCCAAAAACGCCACCGAGTTCAGTGTACTAAATAAAGGACCAATAACAAATAGATATTTAAAAATAAACCCCATACTTGGCTTGTTTTTAGCTAAAATTACAAAGAGAATTGAAAGCATTCCCCACAAATTATGTTGTCGCTGCCTAGGGTAAATAAAAATCACTACTGTTGCGTAGTACTCGTGGGTTATACACGCCCACTCCGAAGGTGGTGCTTCACTGAAGAGCCCTTCTATGGAAAGGTTCTACGTGCAATATGTTGCTTAAAGATGATTTACGCTTTCACTTCGGTATGTTTTCATAAGGGAAGTCTATGATGTAACATCCACTTTATAAATTCTAAATATTTTCACCTGAAACTCAAGAGTTAGAATAAGGGAACATTACCAGAATAATTTTCCGACGTAAATGAAGCTAAATGATGCTTTCCGAAAATAATTGATCTGAGTACAAAAAGAAAGCTAAATGACGGTAAATGTGCCTATAATTTTTGAAGAGTTCCCTTGATTTGTCCAGGATCTCAAATCCTAAGTCCATGACAATGGGTCCTTCCAACTAAAAGAATTTTCTGAATCTGTACAGTCGTTTTCAAGGAATACGTACAAAAAAACTTCTGACATTGGTTAAAAAAACAGCAACATGATTCAAAAGGGATATTCAATAAAGAGTCAACTAAGAAGAAGCGCAAAAAATTTCATAAAAAAAGAAAACGGCATTCAAACGTACTTACATTTAATCACTTTTCTCCTCACATAGGGCAGGTATAGCAATTATAAACTCAAATCATAAAAGCCAGCTTTACTTCGATCTTACAGACAGTTCAACAGCTCTTTAGTGTCGGGGAAAACCACATAAATAACGAAGGAAATCTTGCACGAAACGTCGATACACTACACAGCCGTTTCCGCAGAATGGATTAAGGACAATTAGTACGAGGAAGCATTTCACGGGTTATTACACAACAGCTAACTAATCGCCGTCTGCCTGCGAGACAGATCGCCTTCGCACATTCCTGTTTTATTTACAGGTCCAAACCCGGGTAACACGGGACCGGTAAGGCGTTGGTGTCTGAAGGGTGCGTAGGACTGTGGGATTTATAGGATTATTTCTCTTATTTGATGGCGGCCGCAACTTAGTTCGTAGAGACAGCCTCTTTTCTACTTCAGCGGATTCGGGTAAAAATATTCTATGCAGGCACAAACATCATCAGGTATGCTCCTACAAAACAATAGAAAAGTTCACCATCCATCTTGATGTGACGTGACACGTGACGTTTACAATAACGGGGTTTTTGTAAAGAAAAATGAAAATATAAAGATGGGAATTATGGTAATAAGGGTTGGTCAAAATTTGTATTGATGCAACTGACTTGGGTAGTATTAAAATTTCAATATTGAGATGTAGCCTCCTAGAAGAGTCGCCAGTAAAACATTAGCTCCCAAAACCGAATCCCCTTCCGTAATAACATTTCGTTTGAATTTATAACATGTAAAATGTGTCTATCATGTTAATTAAATACAAAAACTGGATATAACAAGATAGGTTAAATATAAAGTTCAGATTTGTCTCAATGTATATAGGTAGGTACATACTATTACCTGAATTACACTTACAAACAATATTAACATCAACACTTAGAAACTGTACAGGCTTAGCTTAGCAACTTCACAATTTCATCCAAGTTGCAGCTCAAAGTACTTAAGCCTAGTACTCAGCTCAAGTACTAAGCATCTAACGGTGCACTTATCGAGATGACAAAGATTTCCTACCGTGCGTCCCTATTTGGTTATGACAAGCTACATTTCTGTTTGAATAACACGTGAGATTTGTGAAAGTTTTTATCTATCGGTACAAAAGTAGTTTTACCGGTTATAATAAACATTATTGCATTCAATGCGCAGTCATATAGTATTTAAATTCGAGATTAACACTGCACCCACTTCGTAAGATTTAATCGTTTAGGTGACAGGTGCAACATTTGTTGCCTCGGTGTTAATGTAAATTCAAGCATGACGATGACTGGTGAGATGTGCTGTGTACACGACGTACGTACCTCCTAGCTTCAGAAAAAAATTGTATGTGACTTAATGGACAATCTACAAGTTTATTAATCAACTCTTTGCTGGGACATGTATTTTCTCCTTCCTACAACATTTAAACGCAGTGTGGAAAAGCATTTCGCGGGCCAGCATGGCAGTGGCCAGTATGGCAGTGGCCAGTATCAACTGACAGGGCACCGTTGCGTTGGTCTCTTGTTCGCTGCCATTGCGATTCGGCCTCCCCTTCTCGCTTACCATCAGGTGCAGTGTAGCCACCATGCTGTGCCAATAAAAAAAGAAAACATATAAGTATTTGCCCTTCTAATACAGAAATTCGGCTGTTTTCTTAAACAGGTCGCATTTTTCAAACCGATATTTGTGAAACCTACCTTTCTCGAAAGATATAAGCTAAATATTACAATCGGTAAATCAATACGAACAATGCTACTTTATTACGTTTACCCGGTAATTTCTTTACTCTTCAATGGTCAGTAGGCCAAGGCTGCAGCATCAAACATTAACGACCACGTCCGTGTTCGCAGGAACGTGACCCGGCTTTTATCCCCCACTAGCCTTAAGAAAAGTCTAGAAACTTGGACCAGACAATATTCGACCCGTTAGGGACAATATACCTCGATGTTGCGGTATAATTTTCTCATAATGACAATAGCCAATGATATTGCCAGAACAAAAGGGGCAGCTCGTAACGGCAAATTGAGCCCCTAAATTACTGAAAACGTTTTGTTATTACATGCCGTCATACTCGGATAAAAAATGCTCGGACAAAGTTTAAATATATATGAGGTGTTGAGGATAGACGGAGAAAATTTTGAAGAGGAAAAGTCAAAATTTTAACGAGTGAGGGAAAGCGGGTGTCTGGTAAAGATGATACACAATGGAAAAGGAAAATTTTGGGTCACTTTATAAGTATGACAAGGCACTTTTATGAATTATTCGATGGAAATATTGAAGTAAAGCAAGGAAGTTGAAGGCCAAGATTTTGTGCGAGATTTTGAAAATAATAATAGCCGTCATGTCATACAAGGCAATTTTTAAGAAGATGGGCGTAGATAGGAACAATAAGACAATTATAAACAAATACACGGTCCATCAGTTGTTGCTTTTAGAGATATCTTTAATTTATGGTACGGAGTAGCAGTAGGAAAAAGAGAGCACATGCCGACTGATCCTAATAATGTATGTATACAATATGACCATCTGAATTTGAAAGATTCTTAATGCGAATAATATATGTCCTCAGGGTCGGACGAAGATTGCAGGTTTATGTTAGCAATTTCATCAGGGCGTTTCTAAAACATAACAGCGCAAACACTACTGCTTGCGGATCGTCCATCAATATTTTCTTTAACACCTCAGCACACGTGAAAATGCCCCTTGGGGCCGTTTATTGCATTTTTACATATACGTTTTTTTACTCATTATGGCATAAATGAGACTTGAACTTAATACGAATGGTTATCCAATATGGAGTTTCCATAATTTAAAGAAAAAACTAAATCTGACAGCCTAACTCAAGTGTCAGTCCGGCCCAGGGATAGTGCCGCTACAAACAGCTTTTATATTGCAATAATGAGCATACGTCATATATTTGCATTATTAAACGTCAGTAGCAATTTGTCAAGGATTTGTCATTAACCAAATTCAAAACATTGTTGACTGAAATGCTGCTCAATGAAATAAATACTGAATAGGTACTATTGAAAAAACTTTATTATGCTAAAATGACTTGAGCGGAATACATTCACCTACTTTTAACGTCACTTACCGAAAAAAATCTACCAGTAAAGTAAGTGAGTACCACTAACAATTCGCAATATGGCGTAGGCTGAAAAACACCCAGTTGGGCTAAACAAGGGACAGACGAAATAAAGTCTGAGATAGCTGATTAGACGAACGGTCCCCAAATTAATGGTCAGGCTGAAAGTAAAAGATGTCGTGGGTACGCTGTAACTCCAAAATAAATCATTGGAGCTGGATTTTATCGCTCCATAAAAACTTTTCGCATACGTTTATTGGCATCCTCTACCCAAAACCCTTTGTGGTTCGATTAATTACCAACATTTACGTTTGAAGTGTAAATGCCACCGTTGCTTTGATCTTGTTTTCGTAATTTCAATTGCCTTGTTTTGCCGTATCTTTATGTTATGTATGATACTTGGCAGTCTAAAGCTATTAGTATGAAGTCTTTGAAAGTATAATCTATTATTAAGATGAGTTTAATTGATGTATTCTTTGAAGTTGATCTTCATCTTTGAAAATAAGGTTTTATTTATTTTATTTTTATACCATATATATATATAGAAACGTCAAACTTATATAAGTTTGACGTTTCTAATGGTATGAGTAAGATATCAAAACTCTACCTACTTCAGTGATTGACAGACGTCATTTGTTGTAGCTCAAAATATTATATAAGAGCATTATAAGAGTCATAATTATCTCCGTGATATCAAATCGGAACCAGCTAGTTTTACCCTTATTTTAGATAATCATATGATGAACAGAGTAATTTTGTAGCCGTGGACTAAATAAATCAGACATATTGTTCGCTTCCAGCACTTTACCGGGGCGATTGTGCACTGCAATGAATTTTTCTCAAACATGCAATGAAATATTGTCTTTACGTTCCTTATAATAGGCTCGGAAGTATCGCTTTTTGGGATCTACAACTCGAGAGGACTGTAAAGGGATTTCATACTGCTTTTCAGGCCTAGGCCTGCAAAGTAACTTTTTTTTGGTTTCAACAACAAGGTCATTCACACAGCTGGCTGGTTTGACAAAAAGTAGGTTTTGTTTTTAAAGGTTGGTTGTTAGACTAAAATGTCCTATTTGTCAATTAATAAAATGTTGTTCTTTGAAGTATTTTTTTTTATTTCATTGCATGTTTGAGAAAAGCACTATACATGCCTCGTCGTGAAAACGGATTCGTGGCCTCCTATCACTATCCGTATATACCTACTTGGCCGGAAATCCTCATTTTCCCGGTCTCTGATGTAATGTACTATTGGACTGTAAAGGGATTTCATACTGCTTTTCAGGCCTAGGCCTGCAAAGTAACTTTTTTTTGGTTTCAACAACAAGGTCATTCACACAGCTGGCTGGTTTGACAAAAAGTAGGTTTTGTTTTTAAAGGTTGGTTGTTAGACTAAAATGTCCTATTTGTCAATTAATAAAATGTTGTTCTTTGAAGTATTTTTTTTTATTTCATTGCATGTTTGAGAAAAGCACTATACATGCCTCGTCGTGAAAACGGATTCCTGGCCTCCTATCACTATCCGTAATGAAATGAAATGAAATATATACCGTATATACCTACTTGGCCGGAAATCCTCATTTTCCCGGTCTCTGATGTAATGTACTATTGGACTGTAAAGGGATTTCATACTTTCACTATACATGCCTCGTCGTGAAAACGGATTCCTGGCCTCCTATCACTATCCGTATATACCTACTTGGCCGGAAATCCTCATTTTCCCGGTCTCTGATGTAATGTACTAAGGGCGATTGTGCACTACAATGATTTTTACTGTCCGTCAGTCTGATTTTTTACGGTCCGATATGGCACGCCATTAAATGTATATAGTAGTTTGTGCACTATACGTAATTTTACCATCCGACATTTTACTTTTCCCCATTCCGGACCGTTTTTTCCGGTCCGAGATGACAGCTATGAAAAAAATATTTTCACTTCTCATGCTCTAAAAGTTCAACTTTATGCTGTGCGCAGGCGACATAAAATCGCTTTTTATGCTCTAGAGCATAAAGTAAAATCGTCGTCGAAGACCAAGGCGATCGGTCCAACAGCCACACGAACAACTTAAAACTTAAACCCGTTCCAGACCTTCCGATCGGAAGGTCTGGAACGGGTTTTAGCTGGCATAATAATAACAATGATAAAAGTCGGTTAGTAAACAAATAAAAAAAAAAATTTAAACTTCATAGAATAAACTCTTTATTTTGTTTCGTTTCGTTAGTATTCTAAGACCAAGGCAAAGATACCAACAGCCAAAGTACACAATAAAACTTCTTGAAAAAAAATGTAATTTTAATTTACTATCATTTATTACTTTTTAAATTTATTTCTCATTGCTCTAATGGAACTAAATTGTAATATAAAGTTGAGTGTAAAATGCGTTTTATGGACAAGTTGCACACTCTACTTTTCACTTCGATTGCGAGGAAATGAAACTGCATCATGTAAATAGTAAATACTATACTTAAAAACAAATTTAATTAAAATTTAAAGTATAGTATTTACTATTTACATGATGCAGTTTCATTTCCTCGCAATCGAAGTGAAAAGTAGAGTGTGCAACTCGTCCATAAAACGCATTTTATGCACTTGTTGTACAATCTACATTATGCTTGTGCACTGCATCTGCGATCAGTATTATTCATGATGTTTGTGTCGCACGCAGGGACTGAAAAGATATCTTTAGAACGGTTTGACCGGTCTTTTTAAAGGTACCCGACCGATAAAGTAGCATTTCGGTACCGATATCAAACGATACTGGTAAAAACTCAAAACTGCGCCGCACCTGCGAGTAAAAAGACGGACAAGTGCACAAGCTAAAACCGTTTTTTTCATGCCATATCGACCATGAAAACTCGGAGTGCCGGACAGTAAAATTCATTGTAGTGCACAATCGCCCTTGCGTTTTTTTCATGCCATATCGGACCGTAAACAATCTAACTGACGGACACTAAAAATTCATTGTAGTGCACAATCGCCCTTACTGTCCGTCAGTTAGATTTTTTACGGTCCGATATGGCATGAAAAAAACGGTAAGGGCGATTGTGCACTACAATGAATTTTACTGTCCGGCAGTCCGAGTTTTCATGGTCGATATGGCAAGAAAAAAAGCCAGCGGTTTTAGCTTGTGCACTTGTCCGTCTTTTTAATCGCAGGTGCGGCGCAGTTTTGAGTTTTTACAAGTATCGTTTGATATCGGTACCGAAATGCTACTTTATCGGTCGGGTACCTTTAAAAAGACCAGTCAAAACCGTTTCTAAAGATACCTTTTCAGTCCCTGCGTGCGACACAGACATCATGAATAATACTGATCGCAGACGCAGTGCACAAGCATAAATATGTTTTTCATAGCTGTCATCTCGGTCCGGAAAAAACGGTCCGGAATGGGGAAAAGTAAAATGTCGGATGGTAAAATTACGTATAGTGCACAAAAACTACTATATACATTTAATGGCGTGCCATATCGGACCGTAAAACATCGGGCTGACGGACAGTAAAAATCATTGTAGTGCACAATCGCCCTAGTCTTAATTTTACGCCTATTAAAATATGTAGAGTAAATATAATGTCATTAAGGAAACTTCAAATAATCATTGCTAAAGTGGAACATACGGTAATGACGTTTTGGGCATACATATATAATTAGAAACATGAATTAAGTTTCTTTAGTGCCTTTTCATGTTGTTTAAATTCACGTAAAGAAAATAGCTGCACTACACTGAGTTTCAGAGAAATTTAGAGATAGGTTTCAGATCCCCTTAAAGTGCCGATCTCGGCCAGCGATTCAGGTTGATTAATGAGCCGACCCGCCCACGAATTTGGCTGCTATAATGTTTTGTTATTGCTAGTACATTGTATTTTCTAAGGGACTCTATTTTCCGAAATAATCTCCTTTTGTTACATCCCCTTGAGATGATAAAGGCTACGTAAGAATGAGGTTTATGGATTACTGAGATTTGCCATATAAAATAGATTGAAATTGACCCTTTAAACGCCAAGCGGTGATGCAAGTTATCGTGCCACTGACGCCGTAGCGTAGCAAGAAGTGCTCCTTAATCAAAGGTGATTGAATAGCACTTGTACCAGTTTGAATGACAAAGTCTTTGATCATTGAAATTTTAAGGTTTAGGCGACGTTGGCCTCAGTGGCACAAATTTTCCGATGTTGTGATATAACTGTGGCTTTCAAATGATTAAATATTCAGCAAAATTATTAAACTTACACAGTAAGTATTATTATTGATATAAATACCTCGGGAGCATTGTGCTTAATTCTGGATCATTGGAGACGAACATTCAACACAGGATCGCAGCAGCCTGGCTGAAATGGAGAGAAGTGACTGGTGTGACCTGCGATAGTAGAATACCTATTAAGTTAAAAGGCCTCGTGTACCGGACTATGATAAGACCTGTCCTCACCTATGGAAGCGAAACCTGGGCAATGACCCAAAGACATGTCCAAGCCATCCACGTAGCCGAAATGAAGATGCTGAGGTGGATGTCTGGTGTTTCGAGGATTGACAAGATCCGAAATGAATATATTCGTGGCAGCCTCGGAGTGCGGGACATCGCCGATAAGCTCCAGGAGAGCCGGCTTCGTTGGTTTGGGCATGTCAAAAGAAGACCTGTAGAGTACGTCGGCAATAGAGCACTCAGTCTTGCCTTGCCGGGTTCTCGGCGAAGAGGTAGACCCAAGTTACGGTGGCTCGATGTCGTTCGTAAAGACCTGAACGACTGCGGTTTGGAAGAACACGATGTCCAGGATAGAGCGAAGTGGAAGAGAAAAAGTAGGAAAGCGGACCCTGTCGCAAGACGGGACCAACGCTAGGAGGATGATGATGAGTAAGTATTATTATTGTACAGCAGTATTAACACTCAGCTAAATGTCATCGCACATATAATATTAGTGTAAGCTAGTTTAACAGGCGGATCTATTAATATAATCATTACAGCTTACCACTACTTTTAGGCATAGAATAGTGGTTATTGAGTGAACCTTGTAATATACCTACAAGTTCTATGAATGAAACAAGTGTTACCACTTTGATTACTGTTTGGATAAGTACATACTTTATATACCTATACGAGCATATCACAATATTTTGACTAGTCTCAGAAGTTAAGTATTTCGAAAAACGAAGAACGAAAAACGAAAATTATACACAGATTGTAAATGACGTAGCTATATTTCAAAAAGTTTCCCCTAAAAAGCTTTATAGGACGACATCCAATCTAAAATGTACCAAAATATATTTCTTGATTTAAAACGAGACGGCTTTAGGGAGATGTATATAGTCGAACCGAAAAGCGACTCGCTATACAATACCATGTTTCCAAAGGTACCTATACTCGGATTTCTCTTTAATATGGCCATTATTAATATTCCCCTTACAGCACAGTCATTAATCACAAAATGCCTCAAAAGAAGCAGATAACGATGCCAATGCCACCCCATTCTATGCCTACATATAATTCTTCAAAAAGGGATATTACAACGTTACAGTAGTAAAATGCGATACACGGATCTGGTCGTAAAGTAAAGCCGCAAACATGACGGCCCGTGCTCTCCCGTCGTCGCGGGGTTTCCGTACCACGGTTAAATGTCGTATATTTATATAGATTTTATAGCAAGGTACTGCTTTTTAACATAGCTGGGTTTTCAAGCCGATGCCGTGTTATTGATGTGCCGTGATGAGAAGAGACTCGAGTTGGTATCGCGAGCGCCTCGATTGTAAATGAAGATACTTGCAAAGTTTTCTTTTTATTTGTATTGCACGGACAGTCAACATAACGACGGTCAACAAAAGGTTTTATGTGGCAAGGTTTTAGCCACCGCACGTCATGTGAGCTTCACGTACAATAGATTTAATATAGCTTCGTGCGTGTATCATCCGTCATCTCAGTACATTTAATAACCTAAATTCGATTAAAATGTACTCGAGCAAAGCTATGTGAAATGGACTAAGTATAGGATTCCAAGTTGGAAATGTACCTAATACAAACTTTTTTATTAGCCGTAGCCGTAGTGTTTTATCAGTTATCACTATTGTCACTAACTGTATTATGTTCGCACTCAAAACAAGTTAGCTCAGCGGTTAGCTACTAAGACTGCGTGAGACAACGAGTGCGCTAACTAAGCTAGAATACAACGGTGACAACGAAATTTGATGGGTTTTTTCATGGACTATACTTGTATACCTAACTGCGTTCGTATTCATCCGTTGCTTTTATTTTTCGAATGGGCGTTGAAATCTGATACAGCAGGTACTATATAGCTAACTACCATTAAACGACTTCGGGTTGCGTGACGGTGTAGTTTTATAAAACAAGGCTTTCGATCTATCATTTGGGCTTAATGTGTAAAAATAGCGTTCAATCAGTAAAAACGTTAATCATGGCATGACTTCATGAGACGACTATAGAAAATATAAATGTTTTTGTCACTTTCCTTTATTACTATAAATCTACTATAATATCGTACTCGATAGATAAACGAAAATGAATCTGTCACTTTTTGAAAGGTATAGAAGTGCAGTTATACCTAATCAGACACTCGCCAAATTTAAGTGGCAGTGGGCGGAGCATATTGCTCGTAGAACCAAAGTTTGGGCAGAAAGGTTCTTGAGTGGCGACCGCGTACCGGAAGACGCGGCGTGGCTAGGTCCCCAACGAGGTGGACCGACGACCTGACTAATATCGTGGGAAGCGATTGGATGAGGGCGGTTACCGATCGTTATGGAAAACTTTGGGGAGGCCTTTGTCCAGCAGTGGACTCTATCGGCTGACATGATGATCATGTTAATGTAATTTTCGTGACGCATTGGTTTTGAATATAATGTCATGTAAATCTTTTAGTAAAATAAATAAAAGTGCAAGAGTGAAGGACGCTTAATATTTCTTTAACATCTATCGTGTGCGAAAGGCGACTATTATAAGTCCGCAAAAATAATATATACAGTCACAATATGTCGAAATAAAATGACTTACTCATTCAGGTATCTGCCTGTGATATTATGGCTTCGTTGTATAAAATTGAAAGAGGCAAACAATTTATTCGGTACTCACCCTTTCTTGAGCAGAGAGGGTGGATCATTATTTTTTATGTGGCGTTCTTTTACCTCAATTTTCTCAGTCTATTGTCGTTTTGCACAAACTTTTGTGGCTTTAATAACATTATTTTATAATATCACCAGAAAAGGTATGAGTTAGGCTAATTGGTATACAATATTTTACAGATGGCAAGTTACGGAAAGCTTACAAAAAGTTGAGAATTTTTCCGGAAATTTCTAGAAACTGACAAGAATTTAAAAGAATATTTTAATATTGAAATTTCTTTTAGGAATCATGAAACATTTCCAAGATTTGTTTTGCAATTTTGTAAACTTTCCGTCAGCACATCAGTAATACCTCTCTGCCGTCCGTTATTTGTTTACGAAAAAAATAGGTCTGTGATTGTGTAGTTGTCGTTTTGACTTTATGTCTGAAAAGTAGGGAAGCGGAGGGAAAGATTCTTTATTCGGTTTTATTTTTTTTGTTTTCTCAGAACTGCGTCATTTTTGAACTGATTTGGAAGATTATTTTCCTGTTCAGGAATAGGCATCTCCAATTAGGTCCCATAAAATTTAGGCGAAGGTCTGATGATAACCAGGCCACTAGGCCACTAAACAACCGTGCATATTGTTTGCGGACGATGTTTCAATTTTGTTTAATTGTCCGAAAAATCAGAATATTGACAATGATATAAGGCAAACACTTAGTGAAGTGGACAGCTGGTTAAATGATCACTCCCTTGAACTAAATATAAAAAAGACAAAGCTCATACAATTTCGACCATATCAAAAAACTCAAATTGATTTAACGTCACTGTCAAATACAATTGGTATAGAAGAAGTAAACCATTTTAATTTGCTAGGTTTACAAATCGACTGTCACCTAAACTGGAAAAAGCATATCGAGGAAACGAAAAATAAACTTTCTCGGTTCGTACTGTATGCTTTAGCGGTGTTAAAACGGAACACAAACAGCTCATGTGCCCTTACTGCATATTACGCCTACGCTTATGCCTGGCTGCGGTATGGAATCATTTTGTGGGGAGATAGCACTGATGTCCACGGTCTTTTTGTTTTGCAAAAAAAGTGCATACGCATCATATTTAACATTCCCCAACAAGAGAGTTGCAAATCACATTTTACTGGAAAAGGTTTATTGCCACTACCCTGTATATATATATTAGAAATAGCATTATTTGTCAAAAGGCATCTAGACTACTTTGAATTTGTCAAAAGCACGCGCCGTAATAATACATTAGTGCTCCCAGCACCTAAATTAGACATTTACAGACGCGGACCATATTATAGGTTTATAAAAATATACAATAAATTACCAATGGATATTAAAAAAGAAGAAAAATACCATATATTCCGCAACAAACTAAAAAAACTTCTTATTAATAATTCATATTACTCGGTGCAACAATTCATGTCAGACGATTCGATTCACATATAGTGCATAACTCACAGACACAACACACACACACACACACACACACTACTCTGAACACAATCCGGTTTATGATTATTATTTCATATTGTGTGAGATGACTTGTTTAAATTATGTTATAGTTCTTTGTTTGGATATGTATTTAATTTGACAAATAAGTTTCGTGAGCACATAGTTAATTTTCTTGACTAAGTAATGTTGATAATGTTATCTGACGCATTGATTATTTTAAAATAAATGTATTCTTTAGAAATTGCTACACCCTATCAGGGTAACCATGTACACTAACATCTTTTAACACCTTGTAATTATAACCATGGTATTGCAATAAATAAATGAATAAATAAATGAATAATGTGGAGATCCATGAGGAACATTTCAAATATTGTAGGCATACCTATGACGATTTTGGTGTATATTTTTATAGTTACACGTTCAGGGGGGGTATTCGACCAATTTTAGAGATATAATGGAGATCTCTCCTTTTCATCGCCATCCGTCAATTTTGACGTGTGCCTACTTGACAAGTGGCGATATCCCTAGAATATCGCAACTTCGTCAATTCGGACGCGCTAAATTTTCGTTTCCTTTGTATGTGACGGCATAAATAACAGGCGCATAGTTTAAATTGACCGCGTAGTGCGTGAAATTAGTCCGTTACGTTTCATTCAAAACAGAAATTCATATGCATGAATAACATTTTTGACAATCATTATCGCCTTCGTATTTCCAAAATTGAGATGAGATATGTCAATTTAAAGCTCATCGCATTTTAATGACAGTTCAACGGCGATATAACAGTTATCTAATAGAGATGTGACGTTTGGCGTTCACTCAAATGTCAGTCTCGAATTGGGCCCCAGTTCTCGGAAATACGGTTTCTTCTCGTTGAAGTCGGTTATTTTTTGTGAAAAAGTGATTATGTTTTTAAGGATTTCTACTTGTAGTTTAGTCTCCTACTTATGTGAAGAGACCTATCAAATCTTCGATCATACACAGATACAGTTATGAGAGCTCTCAGATTAGGATTTAGGTTTGGGTAAAAACTAAAAGGTTCTTATCTGGATCGCCTAAGACCGAGGGAGACAGGTATAAAACGACTCACATTCGTAAATAAGTACCTACTTTTAAGTACTTTTTATTCGAATCCTATCTTAACCTTTGGCATTCATATTAGCATGATTATCAATGAATAGGCTATTCATTTCAGTTCTTTTAACTTTCCGCTGACTTAATGTCGGTCGGAATTTAATTTAAAAAGCAATATAATCTAATAAAGCATCGGTGCCGCCTGAGGCTTAGCGTAAATCTGCGAAACTGTTGTAGGAAGTTTCACAAATTGCTATCGCGTTTTCGAGTCTTCCTTTTAAGTTCCGTTCGTGGGCGTAGGGCGGACAATAAGGTCAGGGTGAGATGCCCAATGATGTGGGCCGTATGAAATAAGAAACGAAGGAAAACGGTGAAAATTTAGACAGTAACACCCAGGATTCGACTAACATTGACATCTTTGGGATCTTGTCTGTAATTCTATATATAGATATCTATAATTGGGTAAATCCTGTTTGTTATTAATGTGTTTTTATTGTTTCAGTGTGATGTTTTATCTCTTGGTAATCCTTAATATAAATAAATAGTTATTGTATGGCCCGACATATTATTTTATTGTACGGCCCGACAATAAAAAATAAATATAGTATAGGTAATATGAAATGAACAAATATCTGTGCGGTATCTAGAAGATATCTCCGAAGTAGCGATAAATACCTAGTAGATCGCCACTTCACCAACCCGGTCGCGTTACGTCTGCGCCTCATTTATATGCGATGCCATGGATATTAGGCGCTAACTTAACTTGACCGGTTAGTAACGTTAAACGTCACTTTATGCAGCTCGAAACATCCGTTTTAACGATAGTTAAAGGCCATGAGACATATTTTGATTTGCTATTCGAGTTGCAAATTGAGTTGTTGAGTCTCACGGATAGGTAATCCTTAATTGAAAGGCAAATGGAGCACATCGCAGAAATAGGCATATAGTGTTGATATGTCCGAAAAATGCTATTAGAACCTTGCGCCGCTTTCAATATTTTTTAAAAATGAGTTGATCCGAGATGTGTGCTGCTGAGTATGATTTATTATCGTTTTCATTAAATACGACTTTAGTTCTTACACTACAAATAATTACAATCTACCCGTCCCCAAAAAATGTAACATACAAAGCTATGCTTTCGTAATATATACTAAGCGTACCTATATGACCTGACCCACTTATTTATGGAACAATCCAGTTTTCCCCAAATGTGTCTCGATATTCGAGCATTTTATTTTAGTAGATACTACCTAAATAACAGCTTAAAGAGTAGTTTACGTATGTACTTCGATATTGATATTACTTCAATATACCGATAACGAGAAAGTGCTTAAATGTACATCAAGCGAGAACTTAATACTTAGCAAGAACGATTTCCAAGAAACTTATTCATTCTACAAAACCGAACCCCTACGCAAACGGCTAGACCGTCTGACTCCGTATTTACAGCCTGAAATACTGCGTCATTCAGTTTATGGGTGTTTTATAGGCGCGAGTAAACACGTACTATACCGCTTATTTAATTACTCACGACGCTCACAATATATTTATCAATGAAATAAGTACCTCTGTGCTTTAAATATGGTATTTGATTAGAGTGAAAATAAACTGTAACATTTAAACCACTAAACACACATTGAAAAATACACGGAACGGTGTTAGTTTATTACTTTCAAACACACACCTCAAAGAACATTACTTGTCTCTCCTTTAATACTCTGGCACTATGACTGACATAATCTGTGGTTCGTTACACAAAATATTATTTTAAATATAAGGTTTAAGTAAGTTTATATATGAGTATATATTATTTAGTCATATGTTCATTTTTGTATATTTTTATGTATGTTTATGTATCAATATATATTATAATAGGTTTTAGTAGATTTTAATATTTTTTCAGTACTTTTCTTGATTACTTTTTGCATCGCCTACTCATCTCATTTCATTTATATTAATCCGCTACCCAAAGGTTGTCTGGAAGAGATCGCTTTTTAGCGATAAGATCGCCTATTGTTTGCCTCTATTGTAATGTTAAGTGTACAAATAAATATTCTACCGAGAAAAAGACGTTGTCACGTAAAATCTTCCTTCGCCCGTAAAACCGACTTTACAGGCAACCATTTTTTTGACATTTCATAGAGTAGCTGATTCGAGCTGTCATCAAGTACCGTAATCATAATATTTCAACGTAAGTAATTATAAAATACCCGGGTGATGTAGGTAAAACGTTTGGGAAATATGAGAATAAGATTATTATATTTTCGGTTAACTTGCGTAGGTACGTATACTTAGTTGAAACGTGCGTCGATATTAAAATTTATTGGACTGCAATTCCATACGATCGGCAAACATGTAAAATACGTGAAATATCTCGGATTATACGGTGACAATTAATTAGTGGTTACTCAGGGGCTCATTCACTTGTTCACAATTTGACATATTGATGCATGGAATTTTCATTTAATTAGCATTGCCGAGAAGTATCATTGGCTAACGAATGAAAATATTCATTTTGGTAATGCGAACCGTATACTCGTAGCGTTATAATTTGACAGATGAAGCGGGGACGACAATAAAGCGAACTGGATAATGTGTTGGCAATTAACGGGTAAATATTTGTCCATTTGTCAGCCATGTTGCCACAAACGGTGACGTCACGCGGCTACCTCCGAAATTTTATCGATATTCATGAGAGCCTGAATATGCAACGACATAAATGTTTCAAATTGCTAAAGTGCTTTCAGATCTTGAATATTCAAAGGGATATATCACTGTAATAGTACCCTATATTTGTTGGTATTTGTTATAAACATTATTTTCATATTTTTCGTCCATATTTTCGCCTTTTCAGATTTCCTTTGCCGTGTTACCTCAAAGCGCGGCGGGGAGTTAAGTCCACAATATTAAGACAAACAGCAAACGTAACGGCGTGTACTTACGTTTTCGTCGCCAAACAAAACGATTAAGGTGTTTACTGTTTACTGGTATATGTATTTCCATTTCCCCGTTACCACAACACGAATGAAAAAGCATTTTCATCCGCCACGTATTGGCAAGTTGTTTCTTCGCAAACAGCGAGACGTATCATCTCGAATGGGGTTGGAAGCGCTGTGAATTTTTCTTTGTTCCTACTGCGTCACGTGCTAAAGCTTTTTATTATCCCCGCTCATGCCCCAGGTGTTGGCTATGTGCTATTCAAAGGAGTCGTATATGCATTACGGTTAATAACTTATACGTCCTTTTTGTTCGGCGGGGAAGAATGATGATGATGGGTAGTGTGCGGAGCTGTATCGTTTCCTTGCAAATGAAGTCAACCAGCTGCATGTAAATAAGTAGGTATTTTTTTCAATGGAACGGTTGTGAGGTATAAAATGTCTAGATTACTATAAAACTTGTAATTTTGCTTTTACGATGAGATTAACCGACTATCTTGCCTATCTTTACAATTTTCAAACATAAGAATACCTAATGTCAGTTTTCCTATAAATGTGATTCATTATATTCTTGCTTAGAATTATTCAAGCTCAATGAATAATAGGTACCTACTAGGGTTTGCAGCACCGGGAATTTTTGGTATGGCAGTATCGGGAATTCCCGGTGCTCTTATACTAAAAACCGGTACTTACAGCTCCTACACCTAAGACGTTCCATCTTACCTTTTTAATAAAGAGAGCCTTATTTGTCTCAATAAAATATCCAAAATAAAGTATCTAAATAGTCGCTCCGAACTTCGTTTTATGTGCCGCAATTTCGTGACGGAAGGCGGCTGTGCCCTAACCATACATGCTGCGAAAAAAAAATGGATTCCATATAATACTTCAGCGGAAGCTCGAAACATGTTACGCGGTCCTGTTTGAAGTAATTCATGAAACATTTAACTATATTCAAGGAATATGTAAGATACTTTTATAACATTAGTCACAAACGTGACACAAATCCCTCCTCTCTAAACGAGGTCGTGCCTGACACGTGACGTGCGCCATCCGTCATACACAACGAGCCTACCCGCGACTTCTACTCTATAAACTTACTCATATTTTACGAGTATCTTTCACAATTCTGAAAATGTTTATATTGTTTGAATAAGATAGCTACGTTACATTCATTTTATTAGGGTTCCGTACCCAAAGGGTAAAAACGGGACCCTATTACTGAGACTTCGCTGTCCGTCCGTCCGTCCGTCCGTCCGTCCCTCCGTCCCTCCGTCCGTCCGTCTGTCACCAGGCTGTATCTCAACAACGGTGATAGCTAGACAGTTGAAATTTTCACAGATGATGTATTTCTATTGCCGCTATAACAACAAATACTAAAAATAAAATAAAATAAATATTTAAGGGGGCTCCCATACAACAAACTTGTTATAGATTATATATATATGTCGGTATAGGTACGGAACCCTTCATGCGCGAGTCGGGCTCGCACTTGCCCAATTTTATGACCAATTCTGTTTGCTGCACTTCGTAGGATTCGAGCGTTTCAACCTGCTCATTTTCGTGGGCAAAATGTTGACAAAGTGCCTATAGATTTTAGGGCCATTTCCTAGAGATTCCAGACTTCAAAAACATCTACAAGCTTTTAGAGAAAGAGCTGGTTGACACGCTCGAATCCTGATTGACGTGGAGTCAAACAAAAATTCAAAGCAATCGGGAGTAGATTTCGTATACATTTTCTTCAGTAGCCAAAAATAATGATGCTCAATCGTCATGAAGTGCATAAACCGATGGGAATTGGGTTGTATGGACATGATGCCACTGGTACTGAAAGAAATGCGAAGATATTATTAATGGTTTTGTTTTCATCATTTCACACTACAAAGTTATCTTGGTAAGAGACATTATGTGTGAATACGAGTAGTACATATTTCACGTAAAGACGAAAATATACCCGTTACCTATAAATATCGGTATGTTTATAAACAAAGTGAGAAAGAAGTGACATCTCACTGCGGACTCGAATGCAGTTGGAAGGGTGCCAGCCGCGTTACGCCTCGACGCGTTTTTATCTCGCCACGACAAATAAAATGAAATATTTAAAGAGCCCTTTCTTCTGCCATTCTTACGAAAAATAAAAGCCAGATGCCCAACCTGATTAGACTAAATGCATTGTTAGCGAGATTCCTTTAAGCAAAGTAGTAGGTATCGTGCAAAATTCCGCCACAGATCTGCCTTTTCCAGGAAATAACCTTCTATTTATTGTTTCAGGTACTGTGCTTGGCGTGGAGGTCCATTTTGAAAATAAGGACAGTGGATTCTTCTTAAAGCACACGGCAAGATGGAGCGGTGCGGGTCCACCCCCGGAACCAATGGGCACAGCACTGCCTGGATCATTGCTGTCTCTCGACCGATTTACCGTGCTACAGGGCTCCGCACCAGCCTCCGTCCGCGCCACATATGGACCCTTTTCCACCAAACAGACCGTGCCAGCGCGCTATACAGTACCTGATCCGTTAGAACCGCCTAGAAGAAACGCAACCTTAATCGAACTACAAGAAGCGACAGCGCACAGACTTGATGTATCAGCACATTTAGTCTTTCGAGAGCTTCCACGAGACGCACCTGTGTTGCGGGTGCTTTTTCATACAGGAGGAGAAGGAGGTGCGAGAAGAGCCGCGACACGACCAAGAAGAGTTTGCATAACACTACATGCTAGTCTCGGACCGAAGTCGTTGACGGCAACATGTGGACCAGAAGGAGAAGAAGGCGCATGCTTAGCAGAGCTGACGATTCCAGCGTCCTGGTGGCCAGCAGATGGAAAAGGAAAGCGGCCGCCTCGAACAGTGCATTTAGCATACAGCGCTGCTGAAGCCAGTAGTGGGGAATCTGGTGAAGGCGCGTGTGGGCGTGTTTCTGTGCAGCCAGCGTGGCCCCTGGGTGTCGTGACGCTGGCGGGAGCAAGAGCTGGATACCGTGAAGCGCGAGCTGGGAATTCGGCTCTCATGCTTCCAAGAGCACCTTTATATCCCCACTCACGATTGCATCTACCTTTCGTCGTCCGACGAGACGCCGCGCATTCCACTGGACATGTTGTTATCAGGTGAGTGTAAACGTAATTTTATAGAGAAACTTGAAAGCAGCATCGGCCTACAAATGTAGCACTGTGAGGTCTGTGAGCAAGCCAGAATGATCTTATAAGGAATCGTGTTTTCGTTTTAGTTAGTTAGGAAAAACTGCTTACAATGATTTTTACAAATCCTCGTACAGAATGAGGGATCGGATCCGACTGGATCAAATCTTTTAAGAGAATAATACTTCTCGGAAATAGTTTTGCCTTTTACGTCAAAGGTAGAAATATTTGTTTTTAAATACTATATTTTTAGAATCGACGACTTGTTTCTTTAGATTCTGAGGACTACCTCCCCATGACTTTTGATTACGCCTTACATTTTATATTACTTACTAGCATTAACCCGCGGCTTCGCTCGCGTGCCCATATAATATACATTATCCTACGGGAACAATGCTCTTTTTTTCAGGATTAAAAGTAGGCTATTTGTTAAGTTAGGGTATAATCTGCAATCTGCATTTCCCTCATGTATATCCGTCCAGCCGTTTTAGCGTGAAGAAGTAACAAACATAAACATACGACAGACTTTCGCTTTTCTAATATTACTGGGAAATACTTTTTATGTTATCACAACTCCACTTTAACAAATCAAACCGAAAACTCAAGCACTCAAATCAAGCGATCTCAGCTTTTACTGTATCCAAATAAAGTTCACTTCAAAATTCATAACTCGAAGTAAAACTAAGACACCGGGATATGTGTGCATTTTATTTGTATAAAGCTTTTATAATGTCCCGAGCCTCCGCTTATCGACTTGGGATATTCGAGATTGGTTTAATGATTCTACGCCATGTTCTAAGTTACGTCATGTTCTATTGTAAGATATTGAGGTTCTCTTCGTTGATGAATGAAACATGTATTATTCTGAGCCAGATAAACGTAATTCAGAATTCTGAAATGACTTAACAATCATAATTATTGAAAAGCTTGAATAATTATTACAGATGCAGGAAGTTTCCCAGCAGCAGAAAAAAAGCCGATAAACCATAGAAACATTATCAATGTTGATTTTCAGACTTTGTCACCACATTTCTCCCTTTTAGGGGTTGAATTAAAAAACAATCTGAAACACGTGTTTTTTGATTTATCGTTAGAAATACTCCTTTGAAGTTTCGAATAAAATAGTTTAACTAATCTTGTTTCCCCATACAAACTTTGGACCCCCATTTTACCCCTTTGGGGGGTGACCCTTTAAAAATTCTCTCTTAGTGCACCCCTACACCTTATAAGTAACCTTAGTGCCAAATTGGACTCTGTGGAACCAGCGGTTTAGTATTTAGACATTTCAACTCCATTTCTTCCAGTTTATCCAATATCCAGTATAACTTGTTTCCCCATACAAACTTTGGACCCCCATTTCACTCCTTTGGGGGGTGAGTTTTGAAAAATTCTCTCTTAGTGCACCCCTACACCTTAAAAGGAACCTACATTAGACTCTCTAGAACCAGCGGTTTAGCATTTAGCACGTTGGATTTTAAAATCGTTGCGGTTTTCGTAATCAGCGACCCGATAAACCAAGTAAACAACACTTATGCTGATTTTTAGAATTTGTCACCACATTTCTCCCTTTTAGGGGTTGAATTTTCAAAAAACCTGAAACACGTGTTTACTCATTTATCGTAAAAAATACTCCTTTGAAGTTTCCAATAAAATAGTCTAACTAATCTTGTTTCCGCATACTAACTTTGGACCCTCATTTCACCCCTTTAGGGGTCGAATTTTAAAAATCCTTTCTTAGTGCACCCCTACACCTGCTAAGGAACCTACGTGCCAAATTTGAACTCTGTAGAACCAGCGGTTTAGCATTTAGACATTTCAACCCCAACAGGGGAGATTTTAATTCACGTCTGCTACGTTGGATTTTAAAATCGTTGCGGTTTTCATAATCAGCGACCCGATAAACCATAAAAACAATACCCATGTTGGTTTTCAGATTTTTGTCACCACATTTCTCCCCTTTAGGAGTTGCAATTTCAAAAAACCTAAGACACATGTTTAATCATTTATCGTAAGAAATACTCCTTTGAAGTTTCGAATAAAATAGTCTAACTAATCTTGTTTCCCCATACAAACTTTGGAACTCCATTTCACCCCTTTAGGGGGTGAGTTTTGAAAAATCCTTTCTTAGTGCACCCCTACACTTTATAAGGAATCTACGGGCCAAATTTGAACTCTCTAGAACCAGCGGCTTACTATTTAG
The DNA here is from genome assembly GCA_947623375.1 of Apotomis capreana. Lineage (NCBI taxonomy): Eukaryota > Metazoa > Arthropoda > Insecta > Lepidoptera > Tortricidae > Apotomis > Apotomis capreana. Next base: position 11,252,929 of record OX392506.1, on the reverse strand, counting down.
ACATTTCAACCCCATTTCACCCCAACAGGGGAGATGGTAACTCACGTCCGCCACGTTGGATTTTAAAATCGTTGCGGTTTCTGTAATCAGCGACCCGATAAACCATAAAAACAACACTCATGCTGATTTTCAGACTTTGTCACCACATTTCTCCCTTATAAGGGTTGAATTTTCAAAAAACCTGAAACACGTGTTTACTCATTTATTGTTAGAAATACTCCAGTGAAGTTTCGAATAAAATAGTCTAACTAATCTTGTTTCCCTATACAAACTTTGGAACCCCATTACACCCCTTTGGGGGGTGAGTTTTGAAAAATCCTTTCTTTGTGCACCTCTACACCTTATAAGGAACCTACGTGCCAAATTTGAACTCTCTAGAACCAGCGGTTTAGTATTTAGACATTTCAACCCCATTTCACCCCAACAGGGTAGATTTTAATTCACGTCTGCCACGTTGGATTTTAAAATCGTTGCGGTTTTCGTAATCAGCGACCCGATAAACCATAAAAACAATACCCATGTTGGTTTTCAGATTTTTGTCACCACATTTCTCCCCTTTAGGAGTTGCAATTTCAAAAAACCTAAGACACATGTTTAATCATTTATCGTAAGAAATACTCCTTTGAAGTTTCGAATAAAATAGTCTAACTAATCTTGTTTCCCCATACAAACTTTGGAACTCCATTTCACCCCGTTGGGGGGTGAGTTTTGAAAAATCCTTTCTTAGTGCACCTGTACACTTTATAAGGAACCTACGTGCCAAATTTGAACTCTCTAAAACCAGTGGCTTACTATTTAGACATTTCAACCCCATTTCACCCCAACAGGGGAGATGGTAACTCAAGTCCGCCACGTTGGATTTTAAAATCGTTGCGGTTTTCGTAATCAGCGACCCGATAAACCATAAAAACAACACTCATGCTGATTTTCAGACTTTGTCACCACATTTCTCCCATTTAGGGGTTGAATTTTCAAAAAACCTGAAACACGTGTTTACTTATTTATTGTAAGAAATACTCCTGTGAAGTTTCGAATAAAATAGTCTAACTAATCTTGTTTCCCCATACAAACTTTGGAACCCCATTTCACCCCTTTAGGGGATGAGTTTGGAAAAATCCTTTCTTAGTGCACCCCTACACCTTATAAGGAACCTTCTTGCCAAATTTGAACTCTCTAGAACCAGCGGTTTGGGCTGTGCGTTGATATGTCAGTCAGTCAGTCAGTCAGTCAGTCAGTCAGTTTCTTCTTTTATATATTTAGATTTTTCGGACTTGTAACGAAACAATGTCACGTTTATTTTCAAATGGGTGGAATAAGCAATATCAGAGTGACGTGACGCCACACCACCCAAGAAGCGCTGCGAATGACAGCGCGGCGCCCGGAACGCTGTCACTGCAAAAGCCACTTCACGTTAACGACTACCGAATAACTTGTCTGTCCCTGTCTCTCTATTACGTCGATCCAACTTAGAATTCGTGTTTACAGTCCCACCCAACTAGGTTTATTGAGTGTCAACTATCTGATAGCGGTTCACGTGCTACGTGCGTCCTACCTCCTAGTTACCGAATGTCTATTATCTATGTCCACAGAACTAACGGTTTTGAGGCTACAAATTAGGAAGTAGTGTAATGCAGTTTAAGTTTGAATTGGAAATCTCTAGTTCTTTAGTGTCGCTTCACGCACTATCGCACTAAGCTTGATTTATATTTCTACTTAATATCTTAAAATGCCATACGAATGTATGGTAATATTAGTATATAAATAGTTACGATCGCAGATGTTTACAGCGATTAAAATATGTATTTAGTTATTGAACAATCTCGTGTTTATACTTAAAGGTGCGTAACGTATACCTATTCTTTCTTAAGTGTTAAATAACTAGATAACCTAACCTGACCTCAAAGTAAGACGTATTTTGTCAAAAGCTGCCATTTTCTCAGAACTGAAGTATCCCTATTTGAAAAGTCACTATTTTGAATATAAAACTGGTAATTTTCTTGCGAAGAAATAACTAGTTTCGGCATTACCTACATATCAATTTTAAGGTTAGAGTCTTGTTTACTAAATAGGACACGTAAAAACAAATAGACTTTACTCAAGGCCGTGAAATGTCAATACCAACCACATCGTGAATCGAATTAGACCCTAGATCTGAAGTTATTTAACTGGCGGTACACAAAATGGATGATGCGGTATCGGAGTGCGGTCGAACACTTTATGGGCCGCACTGACGCCGGCCAGTCCGCTCTGTGCCCATTAAAAGTTGCCCACTGCATCAAGTGGACTCACTCAGCCATAAATGATTAAGAGCCTTGTTTATAGTGTAAAGCACTTGAAGAGTGTTACTAGTTTATAATTGGCATGACGGCAATAATTTTTTGAGGATGTCAATCGATTCTATTTTTTATGTCTATATTGGACTAACTACACTTAGACTGCGCTTTAAAAGTCAGAAATGACCGTCAAAGTTCAACATTCCTACGGAGCGCTAAAAATGCTCCATACAAATGGCCATCTAATTGTGACATCATTATATTTCACCGTGAAAAAGAACGAGTACGTTCACGGTTGTCATACAATTATTATTTTATTTATTTTGTGAGGATTCTGAAAACAATTTCAAAATTTCTTTTGGTTTAAACAATGAAACATTCCTATATTTTTTTCTTTGTTTCAACATATTGAGCTAATTCTATTCATAATAAAATCATTTAAAACCCAGTCTCTATTCAATTAAAATTGTAATATCTGAACGCTGCATCGGCTATTTCGCGTAGATGATTATTGATTATGCTATTATTTAACATAAAATTAAACATTTAACTTAAAATTTAAAACTCAGTAGTGGTGTAATTTAAGTAGGTACTTCGAAGATTCATTGGCTGTATAAATACTAGTACAAGTAAAATAATACAGACGACCCCTAACAATTAGCTTTTCTTTCAAGAAAAAACACAAAGAAAATATCGTTGAAAAAACTTGACCATTGTAAACCGTGATCGGCTCCCAAAGCGGCTTAGTTACCAAAGATTGCTTTTTGGAAACTTTTCCGTTTGATATGTTAAGCAGCTTCCAAGGGTAGGTAACTATCGAAAAGAGGCTAAATTCGGTATTTCTACTGATTTGTGTCCGAGATCTCTTATTGATTATATTATAATAACAATATATTTATAGTTAATAAGTTTAGAAACGCATTCTCACTGAAGTGTAAATGACGGTTGTTGCAAACGATTTTATTCAAAACTAAAAACATATTATGTATAATAAGTTTCTGTCAAAAATTACATTTTAGTGGCAAGCTTTTATAGCCGACTGTACTTTTCTTTGGATATCCATCAAATGCTCACTAAGACGATTCTAAAGAGCCCAAGCTTTGTAGGATTGCTTTTTCCATTACAGAGTTCCTATGGCCACCTTCCGGCTCCATCATCAGATCAGCCCCATGGTACCATATTATTGTATTGTCATCAAAGTTAAGTAAGTATGCAAAATTTCAGCTCAATCGGTTGACGAGATCTGCTTCAAAATTGAGTTGCAAGATTTCACCCGAACAAACATAAGGTACCTACTCTAAACATACCATGCAAGCTAAATAAAAGCTTGTAAAAACCTAACTATAGATAGATCACCGGCTCCAGATCGGTGCCAGGCGAGAGGGCTCCCGGGACCAGGAGGCTTGCCGCATTACCACGTTGAATTGGCATGCAACACGTCTAGCATAACTGTGACACGCGACTCTTTGTTGCGTGACTAATACTATCTGTCACTTTCCTATCAATACCGTGCGAGCATGACAGCCTGACAGGTGACGCTAAATCGCGCGACAAGCGAAGTCTTTGCAGCCGCCGCGTGCTGTTACCCCAAACGACTCTTTGCGTTTGTTTGTTAGACTGTCCTTCTTAAAGAGGCCTTATTTCTTTTAAAATGTTGATTGTTTTAGTAATTTTTCTCTACGAACAAACATGTTCCTTAACATATTATTGATGTTACTGCCTAGAACAGCGCTATTGGGGTTTATTGATACCTATATATTTGAAACCTACAGTTTAAATTTTTATTATAATTTTTGTTTGAAAAACTACTCGAAATTGACAAAATTCACGCGGAAAATTAGTTTTTTTTTCAACTTATTTTCTACTGCACACAATGAAAGCATGAAAAACCTAGAACTCGGCGGAAAGTATTATTCAAAAAGTTGGTTGAAATTGTCAATACATTTGTCATACGTAATATGAAAAATAATTTTAAACGCAACCGTACCGTGGGAATAAAATATCCAATACCCAAATGGTAGCAAGTGTGCATTTTCATACTAATGTAATGTCATTTTCCCTACTCATTACATTGTATTGTGCGTATATGACAAAAACTCAATCGAACAATGCTCTTTATAGTCACTATTCACAATGCAAATGTTATTACAATTACAATCGTAATTGTTATACTAGCTTGTTAGCTCACATGAAAATTGTCTGTTATTAAAATTATTTCAAAATAGAATGTGCCCGCAAACTTCGCTCGCGTGGAAAAACAGTTATAACCCTCTTTTTTGCTTCTCCGTAGTTGGGTAAAATGTATATTATAATCATCTGGGAATGCGTAGCTACCCGTATAACAAAACATGTTGAGATCGATCTAGCTGTTTAGGCGTGATGAAAGGACAATGGTTTCTTTTTTATATTATTATAGACAGATGAGGTTGTAAGTACACCCGCGTCATTTTCATGATTGTTTTACATGCAGAATATTCAAATCAAATTAACATGTATCATGATTAATTATTATAATAGTCGATCATTTTATATGTTTGGACAAATTCACATTATATTATTTCTTTTTGTCGTGAAAATCATCACTAAACATCATAACATTCATAACTACTTTAAAGCAGTTCGATACAAAACAGTCCCTTAATTCGACTAGGAATTGCTATATATCCATAATTTCACAATATCTTGGTTACCACGGCCATACAATGGATAAATTAGTTTTTGCTATTACTTACATTAAGTGCTATATGAATGTGCTTTACCTTTAAAGACCAACTCGAATGACAAAAACTTAATCTAACAATACTGTTTCTATTTCATGCAGCAAAATGTTATAACAAATTACAATTGTCATAGTACCTATAGCTTGTTCTCACAAATGAAAATTGACTGTTATTAAAAATAATTCAAATAACGTACACGCGTCGCATCGTTTGCATGATTGTTTTACATGCAGAATGTTCAAATTAAATTAACTTATATGATGATACAGTGGGCGCGTACTCGCCCGACCAGCCAATGAACGCTAACGGATATTTTGTTTTACAGCACATTCATATACATACATATATCTTTTATACTTGTAGGTATTTGTATAAAGGGAAAATATTAACATTTTTAATAAGTCTACATAAGCGTTGTGTTTTATCTTCAAATGTAAACTTGTCCCTATCAGTTCTATGCAGCTTCAAACATGAATAGCAATTATCGTTATAAGTAGGTGTAACGGCCAAATCACCTATGTTATTTTTCTTATTTTTAAATACAAATTACACAAATTTTGTTTGGACTATAAAATATGATTGTTTATTGTAATAATTAAATTTTATATTTCATTAATTTGTAGTATTTTATTATAATAACGCATAGCTCTTAAGTTGCTAAGTTAAGTATAATTATAGTTTAGTATAATATAAGTATAGTTAGTCAAGTATAATAAACAAATGTTTTTGCAAATTAATATTCTTATTATTATATTAAATTATCTCTTTCAGTCAATCGTTCTAATAACCCAATAATAAAAGAAACTTCTAACTAATTCACTTTTCCATAAAGGTATTTATTCCCCCTTTTTGCACGTAAAATGCTAAATGCATGAAAATTAACATACTCTTTGAAAATATTTCAAATTACGCTCCACCCGCACGGCATAGCTTCACATGATTGTTTTACATACAAAGTGTTAAAATTAAATCAACTCGTATGATACAGTACTGCAGGGGGCCTCCGCGGCGACGCTAAGTGTTATTTAGTACTGCGCCACCAAGCTATTCGAATAATCTTACCGCAAAACTTACTAGAAGTGTAAGATTATGCACGGAAGTTTTTATTTTATTAGGCACTATGCGACAAATAGTTTAGCATAGGAATAAGGTAAGTTGGGGTAAGACTATCACCGGGGGAAAGGCTGCCACCGTCCAATAACAGTTAGTCTTACGGTAAAACTAACAGTTAGTTAGTTTCCGGAATCTATCCTCATATCCCATACAAAATGAGGAAAGTTTCCGGAAATTTACGGAAATGACACATCTCTGGTCTTACCCCAAAAAAAATGAAACTTGGGATAAGAAAACGCACGTTGTTTCAAACACTGAACTCTGTTACTCCATCTCGTTTTGTTCAATGATTTCATATAAATTTTATTAAAAAATAGGAATAATATTTCGCTAATAATCAGTCAGTTAGAAGTATCTAATGTTCATACTGAGAAGGGTGAAGGGTATCCCTTAAAAAAATAATGTAATAAGTAATTGCTGTTCTCTGAATGTTCGAGTAGCATATATTGAGCGACGTAATCAGTCCTTAATAAACCAAAGATTAGTTTATTAGAAGTGCCTATAATACTATATTGTATACTTTGAATAAACTATTGGCTAAGCTGTGGATGTCGCGAGTTTGTTTCATAGTGGCTGACATTTTTAAATTTTTAAGTTTTCAAACCAAAAAAACAAAGTTATAGAACCTATGGTCACAAAATTTCATTAGAATCGGTTGAGAAAAGGGACGAGTTGACTTGTAGTTAAGACCAGCTGAACATTCAAAGTAGGTACCGAACATACGAAAAAGATATTGGCTCGGTAATAGCTTATGTTCTTAGGTTTTCGCGATTGCCACCCGTTTAAATAAAACAATTTAAACAAATTATACCGCGTATATTAATCATTTAGGCCTCCCAGCGTTTCAAGTACTTTCCAGTGTCCTTTCCAGGGACAATGACAACAAATAAAATGTTTGGAATTGACTATACAAAAACATTCATACGTCTATAAACACGATTACGTATTATTTACTACCTATCAGATTTTCCCTGCCTTAACTCACGAGTACTTAATTGTGACTAAGCTACGTAGCAGAAGCCTTAGAAACTAAATCCCTAGCAACTGTATAATATATAAAACTGCTGTTAGGTACTGTTACTTATCGGTCAGGGTAAACAAAACCTATCTAAAACGGGTTTTGCTTCGCTGTGTGTGTAAGCTAAGCTTTATTGAAAAACTTATTTTTACAGTTCTTTTCGATGTTAAATCTCCTAAAGCCTAAAGGATCTTCACCAGGGTATGAGTAAAACATGCTGGAAATCCCTCTGAAAATCTCTTAGCCGTGTAGTGTTTGCACAGAAAATGGACTGAGTTTTTTAAATTAAAGTTTTTCAAGGGAATTATTGTACTTAATATGAATTGAATTAGAATATTACATATTTAGTCGCAAAGAATAAGTAGGTAAAGTACATAAGTGTCATAGTATGGTATGTGACAGTAAGTAGCTTATTCTGCTATCAGTACATAATATATACTAGTAGGCAAATATTTTTAACCGATTTCCCAAAAATGGGTAGGTCCTATGATTCACTCTAATTATTGTATTAAGCGGTTTACACTTATATGAAATTGTCAGGAACGGCCCCAGATGTTTTGAACTCGTACGGTTTTATTTTGATTCAGTGAAAATAGTAAACAAGATATAAATAGTAAAAATATTATACTTGTTAACCTGCGGTAAAAGACAAAGGAAAATTATGAGTTTGTAAGGTACATACTAGGTAGTGGCTGGGCTCATAAAAAGGGAATCTCAGTGGCGTAAGTACGCTGTGCACCATCTGATGTACCTCGGTACAGCTGTGCCAAGTTTGAGTTACGAGCACTGAGCCTAGGACTAAAGCTTTTCACCTAAATGGAAATTTATACCGCCCGGGCTTAGGTACCAAATTTATACCTCAATGTAACACAGACACTCCAAGTTATTAAAAAATGTAAACTATACGTGACGGTAGGACGGATAAGGTCTGATTTATAAGCTAATCGGATTAATTTCGGTTTAATTCCGTTTCCAATCTTCGCATTTGATGCGGTGCCGATCTCTTATCGTATAAAGCCCCTAACCAACACCTGACGTCCATTCAGAGAGGTCCGATCAAGCAACTATAATATACTATGTATATAAGTATATTCCGCTTTTGAAGAGAGCGATTAATATTGAATAGGACCGAAGGCCGAAGGGTCTTATTGAATGATCGCGTATCTTTACTTGGTCCGAGTTACGTAAATCCTCGCGGATATCGCTATCTTCGATCTGCAGTTATGAATAAATTGCCTTTGAATTAGCTTTGTTTATATCAATTTATGTGCAAATAAAAATATCGAAAGGGATATTTCTAAACTTATAACAGATACATTCAATTATTTTAAACAGACATAACTAATAGATAGGGATCTTTAAATTAACTAATTGGTTAGTAATGTGTTATAATATAAACCTATTTTCAATCGAAAGTTTTGGAACGCGTCTTGCCCTCAGGCAGCGCTAGTGTTCATAAAATTACCGTAAAACACGCAGTTTTTTTTTATTGTCTAATGCTGTCGTTGAGTTGTAGAACACATTAATTTAAAGATCCTTCACTAGTGCCGAATGGTGTCTATGACACAGAAGCCCGCGACAGTCGTGACTCGTGACATTTAAAGGGTTTATTGCAAGAACTGTTATTTTTTACCGTATACACTGTGTACATTAACATCATTTTTATATTTATATTGTAGAATGAAAGTAAAGTCGGGCCTGCGGCTTATCAGCGTGAACGCAGCGAACTCGCGCTGGGCGGTGACGGCGGAGGTCAAGCCGCGAGCGGCCACGGTCACCGCTACGCGCCTCGAGCAACCCCTCAACGACGACAACGGACAAACGTAAGTTTTTTTTAAAGGCAACGCCCTCTTGACGCAATTAGCCAAACAAAAGTTCTTTACAAAGTGCTTTGTAATCGCACCCTGGCCAGTCTCAGCCATAAAAACGAAAAAGAATAGGGCTATTCTAAAAACAAAGCGAATATAGTGCTGTTCACTTTGGTAGTGACAGATTTATTTTGTCTCGTGTTCTTATTTCACGAATAAATAAGAGCTAGGGAGCTCTCATTGAAGAAAATAAGCAGCTGACGCCAACAATAGTAAAATATCCTACCTAAGACGAAAATTGACAGTCTTGTCTTGTGAGAGGCATATTTTTTTGTCGAATAGAGTCGAAAAGCCTTTTAACTACTTGTTTGTCGACTTCGAAAACCCAAAATTCTTAATATAAAAATGTCCTACTCGTGAATTTCAATTATCAACATGGCATTATAGGGAAGCATTCTTGCCGTCGAATGGCGTGTGAATTGAGCCCATAACACTCCAGCTATTTCTGCTAAATTAATACTTTCCAACTTGGTATGCAGCTTGTAGTTAGCTGCAGTGGCTATAATAGCACTACAAGAAGCGGAAGAAAACCTCATAAACGGTGTAGTCCACCATATTTAGGAACGCGATTGCAATCACAATGCGGTAACGTGCATTTCACGACGACTGGACTGCAGGTTTAAAGGATCCAATTCCATTTCTATTTTCTCAGCCCTGCTTTCGGGCTTTCCGCGATCCTATTATAAGTAAATAGGTCAACTGCTCTGACAAAACTGGGAGATAATCTTTGAGGATGTTACTATACCAAATTCATTGGCACTATCTTCTATTAATTGTAATTTTTATGTAAGTATTATCTTTACATGTAATATTGGTAAATTAATGGTACTTTTAAGAGGAATATATTATAAAGATATAGATTAAAGGAAGAATAATAATTAATCAATTTGAATCTATTTAGAGTTATACTAACGAAAAAAATAACATGGAAGAAAATGCACAAAACGCAAATGGGATTCGTTAACAATTCCACAACATTTTACCTAAATACGTATGTAGGTATATACAAATAAAGGACATCCAAATTTACACGGAGAATTTACAATCCTTCTAATTTATAACTGCATTCATTTACCAAGTTTCGTGCAAAATGTTAACAGTTATTCCTTTACAGTAGGTATTCCGCAATAAAATAGAGCCCCGTTCTCATTTCCCTGGTAGGATTTGTTCACAATTTTGCTCACTAGGTATGTAAGGTTGCAATTGCAGGGCTATAAATCTCCCTGGCGTTTGGCGCCTTTTGTCGCTTAATGAAACCCGACGTCACGACTTTTCAACTTATTATTGCTTGTAACTTCGCCGAGTTTTCGCTAGAAACCCCGTTCTAGAGATAGGTACATGAAAGTTTTTACGACTTTTGCGACGACTGCTGTATAGTTACGCTTAGAAAGTACTAAAAACAAGTAGAATGTACTAACAACGTACACGTTGCCACGGAAGCGTAAGAACGGAACAAATACTACCTGTCACTTTTCTTTGAATACCGTGCGAGCATGACAGGTAATGGGTCGCGCGACAAGTGATGTGGCAGCAAGATGTGCTAGCCCTGCTCTAGAGAACGTATCTTAAGAATTCAGGATTATGAGGTCTGAAGATCTTATTATCGTCATTGTTATGAATTCAAATATTTTAGTTCTACATTTTCCACATGACATTGACTAATCTATTTTCTTAACAGGAATCAAGAAGACTTAAGCAGCCCTGCCGGCCCCGGTTGGGAAGAGGTCTTGACATGGCTAGTGGAAGTAGGAGCCGAGGGCGAAGGTGACGCGGAAGGCTCAGAGGGTGACTCAGGCCGAGGCACTGCCAGGCTAAACTGGTCTGCCAAGCTGTCTGCCTCGCCGGTGCCTACTACTGCCAGCGAAGAACCCCCACATGAACACAGGGTCATCACCAGACTTGATATTGAGAAGGATGACATCCAAGCTGTGCTTCCTATTTCTAAGGTGAGTGAACATTGAATCATTTATGCTATTTTCAGCTTAGGGTGAAGGTGACGGGTTCAGAGGGAGATTCTAGCCGAAGCACTGCCAGACTCAACTAGTCCGCCAAGCTGTCAACCTCGCCGCCCACGACCGCCAGGGATCGAACACAGGGTCATCATCATCACCAGACGGAATAACGAGAAAATTGGGCAGTGCTGCCAATTTCTCGGGTAAGACATTCAGTACATTTAAATAAGTGGGACGTGATGAACTGAGGTATACAACAAATCTCATTCTAAAAGGGGTACACAGTATGTAGCAAGCTCAAGAGTCAAGAACGATATCATTACTACCGTTCATTTCCCGAGGGTTAACCTTCTCTGCCACATAGCAAGCTAAAACAATTTCATGTAGGTAAGTACTGAGTATTGCGGAGCATTCGGGTATGAAAATATAATAAAAATATATTCCTCAAACACAGAGATACCGCACCGTATTGTCGTTAGGTCAAGTGTACCAAATTAGCAATTTATCGTACCGTCCACTACCGTCATAAATTAGACGCAACGTATTTCTTTGTAATTAATGAAACGGAGGGAGCTCCTTTTATTGCTATAACGACATTTTTATCGAGTTTCATAGTCCTTCGCAGTCCTTACGGACGGCGCCTGCTTGCTATTATCTGCTAAATTAGCCGAAAAAAATAAGTTGTGAACCCTTCGTGAGTTGGTGGCAGTGGCAACGTTATTTTATTAGGATATTGTTATAATCATTTCTTGGGATTCTTCTCTAGGGCACGCTATCGTAACAAATCCTAGAGATTAACATTTAATGGTGCGCTCTTAGTATGAATGAAGTGCCCTAATGGGAGCTTTATCGCGCTGTAATGGAGGCTGCGAGCGCCCACTCCGGTCCGTCTGCCGCACTCGTATCGAGTCCACTAATCCCAATGAATTTTGGATAAGTTCCTGCGTTATCGCACCTGTGCATCGGAATATTTTTATGAACGTATCGTAGCTTTCCAGCATAATTTCGCATTTCATCTGACAAGTCCGTAATCATGCCCTAGTTTATTAATAAAACATCAGTTTATCAGTTTATTTATTGCTTTCATAGGTACATTTATAGGTGGTACATTATATATTGTTTCCGCTATGAAACCCTGTAGGGCACTGCAACATTTGACAGAATGTCAGTTTACTAACACTAAGTATTCTTAATACTAAATTATATACTAACAACAATTATGAGATTGACCCTTAATTTGGTCTGCACAGTGTTCAAAGTCTTATATAAAAAAGAAAAATAAAAAAATGGTTTAACTTGTTAAATTATATAACAAATAAAGACTATTATATATTATAGTACAACAATGACAATTATTAATCTTTTTTTATCTTATGGCAACATGGACGGGTTGAACTATGAGATTAACATTAGACATAGGTCTTATAATTATAAACATTCTACATTATACTTGTATCATTAATTACTACTTTCAAAGAACTCTTCCATGGTGTAAAAACAATTATCAACTAAGTATTTGGTAAATTTTTTATTAAAAATGGTATTTTTTTTCCTCGTTTCTAATATTCTTTGGGAGCTTGTTATAAATTTTGATACACATTACATATGGGCTTGAACTATGGAGTTTTAGTTTAGAGAATGGGACAGGAATATTATCTCTAGGACGCAAGTTGGTGGTTGATTGGTTCGTGGATGATGGGAAGAAGTGGGGATATTTTTTAAAGAATTTGCATACTTCTAGTATATATATGGAAGTTAAAGTTAGTATATTAAGTTTACGGAAATGGGGTCTGCAGGTTTCGGTTGGTTTTATGTTTACTATGATTCTTATGCATTTCTTTTGTAGCAGGAACAGGTCAGGTATATTTGTGCTATTGCCCCACATCAGGATACCGTACCGGAGCCAGGAATGGGCGAATGCATAGTAAGCACATAGAGCGGTTTTATGATCAGCATGTTTTTTTACTTCCATTAGGGCATAGGTGAATTTCGACAATTTGGATGTAATTTTTTGGATATGCAATTTCCAGTTTATGTTTGTATCGATTTCCAGGCCAAGCAGATTAAAAGAATTTGTGCATTTTAAGGTTTGATTATTATATAAAAAATTAATATCTAAAATACGTTTCTGATGAGGTTTAAACTGCATAATTTTTGTTTTATCTATGTTTATTTGAAGGTGGTGAAGTTCTAACCAATCGATTACTTTTGTAAAGGTATTGCTTAAAACACAGTTTAAGTTGTTGTCTTGTGTAACATTACCCAAACTCGATATTAATGTTAATTCTAGTCAGTAATATTGACAGAAACGGGTATGTACATACTCGTACATTTTAATATAATATACCGTATATTAATAGAGCCAACAGATCTCTATCACATTAACATTGCTGAATAGACAAGTGTTTGTGTTAACTCAATTTGCATGGGCTTAGTGTGCAGTCTGGGCGCGTCACCGTCTTAATGAAGTTAGAGAATAATATTTATTAAGCAATTACTTTATCTCATATTAGCGCGAGGCCCATTAACCCGTGTTACCCGAGGCTAGTGGCCCGGGCCGCCCGGGCCCGTCTCTGCCTCTCATTGACTGACAAACATGAACAGCGAACATTCTCAGACTCTCAAGCTTCAAGCAAACTGCCTGGATGATTAAACTAATTGAACTATAACATGAATGATTAACTGCATACTGCCATTACTGTTGCGTATAATGCAATTACGACGCGCTGTTGAATGAACTAGTTAGTATTGTTCGAAGAGAAACCGTTATCTAACCGATAGTTCATATTGTTGTATTAATGACGAAGGTAGATTGATGGATAGCAACAAGTATGCACGTTTCGCTTGCGAACAGACGAGACAGGATAATCGCCGTGTGGCCTAAACTTAATTAACTCGCCGGGACTTCGTCGAGCTGAGACGGTGCGCTGAAAGGACGCCTATTCATCCAATGTTCCTATTGATGCTGAGCACCAAATGGACTCACAAAGGATGGAGATGGCCGCGCGTTCTGATTAGCTTGCCTCTGATTAATGTCTTGCATGCCCATATACAGATACGGAAAACAGCGAAATAAAGCTCCTTTGTTTCGAGAATTATGCTTACGACACATTAATACAGTAGGTCTAACATGGTACCTATCTAATTTACCATAATAGAAGCGAGAGACGTTTTTCACGAAATACTCGAAATTAAAAACAAATATTATGTATACAATCGTTGTACGAAAGTATAAAAGGTTGAAAAATATTGTAGCTAACAATTTAACCAACTGTAATATATTAAAATATGATATATAAAAAGGTATACTTACCTAATACTTACCTAGTTGGTATTTCAAGAAATATAAAAAATATCCACGTTTATTTATCTGTAATAAATCTGGAAAAAACTAACAGAATAAGGAATATTAGCAAAATTTGCATCAGAATTTTCCTTTAAAGCTACTTATTTACCAAATCTGAATTCAGTTTCATATCTCGTTCCCGTTTCATAATAATTCAGTTTTTGTCAAAGAAAAATAGCGTAGCATGATTTTGTATTTCTTATTGTTTTACTAGCTTCGATTCTCAAACTTTTTTATTATTAAAACAAAGCGGGACATTAAGTAAAGTAATCACATTCATACACGTGTTTTGTACACCTTTTTGAACGCGATTAAGTCCCGTTTTAGTATAGATAGGTAATACATACTAATGTGTGGAAATCGTGTAAGTTTAAATCGTTCATTTGTGCTACACAAAGCTGATTACATTTATTTATAAATACCATAGCACAAAGGAAGTCCATAAAAATATTACAGTGTAATTTTCTCACGTTCTCACGTCAACAACCCACAACAATTATACTTATAGTGTGACTGGTTTTAGTTGATTGGATAATCACACGGAACAGGCGGGACACAGGACATATTAACAGTATAACAAGCCAACAAACCAATAGCAGTTAAAATGCAGTGTCCATTTTAAATAAGAACTGGGAACATTAACCAGTCGTCAGACTACAATTTAATTACCTACTGGTTAACCTTTTGAATGCTACGTCTAATACAAAACTTGAAACTTACACGCTATCTCATTTTGGTGTTAAACTTGGAGTTTAAAAATTACAATGGAATATAGACTAGGTACCTACATAGTCATGTTATCCTATCGTGACTCTGGACGATGCAGGCAAAATTAATGATGATTATATTCGAAAGAAAGAGTTTATTGAACAGAAATCCAAATTATTTCGAGTCCAAAAAAAAACTTTTTTTTTACAAATTTCCCGATGAATTGAGAACATACTTTTTGATAACATATTTCTCAAGAAAATCGAATTAGGCTTCAGATGCTTTTCTATTACGTGTAAATTAAAATTTTCCAAAATATTTTCCGTTTCAGCTGAAAAAAGTTAGAAATAAACCCTTTAAATTTCCCCATCATTGTTACGCGATGCGATACAATGTTCAAATATGTACCTACAGGGTATTTTTAATCAAGGAGATTTTCGGTTATTTTCAGTTATACTTGAACAATATATTTTTTTCTAGAACTGGGAAGTACTGAACACAGCCGTACTAACTGGCCGCCAAGTATCCCAAGCAATTAAGGTGCTGATAGTATCACAAGCGGGTCAGGTCGCCGACGTCACGCTCCAGAGCTCATGTCACTCAGAAGACGAGAGCGTACTAAAGGTGAGCTCAAACATAATGCATGCCATAGCATTAACATCTAATGTTAGAACGCACTCACGATGCATTAACTGTGCGACATTTTAACTTCCTCTTGACGGAGTTTGCAACTTAGCATAGCATTTCAGTCGCAAATGCAGGTTCGTAAGTAAATGTCATCAAGATCTTAGTGAAAAGCATCGTGTCCGGTTTAATGAATTCACATTTTCGTCGTTACTTGAAATATCAAGTCTTATATCACTTACATAGTTATACTTCCTTGATATTAACCCTTTAGCCGCAGACGTCCGATTATTTCGGTACCGGCGCACTTTCGGCACTAGACGTTGCCAAACGCATGTATCGCTGTCAATGATAACGGCCGTAAAGTGAAAACGCGCGTGTTTGCCAACTGTGGCAGACAAAGGGTTAATAAAAGTCACCTTTGACGTTCCTAGTAAATGTCGCTAGTTGCGGCAGGAAACAAATTTAAATCTTTTAATGAATAAATTAGTTGCCAAGGAAGCGATAGATCTTGTTCCATTAAGCTCACTTAATAGTCAATTATAAGCTCCTGCTCCTTCCGAAAGGCAACTAAGCAACTATTAACGAGATACCCAGAATTTAATATTATACAGCTCGTTATTACGGTGCTACAAAACTTAAATGTCTTTTCTGTTCCTTTCGACTATGAACCGGCGTACGTTGGCGTCGTATTCAATAAAAATAAAAGAAGAAGATTTAGTTTCTGATATTACATGCAAGTTCATTTACAGCGTTCTATGTTGCGGTTTCTTATATGCCATTCAATTACCCTTTGTGCTGACATTCGCTCAGTAGTCAGTAGGTAGCTATCCATCATTAATTTTGTTTTTGAAAGCCTTCTAGAACTTTTAATGACTACAAAATTAAAATATTTCTTCTCACTACGTGAACTGACAAGTTATCAGATAAAAGCATTGCTTATAAGCAAAATAAATCTGATTTGACCATGAATCCACGACTCGAGAATGATGTCGATCTGGCTTTTGAAGCTCAGTAGATACCTATAGGTATAGTAGCAAAGTTTATGTTTTCAATGTGCTTTAGTGTTCATATGGATGTCGTATTTAAATAAGTCAGCTGTATAAAATTAATATAATAAACTGAAATAAAAGATATAGGTATGTTAGTATGTATGTAATGTAAACACTTTATTGTCCACAAAAACAATTCACAAAACTTCAAAAGAATAAACACGTACAAAGGCGAACTTATCCCTATAAGGGATTTCTTCCAGTTAACCTTGTATATTCAGTAGGTAATAACATTTCTAGTTTAAAATATTTACTTGTGCCTACCCTAGATGCTCTGAACAATTAAATTTCTGATTTGCACCAACTTCTAAAGTAGAGAATGCCATTTGGCATTAAGTCCGCCATTTGTTTTGTGCAATAAATTGTTAAATAAATAAATAACAACAGTATTTTTCCTCATAGGTTTCTTCGTCATGCAGCTCAGTGTATGTGGACGGTTCAGAAATCAGGGGCTCGTCCAACGCGTCCGTGATCGTCAAGTACGGGACTTACACTGGCTTGGCTCGCTTCACCGTGTGGATGCCCGAGTACCCTCTGGAAGTGGAAGTTGATAACAGACGATTGTCACAAATCAAAGGTTAGTTAAAGAAAGATGCCAGCAGGTCGCGCAAATACGTGGCATCTCCGTTAGAAATAAAGATCCGATTCAAACAGTAAAAACCTTGAAAAACCTATACGCTTTTCTTATTTTGAGAGTTTGGATGGATCGATTATCCTCGTGTATAATACAAGACTTGACCGATAATCGTTCATCGGGTGAAATAAACCAACGTAAAAGCCTCTTTATAGCGTGTTCCCAAATTCAAGAGTCCATTTTGATCGAAGTATATACTTATTACATAAGTTTCTAACTTCCAATTACTTAATTCTTGTATTGTTTACATTAACCCATAATACATAGATAGCTTGTGTTAAGATTCGGAAATCGTTACCTAAAAATCACATAAGCATGAGTTCATGGTAACAGTAGAATGAAGAAAGAATGGAACGTCAAAAGTTGCTTTTGTTGAGGGTAGATGGCTAGATTTTCAAGTCATAAACTTATTTTTAAACATTTTTAATAGGATGGAAAGTTTCGGAGGATCCCAGCTCAAAGGAAAGACTGAAGCGGTCTCTGTCAGCCCGTGGTTGGGGCGGTTCGAGGCCCGACGGCACAAACTCTTTGTCCGAACAGCGCTCCTGTCGGCTACGATACCAACAGACTAATATCGAAGTAAGTGTAATAACTCATCTGTCATATGTTAGTAATGATGGATCACGGGATTTCTCTATCGAGCACAACCTTTCATCCCTCCTTAAGACTTGTTGAGACTTGCTGTTTTACTTGTATTGGATAAATCGAGACTCATGTATTTAGAGCTTGAGGGATAAATTAAAAATATAGAAATACTTATTGTGAGCGTCTTTCAGAGCTTTGTAATCGTCGTTATTTAATGGTCGTAGCACTTAGGACGTCTTAAGCGATATCTTTATAATGAATATCTTAATATTAGTGAGCATTCACCTGCAATGTAGGTAACAAAAACAAATGAGATTTTCAAATAATAGCACCCTCAAAGTTCAATGAGGACGCCGCGCTTTAATAATGCTATATTAGGTATTCCAAATAAAGTTTAAAGTTTATAGCAAAATTATCCAGTATTTTTTGTTAGCACCGTGTTAGCGTGCACATGTGCGGTAAAAGTTACTCTAGTTAGATGAGTCATAGGTAGTGAATTGTTGACAAACTTGTAGTGATTGATAGTCCTTCATGATTTTAACACCCAAAATATTTTCCTAGGTATTCGCCCGATTTCTTGCCAAAGATCACGACTCAGGCCGCGTATCATACTTCGTGTCTCGCCGCACTCGGCTAAAGGTTACGGAGTTGGTACAATCCTTGATGCGAGTGTCAGACCCCCGGATTGCTTCCTTAAGGGGACGTGTGCTGCAGGGCAGGAGCACAGGTCTTACTGAAGTTCAAGTGCTGTCACCAATTACGGGTAAGTTTGTGAATTATTAACGTTTATTTTTCCTTGCATGTAGTACATTCTTAAAGCCAATTTCTATCTTGTTTCTAATTAAGTAAAATTATGGCGGTAGAGTGTTTTCTAAAGTACTAACGTGTTGGATCGTTTCTATATACCTACGATTTATATTGATTGACTTAAATGTAATGGTGCCTACGTTAGGTACATGTTTGAACGCTCCGTTTCTTAATAAAAGTCATGCCATAATTAGGTGTTACATCTGTGTTAGTGGGTTACTGCTACCCCATAAATTAGCTGCACGACAATTTCTCATTTGTTATCGATTGATCCCGAAGTTAGACTGGGGTTATACGGGAATGGAACTAAAATTTTATCTAAATACATATATAGGTAGGTAATATTCCCGATTTGTATTGAATTACAGTTTTCTATACAGATGGGTCATGATTTCTGAAAGAATCTTAATAGCGCGATGAAGGATGGCCTATTTTGTACGGCATCAGCTACCTCCATCTGTTGGTCCAAATTTCTTTGTCGTCTCATCACCTCAAAACGGCTTGAGCGATTTGAACCAAATTTGATACGGACATCCAAATATGGTTAAAGTTCCTATACTTATCAGCAAAGAAAAGGTTACGCGGACGAAGTTCAAGTCACATTCTAGTATCAAAATAATAATGTTTCTTTATAATTTACTATCAGGGCGAGTGATCGGTCTACGGGAAGTCAGAGTAGTGAACGACAAAGTTGCGATCGCTCGACTACTGGTGCGCGTCATCTCCGGGCTCCAACTGAACATCTCACCCGACCCGGCCATCGAGAACGGCTACGTGTCTGAGACCACTGTCACCAGGCGACTGACTGCACAGTATCAGGTTAGTAAGGCAACGCCCTAGTAGGTACAGCCCTTATACATGTTAAATTAGCTGTGTAAGGGTTGTTTAAGCGCTTATGCAACCTGTGTGCTACTAAAGTAAATAGAGTGGTGATCGATAAGGCTGCAGATCATATAACTCCACCCGGCCATTGAGAATGGCATTGGCCACGTATCTGGAAGCAGGTGAACTATATTCGTGTCATGATTCATTGACGGTTGTTTCTGGAAAACTACAGATGTACCTACAAGAAACCTAAACATGTAGGTACCACTTACAAGATATAAATGAGTGGATCAACTTTTTCTTGTTGTTATTCTGTCCCGTCATTTAGGAGACAATACTACTACTCCTCTGGCGCAGCGACCCGAAGTGAGTCTTGGCCTCCAATACGAGTTCCCGCCAGCGGTCTCGGTCTTGTGCGGTTTCACGCCAGTCGACGGCTTGGAGCTCGCGCAGATCATCTTCGACCACATCTGCCCACCGATATCTGGGGCGGCCTACCGGACGGCGACCTGTCGGTTTTCCATGGAACGCTCTACTAACTGCCCGGTCCTCTCCCATGCGCTCCAGATGTCCAAGCCAGCGAAGCCTATGTGCTTTCGTCACTCCTATTATGTTAGGTTCTGCAACCAGCTCTTCGATTTCGGCGTTTTTCCGGATTCCCCAAGTTCCATCCGCTCGCTGTTTGGGTCCCAGGATTTTGCGGAGAATCCTCCTTTCGGCCACCAAAAGCTTATTCTCCTCCCTAAGTGTTAGTGTCCAGGCTTCACAGCCATACATGAGGATAGGCCGTATAACCGTTTTATAAATACGGATTTTTGTACTTCTGCTGAGAAGCCTAGACACCAAAACCTTATGTAGAGCAGCACTGCAACGTAAGGCGTTTTGTATACGAGCGTCTATTTCCTCGTCACGAGTGTTCAGGTCATTAACGGTGCAGCCTAAGTATTTGAAGC
Organism: Apotomis capreana; assembly: GCA_947623375.1. Taxonomy (NCBI): domain Eukaryota; kingdom Metazoa; phylum Arthropoda; class Insecta; order Lepidoptera; family Tortricidae; genus Apotomis; species Apotomis capreana. The sequence goes on along the minus strand of OX392506.1, from coordinate 11,232,451 downwards.
TGACCACTCCTTTATACGTGATATCTCCGACGTGAAGGTCTGCTGGCCGACTGCGATGCGCGTTATATCGTCTCATGTGGAGATATTCAGTTTTGCTGTGGTTAATACTTAGGCCCACTTTCCTCGCTTCAGCCTCTAGCGTTTTTGACGCCAACTGTACACCAGCGCTTGTCGCACCCAAAAGAGCCAGGTCATCGGCATACCCAACCACCATATGCTTTCCATTTAGTTCCAGTCCCGTATCTAGAGTTAACACTTTCCTAAGGACGTACTCTAACACTAGATTAAAAAGCATCGGCGACAGAGCATCACCTTGTTTTAAGCCTGTTATGACTGAAAATGGTTCTGTCAACTCTCCTTCAACACGCACCTTCATAATGCTGGTACTCGTCGCAGCCTTAATCATGGTGACCAATTTATTCGGAATACCGAAGTTTTTCAGGATTGCGTACAGGGCGTCCCGATCTATGCTGTCGTAAGCTTTCGTAAAATCGACAAACAGTATGTGGATGCTTTGCGCGAGCATGAGATACCTACTCTAAATAAGAATGGCCTTATAACTGCTGCACTTACAAAGTTTTTGTTGAATATTGCTGATGCCGAAAATCGTAGTTTTAAAGAGCTACCTAGGGGACATCACCGTTGATTGACCCAAATATGTATAAAATTATGTGGCTAAATGGAGAATCCATGGCAGTCGCAGTATAACAAACTTAAACCTCTCTTTCGGTGACAGAATTTTCACCGCAACGGAAGGGATTAAAGATTAGCATCGACTCAAGTTAATTCAAATTTTTGTCTTGGGTGTGACTTCTGTACTTATCGAAAGTTAATGTTTTTTGTATATCCGGGATTTCTTAAGACAATAAGTATTCGGTACGGCAATGACGGCAGCTGAAATGCTCGTAAAACCACACCAACAGAAATAGATCTACCTCAAGCGTTTGTAGATACTTACACCTAATTAAATTTTAAAAATAACTTCCGTCGCACATAACGTTCCCACTACTACTTATGTAGACTACGTTATAATTTTATTCAATTTTTTTATCCAACAAAAAGTAGCTTTAAGACGTAGTTAAGACATTAGTTAGCGGGTAATTAATTGGTTTAATAACCAAAAATCGGTACCTAATTAATAATGATCGTGTAATTTGAGATAGATAAAGTCAAGGGACCTTGGACCTTTTTACTTTTTATGCCTTAGTACCTATAGGTACGGCAACAAATTGTAAGAATTTCCAGTTAGCAGTCGCTAAGATTTCCATAATTACAGTGTTTTTAAACTCCCTATTACTAAGACTCCACTGTCCGTCTGTCCCTCTGTCTGTCTGTCTGTCACCAGGCTGTATCTCCTGAACCGTAACAGCGAGACAGTTGAAATTTTCACAGATTATGAACTTACTATTTTTGTTGCCGCTAACAACAATAATTCTAAAAACAGAATAAACTAAATATTTAAGTGCGGCTCCCATACAACAAACGTATTTTTTTGCCGCTTTTTTATTTAATGGTACCTACCTACGGAACTCTTCCTGCGCGAGTCCGACTCGCACTTAGCCGGTTTATTTATAATTATAAGAAGAGTACTTAAGCAGTAAATTGAAATTTCAGGAGGGTCTCCTAGACATCGACATAGAGTTCGCGGACGACACCCGCACGGCCCTGCGCGATGTGGTCGTGTCCGACTACTTCCTGCTCGTAGAGAGCCTGGATCCTGAGGTCGTTGCGTTTGCGCCGATGCTCGCCTCGAAGCACCCTCGAGTCATCGCCGTTGGGGAAGGTAATTTTTAGTCCATAGAGTTTGTAAATGCAGATCTTAATTCTACACACATTATACCTACTGAATTTAGATTCAGAAATACAATCCTGCGGAAATGAGACAAAAGCAACGGCTTTGTCTCATTTCCATTGGAAAAGATCGATTTAGTTACCTTATTATTATTTGAATATAGTCCAAGATTAGGTTCTACGGCATAATTTTCTATCGATATACAATAACGATATCATTGAAATATTGGACTGATATTGAATATCAATTAATTCTAACATAGGCCATGAAATAATAACGAAACTATAAACCTACACTCAGCCGACAATAACACAAATAACGTGTTACTTTTGTAAACTCGGTCAGAGTACAGATAAACAAATCTATTTTTGAGAATATTTGGATTTATTAAAGGTGGATTTGAAGAGTGGTGTATATTTATTCATTCTCATAATACTCAGAAAAATACTGAATAACAACGTGCACAGCCAAAATAGCCTACGTCACAGCTACAGCTTTTTACATTCCTTCATGAAAAAACTCAGTAGGTATTTACGTACTTTATTCCTATATAAGAGGAGATTCATAAATAGCCTCGCCCACTCATTAGCGTGGGCAGACGATCATTTATTGTCTAAAAATAACAAACATTACCTACACCTAAGACAGAAATCAATATATTTAAGACAACTTATTTAATTTATATAGCAAAATAGTGTTGTGCCGACCGTGGTACCTATTGGATATTTACCGACTTTAGGGCAGTTCAGTATCTTATTTTACAATTCTTGAAATAAAAATATGTTAAAACAATGCCACTCCCTAAGCGTCTATTTTGACACTTCACAAAGTATATATAAATGCAGGACTTATTATAGGTTAATACAGCAAATAGGAACTTATACTTCCAGGCAGTGGAGAACTGCTACGCGTAACCCTGCTAACCCCCGAGCAATGTCGCACCGGTCCCCTTCGCCGAGTCGCACTACCCGGCAAGGGCGATGCCAAGACTCCAGCAAACATAAAGAACATACCCGGAGCACTAGCCAGTGCTGCAGCGAGTGTGGACGTGGACTTCAGTGGTGGAGACACCCCGCAGAGGCCGGACACGCCGCAGAACGACGACATCATGGCGAGAGGAGGCGTCAGGACCGGACTGTCTGATCTTAGCGATGTTTTACGAGGTAATTTTTTTAACCATACTTTATCACTCATACCACTTAGTATCGGCAATGGCGATGCCATGAATCCAGCGAACATCATGGATATACCTGGAGCATTGGCCAGCGCTGCAGCGATTGTGGCCGTGGACTTCAGTGATGGAGATATCCCGCAAAGGCCGGACACGCGGTGGAATGCGGAAATCATGGCGAGGGGAGGCGTCAGGACTGTCTTGTCTGATCTTACTGATATTTTACGAGATAATGTTCTTTAGCGATATCTTTAGCACCACATCTGATTTTCGAATCGCAAAAATCGAAATTAAAAAACGCAAGATACCTATCCTATATTCGCATTCGTCTTGATTCAATCTGAGTTTAGTCATTTATTGTCACACTTCAAAGTATATGGTAAAAAGTTAAAAATACCATTGGTGATCATATCGTTAATATTTCAGGGTTCAAAGATGAAAACAACCACGAGCCGACGGTGCAAGCGCAGCAGTACGCGTCCATCTACCGGACCAACGCCGCCGCACACCCAAGGCATCCTAGCCCACACATGACACCAGTCGAAATTGGTAATTTTTCTTACATAAATAAAATAATTCTGCTGATGCATCCGCCACTTATAAACGCGTCTTGTTATGTGACGACTGCTTCATCAAGTCAACACTATAAGCTAGGTACCTACTTTATACAGGGAGTTTTACAATTACGCACTAATCCATCAAGGAAATTACCAATTATCGCTGAACAGTCTGAAAACTGGACACCCAAAAACAAAATTGGCTTGTATTGGCAAATCTTCTTAGCTATTGTATGCTTGTTGGTTATCATTGCAATGTAAGATTAGGTTAGGACGGTAAGATTAGGACGCAAGCTTGGTCAAACACACTGTGAACGTCATGTGGAGTCAGTTGTCTTACAATATTTCCTCACAGACGAAGTTAGCCCACATAGAACGTTGTCACACCACACACATTGATTTATAAAGAACAATGAGTCGATATCAAAGCAATTCATTAAATTGTCGTGACAAGGTTCTATAGTGGCCTACAAATGGAATAAATTAGTTTACGGCATTTACAAGTTATCTCAACTGCTAGATAAGGCCGGTTGTCCTAAAGACCTATGACTTCAAGATAGGAGACAGTTGTTAAATTGTTTAACGACTAGCAATAATGTAATGATACACTGAGTACAGTATTCATGTTAATCAATATGATAGGTATGTATATGCCTAATGCTTGCTTCATATTTTTTCAGGAATGTACGTCCTTCTTGTGGCATTTTGCTTCGCTATCGTGGTAAGTACAAACATTTTTTTTTATTCTATGAATTAAGGAGCTTGGGTCATTTTTATGAACATGCCAGCTCCAGCAGGCCTAAAGTACAAACATAACTCAAGTATTTATATGTATATTTTGTCAGTCTCAAATAAAGTTTAATATTAATTATTTCACAGAAATATAGAACTTTCCTGGTTTCTACTGAACATTTATCAAGCCAAATATTCGATTCCAGTCGAAGAATCGTTCAGTAACGTACTTACTCGCCTAACGCTTTGGCATCCAGTGGGCACAGAGATAGCTTCGGAATAAAGATCCTTCATGTTTCGCGGGTGCCTTTTCAAATCTGAATCTCCCGCTTCTAATGTACTCTTGTCATTCCAGATCTTCGTTGTATCCTGCGTGGTGTACGCATCTCGCCTCAAGCCGGTAGCAGCGCGCGGGGCGGGCCCGGCGGCGCGCGCGATGCCCGCCGTGGCCGACGGAGGCCGCCTGCAGGTCGCCGGCCTCGTCGGGACCACGCTCGGCCTCGCGAGAGAGAAGCCGTCCAGGGAGTCCACCACGAACGCACATGATTGGGTGTGGCTCGGTAAGATTCATTTTTAATCTCGTTTCCTTGCCCAGACTTGATGAAAAGCTTTATGATGGAGCACGCTTACACGGAAGATCACCATCATCGGCGTATTAATTTATGCTGAATTACGTCCAAATGTTCACTACTAAATTACAGTACCTACCTAGTTACTCATCTTCGCACCTAAGCATTGACGATGCAAAAGTTTATACCGTACATTTTGTAAAACTTGACAGCATATGGAACGAAATGAGATGCCGACTATATGAATTTCAGGACGCGCGACGATCGAACGCAACGGGAACCGTCACTCCACCAACCGCAACTCGACCCAACCCGTCGACAACGGCAACACTGAAATGCGGATCACCGCCAACCCTCTCAACTACAACTACGCCGACCCCGACGACGCCATCCGCGACAATGGGAACGTGATGGTCACCAGCTTTGACAACCCTAACTCAATCGAGCTGCCATCACAGAGCGAACGACGCGACCGACCGATCGACTCAACGACCTATTGCAAGAAACCGGCAAGACATGCGAGGCACCACTCCGGAGACGGACATTGGCAGTAAGTATACCACTAAAAGTATTCAGCTAAATCAAAAGTAGAATTCAATTAGAACCCTGAATGTTGGCTGCAGCAACGTTATTTTCTTTTACGAGTGCTTTTTAGTGTAAGATGAGAATATGTACATTAAATCGTTTCCCCTTCTTGGTCTTCAGCGCGGACGGCAACCAAGACGACTACCGCCCCCCCGTGCCTCCCCACAGGAACTCAACTACCCCGCAACCCCAGGTACCCGTCCCGCCTCGAAATAACCATAAAGTAAGATTCGCTTCTACATTCTTTTTTATGCTATGCGACGGAGATTCAAAAGCTTTTACAATCACCATTGCTTGCAATTACTCAGAGAACTATCAATTAAACTCTTTCATAGAACGTGCTAAATAATAAATCTTGTTTTATCATCAGGTCCTGCCCGAGACCGTCATGCCTCCCACTAGACGAAGTCACTCTAGAAATCATCACAAGAAGCACGACCGAGAATACGAATCATCACGACGATCACCGGAAAATGCCCGCCGCCCAGACCGGTAAGATTAATCACAAAACCTTTATAAATACCTACTTACTTAGGTACATAGTAGGTACTTATGTTCGGGATACGAGTAGGTATCTACCTAAAATAACTATTTCTCATTATTTTTGTCACTTTTTCATAATGTCAGCTTCTAGTAAATGGTCCATTTTTATTTCTTATAAAGCCTAGATAATACTAGTATATATAGGTATACCTACTATTACCGTAAGCTCTTAAAATAGCTTTTGGGTTGGTGAAATCGTCGTGAGTCTGAGACTATCACGTATAAACCCGGAGGCATTTTAAAAGCTCACGTTGAGTACATAAAGAGTAATTATAGTAAACAGACAGCACTAGAAAAGGGAAACGCAGACAATTAAGGCAAGGCCAAGTCTTGAAAACATTTTATAAAAATACTCCTTGTGATACTGAACGTAAGATAACATGCGTATTAACTTTCAGAATTATTGATTTGAACAAAACCGACGCACCATACCTATCCAGCCGAGACATGAAAGACTACAAAAGCGAATTAAACCCCATCCCACCCCTAAACGTAGAAGACAACGCCGTAGAGAAGCTTAGCAAGGAGGATTGTGCGCGGCTCTTCGAGTTCGATAACGACGCCCCTCTAGTGCTCGAGAACAAGGATTATCGCGAGATCGTGGGGCTCAACAGAGGCACGGACGACTCGCGCCGCACCTTCACCAAGCCGCAAAGCCCTGACTACATGCATGACTCTGGAATCGGTGAGTTTTGAATATAGTTGCTCTTCCCAATGGGTCCTTCAATGCTGAGAGGCCTGAGAGTTGCGACGTTACCGACATGCACATCCTATATTCTTCTCCATACATTTTGTTCGGTTGATCGTTATTGGCATTCCATGACCTGTTACGTGGTCTTTTAACTTACAAAGTCTAGAATCCCTTAAAATTATTTAGCCTTATCTACCCACTTGTGTCTGTCTAATGTTCATCATCGAACTTTAATGTTATGCTTGCAGGTCTACCAGAAGTACAGATGAGGCATAAGAATAGATCCAAAGAACCGACCGTCAAAGGTGATTTTGTGGAAGCTGCAAATCAAAACAAAGGTAAATATCACAGCGTTCGTCCGTTCGTTCTACCTTTAAAAATATGTTATAGAAATACTTAATTGAACATTCAAGTAAGAAACGAAGCAGGCCAGCCGTTGCTACTATAATAAACAAGCTATGTTATGAAGCAGTGTGCGTCGACATATTTAACGGGCCGATTAACAATAAAAATGGCGCTGACAACTGTAATTCTATAGAGAATCGTCGCATATGCCATGCTACGGTTTTTAACATACACAACTTACGATTACAGACCCGAGTCTTAATCATAACGTTGGTATTAATAGGAAGCGGTTCCCCAGAAGTGAAGCGCGCGACGATAGTGGGCAACCCGATGTACTCGAGAGACGCCGCCCCCAGCGCCGGCGGCGAGGCGCTGGGGCTCGACGACCTGCAGATGGACTACGATCAGATCATGCACTACTTCCACAACTTGAAGGTATAAACGCCACCGTCCCACCCGCTTCTAGACTAGATGTCAGTGGCGTAGCGGGGAGTTAGTTATATAGACGTGGGCGAAGCGAGGCCCTTTCGTACTTAGGTGAGGGTTTCGCAGGAGGCCCCGATGAACGCAAGACAGGCGAGGGGCCGCTTCGGCCACGCCTAGCTACGCCACTGCTAGATGTTGCTCTCGCTTGCATCGATGGCACCGTCACAACGCGTCTATCATTAATCTATACTATACGTAGATCTCGATATTCGATGTACTCTCTTATGAATAGAGCCTAAATTTTGATGCATTTAAAACGACTTTTACGTAGTATTTTATATGAGTACTTACATTTTATACGAATATTAATAATTCAGTGCAGTATTACTAAATAAGATACTTATAAATGCGATTCATTTGATAATACTTCATATCATCACACTCCTGCAGCAATTTGTTAGCCTATCCACCTATGAACCACTGTTTGTTGTTTTACCCTTAGTTTTCTCTTTAGTGAATTAGAAATGGAGATTATGAAAAATAACCGAACAGTGTTACAATATAAGAAAGGGTTGTATCTTTGTAAACAGGATCGGATATTCGGATATAGTAACCTAAAGTTTGGCGGCATGAACGGTATGGCGAAGGAGTCACCAAAACGCACATTTAAGTATGTAAATAAACTTATTATATACTTCATACTTGAAGTTTTTTTCTTGTTGATTTACGATTCAACTAATGAAGTATCAGTATCAAATTAACGTAAAGTTTTATCCTAAATATAAAATACTAGAACAAAGGAATCCCGGAACTAATACTTCTTTTTAAAATAATTTAATTGAGAATCCGCGTTCATTTTTGCTTAACTATGCCGGGTTTTTGCCAACTTTAAACATCTAACCGAATATCCGAACCCTGTTTAAACATTTAGCAATTCACCTAAATGGCGTCACTATCGATGTTTTTTACCAAAATTAATAGTATGGAGTACTCTCCATACAATGACGATAGTAACGCTGTGGTATGCAGACACAAATCTTTCTTAGATTGTAACATTATATAAATTCCTTCTCTAATTAGAAGACAACTATATCTTTCACTAGCATAGAGTAGTATTAACTTCACAAAATATATAAATACCTAATGTACATTTTGCTGCAAAATTCTGACTTATGTCTATTTTCAAATTTTTCGCAGGAATCAAACGCCTGAGTAGAGCAGATCATTGCAAAGATCCGGACGGTATTGACAACGTTTAATTATCAGCATATCAGCAAAGCTCCTACCATCGACGTATATAATGCACCAAGTGAGTGTGTTGCGTCCGGGGCTGCCGGGCCCGAGGATAGTACTGTTGACTCGCACAACAACAACAATGCTCTCAGCAGGGCGAGCGTCCACGCCACGGCACCCACGCAAATGCTATGCGACTCCATCGCGCATAAAAATAATTTCATGAAAACACGATTGAAATTCTTATTGGAGCACTTAAGCGAAGCATACGAATAAATGTTGTCCAGTCATCGTATTATCCTCAACGCGATATGTGAAGTGGATCCTTGCAGTGATCGAAAAACTATACAATTGTAACTATACCGTTAAACGTATTTACTCTAGTCATCTACAAAGCACATATTTAAGTAATAGTGTCTATTGTGTGCATGTAGTTAATACTCGTATGTTAAAGATTATAGAATGTATCTACACGCGGTAATATTTGTTGGTATTCCGTTACAGGCTAATAGATAGCGCGAGAGACATTTAACTTATATTCATGAGCTTGAAACGAGCCTGTGTCACTATTTATTATCTAAGTGCGATAATTAGTACTGTAAATATTTCCACTAGTAGGTAATGACGCTACCTCACTTTGTCTAATAACTTATAGCTTAGCTTAACTAAATATTAGAACCTACTCCGCCAGTGAGTTCAACGAATTGTTAAATATTTTGTTTCACCTAGTTGAGTTGCAGACGTACCTAGTGTTTGTTAGACCTCGTGCATAAAACTACCTTGTTTATCATGGAGGTGGAATAGATTTTAAGACTGCATAATGCCAGTGTTTAGGGAAATATTCGTAGTTTAATAAGACTATAATATAAGCCACAGAACTAGTCAAATATAGTATAGCTGATATAGAACAATGTGAAGGCGAGATCATCTGATACAATACGGTAGCTTGAGCCTTTTGCAAATGTTCTCTTGTAACATCTTCTGTAACTTTGTTTCGCGTGACAACATTCCTTGTATCCGATTGTATATTGGTAAATGTCAGTGCAACAACTACCATCAATATACCTAATACAAATGTAACAGATTGTAAACGGTTGTTGCATGAGCATACGATGTTTTAAATGTATAAGCTAAGTCACTACAAACTAGAGTCTACGATAACATTTTAGTCACGCAAGTTAAACCAACTAATAAGGTTAGATGGACTTGTGATAATATACCTAAAATGACTGCTAGGGATTGTTTTTGGCAGTTGATTTTATAAATAAAAAGCCATATCATATATGAAAACTAGCGCTTGTACAATATTGTAAACACTATATTTATTGAAGATGTAAATTTGCATTTACTTGTAAGTTAGTTATTTAGGCTTTGTAAATATTGTTATGACGTTATATAATTTATAGGTACTTGTGTTGAGGTAACGAAGCAGAATAGATAAATAAGGTAGAGTTGCTTGGATATCGGAATGAGTAGAGATGCACACAATTATATAAAGAAGTGTTTAATGTCTGTTGCAGTTGTACCTAAACATAATAGTAAATGTTTTCATTTTGTAATCGTGTTCTTGTGACCTTTACTTATAATAGAAATTGCTGATAATAGCAAAGCTAATAGATGATTAAATGATTCTAAGTACATGGAGGTAACATTCGAAGTTTCTTATTTACTGTAAAACTATGTGTGCCGCTCCAGTGCGCTTGAACATACACTCTTATACATACATAACTAAATAATTGTAAACCATGATAATCTCACAATATGGATAAATGTGTTGTTTGGCTTTTGTCGTTAGGTTAGGGAGGAGTCGCAGGATAAAGTATTTTGTGCCGTAGTATTTGTTACTCTAAAGACATTTGTTTTTTTGTTGAGTTTTTCCATAATATATAAAAAGAAGTTTATATAAATTATTGCTACCAAGGTTTATATACATGTATGCAAACTGAGGCTTGTCACAAAATCCTTTCATAAAATGTCAAATTTAATAAACCATTATTGAATATGATTCGTTTCAATTCTCACCTACTTGTCTATACCTACTCATAAGTGATACTGATATACATTTTAAACTGTCAATGGACAACAAGGACACATAGTAGGAGAGCCAAAGAGGGGACTTCGGGAGTACCTAAAGCGCGGCAGATTAATATATAGGGGGATACCTTGTACCCAGTTAAGTACTTCCACCAAATATGAGCCTTGTCGGGGACAGGTCGGATGGCCGGTGCCGTGTGTGGCACATTAGATGAGCTATTCGATATAGTTGTGGACGAGGAGGTAGTTCGAGCGAGATGAAACACTTCAGATACAATTAACTTGATTTATTCCTTATACAATGAAGCACAAAATAACAGTTCCTGGCACAGAGGTCTCTAAGCTAGGTTATCGAAGTCTCGAACGGAATAGTCTTTATTAAATTAACACTAGGTACATTGCAGGGTTATAACACTGGCTCTAATCAACTTGGTATAGCACAACGAAACGGGACAGTTCCAAGGCAGTAGTGCACTCAGTGGTGACCCAAAGTGAAGTGTCGGTGGGCGTTCGCTGAGTGAACCGCCAAGACTCTGTCTAGCGCGCCAAAACAGGTTCAAGGGGGCGCTACTGTCGCCTTCCAATGGCGCGCCTTTTCGTTGAGCTTCCATACTAATGACCGTCTCCGACACGGCCATCCTGCGATGACACACGTCCTCGTGTGTTGCTCTGAAACAATCAACAACCAAAACAGTATCCTCTCGGTCACTCCTGACAAACACGTCAAAATGGTAAGACAAAACAAAAACTTCATCTTTCTTTCGAATCAAATAGTTACTGACACTAAAACTAAAAATATCACAAAAATCATTTTGACAACTAAGTGAAAGTTTTTATTTTATAACCGCAATATTTCAAAAGATTCAAATAGAATTATGGTATCCTACAACCAATTACCAATTATAACAACTTATTCTTTCAATAGTGCTATACGTTTTAAATGCGATTGTACTACGATGTTACTCGTTGTGAAACAAACTAACTATTTACAACTTCTACCTCAGAAAATACATTAGGAACCATGTACCACCATTTAACTTCCTTATGGTTCGCCATATCAACAATATCAAAACATTTAAATCAACGAAAATCCGTTCAACAAAACTGGTATCTCATTCGTGGCCTAGGGCTAATTTAGCCACCCACTACGCGCATCCCCACGGGATCGCCGCGCCGAGTCAACCCTATGACTCTACGGTCTCTGCGAGAGAGACCCGACCTCCGCCAGCACCTACCGCGCACCGCGTATCCACGGACTGCTTAGAGCAGATGCCGACTTCTACCGGACTACGGCTACGATGAAGTGACTGGTATGGTCGACCAGCCGAACTGAGAACCTCCCTACCAGTCTCACCATATTTTTTTTTTTTTAGTCTACTTCAAATGGTACGTAGCTCCCGGGCATTTCCCTCAACCTATCAGGCAAGTACGCGCATGTTTGGAAGTCAAGTTTATGGCAAATGGTCTTGCAATTTACAATACTACATGTCAACATTTCTAATAGGCTCGCTTCAGTAAGTCTATTTACTGCACAGTAGTAACAATTTTTAGCTAGACTGATACAAGTCATATATAGTCACTGAATTATACAGCCGTTTGCCATGGAACTTATTGGAAATCAACTCTTCCATAAGCGATCACTCGGCAACCGAATCACAATAAAATGAGAACTCCTCACCAGATTGCCTCATATGGTGTGGTGTGGTGACGTCACACGTCAACCCTCTTCCCCGTGGTTGAAGGCGCCCTGTTGTTCGCCGTCGCGCAGTTCTTTACGCGATGTCTTGTACCGCGGCAGCTGAAGCAGACGACTCATGGCTTCGCTGTTAGCTGCTGAGATCGCGTTTTTTTTTTTTCTGAAACAAAAACTCCAGCACAGTATCACAAAGCTCGGTCATTCTTACCTTAAATCTAACAAAAAAAAATGAAGGAAGTTCAAATCAATCTAGCAGAGATAGGTACACTGAAATTATGATTCGTTAATGTGAACAAACGACGTAGATGCAAGAAAAGATTTAAATCAAATCATTATTTGCACTTTAATAACCAAACTTTACTTTGTATGATAATTTTTGGATAACAAGGCTTTACCGATTACGAAACGTTAATGATAAAAATCTAACTTCAATCTCAAATTATTTGTCCTAATATTTTCCTAATCCTATTAGTGTCTCCAGCTTTAATATTTTAGGCTATAGCGATCACCAGTTAAAAGTAACATTAGGATCGTTTAAACAAATCTCAAGCTCACCAGTTCTTACGGAAGTTATAGGCGTTAAACTATACACCAGCTAATGTACACCGAGTAAGAAACTATTCAAGATGTCAACAAATTAAATTGTACAGAACGATTGGAAAATCATGAACAGAGGGTAGATTATTAAAGCAGCCGCTCCTACTACTAAGTACTGTGTATGCTTAGAATAATAATTCTAAGCGTGTATGATTGATGCACCCTCACAGCGCAATTTTAAAATGATAAACTTTAATAATGGTAGGTAAACTGCTAGTGGTCATATTAATTCAACACTAAATTTCTGTAGAAACATTTCGCGTTCGGTCATATTATATCACTACGAAAACAATCGTTACAAAAACGTGCAATGAACTTTCTTTGAAATGATTATTAATTTCTAGCACGCAATATTCAACTTTTACTTGGAGTGTTTTTACCAGTACCCGTTAGTACTTTTTTTTGACAAATATACCCACTAAACTGAATAAGTGCGACTCAAGTCTACCCCAGAATCTAGCTACACTTTTATTTGCGAACAAAATATCGGAATCGTAGTGAAAAGTTAACGACTGACCTGATGTGTTTTTAAAATCTGTCGGTGGGGCCATGGTGCCTACGTCCACGCGTCGCTCGTAGTTAACCGTCGCTTCTGGGTCACTTCTACTGGTGCAACAACTGACGATGTGTCCCGCTCCCGCTGTTCTTGAAGTAAACAATGAACTTCGATGTAGTTTGTATTGTGACTGCTGGCTTTTGTCGCCGAGGTGGTAAGTTGTAGTTTTATTTTATAGGAAGTAAGCAATCGAATTTTTCATGTCCGTTTCTCTCGCAATGAAAATAATTTAAACAGAGCAATCTTCATTTGTTTTCATACGGTTTTGTAGGTCTCCGTGACGGTGTTAGCTTGAGTTTCAATAACGGAAACGCTTGTAGCTCCTGTTCCTTGATTTAGTGATGTCAAGTTCGTTGTATTTCAAAGAGTAATCACAAACTTTTTCTTCCGTTTTATTCGCTTCGAATTCCATCATTCTTCGTGTTCGCTCATGGGCCGTAGATACCATCCCACTTCTGATGTCGGGGACAGGTCGGATGGCCGGTGCCGTGTGTGGCACATTAGATGAGCTATTCGATATAGTTGTGGACGAGGAGGTAGTTCGAGCGAGATGAAACACTTCAGATACAATTAACTTGATTTATTCCTTATACAATGAAGCACAAAATAACAGTTCCTGGCACAGAGGTCTCTAAGCTAGGTTATCGAAGTCTCGAACGGAATAGTCTTTATTAAATTAACACTAGGTACATTGCAGGGTTATAACACTGGCTCTAATCAACTTGGTATAGCACAACGAAACGGGACAGTTCCAAGGCAGTAGTGCACTCAGTGGTGACCCAAAGTGAAGTGTCGGTGGGCGTTCGCTGAGTGAACCGCCAAGACTCTGTCTAGCGCGCCAAAACAGGTTCAAGGGGGCGCTACTGTCGCCTTCCAATGGCGCGCCTTTTCGTTGAGCTTCCATACTAATGACCGTCTCCGACAAGCCTCATATATATGGCCGCCAGTCAAGGATAAAAGATCAGATTAGTAAAAAAAAATTGTTCATCTGAAATTCTCGAGCGCGTCAGATTAAGGTAGGGTGAGTTAGTTACATGCTAGAACGTGTATATTCCTCTAATCTGACAATTTAAAGGTGACGTAAAGAAGGCGGAGAGCTACAAAGTTATAAAAAAAAACTTCATCTCGACATTCTCGAGCGTGGCTAATTTTTTTTTTTATTTAAAAGGGAATGCATCAATGATAACGGAAAATATATAATCTGACGATTTCCACCAGCCGAAGTAACAAAAATTCATCGATAAAGTTTAATGCGTGCAGTTACATGATGCCTGTATTCCACTCTGGTTTCTGTTGCCATGACGCCATGACAGCTGATCATGTTGCTTACAACACTAAAGTTATTAAATATTTATAGTTGCCGGCAACTTTTAGAACAAAAATGGCGGATTTGCGCATGTACATTTGTACGTAAATCGGCTACTGCAAGATATAGCATATTAAGATATTGCATAGTCAAGATTATGCTCTAAAAGTTTGCCGGCAGCTGTACTATGAGTGATATTAATATAAAGTGTTTATTTTGTAGTAAAACTACTTTACAAAAAACAATTAAATTTACATTAGAAACATAACAAAAATGTGTAAATATTTTAGAATATAGTCGGAGCAAACCGGTTCTCCGAAAATCCCGAACAACATACAATAATCTTGAACTTTCGAGAGAATCTTCATTAAATGAAGCACAGCATTCACGCACAGTGCTATAAATTATTTATAGCAATGAAAATACCGCGAGTCTTTCAGTATTTACAACAGCGGTATAGTAATAGAATATGACAGTAATAGCTCCGAATAGCTGGGAAGAGCTCCGAATCACATGCCCCTGCTTCTGGGGAGTGCTCCGAGTCACATTTTCCTGTTTCTGGAAAGTGCTCTGAGTCACAAGTTCCTGTTAATTGTTTTTATTGTCAGATTAGGCGAATCCCACCAGCTAATCGTCAGATTATGAGACAGCACGTCTAGGGCATAAAGATGAACCATATATGGGTAAGGACCAAATTCTTTGCAAATACTGTCATACATTAATGTCCACCTCATCTCAAACTAAAAATAGAACATTTATCGTTAATTTGTAGAGTAGAAAAACACGCCAAATAACAGTTCCTATTAACCCAATCATCAATAAACGAATTGATTTTCAGAATAGTTAATAAAAAAATTATTCAGAAATATACTTTTTTATCTTTATTATGTTTCCCATACAAAATGAATATGTCCGTACTCTGCTTTCTCGAGAATATATTGATTTTGTTTTAAAGTACGAACGCCTTAACTTATACAGTTTATTTGTATGTATAGTCTTAGGTTTTGTTAATAGTAGAGTTGTTAGGCCGCTGTTTTCTAACATAATTGTGCGCATCGGGTTACAAGCATGAAATTTCTACCACAGATAGAGTGTTCCTTGGTGATTATTTTCAGATGTGGAGGGAAGTCAGATTCGTCCCCTGTGAGGCGTGAGAGCGGAGTGAATAGGACTAAGTATAGGTACCTCTTTTCTTTCTTTATTACTGGTCAGTTAAGTCTACTAGGACTTGTCTGGTATCGTATCCGTGTAAAACGGATATCAGAAATTTATTTTTTATGTTATTTTTGTATAGTTCTTTATAAAAATATGGGTGTATGGCCAAAAAGGTGAAAATCTAAACAAGTTTTTTTATTCAGTAAATTAGTTAAATTTCGTTAATATTTTCAAATTTTAATTATTATTTTAAAAGGCTTATTTAATCTAATTTCTAAAAATATTTGCATATTGTTGGGCACTTCTCATACAAATAGTAGCTTCAAATATATGTTTAAGTCGGCGTAACCAACGTAAATCTCCGAACGCATCCTATTTCGCTTCATTAAATACATTAAAAAATGATTATCAACAAGCTATTACATACAATATTTACCAAATACGTCTTAGAAAAACAAATTTATGTAATTTAAAAAATATATTTTTTTGCTAATGTATCTCGAGCACACGGGCTAATGTCAACATCAACAATTTATTCAAGTTACTGTTTGTATGAAGAGTGCCCAACATGTAACATATAGATTTAAAAACTAGATTAAAGCTGTTCTGCAATATTTTTGTTAGTTGTAAATATTAAGGAAATATAACTAATTTATCTCCCTGAATGAAAAAACCTTGTTGTGATTTTTACCATTTTGGAAATACACCCATATTTTTATATGGTACTATGAATAAATAACATAAAAAATAAATTTCTGATATCTGTTTTATACGAAAACGATACCACATAAGCCCTAGTAGCGTTAACTGATCAGTAATAAAAAAAGAAAAAGAGGACTCCTTTGTCCTATTCACCCCGCTTTCCCGTCGCACAGGGGACGAATCTGAGTTCCCTCCACCTCTGAAAGTAATCACCGCAGAATACTCTATCTGTGGTATAAATTTCGTGGCTGTTTCTCGATGCACACAATTTCGTGATTTAGCAAAATGTACTAGAGCACGCAGGCTAAGCTTAACATCAATATTTTTTCACGGTACCTTTTGTATTAGATGTGCCCAATATGTATAATTTTTTAAAAACAAGATTAAATTTGCTATTTAGTGATATTTTTTTAAATTGACAATATTCAGAATATATAACTAACTTATCGTTCTGAATAAAAAAAACTTGAGGTGATTTTTACCTTTTCGACAATGTACCCAAATTTTTATACCAAACTATTCTTAAGTCACATAAAAAATGAATTGCTGATATCTGTTTTACACGAAAACGATGCCACACAAGCCCTAATAGCCTTAACTGATCAGTAATAAAAAAAAAGAAAAGGAGCAGTACTTGGTCCTCTTCACCCCGCTCTCCCGCCACGAAGGGGACGAATCTGACTTCCCTCCACATCTGAAAATAATCACCGCGGAACGCTCTATGTGTGGTAGAAATTTCATGCTTGTAACCCGATGCGCACAATTTCGCGGCTTAGCAACTCTACTATAAGACGCAGGTATAGTTTAATATTCGATATCCTTCATCATTTTAAATTTTGCGGCTATTTTATGCATGTCCCAAATATTCTTCCATTGTGCAACCTCCAGTTGTGCGACGACATTACACGGAACTTACAACGCTATTCCAGTAGATTCTTCAATTATTTTAATGGAACACTGACTCCGAACTTGCAAGCTTGACTTCGATAGTCCTGCCATGTTGTTATTTCTGGTTAGGTCGTGAAGTGTTTTGCCTCCATTGTGCGACGAGTGACACAACATTGTGCTACGTGTCACAACGGAAATTCGTCGAAGCGAAGACAACGTTAGCAATTGTGCTTACAAGCTTTTATTTAGTTTCACCTGTCTCGATGTTTATTTATTATTCATCTTCAAACCTTGTACACGTACATTTACAATTTTATTGGGCTACTTTTTTTCCGGTGTGACACATTCCATTGTGATTTCCGTTGTCCATAGTGTTCCATAAGACTCGAGCCCTTTTAGCCCGAATTTGAAGCCTCACGAGCTCTTTTTAGAGCTGGCTTGATGAAATGAGTTTCGAAGAGCTAGTGATTATAATAAGGCCTTAGTCTTAAAAAAAGCCTATGGGTTTTTATTTTTATTTTAGCCTTTTAAGGGGCTTTAGGCCTTTTTAAAGGCTGTAGCCATTTTTTAGACCTAGGCTACGCTAAGGCTACTTACTTGTGTACTTTAACATATACCACAAAACAGATAGGTACAGAAATGTACTTACTTCACTTTTCATACCGGTGGTCGGCGGTCGCTCTAGGGTTGTCAACTATGGCTTATGAACGAAAACATATCGTGGTACTGGCGCTCCTTTATATTTGATTGACTTATTGTGGAGAATTAAACGGGAAGAATGAAAATATAAATTAATAATAACTACAATATTTTTATGTCATTGTTATATTAGTATATTACAAATTTGTTACAGAAAATATTTTAAATACCGTAACCTCAAAAATAACGGGCCAGAAGTGAAGCTCGTTGCTCCATTATAGCATAAAATAGTTCACAGACGCGCGTGTCTAGCGGATGGCACTCGCGCTCGTGTGAAAATTTTAACTATCTAGCTATCACCGTTCTTGAGATACAGCCTGGTGACAGACGGACGGAGTATTCTCGAGTTACCTTCTTTGTTAAATATTCATCTTCAAAAAACCAGTTATGACTTCGCTTTTTTTTTAAATTGACAGTTGCTGTTTGCCGCATTGATGATAATACTTTCGAGCGGAATCCTCATTGGAGATTTTTTTATTTGAAATGATGGCATGAATTACATAGTCAATTAATTTAATTTTACAGAAATAAAGGATGCGATTAAATTCACCATAAATAAATTCAAAACGAGTCACTATCACATCACTTAGTACATTTTTTATTTATTTCTGCCGTCATGTTGGCATGTCACACCGCCGACCAATCAGAGGTAGCTACTGTAGACTATTCACAGATAATGTAAAATATTGCGTTTGAATATTGTATCAATGAGCAGAAAAAAACACAGAAAATAATTATTAAAATTGAAATTTACAAAACGCAATAAAACAGATAAAAATATGTTAAGTAATATCATTGAAATACGTGTTTATACACTTTTATAATAACAATTACTTATCTAGACTTCTCTTTAAAAATGCATTTAAAACATTAAAGTAAAAACTTAGTAACTCTTGAATAAACACTTCTTGGCCTATCATTATAACTAACCAAGCATATATTTAACAAAGTTTTCAACTATGTACAATTTTTTTCAATCGATCCAAATGCGTTTTTACCCGATGGTGTAAATTGATAATAAAGGAAAGTTGTCCTAGCTAGTAAGGTAAAAAATATGTGAATGCTACGTAACATTTTCGTCAAAATCAGTTGTCTTTTGCCTATTACAGAAATTATTAAACTTAAAAAAATAAACAGGCTCCCCCCTATGAAAAACATATGTTAATGGCACTTTCTTGCCTGTTCCAAATACAAAAATTATATAATTGTTGAGAAAACATACTCACGTCTTTTGTTTTATTTAAAACACCCCACTAAAAGAGCGCCAAGTTTATTAAATCTTTTTAATAAGCTCAAAAATATTTTAGCCTCCAAGCCTGTTGAAGTTCGGAGGCCAAAATATAGACTGGTAGTTCAAATCAAAATTTTCAAGTCTAACGGCATTTTGTGAGCCATTTTGGCAACATGACTTTTCTGATGTAAAAAAGCCTGCTGAATTCGATTCTGGATGTTGCCAAGCCGAATTTTGCCCTCCTACCCCATTTCCCCCCTTTTTACCTCAAAATATGTCCCTAATCACGGTTTTTACGATTTTATACAAAAAGTATTACTGCTAGAAAAAAAATGTCTAAGACAAGAATGATCTCTATAAAATTTCCTATAACATGGTGTATAAACTTTTTTAGTAGGCCTTATGGATTGTGAGCAATATCTTCCCGAACTTCATAGACTGGTAGAAAATTCTAAATATTGGCTTCCTTTACCGTGCTAACGGCATTTTGGGATCCATATTGGCAACATGACTTTTCCGATGTAAAAAAGCCTGCTGAATTCGGTTCTGAATGTTGCCAAGCCGAATTTTGCCCCCCTCCCCCCTTTTCCCCCCTTTTTGACCTCAAAATATGTCCCTAATCACGATTTTTACGGTTTTATACAAAAAGTTTTACAGCTAGAAAAAAATGGTCAAAGACAAGAATGATCTCTATAAAATTTCCTATAACATGGTGTATAATTTTTTTTAGTAGGCCTTATGGTTTGTGAGCAATATCTTCCCGAACTTCATTATTTAAAAAAAAATTGATGAACTTGGTCGAGGCAGTGAAATACACTTATTTTGGGATAATTGGTTTCGCACAGGATCCAGCCGCTCTGCAGCTCGTGAAGCTGACATCCAGTTGGCATGCTGTCAAGACTTACGAGGCTTTCAGTCATAAGCTTACGAGGCAGCCGTCAGATTTACACGCAGAACTGTATCCAAGTAGGGCTAAAAGCGACGAAGAAAATAAAAATGCTTTACTTCTGACCATGAAGTCATTCAAAATGCTCAGTTATACGCCAGATTCTCCAGAAACGGGCCTTAGAAATGCAGTTACCCAGGATCTTGCAGCAGAAAACAATAAAGTGTCACTTCTCACTGCCAAGCAGCTCCTTAAAAATTACTCAATACCTTCAAACTAGGTTGGGCTCGCAGTTATTATCCCGCGAACGCGCGAGCGGGACTAATATCGTCGTAGTGCGAGGATTTGCAGACGAGACTAAGGTTCAAGCGTCACCAACTGAGGTCGATACCTCAACATACGTGCTATTCATGAGGAAACTCGACATGTGCTCCACACTGTGCATAACCCACCCAGAAGACTGGTTATAGCTGGGGTGTTAGTGCACGACACCTTGCACTTTGTGACTATGCGCTGAAACTTGGCACAGTTGATCCTTAGGTGGTCTTGAGTGAATTCAGACCGGTAGACGTCGATAGCCTCCGCGCGTTTAGTGGGGGGGAGGGGGGGAAGTTCGACGCTGCCGCGCTTTAATTAATGCAACATTTCTCTAAAACTATACATAATATGGCATGTGATATATCATTTTCGGATAAATGAAGGATGAGGAATCTATTTTTTGGACAAAAACAATGCACTTTCTAACAAAAAAAAATTAAAAAGTAGAAAAAACTGAAAAACGTAATTTGTGTTTTTTTATATAATTGGCAATTATTTTAAAAGTATAACAGTAATCTCAAAACAAAAAATATAGTCGTAAAGCTAGACTTATGTAGTTTCTAAAAATATATAGTTTATTATATATGTCTGTTGATCCATGGGAGATAATAAATAATATCAAGCGTAAGTCAGGGCGATCTCAATGCATGATCGTCCGTGAAGTAGGGTTTAGGTACTGTGTTAAACAACATTCCTCTAAAACTATACATAATAGGGCATGTGATTTATAATTTTCGGTTAAATAAAGGATGAGGAATCTATTTTTAAACAAAAATAATGCACTTTTTTAATAAAAAAGATATTAAAAAGTGGGCTAAACTGAAAAAATTCTTTTGTGTTTTTTACATAATTTCTAATCATTTTAAAAGTATAACAGAAACCTCAAAACAAAAAATATAAACATTAAGCTAAACTTATGTAGTTTCTAAAGATATATAGTTTATTATATATATCTGTTGATACATGGGAGATAATAAATAATATTGAGCGTAGGTCAGGGTGATCTCGATGCATCATCGTCCATGACGTAGGGTTTAGTTAATGTTTTAAACACACAAAAAGTGCATATGTTTTATTGTTTATGTCTCATAGTATTTTAAAAAATGAAACTACGCAATGTAAATTAATTTATTGCATATATTGCAGGATCCACTGCTCGGACAGAGGTCTGAACATTTAAGCTGCCTTTTCTTGCAATTGCACCAGCCAACTTGCACCTAAAAAATCCAGACATTACATGCTCCTGCATCAACAGGCAAATCTGTCCATGTAGGCTCCCAGTTGTTGTTGACCTTCGTCCAACCCCAAGTAGTTACCGCAAGTGCGTGATAACTGACCCCAAACGCCCACCTCTTGATAAATACTGATACAAAGTGGCTTTGGTCGGTGGGAGGTGTTCTATCTGCTGGTCTATCTTGGTAAAAACATTAAACAAAGGAAACCCTCTGATTTACGCCTGCTAGGCATGAAAGATGCTTTAGAGTTATATTCTAGCGCCGAATACTGCATGCGCTTCGGTGTTGATAACTAGCGAAAGTAGGTGCTCGTTTGCTGTAAATGTGTAGACAAACTAAATAAAAGCTACAATAAATGCATCATCGTTACTACACGAATGCACGAGGAAGGTGGCTATTAGGTAAGAATGGTGGCGTGTTGTAAAGCTTATCACCAATATCTGAAATGATGACGACGACCACGGTGCCAAGAGTGAAACCAACGAAGAAGAAGAGATCATGGAGGAAAGGTTTCCCAAGCTTCAAAAGCACTTCTCTTTCCTTTACCATTGAACGAAGATACCGTGTCACATGTCACATCCTGTGAATGTAAATAAACAAATCTGTATAAAACACCTGTATTTTCTTAATTTACTATGACCAGATATACCATTTTACCTATCGTGGTGGCGAAATCATGATAGCACAGATATTGGTGATGTTATCTTGTTCCTATATGCACCCAAAGTTCCTCAAGCTGAGGTAAAGCTTGCATATTATGTATAACTGTCAGTATCAACACATCAGTATCCACAGTATCATGTGTCGTGAAGCCTCGATCATAGTAAATTAAGAAAATACGGGTGTTTTATACATATTTGTTTATTTACAGGGCCACAGAGAGCAAGAGTATTAAGATTCCCTCTTTCACGCATTCACAGGATGTGATACGGTATCTTGGTTCAATGGTAAAGGAAAGAGAAGTGCTTTTCAAGCACGAAAGCCTTTCCTGACCTACAGTAGGTTTCGAGTTAGCGATCAAGCGACGCATTGAGGAGGTAATGGCTTCCATCGAAAAATACGTCTTAACATCATATGATAGGTCAGTTTTTCTGCTTTTGAAACTGATATAATAGAATAATAGGATCTCAAAACTTAAAAAAGAATATTGTATATCATAATTATTATTTCAGATCAGCTTCATGTACTTCAGTGAATGAGCCCCTTATATATATTTTTACCAAGATAGACCAGCAGGTAAAACACCTCCCACCGACCAAAGCCACTTTGTATCAGTATTTATTAAGAGGTGGGCGTTTGGGGTCAGTTATCACGCACTTGCGGTAACTACTTGGGGTTGGACGAAGGTCAACAACAACTGGGAGCCTACATGGACAGATTTGCCTGTTGATGCAGGAGCATGTAATGTCTGGATTTTTTAGGTGCAAGTTGGCTGGTGCAATTGCAAGAAAAGGCAGCTTAAATGTTCAGACCTCTGTCAGAGCAGTGGATCCTGCAATATATGCAATAAATTAATTTACATTGCGTAGTTTCATTTTTTAAAATACTATGAGACATAAACAACAAAAACATATGCACTTTTTGTGTGTTTAAAACATTAACTAAACCCTACGTCATGGACGATGATGCATCGAGATCACCCTGACCTACGCTCAATATTATTTATTATCTCCCATGTATCAACAGATATATATAATAAACTATATATCTTTAGAAACTACATAAGTTTAGCTTTATGTTTATATTTTTTGTTTTGAGATGTCTGTTATACTTTTAAAATGATTGGAAATTATGTAAAAAACACAAAAGAAATTTTTCAGTTTAGCCCACTTTTTAATATCTTTTTTATTAAAAAAGTGCATTATTTTTGTTTAAAAATAGATTCCTCATCCTTTATTTAACCGAAAATTATAAATCACATGCCCTATTATGTATAGTTTTAGAGGAATGTTGTTTAGCACAGTACCTAAACCCTACTTCACGGACGATCATGCATTGAGATCGCCCTGACTTACGCTTGATATTATTTATTATCTCCCATGGATCAACAGATATATATAATAAACTATATATTTTTAGAAACTACATAAGTCTAGCTTTACGACTATATTTTTTGTTTTGAGATTACTGTTATACTTTTAAAATAATTGCCAATTATATAAATAAAACACAAATTAC
The DNA here is from genome assembly GCA_947623375.1 of Apotomis capreana. Taxonomy (NCBI): domain Eukaryota; kingdom Metazoa; phylum Arthropoda; class Insecta; order Lepidoptera; family Tortricidae; genus Apotomis; species Apotomis capreana. The sequence continues at coordinate 11,208,326 of OX392506.1, read as the reverse complement.
GTTTTTCAGTTTTTTCTACTTTTTAATTTTTTTTTGTTAGAAAGTGCATTGTTTTTGTCCAAAAAATAGATTCCTCATCCTTCATTTATCCGAAAATGATATATCACATGCCATATTATGTATAGTTTTAGAGAAATGTTGCATTAATTAAAGCGCGGCAGCGTCGAACTTCCCCCCCTCCCCCCCACTAAACGCGCGGTGACTATCGATGTCTACCGGTCTGAATTCACTCAAGACCACCTAAGGATCAACTGTGCCAAGTTTCAGCGCATAGTCACAAAGTGCAAGGTTCCCATACAACGGCGTGCATTATCAACCCAGCTATTATTAGTGTTGTTGTTGCTTATGATTCATCATCATGACAAAATTAAGGGACTGCTTTAGAACGTTAGACTATTCTGGCGTTTTACTCAGGCACTGGCGATTCGAACGGCTTTATTGCAGGTAACAAAATAATTAAACTGATCATTTGCGTTTCTAAAACATTTACTCCTTTGATTAAAAGTATTCCGTTTTCCGTTATCGAAAGCACTGTGAACTACTCAATGAGATAGACATACACCCCATGAGCGAAAGGCTGAGAAGTTCCTGTCCCTGCTGTACAAGTCAAGTATGTGACGATGCAGGCTATGCTTTGTTTGGCACCACTCCAGCGCCTGAGCGTTTGCCCCCCACATCAGACGCAAATATGGTAGATTTTGAACGACCTGCCTTGTACAGATCTTGAAGGTCGGACCTTAATTCATTTTGAACTTTGCGTTGTAGCTTGTAGACCTGCACCCCTAGCACAACTGTCGCAAACGGCCATTTCTGGCGCGAGATAATTGCCTGTCTCTTTCTGTGCAGTAATGTAAGAGGGTGGCGGGTAGCGCTATGTCGCGCGACAAGAGTCGCAAAGCATAGTTGTGCTAGACGGGCTGCTGTTGGTGAGCCTTTAGAGAACAAACTTCGTTACTTAGAGTGAGCCAAGCTGCTTAGCAGTGTGAATTGACTTTATTTTTTTCTGTTGCAAGATCCCGGGTAACTGCATTTCTAAGGCACATTTCTGGAGAATCTGGCGTAGAACTGAGCATTTCGAAGGATTTCATGTTCAGAAGCAAAGCTTTTTTATTTTCTACGGCCCTTTTAGCCCGACTTGGGTACGGTTCTGCGTGTAAATCTGACGACTGCTTATGACTGAAAGTCTCGTGAGTCTTGACAGATAATAAGCAGCATGCCAACTGGATGTCAGCGTCAAGCGCTGCAGAGTGGCTGGATCCTGTGCGATACCAATTATCCTAAAATAAGTGCATTTCACTGCCTCGACCAAGTTTATCAATTTATTAAAAAATAATGAAGTTCGGGAAGATATTGCTCACAAACCATAAGGCCTACTAAAAAAAATTATACACCATGTTATAGGAAATTTTATAGAGATCATTCTTGTCTTTGACCATTTTTTTCTAGCTGTAAAACTTTTTGTATAAAACCGTAAAAATCGTGATAGGGACATATTTTGAGGTCAAAAAGGGGGGAAAAGGGGGGAGGGGGGCAAAATTCGGCTTGGCAACATTCAGAACCGAATTCAGCAGGCTTTTTTACATCGGAAAAGTCATGTTGCCAATATGGATCACAAAATGCCGTTAGCACGGTAAAGGAAGCCAATATTTAGAATTTTCTACCAGTCTATGAAGTTCGGGAAGATATTGCTCACAAACCATAAGGCCTACTAAAAAAATTTATACACCATGTTATAGGAAATTTTATAGAGATCATTCTTGTCTTTGACATTTTTTTTCTAGCTGTAATACTTTTTGTATAAAACCGTAAAAACCGTGATTAGGGACATATTTTGAGGTAAAAAGGGGGGAAATGGGGGGAGGGGGGCAAAATTCGGCTTGGCAACATCCAGAATCGAATTCAGCAGGTTTTTTTACATCAGAAAAGTCTTTCTACCAGTCTAATATTTTTAAGTCTCATTATTTTTACAAGGTCTTTTAGGCAGTTTTAGCCCTTTAAATTTATAGCCTTTTAATAAGGTTACGAGCTCTGAGAGTCTAGGCTGGTGGCTTGGGGGCTAAAGAGCTTTATAGGCTTTTAGCCCTCTTAGGCGTCAAAATATAGGCCAGCCTTAAATAAAAGAGCTAAAGGGCTCGAGTCCTTTGGAACACTAGTTGTCCAACGATGCAAAGAATTTGGTCCTTACCCATACGAGTATATCTTAATCTGACGCGCTTGAGTATTTCAAAATGGCGATTTTTTTTTGCACGTTCTAATAATAACTGCGAGTTTGCGTCACATCCAAATCGTCAGATTATTATATAAGAGCTTTTTTTTAGTTTCACTTAACATCCCCTTAGAAAATCTGACGCGCCCGATGAAAAATTTTTTTTTTTCATTTTCAACCCTCAATTACGACCACCCCCATCATGGAAACAATCAGTTTAACATGCGTACATCTTTAAAAATGCGTAGGACATGGTTGCTATCAATATCTGACGCACTCGAGTATGTCCATGCAACAGTTTTTTTTTACATTTTTGAAAATCTGTAGCCGCTCCCCCCCACCGATGAAAAGGTATATCTTATATGACATTTTTTTCTTTTTATCATCTAAGCTTCGCAACCCAATAGGTCTCTATGACGCTCGAGTGAATCCCGATTTAGCATCGTGGCGTACCCTACTAACAAGGATCCCTATAAAGAATCACTATAAAGCTGCCTTAAAACCTTCCAGATGTCCGGTACAGAATTCTGTCGTAGCAGTCAGAATGACCATAATATGGTCACAATATAATTATATTATAACACTTCCTTACCTGCTATGTAAATCCGATACCCTAAAACACAATCGTACCTACTAACTTTTTGGAAAAAGTGGTTGCAATTAGGATGTTAGTGCTCAACCCTATGTGGTTAAAATTTAATTGACAAAAAATTGCAATTAGTACAAGTGTGAACTAAGGTATCAATATGTTTGGCTACTTTTGTTGATACTATTTGGCACTGGTTGTACATAAATGAAATCTTCTTAATCATAATCTGCAGGTCAATGGCCAAGAAAAAATACAGAGTTGCTGAAATTCGCTTGTCAACTAATTAGTTTGCAAAAGGGTCTACTAACACCATATTCATACTGATAATGAACACCAAATCTGGTTATAGTCAAGGCTTTAGGAATAGGAAGAACAGATCTAAGGGTTGGTGAAAAATACAATATTATTTAACTTAAATTCAACTATATTCTGTCCTAATACCGAAATTAATAAATAGTTACAAATGTTTGCCATACCAATAGTGATCAAACGGCGAGAGCATTCTATGGCATCCACCCATGTTATTTTGAATAATATATTTCATTGTATACTTATTCTTATTGTTTTCTTCTTCCCATTTCTCAGTGGCCACTTTCTGTTCCATGATTTCTTGTGACACCGCTTCAGCTGCGAATGGTAGCCTTTCAGCCACAATCTTCAGCATAGGCCAAACCTGTAAGTATATGGTAAAAATATACTTTATAATATTGTATATTTTGAGGGAAGATGGAACCTACTTCTCTGATATATCACAATCATTGTAACAATTTATGAAATTGAAAAAAAGTGCTGCATGTATTGAAGCATAAGGTTTATTTGACTAAACAAGAGCCAAGGCCTACATTTGGTCTATATGTGAATATGTTTTTGACACAGTATGTCAAATAGATCTTGGATCATGGCCGAGTCAGCTGCTAAAGTTTCAATTCCATAAAAAATGTATCTTGAATGCTGTGCCTAATCAATACAGTTTCATACGCTTAAGCTATGATATAAGCCTTTGCTCAAAAACAGTATAATTAAATTTTTCACCTTATCCTAACCTAAAGACTGCTACTCAGAAAAGATGGTGTGTTTGCCCAGCATTGGCAAATGCTGTCACAGTTTCTTAGTAAATATAGTGAAAGACGAATTTGAAGTCAACCTCTCTTGATGTTTTGTTTGAAAAGCTTTGTGGATACCTGATTTATAACTACTTATCCATATACTACTAACAATCTTTTCGCATTTGGTATGGATGAGAAGTATTCTCAATAATTGGAAATTCTTTTTAAAATAAAAATATTGAAAATAGATTCCGTCTCAGTGACAATATGTTTAACCAGGAATATGCCAAAACAGAAATAATTGAATGTAAGCTCACCTCAGCATATTCACATTTGCCAGCAACCTCTAATATAACCCTGCCAGCCTTGATGGGGGTAACGTAGTGGTCAATAGCTCCTTTACCACCACCCATTCTCTGCCCTTGACCTTTTTTAGTCACTGGTTGCCACGGGGCATCTACACGCCAGATAGCGTACATTCTCTTCATGTCTAACCTACGGGCTACGACTAGACGAGCCATCTCAAAGTGCTCATGTCGCATTCTGCCACCACCAGTTGCCTGAAAATATAAAATGAATTTTATTATTTACATCATACAAAATCAGAACATAACCCTCTTTATTGCTTCTCTGTAATTGGGGAAATAAGTATTCTATTCCAGTCATTTACATTACACCAGCAATGTAACAAACAAAGTTGTTGAATTGCTACAGCCATTTGGATGTGCTATTTAACCCTATGGCAGGGTTATACATTGAATACAGCTGATAATATTAAGTTTGGACGTGCTGAGACTGAAAGACACATTTACCATTATATAATAGTTATTTTTAAGGTACTTACAATAACTCCATACTGCTTCAACTGAAGAGAGTTGTGTAAGGGCTCAGGACCTCGCATATACCGCAGTCTTTTCTGCATTTTAGGTGGCTTCAAATTGGCAGGATACGTGGGCACCTTGTCAAGAGGACGCAGCCTCTGTCGCTCAGGGATCTCGATGTCTGTAAAAACCATAAAGTAGTAAAGAACATGTTCAATAACAAGTGCCTTACAGGCATGTTCAAGTTCTAGAGTTATGAATCAACTAAGAGTATCAAGTATCTATTCACTAACTTACTTACCGTCATAATTTTTAGGTGGTGGAAAATATTTGATTCCAGCTACACAGGTCAACTGAATTCCATTTGGCCGCAAGAGTCCTGAAAACGTAAATATTATATTGACATTATGTAGGTCTGATCTTGAAATATTATAATTAAGTAACTCAATTGTTTTCATTACCGATTGTGAGCCCTAACGTCTGTCGAGAAATCATGGTTACTGAAATATTAGTTCTAAGTCTAAGTCTCAATGTATTTTAATTTCACCACCATCTAAACATTATTGTAAGAAATGTTAACATTTATTATAACCTCAATTTCGTCTTGTCAAATGAAAAGTTTTTTTTTTTTTAATTTCGTTTGAAAGATTTTTACACGATCTGACAGTGTTTCTTTTTCTTACACGATCTGATATTACTAAAGCGCTTTCTAACAAGACAATTTATTCCTAAATCTGACCATGTTGGTCAATGAAGATCGGGCTTAAAATGCTTAAATTGGATCGGGTTTGGAAGGGGTTTAAACATCGGATCGTGTGAACAACACATATACGAACCGTTTAGGACTCAATTAAAACTGTTCATACTAAATTATAAAATTTGACGGCTCGACTAATCACAAATAGATTTCATTTAGCGCGCGAAGCATTTGTTTTGATTTGCTCCGGTAGCGTTGCGATTGGCGACGGATTTAAAATATTATTTCATTTCTTGTTAGTCATTATGAACTCAATGCTTCAATTACAGAAATTTTTATTTATCAATATCTATCTTTACTTGGTTTGGGTGGTTATTACAGGTTTCTTCCTTTACATTAAGGTAACAATAAATATAATAATACTTATTTTTTTTCAGTTCAAAGTAAATATAAATTCCTAGATTTTAGAGTAAATATGTATAAAGATGAGTACCTTTATTTATAGTTGAAACAGAATGCATATTGTTCCAAATAAAGTGGATTTAGTCTCTTTGTTTCTTAAAGTTTTATTACTTATTTGCAGTTGGATATGCTGGGACATCTTACAAGATACTTATCACTAACAGTTTACACACTGTTGGTTGTCATAGAGTTTACGAGGCTGTATCTTGGTCAGTATGGTAACTTATCATGCAGAGTAAGTGTTTATTGTAATTACTATTCTTATAAGCACTTTGAATGCTCAGACAGTCAACTTTTGTAAAACCTAACAACAACAAGATTATTATTTTTCCTTTCCAGGTCCCAGAGCTGGCGGGTTTTCTAATGTTGTCAGTACTCATGCAGTTGCCACTAGTTAGTTTCTTTCTGTTCAATCCTTATTTATTAAGTACCCCTACTGAAATTATTCTTCATGCAACATTATACTCTCTAACTATAGGCGAAGTAGTTTTTAGTTTCTTAGCTTTGAAACAGGCCTCATCTTTAGCAAAAAGTATTTATTTGACACACAAGAGTTGAACCACACAGTACATTTCTATCGGGAATGTTGACTTTATTGATTAAAAAAAGAGAATTTATTTACTTCCAAAAATACAATACAAACTTTGCTATCCACAACACAGGTTTCGTCCACAGTTCCACACATAGAATTTGCATCCGCCTCAGGGTTCGTCAATAATATTGCTAGAATCTTGAAGTTGAAGACATTCAAATATCTGGCACTAAGGCTGCTTGCCTATCCTCAAAAGCGGAGTAAAGATGTAAAATGGACCCATCTCAATTCTCAGATTTAAATGCTCTTCTTTCATGCTTCAGAAAGATGCAACCTGATTGGATAATTATGTCTATTCCGCTTCTGTGAAAAGGCAGCCTATAGAGCTGACTTTATTTGTTTGGTTAACATACTGTTTTGGAATTTACCTATGAATGAATATATTGTGATAACTTGTAGGTGTAGAAATATTACCTATGTAAAGCCTTAGTTTCCTTCCATAATTAGATATAAGTACTTACTGTGGTTATAGTGTTATCTGTCAGTGTAAACTTATGTTCAATTGAATTTAATAAATAAAACGACACAAATAAAAAGAAATAATTTATTATCAATTTATCTTACACAGCGCACTCATAGCTCGCCAAAACAATGCTGAAATATGCAAAGCAAACAATTTGTAGCATTATTTTGTGGTAATCATTTTTACCAAACTTGTTCTCAATTTACGATATTTTTTTATTATCTGATTCATTTCTGAACCTTATAACCTTATATCATCTCACTTTTTTATATTACTCATACTCACGCTAAAATATTTTACAAAGTGTGACATTATGTAGGTACCTACATGGTTCAGAAAGTAGATTCCTAAGCACGAAAACAGATTTCATCTGCAACCATAAAATCGTGAAGCAGTAACACTTTATATATTGTACCTACCATATTTTAAGCATAAACGTATATTACAGTAGCTAGAATAATGTGATACCGAGTATCTTTTATTATCTCACAGAAATTGGTTGGTGTCCATGCATGACCCACATCCTTGATTTTGCAAATTTCTAAATACTACCTAAAGCACACAGCACTCTAACTTCGCGTTTATCATTTTCTCGAGTACATACAAATCTCAATTTTCTACTATGACCATATTAAATCCAGAAATACCTATGGTATTTACCGAACTCATTTACATATGCACATATTAAAAACTAGGACTAAACTTACATTAAGTTGTCCCTCTGGATGATTTCTATTGAATATACAAAATTTAACAAGCAGTGCTGGGTAACCAAAACTATTATTAATAAAAAAAAGTGTTAAATGTAAACAAATACATTTCGAACGAAATTATTATGTTAATTTTATTTGATTAAACCCATTGACGTAATAATTACATGGACACACAATCAGACGGAAAAAATGGCACCCTCCCAACTAATGCAAAATCACAAATCGCATTAGTTGGGCTCGCAGTCTCGTTTAGACCATGACACGTGACGGGTCTCAAAAATGACTAAATGTTCAGCGAAAAATTGCAGAAATAACAGTTATAAAAATTTAAAAAAGAACTGAATATTCTTTTTTACTTAAGTTATATTGAATAATTAACGAATACTATGTAAAATCATAGCAATTTTTTAGATTACAATTATTCATTTTCCATACAAAATGCACCTCATCACAGAACAAAAATCTAAGGAGTGGCTATAGTATTATATTTTATTAATAAATAAAGGAGTGCAATAAATAATTATCAGATCCCGTTATCAAGCAGGCAGTTTGGTGGCTAGTGATGTGCAATGTCAACAAGAAACTTTTATAACAAGATTTTTTTATGAGTATATCCAAAAAAGCTGTTCTGGGTCTGCTCAGAGAGAGTAATCGAATTTATTAAGTAACACGGTTCAAAAGTAGAGCGTTATATTTTTATACTTAATATCGATTTTTTCAAGTAGAACACGAAGTCTTACGCCTACGTGTCGTGAACTGATTTTGTGTATTTATCACGAGAGTCATTTGAGTTATTTTTGATATTGAGTTAATCTGAAATATATATCTGAAAATTTAATTAAATAATTAAGTCTGTTATTGACATTGTGGCTACATCACTAATATCACTAGCCACCAAACTGCCCGCTTGATAACGGGGGTCTGATAATTATCCAATTTTTTTATTTACGATTCCCGCGCAATCCTCAACAACGTGAAAAATGGAGGTGACTTTTAGCAAGAGACAAACGCGAAGAATAATTTAAGCCAAATAATTCGTCTCTCGTGTGTTCAGCATAATCATATGTTTTTTTATGTTAATCAAAAGAAGTGTAAAAATGGTGACATTTATTAATTTATAAAAAAAATGCTCTGTTGTTATTGTTTTATTTTGTCACAGAGTCTAGACACTGTCAGTTTAAACCTTTGAACGCCAAGAACACCTAATTTGCCGTGCATACCATGCCATCGACAAATAAAATCATTTATTTTTTATTACAGGGTAAGGGAAATGTCAATATTTTGTACTTGTCTTACTCTCATTTCACATACTAGAACAAGGAGAAATAATGTCATTATTACTGATCCCTTCTATGCAGTGTCGGGACCCTTTTATGCAGTTGTTAAATAAAAACGTAACTAAATTTGTTATTAACAATTTACGAGTTTATTTAGTTCAAACAAAATATATATTTTAATACCCAAATAAAATAATAGTGAAAATATTTTTAGCATGTAAAAATATTAAAATCGCATCCATTCGTGCCATGTTCCAAGTTTGACAAGAGACATGAGTCAGAATACGCAAAAAAAGTTAATTTACTCGAAAAATATTCGTGGTCATAAGCACGTAAGTCAATGTGACACTTAAATGTATGAGCAATGAGTTCTTTTGTACGAAGTAATTATGTTGTTGTAAAACTATAAATAAGCGTTATTGGCATCTACTTGAACAGGACAACGGCGCCACTTTTTTTGTCATTTTTGTTCGAGTCTGTGGCTCTATTATAATAATACCTCAATGATTAAACCTAATAAATAGAAATTTAAAACCAACCTTATTAAAATTAATCAAGAATTTAAAATCAGCCCACAATAGGTCACAAATGGTGTAACAAACAGACGAATAAATCACCTCTAAGTAACTGAGAATCTCCAAGTTTTTGGATCTAACCACTCATTTACTACCTAGACTGTAAAAATAATAGGTATGTTACTGATAGACTTCTACATTTAAGACATGAGACAATACCTACATTTAAGACATGAGACAATACTCAACAAGGCACTGAATTCTTTATTTTGTGATTAATGATACTACTTTTTTGGTATAGCAATATTTTTGGCATTATTAACGTAAAGGAACAACGGGCTAATACTACCTACATTATTTTGGATAAAAAAACGATTTAAATGTATAAATTAGTAAATAATTTACCCTTAAAAACACTTGAGCTCTGCTCTGTTGAATTATAACTGACAGCAGTATTATAGTATCATTTCTAATATTATAATCTAAAAATATATACAAATGCTATTTGTAACATCTTTAACTCTTTTCAAGTCTGATAACATACCTATAGCATCTTATTAAAATACTATTTTTGAGTATTATTTTTCACAAAATAAATTATTATCTCTGTAAAAGTCATCAATTTTACACCTTACTAAATGCAGTGTTATATTAAAACTTATGAGTCTGGTTTTAAAAGATTCTATGTCACCCACTCCAATTGATTTCAATAGTTGACGAAGTGTTGGCGCCACCCGGCAAATGAGCTGTAAAAAAAAATAGGACAATAAATATAACTGACACAAGTACATTGCTAAACCCATTTTTTTATAGAAATAGTAAACGTGCCTAATCAATGGTGCATACAGATGTATATTCCAACTGCTACATTATATAGTAACTGTAAGCTGACTGTACAGTGTACATCAGTAAAGTTGGAATGCAGTCTCTCTTGTTAACTCCAATTTTATACTCCATGTTACTTGGATGATGCAAAGAGTTCTAATATATATAGTCCTATAATGGTACATTTTCAAATTATCAAATTTAATAATGTTCATCTTTGAGTTATTCCATAAGTGTACTTGAGTAGGTAATTCAGGTATTGGTAATCAGCTATATACAGTTGGATGGTATCTACATTGAAATAACAATTTGGGAACTAGCTACTTACTGTGAATATTTGTTGTGTGACCCAATTGTGATATTGCTTAACAGAGCCCTCATAGGCAGTAGCGTAAATCTTCTTCATATTTATTTCAAGATTGCCATTAACAAGAAAGTGTATTATTTCTTGAAACACTATCTCGAAGAAACATAGGGATCTGAAAAATATTGCATCCATTATAGTCCTATTGTCATGCATAAATGATAAATTCAAGATGGATACAATAGAAATGAGTTAATTTCTAAAGTAAATAAATTTAAGCATGGCATAGGATGTTTAATGAAGGCTATTTTATTTTTATTTGAAGTACGTAAGCTTTTTACAACAAACGGCAGCATACAAAAATGGTTGCGGGCACCCATACAAAAAAATGGTCCGAGTGTGAGTCAGGCTACAGATACGTATCAGGCTACAGGCCCCATTAACAAACTCACCTGTTAAACCATAATAAGCCTTCTGTTGCAATAGGTTTGCCTTGTGAACATTCCTTAATCATTAATTCAAGTAAACAAGAGCCATCTTTCGGGTCCAGCTTCTTGATTTTCTGAAAAATTAAGTAAGTATGAAATATATATAATACAAGCAGCTGTTATCACCGATATATTGTCAATATTCTGATTTTACGAAAATCACAAAGCAGGGACTATAGGTTCCCTGCTCTATTTATTATCAACATAATAATATTAACAGCATGCTTACATCAATATTTCCTTCCATGTCATATTTCACTGGAGCAAATAATTTACCAAGACTCTCTGTAATTAGAAATATTTGGGTTTAAACTTTAAAATGCAGTTTGCTGGAGGTATTGTTGTTAATTTTACACATATTTAAAGGTTAGGTTATTTTAAACTTACCAACAATCAATAATAAGCCTCTAGCTGCTTCTATAAATTTTACTGCATTAATTTTGCCATCAATAATAGGTGGGAAATCCTTCACATGCTCAAAGCCCCCGTTTTCAGCGCGAGTGCTGTTAGCCATCTTCGTAATAAAACTATTATCTTGACCATTAGTACAATCTACGCTTAATGTAATAATGGGGATTCAATTAGCCAAATTCTACCATTGGTTACCTAAAACAGATAAAAACACATACCTATAAATTACAGCAAATGATAAACTCTCCCTCATAAAATATATGGAATATGACGAGTTATACCTATTTCTGTACATTTTCTTCGATAGGTTCATATTATGTTGATGTTTTTTTCAATTCTACACAATGATTTCGAAACATTTGTTTGTTTTAGAGATTAGAGAATAGAGATGCTACTTTGAGTTTGACAACTTTGAGTCTTTGAGTTTGACGTCTTTGTTTGACAGATGTAAAGTATATCACTGAACTCGTTAAGTAATTAAAATTTCCGTTTCCGGAAAGTTTTGTTTTTGAAAATTTGCATTGGGCTTGTTCTGTAGTTTAATTTGCCATGGCACATTAAATAACTAGCGTCTTTATTTATTATAATTTAACAATTGTGCAATAAATAAATACCGACTTAGTTTTTAAGTGAAAGTGCCTAAAAAAAATTTGCTAAGCATTATTTCACTGTATACGTATACGCATGAATTATATATTAATACGTATGATTTCTACAAGACGTTATGAATAGAATATAGTAAGTACCTAGGACCTAGGATGATAAGATATAAGATATAATAAGCAGGAAGGTACGTACCTATGGTGATCCATTGAAGGTTTACATCCGCCGCGTAATTTACAACATTTCTTATTGTTAAAATAAAATTATTCATTTATATTATTATTTGAATCCTATTAAAATAATTTAAGTTTATCATTATCCTCTTCACTTATTGTCAAACTTGATAACGTTTCGATACTTTAAGCTTAATAAGAAGATAGTGTTTGTTTTAGCACGTTTCCCAGATCATCCTCAACCACAATCGTCAAAACTTTGCTTTTAGGGGAAAAGGTAAAAGGCACCAGAAATCTCTTTTCGGGTAAGAGGTCTGTGAATTCGTACGAGTCTAATACCATCCCATTTGTCTCATCTCTCACTTCCACTATTCTTATTCCCGCAGTTGATATTATCATCATTTTGTTTTTGTCGAACTTTAGGTATCTTGTGATGGCTTGCCTTTCCCTTCCATACTCGTTGTTAAACCATCTATGGTATGATAACAGCACAGCGCAATTTCTTGTCCAATAAATTGTATCATTCCCATTCGTTCTACTCACATTTTTCCTAGAGTCGGTCATCCTGTTGGATATATTAGAGTATACACTAGACGGCCTAGTTATGGGTGTGACATTTGGACTTCTCCGAATAATGTCTGATTTTGACATCGCAGCGAAGTTTCCTAACGTCGTTTTGCTTCTTGGTCCCAATACTCTGAGTGGTTCAGCCACGTTCATTGTAACACTTATGTTACGCTGAAGTGAAACTGTTGAGTGTTGTACAGGTTTGCCGTTAAAGTTGTTCATATTGTCTTTCGACAAAGCAGATTTTTTCTCTCCAACCATAAAAACTCGGTCAATGTTGTCAAATCCTCGGGCCATAATACCATCTTTAGTATGTCCAAGGTCAAAAGTGTGTCCCAGTTCATGGAACACAGATCCTAAGGTCGTAGCGAAACATCCTCCAAGCGTGCTTCGATATCCGCTGTCATCCATAAAACGGCGCGTGTTTACAGGTGATGTGTCTTGAAATTTGGGAATGATTTCATCAACAGTCGTCGGCCAAGTGTACAAACAGGCAGTTCCAAATAGAGCCAGACCTCCACCACCGAGCGCAGCGTATGCTTCCGTCAAGGAAACGATCTCTTCGTGTGTCATGGGCTTATCTACATCAGTACCCTTGAACCTTGTACAAGAAATAAATGCCAGGAATTTCCTTTCATTACTGCCCAAGTCAGACAACATGAGCTCTCTACCAAAATGTGCCCATAAATCTGCTTGTTTCATTTTCCTTGCTTTGTTTACATTCAGGTTGCTTCGGAATATTACACATTCTGGACTTTTTGAGTTGACTTCGTGTTCGAGCTGAAAAGTTTTTCTGCCGAATCCGCTTTCAAATAGTTTTTCTGCTGTTAGGCTTTGAATAAGCTTAGCTCCAATCGCTATGCGAGAACAAGCACTTTCTACTGAGTTATCGATGTTAGGGGGGCTTTGGAAATAACCGTCGTGGCCTTGGCATATTATGTAAACTGGAGTAACTCTTAAGTTTGTTCTTCTAGGCGTATAGTCCAGTAGTAACGTTTTGTGATATTGTCCAGTGTATTCAAAATCTATTATATTTTCACCTTGTTTCAATTCAATTAACGCTTTAAATTCTCCATTGTATATAATCCATTCTGACTTATACTGAACTCCTCCATTTGTGACGGTGCACAATATTTTATCATGATTGTTGGAATTTCCTCTAGTTATTATGCCTTTGATCAAAACCAACGAGTAGTTCACAACATCCCCATATTGAAAGTTTATTATAAATATGGAAGAGTTGTTTTCATTTTTGTTCTCTTCATTCATTCGGTTGTCCATTACCTGAAATAGGTTTTAACTATGTTTAATGCAAATCACAACAGTACTTCTTTAGTCACTTGCAGTGTCAATCTTCGGTAATTGGTTTAAAAGTCAAGCTCGTTAGCTCCGCTTAATATGGTGGTAATGTCGGATCTCGCTGTGGCCCAGTAAGTAGATCGAGTCAGTAAATCCGCCGCGTCTGTGTAGATACACTCGAAAGGTCGTCGTAAATGAATAGTTTTCGCACGTAATAGCAATGACTCACCATGATGCGGTTAGCGTGTAGCGCGCAGAGCCGGCGCGGCGAGCGGACTGCGGGTTGCGGGTGCGGGCGGCGCGGCGGCGCGGCGGCCGGGGACTCCTCGCCGCCGCACAGAGTACGCGCTTCCATGCTTCGGTCCTCACTTCCTACTCGGTTGAACTCACACGGGCGCTGTGCGCATGACCGCTGATGCAGACCGGCGCGCCGGGCGGTAACGATTGCCGCTCGCCAGACAGGTACGCGACTGGCTGTCTCCAGTGCCAAGAGGGAAATTTGAACGATGCAACAAAACAAACTGCAATGTACACTGTCGTTCATGGGTGAAAGCTTTTGTTTGTTTACTCCAGATTATAGGGATTGATTTCAGCGGCCCACGTTAAGGAGTCCTTAGTCTAGACTATAGGTACTTAATATAATATAGGTACCTATCAGATGTAACAATTGTCTCGACAGGAGTAGCCGTAGGGTATGTGAATGGGACATTGCACTTTCTCAGTGAGCGATGCTTTATTAGTTTAAACTTTATGTACTTATTCACATATAGTTGAATCACAATTTTAATACCATATTATTATTTACAATTGTAAAAAAAGAATCGCGTGCTGCGTAAACAATGTTAACAAATGCTCTATTTTAATTGTTAACATTGTTTCAGCGAGATTCAAGGTGAGCGCCAAATCTGTTTCAACTGACCAATATATATAATAGACCAATTTTCTTAAGTACCTAGGATCTATTCACTTTGTTAAACTACCCACACCTCTTATTCAATTTAGAAATAACATGTTTTTGTAAACTGTTTTTTATTTTCAAAGCAATTTTCAGTATGAGCTAGGTACTTAGCTACTTCATTGTACCTATGATGCTAGTACAATTTCAATAATAATTTGTACGCATTAACCGTGTTATTACTTAAATAACATTTCGCCGTGAATGAAGATCCACTGGGGAAAATAATTAATACCCTCATTGCCGTATGCCCGTATCCGCAGATAAGTAGAGATTGGTAGATGTAAAACTGTATGTTCCGCTCTATCAATATCGTTATAAATTAATCCACGGTTCTGTGGTTAACATAGCAATTGAGCGCAGTTCGATCAAGATGTCAATTTTTAGGGTTTCGTACCAGTCTGTCTAGTCTGTATGTATGTCAAGATCAAGACCCTTTTCTCAGGAACACGTCGAGGTATCAAGCCGAAATGAATTATCTTTTATCAGTTTTATCCCTTGGAGCCGTGTAAAAACCAAACTTGTAAGTCAATGTAATCTAAAGATAAGGCCATTTATGTTCCGTTTTGGGTGCATATTTTGACGGTCGCAAGGAAATGAAAAAAATTTGGGGACTTCCCGTTGATTTAGAATCATGAAAGTTGCGCTCTACCTACCTACCTTATCTATGTATAATAAATATAATCTAACTGACATGATGATATAAATTATACGCGTGCATGAACTAGTTTTTTCGCTTTGTTGGGTAAAATGTTTGTAGTACATTGCAGTTGAAATACCTACCCTAAAGTACCTAAAGACTGAAAGCTTTAAGGCTTCGTGCGCGATTTGTATTCGTTTGACTTAAAGACTAATTTAGTGTAAAAGTAATTTGCACTTATAACGCCTTACATTTTGAAGTGGCAGTTGTGGCCGCAGCTAACAATACAGATAATGGTATTTGTTCATCGGGTACAAAGCTAATGGGATTCGCTTACCAAATGTGATTAGAACTATAGGTACCTATGCATAGGCGCACTGGTTTCCCAGTCATAAATAGTAGATATGTAATATCTACTGAGAAATACCCGTGCCCCTGACTTACTTAAATACATCTAACTCGGGAATTTTCCTATCGTTGAATACGCGAATGTTAGGAATATAATATGTAGTTGGTTCGTTAATTGACCGAGCGAGCGAAGCTCCTCCGTCTCAGTATAGCCCAAAATTCTTTCGTGTGTCCTGATGTCTGAATGTTAAGATGCTTGGATGTCTAGGCTATTGAAAAGCACTCACTCCTGGTTTATTAGAAGCGAGCAATCTTAGGGTCGTTCCTATAAAATACATAGGTATCTTTAGCATCCAAACATCCGGACATAAGAAATAATTTTGGGCCAAGTTGAAACGGAGACGGAGACTCGGTCAATAAGATCGCTGTTTTAACTATAGGGACGACCCTCAGATTACTCGTCTCTAAACCAGGAGTCCTATATGCTATTCAATATTCTGCCAACCAATAAAATGTGACCTGGTTGGTAGTTCACAGTTCAAACAAATTGGACTCAACCTAACTAAACAATTCCCACATGTATTCGTGACTTTATTGCCTACAATGTTAGTGAATTCAATCGGATCAATTGGCTGTAGTTCAGACCTATATCTACAGTTGTATAGTTATACGTAGAGTCAACAAGGTTAAAGTTTATGGGCTGAAAGGGTAATACGGTCATTTCGTGCGCTTTGCGGCCTTCGACATTATCGACCATACATCTCCAAAACACATACACTAACGGACACATATTTAATACGGATCATTAACCCTTCGTTCCCGGGTTACTCGAAGACTGCTGAACCGATCTGGAAAAATCTTTTTTTTGTTTGATAGAGCATGCTTTTTAGATATTCGTCATCAGGTCAGGATCTGTTGTTCTTATCCTGGAGAAATCGAGACAACTCTTCTAATAATATAGGCCCTTCTACATAATCGTGATTGTTTTTTTTTGTAACTTGTGCTGTTGTTTTCGGAAAGTATCTTTTCTTGGTCTGAATCTTCAGTGAAGTGGGTTTTAAAATACTTAAACGAGTTTACTCACGTCGTAGAAGTCGAATAACGCTCGACATGTTTCGAATCGGTACGCGATTCATCATCAGGAGAGACGATTAGTCGCGGCGGCGGCCAACCGAACACGGTGTTCGACTTCTACGACGTGAGTAAACCCGTTTAAGTATTTTAATATGTCTGAGACTCACGATAGTTTTCTATGTAAAAAAAGTGGGTTTTATTGAAAAAAAAAAAGTTTTTTAAGTACCTATTCGATTTGTTTTTTAAAGTAATCGACGGGATCTTACACATTATGTTTGTAAAAAGTAAATAAAAAAGGAATAACTAATTTCTTGCACTTTGTTTAGTTAGAAAATTACCTTTAGTATCCAATTTGGGTTACTAATGTGTTGCACAAAATTTATTGGCATATTTTCGTTTCGCATAGCAACCATTGGCACAATCATCATTTCGCACAATTGCTTTTTGCCTAAATTTCTTGGCATACTATCACTTCGCACACGTTTCTTTGGCAGAATAGTACATTGGCATAATGTCGATTAGAACAATACTCCTATGGTCCAATAATTGTATCGCCAAAATTTATATGGCATAATATTCCGTTTGCATCCTTGAGTGTAATTATGTTATAGTAATGATGTAGAAAGCATTAATGTCATCCTAAATAATCAAGCTGATTATACATACCTACAATGGATTTTTGAAGGCTAGGTGCTAATTTAAGATTAGCATAGTTATTTAAGGAATAATCCTTTTTCTTTACTATTTTGCATGTCTTATACTTATATAAAATAAAAATGACAAGTGTTTTTTAACCGTCCTACTCCTACTTTCCTCCTACGTCCTACTTTCGGTTTTGTGGGGGACGCAGTTTCAACCTAACCTAACCTAGTTTTCTGGCAGCGATTCGTTTCTGTGAGGCACGCAGTCAAGTTCGTAAGCCAAGTCGGACCTGCGCGGCTCGCTCGCTTCGCTCGCTCGTTAGGGTCGCAGTTCAACCTAACACTCCTCCTCGCTTCGCTCGTCGTCGTACCTAACCTAAGCCAAGTCGGATCTGCCTTAAGGTGAAATTGGTAATGTTAGGAATCGTAAGCCAAGTCGGACCTGCGCGGCTCGCTCGCTTTGCTCGCTCGTTAGGGTCGCAGTTCAACCTAACACTCCTCCTCGCTTCGCTCGTCGTCGTACCTAACCTAAGCCAAGTCGGATCTGCCTTAAGGTGAAATTGGTAATGTTAGGAATCGTAAGCCAATTCGGAACTGCGCGGCTCGCTCGCTTCGCTCGCTCGTTAGGATCGCAGTTCAACCTAACACTCCTCCTCGCTTCGCTCGTCGTCGTACCTAACCTAAGCCAAGTCGGACCTGCCTTACTTACCTACCTTGCCTTCGTTTCTGTGAGGGACGCAGTTTCAACCTAACCTAACCTAATTTTCTGGCAGCGATTCGGTTCTGTGGGTATGCTATGGTACAATTATGCCGAAATAAATTCGGCGGAACTTATATTGTGCTACATAAAATTCTGCGAAATAAAAGTTGGCGATATTAGTATTCTGCTATTCAAAATTGTGCCAAATGAATACTATGCGACATAACAATTGTGGTAAGTATATAATTATGCGATAGTATCATTCGGCTAAAAATTATTGTGCGAAAACGGTTATGCGAAATGTATTTTGGACAATAGAGATTGTGCAAGATAAGGGGTACCCATCCAATTTATTTGAACCAGCAAGCAGCATTAGTTATTGAAATAACGTTTAATGTTAGTGCCCACAAATATACCTACCTATAATTTATATTCGTCCGTAGATATTTATTATTTACAAAATAAAACGATTTAAGTTAATGATAGTAGCGTTAAAAAGTTCCTTTTGCCTACGAATTGATGCAATCTTCATATCCTCAAACCTTGCGATAAAAGCGCCTAAAATTTATGTAGCAGCAAAACACGTAACGACTATTTGAAGTTCTGCGAAGTTAGGCGTGTTTATTCGACATTAAAAAGGGAAATGTTAGTAAAGCATAGAATGTATTAAGAAGAACTTAGTTAGTAGTATTAAACTTGTAGTTCAATCATTGAAGTTTAATTGATCCTTAAAGAAATGGCATAATCATTAGTTTTGACAACATTACGATTGTTTGTTTTTTATGTAATGCATAATTGACTTTTAACATGACTTTTTTGGCATGTAAATATTATAAGGCATGTATTTATAATCGATATCTGTATATTCCCTTTTTTCGATCAAAATATTTGAAAGTTTCACCAAAAATACTGACTTGCACACTAATTATGCACACTAAATAATGCGAATTCAATATACAATTTAAAGGTATTTAAATATACTATTAAAAGATATATACTATTTATAGGCAAAACAGTTTTACTGGATATAAAAAAAAAACTAACCTAACCTACTCGTAACCCGGCCGAGTCGGATCTTAGTGTGCAGTGCGAGGATAATTAGTGTGCAAGTCAGTATTTTTGGTGAAACTTTCAAATATATCTGATGTACGCACCATATTTTTGGTGTGAATTCGGTTAAAAAGGTCATCTCGTTTTGTATGATGTTTAAGTTTTTTTTGTAGGACATGTTCAGTTAATCAATTGTTTTTTTTGCACAGCATTCGTTTTTCTGGTATGCATTCAGTTATAATTAGTGGAGTTACCTAGTGTACTGCAAAATTATACAGATGTGCATTTAAATATATCCCATATTATAGATCTAAGACTTGCGAGCGTATTGACCGCCCTGACTTCAATGGTTGTATTATTAGCGTGACTCTTGAGATTAGGCTTTTCAGTTATTTTGTGACATCGTTTACATAATTGTCTGAAATTCAGACATACACGTACACGGTACGTTAACACGGTATGTTATAGTGGTTTAAACACTCATTTTTTTCTTCAGTAGTGTTGACGATTAATGACTTATGTTATGATGATTATTATTTGTACTTCGTTATTGTTAGTGTTATTGTTTATTTATTTTTGGCCTGAGCTGTCCCACTGCTGGTAAAAGTCCTCCCTCTCTTTCTTCCAGTCGCCTCTGTCTACGGCAGCAACAGACCAATATTTTCGGAATATGTCTAGGTCGTGTTGATGTTGTTAGTGTTAGTTCTGGTAAATGTCAACATAAATCTATAATGTTTTTAAGCGATTATTTGAGCGAGCGTTTGAAGCGCACATTTACTAGAATTAACACTAACACTCCCTTGGCTTCAATATTGACGAACTCCTTATAAAATAAATTTAATGATGTTATTTTCGATTACCTACGTATATTATAGACGATGCGGTTTTTTGTAATTATTCATATCAAAATGCGGCTAGGGTAATTACTAATTAGGCATTTAAAAGGCTCAAAAAATGGTTAAGCTGCCCGTAACTTCGTCCGCGTAAAACATTTTCCTTCAGCGTAGTCGGGTAAAAAGTATCCAATAACCCTTTTTTGGGGTTCCAGCTATCCCTATACCAAAAATGGTCAAAATACTTCTAGCCGTTTCGGCGTGATGAGAAGGTAAAGAAAATTTTACTAACTGTTAAGATTTTTCCTGGAATAATGACCCCTCGTACATTTATTTAGAAAACTGATTTTCAATACAATTTGAAAATATTGTATAGGTACCTACCTATAGAAGTTTTTTTAAATAATCGTTAAAAACAAAAGACATGATGCCAACTCTCGCTTGGCGTCCGTTTTATTTGATTGCTGGCGCCGCCACGAGTAGGTGTACGGACCTAAATTACTGTAATCATCCCCGTAGCTCGTTTCATGACCTTTCACGGGTTAAGTCTCCGTGACAAATGCCCGCAACGGAACATGCAAACTTATAATATGTATTATTCTCCTTTAATGTGTTAAAGCTTTATTTGTTAATGTTTCGTTCAAAACACATTGGTCCATAATTACAATTTATGTTTCCTTTCTGTTTTACTCTTTTGGCATCTAGATACTATTTCATTCAGATTCAGTTTTAGACCTTTTAAAGAAATTTACCATTTTCGGTACAGTGGCTTTAGAAAATAGAGGATTGGTTCAACCTTCATTGAATATTAGGATAATTTAATTACTTTGTCGGTACTTGGTCATTATTTTAAATAACAATAAATACAATAAAGTAGCTACAACGAGTATCTGGTTAAATCGTGGATAAGCAGATAGCAGATAGAGAGATGAGCATGAAGTATGACAAAACTATTATCAACACAGGTTCTCTACGCGCCGCAAAACCGCACCACACCAATGCACACCTCGGTGCTAGGCTTCATCTTCTGCGTTTGTTCGGGCAAAATCGGGGCGCGTTCGTATCTAATCGTAACGGCACACATGTGTTGGTCGATTGTATAACCATGCCACACGACCAATTATGATGACTAGCAGACTTTATGTTCTGGTATTTTCTGTACTTAGTTTTTAGGGTTCCGTACCCAAAGGGTAAAAACGGGACCCAATTACTGAGACTTATTCGCTGTCCGTCCGTCCGTCCGTCCGTCCATCTGTCACCAGGCTGTATCTCAAGAACGGTGATAGCTAGACAGTTGAAATTTTCACAGATCATGTATTTCTATTGCCGCTATAACAACAAATACTAAAAATAAAATAAAATAAATATTTAAGGGGCTCCCATACAACAAACTTACAGATAATGGTACGGAACCCTTCGTGCGCGAGTCCCACTCGCACTTGGCCGATATTTTTTATTCTGTTCCGTAGCAAATTATTTTTGTTTACTACAGATCTCGAAAAATAATCGGTAGGTACACTGAGAGAAAAATACTGTCGATCTAACAATAAAACTTTAACGGCACACAACCCACATAGTTACGTTGCTATAGAGTAAACGTTATTATTGTCACCAGTTTATTGTTGATATAACAACATTCTGCAACAACTTTTACAATTGTTGAAAACACAACTTCTATTAACAATGTATACAACGTTGTCATAAAGTCAAATCAAATTTTGTAAAATATTGTTGTCACTCTGACAACATAAAGCATTGTCTATTTAATAGCAGAGCTGTGTCACTGTAGCAATGTGTACAACGTTGTCATATAGTCAAAACAAGTTTTGTAAAGTATTGTTGTCAGTGTGACAACAAAAACTTTGTGAATTTGACAGTAGAGCTTTGTCACTGTAGCAATGTAACCACAACACTCAATGTTTATTTTGTCAGTCTGACAACGTAAATGTTGTCTATTTGGCAGCGGAACTGTGTCACTATAGCAATATGTTGTGTGACACGTACATATTGTTGTCACTCTGACAACATTAATGTTGCCTATTTGGCAACGGAACTGTGTCACTATAGCAATATGTTGTGTGACACGTATATATTGTTGTCACTCTGACAACATTAATGTTGCCTATTTGGCAACGGAACTGTGTCACTATAGCAATATGTTGTGTGACACGTATATATTGTTGTCACTCTGACAACATAAATGTTGCCTATTTGGCAACGGAACTGTGTCACTATAGCAATATGTTGTGTGACACGTATATATTGTTGTCACTCTGACAACATAAATGTTGCCTATTTGGCAACGGAACTGTGTCACTATAGCAATATGTTGTGTGACACGTATATACTGTTGTCACTCTGACAACATTAATGTTGCCTATTGGCAACGGAACTGTGTCACTATAGCAATATGTTGTGTGACACGTATATATTGTTGTCACTCTGACAACATTAATGTTGCCTATTTGGCAACGGAACTGTGTCACTATAGCAATATGTTGTGTGACACGTATATATTGTTGTCACTCTGACAACATTAATGTTGCCTATTTGGCAACGGAACTGTGTCACTATAGCAATATGTTGTGTGACATGTATATATTGTTGTCACTCTGACAACATAAATGTTGCCTATTTGGCAGCGGAACTGTGTCACTATAGCAATATGTTGTGTGACACGTATATATTGTTGTCACTCTGACAACATAAATGTTGCCTATTTGGCAGCGGAACTGTGTCACTGTAGCAATACGTTGTGAGACACACACACACATATATTGTTGCCACTGTAACAAATATGTTGTCAATTTTACAGCAGATCTGTGACTGTAGCACGATATATTGCTACAGTCTCATAAATCTGCTGTAAAATTGACAATGTTTACAGAGTGGCAATAATATATGTGTGTCTCACAACTTATTGCTACAGTGACACAGTTTTGCAGCCAAATCGACAAGATTGATGTTGTCAGACTGACAAAAATATATACATATCACACAACGTATTGCTACAGTGACACAGTTTTGCAGCCAAATCGACAAGATTTATGTTGTCAGACTGACAAAAATATATACATATCACACAACGTATTGCTACAGTGACGCAGTATTGCAGCCAAATCGACAAGATTTATGTTGTCAGACTGTGTCACCTTTATATATCCTACCTATTATCTGGGTATATTAAAAGGACATAAAATAAAAATTAATCAAGAATCTTATAAAATATTTATTAACACATCCGGTAAACTAATTTCAATAATAATAAAAGTTAAGGCTTCTATTTTAAGGTGATTCTACCGTTTAAGGGAATGTCGTTCTAATATAGGTAGTTCTAAACTTTTAAATTTTAATATTTTTCTGGATTTTAAAATAATTCTTATGTTTAAATTTCGCAAATTCTATTATTTAAAATAATTCTATTACTGGTTTGTAGCTTTAAGAATTTAGTTAAGTTTATAGAATGATTTAGTTGTAAGTTTAATTTTATTTAGAGTATTACTAGGTCTAATTTTAAGTTAACTATTTAAGTAATTAGATTAAGACAAGTAAGGGTCCGATGCCTTGATTTGGGTCTTTCTACTAGAGAGCTGGTCGTCCTTCTGATACCCGACGTCCCTCGGTAGTGCGCGGCGTGGTAGTGGCGGTAGGTGTGGCCAGTAGTGCAGATGTCCTCCAAGGTCCAAGGGCAGGGTTCTCAGTGCGCGACAGCGCGAAGCTTTCTTGGGCCACTCCAAGGCCAGGGGAGTAAGACCAACCTCTCACTAGGCTCCACGGTCTTAAAAGTTCTCAACCCGTAGGGTGTTCCTGGAACGTGTCGAAATAAAGAATTAGGACCGGAGTCATTATGGATAACTTAACGTGCTGGTACCTGTACACTGCTACAGAAACAACATTCAACACCAAGTTTATAACCTTTGTCGATATGACAATGTTCATAAATTGCTACAGAAACACCGTTTAGTTAGTAAGTACCTAGATACCTTTGTCGATATGACAAAAGTTTTGTTGGATCGACAAATTATGCTCAAAAGTGCAACGCAATGTGTTTGGAACCCATCACCTTGAAGTCTTGGTATTATATACTCCAAGTTCAGATCCACATCTTTTTGTACAAAACAATAGCACTGTAGTCGTGCTCATAGAAGTAGCTAATGTAATGTGCTACGAGTATGAATCGCCGGCCGTCATGTCTACACACGGACACACGGCTACTTACACAAGTTTCATTTTAACAAGCCTCGTGTTTTCACATTTGTTTCGCACCTCTGCCACTGCCAGTTATATCTTGATTTGTGGCCGTGGCCGTGTATACAGACTTACATAAAACATCACTCCATCACGCCCAAGATCCGATCAACGCAGTGTGTTTTAGCAGAGGAACGAAAATGTTTGTTGAAAAGTTAAGGCGTGAAGAAAAAAGTTAACAAATAAACATAAAAACTCACTATAATATTTAGAACATTCATAAGAATAAATAAACACTTACCCGACATACGCTGCGCTAAATGTCGCAGACCGGCACTCTCAAAGAACTGAATTATGTCCATTTTGCACAATAAAAGCACTAGAATAGTAGGAACTAATAAGCGCGCGACCATTAAATGCCGTGGACATTCGCATTTGAAGACAAAATAAACGAAACGAAACGACAACATACACACCCCTTACCCCGTACCCCTCCCGTGCCCGCGTGTTGCCATTTTTGCAAAGTTAGTTTCGGTAGGTTGTCGAATTGACAAATTAAATTTGTGACGACTTCTTAAACCTTGTACACTCGCGTAAAATATCGCACATGCATTAAAAAAAAACAGTTATTGTATAATACCTATTGACAAATCAGTCAGCAACAAGTTTTATGACCGCAAAAATATATATTTCGGTATCTTTCTTTCTTCGGCGTCAATCCACCAACTATTTTGTTTTGATTTTGGCGTTATTCAACCAATTATTATTTCTCACTTTTTCACGTGATAACGTCTTATAAATCGAATCGATTACCAGCTGCGCGCACGAAAAAATGTCTGACGGTCTGTTACGCTAACCACGTGACCTGTCATCTCTTTTTTGACTCAGATGCCCAAATAATAATAAACATGAATTGCACTCAAACCTGTAGTAAGTTGTTCAGCATGATGAAACGGGTATACCTACGCGAATGTAATCCATTGGTTACTGGATCCTACACTTTTAATGTCATTTTTATTAGGGACTATTATGTCAATACACTAAATTGCCAGGTTGTTTTTCTTTTAAAAATGTTGATATGCAAACTTTTTTCGCATATCATTAGGTACGTTATCACGTAAAATTATCGTCCGTAAACCGACTTTACAGACAATAATATTTTTCTTGTCAATCCATAATTTAAAATTAACATAAAAAACCGGCGAAGTGCGAGTCTGACTCGCACACCGAGGGTTCCGTACAAAAATTTATCCCATCTTAACTGGCCGGGTTAAGTTTGCATGAGGTGCAAAGTTAACACAACCGAGTTCTCCAAAAATGATTTTCGAAAAGGACTATATTTTTATGATTAATTAATCACAAATGTATAGTTTTCAGATTTTACCCAATACTTGTAGTAAAAGACAGTATTACTGTTTGCAAAATTTCATAGTTCTAGGTCAACGGAAAATACCCTGTAAATTGTGATTCCCTTGAGATGGTCGAATGCTCTCTGTCTATGTTTGAAATGAGACAGTCCTTTGACAAACTATAAATAGACGACGCTGTGATAATTTAAAGAGTTTTGTGTTTTAGCTTATAATGCTGGCATTAGCTATAAACTAGATAGATGTATATTGTGTGAAGCGGAATTGAAAATGCAAAACGAATAAAACAAGGAGCCTAAAGAGAGTATTTGATCTGAACCCGAGCTGTCCCAATATATATCACAGTAAAATACATACCTATTACAGCAAACACAGACCGAAAATCTATTCGGTCTGTGCGTGATGCGCTTTATTACAGGCCACAGGCGTTATACGTATAAAAGCACCACTTGAATCTTGAAAATAATAATAATATAGCCTTTATTTTCATGCATTTACATAAAATATATTAAAACTATTCTAACACTAAAAAACTTTTACAGCATGGCCCCTCTGTGGGTATATAGGCCTCCTACTCTGCGAAATACGCCACACAAACTTTCAGCAGAGTCGTGTTCGGGTTCATTAATAATAATAATAATAAGCCTTTATTTAACAATCACATATACAAAACAAATAATTTACTTATTAACTAACACTTTGATTGTCTTGCGTTTCCGCAAAGGCCTCCCAAGCGCTTGCCACATTTTCCGATTCTGGGCCGTCCTCCTCCAAGTGACTCCGGCAAATTTAAGAATCTCATCTTCCCATCTAAGCCGCTGTCTCCCTTTCCTTCTCTTGTTTTGTCGCGGACACCATTCTGTTACATCCTTAGCCCATTTTCCTTTGTTGCTTCTCATCATATGGCCTGCCCACCTCCATTTTAGTTTTCTTGTGCAGTATGTTACCATCTGTGAGTTTAGTTTGATTCCGTAGTGTTTTAGCTTTATTTTTTCTTTTAGTCTGACATTGAGCATGTGCTTCGCTCCATGTTGTATTGACAGGTTTCAAGTTTGCGCATATTTTGTTTCGTCAAGCTCCATGTTTGACATCCATATGTCATTACGGGTAAGATACACGAGTCAAATATCTTTTTCTTAGATTTTAGTGGTACTTGCGGGTTTTTCACAATTTCTTTGAGGGACCAATATCTTTTCCATGCTAATTGAACTCGATTATTTACTTCTTTTGATGTAAGGTCTTTTGGCGAGATTATTTGGCCCAGGTATATGTATTCATCAACATATTCTATTATGGCACCATTGACTTCAATAGGGGTTTTTTCGAGATTTGTCATTACTTTGGTCTTTGAAATGTTCATTGAAAGCCCAACTCTACTGCTTTCTTTCACAAGCTGTTCAAGCATATTTTGTAGGCTTTTTGGGTCTTCTGCGATCAGAATCAGATCATCTGCAAATCTTAGATGGTTAAGTTTGATTCCGTTAAGATTTAGTCCACTCAAGATGCCTAAATATGTCTTCCAGTACTGCTGAAAAAAGTTTGGGTGATAATGGATCTCCCTGACGGACTCCTCTTTTTATAGGGAACAGTTCGCCTAGTCTTTCGGTTTTTATTTATGCTTGCATGTTCTTGTATATATTTTTAATTATGCGTAAGTACTTGTGTATTCGATGCCTTGAGCTTCTAGCGCTTCCCAGATTTTGGCGTGACGGTCGGGTTCATTGAAATGGTTCAACTAAATGAATATAGATATCGGGGCGGGAAATAATGTAACAGTGCTTAAATTTGTCGTCAGCTTATAACTTGTTAAAAAGATCCAATTGATTTGACGTCGAGTGTACCTACCTTAGTATCGTTCTCAGCAACAAAGTCTAACTTCAATAAGTTATACTGCTTTGTTATAAAAACTACAAAGTGATATTGTTTTTGACAAACAAAATCATTATGTGGCAGCAACAAATCGTTTTAGTTTTAAAATGAGCAAAGTGATGTTGTAAGAATAACAAAAGAAAACTCCTTTGTTATAAAAGCTAAATCTAACTTTATTAAGTTAGCAAGGCACGTTGTACCTGCAACAAAGGATAAAATCTTTGCTCCAGCAACAAGATATAGCTTTGATAACATAGCAAAGTGATATTGTAACTGGAACAAATTTAGTTTAAAAATGAGCAAAGTGATGTTGTTAGAACAACAAAATATAACTGCTTTGTTAAAAAAGCTAAATCTAACTTTAATAAGTTAGCAAAGCACGTTGTACCTGCAACAAAGGATAAAAGCTTTGCTCCAGCAACAATGGTTAAACTTTGATAACATTGCAAAGTTATATTGTAACTGGAACAAACAGAAACGCTTTGTTGCAGTAACAAATCGTTTTAGTTTAAAAATGAGCAAAGTGATGTTGTTAGAACAACAAAATATAACTGCTTTGTTATAAAAGCTAAATCTAACTTTAATAAGTTAGCAAAGCACGTTGTACCTGTAACAAAGGATAACAGCTTTGCTCCAGCAACAATGGTTAAACTTTGATAACATTGCAAAGTTATATTGTAACTGGAACAAACAGAAACGCTTTGTTGCAGTAACAAATCGTTTTAGTTTAAAAATGAGCAAAGTGATGTTGTTAGAACAACAAAATATAACTGCTTTGTTATAAAAGCTAAATCTAACTTTAATAAGTTAGCAAAGCACGTTGTACCTGCAACAAAGGATAACAGCTTTGCTCCAGCAACAATGGTTAAACTTTGATAACATTGCAAAGTTATATTGTAACTGGAACAAACAGAAACGCTTTGTTGCAGTAACAAATCGTTTTAGTTTAAAAATGAGCAAAGTGATGTTGTTAGAACAACAAAATATAACTGCTTTGTTATAAAAGCTAAATCTAACTTTAATAAGTTAGCAAAGCACGTTGTACCTGCAACAAAGGATAACAGCTTTGCTCCAGCAACAATGGTTAAACTTTGATAACATTGCAAAGTTATATTGTAACTGGAACAAACAGAAACGCTTTGTTGCAGTAACAAATCGTTTTAGTTTAAAAATGAGCAAAGTGATGTTGTTAGAACAACAAAATATAACTGCTTTGTTATAAAAGCTAAATCTAACTTTAATAAGTTAGCAAAGCACGTTGTACCTGCAGCAAAGGATAAAACCTTTGCTCCAGCAACAAGGTAAAACTTTGATAACATTGCAAAGTTATATTGTAACTGGAACAAACAGAAACGCTTTGTTGCAGTAACAAACCACGTAATTTGATAAAATAGCAAAGTGGTTTGGTCGCTACGACAAAATACAGATGCTTTGTTGTAGAAGCTAAGTCTAACCTTGATAAATTAGCAATATTACATGAATGCCATGGCAAAGGTAACATAGGTTGTTCTGGTAGCAATGTAAATGTTGTTGCCGATACAATAAACTGTTGATTTACGGTTGGCAATAAAAAAGTTGTCGATGGCAATAAGCTCGTTTTGATTTCGCGACAAAGCTTATTGCTCTTTTGACAACAAAAAAAATGACAAAGCATTTATTGTGCTTTGTCGGCCAATTTTTCTCTCAGTGTAGGTACTTAAACTTAGGTGTAATAGTTTATGACTTTGGCAAGGCAGTTCCACTATCTGGCTTTAAGCCAGCATCAATTGGATCCTTAAGCTGACAAAAGTTTTTCAGTATAATTACGTTTTTGCCAATTAGCGACGAAGCTTAATAGCGCGTGCCGGTAGCTGAAAATTTGTCTTCTATTTTGTAATGAACTGGGCACATTTTAATTGTAAGAAACGCGATGTTGTTATTTTTTAATGAATATGGTGCCTTGTTGTTTCTTGAGTCTTCTTCATTCAGATATTATGATTTGATGTTCTAATTTATATTTTTTTATGTGTATAATGCACTGCCATAATATAAACCTATATGGCGCGCTTATTTGATTCTCTCATAGAATTTTGAATGGTCTAGTACCCTTATTAGGTGCCCCTCAAAAACAATACAACGAAAACTGAAATATGCTATTAAAGGTCACACCATACCTACCCTATATTTAATGTTTTCTTTTGTATTATACATTTGGTACACAGATTTTCCCCGATAGCGGTCAAAAGAGAGTGGGTGGGGAATGTAAGGAGGGTTTTCTTCTTCCCGCAAACGAAGAATGTTTTAGTAAATCATAAATCACGAAGCTCCCTGGAGAAATCTCAACATCACAACCCTAAAGCGATTAGTATGCATACCAGAGTCAGGCGCCAAAACCTACGACGTGATGGTGTAACCGTGAGTGCGGTAGCAATGTGCCGGGTTCGTTCAACGATAAAAGCGAAAGTGCGTTCACTGGGACATCGACCGCTCCTGGGCCCACGGGCTTCCTGGACGCTCGACTACTGAGCCTGGGAGCCCGAGACTGACCGAGCCTCGCATTTGCTACATTGTTACAATGTTTCGAACTGCCATTGTATATAAGTCCTATATCATTGTATTTAGCGGGGTCTCCCAACACAAGCATATTATTTTGCTTAGTGGGTGGCTCCAACCTTTTACTATGTGTTAATTTCTATGGAACCTAAATAAACATTTTTCATTTTCATTTTCATAAGTGTAGGTGAAATCACAATTTATAATAATATCTTTCCAATATAGGTAATACAAAATAAGCTCCCGTAAAAAGTTACTGAAATTAAGGCTTTTCAGTATTTTATTTAACAATCCGTTTATGTCCGCATCGAATTATAAAGCAATAACTATACCTGTTACACCGGAACAGTATACGAGTAGTACAACAGCGCGAACATCGCTTGTTACGGAGGCTCTTTTCCTTTTAATGCGGTGGGTATTCACGAGCACCCCAACTTTTCTTTTATGCCCTTGGGATATCAAGATATCATACAACCTAAGTGATGTTTTTAATGTATATGTGGACATTGTGAACGTCATTAAAAACTTCCTCTTTTTTTGAAGTTGGTTATATGGCTACGGAGAAAATAATAGATAGATAGATGATGTCGGAGGAGAAAAGCAAGCAAGGAAGGAAAGCCGAACCCACCGCCATGTGATGTGGGATAATGGCCAGAAGGAGAGATAGATAGAAATAACATCATGGACTGCGGCTTTTGAGCTTCACTAACCAAATAGTTGGCTTCCAGGAGGAGACAAGTGAATGATCCATACATTTTACGCTTATTTTGTGCCACTTAACATAGTGTTAACATAAGTAATACTTTTACTTACGAATATATTTATGGGTCTAAATCCTGAAATAAATGTTTCTAAAACGATAACTGTGTGGTCTGATCGCTAGATAGTACACACATGACAACAAAAGTACAACAAAGCAATACGTGTTGTAAAAACAGGATAACAGTATAGTATGTGTAGGATAACAGTAGTAAAGACATTACGAATATGATAAGCTTTTTCTGCAACTTCCAAAAAGCAAAACATGTTTCGAATTACTTATATCGTTTTCCTTTCGGTCATAATATTTAATTATGTACAAAGTTAAACTCATCATGAACGTCGTTTATTTTATTTTAACAGACAACTTATTTTCATTAAAATTAGCGTGGCACGTCTTTACAGAAAAACTTTAGCTAATTCAAATGAAATTTTTTAAATATAGGGTTCCTTATCTCAGTCTACAAAAACTTTATATAAGAAAATTTTTGTTGTCCGTCTGTCTGTCTGTCTTTCCGTCTGTCAAACCCCTGTTCTCATGAATTTGCAGAGGAATTAAGCTGAAATTAATGTCAAATACTCAGGTCTTTTAGCCTTGAACCTAACGAGGACCTGAAGAGGAGGAGGAGAAAAACATTTTGTAAATAAATGAGTATGAGGTTTAGATGTTTGGACATTTGACACTGCAACAAACAAAATGTTAAATATATATTTATCAAAATTAAAAATTATAATTAAAATACTAATAAAAATGAAACCTGTAAATAATAAATAAATATTAATAATATAATTATAAATAATATTTATTTATTTAAACTTTATTGCACAAAATACAAAAGTAAAAGTACAAATGGCGGACTTCTTTAAGTTTTAATTGCAATCATTCAATAATCAATAAATATCTTAATCTTAATCTCAATCTCAATCGAAGCCGTGAAAAAATCATACTTGTAAGTCAAAGCAATTAAAAGGGGTGCGTCTCATTTCATAGAAAAACAATTAACATATTTTCATATAACCGAACATACGTTTAGTAGAATTTTCAGATTGTATAACAACGTTTCATATATATATATATGTATATTTCATATATCGTTATTTCGTAGAAGCACAATTGATAGAAAGTCATTTCTTATAACAATAATTTGATAGAATGCACGTTTAATATAATGCACTTTTCTTATAACTATAATTTCATAGAATGTAGGTACGTTTAATAAAATGTACTTTTCATAGAATGTATGTTTAATAGAATGTACTTTTTATAGAATGTACGTTTAATAGAATGTACTTTTCGTATAATATACTTTTCACTTCTCATGCTCTTAAAATGTTACTTTAGTCTCTGCATATCGGGACTAAAGCTCCTTATTAATCTCTAGGGACTAAAGTAAAATTGTTTTAATTTACTTTGAAAAACCCCTAAACAGCCAATTACGACGTTTGTGAATGGAGGTTTATAGCCATTTTCAGTGATAGGTATACAAACTTTTTGGTGCGTGAAAATAACCTCAAAATTACAACTGCTCAAAAAAAGTAAAATTGTTTTAATTTACTTTGAAAAACCCCTATACAGCCAATCACGACGTTTGTGAATGGAGGTTTATAGCCATTTTCAGTGATAGGTACCTATACAAACTTTTTGGTGCGTGAAAATAACCTCAAAATTACAACCGCTCAAAAATTCAAGATTTTATTTAATCAAACACGATTAATTATTACGAATACGAATGTAATTTTATCATGCATGTCCATAAGTCCATATTAGACTTAAATAAAATAGTTTTCAAGTTTGAATCTGTTGGCTAAATATGCAAGCATATAAGCGTCACTTTACAAAAAAAAGAAAAAACCACGGAACATTTCTTTTTTCTATTAGAATTTTGAATGGAATGAGTAGATGTCCATTACTTGTATTAAGCTTGAATTGTAATCACCAATTAGACCAATTAACTGTGTCACTTTATAAATTACGGACAAAATATGTAATCATCATCTTCCAATGAAGAAGAATAAAGCTGAAGGCTATATAGAGGAGTCAATCCAAAATAAACACAGTATCTTATCTATCGAAGGCTATACTATATTGAAGGAATTAAAATATCCTCAAAGGAAAAAATCACAACCAAGTGACAACCAACATTTGACCCACGCCCATCAACATCGCGGGTTGAGAATGAGCCTAATGAAATGACCATCGGCAACCTTTTTGAGAAAAGGTCTACGTCTCTACTATACCTACCTAACTACTCTCCATTCTCTCCTACTGTTACTTCGACTTCGAGTGAAAATATTGAACATACTTCTCAATTACAAACCACGCTGACCCAGCTTAGTTTACAGGGGAAAACCATACATTTAAATGTAAAGAATTGTACAAATTGCCCTTTAAATTTTTCTGAGGTTAGATTAACGGCTGTACTACGTAATTGTAAGAAACTTTGTTATAATAAATATCGTAATTTTATATTGAAATTCGTTTATTTTCCTCGTATTCAAAGTGAAAAGCAGAGTGTTTAACGCGAGACTAAACAACCATAATGACACTCGAACTATTAGCCACCCTCGCTTAGCTCGGGTGGCTAAAACATCTCGTGTCATTATGGCTTGTTTTAGTCCCTTGTTGAACAATCTACTATTTTATATAAATTAAGGCACTATATTACTGAATTTAGGCTGCGAAAGTACGAATCTAGGGCTCTCAATTTAGGGCATAAAATTTTGGCAGAGAATGTTTGGCATACTGTTGAATGGCATACTACTCGTTTATCCTATACATTTTTAGCACATACTCATTTAAAGTCCTAAAGTACGTAGGTGTGAAGTCAGAATCGTTACGTATTCTACATTAAGGCAGGACAGACTTCGGTTAGGTTAGGTACGACGACAAACGAAGCAAGGAGGAGTGTTAGGTTCAACTGCGATCCTAACGAGCGAGAGAAGCGAGCGAGCGAAACGCCAGAACTGAGTTTTTTATTCCCCTCGTTTTAGATAGAACTGCAACACTGCACTGAACTGCTACAACTTGTTTATACTAATATTTGATTTCATATATTTTCTTACACTACTAATCTAACTCATAATCATCAGCATTCATCATCACCCGAATTCATAAATTTCAAAATTTGAACGAACGAGTGAGCGAAGCGAGCGAGCAAAACCTTTCAGAGCAGATCCGACGTGGCCGGGTTAGGTTAGAAGGTCAGGCGGGAGCGAAGCGTAGCAAGCTCCCGCCTGGCCTTCGAGGTTATTTTTTTTTGCGTACCGAAAAAGTTTTGCGATTATTATAATTATTATTTAGGTACCTTTCTATTAAGTGCGTATTATGTTATTTGTTTATTCTATTAAATGTTTATTGTAAGAAATCACAGAAATGTTCATTATATTAAGTATGTATTATGTTATTTGTTTATTGTATTACATGCTTATTATATGAAATGTTAATTATATTAAGTGTTCATTATTTTTAGTGTTTATATACGAAACAAGCAATGTATCAAGTGTTGTTATAAGAAATGAAAATATACGAACTGATTTTCTACGAAATGATAATTCTATCAATTGATCGATTCTATGTGTTGAAATTATATTACAGTGAAACTTGGATAAGTGGGACCTGGATAAGTGAGAAACCTGTATAGCTGGAACCCGTGCTGCTGTCCCGACACTTTACCACTGAATTACCTCTGTTAGTGGGACAAAACAGACCTCTATAATTGGGACTCGTTTTTTTTGATTTTGTCTTATTAATTACCTCTATAACTGAGACAGCGGGCGTATTTTACCTCTATTATTGAGACTACATTTTAAGTTATACTTTTAATAAATGGCTATCTTTGAATTTAAAGATTTCGACCTCTATAACTGCGATAACGTCAATCCATTACCTCTCTAACTGGGAGTTCATTTTATTTGAAAACGCGAGAGAGTAAAACACTATTTGTTTTGCACACCAATTTTGAAATGTCAACAAATTGTAACCAACATTATACCTAAGATTAAAATATTAATTAAATAATAATGTTTTAATAGCTGACCCCTAAAAAAGGACAGCATAAAATAACAGATTTATTTAATTGACGCATTCTGTTGTATTTTAGTACTGTTTATAAAAAAGAGTTAATGATTTTTGTTTATGAGGTACCTTTTTATTACTGCCAACGATTATAATTCATTTATAATTATTATGAAATACATCACCTACCTATTTTATTTAATAATCTCTAACCTCTATAACTGAAATATCCTCTTTTTTACCTCTATTAATGGAACCCTATGTAAATGGGACAGACATTAATCTATACTTGTATATCTGAGACACTGGGTAAGTGGAATACCTCATTAAGTGAGACAAATTTTCTGGTCCCTTCAAGTCCCAGTTATCCAGGTTTCACTGTATATGTTATTCGATGTGATGAACGTTATACCATTTGTTGTTCTATGAATTATTACACACCCATGGTAGCGAGACTCGGTGCGCCCACGCTGAGAGTGTATACGGACCAGGGGGCCTATGATGGTTGTATTTATCACGTGATAAATAAGTGACATAGCATCTGTCACTCACACTCGCAACTTGCCAAAACGTGACGGATGCTATGTCACTTATTTATCGCGTGATAAAAGCAACCATCATAGGCCCGCAGGAAACTGCTGGGAGCATCGCAGTCGAAAGCCGGAACAGGCCGCGCGGGGCACGGCCCTGGGGGGGTATTCGACCAATTTTAGAGATATAATGGAGATCTCTCCTTTTCATCGCCATCCGTCACTTTTGACGTGTGCCTACTTGACAAGTGGCGATATCCCCAGAACATCGCAACTTCGTAAATTCGGACGCGCAAAATTTTCGTTTCCTTTGTATGTGACGGCTTAAATAACAGGCGCATACCTACTCTAAATTGACCGCGTAGTACGTGAAATTAGTCCGTTACGTTTCGTTCAAAACGGAAGTTTATATACATGAATAACATTTTTGACAATCATTATCGCCTTCGTATTTCCAAAATTGAGATGAGATATGTCACTTTTAAGCTCATCGCATTTAAATGACAGTTCAATGGCGATATAACTGTTGTCTAATGGAGATTTGACGTTTGGCGATATCTCAAACGGCTTTCTCGAATTGGGCCCCAGATCGACCCTTGAGCCAATGTGTCACCATCTCGCCTTTACCCTGAAATATAATTATAACCACCATGATGATGACACTTGACCGGCTTTTATTTCAGGTTCAGGTGTGAGTCATTAAGTAGGTATCATTAATTTCTGAAATAGTTTCGCGTTATGATAAATATTGACGAGATAATATTTCAGTTGTAGATAATTAGATTATTACACAGACTACAAGGACTGAAAATCAGGTATGAGGGTCGGGAAGCCGCCGTTTGCTCGTCATCGATATCTTTAACACCCTAACTGCAGTTTAAGATTAACAAATTCACCATCGTCCCGTTTCAGTTGTCAAACATCGACGGCTAGGGCTGCGCTAGGTTATTCCCTGATAATTATTTAATTGGACAATAACGGATTTCAAATCAACAGTGATCGATAAAACGCAACTAAGTAGGTATATTCGATGTTTTGTTTTTTGTTGATACATGAAATAATTTTAAATTTAAAAATTAAATATATGTACAATGAAGATATAAATCACAATAGACCATAAAATAAATTTTAAATTACGAGAAAGATTTCATGCTCTATAAAAAGGTCGTAAACGCCAAAGTAATTGTTATTACTTTTTTCGCCATCCACCCACCGCCAAGTAAACAGCACATTGAAGTCGCTCTTCAAATTTAAATAGAAACATAGTGTTTATACGCTCGTGAAACAGCTGTTATTATACAATCAGTGTTCTAGAACTCGTGACAACGTTTTTCGATAAAAAAACTGATCAGTGCAGTGTGTTAATTAAGCCAATTTCGGAAAAGAAAACGAAAACTAACTAAAATCTACCGACCAAATAGTGCGAGTGCGAAGTGTTTTATCCAAACCGGTAAGTACCAGCCTATGCACGGCGCTTACGACTTTCTTCTCACGACCTCGGACCGCTGTGTATTTAACGCCGCCGATGAATTACTTTTCTAATATCCCAACCTAAGTTGCTGCTAAACTTTGTTTACATTTCATTCTACATCTACATTACTGCATAACCTACGTGTATTATAAAAACCAAAGAAGTAAATAAATCATCATGCCTTTAGAACGATCTAATTCGATGTCAGACCTGCAGATGGACTATTCATCAACCCCCAAACGTCATGTTACTTTTCGATCGAAACGAAAGCAACCCGATGACTCATTTTCGCAGGAATTTGATATATTCAAGCGAGAATTCATGTCAATGTTTTCGGAATGGTCTAATAAACAGGACCAGAAGTTTGACAGGCTGTCTAAGGACGTACTGGAAGTGAAAGCACTAAATACAAACATTGAAATCTTGCACAAGGAGACAGTGGATAAAATAGACATACTTTCTAAACAATATGAACAGGCATTGAGCAAGATTGAGATCCTGGAGGCGAAACAAGCCGAAACAACATCAGAGGTGTACAGTTTGGAAAACAAATTCGACGATGTTCAACGTCAACTCCGTTCGAGCAGTGTCTTAATACGTAACGTAGTTCCAACAGAATCCAGTGTGCTGGACGTTACCGTCAAGCTGCTGGGCGTCGTGGGCACCGAACTCAAAGCCGCGGATATTCGTAACTGTTATCGCCAAGGCAAAAAGAATACTTCAAAGCCAATACTCGTTGAATTTAACAACCCCCTGCAAAAGCGTGTATTACTCAAAGCGGTCAAAGCCTACAACCTAAGCCACAAGGAAGAAAAACTGAACACTTCAATATTAGGATTTAACGAAAACCATTATAGTGTGTATGTTTCTGAATTTTTGACAGACCGAGCTAACAAATGGTTTTACATGGCTCGACAACTACTAAAAAAGGAAAAATGTAAATTTGCATGGACGAGGGACGGCAGAGTCTACCTGAGCATGGGTCAGGATGAACCTGAGGTGCTAATTTCAAGTGAAAATCAATTACAACTTTTAAATACACCATGACTATCCAGGTACTGCCTGACCGCAACAATGCAACACGGTTTTTTATTATCGATCATTGTAACTATGTTTGTTTTTACCTATTATATTTTTGTAGCCATGTTATTAGCATTAGTTCATAATTGCCATGTTTATACTTTTAAGTCACACAAATACACCTCCCATACACGCACTACACAACGACTCCAACATATAATATTGCGCACTCCAGTTCACAGGTATACCAAAATACGAAAACCTGACCCACTGGGTCTAAAATCCTACATTAATGGTGATGGCATGTAACACAGTTACTGATGTGATCTGTGACATTGACTCGGTCAGTGTCTCACGATCCCTTCTCTGTGAACCGGAAGATTGCGCCAAACATATTAATTTTAACAATAAAACTCTTACTATTATGACACAAAATATAAGAAGTATATCTAAAAACATTAATGAACTAAATACATTGTTAAAAAGAATAAACTCTCGGGTCGATATTTTAGTTTTAACTGAGTGTTGGCTTAATTCAAATCCTTACTTACCCACCTTATCTGATTATTATGAAATCCACACAACAACGAATAAAAATCAGAACAGTGGAATCGTTGTTTACATAAGAAATAACATTCAGGTTACTTCCATAGAACCATTATTTAATGATGCGGACTGCCTTGTACTAAAATTGGGTCTGGATGTAACAATAGTTAGTTAGTATCTATCGTTCACCGTCTATTAGAAATTTGCATAACTTTATTACTTCTCTCAACGCTACACTTACTTCTTTGGCCAGTTTTGCAAACATTACTGTAATTGGAGACATTAACATTGATATTAAAGCAGACAGCCCTGACCCTAATTACGATGAGTACCTAAATACTATGGCAAACCACGGACTACTGCCGGCCCACGTTATTAATACGCGAGAAAATAACTGCCTAGACCATGTCATTATAAAAACCACTAGAACAACCACGACCCTAGTCCTAAATACCTTGATAACAGACCATAGACCTGTGCTTTTTATTGCCAATAATTGTTTAGATGTAAACGCACCAAAACCTCACACTGTTACTCGTTTAGATTACAACGCTGTATGTTCTGAACTTAACGAAGCGGACTGGTCACCAATTTTAGAATGTAATAATGCCAATGACGCAACCAAGTTATTCATAGATCGTCTACAAACAAC
Source organism: Apotomis capreana (assembly GCA_947623375.1). Taxonomy (NCBI): domain Eukaryota; kingdom Metazoa; phylum Arthropoda; class Insecta; order Lepidoptera; family Tortricidae; genus Apotomis; species Apotomis capreana. Next base: position 11,169,085 of record OX392506.1, on the reverse strand, counting down.
TATACAAAATCACACTAAAAAATTCACCCTCCCCCGCTCGCTTATACAACTTAACAAATGGATTACGCCCGGTCCTATACGATGTATTATTAAAAGAGACAAGTTACATATTAAAGTTCGTAAAAATCCCAATGATCTGGATCTACTTCAAAAATATAAAAACTATAGGAATACATGCAGAAACATTTTAAAAGAGCTTAAAATACTTCATGACAAACAGGAATTACATAAAAATAAGCAGGACCCAAAATCTACATGGAAATCTATTAAAAGCATATGTAACCTAAATATACAAACTAAACCTCCTGACGAACTTCTTCACTCTCATTGCTCCCAACAGGAATCTATCAATAATGTTAATAACTTTTTTGTCGATATTGGAGCAAAACTGGCACACAACTCACTGCTAAAACAAAATCTAGCTGAGCAAGATCTTGCTGCTAACGTAAAGGATATCCCGTACCATCCAAAGTCTATGGTTTTACTTTCCACTGATAATCACGAAGTCTCGATTTGTATCAACTATCTAAAATCTGAATGCGCTATGGGATGGGACGGTATATCCACATATTTCATTAAAAAGACAAAGAACTTTATAATCACACCACTAACGCATATAATGAATTTAAGCCTATTGACGGGTATATTTCCAGACGCTTTCAAACAAGCTGTCATATCTCCTATACACAAAAATGGAAACAGAGATGATGTAAATAACTATAGGCCGATCTCTATACTTCCAGCTCTCTCCAAACTTTTGGAGCGACTGCTTAACACACGCCTAGTAATTTTTTTGGAGAGTAATAACTTAATTTCCTCAAACCAGTACGGCTTCCGCAAAGGCAGGTCTACGGAGGACGCAGTGAACTCCATCACAAGAAAAATTGCTAAATCGCTTCATAATAAAAAGAAGTGCACTGCAGTTTTCTTAGACCTCGCCAAAGCTTTCGACACCGTCTCTGTTCCCATTCTATTGGCAAAAATGGAACGCATTGGAGTGAGAGGTGTGCCTCTTGAACTTTTTAAAAGTTATCTTACAAATAGACAACAATGTGTACGTATAGGTGACAAGACTAGTTACTATGCCTCCATGAAGTTTGGTGTTCCTCAAGGAAGCATCTTAGGCCCAACATTGTTCCTGATGTATATAAATAATCTTTGTGACATTAACATAGCAAACGCCCACATCGCTACTTTTGCCGATGATACAGCTATTTTATTCGTTGGAGAGAGCTGGCGTGATGTTCAATTATCTGCAGAATCTGGCCTAAGGTTAGTAATGGACTGGCTTAACAGAAACTTATTAACACTTAATAATACAAAGACAAAGTACATCAATTTTTCTATCACCAATTATAACCAGCCCAACTCCGAATTCACAATAAAGGCCCATACCTGCTCTTTTGATTATTCACCCACTACAAGCACACCTGACTGCAATTGTCAAATACTGGAAAATGTCCAACACATCAAGTACCTCGGAATCATGGTAGATCAACATCTTTCCTGGGCGACGCACATTCGCCACCTCTCGAACCGGATACGTAAACTCATCTTCATTTTTTAAAAACTAAGACGTGTAGCTGACTTCTCTTTCCTTAAATCAGTGTATTTTGCTTTAACACAGTCATTATTAGCCTATTGCATACCGGTGTGGGGCGGCGCAGCAAAAACACACTTGCTACCATTAGAACGTGTACAAAGGGCTATCTTGAAAGTAATGCTCGCAAAGCCAATCAGGTTCTGTACACGCACTCTATACTCAATAGCCCAGGTTCCATCAGTACGACAAATATATATTGAACGAGTCTGTCTCATACAACATAAACAGGCATCCCAGACCCAGAACATTCGTAATCGAGAAGATGGACGTAGAAAGCACAAGGTGTTTGGCACAACACAACACAATACGGCCTTTTACCGTAGGCAATTCGATTTTTTAGCACCATTTCTTTATAATAAAGTTAACGAATGCCTAAACATTCGCAACTACACCAAATACCATTTATTAAAATCAATACGAAAATGGTTCTCGTCGCTTGACTACAGGGGAACCGAAGGACTCCTGGATGTCATAAAATAAAAAGTAAAAGAATGTAAGATATTCCACCCAAATTGGTCTAGAGGTTTAAGCATGAAGAAGAAACAGAAAGATAGGCACTCTCGCATCTACTATAGCATTATTATTATTTTACTATGATTGTTCATTACTGTTTTTGTTTATAACTGCACAACTATATAACAAACTATAACTCGCACACACACACGCACTCACACTTACACACACACACTCACCGCATACATTAAAACTGGCGATGTGATGTGAAAATTAGTTAAAAATAGCTACAATAATTAGTATAAGCACAGATTATTTATAATACTTTGCTATTGTTTTTTTCAACATTCATATCTAATTGTATTTGTTTTCTTAATTTGTTTCACCATCTTATCTGGAGCGACTGCACAATAAGCGGCGGAATAAACCCTGTACCCTATAAGACAGGTTTTCCTAGTTTAGGGCACAGGATCGCATTCTTAGGCCTATTGTTAGCAACCAACTAGACACGTAAAAGCGTGTTACTCTGTAAATTTAATTTAACTAGGCTAACATTTTTGATACCCAATAAATCATTTTCATTTTCATTTTCAAATCATTTTCATTTTCATTTTCATTACTTACTAGCGGCCGCCCGCGACTTCGTCCGCGTAGATTTTTGATGATGACAAAGATATTAAAATAGGTAGGTAAGGAATTTTATTCTTAGTTCATTCACCCCCTTAGGGGCAGAATTTTTCAAAACGCTGAAATCACTTTTTTGTATTTGATTAAGTAAGCGTTCTACAAAGTTTCAACTCTCTAGTTCAATAAATAAAGTTTCTCCCATATAAACATTGCACCCCTATTTAACCCCTTAAGGGGTGGAATTTTCTAAAACGCTGAAAGTACGTTTTGTGTTTTTTAATAAGTAATCTTTCTACAAAGTTTCAAGTCTTTAGCTGAAAAAAAACGTTCCCCCCATACAAACTTTTAACCCCTTTTTACCCTTTTAAAGGACGAATTTTCGAAAACGCTGAAATTACTTTTCTTGTATTCTAATAGTGTACCTTTAAACAAAAATTCAAGTCCCGCGCTCAACAAAATACTTAATCTCCATACAAACTTTTAACCCATTTTTTACCACCTTAGGGGGTGAATTTTCAAAAACGCTGAAATTCTTTTTCTTCCATTTTATTTTAATACCTTTTTACAAAGTTTCAAGTCTCTAGCTCAAAAAAAGAAGTTTCCCCCATACAAACTTTGCACCCCTTTTTAACACCCTTAGGGATTGAATTTTTCAAAATCGCTTCTTATCTTTAGCCCACGTTATAAAAGTAACCTACTGTGCAAAAATCAACTCTCTTACATTAGTAGTTTTGGCTGTGCGTTGATGAGTCATTAAGAGCTTCTTCTTTTATATATATACCCCTTAAGGGGTGGAATTTTCTAAAACGCTGAAAGTACTTTTTGTGTTTCTTAATAAGTAATCTTTCTACAAAGTTTCAAGTCTTTAGCTGAAAAAAAAGTTCCCCCCATACAAACTTTTAACCCCTTTTTAACCCTTTTAAAGGACGAATTTTTGAAAACGCTGAAATTACTTTTCTTGTATTCTAATAGTGTACCTTTAAACAAAAATTCAAGTCCCGCGCTCAACAAAATACCTAATCTCCATACAAACTTTTAACCCATTGTTTACCACCTTAGGGGGTGAATTTTCAAAAACGCTGAAATTAGTTTTCTTCCATTTAATTTTAATACCTTTTTACAAAGTTTCAAGTCTCTAGCTCTAAAAAAAAAGTTTCCCCCATACAAACTTTGCACCCCTTTTTAACACCCTTAGGGATTGAATTTTTCAAAATCGCTTCTTATCTCTAGCCCACGTTATAAAAGTAACCTACTGTGCAAAAATCAACTCTTTAACATTGGTAGTTTCGGCTGTGCGTTGATGAGTCAGTCAGGACTTCTTCTTTTATATATATAGATTACTTTCTGGAAGTTATAGATTATACACGCCAGATTGAGTGAAATATTTTAATGCAGTATGGTACTTAACTAATATGTGTAACGTTCAAAGGATGTGAACACCGCGCGGCACTTACGTCATTTTAAAGAAAATTATGAAATTTAGCGATTACCCAAAAATGGCTCAACCGATTTTATTCAATATAGTTTTCATTGAAAGTACCAATAAGGCCTCATTTTCATGAATTTTTCCATAATTTTTTGACTCGTGGTGGAGAAGTTAGAGGGGGGGACACAATTTTTTGGATCTTCCGAGCGAATATTTACAAAACTGCTGACTTAATCAAAAAATGATGTATCAAGACCCCTATTATTTTTTAAAGACCTATTCAACGACATCCTACACACTAGTGTTGGAAAAGAAAAAAAAAGTTTTTTTTTCCTTCTTGTTTTTATTTTACCGTTTTGTCGGCGTGATACATACACATACTCATACCATGGACAGACGGACAGACGGACAGACGGACATGGCGAAACTATAAGGGTTCCTAGTTGACTACGGAACCCTAAAACGGGGGCCTATTCCCCGCATTTGGAGGTCACTAAATAGATTTTGTTTTTGACCAGTTTCACCTATTTTTGGTACACGGGTAGGTAGTCATAAGTTAGGATACCTACTTTTTGTTAGTTGGTGATTATTTTTGTAATGAGGTCATTATATTTTTATTCATGATTTCGAAAGATTTGACTGCGTTAACGAACAAGATAAACCTGACCACAAAATATAATTTTAGCAAAATTATGAAATCTATTGTGGGCGTAACACAAATTCACGATGAAGTAATTTTAATTTAGTAATTATACGGCCAGCTAACCATTGTAATAAACTAGAGTCTATCGCGAGGCCAGTTACAATACGAATATAATCGTAGTTATTGCGGCTACTTTGTTAAGATTGCAATATTTTGACGACAAAATTTAAGAAAAAAAATATTGGGATTTAAGGAACTTGTAAGTAGATAAAAAAAAACCATATGCCCATATAGAAATAAAATGAATTACCAGAATGTTTGTTCAAAATCTATAATGTCAATTTCTAAGGGTGTATCAGGGTTATTGTCTAACTTGTGTAGCTTTTTTCTGAATCTTAGTATTTAATACAAATTAATTTGACATCCGTGTGTTACGCCTACAAATATGTATAATAAAAGTGATTTTGGATTCATTTTACATGCGGACTTGAAATGCGACCAAAACTTCTGGTCTTGGATACCAACTTGAATTAAAGGGTAGTCATCTTTTCAGAATTATTGATTGATGATACCTTCCCAAGGAGTAGTTTTTCCAGAGGCTTCAATGAAGGAAAAAAAATAATACGATTTTATTATTGAACTGAGGGTTACACTTGAGTATTCAGAACCATGACTGATTGTTAAGTGATAAACTATAGATAGAGGGGAAAATATTCGGTACAGCCCTCCCTAGGAGCTACGACGTCACGTCCAATATGTCGAAATGTTGGGCTCTGTTAATAATAATGAAGATCTGTGTAGTTTCATCACAGTGCGCTCGTTGAATAATAACGTCCGGTTGAATGAACCATTGCATTGTGTCCTTGTTTTCTGTGATTTTCCATCGCGAAGCCGAGCACGTGCGCGTGCGACTCACGTGCGGGCAGCCGGTGGACCTCTAGTAGAGACGGGGAAAACCCTTATATTTCGATCGCCGTGACTGTCCCAAAAATCACTGTGACTTTGTTATGCCTATCACTTCATCTCCCTGACATTAACTTTACTACATTATGTAGAGATGTAGGCCGGCTATAAAGAAGCATTTTCAATTTTGTATTGAATGAAGAGTTAAAAAAAATTGAGGAATATTATTTATTTATTTAAACTTTATTGCACATTATAAATAAGTACAAATGGCAGATTTATCGGTCTTAAATATAATTTAATATAAATATAAATATAATTTCCCACAAATGGTCGAGGTGCGGGATAACCTTTTATGCCAGCTTCGCTGTCACCGACCAAAAAGGTCCTTACAATACCGTAACGAAACGTAATCAGGCCCTAATAATGTCAATTTCATGATTATGTCACCCTTTGGATCACATAACAGAACACTATTACTCGGGGGGCGTAATTTGATACTTTTTCCTGAAAATATACTTAATACTCTTCATGGCGCCTAAATTGCCGCACCAGGTAAATATGATAGGTATTATATTACTAGTAGTGGAGTAACGATTTACGCGATTTAATAACGTTGTTCCTTCGTTATAAATTAAATAGCCTTCATGACTTTATTCACCAATATATATTTTCATTTCACGTACAATTTTGTATATTTTATAGATAATGAGTTATGTTGGTGGAACTTCAAGAGAAAATTATGTCAAACTTGCTCAAGTGATAAACGTACGTCCTCACTTTTACAAGCATAAAAATATTATAATCTATCACATTTTGGACTTAGAGTTTTGGATAAGGAGTCTGCAGATATCGATACACACACCTCTACGTGCCTCTACTCTATCTAATGCAAGCTAACAATAAATTAACGATTAGAAACAGACAACTGCGCAGATGCATATCTGACCGCCTATACTTACATCCATGTACCGGTGGTTACCAGTTTAGCTTATTATGAATAATGTAATTATTTGAAGTACGAGGCTATATCCGATACATGCTGAGATATATTGCTATGGTTCAGCTATATGTATGTATATAGTAATATATGAAAATAATGTAGGTATGAATTTTCAGTATGTATTAAGATTCAAAATTTTTAATTGCACTTTTTCACCTAAAGTCAACCGTCTAGTGGCATTGTGTCTAATTTATTGTAAATTTTGTATTTTCGTGGCATACATTTGAACAAAAATATTTCTTGGAATATGAAAATTTCAAAGTCTTAACAAGACTTTTGTGTCGAGTTTAAATTAACTAAACTATATTAGTCTATCGTTTCTATAATGTGTACACCAAAAATCCAGTAATTATGCAAGTAGTAGTAGTAGTAGGTTCCGGCATTGATCAGTGCGATACTAATCGTAGATCACAATAGAATTTTGCTTAATAACACATAAATTATGATTTGTGTCAATGTTAAAATCACAACAATATCATCAAACAGATCTAAGTAATTAACTTTTTTTACAAAGCCCTCGAATAAGCATGACAACTGGCCATCGTCTAGGCACAAGGCAAGGTCTAATGAGTCGGATAGTGAAAAGAATGGTGAGAACATCAAAAGACGACTGAAAACAATACAAGGTCAGTGCTCAAAGGGTAAATGTTATGAGTACACCGCCGGATGGTCGATATGTATAGCGATAAAAAGTAGGTATGCGTGTTTCCATCTAACACCCTCAGGCCTGCTCTGGTTGTTATGCGCTTAGTAGACTGGGCCACACTTCTGTTATGTTTTTAATACGGTTATTTTTTACGTCTCTAATCAGTCACGAATCGTGACTTTCTCAGCCCTTTTGACGGTATCGTTTTTTATTACACGCCTAAATGAAAGGCAAAGTCGAACAACTTAAATTGATTTCTCGTACTAATTCTTAGATCAGATGCATTCTGGTCGATACTTTGCAGCATTTCTTGGTTACAAATCTAAAAACAATTATGTAGTAATATATAGGGCAGGTATATCGATTTTTACGATAATTTCACAAAATAAATTTTTCATTGTAGCGAATTTTCATATCGCGTGTTTTCATTATCGCCAATTTTATTATCCATCTTTCTTCGTGTAGCAATTTTTCATGAAGCGTTTAATAAGATTCGCGTTTATTTTTTTTCGCTTATTTAACCAGTATATTATTTTTTCAGTCGCATATATCTTCAGCAGCATTAGCCAACATACGTGTAATGTCGACGGAGCCCCACTTTGTGGGGCTCCTATTTCTGGGCGGTCTACCCTTTGGGCATATGAAGACACCTAACGAACCTAACCTACCTATAGTACCTATTAATATGTAATAATGTGAACACTAAGGAGGTAACGATTTGTTAGAATAATGTTTTCGAGTAAAATATCTATTAAACCACACTTTATTATACTCCATATTATACTGATAATATTTGCGAATAATAAAATAACCTACTGGTAAAATATGCGAGAAAAATAAACGCGAATATTATTAAGCACTTCATGAATAATCGCTACACGAAGAAAGACGAATAATAAAATTGGCGATCATGAAAAAACGCGGTGTGAAAATTCGCTACTATGAAAAAATGCTTTTGTGAAAATTATCGAACAAACTGGTATGTCACTGGATATATTTTTACATAAATGATTATAAAATGTCAGTTTTAATAAAATTAACATAAAATTAACTTCTATTTATATTTTTTTAAGAATACTAATCCAACTGTAAGACAACAAAAATTCTAATCATTTACAAGTTTACAAGAGACTTTCTGCACCACGATACGATTTTAATTCCCGAAATCGCTACAAAATTTGTTTCTTCTTTGGCACATACCTAATAATCAATTGCATTATTGACAGTACACCTACTAAATGAGAATTGATTGAACTCTTTTACCACTTACTAATCTACTTAACACAGTAATTATGCAAAATTAAATATCTACGCCTATCTTACTATGTTACTCGAAATGATAATAAGGTGGTGGCTTAACATCGCGAATGCTGCTCTACCTCCTTTAACAGAGCCGCTCTACCTCCCTCAGCCTGAATATTGAAACCGTTTAAATAAACTTCACAAAAGCTAGTTAAAAAAATGAGTTTTTTTTCGCGTTCCATGTGTTCCTAACGTTTTGAGTCGTTGAGCGGGTATTATTAGCACTAACTGTTCCACTCCACTTAAGAAGAACGACAACATAATTAACGCTTCTCCGCTAACTTGAGTTAATGCAAACATGTTGTTATTTGTTCCAATACAATACGTTCTTTGACACAAGTTCTAATAGTGTAGTTTCATTGTGCTATCTGTTCCTTCTTAAGTCTTATAAAGTTATGAAGCATTTGTGTGCTTCATATTAAAACTTTAAGATTTTTTGTAATTTGCACTGTTTTGTTGACTTACATATATCTGCAAACATAAATAGTGATTTGCATGTTAATCATGTTTGCGATACTTGTATCACCACCAGTGCCTTTATTAATGTCAATTGCATACTTCCTGCTTTATAAGGCTAGAAGATATCAAGGTCAGATTAACAAAAGATGCCTGTTGTCAAGTGCATTTACATGATACTCGTAGATACTTATCAGGTAATGTACGTATGAGTATGGACAGACGAGTGTTAAACAGAACATAAAAGGCATTACCTACCACTTAGAATAATATGAATGTTATTAAAATGATAAGCACACGAGTGCAGGTATTCGATGGCCCAGGTAGGGCGTGGGTGCGTAATACGTGCGCCGCGGACAATAGGCAGTTGCTAACCTAGCTTGACCTAATCACATTGCCCATTCACCGGCCGTGCAAGAAACTGACCACACTTACTGAATATAAAATGCACGCTGTGTGTCACTTTTCGTCAGAGTTAAGAGTTTTCGAGTTCGGTCGTCGACCCTAGCATTGCGTAGGCTAGCTACTTTCTCTCGCTGAGGCGGGGCTCGAGCGAGAAGGGGGTCCTGCCAAATTAAGTGCGTGAAAGGCTGCGTACCTACTAGTCGTTCCGGTAAGGCAGTGTACGCGCCCGACCGCCCGAGCCTCGCTCCGGGTGTCAACTTCCTGACACTGCCCACGACAATAATGTTTCATAACACTATCGGACTCGCGAAATATAATTATGGCCAGCGTCATGTTTGAAATCGCGATGGCGTTAATCTTTGGAATCTGGTTTTAGACGAAAACTGTATTTATGATTCACTTGGTGGTGTGTTTGCCCTTTAAGATTGATTTCGATTCCATCTTATCATATTAGTTTCAATCATCACCATCTTCTAACTGGGCCTTGTGACAAAATAAGTCGACGCCCTCCATTATCTATGGAAAAAATATATCCGTCTTGCTTTGCTGACGTGCTCTTTACCCTTACCAGTAGGTAACATAATACACACTCATAAGAACAGATATAAGGTTATAAACATCGAAGTTAAAAGGCTACAATAACATTTGTACATAATAATGTAGGGTAGGTACTTACAAGTTTAACTTCAGTATTCATTTAAAGGCTAAAAGTTAAAAAAATACTTTATAGGGTAAAATTTTACGTGTTCTTCGAAAAAATTACGTACTTTTCAGCTGATTATTAAAACAATACTGGAGTTCAAACAACAGTAACCTAAATATTCAGACTTTAAACTTCAAATATGTCAGTTCTAATACATAGTCATATTATTTTATAAAACTTATCATATCTAAACATTAAACATCCGTGGACTAAATTTCAAACTAAAATAAAAACGTGTAAAATAAACGTTTCATATGATTTGCCAGCATTTCAAAACTGTGGCAATAGGTATTATCTAACCGTAATTATATTCCGAGTTTTCAGCCTATGGGCGTAACGTATAGATATTGCTCATATTATTGCGGTGAAACGCTGTTCTCAGTAGAGCGGGCCAAGGGGGTCAGTGAACTCGGCCTAAAGCAGTTGCTATCGAGAATCAGCAAAGATTTTTGGTGATCTCGAACCCTGACGCCGTGCGGTGTTAAAGAGTTGTATAAGCACTGTGACGCTTTCTACGGTTTCTTGAAAGAAATCAGAATAAACAAAGTGGTGAACGGAGAAATTGTCAACGTTTCAACATTTCGCTCAAAAAAATAAAAAGCAAGTGCTGGTTTGCGCTACGGCGTTTAAATTTATCCATTGGACTTACGATGACCCTAGTTATAAATAGGTGTGCTTAATGTAGCCTTCGTTGAGGTTTTCCCTGTGTTATGAGGATTTATCCTGGTATATGGTCTTGACCATCTCACTTTATGAGATCATCCCTCGATTTAGTTAGATGTAAATATGTACAGCTGCTACAGAACGATAAGATTGCAAATAACAAAAATACTCCTAAAATGCATTGTTCACTGTTCGATTTGACGTTATCGGATGTCACCCTTAATCCGTAGAGGTAGCTGCACTTTATTTCGAATACTGTAAAACAAAGGTTTCCTTTGTTCTTGCCTAAATTTAAACACTTTTGCAATAACAGATTTGATTTATAAGAATATTTTTTTAATTAAAAACGTAAGTAATTTGTTTTTGGGGCACTGATCGATGATTTTATTAAGTTTTTGTTCCTGTGTGTAGATAGGGCCATCTAAGTTGATTACTATGTATGCCTAGAAAAAAAGTTTTATAGGTAATTAATTACTTACCTATTTATTTGTCTATACTTATCTCTCCGAGCGTAGCACACTGGCGCAGGATCTAATAATTGACAATCTACCGTGCGTCTCTTGTTGAAAGAATTATTCGAAACCACATAATTTATTCGCATTGTTTCGCAGGATTTATTGGTTTTAAATTTTCACACATAACAAAAAAGCATCGTACAAGTGCTAATGTGACGAAAATTATTTGTACCCCGCATGGTGCGCCGAGTAATGTTGGTCACGGCTGCACCGCCGTGTGCGCCGAAACACGAGTTACGAAAATCACACATCGCCATCGACGCCACAGGAATACCAATCGAGTTAAATTCGGTGGCGCACAAAGGTCAGAGGCAAAATTATTTATAAAAAATTGCGAAACGTTGACGTTAACCGGGTTGGCTTGGCTCATTGGACGTGCTACGACGGTCTGTTTCGAAGGTTGCTCTGTCTATAAAACAAAACTGCCCTCGGGAGCACTCAACAAAAGCCTATTGTTCGCTGATGAGCCGTAATCGTCTATAGAAGAGAAGGCTTGGCTTAAGCCCGCTATTTTTTAAAGTTATCCACTTAAGCAGGCCTCTTATAAATTTTAATGAGATTCACCTTTGAATCCTGTCTTCATCAATGCTGAAAAGGCTGCTTCGTGAATTTGGCTTCTATAGCTACAGACTCATTAGTGTGTTGAAAAAAAATGATGGTTGCTTGGATTCAGACGAAACACCTACGTTTAAATGAAGTTAATTTTAAATGGGTCATTTCGGTCTCAAATGATTAAAATTGTAAGTTTCTGATCTGACGCAAACTGGCAAGAAGCCCAAACTGAATAAAATATTGTCACTTGAATCGATAATTTTCTCTCGCAATACAAAGTGCGTAATATTAATTAAAGCACTTATGCACTTAGTTTCACGACATAAACGCCAAGGTTTAATTAACGCGGTGATAAAATTACATTTTATTAAATGAACTACTAAAAAATCTACAGTGTGCCGGCTTTCAATAAAATTCAGCGCTGAAAATTTTAAAGAGCAATCTAAAATGTCAACCGCCGAATTCTAGTACCATTATCCCGATCTAGTTCCCCGACCCTCTTGTAACGTTTGAAGGAGATATCCCCAATTGGTAAGTATTGTTTTCCTGTGGTCTACGCGTCGTAGCCGTGGGGTCTACGAGCGGCGCGGGCGCAGGCGACGCGCTGCGGTTGCGCGGGGTCGGGTGTCGTATTTCTAGAGCATTGAACCTCTGCAACCTTGTGCGTTGAGTCCGGCCGCTCTCCGCTCTCTGACGCAACACCAGCCCCTTCTCCACTGCAACCCGTGTACTCGACCATATCTTAATTACTCCTTTAGGGCACATTTCGTTCTCAACGGCCACAATGCTGATACTACTTCTAATCGATTAACAAAAGGTTAAACTTAATGGGATGGTGGTTTGCTTTACGCAATGTAAAGGCGCAGTTAAAAATTGTTTTATTCGTAAGTACTTATAATAGTTTCGAGCATGCTAGTTAAATTAACGTGGCCAATCTTTACATAAAAAAATAACCAGCTAAGATTATACCAGCCTAAAGACTTACTGCTGGACAATGACTTCCCCAAGGATCTGCACAACGGCCGCTTTTGTGGTCATACGCATCCAGACCGACCCTTAATATGTTAAAAAAATACACAATAAATAAAGTAAGCTACTGGAATAAAAAGTATATAGACTACAGCTTTCTAGATTTTTATTTCTACATTTACATTTTCTTATAAGAGATACTAATGAAATGCAGCATGTTTCGTTGCGGGGTTGATCGTGCACTGAGGTGTCGGGTCGCATCTCGCTAACGAGTCGCGACCGTCTGCAAATAGTCCGCGAAGTGCGAAACAGTCGCGGGGCACAATTGGCTGCCCCGCCTGCGAGGGACGCTTACGTAAACGCTGACATAACGAGTCGACGACCGGTTGCGCAAGCGCACAACCCCACGCATCGCCCCGCCACCACACCAGAAATTACCTAATTGTACCCAAAATACGCAAAAAGGACACCGGTCCAACGCCCGACTTACGACATCGGCTATCATTAGAGCAACAACCTCCTAGCTCGAGGTGATCGCGTCCGTTCAATTGACATTTAATTATACAGTGGAAAGCTGCTGCGCGTAATCCCCGAATTTTCCCAAATCTGCATTGTAAGACTATGAGTATGTAAGACTAGGAAAGTACAAAAATAAACTTCTATAAAAAGACATCTAAGTTTGGCATTAGGCTTTGTTTAAAGAATTAGGTGAATCGCGTTACGTATTCTTCTCAGGCTACAGGAACCGCGATGCGGAATCGCCAACTGAATCACGTTGCGCACGTGACTTATGTGGTACAGTTATCCTTTTGGACGAAAGTGAAAACTACATGCGGGTCCGGTCAACAACCCCGTGTGTGGGTTCGTCGACCGCGCCGAACTGCAAAGGCCGTTTGTGAGTGCGGAGGCCGCACGCGCGACATTTAGCTACGACGCGAACGCAAGCTGCTGGACGCGCCTGCGTCGACCGGTATTGCACGCCACACCTCTACAGTCTAAAAGTAACAAAATAAAAAAATAAAACAATAACTTATTCTAAACGTTATGCTGCAAGTTCGGCTCTTTTACGCATGACTGATTTCTAATTTAATACAAACAATCAGAAGAACTACAATATAAGATATCATAATACTATGAGCTACGTTTGCTTCCAGAACGTATGTAGAGCGTAGCTTTATCCTGCAGAGAATACGCATCGCAATATCCGATACCCCATCCAAAGAGAAAATATTGGCTGAGAAAGTTGTTTTCAATAGCTACGCTATATTTTCGTCAAATGACGATAACTAAATAGATACTATCTATTTGTCAAGAGTATTAACTAAGTATAACGAAACTATTATTAAGTGGCCAATACCAATCAATACCGAGAGCAGAATAACTCCGTTCATTGAGCCGCCGCCTGCAGTTTCATAAACGTTGGAAATTGTTAAACTTACTGCCAAAATAATTTGTAGGCACTTTGTGCAGCCCATACCATCTAGATATAACTGCAAGGATGTATTAAGGAAAACCTACTGTGTTAGACAAAGTATGCCTCCGTGCTGCCGCACGACCGAGTATTTCCGTCCGATAGTAGTATCTCCTTTTTCGTGAAAATAATAAGATAATTGATACAGTAGCCCAGTACGATATAGCTGGGATTTGCAATTTAAGCACCGCTCAAGATTTAACTTAATACTTATTTAGTATGTGAAATATGTAGTCAATTACACTTACGTAAAGACTTAGTGTTAATTTAACCACGGGGAATAACATTTTAGCATTGCTTACCTATACGATTATGTAGATCCAGTGTTATAATGCGTTTATATTAACTGGGCGTTAGCATTTGCAGAGTGATTTTATATCTGGTTAATTTTAATAGGGTTATTGATAACTGCGATGCGAGGTAACTTCACAACGATTTTTCCTCTATGACTAAATATCTTGTAAAGTAAAAGGACGCTGCTTCATAAAATTCGTAGCAGTAAAGTTTAAATATCAAACTTAATTTATCAATGGATAGCTGCATTTCTTTTAATCATTACCGGAAAGTGAAACAAGAATGAGTAATGACTGCCCCGCTCAGTCGGTCAGTAGGCTCTCGCCGTACGGTAGCTACGGAGCCGCTCGTTTGGAGATCGAGCAGGTTGCGCGCTTCAGAGAATCACGCGCACAGTCGCGCACGCACAATTCACAAATTATGTAATTGCGATGACTGATTGCGGGGGTAACTGTTAATATAACTGGGTTTTTTTCATTTATGAGTTTTGCCTACTTTCAATACCGTGTATTTTGTTAATATTTGCGTTTTTAATAGGGAACATGCATAAAATTGGAATCCCAGTTCATTTTAGTTATACCAGTTCATAAGCACAACATTAACTCAAAAATTGCATTTGCAACACTGCATCCTCACGATAGATGCTAACATCTGTTTGAAAAATTAGACTTCAAAAATATGTATTATATTTTTATAATCTTCAACAAAACTACTAATAACTTTCACATTTTTACTACAAAATGTTAATCAATTAATTAATTTAATACAAATGTATTAAATCTATACATATACTTAAACGCAGCATTTTATGAACCATATTTATTTAATTGAAGAATAGAGAACTATATGAGTCTCTTTGAGACCGCAATAAAATAAACACTTCTTGAACGCGGTTATGTCCCGTTTTGTCATAATAATGTTTCAAGAACTACATTAGAAGATACATGTTTTTTACATTATGCAGTAAAACTGCAATGCATATTTTAAAATTTTGTGTTTATTTTTTACTGTAATTTTTACCATAAGTTTTGATATCAGTTATACTCTTTTTGTGAATCAGTTGGTATCAGGCCATCGAAATTTGATGAAACGAAATTGACAAATCGAAGATTAAGATTGATGGGTGAGAAAAAAAGAAGAAATTGATTTTTGGAAGAGAACGTCAGAGAGAAGACGAGAAGAGTGTGAACTAAAAGATTTTTAAATTATTATTTTGGGAGTAACTACAAATTTCTTAAGATCCTGACAGTTTTATTATGGAGAAATATTATCGTTTTCCAATATCCACAACTATCCTATTTCATAGTAGTTTTTAAGTCGGTTGTCAATTTTGTATCCAATTACTTTCAAAATTCTAAAAGCCCTTAGCCGGCCTATTCTTCGATCCAATTATTAATTTGGTTATAGGACATCTGTTTAATTACGGTTATAAGCATTATAATAAACGTCACAAAAATCTATAAACAGTTTTATTTCGCCATTCCTCAAAATTTTACGCGATTGGTTACAACAGACAGCCTATAGGGTACTGTTGCAACCAACTATAGCAGTTTATCCTTTTTTTGTGCTTTAATTAGTAGTAGCCCATGCACTTTTTGTGACGTTAACCCAGCGCGACTTTTTCTAGGGTTTTAACGTTTAAAATAGACACACCGTCACACTTTGACTCCCATTTCTGAAGTTCTTAGTGTTGTAATCACATTTGTCATTATGGGACATGTGTTAGGTATGTAAATTTTAATTGATTGGTACAATGTATTTTTTTATTGCATGTTCCCAGTTGGTAACTCCACCACCCGTGAATATTTTTGCTCCTCCACCTTTTCGTGATTATTAAAGTAAAAGTACGCATTAGTAGACAATATTTTTTGTAAACATATTTAGTATATGGTGGAAGCACCATAACTAAAAACTGTTATATTTATTTTATACTGTAAAGGCACCCAATTTTATCGACAATGAACAAAATATTCCACAAATTATTTAACGCACGCAAAACTCATTAAGTACTTATAGTGCCATTAAATGCTTACACACACCTTCGCCGTTATTATTTCAGTCTCATTCACTGTCAAATATCACAAACTATTTTGTATCCCATTTCGGTTTAATTAACACCTTTGTTGAGTCAAAAGTGTTGTTTGGCATTGAGTTGTACGCTATGTGGGCAGGTTAGAGTCAACTAGGCCGCGCTTCACCGAACGGGTCTCGACTTTTTGTTCATGATGATGCGGAACAGTGGAGAAATTCGGCGAGATAAAGCCGCACTCGGTAAGGAGGACGCGGTCACGAGGAGTCATCGGCTCCGAACTTGAATGTGGAGCGCGGAGTGTTTCTCCTTGCCCGGCGCAACCTGCCCGCCGTGCCATAATCGCCCCGGGCCAAAATATAGCTGGTTTGCGGTTGGGCATGTGTGTTTAATACACTTGGCAACAAGACTCTGTTGCTAGTCGAGTGCACCTACATAGGTGCATAATTGAATATATATCAACTAATATAGTTAGAATAGGCAAGAAAGTTGAAACTTAAAGGTATGAGTTTAGAATTCTCAGGAGAGCAATATTTCTAGAATTTGTCAGGGTATCATAACTATTGTAAGTAGAACTGAAAATGTAACAGTTTTATTTAAAAGCTGCATTTAAAGAACTACTGAATCAAGATTCCTTTATTGT
Source organism: Apotomis capreana (assembly GCA_947623375.1). Lineage (NCBI taxonomy): Eukaryota > Metazoa > Arthropoda > Insecta > Lepidoptera > Tortricidae > Apotomis > Apotomis capreana. The sequence goes on along the minus strand of OX392506.1, from coordinate 11,151,779 downwards.
CAACCGGATTAAAATCGTAATACTTAAGTTGGCAATCTCCATCTCTGATGTTATTTAGTTGGTAATTTTACATTAAGTTTGTAGATCGAGGACATGTACGGCATCACGAGCTGCTTTCTTAAGCCCTTCCCATTTTGAACAACAGTCATTGTTTGCCGGGGACATGGCAAAAATTGCCGTTTAATATTTTCGAAAGCACACCAAATGCTTATGTAAGAGTTCAACGTGACACTTCCGAAGATACGGCGCCGTTCAGCGGGCCACTTTCCTTGCCACTTTAAATATTTATTCGTTATCGCCGTATTCCACTCATCAATTTACTGCGTTACAGTTTATTATCAGATTGTGCATAACCAGAATCCGAGTTTTGTCATGATTAACGTTTTGAAATGTTAATTTTATAATCGAATTATACTGATAAATAGAGTTGTTGATGTCTTTGTCTAAGTTGTAGGTAATATTTTTACTTCTTGCTAATATTTACCTAACTAGTACAAGCTTGCAACTACATTTTGGAAAATGAAACAATAAATTCTTATTGTTGCTAACTTGTCTACATATAGGATTAACTTTTCATGGTGCTAAATCATTTTGTCACGGCAATATATGCTGGTTTGCATAGAAACACCAAAACCTACTTGCTAACCAATAATGTTTTCAATAGATAGCATTTTTAATCAAATTGTAATATCCTTTTCTGCAGTCTACTTCTTCGCTCATTTATTCAAAGGATACATGAACGAATTTGCTTCTGTATCATATTTTATTTCCGATGAGTTTGTTTTATGTATATACGCATATTATATTATCCCCCTGTTCTTACTTTGTCTTCGTCTTGCCTATAAGAAAATAATGTTGTTGGGTTACGCAGACATTAATATCATTTCACGTAAACGCAATAAATTAATTATCTTAATGGCTCTCAGCAGTCGCCACCCTGCTTTTCCCAGCTACATTGTGTGACGTCATTTGCATAGTGGATAAATTCCATTAAATGAACCTTTTTTTTGGCACATTGCCGTAAATATTGTCGATAAAAATATAGGTATTGTAGCAATTCGGAACATTATGGTCCTTTATATTCAATTTTTTTTTTTGTATGTGGTCTTATGGATAGATGTTTCAATAGAAGTCACTTTTAGGAACTTCGCATTTTCCGAACATCAAATAGGTTTCAAGACTGTTGTAAAACCACGGTTCTGTTATAAAACTAATGGTTACTACGTCACGCACAATATACTTACATTTTGATAATGTTTAAAATAGCTACTACAGACAAATATCTCATGTTTAGTTTTACCTTTCACCCCATGAAAATAAGCATAGGTAGGTACCTATTCTTTAGATACTCCAACATAAAACTTAGACTTTGGTATGCCGAGCCGTTTACTAACAGACACAATGAATGACGAGAGGATGTTTGTATTTGCACTAATGACAGCGTGTCGAGTGACATTCGAAGAAGACTCTTGCGCTGACAACAAACACACCATCGGCGGTCGTTGACCTCAAGCAACGCTTTACATTTGGCGAACAATGATTCGGAGTGCGAGGTGAATGCCCGCGCTCGAGGGGCTGAGCGTGGGCAGTTATTGACCCATATTGGAAGTGAAATGTAGATCAGTGGGCGAGAGCGGCGAAATTCGCCGCGGAGTGGAGAGACTGCGCAAACGCCGACAACCATAGCGCAGGGCTTATCTGCGTACGCGCAGCGCCGTGCCGCCTCCTGTTGCTGCCTGGCTATCGCACTTTAATACATTATTAGTAAGTTAACATTTAGCTGTATGCATTGAAGTAATTTATGAATAGGGTATGTATCATAGTTAATACCTACTGTATTGATAAAGGCTCTATTAGAGAGAAGACGTTTTTTTGTGGTTTTGGAAAAGTTTTATGCGAGATGACAAGTTTTAGATACTGTATGTTGCAGTTTTCATTAGAGGAAGATACTACATAATAAATAATCGGTATTGTCACTACAATGACAAAGCTCGCCGAATCTTTATTAAACAAATTTAGAAAGTTATATTGTTGATTTTACATCTTTGACTGTACTTACCTAACTTGTAAAATGTATGCAATGATGTAACTTTTAGATGAACATAATATGACGTCTATTATATTATTGATATTCATATTTTTGTTTAAATTTGGAATTATTTTGCAAACTTGTGGTATCCATAAGTGAGTATAAATATAAATATCGTCTACAATATGCGCTATGAACAGAATAAGGCAGGTTAATACATCTTTGCCCGGGTGAGATTTAGTTTTATTGTGTTTCCTATTGCTACCCGAATGTCTGACCCAAGAGACCTCGGAAACAAAGCCCAGACAATTTATTTCCAACATTTGATAGAAAATCTTTCGTGACCTAATTCGACACGTGTGCGAACTTAATTCGTTTAAAAACAGTTCTAAAATATTTATTGGCTTTCGAAACAGTTAAACGACTCTTTGTTTCCAACTCCAGACACATAAAACTTTAAGAAATTTTGAGACCATCTTTTATTTTTAGTTTTTTGCAACGGGACTTTCTCGACAGCGTTCATTCTTTGGGGAGACAAAGAGCTTGGTGTTACTTGAGTGGTTTAACTTGCCCGCGTTAGCTGTTCAATGCCAAATAATCCCCGTATTGTAAACGCTTGTACACCTAAATGTACAATTGTACATGCTCTAACCATACCAAAAATGCGGTATAAAAACTGTCATGTGGTACAAAATATTTTCAGACTATTTTAAAAAGCCTGTGAATGTTAATAAATTGTACAAATTGTAATATGTAAGATGAAAGTACGGATTCATTCATGCAAAGTTCTACACGTAGGGTACCTTATTTGCTGAATAACATCACATTGTTATAGTTTTTCTTTTTAGTTCTATAAAAAGTTTGTATACAAAAGAAACAGACAAACAAGCCGTGGTATGTATACCTATTGATGAAATAGATTCCTATTAAGATTGGTTTATGCTGAGATGCAAGATAAACAATGCTATAGCGAGATCATCAGATTTGCTTGTTTTCGTCGACTCTGTTTTTATGAGCTGTCAGCGGAATGTATCATCTTAGATTGTTAGGGCGCTTCTACATCGTTGTTGCTAACCAGCGTTTTTATCGACATTGTGCTACTATCTGATCAAACGGTAACTGCACCGTCCTTTACGATATCTTCCATTTAGAAATATTTTGGCTTTATCACGACATTATTGAAAATACCTGTTATATCTACTTTTGTCTATAGGTATATAGACCCTTGGTACTGCTTTTACAACTGTTATGTAACCCTAAGGATAAACAATACAACTGTATTTGCGAGCTGCATTGAGTGACATTATAAAGGAGATATAATATGGTAACATTAGACATATTGCTCGTTCCTGACCCGAATACATGTAAAAGCCTATCCAAATGAGACAGAAAATGTTATACAGTAAAGGTCGAATGGAACGTATTGCTAAAGTAGAAATATAGTAGGGACGAATTTTTGATAGAAGATGTAATGTCAAAATGACGAAATGAGGTCCAGTTCATAATCATAATCAAATAGGTACCTATAGCAGATCTTACTAGTAAGAAGGCGATTCTCGATCTGAACCTTGACTAAGTTTTACGCCTCTCTTTCGTGATATGTCGAAGATTAATTTAATTTAATGACATAAATATATTAGTTCTGTTTTTTGTTTCACTGCAAAGTGTAAGTACTTGGCTATCTCCAAATGTCTATACTTATTCGTAGTGCCAGCCAAATACGACAAGCAGGCACCGCATATTCTTGAAAATGATATAAAATAAAATTAAGGCGTCAATATAATTATTACCTATGTGTTGAAATGTCATCGGTGTCGAAAGCAGCCTTTAGTTTTTTTTTTATGTACTTTGCTCTCTTTTAGTCTGACGACAAATTATAATAATGCTCCTGTCAGCAATCAACGTTCTTGGCGGTTGAACTCGATTTTACGTTTTCTTCAAGAATCAACAAGAATAACTAACTGCTTGTATTAAGAGGAGACGATAATATACAATGTATTCCATTTTCTATTATTGTATGAAACCAAGTTAACAAAAAATCCAGATAAACTTTATGTTGCACGAAGAGGTATGGAGAGGGTGTATTTAGGGGTTTACAATGATAGGCCGATAATTTTAAAGGAAGATAAGACACCAAAACTTAAGCTTAAAGCGAAAAAGTGAATATGTCCAAGTAGTCATTCCCTCTCTCTCTTAACTAGCCTAACCTTTTCTGTAAACATACAGCGCTTCCAATGTCGTTTGAGTATGTTATGAAATTTTAGGGGTCTGTAATCTTTAACCGCCTAATATTATTTAAGTCGAATTCTACGTGACTTACATTTATCTTATTATTGTTTCCGAGAAAAAACGATGTGACTGATGCACAGACTTTAAAGATACGAAATCGTAAAACTAAACTCCTAAGTCACACATTCATTACTATTTATACGTACGAGTAAGAGCGACTGTTGTCGATCTAATTTTTTCTAGAGAGCAATAGTTATTTGTGCAACAAGAGAGCAAAGTTGTTTTTTGTTACGAGTGCTGATTTTGAGTCCCGAGCAAGCGAAGGATTCTACGTTTGAATCACGAGCGTAGCGAGTGATTCTATATTAGAATCCTGAGTGTAGCGAGGGACTCAACAGCACGAGATGCAAAAAACTTTGCTCTCGTGTAGCACACACAACTTTTCACCTCATCAGCGAGAACATATTTGACATTTTGTGCTTTTTCTTCCAACGTATGTTTATAGTATTTGTTGCTGATTTCAATAATATTATTAATCAGAAAATAGATGTGCTGCTTAAAAAGAAATAACAATATAATTTAATTGAAATTATAATCAACCAACCAACACGGTTATTGTCATTATTTGATCAAATTGGAAGACTTAGCAGATATATGACGTGTTTATTTATAAATACATATTATATTACGAGATTTCGTTTATATATTGATTCATATTTTTACTCCTTAAACACAAAACAAAATAAATGCAAAAGAAAATAACAACTACAATATGAACTCGATATTTTTTAAGGTACGTTTCGAATATACATCTATGATAAATGGTGAAATTATAAGTTATTATTATATTTACAATAAGTAATAAGTTGAAAAATCTTATTTTATTTGAGTAATGATCTATTTTTTATATAAAAGGCACAATAATTTTAATATTCGGTCGTTAAATAAAAATATAATAAAGAAAAAGAAATACGTTGCTATTAAAACTTTTTCGGGTGTTTTTAATGATTTTTTGGTATAACGCGTATCCGAACTGTTCTCAATCGAGGTCGGATTCGAAAATCGAATTTCAAATTGATAAGTTTCTATCTCTCTCTTTTATATAAACATATGAAAGAAACAGAGTGCATCGAGATTCAAATGATTACAATTTTATAACTAACCTTTGGCTGAAGAATGACAATTCGTGGTCAGATATTGAAAAAATTAAAAAGCTACTTTCTACTCACGCTCGAAACAAAATCGCATTTTGTTCACTGTTATCTGACAGCAAAATCGCCATGTTTGAGCTGGTGAGGTGAAAAAATTATTAGTGGTATTTTTGTTTACTTCTCGATAATACCCAGCGTCTATCCTTTACTTTATCTGGTGTCATTTTCGGTCTTCCTTTTCAAATCTTCCCCATTTTTTTTTTACTTATCTTCTGTACAATATAATTATGACTGAAGTGTCGTACTAAATTAAAATTACCTACTTAGCTACTATTTTCCTCAATCACACACCTACACAGTCATAGTTAAATAAACAATTAAGCTTCAGTACCGTTATTCGAAGCCTAAATTAATATTTGGAGAGTGGCAACACTGTCTGTCAGATGACGTAGCGGTTCCTGATAGGCTGACATTTCCCGCTCTTTGCCCCACTAAGTTTCTCTTGATGACCACCAGGGGGGCCGCGGCGCCTTGGCGCGAAGTGCGGCCTCTCGTCATTGGCGTTTTGTTTGTCGCAACGTACGGTTCCTTACAAAAAATCGAGAGATTTTTGTAAGTACTAGGTAAAAATAATTTATTATCCAAAAACGGTGTTACCGTTCGTTTTCTAATATAATAATATGTTACAGGAAACATGACGGACTCTAGCTCTAGTACTAGCTCAAGTTCGTCATCAGAAACTGAAGAAGAGCTGACAGCCGCTCCAGGTACGTCGACGGCCCAACAGCTGCCGCCGCCGCCACCTCCATCCTCAAAAAGGAAGGCTAAAAGGTCGGAGTCGGAACCCAAACGTAAACGATCGCGGCATGATAATCACAGCGAAGAAATTAGACTTTTATCCGAACAGGTTAGTGTGATAAGAAATTTGATTGGGAATATGTGGCAGCCAATTGCCCCTATGGCCCACTCTTCCGAAATTGGGGATGAGGTCAATGCTGACGTGAGCGGTGAATTGTACGTTGAAAACGAGGAGGCACCTCCGACCACTGGTGGTGAAAATCCGTTAAAATTGTCATTACGTACTGTGCTAAAAGAGCCAGCGGTGCCTAAATCCTCACCAGCTCATGTCAGCTTCATAAACTCGATCCACCATTTCGATTCCGAAAATTGGTCCAGTGTTCGTTACTCCGAAGTGCAAAAGCAATATTGTTCCCAACCCGCATTTACAGATTTAGAAACGAATGATGAGATAAAGCCTTTCGACAGGTTTTTAAATCTGAGTGTTATTGAGCGCGGTTTTGCTTCTCTAACTCAAGCTCTCGTTAAACAGAGCGAAGCGGCTGATTCCGCTTTTGAATCCCTTCTATCATGGTCTCGCTCCACCACGGAGTTATCCCCACAGTCCCTACAGGTCAAACTAAAGGAATTATTCATTGAAGGTAGTTTTCAAAAGATCTCTAATGATGCCCTGCAATTGGCGTGTGGTCATCGTGCTGATCTCATTCAGCAGCGAAGAGATAGCATTCTACGCTCGGTAAAGGATAAATTTTTTAAAGAGAGTTTGAGAAAAATCCCGCCCAGTTCTCAATACCTTTTCCAAAAAGAGGCTTTTTCGGCGGCCATTGAAAAACAAGGCGGCATTTCTAAAGCATTTTGGCCAGTACGCACGACAACTCAAACCAAACCTGCTGCGCAAGCAGGCCAGAACCAAAATGTTGGTACGCATAAATTGCCCGCGCAGGGCATTTTTGACCCAACTAGTTTCCATATGGGTATGCCCATGCCCATGCCTAGACCCTTTGCTTACCCACCTGCGCAAGGTGTTCACAATTATTATCCCATGGGTTGGCGTGATATGTTTCGCCCACCTAGGTTGCCCGCTAACTCTCAGAACAAGACCAGCCGGCAAAAGAATACTCGAAATCAGGGCCCATACCCCTATCAACAGGCCGCCCGAGGCCAGGGTAAAAACTCGAGCTCCAGTGTCCCACGCAGGGAGTACACTCAAAAAAGGAAATTCTGACTCGAACAGTTTCCAGGCGGGGCAACTAGCAAAATTTGTACAAAATTGGCAGTCTCTGCATGCCCCACCTTCATTGATAAAGCTAATCCAGGGTTTTCGAATCCCTTTTTTCATAAGACCTCCACTGGTCATGCCGAACCTGGCCCATTTTCAAACACCATTCTCCAGGGACATGGAAATCGAAATTCAGAAATTATTAAAAATGGGGGCACTGGAACCCACTACCCCCAGTCCCAGCTTCATTTCCCCAATGTTTTTGACACTGAAAAACGACGGATCATACCGCCCAATTTTCAATCTCAAAAATTTGAATTTCTATCTTCCGATTCAAAAGTTTCGCCTAATAAATATGCACAGAATACCGAATTTCCTACAACCGTCGGATTGGCTCATAAAAATAGATCTCTCAAATGCATACTTTCATCTGCCCGTTGCACAAAGTCACAAACGCTTCCTACGACTACTTTTCAACGGGCATCTACTTCAGATGACGTGTCTTCCCTTCGGTCTGGCGTGTGCGCCAAAAATGTTCGCTTCATTGACCAATTGGATAGCCCAAATTCTAAGAGACAAAGGGTTCCGCATTCTGGTTTATCTCGACGATTTCCTATTAGCAAATCAGAACCCATACACCCTAAAAGAGCAAGGATTAGAGACTGTACTCCTTCTTCAGGAATTGGGCTGGCAGGTAAATCTCGAAAAGTCCACTTTGACACCACAAAGGGTATTAGAATATTTGGGCATTTGTTGGGATCCTCACTCCAACCTAAAATATCTGCCTACAAAGAAATGTCAAATTCTAAAGCAAAAACTAAAACTATTACTGACGCGAAAGTCTGCGAACCTAAAAGAGATGCAGAGTATTGTCGGATCTACCAATTTTGCCAGTTTCCCTGTCTCACGAGGACGCCTAAATCACCGAGCCCTGCTGAAGCACTGTCAATCCCTATTACACCGGGACCCTCAATGTCGCTTTCCAATTCCCCAAAAAGCTTTAATCGAATTGGCGTGGTGGCTAGCCAATGCCGAAGGTCAATCGAAAATTCACCATCCTCCTGTATCCCACTACCTGGTTACCGATGCCTCGGAACTGGCATGGGGAGCCCAGATAGACAACATAAGAATCTGGGGGCAGTGGTCTCACGGGGAAGGAGCCTTTCATTCCAATCAGCGAGAAATGTTGGCCGTATTATACGCCTTAAAAGGTCATTGTCCTTACCTATCCAACTCGTCGTTAATGATTCAGAGCGACAACATGTCCGTGGTATCGTACTTGAGAAACGAGGGAGGAACGAAATCCTCAGCCCTAATGGATATCTGCTACAAAATCCTTCATCTCCTAGACAGTTTCAACATTCATCTCGTGATTCATCACCTTCCCGGAAAATTCAATTCCGAAGCGGATCAACTGTCCCGCCTACGTCATGTTCCCGAATGGCATCTCCTAAGCAACATAACAAACACAATATTTCGGAAATGGGGAACTCCACACATAGATCTCTTTGCTTCAGCGACTGCTCACGTAGTCCCCGAGTACGTATCCCTGGACGTGAGAGATCAGCGAGCCCAATTCCACGACGCTTTCTGTCAAACCTGGGACTACCAACTGGCCTGGATATTTCCGCCCCCGTTTTTAATCCCACGGGTACTAGCCCACCTCAACAGCGCAGTGGGCACATATTTAATAGTAGCGCCCCGATGGCCAAAAGTATTTTGGAGACCCGATCTGAAAAACCGTGCGCTGGCCCCTCCTTTCACCATTCGGAACCTGGACCTAGTGTTGATAGACACCGCCACGGGCTGTCCGCCTCCCAAAGTTCAGGACATGATCCTGGAGGTTTGGAAATGTGGGGGTGGTCGGATAGTATAAAGGATTGGTCCTCGGAGCAAAAGAGTATTTTGTGTTCTAGCTGGCGAAAATCTTCCCTTAAAACTTACCAACCAGCCTGGAGGAGATGGAGGTCTTGGTGCCACGAAAATAAAGTTCACATGACATCTCCTTCAGGGTCAGATTTCGCGAGATTTTTAATTGACATGCACCAAATTCAGGGATTAGCTTACAATACTATTTTGGTTTATAAATCTGCTATAGCTACTCTTTGTGATCCAAACCACGACATTAAGTTAAGCTCTCATTTGCTTGTAAAACACGCTCTAAAGGCAATATCTAACATAAAACCTACAACAACTAAGGTCCCAATATGGGACACTGATGTCTTAATTAAATGGTTACAAAGTCATGCTGTAAACCAAAATAGTCTATTTGAATGTTCTAAACGGGCCTCAATCCTGCTTTTATTGTACTCAGGGCGTAGAGTGCATGATCTTACCTTGTTAGCTATTAACTCTGATAACTATATTGTAGATGACAATCATATTAAATTCTGGCCAATTTTCGGATCCAAAACTGACTGCTCTACTTATAGGCAATCTGGATGGCGATTATTAAAAAATAAGGATTGTAAAAACTGGGATCCGGTGTTTTGGGTTAATAGAGTAATACATTTATCAGCTGAAAGACGTACCGCGTGTAAGAGTAATGCATTATTTCTAACTGCTTGTGGTCCCCCCAAAGCAGCGTCGCGCACAGTTGTCGCGAACTGGGTCAGAAAGGTACTGCTGGAGGCAGGTATTCAGGCTAGTCCTGGCAGCGTGCGGCCAGCAGTAGCCTCTAAGTGTTGGCTACAGAATTGTCCTCTGGATGAAATCCTAGCTCGCGGCAACTGGCGCACGCAAAATACATTTAGAAAATTTTATTGCAGGGAGATAAAACAATCATTATCTGATTCTTGCTCCGTACCTGTTATAAGCAATCATTTTAACCCCGTAGATAATTAAAATAATTTTACTTAATTGTGTACAATTGTCGAACTTAATTAAGTTAATTTCTTTGCAGTTGATTGAGCGTTATGTTATGTGATTAAAATAATTTAACTAATTTGTATCCGAAAACTGTTCAATGTCTCGTATAATGTTATTCTATGTGTATATATACCAATCAATAGATTGTCATAGGATAATTTTTGAGTAAATAAATTAAACTACAATATGTTTACAATTATTTATGTTCTTTATTCAATAAAATTCTTTGTTTACAATATTTACTTTTCAATTTTACACCCTTACCTGTTGTGTATTCACTATTTCCAGCATGAAGTTTCACTTGATATTTTTGTTTATAATCATGAAGTCACCATACCATACCAAGTGCATGTGCACTTAATATCACACACCAGGTTTCACTTCCTTTCTAGAAACAGGTCACATTGGCGTTTGACCACCAGGCGATAACAGACAGATCTCAAATATTAATTTAGGCTTCGAATAACGGTACTGAAGCTTAATAGCAGCGTTTTACCTAACAATAAAACGCTTATTAAGCGAAATACCTTATTCGAAGCCTAAACTTTTATCGCTGCCTGGCGTTTATGAACCATTTTGCAATAAAACAACTATACTTTACTTATGCTCACTATTGTGGGTAGTCACTAATGCACAGATAAACAAACGTGTACGCGTTCGAAAGAATGTTACACAGATAATTTTTCATCTCTTGTTTTCTTCGCATATAACAATATATTGCAAAATTGTTTTTATATAAAATTTGTATATATATCAAATATATATATTCTTTTTTGAGATCCAATGACGAGAGGCCGCACTTCGCGCCAAGGCGCCGCGGCCCCCCTGGTGGTCATCAAGAGAAACTTAGTGGGGCAAAGAGCGGGAAATGTCAGCCTATCAGGAACCGCTACGTCATCTGACAGACAGTGTTGCCACTCTCCAAATATTAATTTAGGCTTCGAATAAGGTATTTCGCTTAATAAGCGTTTTATTGTTAGGTAAAACGCTGCTATTAAGTAGAACTACATTTCATTCTGAATCTTTAAATAAAAGACGAGCTATAATATACGTCTTTATGGATTTATTAGCGTCCATAAATACTGGAGATTACGGATGATATAAATTCCTAATCATAACTGCATGTATTTCCTGTAGGTATCTGATAATTGCGTTCGATTGGTCATAATAAAATAATTAACATTTAACAATAACTCGCAGGGACAATCACTATCTTATCAGTAGCGGGCATTTCTTTGAAACTCATACACATCGATGAAAGCTGGTCGATAATTCGATATGGGCAACTCTAAAACTAATAATTCGAGAAATGCGAATTAGCCTAAATTATTAAATAGGTACATATTAGGTTAAGTTCATATTATGGTTAAGTACAATAATTTTCGATAAATTACTGATTGTAGAGTTTCTTTCGGCCTTTCTTCTTAACAGTGGTATCCTTTTGTGAGACTCAGTCATGTTAAGGTGCGTACTTACAGAATAAAGTTCATTATTTAATTAATCGTGACTGAACATTGTATGCCAAGAATTTTAAAGAAGATTTTATTTGGTTTTCTGATGACACTCATGAGTGATGACGATTCCTTATCAGGAGATGTCAATTGATTATTATTATTTTTGTGTGTTTATGGAGTGTTTGTTTTGATTTAATTTTATGATTTAAAATTGTGATGAAGATCCTTATTGGTAGATTACATTGATTATTCTGGTTATGATTTCTCGTGTTTGACATTGTTACAGTTATTATCATTATTATATTTCTTATTTTGACGATCATGATGCGAATACTTACTTATATCTTTGACTAATATGCAAATGTATACAGATATATTTACATTAAATAAATTAATCTAAATCTAATTATAATAGCATAGCAGGGAATTGTTAATTTAATGAAGCCTAGCCTAGATTAAAATAATCTTGATCATATTCTGAAATTGGCGACATCAATCTCCTAGGAATTTAGATAAATATAAATAAGTAGGTAAGTAAACTGATTAGATAGCGCACCCTCTGAGTATTAAAACTATAGGTAGCTAATAAGGATATACTAACTATAAAGTATATAAATGTGCTAAATAAATACATCTATAAAAATGTTGTTAGATAAAAAAAAATCGTGTGTATCTCTTATGCGAGGTGATTTCAATGAAACCGATTACAAAGTATGATAAGACGATATAAAATAAGCAAGATATGTCATATTTTTTAACTCTTGTCTTAGAAAAGGTATTGTCAATAAGGTCACTATGTGTATAACATATTTCTGACTGTGACACCGTAGCCTTCTAAAAGACATAAACAGATTTTGGTTTCGTTTTTATTTGAAGAGCGAAAATCTAGATAGTGTTCTTTGTTATGATTTCAGATAATCCGATCAACCGTTTAAAGAGTAGGTACTTACTTACCTGAAAACTACTTTCTAGACGCGTGGCGTTATTTCTTGGCATGTAGCAATTAAATTCCCCATTTATTTTGTGAAAAAGCCTAAACTATTTTAACAGAAATGAGGGCAAGTTTGTAGATTAAAGTTCTATTATAAAAAAAACTTTACTAAACCTTGGGCATCATTTGAGAGATGTATCGGGTTAGTGTCAACTTGTTATTTTCATTGAAATTAGAAAGATATCATTTAACGGAAAATAGAACACACAACTGAAGTAGATACAGCAAACAGCAAAGGCTATCCTATCGTTAAATTGTTGGGTGTTGATATTTCAGACAGACGAAAAGTCATTAGAATCATCGAATACCTGTTGGGTTATTAAATGAATACTTATCGGTCTTTTTTATTTTAACTACATTTGTACAGTACAATGAATTATTAAAATATGTACATGTGATCCCGTCATAAGTTATTCACACCACGTTGTACTCGAACGCGCCTCAAGCTGATCAGTGATCACCATTTCCCAAGCGGCCATAAAAAGCCGACAGTTCTAATTATAGTGCATGTGCGAGAGCACCTTATGTCACATAGTACAAGGTTAGTAAAGCGAGGAAATCCATTCGCTCTAGACGAGTTTCCGAAAGCGGCTCGAAGAAAGTACTTTTACTGAGAGAGGGAGCGACGTGGCACAGTTTCCACGAGAGGTACCTACTACAAGCGCCCGGCATCGCCCGGCGCCTGTTACTGAGGCTTTCCAACTCACGCCGCAAATTTAACGAGCCGACTCGTCCAGTAGAATATACAGGATTAATGTAATGTATGGGTTATCACCGGATGGACAGACTTTTCCGACTTTTCCAATGCGTGGGTAGACGAATGTAGGCAATCAACTCAGAACAAGATTGTATAGAGAGTTTCCAGATGGCGTTGTAGGGGTTTTCTTGATAGAAACATTTAATTATATGTAATTGTACGATGTAGTTACGTGAGAACAGCCGCAAATATAATTAGAGAGATTAAAAATTATACAATAATAACCCTAATATATTTTCGAGGAAAAAAGGTACTTCAGACATATTATTAAATTTGTCGAAATTGAAATTATGCTTTAAATTTTAACCCGTATTAGGTGACGCAATAGCCAGTAGATGAAATTGATATTGGAGCCGATATTTGGAAACAAAAAAAAAGTCTCGTTATGACCAAAATAGGATACCTACCACGAAAATTTAAATTTTTTCACTTCTCATGCTCTTAAAATGTTACTTTAGTCTCTGCATATCGGGACTAAAGCTCCTTATTAATCTCTAGGGACTAAAGTAAAATTGTTTTAATTTACTTTGAAAACCCCTAAACAGCCAATCACGACGTTTGTGAATGGAGGTTTATAGCCATTTTCTGTGATAGGTATACAAACTTTTTGGTGCGTGAAAATAACCTCAAAATTACAACTGCTCAAAAAAAGTTTTTTTTTTTAATTTACTTTGAAAAACCCCTAAACAGCCAATCACGACGTTTGTGAATGGAGGTTTATAGCCATTTTCAGTGATAGGTATACAAACTTTTTGGTGCGTGAAAGTAACCTCAAAATTACAACCGCTCAAAAATTCAAGATTTTATTTAATGAAACACGATTACTTATTACGAATACGAATGTAATTTTATCATGCATGGTCCATAAGTCCATATTAGGTAGTCTTAAATAAAATAGTTTTCAAGTTTGAATCTGTTGGCTAAATATGCAAGCATTTAGAGCGTCGCTTTACAAAAAAAAAGAAAAAACCACGGAACATTTCTTTTTTCTATTAGAATTTTGAAATCAGAAATCAGAAATCAGAAATTATTTATTTGCTTAGACACAGTATAGGGATATTACAGTAGGTACATTATGTCACATGTATCTAGCTTGCATGCAAGCGTGCAAATATTGCAGTCAATTAAAATTAAAATGTCAAAACAATATCAAATAAAATAAAAAATATACAATCTTAAATTGAAATAATTGAGAAAAGAACAATAATAATAATAATTTAAAAAGATTGAGATAAAAAAAATAACAAAAATTATAAAAAGATTAACATAATAGGCATAATAATAATTACATCATAGCTAATAATAGTTACTAATTCTAATATAAAGTACTCGAGTGTCGATGTTCGAGATACGCCTTTACGCTATAAAAACAATGCTCCAAAAGCCAGTTGGTTAGACTGCGTTTAAAGGCGTTTTTGTAGATCATCTTGTGGCTTGGAGGGTGAAATAAACGGTTCATAAGTTCTACCCTGGTTCGCCTTTCAAGAACTTCGCCACGTGTTTTAAACAGTGAGTGATGTGATCGTACAAACTTACATATTTCACTTATGTATAGGCATGGCAAGGGAAGGATTTTAAGTTTTTTAAATAGGGGTACGCAACTTTCGTCCCACCACGAACTACTAATTGAATGGAATGAGTAGTTGGCCATTACTTGTATTAAGCTTGAATTGTAATCACCAATTAGACCAATTAACTGTGTCACTATAAATTACGGACAAAATATGTTATCATCATCTTCCAATGAAGAAGAATAAAGCTGAAGGCTATATAGAGGAGTCAATCCAAAATAAACACAATATCTATCGAAGGCTATACTATATTGAAGGAATTAAAATATGCTCAAAGCAACAATCACAACCAACATTTGACCCACGCCCATCAACATCGCGGGTTGAGAATGAGCCTAATGAAATGACCATCGGCAACCTTTTTGAGAAAAGGTCTACGTCTCTACTATACCTACTCTCCATTCTCTCCAACTTTTACTTCGACTTCGAGTGAAAATATTGAACATACTTCTCAATTACAAACCACGCCGACCCAGCTTAGTTTACAGGGGAAAACCATACATTTAAATGTAAAGAATTTCACAAATTGCCCTTTAAATTTTTCTGAGGTTAGATTAACGGCTGTACTACGTAATTGTAAGAAACTTTGTTATAATAAATATCGTAATTTTATATTGAAATTCGTTTATTTTCCTAGCATTCAAAGTGAAAAGTAGAGTGTTTAACGCGAGACTAAACAACCATAATGACACTCGAACTATTAGCCACCCTCGCTTAGCTCGGGTGGCTAAAACATCTCGTGTCATTATGGCTTGTTTTAGTCCCTTGTTGAACAATCTACTATTTGGAAATTTTCAGCAATATGTAATTAGATTAAAAATCTTGATTACGTAATCAATATTTTATAAGTAAGCAGATTAATTAAATCACTATGATTATGCCGTACATACTAAGTCCACTGATAGTGACCGATTTAGGGATTTTTTGTCTTTTAACTTTTGAATAATTAAGCAATGGAATAAGCTCAGATATTTTTAGTAGGTATATATATTCTGTATAAGACGGACGTACGGAAGTACGGAACCTTCGGTGCGCGAATCCAACTCGCACTTGGCTGGATTTTTTTTTCAGATTAGAAAAATCGGGCGGTATCCGTCGAGCGATTTCAAGAAAAGCGATATTGAAAAGGGAATCATGTGTCGTGTTTTTTAAAAATACTCAATACTCAATCATTTATTGCATTCCACGATGATAGTTTACAGGATACTAGGTGTTAGGTTATTTTAATTTTACTCTGATTTATCGTGAATTTACTATATAATGTTTTGATTGTTTAATTATAATGTTTTATTTTGCCAATTTTTGTATAAAATTAATGTTTCTAGTCTATGGTTTATCCTAGTAATATTTAACGTTCAAGTATATGACAACACTGTATGTATTCTATTGGTAAAAATTGTGGCGGGAAAACAGACAACGCTCAACGATTGGACCGCGTCACGAATATCACGCGATGACGCGAGCCAATCGGGGAGCTGCATGTTCCCGCCATAATGACGATCGGTTGGCCTAGGAGCTGGGCTCCAGGCGGCCATGCTTGCCTGAGTCGTAAACGACAACGGTTGTGATAGTTGTGAGTTGTCCTAAAAAGTGCTGTAATGGTCGTAATTACTACTGGAATAAATCCAATTATATTCTGAGTTTGAGTTTCTCTTCAAAGCTACTGCCTGCAAGCCCGATTTATAATAATTCAGAAGTGACAAGAACAAGTAAAACGTAAGTACACGCCCAAATTCGTAAGTTTTCTCAGTGCTAAGTGAACTAAAACAGAAAAAATAGTCATATTTTTACTAACGTTATAATTCTAGATCGTCCCTGTTTAAGTACGGTCGATGGTCACCATTCTTTCATTGTCATAGCATTCTTAATCTTATAATTATCAATGATTGCTCTTTAAATTTAATATTACGCTTTATGCTGTTTTAAAAGAGTTTTATGCTTTGTGGGTAGATTTATTTTTACCAGTTAAGCATGTTTGGCTAGTAAATTTCGATATTGTCATTATTGTATGCGGTGACTGGATCAGTGGTTTAATATTTTAGATAAAATAATACAAATGGGTTCGAATCCCAGACAATAGTCTTGTTTCATGTTTATGCCTAGTTAGGGTAGGCGCCAGCAGCGTCTGCTTAAATAAGCACAGTATTCTATGCTGCAGTTGACTATCCAAGTAAGTTGTATAATTATTCCAATTTGTCTAGCTGTAGCCTCTCTAGATCCCTAATCTTTATTCATTTTGTAACGATGTTTGCTTGTCAGTTTCCCTTGTTACATGAATTATCTGTACGTTTAAGTAGCGGGTACTGGAAAATAATAATTTTGCACAGTTTATTTAATATTTATTTGTAGATATTTATCAAATCACTTTATTGTTTCGTTGTAAACCACTCGTAAGTAACTAAGGAGCAGATTACTTTCTATCCACGCTTTGTGCTGGTAGCTGGCCCGTTCAATAACTTTTTAAATATTATTTTAAGGTTCTAAATTCTTTGGACGTGAGATTTCAGACTATGTCGGAGCATTCGGAGCGACGAAGGCTTTCGACTCCGAGACCGAGAGAAGTGAACTCGACCACGCGGAGCCGTAGTCGCCTGCGAGGTTCAAGCGCAAGCCGCCGTCCTCCGGAGTCGGACATCGAGCTGGGACGTGAGCGACTACGGATGCTGGAGGAAGAAGTTCGCCGTGAACGCGATCGCGTGTGCGCTGCGGAATACCTGCGCGATTCTGCGCGACGCACCAACGAGCCCCACGGCCGCAGCAGTCAACGTAGCACCTCCGAGGCAACAAGGCGCCGGGATGCTGAGCTGCGTGCAGAGCGACGGGCCGAGCAAGGATCACGGCAGCGCGACAGCCGACACCGGATTGAAAGGTCACGTAGCCCTTCTTTATCGAAAAATGATTTATGTGACTTGTTTAAAAATTTGAGAGATGGTCTAGCATTACCACTCGTGAACCAAAGCGCACAACTGCCATTACAGAAGATCGACCATAAAAATATATTACCAAACTTTGATCCTTCTTCCAAGAACCAGCGAATGGATGTCTGGTTGAAAAAGGTTACCGAGTGCGCTTCAGTGTACGGGTGGGATGAGAGAACCACCACTCATTTTGCTATGCAAAAGTTGCAAGGTCTGGCCAAGACATGGTACGAAAGTCTGAACACTATTTTATTTACTTGGCCGGAATGGCAAACTAAACTATTAAGTGCCTTTCCATGTGAACAGAACTATGGCCAGACCTTGGAAGACATGATAAGGCGGAAAAGTAGGTACGGTGAATCAATAGAGGTGTACTACTATGAAAAGTTAAGTCTAGTGAACCAATGCGAAATAGTTGGAACCCGCGCAGCCGAGTGCATAATACATGGTATAACAGATACGACTCTAAAATCGGGGGCTTTGGCACTTCGTTGCACGCATCCCGATCAACTGTTGCAGTATTTGATTAGCAATAGGGATTACAATCAATCTAATCACGACCGTCCGCATTTCAGGAATAGGAATGCCGATAGTTCAGTTGTTCCGAACACAGCGAGTCCTAAACCTGGTATCAGGTCTAATCCTATTACTGGGTGTTACAATTGTAAAGAGAAGGGCCATAGTTTCTTGCACTGCCCTAAACCACTGCTTAAATGCACGCGTTGCTATAAGGTTGGCCACGTAGCGGAAAAGTGTTTTAAGTCAGATGACAAAGGATAGGCGATCACTAAAGGTGCAGTGCAGAAAACTATGAGAATTGACTTTATAGATAGCAACAATACAGTTACAGGCAACAAACCGGGTTCCAAATTTTTGAAGGATATTAAGGTTAATAACACTGAGTTAAAAGCTTTTATCGATTTTGGAAGTGACGTTACCCTCATTAGACAATCCTCGGCGAGGAAATTAGGTCTGCTTCACGATAACGTCCCCACATTTATGAAAGGATTTGGCAACAGTTTAGTCGAGTCACTTGGAAATGTAACTCTTGATATTTCATTAATCATTTCATTTCATTTCATCATTTCATTTTTGAGTGTCGACGGGGTGGAGGCCAAGGTAGCTTGTAAAGTCGTCAATGACCATTTGCTAGAAGTTCCCGTGCCGATGGGACAAACATTCACTGAGCAATCACATATATCAGTCTATAAAGATAATAATACATTGAGATTCTTTAATATAGGGAATGAGTTGCCTAGTTCCGAACTAGTTGAAGACTGTGACTGCTTATTGATGTTTTCGCCCACCAGTACTATTAAAATCTTTGGTGCTGCCTCTATTAGGGTGAAAACTCAAACTGTTTTTGATGGTAACGTGCTGGTCAAAAGTAGTGTAGCAGGAAAGCCGAACGACCAGTACTACGTCAGCGGAGGACTTTATCGGTCTATAAAGGGACTGATTAATGTATTGGTTGTGCCTGGTTCAGAGTCTTGCAACATCCCATCGAAACTAGTCTTCTGCCGAGCTGAGAGAGTCGACGTTGTGAATCGGGTGGTTGATGAAACTTTTGTAGAGTCAAATATCAGTCAAGCATTCGATGAAAGTCAGGTGCGCGTGGGTGAAGGGGTACCAGAGGATGTTAGGCGGAGGCTATTGAATTTGTTAGGCAAATATCAACATTGCTTTGCCTTCTCTTTGAAAGATCTAGGTTGTACGAGCGTCACCGAAATGAGTATAGTACTTAATAGTCAGCGGCCAGTTGTTTATCGCCCATACAGGTTGTCACATCACGAACGGGAAAAGGATGCAGTCTGGCAGTGGAGCGATGATCAGGAGCGGGCATTCGAGAACTTGAAGTCTATTCTGGTTGATAGGCCTGTCCTTGCGATATATGACCCCACGGCTGAATTGGAGTTGCACACTGACGCGAGCAGGATAGGAATCGGTGGAACCCTTTTGCAGCGAGCGCGGGGCAGTGAGAACTTTCACCCTGTGGCATTTTACAGCCGGCAAACCTCCCCGGAGGAGAAAAACTTTCACTCTTACGAACTAGAAACCCTCGCGGTGGTTTGTTCACTTCGAAAGTTTAGGGTATATTTGCTAGGGAAGGAAATCAAAATCATTACCGATTGTAGTGCATTGCGTTCCACTTTTTCAAAGCGCGATTTGATCCCAAGAATAGCACGATGGTGTTTGACTTTACAAGAATTCAACTGTTCTGTCGAGTATAGGGCTGGGGTTAAAATGAGCCACGTCGATGCGTTGTCTCGAAATCCAGTTGAACCAGCAGAATCACTCGAGGACCAGTTTCCGGTAGTCATGTCTATTAGCAGCGAGGATTGGCTTCATACTCTTCAGTTAGGTGACACAGAGCTTTGTAGGATAGTAAATATTTTAAAGAGTGATTTAGACGAAACAGGACTAAAATATATTAAAGAAAATTATGTTTTTAAAGACAACAAATTGTTTCGCTGCTTGAATGAAAATAAGACAAAACTCAGGTGGGTAGTACCCAAAGGGGGCAAGGTGGCAAGTGTGTAAACTCAATCACGACGACATTGGACATTTTGGGGTTGAGAAAACTCTGGAACGTATCAGAAGTAACTATTGGTTCCCAAAAATGTCCAGATTCGTCAAGAAGTACGTAGGCGCCTGTATTGAATGTGCCTACGCAAGGAACAATTCTAGTAGTCGCGAATGATTATTACACCCCATCACAAAAGCGGAGATTCCATTCCATACCCTTCATTTGGACCACCTTGGACCCTTTGTGAAATCCGTTAGGGGTTTTACTCACCTCTTAGTGATTGTAGACGGTTTTACTAAATTTTGTTTTCTCAAACCTGTCAGAAACACCAACAGCCAAAACGTAATAAGGGCTCTCGAAGATATCTTCAGTATATTTCGAAATCCTGATCGGCTTATCAGCGACCGTGGTAGCTGTTTCACCTCTCATATGTTTAAACGCTTCTGCCTTGATAAAGGAATAAAACATGTTTTAAATGCAGTTGCTAGCCCTAGATCAAATGGGCAGGTGGAAACATGTTTTAAATGCAGTTGCTAGCCCTAGATCAAATGGGCAGGTGGAACGGTACAACCGCACAATTCTTGACTCTTTAAAGGCGCTAAGCATAAAGCATGGGGAAAAGAGTTGGGATAGTCATTTAGGACGCGTTCAATGGGGTTTGAACAACACTGTTCAGAAAACCATAGGGAGGACACCATCAGAGGTGATGTTTGGAACCCCTATGAACGGCGAATTTAACCCCATGCTTAATTCAATTTAATTAATGACGCTACGGCAGTTACTCGTGAAGATAGAGGCGTTTCTGACATACGCCATAGTGTTAAGACTAGGATAGATGTGAGCAAATCAAGCAAAAAGATAGATATGACGTAGATAGGAAACCCTCCCGAGTTTACAGCGAAGGAGAACTCGTTAAAATAACAAAGACTTGCTTTAGTAACAACGGGCAAAGTTCAAAAATTAATGCCCTCCTATATAGGGCCATACCGCGTAAGCAAAGTTTTGGGCAACGACCGGTATATCGTAGCGCCAATACCAGGGTTAGTCAATACCGAAAATAGACGATCAACAACCGTTGCCGCAGACCGCATGAAACCGTGGATTCATGTAACTGCTCTAGAAGTTAAGGAAAATGATGTGGATGAGAGTCTTGAGTCTGATAATGATAATGGCAACGATATATAGTATAATGTGGAGTTGTTTTCTTTCTAGCTGTAACGAATTAAGTTACAGTTACTACAGAATGTTTTTCGTTGTTACAGAACAAGTACGCGAGAATCGATCGGTTCGCGGCTTGGTGCAACGAGTGTCAAAGCAAGTCCTTCGGCTGCCACTACGAGCATTAATCGATCGGCTCGGACTGGCGTCGCTAGGCATCCTGATTAATCGATCGTTCAGGAGGATAGGGCACCCTGATTAATCGATCGTTCAGGGATTAAGAACAAGTACGCGAGAATCGATCGGTTCGCGGCTTGGTGCAACGATTGTCAAAGCAAGTCCTTCGGCTGCCACTACGAGCATTAATCGATCGGCTCGGACTGGCGTCGCGAGGCATCCTGATTAATCGATCGTTCAGGAGGATAGGGCACCCTGATTAATCGATCGTTCAGGGATTAAGGTATTCTGATTAATCGATCGTTCAGAATACTCTTTCGATTACAACAAATTCTGTCACGATATAATCGATCGGTCGTGACTTTATTTTGATGTTCGTTAACTCAACAAATCAATCGTTCGTGTTCACTAAGTAGTCTTAATTTCAGCAAATCGATTGCTGTTAATTGTTTTGCTTTTTGTAGTCTACATAATCCAATTGCATTACTCATACATATACAATGAATGTAACTTGTCGTAATATGAATTGCCTTGGAAGTTAATTGTTTTGTTTTAGAGTTGCTATCAAACTTTAATATTTAATTCATATCTTATTATAACTTCATTTTTTGCATCTACCAATTTTAGCTAAGTAAGTATGTTTGGAATAATTAAAAGTATAGTAAATTTGATACTTTACATTTAAATTAAAATACATAGGTATTACACATTTTAAACTTAAGTACTTAATTAGCTATAACTTACGTAGGTTGGCCATGATGATACCCGATTGTTAGGTTACCACCTGTTGTCGTGTGCGGGGACGCACACGATGTCAGGACGGACGATTGTTAGGTTATTTTAATTTTACTCTGATTTATCGTGAATTTACTATATAATGTTTTGATTGTTTAATTATAATGTTTTATTTTGCCAATTTTTGTATAAAATTAATGTTTCTAGTCTATGGTTTATCCTAGTAATATTTAACGTTCAAGTATATGACAACACTGTATGTATTCTATTGGTAAAAATTGTGGCGGGAAAACAGACAACGCTCAACGATTGGACCGCGTCACGAATATCACGCGATGACGCGAGCCAATCGGGGAGCTGCATGTTCCCGCCATAATGACGATCGGTTGGCCTAGGAGCTGGGCTCCAGGCGGCCATGCTTGCCTGAGTCGTAAACGACAACGGTTGTGATAGTTGTGAGTTGTCCTAAAAAGTGCTGTAATGGTCGTAATTACTACTGGAATAAATCCAATTATATTCTGAGTTTGAGTTTCTCTTCAAAGCTACTGCCTGCAAGCCCGATTTATAATATAGGTAAACTTAAGTTTCATAACAGTTACATAATAGTGAACTAATTGTGGACCCTGTTGGGCACAGCAAATTCCGTGAAGAGAAGACGACTTATATACTTAAGTAAACACTTTATGTAAAATTAATTTTTTTGGAACTTGCATACTCGTATAAACAATGCAATGCCAATTATTTGGAATTGTACCTACTTATTATTTAATATACTTTATTTAATTTTTTTTCTATCTTTATATTATATTATAACTTATTAGAATATGTACTCGTATATGAAGGAATTTAAGTGCTTTTTTGTTTATTTATTTAAACTTTATTGCTCAAAAGATAGGTCAGTACTGATTATTTATCTATTGTAGTTTTTCCTCTAAGTATTCTCTTAGTGTATAATAACTTTTATTTATAAGGAATTCTTTTAACAGTTTTATGAATGTATCATATTTTTTTTCCGACTTTATTATATCTGGCAGTTTATTATATACTTTTATGGACATGGTATAAGGTTCCATCAGAATGCATTTTAAGTTTAAGCGAAGGTAACATAAGTTTTTCCCTATATCTGAGCTGGTGAGATGTGGGTATGTCTTCGCGTTTCTTATAGTATTCGGGATAATTTCGTACGAACTTACAAATCTCTAGAATATATAACCCAGTCAGCGTTAATATTTTCTGTTCCTGGAAATGGGGTTTGCAACTGTCGGTGTTGTCAATATTTACTATTATGCGAATAAGTTTTTTTCTGTAGAGTAAATAAAGATGGTACGTCTGTGCTATTGCCCCAAAGGATTATACCGTAGCTGAACCATGCATTAGCATAAGCATAATAGGTGGCAAGTGCAGTCTTTATGTCAGTAGATTTTTTTTAAAGTATCTAGTAAGTTACGTAAGTAAATAATTGAAGTTGGTACAATATTTCCCTTGAATACCTATCTTAGAAACCCGAACAAACAAGCGAACATTTTATGAACAATAAAATTGTAATGTTAAAAAATGAGGTAAGTATAAGCAAAACCCTGATACTAATGGTACCTATATTAAGTACTTAGCAGATACCAACGATTTATGGTATACGATATCATAGCTTAGTTCGCTCCATCTCTAGCAAAGGCAATAAATTTGCCAAAGTAAAAGTTACGTGTAACATTGCATCATTACGTCACGCCGAACTAACCTACCCTAACCAAAATTATCTTGTGGTGGTGTAATTTATGAGATCTTACACTCGTGTATTTTTGAAAAGATTTAATTATCTCTTACGGAACTCCGGTTTTAAGGTGAGAGTTAAACCGGTGGCTAATATAGATATGCATATTTTAGATTATTAGTAGTTAATATAGGTGTAACATGCGAAAATCCTTTAATTCTCTAATCTGATAAGATTTGAGAGTTTTTATGCTGCAATATAAAATGTTTAATATAAAAGCAGGCGAAAGTTCTGTAGACAACATAGTTTCTGTGGAACTACAACAAAGAAGGTAAGATGAAATTTGTTGGTACTTAGTAATTAAAAAATTGGGCAAGTGCGAGTTCGACTCGCGCATGAAGGGTTCCGTACCTATATATGTATTGTATATATATTTATAATCTATAACAAGTTTGTTGTATGGGAGCCCCCCTTAAATATTTATTTTATTCTATTTTTAGTATTTGTTGTTGAAGCGGCAATAGAAATACATCATCTGTGAAAATTTCAACTGTCTAGCTATCACCGTTCTTGAGATACAGCCTGGTGACAGACGGACGGACGGCCGGACAGCGAAGTCTCAGTAATAGGGTCCCGTTTTTACCCTTTGGGTACGGAACCCTAAAATAAACATTTGAGGTTTTATAATATTTACCTACATGAAAATTTATTGGCTTTCAAACGTAAAGGTAGCCATACTTAATAAAATTAGTATGAACAACAATTGCTTTTGTGCTTCAAGATTATCATAATAAACTAGCCTTGCCTAATACTGTACCTAGTTGGTAAGAGTTAACTAAACGCACTGGTTACACATTCCTAAGCAATTCAAAACAGTGCGCAGATAATCCGCCTTTTGAAAAAGAAAAGTTGTGTTTCACACCCTGCATAGTCCTATTAGAAAGTATATCCGTACGAGTATATCTACGAGTTTAGTCCTTAGTTATATTCCTGACAATGCAAAGAGTCATGGTTCTTTAGTACCTTCCCAGGATCTTAGGTAGATAGGTACTATAAACAATACTATTAGCCACTTTTGAACCATAGACTCAACTTTTATCTTGTATTTGTACCTTTTGTACGCGTTTGGCTAGACTATTTTGATCAGAGAGTCGTGTGGGGCAAGTGTGCGCACTTTTTCGTCAAACTTGTATTCAATTTAACCGATAAGTATGAAGGGAAATAGAAATATGTATCTGATAATGCCTTTATTTTGGAAATAATAAAATCAAGAAATAACCAAGAAAACCTTGCCACTTCGCATAAAATCCGAATCTTACCCCATAATGAGGTGTGCACAACTAAAAGAAGTTTTACTGATTTTAATAATACTTACATAACTTTAGACACAACATAGCTTCAAATTGTATGCTAAATAAAAAACTCAAATACCTACTTTATTAACAAAAAAATTTAATCATTTACTTGTGACAATCTTTGCCGTAACAGCAAATTTTACCTTTACGGCATCGAATTCTTAATATTTTATCTTTTAAGTAAATGATACCATGGGTTTATCTTGCATAAATTAATTCTCCACCAACATTATCTTCAACTTGGCTACACATATCACAAACTTCCCCCTCGATGCGCAGACTTTACCCACTGTGCACTCATATCCACTACGCAAGCTTACCCCCACAGGACTCTAACATTTATTACTAAAAATTTTATATTTTCAGCCCATCACGATGAAATACTTCATTGCCCTGTTTGCCCTGGTGGCCGTGGCTACTGCCAACCCTCTGCCCGTGGTGCAGATCATCGTGAATATCGACGCGCCCGATAGCACCGTTGGCGTCAACCCCGTAGTCGTCGAGGGCGTTGCAGAGAACCCAGCTATCGCCGAGTTGCCCGTCCTTGACTTCGTGCCTGTGGAACCCAGCTACGACCCCCTGCCCCTGCCTGTGCCCCAGCCCGAACCAATCGTCGTTCCAGAGCCCGTTGTTCTGCCGGAGCCTGTCGTCCCTGAAGTGATCCCCGCGCCTGTTGTCTTACCCGAGCCCGTGTTCCCCGTAGTGATGCCCGAGCCTATTGTCTTACCTGAACCCGAACTCCCCGTAGTGATCCCCGCACCGATTGTTCTTCCTGAGCCCGAGGTTGCCTCCGTGCCTATTTCCCCCATCACCAACGTACCCACTCCCATTGAGGTCTAAATCAAACCCGTGATGATTTTAATACACTGATTGAAAAGCATATAACATGAAAATGCATAGCGTCGTGTTTTTATTTCGCCACTTGGTTCTATTACGAGTACAGTACTTAAAAATTATAAAGATACTCATAATATTTTTTATTCACAAGCTGACCGGCAATTGAACTTAGTTTCGCCTGATGGTAAGTAACTATGGGATCGAGAATGTAGTTCACTGGTTCAGCAATAGCCTATATTCACTCTTGCCGTCAAGCGACCCAGAATATAATTTTCAAAATACACGCGAATAATTATTTAGCTAGGACTCATTTGAAAAGGGAAGAGTTGATAAAATAATGACAGTGTTTTGTAAAAGGATGGGACCTTTTACAAAGCACTGTCATTTGTGAGGCTTTATCATAAGATGAAAGTTTGCATCTTTATACCAACAATTTGTCAACGCTTCCTTATGGTAAGGTAACAATAATAGTAGGTAAGTACCTTTTTCTGTTCAGTGTCACAAAAATGTTCATCTATTATAGTAGGTACTGAAACACAATATACAAGTAAACTGTAACATAAACCTTAATGGTTGATTATACGAAAAGCAGGGAATAGTATTTTATGCAACCGTTGTATAAGAGGGGGCAAAAAACGCGAGTGGCCTGGGTTACGATGTGAGCGTAGCGAATATCGTAAGAAAGATGCCACGAGCATTTTTTGACCTACTTATACAACGTTGCATACAATACTTTTTCTACGACTCGACGTTTCATAAATAAAATGCAAATAAACAACAAAGGAAATAATTACATGTTCCCGCTCGGAAACAACTAAATTAAAAAAAAAATAGTCTGATAAACTTTTTTTTTAGTGACGTCCATATGTCAAATAAATATGAACTTATACATAAAGGTATACTAAACATCTGTCAAAAAAATATGAACTTATACATAAAGGTATACGTTCACTATACTAAACATCCATGCACTGCTGATAAAACTTTTTTTTAAGTTGGCAGCAATGCCTTATTGACATATTGATTCGACATTATTTAAATTGTTATATTGTTTGAAATTTGTGACATTGCTTTTTCTTAATTATCTAATGAATTATGACTTGCTGAATTTGTTTAATTTGTTTATTATGTTGACGATCACCGTGTAGATTCGTGTAAATTGACTATGTGTAATTTATAATGTATCCCTATATGTGTGAAATAAATATAATCTAATCTAATCTAATCTCAGTACAATAAGCTTTTTTTTTAATTGCAAATTGTGTGAATGCAGCTGTTTATCTTGTAATCTGTGGTACTAAGTAATGCTTTTTTGCGACATTATAACATCGTTTAGCAGTGTTTTTTTGGGCAATAGAGTATGGACTTTTAGACTTTCATAATTTATGTCTTTATATTAGAGTTAATAACTATATAAATGACAGAAAGTACTGGAGTCGTAAAAATAATTTAAATCCTCTCTTCATTCTTAAGCCCCAATACAAAAGGATAAATACACACGCATATAACCGAATGCAGGTAGTGCATTGTGGTTATATTCGTCACTAGAGAGCAATGGAGTACAGGAAAAGGTATAATAAGCGCTGTTGCTACGCGGGATTGCGGCCGGTACTCGCTATAAATACGTCTGAGTCACGCATTCCTAGTCGGTGACGTAACGTAAGTATGTTTTTTCCAGGGGTTGAATGAAAGAAGATAATGCTGCTGCATAAGATGCGTTTTTGCCTTTGGTGGGTGACGTCAGGCTAAGCAGAGCGGTTGTGTTTAGTCATCGACTTAAAATGATCCCTTTTTTGTTTCTTTTATAAGTTTGTATTGAGATGCCTTGACGACCACTTATGTGTGAGTAGTTATTGCACAATTATCACGATTGATACATTATTTTAACCTTAAAAAGTTATTATAAGTTAAACTGCAATTAAGATGACATTGCTGCAATTCTCCACAGTCACTACCTAGTTTATTAACTCAATTCGCACACGTATGTACATTAAAGGCAGTCTAAATTACTATAGGGTGGTAGGTGAATCATAGAACGTATGGTACAGGAAAATTTAAAGGAGACGCGTAGGTATCTTGCTGCTTTTGTTTTATTTGGAACGCTCGAGAAGGACTCATCGCCATTGCTATAATCTGAACTAAACGAAAGGTTATAATTATCTATTTAGCTTTAAATAAAGTCTCTTCAGAGCCGTTCTGATTCCTTAAAAAAGCCAGCGAAGATCCCTGCACCGAGGGTCCTTACAAATGATGAAAGCACAGAATATTGCTCTACCTAATCTAACAAAATTACAATTATTGGATTTTATTAACTTGTTCTTCATGATGTTGCTCTTTGCCAAATTTCTTTCTAGGGCAACGGGAAGTACCCTTTAGGTTTTGATTCCCTTGCAAATAAATTGCAACATAAAGACTCGTATCTTTTGATTGCATTGACTCAGAAGTTTGTTATTTTTCGCGGGTCCAAGGGGTAGCAGACGCTATGTTTTTATATTAATTTTAGCTTGATACCTCCACGCAAGTACGTTGTTGAGAAAAGAGGGTTGACCGACGGACAGACATACGGAACTGTAATATTTACAAATGTTTACACGCGCTTCTATTGCTTGAAGTTGATCAGAAGAATGTATGAAGATCGTCAAAGTTCACTTGACTTGTGCCTTACGGAATGAGTACCTAGGCGTCACTCGTGCAAGATGCGCTTGCCCATCAAAGCTCCTGTACAACAGGTTCCCAGAATGCTCTCTCGGTTCCACGAATAACATGTACATATTTTTTTGTGCACCTGCTCTTATTTGGACCTCCATTTAACTGTGACCGTGTAGCAAATGCGGCCATCAATTACTGTGACAGTCCTTTTTTACTCCTACTCAGCTTGTTGGTTGTGATTAATGATTGTGTGCTATTAATACTTCGTTGCCAGTCACATAATGTGAGGCTATGAGATTTTTGATGCTGTTGGATATTGTTTTTGATAGCTTAGCGATTTCTAGTCAGTCTGTCTTTGTATGATTTTTGTTATTTTGATTTTTCAAATTAGTTTTTTTATAACTCAAAACTAAATAATTCCAAGTTTCCCTAATTTTTATAGTACCTACGGAGTAAAAAAACTGAAGACTTTTGTTCTGTTTGAAAATCATATAAAACTGTACTTTATCAATAGATTAATATCATCATTGATCACATATATTATTTACTTGTACTAAAACATAGATTCTACTCTTATAAGTACAAATAATTGTTCAATTTGAAGGGTAGAATCTATATGTTACAGGCTACACCCAGTGTATGAGACGATGGTGTTTAACCTCTATGTAGTTTTGCCTTGACTTGCCTGCGCCATTATAAACCTTTCGACATTGCTTTTCCTTGCTAGAAACATAGTTTCCTACATGAATGTTTCTATGGGTCCATATTGGCTCTCATAAAAATTGTATTCCTATTTTTTATTTCACTAGGTACCAATTTTTATTCATAACAATCACTCTTCATATTTTTTTCCTCATACTTTTTTCTTCATACTTTTATTTTACTACCATCGGAACTCATAACAGTCAGTTTCAGTTATCATAATTTTTTTCTTAATAATGTCATTACTAAGAAATGTTAAAACTATTTTTTTTTTCATAACTGTTTTACTTCATAGCAGACAATTATCATAATTTTCCTATTAATTACTTTCCTGGAAGTGGCTGAGTGGATTTTTCTTGTATGTAAACAGTATGAATATAAGCAAACCTTTTTTCGGTACGCAAAAAAAAAATACCTCGAAGGCCAGGCGGCCTAACCTAACCCGGCCACGTCGGATCTGCTCTGAAAGGTTTTGCTCGCTCGCTTCGCTCGTTCAAATGTTGTAATTCATGAATTCGTAAGATTATGAATTCTGATGATTATGAGTTAGATTAGTAGTGTAAGAAAATATATGAAAACGAATATTAGTATAAACAAGTTGTAGGTATGAATAGTGATCTTATGAGTTCTGATGATTATGAGTTCCAATCGTTAGTATTAAAAAAAAAAGAAGTTTGATCATTATGATATTAAATAGTATGAGAAATATTTTTGGACTTCCGATATTAGGACTTAAAAAAGTTAGGTATGTGAAAAAATACGCACCCTGTTTCTATATTTATAGGTATTTTAAAACGAATGAAGCATTTTCAGAGACGTATTTAGTAATTTGGCCGACACAAATCCAACGTATTTTTTTCCTAACAGCTTCTGCGATAGGTATTTGAATAGGTTGTTAATATTTTACTAGCTCCTACTTTGTTGAGTACAGACGCGTACCTACTGATGTGTACAGTGGTATTTATTTGGTGCTGGTGTTGTAGTATGTAAATACATCATATTGAGTCCTGTAAAAAAGTAATATAAGTTTTTTCACTTCTCATGCTCTTAAAATGTTACTTTAGTCTACATGGGTCGTTCTCAAAATATTTGCACCGCCACCGGTCAACAGGTTTGTCTTAGAAGAAGTTTTTTACACCGCATTATTTTAAATATTCAATTATCATCACATATCTAAAGACACTTTTTAAATAGAGGCCAAATGGTTTTTATTAAAAGTAAAGCATATTAAAAGACAAAAAACGATTTAAAACCAGGTTTTGTCGGTCACTTGCCGTGTCCCAACGCGAGGTACTCATGTTTCGTTGTAATAAAAACATATACATTACTTACTGACTTAGCTTAAGTTCAGTACTCCATTTTATTTTCATATATGATGAAGATTGAATACTACCATATCGAATAATAATACTATGCTTATTTTGCGAATTATTTGCAATTTAAGTTTGTCCACGCCATTTTTTGTCCTTCACTTGTCATGAGACAAACATTACAATTGTGTGACTACTATTTCGTTTCCCCTGCCTCACCCCGCATAAATCGAGACCTTCAGTTGCCACCTAACACTGTTCCGAGTGACACGTCGACAGTGTGCTGCACTAAAAAAATATGATACATACACTTACGCGAGCGGAAGTTTGTAATGGGTATGTAGTCTATATTCTGCCTTCCATATTTTGGTTGACGTGTGTACTATTGCATTCATTTTAATTTAAAACGCGCAAAGTATGGTCTACTTTTATGTGTATAAATATGCAGTTCATCAACGAAATACTTTATTTGTTTTGATGACATAACTGTCATTTTGTCCATCACCTGTATGTCGTTTACTTGTCTATATAAAAACAGGTGAACGACACATACATCAAGTGAATGACAATTATTTAAACACTTATACAAAATAATTTAAAAACCAGGTTTTATCGGTCACTCGCCGTGTCCCAACTCATGTTTCATTTTTATAAAAAACATATATATTACCGAAGTAGCTTAGTTTCAGTATTCCA
This sequence comes from Apotomis capreana, assembly GCA_947623375.1. Taxonomy (NCBI): domain Eukaryota; kingdom Metazoa; phylum Arthropoda; class Insecta; order Lepidoptera; family Tortricidae; genus Apotomis; species Apotomis capreana. The sequence continues at coordinate 11,119,940 of OX392506.1, read as the reverse complement.
TTTTACTTTCAAGCTGTCTTAGGAATCCTTAGCAGGCGGCGCCCGCACCAGATTTCAAAAGCATCAATCCTCTGCCTGTCAGCGGCTTTGAGCGTCCACTTCTCTGCCCCATAAAGAGATATGGAGAAGACAAGTGCACAGACGAGGTGCATGTTAGTCCGGTTAGGGATGTGTCTATCTTTCCATATTTTGCCGCGTTGCGCTATTTAAATGATTCGCTGTTGAACCTTCATAAGAAATTTATAAAATCACGTGGGTATCCTTGAGTCTTGCATCTTTTTGCCGGTTATGGCCTTTCTGGATAGTACAGGCTTCAAAAAACCTCCTGAGAAATGTCCTATGAGATGAGAATTAAATGCTTGTTTTTTTATGCAAATTACTAACAAGAAAAATTAAAACATTCGAAAAAGCACTATTTGACAGTTCAACGTAGGTTTTATTTAAAATGTCACTTACCTGCAACCGTCGTCGTTAACCTGCTAACAAATTCAGTGAAGTTGGAACATATTTGTCGCAAACTTGCACCCATTGTCGATAATTTGGTAACAAATGTCGTTTACCTGACATCGATGTCTTTCACCTGTCGACCTAAAATTTCAAACACCTATATCTTCTAAGATATTCAATTTAACTACTTCCCTCGACGTGATATCAATTGTCTAAGTATATTTCTAGCGATCCTATGAAAAATAAAAGAAGAAATCGCAACTTTAAAAAAAAATGCAAAATTAACGCAGCGGCAGCGGTGCAAATATTTTGAGAACGACCCACATAATATCGTATCGGGACTAAAGCTCCTTATTAGTCTCTGGGGATTAAAGTATTTTTTTTTGGAAACTCCTAAACAGCCAATCACGATGATCATGAATGGAGGATTATCGCCATTTTCAGTAATTGTATAGATATTTTTTGGGCCGGGGAAGTAACCTCAAAATGCCAACTGTTAAAAAAACGATTTAATTTCATGAAACACGATTAGTTATTACGAATATTAATAATATTAAAGATGAATTCATTTTATTATGCATGGTCCACATAAAATAGTTTACAAGTTTGAATCTGTTGGCTAAATATGCAAGCATTTAAAGAGTCACGATACAAAAAAAAATCCGCGGAGCAAAATTTTTTTCATTACTATTTTGAATTGATGTCCATTACTCGTATTAAACTTGAGTTGTATTCACCAATTACTAATAGTGGAACTTTATAAATTACGGACAGAATTCAATTCAAACACAATATCAGTAAGCGTATTACTGAAGGAAAAACAGAAATCACTACCAACATTTGAGTCACGCCCATCAACATTGCGGGATGAGAATGAGCCTAATGAAATAACCATCGGCAACCTTTTTTTAGGATAACTCTACGTCTCTACTATACTCTCTAACTTTTACTCCGAGTGAAGATATTGAACATACTTCTCAAATATTTACAAACCACGGAGACCCACTTTAGTTTACCGGGGAAAACCAAATATTTTTTCCTCGCATTCAAAGTGTAAAGTAGAGTGTTTAACGCGACACTTAACAACCATATTGACACTTGAACTATTAGCCACCCAAGCAGAGCGAGAGCGAGCAGTTCTAGTGCAAAAACATCTCGTGTTATTATGGCTTATTTTAGTCCCTTGTTGAACAATCTACTATTATACTCGCGTACTGTAATCTGTCAATTAAAATGTCATAGACAAAATCACAACAACGCACTTTTTAAACCTGTACCAAAATTCTATACTCTATGGTACCCGCTACTGAACTTTAATATTTCATAAGACAACTCTCTACTCAACTCAAACGAATTTCAAAAAGAGAACACCGGCATATTTGATAAAAAAACACACTACTGTTCCCTGATTGGTTGAAACTACTTGTCAAAAAAAATTACCAATCACGTTACAAGGCACCCGCTATGACCATTGCGATCACGATTTTTAATGGCTTACTTTGAGTTGAACGAAAAAGGTTACATCAAAAATAAAATTTAATCGCAAAAAACCTTTAAAAAAAGGCTTTTATTTAAATGCTCTAAAAAGAAGAAAATAAAATTTTGCTTTAAAATTTTAAACTATCAACTACCTATTATACACAATTTATATGATCACAAAAGCTTGTCGCGCTATTTTAGTTTAATTAAATACTTATAGGTACTTACACAAACCTCGCGACAAGCTTTCATGATCATATAAATTGTGTATAATGAGGTTACAAGTTGATAGTTAAAATTTTCAAGGAAAATTTTATTTCCTTCTTTTTAGAGCATTTAGCTTTCTTTAAAAAAGGTTTTTTTGCTTTTAATTTATTTTATACTTTTTAGTTATCACTACTAAAAATAACTAACTATGTAGGTATTAAAAATAACTATTCCGCCATCTTGGATGTTCCGCCATATTGCATTTAGAATGACGTCACATTATTTTTCGAGTTACTCTCAACAAGTTCTTTCATTTGATACCCATATTGTAGAAATTCATTAAAAATAAGTATTCCGCCATATGTGATTTAGAATGACGTCACACAGGGTTATCGTGTATTGTCATCCAAACTAAACGTGGATACAATATTTCAGCTCAATAGGTTGAAGATATATCTGCTTCAAAATTGAGTAGCAAGATTCTACCCGAACAAACATACAATACATACATTGCAAGTTAAATAAAAGCTTTTAAAAATTCATAGGTAGAGAATGACGATTGAAGTAATAAAATGTTTTCTGCGTTTTACTCGTATAAAAAGTATTGTATACAATAGATACAGAATTCGGTCTTAAAATCTCGTACTTTACTTAGGCCATGCACTTGGCAAGCGGTGGCCTAAACGCGGTACTTTACTTTAAGAACCTTCATTGTGCAACGATTGCAAAAAATACTTTATTTTATAGGTACTTGGTTGCAGAAGAAATGTTGAAAACTAAGATATACAGGTATATACCACGTCGGTCCGTTTACGGCTGTCAATTGATTCTGTGTTTCTTCGCTGAGAATTTGATGAACTTCATACGAATTCGAAACATGTTGTAGCATTTCTGGCCGTAAGTGAAACAGTAATTTTTCAATAATATTATCACGAAAGTTTTAATTACACTTTTGAATTCTTACTATTTCCATTTTCCAGATTTTTAGTATAGTTTTAGATATAGGGACGCTCACATCGAAAAATTGGCTTTTGAAAGCTCAATAATAAATAAATATTAAGGGAAATCGATACCTAGTCCCAAACTAAGCAATCCTGTACTATGGGTATTAAACAACGACGATATACATAATATATAAATACATATATAGATTAATATCCATAACCCAGGAACAAATAATATCATAATAATAAATATCGGACAAATTCGAGTTCATCTTCATCACGCAAATATTTTTCCTTGCCGGGATTCGAACCCAGGACCGTTGGCTCAGTAGGTGCACCTGGCACTAACTTACATACCGCGCCAACCGCGTTGTCAAATAGTTACAGATGATTATATTAAAAAGTGCTCTCCAATTTTAGTCACCCACTGTACCCGTACCGACAGCACAAGTTTTATAGGCACCTACGCGCATTTACTATAGCTACAGTTGTTTATGTCCTGTGATCTGGCGATAATGAATACAGAGGGAGGCCACACTATCACTCGAAGACTTCGCCCGGTTTGACCTTGCTCCAGATCAGTCGACCTTGTTCTCTCTGTCAAGCTAACGAGTTACAAATGCTTATCCGTGTAGATATAGTTGCATATAATTATTGTGCGTACAGTTCTTTCGGTCGCTAACGTAACTAAAGTAAGATATCTTGTATATCTTTGACATTAAAGCATCCAGCTTGGTGAACTGAAATGGTTCTTATGGATGCGAAGTTGTAGGAATCTTAAATTTATTAAGATTCCATAAACTTTTTTCTCAACAGGACTCTTGTTGAGAAACTTTGGTAGATTTAGGCTAGGAGAATACAGTGGATTTTATTTACTGCATGACCCACACTTTAAATACACTTATTTATTTATAATTCAAATACGTTACACAGCATTACAGTAAAAACCAAGGCACTGTGAACTTCAGAAATACTTATATAAACAAAGACTAAAAGTAGTTCGATTTAGGCGACACAAAATGGCGTGGCTCCTTTGCGTAGTCTGATCTGGTGTAGAATACGGCAGATTGCCCCGGAACTGCCGAAACACGACACCCTTCGGCCACAAGTCTGCACTTGCGATGGTGTCCTGCAGCGGCCGCGGCACGCGCACCACAAACGAGCTGAAGTGCACGGGACTGCAGCTGGTGCACCCTCAGCGAGAAGCCAGCCTTTCGGCGGACGTAGGTACTCCACCACATCGTCAGCCACGGCGAAGTGATGCAAGCGCGACACATAAGCGCCTTACTAGGTGTCGCAATCCGAAGACCAGAACCACCAAAGAAACAGCGTTTTGAGCATCAGATCGGACTCATTCAATGTAAACAGTTTAAATGATGTAGATAAAGTAGAACTCTAACGTGCGTTCTAGATATATTGGGGAGACGGGCCATAATAAACAAAAAATAAAATTTCAGTTGAGTAGCTTCATAAAGTGCAGTCGTACAATTAGATAATGGGATTTAAATAATCGCATGAACACAATTCATAGGTTATTTTTATTGATTACTTGCTTACCTCTATGTGTTCTCAAAAAAATCGCTAAAAGTGTAAGGCATATCAAATAAATTCAAAGATCAAGACATAGTAACATAGCAAAAGGTAAAATTCAAAAGGTCTCCTGCTGTTGGGGTGCTGGAGTGCTAACCCAGAGGTAGGTACGGGATTTGATTCTGGTCTCTTGCACCAGGTTACGCATTTAAATTTTTCCTTGTGCTTTGATATTCTCTGTTTGATTTAATAAGATTGTGGTGGTTCTACGTTAAAAAAATATTGAATCAGTACATGTTTCACAAATATACTTACCTCTGTTAATTTCAGCCCTGTTTGCTTATCACTATCAGGTCACATTAGATCACGGGGCAGGTACCTAAATGACAAAACATGTAAGTAAGTAAACACTTTGCTGTACACAAAACAGTTAAAATACATTTATTACAGACAGTAAGTAACTAATGGTTGCTAATGGTCAATTTCATACAATGGTTTGAACCAAGGTTGCCAACCGTCGCGCTGCACGCGGGACGTTTCTGGAGCGCAATAGGATGTCCCGATTGTCCCGTTTTTAGGCTACACAAGATTATAAACACTGAATGAACGAATGTTCAGATTTAATTTTGAGTAATTTGATAGGGCACGATATTAATTTGAATATACCACGACGCGCTTGCTCGCTTGGGACTACCATGCGCCCTGTGCTCCCTTCTTCAGCTCTTCTTTCCATCTATTTTAATGCTTTTCAATATGCTGATGGCCAACATACCTTACCCAGGTGGGTTTTGTGAAGGAGTAGCCAAATCCCGCAATTTGATCGGAAATGTACCGCAAATCTGTACACTAAGATTGGAAATCTAGTTTGACCCGTAAGACCCCTGCGTGCCGTAGCCTTTCAATAATATGATATTTGCATTTTGGCAGATCTCTTTTCGTTCTGTCTCTTTATCAGTTGAGTATGTGTAAGTTAATGCTTTGTCATAATAATATGCAAGGATGATGCAAGTTAAATGTAATATTGCTCATCTAGATTTAAGCTTTTTTCGCTACGTAATTGGTTTTATGATAACCCTGATGCAAGCGTGATGATGTGTGATGCAAGCGTGGGATTGTCTAGTAAAAATGGCAATGCTTTCATAATGTTTATCGTTAAAATTATATTAATTTATAATTATATGGTTTTAGACCTCAACTCGACTCTGACCAAAGCTGATTTAAGCCAAGTATTAAACCTAAGCATTTAAAATATCTATATCTAGGTATCGTCAGACCTAAACTAAACGTACCTACCTACTTTTTATCTTGAAAGAAATATGTTTTCACTCTACGGCCATAAGAAGAAAAAAAGGATAAAACTGGATAAGATACTTTCGAGCCATGCTTAGTGTAGAGTTCCGTGGCCATCACTACTGAAAGTAACATTTTTGGAGTTCAAAATCGTATAAGCCGTTTTCCATTTAAATAACAAATATACCTTAGAGTACGTCTCGTCGGCCCCAGTCTAAAGAAGGCTTACTGGCTTATGCCAAATGGTATACTAAAATTGTCAGCTATTTTTGATGCTGATTGTACACACTTTATTTTGTCTCCACGCGTAAATTTATTCATATATTAATATTTGTAATTTTAGTTAGAGCAAACACTTTCTTAATTGCAAGAAATTGCCAGTTCTAAAAATTATATCTTGTAAATGACCTAGGAATTGAAGGATGGTTTTCACACACCTAAATATGTATAAACGACCCTCACACTATAGGAAATACGAGAAGAAAACAATTATAACTAGTCTACTTATCAGGGAAGTAAGTACCCTAAAATGTACGTAGGTATATTATAATGTCAATTCAATTGAATAAACAACAAACAAACAAACAACAAACAGCCATAAATTATTCCAAGCACTTTAGGAAAAGTACCTATCTTGATAGCATTAGATAGCGCAGCGCTGTAAACAAGCTATCTTTCACCTCACCTTAGTCCATTAAAGCTATTGAACGAGCGAGAATCAGTGACCAGACATAAAGTTTAGCTACGGTGTTCCTAACCTACTTTACCTCCATTAGCGTAATTTCCAATGTTATTTATATCTTCCGAACAATTGACCGTTAAAGACAAGTTCCAGTTCATTTCTCTACTCGATAATGCAAATAATGCAGATGCTGAGCCGTCATTTCCCGTGGTATAACTCGTACAAATCTAATGAATATTGATAATTCAATATTGAATATATTTTTCCCGTGAAAGTGTTTATTTACGGTGCCTCTGTTTTCTCAGCTTTCCGTGAAAGATGGTGCTACAACGGCGCCGGCGCCCCCACCCCTTGCGCGGGGCGTGAAAGCACTGCGGTCGTGCGCGGGCGCTCTAAGTGTGTCACGTACGCGGGTCGACGACCGCCGGCCTAGACCTACATAGTGCAATTGGGCCACAATCAGCGACAGTATAGCGAGCGCGTTGACCCCACGCGGTGAAATGCCCATCTCTCTCCTTCGCACTCTTTCTCTCGACGTTCGCCAAGCGACAGCTTTCGCGTGCGCGCAGCTTCATATACTTGAACAAACGCATGATCCATCTATATATTTAATTTGCATCGACTGAAAAATAAGTTATCACGCTAATTGTCGTTAATTCTGGAGCGTCACGCAGATATCGTGTCCGTGTTTGTATTTTCTCCCGCGCGCCGCTCGCATGTGACCATCCGAACTATTCAACGGAACTGACATATAAGAAACTGTCATTAAAACATCAAATAATACGAGAATGTCGCTCTCTTTTAATGGCTAGTTTTGTCACAAAGTCGCTGGTAGTGGAATCATGTGGCTATCCGCACGGCTGCGCGCGCAGTGCGTGCACGTCCATTAGCTAGGCATGTGTGAACATTTGAATTTCACTTTCAGGTAAACGAGTCTCTTGGATATGAGGCTGACTCATTTGAAAAAACTTTTTTTGTTTCCCTTTAAAATACTACATTGTTTAAATTAGTCATCTCTTAAGCGTCTTCATAAATTAGTGATATCGGAAGTGTCACAATTTTCACGTTTCCATCAGTATCAATTAGGTGCAGGTTACTCTTATTCACCATGACTTATTTATTCTTCTGTTGTACCTATATACTCGTAATGCCAGAATACATGAATTCATCATATTTTTTCTTTTTCGATACAATAAATAAGAAGGTAAGAATTTTCTATGTAGGTGATTGAGTTTGAGTTTAACTTTAAACGTAACCGTTTCTATGCAGTAAGATAACCTAGCTACGAGTATATACACACACACCATAACATTAGTTCATAATTTTGTTTATTGTAAGTATCTCATGTCACATTACCTCCAATCAGCCATCACATTCGGCCATTGCGAAATATTGTTCTTTTTATTAATTAGAGTTGTATTGTATTGTACATAATGCATGTTAAGTTGCATGTAAGGATGTTAACTATCTGAAAACTTTTACCTATAGGTAAAATAATCATTTAAATTGAACTTATTAAACTTCATAACACATTTTTAGACTTCGATAAGTCAAAAAACTATATGGGATAATGTATGCAAGTCCATGTTTAGGCATTTCACACGTTTCAGCAGTAAAATAGCTCCGCTTCATGAGTTTACTTTTCACTCCGTTCAGGCAGGGATATAGCTAGACACCCGAGTAGAAACGCGACGATTAACAAACAAACAAGAGCGAATCGAAAAGAAAGTAAAAATGAGTGCATCGATATATGAACTAGGCAAACACGTGGTGGCGAGAAACGCGAGCGCGCCGCCGCCGCGGCATCATCTAGGGAGAAAAAGTTAAAAGTAATCTCGAACGATCTGGAACCTGCTGAGATTCAGAGTATTGTTTCTTGCTCCCGCACCACGATGCACTTGCATTGCACATTTTTCCCCTACTTCTTCACTTTCTTCTTATGTACACTTTCTAGGCTTATGGTGAAGTGCCTACGCTTTCTAACGCAATACTAGAGCCAGTTTTTCTTGGCGCCTCCCGTTCATAATGAAATCGAGTGGATATCGTCATCGATGTTTAATTTGACGTGGATTTTATCGATTTTTATGTAACAGATATCACAAATGCATTGTTAGGGCACAAAGCATAAAAGATGCTTGCACATTTGCATAATAGACAGCCTCTCTCCGTTTGTTAGCTTTGTAGTGTTCGTATTTAGGTCGCGGAGGTTGCTCTGGAAATCTGCATACCTAGACGGATGTCGGTGTTATTAGATATTGTAGGTTTCTCCATCGGAGAAACTTTCGGAGTGAGGGAAGTGTGTCACGGTGGGGCCCGGCGGTGGTCGTGCACCCACGGAAATGGGTCCGTGACAATAAACTATAAACCATGTCTATGTGGGACATCAAGCTGGCTCTGGCGGTCGAACGCCGCGGAGCGCGAGCGCACTTCTATGCAAATAGGCAGGAACTTTCTTCCGGCGCGGTAGCGAGCTATTGTTTCGATTTCTCCGCCTTTTCCACGCTTGTCGTCCTGAAAAATGCTCTCTATTTTTATCTTCCCATTTTAAATATATGTTCTATTAAGTCATGTTCGTAAATCTAGAATTGAATTAAAAGTAAAAATTAAAATAGGTCAAATAAGTTCACACTGCCGATGCTAAGCGCATGTTTTATACGCAATATGATATTCTCTGTGGTTAGTCGTAGATATTTGAAAATAATTTCTCTTTCAGAGAAAACTGGAAGAGAGTACGTTGTGATGTTTGTTGTAGGTGTAGAAAGGTATGCGCTTCTTAACGAGTATATAATATGCGTCCATTAATGCTGCTATCAGGTTTAACTAGAAGTATATTCAAAATGGATCGATCGTTATTATTGTTTCTAGAAATGCCAGTTGTTTGTATTATAATGTGTTTTATTCCCATCATGGGACATAGACATAGCCCTCAAATTCAATTTATTACATTTTATAAAGTTTTACTTAACCAATATTGTACAGAATAGTAAGTTTTGCTGAAATAGCGTGTGTTAAAATAAAGGAACAAATAAAAAAATATACTGAATCTATAAATTTGGCAGTAATCTTTGTAGAATATTTCGCGTCTATAAAATTACGCGTATACTCCATATTTCAAATACGAAGGCCCGATGCACTTGAAACTTAACAATAGGGCTCATAATGTTTGTCTTTTGTTATCTAATTAGGAGCACTTCAAAATGGCACGCATCGGTACTGGGTCCGGCCAAGTATCTTTTGTTATCACTAATCCTATTGTTAATGCCTAATGACCTTCTCAAGTGCATCGGGCCATGGTATTTGAAATGGAGTATACCTAATTGTTTTTTTCGACGGAGAGCGAAGTAATTGCCTATCACCTGTTTGTAGTGGCTGTGCATATGTTGATTAATCAATTCAATTGTCATTTAACTTGCAACAATTATCTGATCATGAATGTCATTAATAATATTATACTATAATTCCTTCCACAAGATTTCCATATATAAGATAATCTTTTGTTTATTATATAAACCTGATTGAAGTTTAAGGAAGAAATCCAGCTTTCTTAGAAATCCACAGATACCTTTCTTGTAGTCTTCAATCATTTATAGATATTGAATCATGTCAGGTCTTTGGTTTTATCAAATGCATGTTTGATAAAACCGTTCCAACCACGATTGTCAATTTATAAAAACAAAAGAAAGTTTCAAAACCGAATAGTAGTTTAAATTTAATAAGGATATCCGTCTGATTAAGAAAGTTATTAGTTCTAATGGTTTTCTAACGCACGGGCCACGCGGATTTGGGAGTCGGCGTGATCCGACGACCGCGACCCGCACAATACGGCCGGCGCGCGGCGCGGGCGCAGCAACGCTAACCTACTTTGCGAGCATTGATCTCTTTGTTTGTAAACATGGCGTCGAGTCGACGACGCCCTAATCGCTTGCCGAACTCGTATGCGCAACCAGCAGTTGCAGTGCACCTTTGAACTTTAAAACTGGTGCCAATTTTGGACATTGCTAACAAATTTCACACATTTACATAGTAATGAGATGTGAAGCATATAAGATTTATAAGCACATTCCAAATTCTATCAAAAATAGGCAACTCACAATTGTTTCAGAAACTACTGAAATTGTTATTAATTAGTAAGATGCTTTTATATTTGAAATGAATATTTTCATCATGTCACTAGTGAATAATATTACTGTGCTTTGTTTGTGTAAAATAACCTTAATAAAAAAAGTAACCAAACATATATAGCTAAAAACCATCACGACAGGCAAAGCCCTTTCAATAAAAAAGAACCACATTCAAATCGAGCCATTCGTTTAGGAGCTATGATGCCACAGACAGACACGTTAAACTTATAACACCCGTCTTTTTGTCGAGGGAAAATAGTGATAATAATGTGTCAACTAGGCAACTAAATGACAGAATGTAAATGTGTGTGTAACATGGTTTTAATTTAACGTGTAAAATAATTAGCCCTTTGATATTGTTAAAGCTATGTTAATCGATCTAGTCCCAAATTAAGCTCAAGAAGGCTTGTGTTATAGGTACTAGACGACGATATAAATAGGTACTTATTTACATAAATATAAACTTAAATGCATAGGAACAACCAAGACCCAAGCACAAATATTCGTGTTCATTACACAAATATTTGCCCTGGCCGGGATTCGAACCCGGGACCGCCGTTGACACCATTATTATTAGTAATAACAAAGTTTCAACTAAGTAACTAAATGTCAGAATGTAAGTGTGTGTGTAAATTTGATATAGATATGTGCTTGTATTGTGATATACAATAAACGATTCTATTCTAAGTATTCTTGTTGTGTGTGTGTGTGTGTGAAACTAAAAACTCGACACGAACGCACACTTAATATCCTTTAAATAGGTTAAATACTTTATTAATTAGGAAGTAATTAATAACTGGCCAATGGAGTGTGGTCACTTCAAAATAAGAAAATAAAATCAAATTGTATAACGGGCCATATGAAGCAATTAGGGGACACGATATAGTCCCCTGCCAAGACAAACAAAAAATAAGCCTTTTCTCGATATTTATTTAGATTGTATGTTCTGATTCTGAATAAGTCATGATGCTTTACTAGATTCTTCCACAGAATGCGCTTATACGTTAGAACGTAGATAACAAGGATAAGAGCACACCATTTGCTACCCATCCAAGCATCTAAAGTTAAATGTTAAGTGTACTGCTCGTACCTTGATTTACTTCTCAGTTTAGTTTTATTGAATACTAGCTGCACCCAGCGGTGTTACCCGCTCATCCCACGGGAACACTATTTTTTTCCGGGATAAAATGTAGCCTATGTGTTAATCCAGGGTGTCAGCTACCTCTGTACCAAATTTTATTACAATTAATCCAGCCGTTTGATCGCGAAGAATTAACAAACATACAAACACGCAAACACACTCAAAAACTTTCGCCTGTATAATTTTAGTATGCTAGGTTAGGGAAATGTCCGTACCTATCTATCAAAAAGAGTACTTATAGGTTCTATGAGTATCGAAGTCATGATAATCTGGTTGATACCTCTATTATTATGATTTGCTTGATGTGTAAAAACCCAATTGAGTAATTAAACTAGTCTTTCACACTAAGTACCTACTACATTCTATCTATTTCAATCTACGAGTATGTAACTAGAGAGTTGCCCAAAACACTACGTAGCCTGTCAACCATCGCGTTCGTAGCACTCAAAGCGGCTGCTACGCCACAGCTCACGACTCTCCAGTGCCCTTACCATGAGTTAACGTGACCGTACTCGCAAGCGACAGCGTAAATGATTTGTATGGAGAATGGAGAATAAGTACAGCGCTTTTATCGGTTACTTTCTAGAACTACAATTATCCATAGCAGTCACTAGCGAGTACTGTCACTCATGGTAAGGGTACAGACCGAGAACCCAAAGAGAATTTATAATAACTATTCCTTGAAGAAACGAGACTCTGACAAGGAAAAACGAATCAGTTAAATCGAGTTTTTATTTAAATCGACACGGTAGTGCTATTAAATTCACCCCTTTAACTGAGCCTCAAGCGTATGTTTGCAACGCTATAAAACGTATCGGTCGCGTTTATTTACCCCCTATAAATAACGTTGTTAAAAATGCGGTGGAACATTTTTTGAGTCAAAGGTCAAACAACTGCTCAAAAAATGGTGACGTTGCGTTTACGCAGTGACGTTAATGTCACGATATGACACGTCACCATTTTTGAGCAACAGTGTAGTCGCAGTTAACAGCTAACTTATACTAGCGCCTCAAATATGAGGGTTTTGTCAAGTCTCACCGTTGCAACTCGAATGAATCTGTCCAGCCATATTCGTACAAGTATACTAACTAGGTAGAGTCAGCAACATCTACAAAACTCCAAAAGCGTTACTCCAAAATTGTATTTAATTTCATTTTCTCGAAACTTGTGCTGAGACCACTTTCGACCTAATTAGACGATTTGACAAGAAATATTTTTAATGAATACTTACTAACTTATTTGTATAGAATCTTTTTATCGATTCATATTTTTTTATGTGGTAATACCACATTTTTATTATTTTTTTATAAATAATATATATGACACAAAGGTAAATTAAGAAAGAAAAATTGAATGCGATCTACTGCAATCGAAGCGGGATTTGAACCCGCGAACTTACTTAGTAAGTAGGCATATATCTTTTTGAAAAGTTTCAACATGGCATTATGTTACTTACACAATCAACACTCATCTATCCCCATACCTATATTAAAACTTATCAAGTTGTTTAGGAAATAAACATGGCAGATTTTACCTACTATATTAACCATGTTTTTAGAGTACGTAGGTATGCTCAAATAACATGCTTAACCCTATTTTTCACGCTGCCTGGTAATCCTAAAGGCCTGTTTTGCTTTCACTAGTATTGGTTTTGTTTTAATTAATACTTTTAAAAATATGAAAGGGTAATTTTCTCTGAAATGGGTTTATGGATTTGATAATGATCAAACTTTTGTCCTATTGACTAAATATTTCAATAATTGTGACTGTTTTAGGGAAAAGGTCCCACTTTGTAGATATAGAGTTATGAGTAGTTCCTAATACTACAGAACATAAGCTATCTTTTGGTGAAAGAATTATGTCTTAGGTGCAATAGTTATTTTTTGAAAATTCACAAATATGAAATCGACGATTTTTTCAGATATTCGACAAAGTGCGACGCTAGGCACTAAACTTTGAGGCCCTAAAAAGGGCTTAAATTGGACATTTATTCGTCGACATCAAAATCATAGCTTGATTACAGTAGGTATGTTCTATCAGTTTTTAATGATAGCCGATTTTCGGTAGGTTTTGCCATATTTCACTAAACTACCTGTAACTCCGTAACTAGAATCGACAAAGTGGGACGTTTTTAACCGACTTCAAAAAAAGGAGGGGGTTCTCAGTTCGGTTGTATGTTTTTTTATTTTTTTTTTATTTTTTTTTATTTTTTTATGTTTGTTACCTCAGAACTCCGTCATTTATGAGTCGATTTGGAAAATTCTTTTTAGGTTCATGAATAGACATCTCAAGGTTGGTCCCATAAAATTTTGGTGAAGATCGGATGACGAGATCCATGAGGAATCGAAGGAATTCCTGAAATTTTATAGGCACTTATAATATTGTTCACATATTTTATAAAATTATTTAAGTATTTGCATATGGTAGTCATCATCTTCCAATGCTGAGCTGATGATGGAAGGTACAACTCCTCAACGGTTAGGAGTTAGGAGATAATTCAAACGAGATGCACGCCTTCAAGACCTCCCTGATCACCCTGCCATAAGTGTTTTTAACAATCACTAAAAAGCAAAAAAAAAAAATTTTAACAAAAAATAGAACCGACTTCAGTAAAACTAAAAAGCCAAAAATAACCCGTTCAAGTACAGATTACCTTTGACTCACCCTTTGAAGTCGGGGCCAAACCTCACGTAAACTATAAAATATAAATATAATAACTGAGTGGTTTGGGATCGACTTCAAAGGGTGAGTCAAAGGTAATCTGTACTTGAACGGGTTATTTTTGGCTTTTTAGTTTTACTGAAGTCGGTTCTATTTTTTGTTAAAATTTTTTACTAAACACACTCACAATTTATCTCTGCGTTATAAGTATGCATATCTTTTGAAGCGGCCGCCGAGTCGTCTTAATTTTACCCACGTAACCATAACAAGCAAACACAATGGTGTAATAATATTGACCAAAAGTGGAGTCTTGCAAAATATTGACAAGTATATCTCCGCCCAAATATTACAGCTCATTGTTTTACTATCGCGGTACTTCGTGCATAAATAAACAACACGTGATCTGGGGGGGTATTCGACCAATTTTAGAGATATAATGGAGATCTCGCCTTTTCATCGCCATCCGTCACTTTTGACGTGTGCCTACTTGACAAGTGGCGATATCCCCAGAACATCGCAACTTCGTCAATTCGGACGAGCAAAATTTTCGTTTCCTTTGTATGTGACGGCATAAATAACAGGCGCATACTCTAAATTGACCGCGTAGTACGTGAAATTAGTCCGTTACGTTTCGTTCAAAACAGAAATTTATATACATGAATAACATTTTTGACAATCATTATCGCCTTCGTATTTCCAAAATTGAGATGAGATATGTCACTTTTAAGCTCATCGCATTTAAATGACAGTTCAATGGCGATATAACTGTTATCTAATGGAGATTTGACGTTTGGCGATATCTCAAACGGCATTCTCGAATTGGGCCCCTGGGGGGGTATTCGACCAATTTTAGCGATATAATGGAGATCTCTCATTTTCATCGCCATCCGTCACTTTTGACGTGTGCCTACTTGACAAGTGGCGATATCGCAACTTCGTCAATTCGGATGCGCAAAATTTTCGTTTCCTTTGTATGTGACGGCATAAATAACAGGCGCATACTTTAAATTGACCGCATAGTACGTGAAATTGGTCCGTTACGTTTCGTTCAAAACAGAAATTTATATACATGAATAACATTTTCGACAATCATTATCGCCTTCGTATTTCCAAAATTGAGATGAGATATGTCACTTTTAAGCTCATCGCATTTAAATGACAGTTCAATGGCGATATAACTGTTATCTAATGGAGATTTGACGTTTGGAGATATCTCCAACGGCATTCTCGAATTGGGCCCCAGAACTCAATACTTACTCGAATATTCACTCTTGCCACTGTCTATATTAAATCTATATGACAGACCGCACACTACCGACGTCGTATCAGGATTCCCATACAAATTTTGGAACGTACAAATGGGACCGGACGAGTGGAGTCTTTACAAGGTACTCTTGATATGGAGGCTTAAGATGGGCAATCATATGATAGTCGATCATCACTCCAGTGGCGCGAAGACATGCCTGTTATTGCGATTGTACTCCCACACAAAGTCCGACTTACTGGTAGCAGGGGCTAACCAGCCCTGCTACAGTTCAAGTCATGTTTAAAAAAAACGGTACTCCCCTACTTGACCTAATATCGCAAGTGCTAATATTATTACACCTATCAACGTTAGCTCTAATTTTCATTAGCCCTAATGTCATTTCACCTAATTTTTATACCATAATTAGTTGTTAGACCTAATAATCCAATACTCTAATAATGATTTGTACTGATTGTCAACAATACTAATATGAAATAACCTAATAATTACCACACCTAATGATTATTAGACCTAATCATTACTGACACTAAATGTCAAGAGTACTAAAGATTATTAAACCTATTTTTACGTTAAAACAGAAAATACGGATTTGGAAAAATATCGAATTGGCTGAACCCCGAAAACTATAGGTTAGGTTAGGTTTCTATTGTGACAATGTATAGTGGAGCGAGCGAAGCGAGCGGAGCGTCAAAAGATTCCCATGTACATCCTGAGTCTATGGCAATTCTGACTCCACGTAGTCTTGCCTGTCCTACTCCTACCCTAGTGTTATTCCAAAACCGGAGGCGTGGAGGGAGAGCAGCCCTTGCCTTAGGTTTATAGATAAATAGGTTTAATAAAATTTAGGTTTTAGCATTATTAGGTATTATAATTTTAGTAGTCTAAAAAAATCGGCTAAGTGCAAATTAGGGCTAGTGAGAATTCGGTATGAAGTAATTAGGTATTATGAAATTTCGGAATCCTGAAATTAGGGCTATTCATTAATTAGGATGAATGAAAATTCGGGTTAGTGATTTTAGGGTTACCAAAATTAGGGCCAATGAAATTAGGATGAAAGTTTTTCTGGCTAACGGAGGGGAAACAAAAAAAACAGAGTAAAAAAATTGCTAATTGATAAAGCTCAAGTCATTTACGTACCTACAAATAATACATGTAAAAGTGACGGATGGTTTATCGTTTATTTATCACGTGATAAACGCCGTATTTAGTCTGGGGTGGTGACGTTTGTCACGCTATATTTGCATGACAAAACATTCTGTCATTTTACGACTAATATATATGTGAATTCTTTATCATTGTTGACGTCGTGTAAGTATCACGTCATAAATAAATGTCAAATAATCTTCACTTTCCGATGCATATGTCAATAGGAATACGAGTAAGTGTTCATAATTTACTTATATCAATTTAAACGCGACCATCATAGATCCACAGTAGATAAGTTAAAGAATCTATTGGATTGTATGCTACACAGGTTTAACTTTAGATATAATAAATATCAGCAGTATCTCGGTGGTATTGACGGAGACGTGTAAAGGTTAAGCGAGCCGCGACCGTCAAGCGGTCTCTGCCCTTACGCTTTGTTACGTAAACGTGTCTATTAGAACTAATTTCGTTGTAAAATCCCTTCACATTGTCAAGGGTCATTGAACCGGTACCGCTCTGCTATTCCCCCGAAGAATGCAAGGACACCGATGGGCCGCCGGCAGTGAAACGCAGTGAGCCGAGCCGGCGCGGGCTCCTCCAATCCAAACCTGAGCTTGAAGCGTATATTTCCACTCCATTGCAACAAAATCTCTTGATCTCGTTTACGTTTCTCGTATGCATAAGATGATCACAAACGCAATCGAGGCGTTTTTTTTGCATTAAAAGTAAACTTATACTAAAGTGTCTGCAGGCCTGCGCGGAAAACGCCGCGGACTCAAAATGGTGTTGCGACTGTTTGCCTCCCAGTAACCAACCGCACACACATTTCGAAATAAGCTTTTAGGCATTTGAGTGTAACATAGCAATACACTCAAATGCTAAATTTAACGTTTACATACTTTATGCTTAAATAATAATCATTTAATTTACCGTTTTTTTTTAGCATTTGCCGTATATTCAAATTCTCATTATATTTTATCAATGCGTCACCGATTAGATTCCATCAAAAACCAATTTAAATCAAATGATCCCAATGTTTATACAGATACTGCAGTAGCTTTTGCGTTGTAAAAACGACACTTTTTTTTATTGTGTTACCAGTTTAATAAAATTAATCACAATTGGATATGGATTTTATGCAGTCAGTTTCCTTAATGATAATCTAGAAGTCACATATGGATATAGATTTTATTCAGTCAGTTTCCTAAATGATATAGGTACATTTTAATTTGAGTTAAAAATACCAACGACAAGCGCGAAGTCTATTAATAACTCAATCGTTAAGTCTCGCTGGAAAGTTAATAATTCCTGGAATCTTCTCGACTATTGTGCAACAGCTGCTCTGGGGCAGCAAAGGCTTTAGCCTCGAATACGTTGACCCAACGCTACAACTGGTCGACCACCTTTTTCGCGCAAACTAAAAATAAAAGAGGAACGACGTTAGCAGGGATGGGATACGGGCATTCTAGACTCTACGAGTCGTTGCCAGAGTAAAAGATCAAAAAGAAGCTAACCCGTTCAGTGCCCGAGTGGACGACCGGACGCGGCGGCCGCCGACTTTTGTCCGATGCACGATTGAAAGTAAAAGATAATAGTTAGGTATGCTTCGTTTGAGATCAGATTCATTGACAAGCGCGCCTCATTAGTGATACTATTGACTTGATTGACTCTGAGTGTTACCTGGCTCCTCAATAGAGATATTGAATGTAATCAACTGGACTCTTATTGACCACGAGTCTACGACATTCCACATCGGTCCTTGCTCTCATTATAACATTAATAAACTATTCTTCAACTCAACAGGAAACAGCTTAATATAAACTTTTATTATACCTATTCGTCAGAGCTTGTACCACTATACTTCATGTTATACTTGTTCTCAATAGTTACCAACACCACATTCTTGTTCTACTAGATATACAGGACTCCCGAAATTTTAGGTTTCCATTATCGAATAGCGTCTAAACGAGCCATATCTTATTGCAGTTGACGTAATCAAGAAAAGTGTGCTTACATTGTGTAATAAACGTTACGGAGTACAATTTTAGAAATTTGCAAATACGACACACAGTGAACTGCAATAGATAGGGTAAAACCCTCTTTAGTAGAGCATTGGCTGTGAATGCTAGATAAAGGGTTGTCATTGTCGGTAGCGTAGCCGGAGCTCACTTAATTTTCCGGAACAAAGCTTTAATTGTTCACAATCGTACCCCTTTTCTCGTGATAATGACCAGGGTTGAAAAAATAAACCGAATATCTTGAGATAGAGTGATTTGAACTGTAACAAATACTTACACCTGCTTAAAACTTTAATAGTCGCTTTAATTTAAGATTAAATCTATTCGATCGCACATCACAGTCGTTGCGCAAAGGTCAGTTGGATTTATTTGTTAAAATGTCCTTTTAAGTGTTACATCTCGCGGGCGTCTACCTCGAGCAACCTTGCGTTGTGTCAGTAACACTGTCGGGATAACTGTACGGCGGGTGAATGAGAATCGGCGCGCACGCAGGGTTTCGTAGGGCCGAGGCGAAGTCCCTCCTCCCTGTGTTGTTTCTGTGATGCAACATTGTGCAATTTGCGGAAAACACTCATAGACCTCCTTTGTAACTTGAACAAGTGTCGAATTGAATATTTTAATATTTTAGGTGACCAGAGTAATTCGTACAATTAAGCGCATAAAAAACGCATAATTAAGTTTTATTAAAATTGTATAAGTTACAAACCATTGCTAAGTAACGGAACTATTTTCAGTCCCCTATCTCCCAGTAGTGCCACCAATTTAACACCTTTCAGCAGACACTTTTGGATTAGTTACCAGCAAAAGCAATAGAGGATATAAAGATGCTGCTCCTCCGCTTCTACACTCCATACCATAATCTCTTAAAATATTCTTTCAAAAATAGCCTGATCAATGACCTAATATTGATCTTTAATAACTGAGCAAGACTTGTACTATTTATTTACTATTTTATATTCTCTAGCGTAAGTAGTTACAAGTAGCACGCAAAAATATTAAAGATTTTAATGGAATCACATCTGAATTGGAGTCTGATTGTTTCATGTCAAGTGGACTGTCTAGACAGTCTAGAGAAAAGGTATTCATATGTATTACGTATTACGACCTTGTCTAGACAAACAGCGTAGTGCGTGAGTGCGAGCATAAAACTAAGTTTTGGTACCAGCGTTGGTTGAAATGTAAAACCAATTTTGAGTTCATAATCAGCATTTATCATAAATTTTCAACCCGAAGTGTCGTACTGCCGTCCCATATAAATACTCATAATGAGATTATTATATTATTTATTATTATTATTACCTATTATATTTTTCAACCATAAGTTACGTCAGTTTTGAACTGGAAATTACCTCTTACTTTCCTTTTCCATTTTACATAATTATTGTAGTAAGTACCTAAAGATCCGGATCAGAGAGGTCATTCACCTCATCCAATGTGCCTTTAAGCCTTTATGATTATTGCTACCTACAGTGAGTTTTTAAATGACGTCCGGGATTATAGTGCCTACACTTGTAAGCCTGCAAATGCAAAAACTGAATGTCAACTCAAATGGGACACGGAAACACATTTAGCTGTCTACTTCTTATTCACTTTTCAAGTCAGAATGATTTCTACTAAATGGTTTCTACTAAATTTTTGTATTATCTGAAGTATTTCTGAAAAACCATTAACAATACAATATTGATCATAAAATATGACCAGTAAAAATAAAGTATCCTTTAAGTGAGTCAGGTTTACGCAATTTAGGTTCCGTACAATTCCCTTATTCGCTTTTGTCTTGAGTCTGTGACTCAGTTCCTATATTATGTTACAGTCATCGCGTTCAAGCTTTGAGTGCACTTACGTTGTCTTTTCGATAAGAATGTCAGTGTAAAATAATGATGAACTTTGGTTCTAGACAATTCCCATTAAATGGTACCTACCCTAAAAGTTGACTATACACGTAATTTTATTTTTTTGTGAAACTGTCAGGTTTCCGCGATCAGCTGACAAATAAACCTTGCCATGTTCCTATAGGTATATCATGATTAAATCGTTAAGTCAACGATCACTCGGTTAACAGACACTGTAAAAATAATATGGCTCAGGCCGATATTGGATCTTTAGAAGACTAACGTCGTATATAGTGCTATCTGGCTATGGAATGTCTACTCACATGTGACATTATTCTCTCGAGGGATAAGAGCACATTGGTTCGTGATATCGATTTGTGTGGGTATGCGTTTATTCAATTAAGTTCATGTGGGTAAAATGTGTTTAGTGATGTGATTGGTAGTGGCTAAACGACACTGTATGTGACTACGGGCAGTACTTTAACTTCATTAAATAATAGCAATTGGTCAGCTCGAGGAGGTGTATTGGTAGGTCACTTTAAATAATTAAATTATACATATATTTGTCTTCCGCCCTCACTTTCCCAACTTTGAATTTTCTCATTTCAAAAACAGTTAACAAATCATATCTATTAAAATACTTACACGGGTTTACTCACGTCGTAGAAGTCGAATGACGCTCGACATGTTTCGAATCGGTACGTGATTCATCATCAGGAGAGACGATCAGTCGCGGCGGCGGCCAATCGAACACTGCGGGCATGCGCCCTGTCCGCGCGGCTGCTCGACGTGGGTGTCACCGGCGGAGGCGCAAAACTACCCTCATCATCACGCACAATGCCAATTGTCGGGTTGCACACAACACTCACTACGTCATTTGCTAAGGTCTCGTCCACACTAACCACCGATGTAGTATCCAAAACCGTCCTCCAACTAGGGGGCACTGACCATCCACAATCTCGGTTAAAATTCGGATGACGACTAATTTCGATAGCCTCCGGTGTGGTTAGTGTGGACGAGACCTTAGCAAATGACGTAGTGAGTGTTGTGTGCAACCCGACAATTGGCATTGTGCGTGATGATGAGGGTAGTTTTGCGCCTCCGCCGGTGAAACCCGCGTCGAGCAGCCGCGCGGACAGGGCGCATGCCCGCAGTGTTCGATTGGCCGCCGCCGCGACTGATCGTCTCTCCTGATGATGAATCGCGTACCGATTCGAAACATGTCGAGCGTTATTCGACTTCTACGACGTGAGTAAACCCGTTTAAGTACTTTAATATGTCTGTGACTCACGATAGTTTTCTATGTAAAATCATATCTACTTGCATTTGAGGACATAGCAATACGTGAACGGTACTGAAATTTGGTATGAGTATGTGTATGTATCACGCCGACAAAACGGTAAAATATACGGGTAGGTATCTCTCGTACACATAAAGTGGGGGTGAATTTTTTTTCCTTCCAACACTAGTGTGTGGGGTGTCGTTGAATACGTCTTTTAAAAATAATAGGGGTCTTCAAACATTATTTTTGATAAAGTCAGCAGTTTTGTAAATATTCGCTCCGGAAATTCAATAAATAGCCCCCCCCCCCCCCCCCCTTCCTCTAACTTTTCAGCCACGGGTCAAAAAATTATGGAAAAATTCATGATAATTAGGCCTTATAATTACTTTAAATGAAAATTGTATTGAATAAAATCGGTCGATCCGTTTTTGAGTTATCATAAAATTTCATAATTTTCTTTAAAATGACGGAAGTGCCGCGCGGTGTCCTTATACTTCAAACGTTACACATTTTAGTTAAGTGCCTTACTGCATTCAAACATTCCGCTCAATCTAGCGCGTATAATCGATAACTTCCATGAGGTAATAAGTAATTACAGTTACTTTGGCGTTTACGACCTTTTTATAGAGCTTGAACTCTTTGTCGTAATTAAATCCTCGGGCTTAAAACCGCTGTTTTAAGCCTGTCTATTGTGAATGATGGGCAACTATTACGGAACCCTACACTGAGCGTGGCCCGACATGCTCTTGGCCGGTTTATAGCTATTTTAGGCGCAAAGGATCCCATCAAACAGTTGGTGGTCTTATTCTTTGGAAATATCGATGACTTAGACTTTAACTTATATCTACATCGAAACAAGAAGAATTACCAAGAAACACTGAGTCTGAAAAGCTGTTCAGATTACGTTACATTTGTAGGAGGAGCACTATGACTTGACTCTTTGCGCAGATAGCCGATCAAACCGAATACTTTGCTAGTAGTCACTGCAAAGCGTGGCGATCGTAAGCAGGCCGCAGGCTGCCAGGAGAAGAGTCTATTATTGGATGAAGGTCCCAGATAATTTACTGAATTTATTGATGTGGAGATGCAATACAGGCGTAGCAAATAAATTTAAATGACAACATACAATTTGTATAATGGTGACAAGACCGCAGCCTATACGAGTACTGTAGTTTAGTAAGAAAACATCAGCAGGTTGCAGCTCATTTCCCATGTAGAGCGTGCATGATTAATAATTTCCTTAAAACAGCACGGTACTATTTTAGGTTTCAAATCTCCAATATGTGAGGATGAGCACCCTGCCGCTTAAGAGGAGTGTGGTGATGGACATTGGCCGTGGGCATAATCGTAAACAATACAACCATACGCAGAAGGGGTTTTTTCAAGGAGAGGAAGAATGAGTTGTCTTGCGGTGCCACGGGGTCAATTGCAGTACGTAGCTGCAATTGACCCCGAGGCACTGCAAGACAACTCATTCTTCCTCTCCTTGAAAAATCTCGTTCTGCATATGGTTTTATCCTAGTACGATTCATCCGAAATGCTGTTCAGTAAAGGACAGCTGGAAATCAGGGACTCGGTATATTTGGTCCAATATGTTGTTGGCTGAAAATTATGGTGATGATAATAATTACGAAGAAGATGACTCGATACACTGAAAACAAACTGGTTGTTTTGCGATGAGGTGACATGGGATCATACGGAGCTACGCACTAATCTAGTATTAGGGTCTTTGATCCGATGAGGTGCTCAGTTAGGCCGGCTGAAAATAATGGCGACATAGTGAATGATGACATACTGAAGGAGATGCTGAGGATGATTCGATATACTGAAGAGGATGATTGTAGGCGACACGTTGTCTCTTTTTATACTAGATTTAGATATTTAATTGTATTTGTTTATTTAATATATTTAGGGTGGATAGAAGTAGGATCGTGGCAAATTACAGTGTTATGCTAGGATTGGCGGTTATGATTATAAAACATCTAATGGCTTACTAACTTTAATTGTAAGTAGGATTCAAAAAATTATAACTTTATTGACCCCATCTTTTGTAAATGTATAGAATTCCTCAAACTGCTGAAACGTACACGTAGAGTGCGCCTGCCCCAATATTATAAAGCGGCCCTGCGCACGAGCGCGATGGAGCATGCACCGAATGCACCCGATACCGGATAGCAGCGACGGCTGGGCGGCCGCCTAATATACAAACCTACAAATGCATTATAAGATGCGTCATCGCTGGTCATTTGCGCTACTGCCTACTGGCGTTGTTTAGGTACCAATAATCGATTAGCGTTAAATTCGAGCAAAAATGTTTCATTTTTAAAACAAAGAAGCATACCGAGGTTAAAACTGGAAAGCGCTTTATTGGTTGCAAGAGTGGTGAATATTTTATGTAAAAAAGAAACACATACGTATTGTTCACACATGAAATATATTATTTACTGGTGCTATTCGACAAGTATTTCCAAAATTGAGATGAGATATGTCACTTTTAAGCTCATCGCATTTAAATGACAGTTCAATGGCGATATAACTGTTATCTAATGGAGATTTGACGTTTGGAGATATCTCCAACGGCATTCTCGAATTGGGCCCCTGTTTGGCACTGGTTATAACGATGCGTGCGTACAAAGTTGAATATAGCCAATATTGCAACAAAGCATACCTGCCAACTTGAGGCACGACGCCATTGAAACGAATGGTTCACGGTCCTTCGTTCTTGTATAACTCCGAGAGCATTTGGCCTTCTAACATACAACTAAGTATCTTCCTTCCGACGTAGACTTGTAATGCATAATTACTAGTCACGTTGCACCTGAAGACTTACCTCTTGTTCCAGAACCTGAAACGTTTTGTCATGGCTATGGTTACAAGGCTAGCTGTGCGACGTTTTCGTTCATAAATAAATGCAAGAAACTTACTAGGGATATGAATGGAGACTTGATGGAAAAAGCAGAGTGCTTACAGAGTGATTTGGAATTGGTTGTAGATCTTGATTCATCCCACAATGTTTGAATTGTTCATGAAATAATTCAGTCTACATAACAACGAAGAGCGGAATATTAGCGGGTCACCGGAGGGAGGTCAGCGGCACGTGTCGCATATGCACCTACTAGGGGTTGAGTAAGTAAGAGCTGATGCAGCATGCTGCATGATACAGTAGCTGGTTTTTGTAGGCGACGAGTTGTATTTTTGTGCTACTTGGACCGCCGTACTACCGCACTACTGAACCTGGGTGCCCGATTGGTAAGTAGATGTCAGCGGAGCGGGTCGACAAAAGTTGTTGCCATTGGCCGAGAATCGCATGCCACTCTCTGCCCAACCATCCTGACGTTCTTCTGACATAACACTGCATTTTGTTTTATGCCATCAGCCCGTTACCTGATGCGACACGTGGTCATGCGCAGCGCAGCTATGGACTACTCGTAATCGGCATTAGGATCTCGGTACAATGTGGTCTCTCGGTCCGATACGTTGTTGTTGGTTGAAAATTATAGTGATGATGATACTAAGAATTTTATTAGAGCAGTAAGATCTGACACGTGGTCATGCGCAGCTACGCACCACTAATCGGTATCTTGATACAATTATTGATAAATTATGGTGATGACTATATGAAGAAGATGATGGTGATAACTCGATATACTGAATATGGTTGTTTTGTGGAGGCGATGAAGCGACACGTCGTCAGCTACGCACTAATCGGTATTAGGTTCTCGTTATGATTGGTCCGATAAGGCTCGGCCGCTGACCGGCCTTCACACTTCGCATCGCTTGCGTCCGCGGCTGCCCGACCTCGCCCATCTACTCCATCCAACATTTTTTGTACAAAGTAACATTTTAATTAAAGTACCTCGATTTTTAATTAAAATTATGAATTCATAATGTGTTTTTAACGGCGGTGTCACAATCGACGTGACAAAGCCACTTTCTAATAAATAAAGATTAAACAAGTTATTAGTAGTACTGCTTACCTGATCTACATGGAGATTTTGGTATCCAGACATCCTGAAGGAATACGGTGAACTAAAAAGTATCTCAGTTGGGTACCTAAATAGTAAGTAGGTACCTAACTAGATTATTTTAAGTAACCACAAGATACGAGTATTGAAAATTATCCAAATTTGGCAAATAATTCCATATTGACATCCAAGTATTCACAGTTATTAACTAATTAGGTAGGTACCTATTAGGTAACAATTTACTAGACTCTATCAATGCGGATAGGTTACTTTAAAACTAATCGTACTTATATCTAAATCTTCCTTTGACAGAACATTGCAAATATATCATGAACAATGAATCCAAAATTGCTAATGCTAGTTGCTTACATAAGCATATTTTTAAATAAATTGTTAGGTAGTTTTTTCATATACAAACAAAAATTCAGAATAAGCTTGGTACTCATTATGTTAATTTTATAACAATTTTAGGAGTCAGTTGATATAACAGAGCTATTCATGGGCGTAGATTTAATTCTTATTCGAACAATGTTTACTTGACTACTCTTGGAAGGTATCTAGTGTAGGTTGTTATGTTATTTTGATGATGCAATAAAAGGAATAGATACTAGAGTAGCTATGTGTGTATACTATCTATAGTTTCGTATCATACTATTAGTAGTAGGTTCTTATTTCATCGATCTGCAATAAACTATTAAAATAAAAACAATTACGTTTTCGGTTACGAATTGTTACCTCCTTTCAACGTCTACGAAAAGAACCCGCATAATCAAACATCAGACGTTCCAGGTAATGTTATCCTAAAAAATTTACCTGCGGATGCAAATCACAACGACCCCATACAGTTCTTATCTGGAATGGTCCTGAATAAATTGATTTGGTTTGTAAATAAAATACACATCGAATAACAAATCAGAAAATTTGAATTAAGAGGTTTGTTTCCACTTTTTTTCGTAGAGGCGCTGCGATCAGTCGCCTTGAGAAAGGCCACGTGACCAGTGCGCTCTGATAGCTGCGCACGGGCAGTGCCGATGTCTGTCAGTATTTATCTATAAATATAGCGTGGATATAACTTATCAAATACTCGCGTGACAAGCTAAAATAAGTGAAAGAATACACCGGCCATCAGGAAAACTACGAGTTGTACGCGGTAAGAACTTTATTCACAAAAACACTGCATAATGTCAATTTGTTCTCGTTCAGTTATGACATCACGCTTTTACCTTAAAGTTGGTAGCACTGAGTTACTAAAGCGCCTATTCACCGTCGGCCCTTAAATATGAATGCTAATTGCTTAGAATTTCAAATAGTCGAGCGGCTGCGTTATATAGGAGCTGGTATTGGTAAGCTGGCCTCTAAAATGATGAACCATTTATCGCTGAGATGCTTGACAGCGAATGGAGCGCTTACGTTAAAATACAATCAACAGCGACCGCTAGATGGCCCGATGACGTGATAAGATATGAGTTTCAGGACAATCGGCCTAACAAAGTGCGTAGGTACTCTCGAACGTTTAACTAAACAACTAAACAAGTACCGGCCGATCTTATTTTATGCGTCGGCGTTATTCTATACGGGCCTTGGGTATCGTAAAATATATTCCGATGTTTGAATATTGCTCTTAATAAATCCAAGTCAAACGTTATAATATGTACTTTTCGAATACAAGAAAAGTACTTACTAACAGCTAAGCCGAAAAGAAAAAGTAGGTACTATATTAAAAATCACGCTCTGAACCGCGAAATGTTACTACTTAACTAATGGTTGTTGTTATGTGCTGTTTCTTTTCAACCAACTTCAAAAAAGGAGGAGGATCACATTTCGACTGTGCCAACATTTTTTGTGGTGACAATGGGTAACATGAAGTTACTCTATCAAATAAGAAACAAATCAGAATCGGTCCACAATTGGCGAAATGATCGCGTAACATACACATGTATACAAATAAAAAACAACAAAGTACGGTTGAATTGTGAACCTCCTCCTTTCTTGAAGTCGTTTCAAACGACAGGTTGTGTCAAAATATTCACGTGCCCATTAAAAGAGTAATTGATTAATTTAGTACGTAAATAATAATTTTAAACCTTCATCATTTGGTAAGTTTATTTCCTTAAGCATCGACAAATAAAAGTCAGAAAGTAAGTTACGTTACGTATAACTATTAGCGTATTTTTTTTATGTAGGTTGGTAAGGCCGCGGAAAGTTACCAATTTGGACGTTTCAAATTTACCCAGCCGATTAAAAAAAATGGTAATCCCTACAGTTTCAAAAATATTTTTATTATATGTAGGGATGGGAAACCTCATGGTCGCAAGTTAGATAATTGATATAAACCCCTTCAAAAAAATACTAAAAATATATTTCCGTCCAAAACGTAACGAAACTTGGTTAATTTTTTCGACCACGCATCATAAGTTCTCTGTTATTTTCATGATATTTTAACTTTCATGGTCATACTTTTGTTTTAAACTAAAATTTATGACATAAAGATAGTAATACCGATTACAGAATAATTATGGTAATACAAATATCTTTTTTTATCTTACTTTACTTTAATGGCTCATGATTCCACACTTGTGTTACGAATACTTTCGTGACGCTTTATGTAGCTTGTTTTCAAATATTTTTTGGCGAAAATACGTTTTCGTGCACTGGCAACTCATATTCTAGTAGGGCATAACCGATGAGACAGCCCAATCCCGTCAGTTTGTCAAAAAACGCTATTCAAAGTTCATGCAGTCATAGTTTCGCGAAAAAACCTCTAAAGTGCTTGTGTGTATTTTAAAGGTAAGGAGTGTTATTTTTAATCAGTTGTTTTTTCATACAATAGTGTTTTGGCTATCGCGCAAGTGACGTGTATTGTATTAAAAATGTCTTTATTTTACCATGAAAATCCACTTTCGTTACGAATATGTTACATTTTTGTAAAATGTTACGTATTTTCTACGTAACATCATCCTCCTAGCCTTTGTCCCATTTTTTGAGAATTAATTCTCAATCGGGGTCGGCTACCTAAATCCCAAGATGTGGCGTAGGCACTAGTTTTTACGCAAGCGACTGCCATCTGACCTTCCAACCCAGAGGGGAAACTAGGCCTTATTGGGCTTAGGTGGTATCCTCACGATGTTTTCCTTCCCCGAAAAGCGAGTGGTAAATATCAAATGACATTCCGTATATAAGTTCCGAAAAACTCATTGGTACGGGCCGGGTTCGAACCCGCGACCTCTGGATTGAAAGTCGCATGCCCTAACCTAACCACTAGGCTACCACCGCTCACCCTAACCACTAGGCTACCACCGCTCACTTCTACGTAACATAACGAATAAATGTTGTAACTAGATAAGTGCACACAGAATATACTAACATGAAAATATACAAAGTCGAACAAATTTCCTGTACAATATTAAAATTCACAGTAGAATCATTGATTTTAAAGCTGTTTTATTGTTATACGGGCGTCTTGTTAGAGTCTGGTCATCGAAACGTGATACTGAAAATGACCGCGAAATTTTAAAATTATAGCCCTCAGACATATCGTTGTACAAACTAGGACTAAGCAGTTTTGGTACTTTTGACATTATATTTTTCATCGCCAATAACTAATATACCTGCACCATTGCATTGGTATCAGTTATTGCTCATTGGCGATGAAATATGACTGTGCTTGAGTTTTTAAATTTGGCGGTAATTTTCAGTATCACGTTTCGGTGGCCAGGCTTTACTAGTATTGGGTACCTGCAGTGAACAAATAGTAATTACTGCCACCTGGTACAAAATGAGAGGCTTTAAATCACTAGAGCGGCTTGGGTTTCATAGTTCCATCACACTCGTGTTTGATTATATTGATTTTAATGTGCCATGAAAATTTTGTTTACAGGCAATTTAAAGCTAAGTATGTATTTCTTAATCACGGTTTAAGAATAAAAAAAATGTATACGCAGATTAAAAATACCCCATAGAAAAGTTCTATTATTTTTTGTTCGTTGCAGGGTGTTGCAAACCGTATCCTTTTTTATTCATGACTGATTTTGAGCATGACATTTTTGGGTGCACCCTACTCAGAATTGATGTAAGTAAATAATAAAAAGTTTCCTTTTGTTCGCTCCATTACGTAACGTCACATTTGAATAGGTCTTTTCGTACGAGCTTATTCCTTCGAATGAGTTCTTATCATTGAAAATGCTATAAATTCTGAGTAGGATGAACCCAAAAGCGTCAATTTCTGGAAAAAAACAGGGATTCAGATCTGTTCTTGCAAAACACTCTGCACCACTTGCACCTAGTTAAGAAATTGTTTTATTGGCTCGTAGACATTTCCCAAAGAAATACATGACTGCGTACATACACAATAATATTTACAAATTAAAACCCATAACCAGGGCCAAAATAAAAAAAAAAATGGGCAAGTGCGAGTCCGACTCGCGCATGAAGGGTTCCGTACCATAATCTATAACAAGTTTGTTGTATGGGAGCCCCCCTTAAATATTTATTTTATTTTATTTTTAGTACTTGTTGTTATAGCGCCAATAGAAATACATCATCTGTGAAAATTTCAACTGTCTAACTAATATCACCGTTCTTGAGATACAGCTTGGTGACAGACAGACGGACGGACAGACAGTGAAGTCTCAGTAATAGGGTCCCGTTTTTACCCTTTGGGTACGGAACCCTAAAAAAAGACTGCATATTTACTCGTATTTATGCCGCTTTAAACTGTCCGGCTTGCAATTTTCTGATTAATTTAGCATTCAGATTAAAACCCATTTCGTTAAAGTTGATGCCAAGCTGATGCGATGACGCAACCCTATCTAAGGCATTTGCATAGGAATGCCATCAACTTAATGCACGCCTTTATGACTAAATTTAAGGAATACTATAATTCCTTAATAGCGTTTACACATTTTTTTTTCTTTTTTCATTTAAGCAGGTAATTTAGGCCCCTTGCTTTATCGGAAAGCCACGGCGTCGTCACCAGCTCTCGTATCCAAACAAATCATATTGAAATAATTGCCAGCTTGACAACCATATTTTTGTATAGGATACGTATCAGGCGACGCTGCCAAGTCGTCAAGAGGAAAATCATGCTTGATGCTATATTATGTTTCAGAAAAACATGGATATTTTCTTCGTGTGGCTCTGTACGTTCGTCCTGGGTTTCTGGATAAGCAAGAAGATTAAAGAATGGAAGATCTTACCGCCGGGACCTTGGGGTCTGCCAGTGGTCGGGTACCTGCCGTTCATTGACCGTAGCCATCCGCATTTGACTTTGACTAAATTATCCACGCAGTTCGGTCCCATTTACGGAATTGGGATGGGCAGCATTTATGCCATAGTGCTGTCCGACCATAAATTAATCAGAGAGGCATTTGCAAAGGACACCTTTTCCGGCAGAGCTCCTTTATTTTTGACCCATGGAATTATGCACGGAAATGGTAAACTCTCAAGAGTTTTGAAATCATATCCTGGAATAAAACGCAGTAGGTCTAAGGCGACTAAACATATGTATATTTTGTATTGTAGGAATTATTTGCGCTGAAGGACCCTTATGGAAAGATCAAAGGAAGCTGGTAACTACATGGCTCAAGAGTTATGGAATGAGCAAACACAGTCCGTCAAGAGACAAATTGGAGAAACGAATTGCATCTGGGGTGTACGAAATTTTGGAAGTAAGTATTTATTATACCCCTCGCGGCAAACGATGAGTCCTATGACACCTGTCATCTCAGTACATTTTTCCGATTACAGGTTATAAAATGTACTGACATGACAGGTGTCATAGGACCCATCGTTCGCCGCGTGGGGTATATTAACAGTCCGTCATATTTCTATGGTGGTGGCTAACAAGCATGCGCTATGCCGAGCCTTTTGTTGTGAAGCTGTGTGTAACTTTCGGGAAGACCTTGGTAGCCCTCCATTTTATGTTGTTTAAACGCAAATGCTCAATCAAAATTATTCGCTAACGTGGATTTCAACGTTTGTCGAATGTGTTTTGGAAATGGAATAGAAATTTTCATTAGACGCTAAAGCGTAATTTTATATTGCATGGACTAGGAAATGAAAGAAAACTACGTAGTACGAGTTTTTCTAGATTACATTTTTCTCGAGTCCACATATATTTGCAACCATATAAGAACCTGCAAGATATTACTATATTATGTAATGTCTAACTTACTAACTAGATAAATAAAAACGGAAAATATGTAGTGTTCAAGGCTGACTCTTCATTTGCATGTAACAATTATTATACAAAGAATCCACAATATAAAGTTTGAAGGTGCCCCGTCCATATTTAGGTTCAGACTTCTTGTTGCCTACCAACAAAGCTACACTTATTAAGCGTTTCTTGAATGTGACCTCCTGTCACAGACAAAATACTTCTGAGACTTAGGCAACAAAAAACAGATTATTTGTCTTTTGTTTTTTGCTCTATCGGTCCAATCCTCAAACAATTACATATGTCATGAGCGCTGTTTTTTTGTAGCATTCAAAATAATATACTTCAATTAATCTGCCTGTTGTTTACCTCTACTAAATTTTACGTGTAATTTGTGTTTGTTTGTGTTCATTTCCTGTTGAGGTGTGCATGTGCAATAAAGAATATTCTATTATAATATTTTAACTTAAGCAATGGAAACTTTATTCAATTAAGAAAACTAAGCAAGACAAAATTATCTCTTTACCGATGGTAGACCGAACGCAATTTAGGTTACTACCAACCTGTCTATTTACTTTTTTTTTTTTTTTTTAAGAATGTTGAGAAATCCGCTGGATCACCTATGGATTTGTCCCAAATGCTCTCAAATTCACTCGGCAACGTGGTTAATGAAATCGTTTTTGGCTTCAAATTTCCTCCTAACGACAAAACTTGGCATTGGCTGAGGCAGATACAAGAGGAAGGCTGCCATGAAATGGGAGTCGCTGGTGTAGTCAACTTTTTACCTTTCATGAGGTGAGTTTTGTTAAATATTAATATTTTTTTAATACAGTTGCTCAAAAAGTGGTACTTTTCGTAGCTGCAAATCGTGCGAAAAGTTGGATATTTCGAACTAGTGCTTTTTACTTTTCAAATTTTTGTAATTTTCTGTTGTACTAACACGTCATGTCTCATACATCCAAACAAAGGTCAATCACTTTCCGACTTTATTTATTACGTCATACAGCATTGCAAGTGTATAATCTTATAATTATGCTTAAAATATTTAAATTGTATATTGGATCAATCAAAGGATTATATCTATTAAAAATGTTCAAACACGGTTTTAATAAGTTGTCTGAGTGTTGTGTGAGTGAGTTAATAAGCAAATGAGTATTATGCGTGACCTAAAAAAAATAAAAAGAAAACTGTTGTCACAGTTTAGAAAATACAGTATTAAGCGTGACCCACGCGCTGCTTTAGAAATTCATAATAATTATGAATAATCGCTATTTTTGTGTATTAAAACAATGTATTTAGTTATAATTATATGCAATGTAAAGAACCAAACACAGATTCACGGTGTTTATGTTTGGAATCGATTAAATTACTGTGTAACATTATCATATCTCTTCTGAAATATTAAAACTATTTCTTTTGATTTGGCTGAATGATGACAGCCGACGCCATCTTGAAAATATATATTAAAATTAAAAGTAAAACTTTCTTTTTCATTCAAGATTGTTTTAATTATGTGTAAATGACACGTAAGATTTATAAAATAAGAGTTTTTGATAGAAAATCATGGATTCTGATGTTACCAGAATAGATTTAACACCGCCCTATATACGAGCCAAGGCAAAAATTGCAAATGAGAGTATATTACCCGCAAAATCGAAAGAAAAATTACATTGCTGTCTATGAACATTTTATTGGCTGGAAACGAGAAAAAGAGAATTATTAACAACTTGATTAAAACTTTAAACTTACCAGCAAAGGCCTTAAATGCGACCCTTCACAATTGCTCTAAAAATTGTAGGTACTCTTAATTTTTATCAGACAGAAGTAAATATAATTGCCCCTTTCAATTACTGTTTTAAATTTGTATTATTGCAATTTTTCGCAAATGTATTAAAAAACGTTGTTTGGTACACGTGTGGAAGTGTCATTTTAACTCGCCCAGTGTCATACTTTCCAGACTTGCATCAAAAACTACTATTATTGTTATCTTTCTAGTTTCTTTATTGTTCTCTTCGGTTTTCGTGACTTTCACTCACACACACAAATAATGGCACCGATCTGGCATGTATCGCATAAAGTTTACTTTGCATAAACGTTACTTTGTCAGAGTAACTTTATGTATGATTTGAACTCGGCCTATCTCGTAAAAACGACAGCTTTGCATCTTACGACAGTTCGGGAATTTTCTGGGGAAATCTAAATGAATCAATATATACGATACAATGTGCTTAAATAATTTTACTTCAATCCCGCTCCTCAATGTTATCTTTGATTGTAGATTTTTCTCTTCATCTATTCGAAAGACTATGGAAGTACTTATTCGTGGTCAGGCACAAACGCACAGGTTTTATGCTAGTCTCATAGCCAGAAGACGCAAAATACTGGGACTAGTTAAGCCAGCTGGGGCTGAATATCCACCTCATGCCAATCTCTTTGACGAACATCCAAAGGGGCACATTAAATGTGTAAAATACAGTAACCAAGTAGAAGAACCAGAGGAACACTATTTTGATCCTGAAACATTAATAGCTACTGAAGGAGACTGTATTCTAGACAGCTTCCTAGAGGAACAGAAAAGGAGATACGACAGTGGTGAAGACTCAGCAGTTTTTGTCACAGATGAACAACTGCATTTTCTTTTAGCTGACATGTTCGGTGCAGGCCTTGATACTACGTCTGTTACGTTGGCATGGTTTCTATTGTATATGGCTTTATATCCAGAAGAACAGGTAAAATTGACATAATGTATGAATATGTTCTTTATCTATCTTCAGGTTTCTTCAGTTTCTGTTGTTAACTTCTTTTTATTTTCTAGGAACGTATACGAATAGAAATCTTGACTGTATACCCAGATGAAGACGAAGTTGATGGGTCTAGGTTACCACTACTTATGGCAGCGATTTGTGAAACACAACGCATTCGTTCCATAGTTCCAGTCGGGATTCCTCATGGATGCCTCCAGGTTTGTAAAAATATTAACCAACATCTTTGCAATTGGATTGGTCATAACGTTCAACATTGAAACTTTTTTTAGGACACTATGTTAGGAGATTTCAAAGTTCCAAAAGGAGCTATGGTCATTCCTCTTCAATGGGCATTGCATATGGATCCTGGGGCATGGAATGATCCAGAAGAATTCAAACCAAGCCGATTCATTGCTGATGATGGAAGTCTTCTCAAGCCACAAGAATTTATACCTTTCCAAACAGGTTGGTAAAAGCTTTTTAATTTTGAATATTTTCTGGGCAAACTTATTTGCTCATTCGTAGTTGCTTTTTTACTTAGTCAACCAAGATTTGGTCGGTCATCAGAGATGTGATGAAAAGGTACCGGTAGAGGCAGATCATAAAAACTGGGTGTATATACACCGATGAACACGATTATCAGTAATGTCTGATGAGGGAGCGACCACAGAGACAGAGATCTACTTACATATTAGTAATTTGATATAGTACATACCTATTCATCATAAATTCATAACAGCCTTGATTGGTATATGAAGTACGAGAGTTACTATGGTACCTTACTTTCATATCTTTTAGGAAAGCGTATGTGTCCTGGAGATGAGCTTTCTCGCATGCTGTCGTGCGGATTAGTAGCCAGACTGTTTCGTCGTAGAAGGATACGACTTGCTTCTGATCCACCTTCTCAAGAGGACATGAAAGGAAAGGTTGGCCTCACTCTCGCACCTCCGAAGGTGCTTTTCTTCTGCGATCCATTATAAGTACAATATGGATCACCTTTGAACCCTGCATTTGAAATGGATATACTGCCGGAAAAGGGGGTGTGATGGTTTTTATAAATAATAAACGGTATTCATGGCTTATCTTCTCGTCATTTATTATTCAAGTTGTATTTTCGAATAATAGCAATATTTACAAGGCGAAAGTAATGGTAATATTATATAGCGGTGAGCTGAAAGTATAAAAATAAGTTCAGTACAGAGCAACTTGGTTGCAAAAAGTTGAAATCCTCTATTACCAACAAATAACTAAGGATCACTTATTAAACATTATGTAGACTAGTTACTGGTTGAACCTAAGCTATGATGGAATGTTATCTTATAGTTTTGAAAGGTACAATACAAGATCACATTAACTAGAGAAGTTATAGATGAACACTTGTGACACCTAACGAAACACTTTTATCCAACACAACAAACATGAGATCACACTCAAACAGACACTCTTCTCAGTGATCTTAATAAATAATGACCTAGAATGAACATATAATTTTGGTATTACTAGAACTTAATTAGTGCTTACATTGAACAAATTTTACAAATGTACTTCGTATACTGTAAATCCCTTTTGACCTTACAGGTCACATCAAAAATCTCGTCACGTTTCTTTAATACTGTTTACATATACGAAAAACATTTCATAATCTCAACGATGGGAATTTACAATACCTCTAAAATTCTGTTAACTACTAAATTGAACACTTTATGCACAGCCTCGACTGTCGCTTCAGCAACGTCATTACTTACATTATAAAACTTAAATAAATGGTCGTCGATGCGCTCTAAAACGAGTGATCAGTAAATACTGGTGGGTAAAGTGGCAGGGGAGCCGCGTCGATTAGTGCGCACCGACGTGGCGTAAATGGGGGTGGTCAGGCACGACCGGCGCTAACGGCGCGGGTGGCGAACGCGGGATGAACCGTAGGTGGAAGGCTTGCGGTGCGATGGTTGCTCCCACCGTGCCCTCCAGTGAAGGTGAGTCTGCGCCCTCCGCCAGCTGAATATCGAACTGGTGCATCACACACGAGAAGAACATGAACATCTCCATACGAGCTAGAACGTCTCCAAGGCACATCCGCCGTCCTACACCGAAGGGCATGAAGAATTCTGGGCGTTTAATCTTGCCATCTCCGTCGATAAATCTGCTTGGATTGAACTTTTCGGGCTCATCCCAAAGTTTAGGGTCCATGTGTACGCAGTTGATGAGGGGCACGACTTGGGATCCAGCCGGGATTCTGTAGCCATTCAGATGGACGTCCCTGATAACAAAAATTCAATGTTAGTCTTTGTCAGCGGGTATCGAAAAAAGGAAGACTGAGAGTAGATTTTTTTTTTAATATTTCTGTACTACAAATAAAACTTACTTTGTTGGTGAATGAGTAGTAGCTAGAGGGACGATGCTCGACATGCGGAGAGTTTCCAAGATGGTAGTCTCGGTGTATGACAGATTTGGCATGTCTTCGATGGTGGGAAGCCGCTCTCGGCCGACCACAGCATCAAGTTCCTCTTGAACTCGCCTCTTGACATCAGGGTTTCTGAGCATGAAGACGAGCATCCACAACAGCGACGACTTGATGGTTTCCATTCCCGCGGAAAACAAATCACCCAGGATTTGTTTTAATTGTAATTCTGTAAAAATATTAATATTAAAATATAATCTTCAGCGCGACGTCTGTCTAATTGCAAAATTTTATAAGCATCGAGTACTTCGGCTTATGCGTTTTAAAGATGTAGTGAAACTTACCATGATCTCTTCCTTCAAAAAGCTCTCCGGCTCTGCCTTCAAGCTTGGCCTTTTCGATCTCGATAAGATAAACATCGATAAGATCCCGCGCGTTATCAAGATCCAAAGTGGCTCGATGTTCATCGATTAGCGTTTGATAAAATGCAAACATCTCATCACGATTTTGCATAACTTTCACTTGAGCTTGGGCTTTGCCGGGCAGATACTGTTGAATAAAAATAAATACTTAATTAGTTTATAATTCTAATTTAAATTATTTTTATGACGTATGTGTATGACGTAATAATTTAACAGAATTGGTCATTAAAAGTAACTTACGTTATAAAGGGGGATGTATTCGCCGTAGTGAATTTCTCCAAATAGCCGCATCCCTTCTTCGATTAGATGGTTCAGCCTAGTGAAACGGGTGTCGCCGTGGCTGAAGCGAACGGACATTGTGATGCCACAGATGACGTTGGACACGCCGAGAGCCAGCAAAGGATTAGCGTCAATGGGAGCACACTCAGTATTGCGCAGATTGGCAATCAGATCATGCACTTCATTCTGTGAAAGAAAGACTTACATTAGCTAAGGGCATTTATTTCGTGTTTTTTTGTTTATGTAAGTAATGTCACGCATTTTAATTCACTTTTATATTCACATTATGAACTCACCTTAATTCTGGCTTCCATTATTTTTTTGCCGTTCCCCATGTAGGTCATCCCAAACTCGCGTAGCTTTTCGTGGAGGAAACGGCGCTGACTTTTCCAGAGGCGGCCCTCGCTGTTGATGATACCTGCACAGAGGGAGGCGGTTAGTCGTAGCGAGGGATCGGTGGGCGGCGCGAGCGCACGCCCGGGAGCGGGAGGCGTCGAGCACCGCCCACATGCGCTCGTGCCATGTGCACTATGTTTGTATGTTATTTATGTACTATTTTTATCTAATACAATAATACTTTGCACTCTAAGCGGCGAAATAATACTTGTTACGTGAGCGTTAGATTAGGTAATAAGAACAAACGATAAAAATTGCTGATAATATATCAAATTGCGAAAGGACTGAAAAACTAGAAGGAAACTTAGCGATAACATTTATGATTTTGCGTACTTACCGAGACCATCCAAAGTGTGCATCAAAGGCGTGCTGGGTCGCCCGGTGAACTCTTCCCGTCGGAAAGCTTCTCTGATGAGCCTGTAGTCGCTGAGTACGACGGTGAGCTGGTTGCCGAGGCGCGCGGAGAAGAGCGCGCCGTAGCTACGAGCCAACTCCAGGAAGGTCTTGTGGCGGACGCCGAGGAAGGGCAGGTAGCCGACGACGGGGGGCCCCCAGGGGCCCGGCGGCAGCTTGCGGACATCCCGCACCAGCTGCGCCAGCCGTGCTGCCAGCAGCGTCGCGCAAGCCGCCAGTAGCAGCGGCAGCGACGAACGCGCGTAACAGTAGTTCACCACTTGACATAGTCCCCACAAAAGTTTAGAATTTGATAGTATAGAAATCATAGTGATCCTCAACGAACAAAAGGAAGTACTGAAATGTCCCGTATTCAGTCGATCATAATATTGTGCGAACGTAAACGCGGCTGCGCCGGTCACAGTTATAGTAGCAGATACAGCGCGTTCGACTGACGTCTGCGCACTGACTGGCGCGCCGCTAGCTTGGCCTTGCCAATAAATAGGTACGCGCGGGGTGGTACGTGCTTGGCAGGATCGTCCCACCAGCGTACCTCTCTCTGCTGGCGCGGCGCTTAGTGCTACTCCGCTTGTAGCACCAGCAACATCCGTCGCATGTTTCATTTATGTAAGTAAGAAAATAGGTTTGAAAAATGATTTATAAATGAATAGACATAGGTAGGTAGGTGAAGAAATGCAGCATTCCCTACATATAGTATGTTAGTTGTTTGATTGAGAGTAATTAAAAAGCTAAGCTAGTAAAAATTAATTCCTACATATAGTATGTTAGTTGGTTGATTGAGACTGATTAAAAAGCTAAGCTAGCTCTTGAGAAGTAATTTTTCTCAAAATCATGAAATCGTTAAATGGAAAGCCTGGAGCGCACCTTAAATAATTATTATCTTAATCTTCACTTCTACTACTTTTATAGGTGAGATCCAACGGGGAAACGCAATTCAGTGAATGCATGCGCAGTCGCCGAATTTTAGCGAGAGGCTGTCGAGGTCAGGTTGTATATGTAGACGATAAGATTTAACTAATTGCGTAAGTTGGCGCGAGGCAAGGTGACGGCGGGTCGTCGACTTGCCTGAGCCTTGGGCGGAGTTCCACGCTATCGACCTCTAACTCTAACCGACTCAAAGTTCTTTAAAATCAGTTAGACACATAGGCATTCAAATTTTTTAGACTTATTCTATTTCTAGGTCTTGATAACTTATCTTATATCTTCAGTGCTTGTTCTTAAAACGACTCTACTATACCTATATCGACATCTAACACTAGCAGACATACAGTTACAGACATAGATATAAAGACTAGATTTTGTCCTATTTCCAAGTACTCCCAATGACTGGCGAGTTTACCTTCCTGCACTTGTTTAGAACACTGATTCTTAAATACAATTGAAAACACTTTATTTCGGACAGAGTTTATAATATGTACCTAATTGTTTTACATGCATGCGACTTGCATGCGCGCGCGCGGCACGCAATGTCTAATGGTTATTTGAAATATTTTATAAACGTCTTTAAAGCCTTTTGACATAATATTGACGTTGATACAAGGTTTTAAATACGTTATATAGAAATAAACCAACATAATATTACTCTACATAACACGTTTAAAATTGACAAGAAATCGGTACAGAGTTTTCCATTTAAAATTATAGCAGCGATGTATAAAATGTTTATCTATTAATCGTTCTCAGACAAACAACAATTATGACTGTCTAGTACATCTAACTAATAAGCCATAAAAACTACTGATTTCAATAATAATTTACTTTGTAGCATTGTAAAAACATATAACTCATGGAGAAGTTTTGCGTAGTGACTCAAGTGCTAAAATTGAATATTCGTATATTATAGGTATATTAAGAGGCCTTATTCCTTTTAAAATGCTGCAGAGCACCTCATCTGCTTATAAATAGACCCTCTCAGAAAAAGGCCAACGATAGAAACAGAATATACCTCAGGCATGCGTATCTATGGACATTTCCTCCTTATGCATGTTGCGTAACTATGGACATTTCCTTATACATCCAAACCTGGGGAATTCCCTGTAGATAGACAAAGTTACAGGGAACTACCCTTACCCCACGTATTTACTGTACATATTAAATAAAACAAATTTCTTACTTATTGTAAAATCCCAGCATTTCAAATGCAATTCAATTGACGTTATCGGACTTGAGTCTCGACGGCTCGCGTTCCACTCACAACGAGGACTGAAATAAACGGGGCGGCTGTCGTTTACTTCTTCTACGTGTTACTTACTCTATTTTCGAACTTGATTGCATTATCGCGAGTGTAATTTCTTTATGATAAGTTGATGTGACTTATGGAAATGGTGTAGATTTTTGTTTTTCATTAATAATAAATGTTTTTTTAAGCAAGCACGCACATAAACATAAACAAGTACATTTTGCGATTTTATAAAGAACATGCATAATGATTTTTCCTTTTTAACCGACTCCCAAAAAAACAAGATGTTGGACTGAATGTATTTTGTTTATGTATGTCCACCACCTACACACCTACTCCGCCAATTTGTGGACCGATTATAAAAATTTTTTTTTTCATTTGAAAGAGTATACTCCTGAGGTGGTCCCATTATAACCGAGTTGGGATCTGATCATGGGATCCCAGGGAAATCGAGGGCAACCCTCAAATTTTATAGGCACTTTTAAAGTTTTTCATATATTTTCTAAAGCTATTTACGTATTTGCATATGGTAGTCATCATCTCATCATGCTGAGCGGATGATGCTTCCATTAAATACAACTCCAGTACAACTCCTTTATGGTTAAGATTTAGAAAATACATGTATTATAGGTAGGTAGGTACCTTAAGACTGTTAGTCATAATTCTTTATAGTGTGTTCGTGAGGTAG
Organism: Apotomis capreana; assembly: GCA_947623375.1. Classification (NCBI taxonomy): domain Eukaryota; kingdom Metazoa; phylum Arthropoda; class Insecta; order Lepidoptera; family Tortricidae; genus Apotomis; species Apotomis capreana. The sequence continues at coordinate 11,078,254 of OX392506.1, read as the reverse complement.
TCCTCTTGTCACCAAGTCAGGATCTGATGATGGAATCCCAGGGAAATCGAGGAAAACCCTCAAATACTAGGTCGATGCAGAGTCAGCCACCGGCTAAGCTTGCACCATAGATTGGAGCGGAGTTGTGCGATCTTCGATTTGTATAACGCAGTAACTACAAAATAAACTACAACAGAAAGTTGAAAGAAATAATAATTTATTAAGAAAAGTTTATGGAAAATATTAATATAGAAATGAATTTTTGATGATGATTTGAATTGACTGTTCAGATAGCTCTACCAAACGATTCAGCTCTGTGCGCTTTTCAGCCAATTTCTTCTTTTCGTTGATTTTTAGGGTTCCGTACCCAAAGGGTAAAAACGGGACCCTATTACTGAGACTTCGCTGTCCGTCCGTCCGTCCGTCCGTCCGTCCGTCCATCCGTCCGTCCATCCGTCCGTCCATCCGTCCGTCCGTCCGTCCGTCCGTCCGTCCGTCCGTCCGTCCGTCCGTCTGTCACCAGGCTGTATCTCAAGAACGGTGATAGCTAGACACTTGAAATTTTCACAGATGATGTATTTCTATTGCCGCTATAACAACAAATACTAAAAATGAAATAAAATAAATATTTAAGGGGGGCTCCCATACAACAAACTTGTAATACCTATATATACATATATATAGGTACGGAACCCTTCATGCGCGAGTCGGACTCGCACTTGCCCAATTTTTTTTTTTTTTTGATTCGTGCGCAAGGAAATCCAGGCTCGAAGAATAAACTATTGATGTTTCGGACTCTGGAAAGCGCAACATAAGACATGCCTAATGCAAATTCAGTGTCTCCAATGTTTACAACTGCTTGATCTAGAGTTAAGCCTTGAGAAAGGTGAATGCTTATTGCATATGCAAGCTGTATGGGAAATTGCTTCCTTGAGAACGTTGTTGAGCCTTTCCTGAATGAAACTGTCACTGGTGGTATTGGCAATATGTTGCAGTTCTGGAGTTGCGGACCTGAATATGATGCAAATTCCACCATTATGCAAATCGGAAAATCGTCACTGAAACGGTTGTCTTCGCGATGATTGTACACAATGTCTACAACTTTACCAATTGTTCCATTGCACAAACCCGCAGCAGTGAATAAATTTTGCCTGAGTATGACTTGGGCCCCTTCACACAAATACAGCTCAGATGCTAATCCTCTAGCGTCATCAGAAGATGCTGTTGCAGCCCTTGGGTCGTTGTGGATGGCGTTGATTCGAACAACAGGGTGGCCGACGTTCCTCAACTTATCGTGATTGAACGACTCGATTTCTTTGTTTGTTGAAATCAATCGAATTACATCTCGTGTTGAGGATACTGAAGCTTGATGCTTTGAGATGAATCTGGTTTCGATCAACTTGTAGTCAGCAACTGTGACCTCACCTACCGCCAATCTCTGCAAACAATCCCTGAATTGCTTCTGATCTTCACCCACTTGCCTCATGATTTGTTTCAACACAAAAACTTTTTTGATGTTACGATAAGCAATTTGGCCTTGTACTGCGACTGTATTTGAGCTCCGAGGAGTGCCATATAGGGGAACGTCACCGACAGGTTGAAGTTGATTGAAATCGCCAAAGAAAACAACAATGTATCCACCCATGATTTAGTTGAGTGGTCTTGCTTGCCGCAGCCGATGGTCGATTTGACCGAGAAGTTTCAAGCCTATCATCGAGAATTCGTCAAGAATCACAATTTTGATCTCTGCCATCTCTTCTTTAAAATGCTGGAGTTTCTCCGCTGACATGTCCCTCTGTTGATAGTTCGACAACGCTGAGATCTGCGCATTGTTACAAAGTCCATTCATCGTCGTTCGTCGATGTCGATCCATGGGAGCTTTTTGTTTTTTTATCATAACTTTTTAATTAAGACCAATTTCAAAATTTTCTCTTCGTCACGACCTAGAGAAATTTAATTTGTGCATTTTAAAACAAAAATTTCCAAAATCGGTTTAGTACTCGCTGAGATCTGCGCATTGTTACAAAGTCCATTCGAGTCGATCCATGGGAGCTTTTTGTTTTTTTATCATAACTTTTTAATTAAGAACAATTTCAAAATTTTCTCTTCGTCACGACCTAGCGAAATTTAATTTGTGCATTTTAAAACAAAAATTTCCAAAATCGGTTGAGTACTCGCTGAGATCTGCGCATTGTTACAAAGTCCATTCGAGTCGATCCATGGGAGCTTCGCTCGCTTCGCTCGCTCCGCTCCAATTACGGGCGCTAACAATGCTTTGTATATATTTTTCTAAAGTTATTGAGTTACTTTCATGTGGTTGTCATCATTTCATGATGCTGAGCTGATGATGGAAGCTATAACTCCTTACAGGTTAGGAGTTAGGGGATAATTCAAACGAGATGCATGCAAACAAGACCTCCCCGATCACCCCGCCATCGCCAGTGTTTTATTTGATTCACTACTTATGTTTTGAAGTCGGTTCTTTTTGCATTTTTTTTGTTTTGTTTTAAACAGTTTCTTCAATGAAGTATTTTAATCGACCGTTATTGGTTTTTTGATTATTGAACAATTCATGATTACTTCATATGTAAGTGATTACACACCTATTTGTCTTATAGATTATATCATTCAAACGACTTTTAATAAGTGTAGGAGTAGGTAAAAGCTGTGTGGCACCTCCATGCACCTAATTTGAAAATTGTAGAGATGAAAATGATTCATACCCCACAATCATACACGCATTAGACCATAGCACAATCCCACGTTACGTCCTTGAGGTATGTCCAGCTATTCTCGTCTACGCGGCGCATTTTTCAAACGGTAATCATAAAATTTGTAAGTAGGTGCGGTAATTTAATGAATTTATTAAATAAGTTATTCGATTTTTTTAATTGTGAAGGGGTATTAAATGTTTTTGAAAAAGTAAAAATATATACCTATGTATAATTTCGCAACAGAGTCGCGATGGTCCACAGGTCACAAAGCAACCAGTTTATAGAGTCGAAGCTACTTAGCCACGGTTTAATAGAATGATGATTCCACAAAATCCGTTAATTCTTTAATTTTCACATCCTCATTTTGATCCGTGTTCTTAATGAGAGTCCGCTACGAAATTAATTGGAATGTAAAAAATTTAACCTTCATTTACCAGCAAATAAGAAAAAGATGTAACAGAATAAAGTTATATTTATTTCATAAGTAAAGCCTGACCAGAAATATATGAGGATGCGCCATATTTCGGAATTTCACTGGCAAATGATTTTATGATGGTTTGTCAACAATGTCAATGTCATTCGTGGTGATTTCTTTAAAAGACAAATATTTAAAATTATCCAAAGAAAATGGCGAAAACCATTCACAGTCGTGAATGTAGGATTATAAATAAAGTGAACATGTGTTTTCTACACGAAAAAGAGTCTGGAAAACACTGCATTCCACTAAATTATATTACGAGGTTAACATAGTGCAACTGACAGGTATTTAAAATTAATGTCATTATAGTAAGTTGCTATTGGTTGCAAAATTGTTGCCATATTAATCTTATAAATAGCGCCCTCTTGACAATCCTCATATATTTCTGGTCAGGCTTTATATTACTAGGTAGATAACTATTCGATACAATGATTAGGTACCTACCTAGACTCGAAAACGATTATAGTTGCAATATAAAAACTCTAAATAACCATTCCAACAGCAATCGCATATCGCAACTCAAGTGGTTTCGTAACCATTAACATTCTGTCTCTTCTTTACAATATACTTTTCAACCCTGCAACTCCCCGTTACCTCAAGGAGAGTTTCAGTTACCTTCTTAGTTACCGACTGTATTAGATCCTCTCCAAATTTGCTTCTGGGTGTCCCCTCTTCCTCTCATAAATTCTACAACAGCTCTTTTACTTTCCAGGCTACTTGTTGTGGAACTCTCTGCTTGTACAATTAAAACATAGCCAATCCGTTTCCATTTTTAAGACACTCCTTAAAGAACATTACCTGTCCCTTCTTTAATTCTTTGGCATTGTGACCGACATGCAGTGCAGTTCGTTACTAATATAATTTGATATGTATATATTAATGTTATTTATGTTTAATAATAATAATAACTTTGCGTAGGTATATATTATTTGTATGGTTTTTTATGGACGTTTTATTTATTATTTTAGTAGTTTTTCTACAGATTCCATGATTAATTACTTCCATTATTACTTTTTTTGCAACGCGTACTACTTATTTTCTGACGTTTTTATTTAATTTCGCTACCCAAAGGTTGTCTGGAAGAGATCGCATAAGACCGCCTGCTGTTTACCTCTATTGAATGTTACGTGTAATCTATATTTGTTTCTATTTATTTCCCGTTGAGGTATGCAATAAAAAATATTCTATTCTATTCTATTTATACCAATAGGCTGATACACATAAATCAGTAAGCATAGGTTTTTTCTTTTTACCCGACTACGGCAAAGCCAAAAGGAAGGGTTATAAGTTTAGCAGTCTATTTTTGTTTATACCTAATGCCGTGGTCGGCGAAATATGAATATAGATGATCCCTGGGACTTTTTATTTGACTTTTTTTAAACTCCTCATGTAGTGGCGTATTAGGTACCTACATATTATTAGACGCATGTATTTTTCAAATTTTGTGAAGTTCGCCTTTCGTTTTTTCGAATTTCACAGTCGCCGACCGTAACAACTGTAATTTTCGTAGGCACTGAATAACTAATTTTTACTGAAATGTTAAATTGTTGATAATTATTTCTCCTTATATTTCTAATTTATTGGGATCACTTTACAATGATATAGAATATATATATATTATATTATGATCAATTTCACTGCATGTGAAATAATAAAATACTGTAATTTTTTAAAACGTGTACAATATCGTCTACATCGCTTAGATAACAATTTGGACCTAAAAATAATAATATATTTGCAAAAATGTAAAAGGCAGATAAGTATTTTGTTTCAATATCTTTTGTAGTGCTAAAAGGCATCCTTCACACAAAATACATTGATATCCGACTTCTTTTCGCTACACTGTATGTGTTTATTAATGACGCAAAACAAAAGACGATCAAGGGTACACCAGGAGAAAGAAATAATGACGACAACCACTATTGAATAAATAACAAATAATCATACATTGAATAGAGTATGAACTGTTTCCAAGTGAATTGGGTCATTGGTCTTGTTGCAAACAGTAACTTGCGCAGGCGCGGACGTCAACGTACAGGTGCGTTCGACTTGTTTAGTTATCCTCGATAACTTACTCCTTGACATGGATCTAAGTGTGAATTGTTAGCGAATTTTTGGCCTCGCCTTACGTAACCGAAGATGCGAAAATTTTAGGTATTTTTCACTGATGACGTCAGCATTATCATATTATGGTACTGAAACAAGATTAGGTACTTTCTTTACTAACTCCTTGACATGGATCTAAGTGTGAATTGTTAGCGAATTTTCGGCCTCGCCTTACGTAACAGAAGATGCGAAAATTTTACGTATTTTTAACTGATGACGTCACAGCTTATCGTTTGGTCATGAGACTACAGTAGACTTGTTTGCAGGTGTTTCATGAAATTGAAGAGTATAATTAACATGCAATGCATCTCATCAATTCATCATATAATGCATCTGTAATAGGTTTAACAAACTGGAAACATATTTATCGCCGTCATATTTGTATTTTTGGATGTGCTTTGACGAGTTATATAGTCATTTGATAGCCCAAAAAAATACATTTGCCACGCAAATAACGCCACAGGGTAAAACTATAGCACTTATTATATAATTTATTGCGTCACAAAACTGCCAAAAATGTCTAGCTGTCATAACACTCAAAAATTATCTGCACAGATGTGAATTTTTGTAATACGTTACGCTCACCTTATACAGCAGAATCAAGCTGGTTAAGTGCGAACCGGGTTCTGGCACCGAGAATTCCGTTTAGGTTTCCAAGAAATTCTAAGAAATCAATTTTATTCAAACAACTTCAGTGAAAGTACAAATGGCTGGAAATGGCTTTTTCACCTCACTCGCTCGGAAAACCTCCGTTTACAGGGCGAAATCTGCGTGCAAAAGTCTATTTTATCCGCTAGCGTGAAAAAGTCATTTGAATTTCGAACACGACGATTTTGATTCTCTGTGGTGCATGTAATTTTTTTTTTATATTTAAGACTCCTTCAACGCGTGACTGATTTCATCAGTCGATAAATCTTCGAATAACCAATCAACGCACGCTAATAAAGGGCGATCTGGTCAGGCCGGCTAAAATTATATATGTACGTTTGAATACTTCTTTAAAAAAAAAATACACCTACAATATCACGTCCAGAAACCTAATTCGTGGTTACAGATTTTTAAGTTTTTATTTTTTCTACACTTTATTTTATGTTGAATATGTTTATAACTTTATATATATTAATAGTAAGTATTTCAGTTTCATTTACATATTTTGACTAGTAAATATATTAAATACAACACAAATTTTAATATTTATTTGTTATAAAAGTTGGAACATAAGAGTGTAATTTCTGAACGCACCCGGGAAAAAATAAATAATTAAAAAGTTGGAAGTTTTCACAATTCACGTAAACAACGTAAATTTGTTCTGTGGAATAGTCCGCGTGGTTTTTTGTAAATCGCTATCACTTTACAAAAAGCACGATTTTTTCAACTCACCGTACAACGTGGTATCAATCCTCTATCTAGTCGCCTAGTGCGATTGGCAACGAGACATTGGCAGTAATGGTCGCTTAACTGTGACCGGTTGCCATTTAAAAAAAAAAAAAATAGAATAGAATAGAATAGAATACATACTGTTGTCTTACTTTATAGAAATAACGAAAACAAGAAAGTTAAGCCGAATTTGGAGTATTTATTCAATGCTAAAAGCCTGCATTAAAACGAAAAAGGATTTGTTATAAATATTTGGAGACGATAAGTAATTTACCGAAACTATTGGCCTTTTTAAAGAAGATAAAGCCGAAATAATCTTGTTCGGATCCCATAGTCCAATAACTTCCAAAGCAAGTGTTATGGAAAATACTTCCGAGTGGCCAACTAATCCTTCCCAGAATGCCATTCTCCCACATTCACAACGAATGTGTCAAGTAGTTTCAAATACAAATATAATATAACAGTGCTTAAGAAAAACTCAACGATAAAAAAAATATACACAACGATGATACAAATTACGGCCATATTACTTTTCATTTTTAATATGTGTGCTTCTCTCGTTTATATTTGGTTGGGATTTGAGTGTGTTATGTTTTAAATTCGATGTGTTAAATAGAAGGCAAAATTAAATATGATTATTTTTATGTTTTGATTGTTTTTTTTTTTAATCTTGCATTTTCCTCGCTATAGTGAGGTGAAAAATTGTGTGTTCCGCATGGCTGCAAAATTATTTAGCTTCTCGTGTCTTGAAAGCTTCGCTACGCTCAGCTTTCAATTTCAACACACGCGCCAAATAACAACTTTGCAGCCTTGCATAACAAATAACTATGGTTTATTTTATGTATACAGCATGTATACATTTTTCGCGCGGCCTTATTCCTTTTAAAATGCTGATTGTTTTAGACATTTTTATCTATGATAAAACATGTTTGTTAACATATTATTGATAACTGCCTAGAAGAGGGCTATTGGGATTTATTGGTTTATATTTGAAACCTACAGTTTTAATTTTTCATTGATAATTTTTGTTTCAAAAACTACTGGAAAGTTACAAAATTTACGCGGAAAATTAGTTCTTTCAACTTTTTTTCGACTGCACGCAATGAAAGCATGAAATATCTAGTTATGTTACTACATAGAACTCGGGGAAAAGTATTATTGACTTCAAAAATTTGGTTGAACTTATCAATATAATTTGTCATAATATGAAAAAATAAATTTTAAAAGGAATAAGGCCTCTTAAGTTATGGTCTCTGAACGATCTGATTCAAATACATACTATTACACACAATAGGTACATACATTTTATACATTGAATTTAATAAAAACTTAAAGAAAACCCTTAAAAGGTTATATGTATGTCTATGCAGATACCTACCGTTATTTTACAGCATATAGACCGTGTACGGACATACATATGTATCACTGTTTTTTTACAACTATATCACATTTATTCATTATTAGATGTTTACATAGATAGATTAAAATACTTACAATAAAACTAAACCTAAAATTAAACTAAACTAGAACGACAATAAAGTTAAACTAAATCTAAAAATGGTCAGTACCATACATCAATAAGCCTCTTCGAGATATCTTTGAAGAGGCTGCGCTGGGGCCCCACGGACCCAGGGTCTCGACGCCAAGGTATGAAATTGTACTCAGCGCCAAGACCACTATACTTATTCCATTTTATGCCTTCGGCCGCTTCTGCCGCTGCACCGGCCCTGATTGAGGTTCGGTGGAGATATGACCAGGCCAGTGTGTCTACACAGGTTGTTCACTGAATTGAATATAATTAAGTTGAGATAGAACAGTAGTTACATACAAATGTATTGTTAATATGTTCATTTGCATTTAGGTAGTTTGGAAAGTTATTTTGTCCCCGTGATTTTTTATAAAGAAAAAAATAACTCACAATTAGAACGGATCTGTACCGAAATTAGTTAAAACGCGTGAGTGATCTATTTTCTTATAAAATACCTACGTGATCTCGATAATCCAAAATATACTAATCATCAGTTGAGTGGTCGGCGCCGCGGTGGCGGAGGTGGCAAGTCATAACAATCTTACAACTGGGGAGACAGGGCTGCGTCGGCAGCGCAGCAAATATCCCTTAGACAAATAAACAACATGTTTTATTTGTGATTCACTAGAGGCCATCTATATTATTTTTTGGCCATTCATTGTCGTCTCGCGGTCCATCGAAGGAATGTTATCGGCCTTATGGTCACCTTTCACAGGATGACCTAGAGGACGCTATAGACTAATTAATTAGAAAGCTAGGTTCATTTTCTATTTTAGTAATCTATGTTAGTATATTAAAAATAAAATACTTAAGCCCACCATATTTTTACAAGCTTTTATTTAACTTGCAATGTATGTATGTATGTATGTATGTATCTAAGTATGTTTGTTCGGGTGGAATCTTGTAACTCAATTTTGATGCAAATATCGTCATCCGATTGAGCTGAAATTTTGCATACTTACTTAACTTTGATGACAATACAATAATATGGTACCATGGGACTGATCTGATGATGGAGCCGGAAGGTGGCCATAGGAACTCTATAATAGAAAAAGCAATCCTACCGAGTTTGGGCTCTTTAGAATCGTCTCAGTGAGCATTTGATGGATATCAAAAGAAAAGTACAGATTCTAAGACAAGCTTTTATAAGCTTGTCACTAAAATGTCATTTTTGACAGAAACTTATTAATCCTTTAAAAGTCAAGGCACGCTTTGATAAATAACAGCCGAAATACTAGGTATATTTCTGCATACCTAATAAAACCTGATTCAACTTAGCCATTATGCATAAAACGAAGGAACTTGTTATGAAGTGCACCTACTAAATTATAAACCAATGTGACACAGTGTTTGGAGTTGCAATTTACTTTCTTACTTTTGGTCTACATAAACAAAAAATTTAATTGTAACAATAAAATAATTTCCCCTGAAACTACTCTAACCTGCTCGTTTTTTATTATTGTGCGTAATCATTTCTCTAATTTACGTTAACGTAAGTGATTTCTTCGGTTCAATAGGTAAAATAAATAATTGTTGTTAGGCAATTTTGCTCACGTCTCGATATTGATTTTGTTTCGTAGCGAGATGGCCAAAGATGTCGTACCTACCTATAGCCTTAACTAGTCCATCCAAAATGATGTCTGAGACATTTTTATCACATTGTCCGTGACTCTAATGTCATAGTTTAAATTTGCTGATTACGATCCAATCTTTTTTTACATACAGTTTTATTCTTAGGGACTCAATTATGAAGACTGAGTTATCATAAGAAATTAAAACAATAACATTTTAAGACCTTCAAGGCGCGTAAAGTAGGTGACACATTTTTATATCGGCATGAGTATCGCTCACAATAGTGTAAGATAACTTTTGCCGGAGCGCGCCCCGGGCACACGTCAGTATTGTGATTGACAACAAGAAATTAAACTGATTCAATATCCTATATTGTTGTTCTTTAGGTTAGTTGCATATTCTTTTCACATATTTATTTATATATTTTTTATTATTTCATATCACAATGTTTCGCTTAAAACTGGACAACATTTGTTAAGCAACTTCTGAAAATAACGTGTATTCAATGATATTTTGTAGAATAATGTTTAGACAAAGAAGCAATGTATTGCGATATGTCCGATTTTAGTAGAGTGACGGCTATGTCAATGCTCAGGGATTGTCATACACTGAAAATACTATTTAATTTGTTCGAGATAATATATTTTTTTAAATCTCACTTTTTTTAAAGTTGCTGAACAATTGTTGTTCAGTTTAACGAGTAAAATGTATGTTTTAATTTATTACTTCTATTGCAGGAAACACCTAGTATATCATCATCATCATCATCATCATCATCATCATCATCATCAGCCCGGAGTCGTCCACTGCTGGACATAGGCCTTCCCCAGTTCGCGCCACCATACCCGGTCCCCAGCTTTCCGCATCCAACCACTTCCCGCCACTCTTTTTAGGTCGTCGGTCCACCTGGCGGGAGGCCGTCCTACAGGGCGTGTCGTTCGTGGTCTCCACTCTAGAACTCGTCTGCCCCATCGACCATCGGCTCTACGACAAATATGCCCCGCCCACTGCCACTTCAACTTGCATATCTTAGCATTATAGTATATATGATGTCATAACTAAATCTAATATAATTATTACCTAAAAACATATAACTAACTAAAATAAAGGCTAAAACAGTAAGAAACAAGAAATCAAAGGTCCCAAAGACGCTGGCAGCATTTCCTCGCTGAATAGCAATGTATAAAGTAATACGTTGAGCAAGGAAGCTGCCAGCTCTTCAGTCCCCCGTGGTGTCGACCAGTCTCTTTGCAATTTCCTTATAGAACTGGCGAGCACTGGGCCCCCAGGGACCGAGGGTCTCAACCCCGAACGGAATAAAATCGTATTCAGAGCTGGGACCCCTGTATTTGTGAGTCTTTACTTTTTCAGCCGCTTCGGCCGCCGCACCTGGTTTATGAGAAGTTCCATGAAGATACACATAAATACATTTTTTTTTTTATTTATTTATCTCATGCAATGCTTACATTTGGTACATTTATCTTACTTTCGCCAAGCATACGTTTATTGGCGAATGCTGCGCTCACTTTTATAACTATGTTTGTCTACAAATGTACCTAACTAAGTAGTATATAATAATTAGAGTATTCTCTCATATATAGTTTGACCTTAGTAATATTACAAAGGTCAAAGATTTTAAAATAACTATATAGTTATGGGGTATTTATTATTAACTGACCTAGTAGAAACTTTTTTAACTTAACTTTAAAAACATTTTGACTGCTACATTCATTCTCTAGAGTGATCTTATTAAATATTCGAGGTACCAAATAACTGCGTGTCCGCCGTCCGTAGTAGTTATTGGCTTCGGGCTCCACGTACTGCCGTCGCGTCGAGGCCCTCAGCTCGCGGCTGTATGTTCTGGGAGTTTTAAATTCGGGATTTTTAAATTGTTCAGTTGCTACTAGATACTTAACTTTTTCATGCACTGGTAGAATATTCAGGATTTTAAACAGGACCATGTAGTCGCCGTTACAAGTTTCTTTTGTCTTACTGTCTACAACATTTTTTTAAATATTCCAATTTGAAGTTCTAATATCTTATCTAAGTATGTTTTAAAAGTGAACATGAACACACTTTTGTATAATAACATCGTTGTAAGCGAGTAATTTTCATGAGGATCGAAATGTGAGTTCAGATCGGAGGATATTCCGCCAGATACTTTGTTGTTTGTGTTATTCCTTGTGAACTTTCATCAGCTCCGCTATTATATTCGTATTTTGTAGTGACAAATATTTTATTCATTCGTCATATTTTGAAAGCAAATCATAGTTTATCCAAATATCGGGTACACTTATTTCCATCATAGACTAAAACAGTAAAGTAGATTGATCACAGAGGGTTGAAAGCCACGTTTGTTTATGAAGTGAAAGCACTAATAAATCTGAAGCACTCACCTGAGTCACACACTCTTTTATTTCGAATATGAAAAAAGTATATAAAAACTAGTGCCAAAATATCCCCACACAAAAGAATGGCTCGCTACTCTGGGGGGCAATTCGACCAATTTTAGAGAGATGTTCGAGATCTCTCCATTTTGTCGCCATCCTTCACTTTTGACGGGTCCCTACTTGACAAATGGTGATATCCCTAGAACATTGCAACTTCGTCAATCCGGTCGTGCTTAATTTGCGTTTCCTTTAACTTGACCGTGTAGTGCGTGAAATTAGTCAGTTACGTTTCGTTCAAACCAGAAATTCATATGCATGAATAGCATTCATTATCGCCTTCGTATTTCCAAAGTTGAGATGAGATATGTCACTTGTAGCTCATCACATTTTAATGACAGTTCAAAGACGATATCACTGTTATCATAGATCAAACTTACTCTATGCTGTTATCGAATAGAGTTTTGACGTTTTGCGTTCTCTCAAACGGCAATGTCGAATTAGGTCCCTAGCTTAATAATTAGCTTTCATATTTCAACCCTCTATTGAGATAAACAATGACCTTATTACAAAATAGGTAGGTAAATGAAATAAAAAAAAGGTTATTTATTTATGTTTACTAACCTGGAGTAGTAGGGCCTCGTGCAGGGTCCGTCCAGATTGTTACTACCGTCTTGCCTACTAACCCACCGCCAAACAGCAATGTTCGCATTGTTGTGTTCCGGGGTGGGGGTAAGATAGCCGGTGAAATTAGTGTTTATGGGCGACGGTAATCGCTTTCCATCAGGCGATACGTTTGCTCGTTTGCCCCCTATGACATAAAAAAAAAATTACTTAAGTCCCTTAATCAGTGGATATCCACATTATCCACATGAAACACGTATAACCTCAAATAACAGTAAAAACCCAAAGAAATAGTTTGACCTTTTTTCAGGATTTCTGTATACTAGTAGTGTAGTAATAAGCATTTTAATCAACTCGAAACTTCACTTCCTCGTAATCGTTTTCCTTTTAACTATTTATAAGAGTAGGAACAACCTTCAGCTGTTACTCAGTTTTATGTATGTGTAACTTTAGTTATTGATGTCTCTTTTATCTACCCACATTAAGAATCTGCTATCACTGAAATAGAGCGAACAGATAACAACTTAATTTATAAAACATTAAAAGGCGATAATTTTATTTGTAGCTAAGTTAATAATAAGTTCACCCAAACCCACGAGCTAGATTACATTATCTGTGAAGAAGAATGCAATTACAGAAACTTTTCTTTCATCGTTTATCACCGGTTGTAATTGTAAACAATAGTGGCACGATTGAACGATCAGAACGATTTAAACATCTGATGAAATTAAACGATTAAAACAAACTCTGTTTCATCAAGAAATATAAAAGTATTCAACTTTAACAAATCGAAAATTAATAAAAAAAAATCCATGAAGTTGATGAAGTTATAAAAAATATTAAAATTACTATATTTCAATTAACAACACGACAGTACCGAAAGTCATTATACGAGTAAATATTTCGCTTGTACTTTATTAAACGTTGTGCTCTGAATTTTCGATTTTCTCGTTTTTTAACTCCGTACCTAACGAAATATAATGAATGTAAAACCGTTGACGGCGTTTGGTACTTTTACTGTTACGAGTAAAATTTACACTACAGCGTAAAAATATTTGGATATTGCGACAAACTATAAAAAAATTGTTCAGTTGGACCTAGCTACCTAAGCTGTAATAGCAGAGCAAAACTTTCGGACCCCGGAATGTAATTTCCGAAAGCGAATATTAATTTTATTGTGAGTTGATGTGAGCTTGCGTTATGAGCTCGTAGATGTTCCTGGGTCATACATGTTTTCTATGTAATAATATTTTTATTGGTTTTCCATTTAGAACTAGTTAACTTTTTACTGTCTAGTATAGTGAAACCTTTTAAATGTATTACTATAACAATAGAATAGCACATCTTAACTCCATATTATACAATGCTATATGTTTCAATAAAAAGGTGCATTTCTTTGACATAAATAAATTTATCAAGCGCTTCAAATTGACCTCTGAAAAGATAACTATGCCTAAGAAATGTATCCTTACACTAGTGGATCTTTTAGCTTTGAACATAGAGCCAAATAGATTTTATACCTCAGTTAGTGGGCAGTGGCAATACACCTTTGTCACATTTAAACTAGATTGTAAGACAGCGGAAACATCTCTGAATATTAACATTGTTCACCAGAATATTCAGGGTTTTTCCAGCAAGGAATTAGAAATAGGCTTATTTTTAGATAATAAGAATATTCAAGTTATGTGTATTACTGAGCATTGGCTGAGACAAGAACAGTTGATTTTTGATTTTGTTAATTTTAAATTAGTGAGCTGTTTTACTAGAAAATTTTCCATTCATGGTGGTTCTCTTATTATTGTTAAAAATTCCTTAAAATCCAAAGAACGAGAAGATATTGTTAATTTTTCAATAGAACGAGTCATAGAAATTGCTTGTGTAGAATTAGAGAATTATGTAATTATATGTGTTTACCGACCACCGGCAACTGATTTTCATTCATTTGAATCATCTATGGAAAATGTTTTAAAAATAGCATGTACAGGTAAAAAACATGTTATAGTTTGTGGAGACTTTAATGTTAATTTACTTGAAATGACCAGTGATACTGTTAAGCTGTTAAGTTTGTTCAAATCTTTTCATTTGTTCAATATGTTCCTGGAGCCTACCCGGGTAGGTGTAACTAGTAAAACCTGTTTAGATAATATTTTTTGTGATTGTGATTATTAGAAAAGGAAATATTTAAGTGTTTTAATTCAGATCATAGAGGGCAGAAAGCTTCTTTTCCTAACACTTTACAGGAAACACTACAACTACAAACTATAACATGCAGACCGATAACTAGTTATCGTTTGGAATCATTCAAAAATGAAATTCATAATTATCTTTGTATGTTACCTCTTTCATGTAATGACTTAAATAGTACTTACAAAGATTTATTTGGCATAATAATGGATCAATTTAATACACATTTCAAAAAGAAAACTATTTCTGTGTCGACTACAAAAACAAAGTTTAGTGAATGGGCTACTATAGGTATTCATAGAAGCAGAACCAGGCTTTATGAACTGTATGCAGAGAAGGAAGTGAACAAGGACGCAGATTTTTTAAACTATGTTAAGAACTATTCAAAATTGTTTAAGCAAGTGTGCATAGCCGCAAAAGCAAATTATATTAGTTCTAAAGTCAAAATGTCGGACAACAAAGTAAAAACTATTTGGAATGTTATCAACAGAGAAACTGGTAAATCCAAAACTCGCAATTGCCAAGTCAACATTGTCAGAGAAAACGGGCAGACTATGTCAAATCATGATGTTGCCTCGGCATTCGAGGATTATTTTTCCAACATTGCAGTTAATACCACAAAATGTTTAAAATCATCTGCGTCCGAAGCCCATACCTTACTTTGTGCTAATTGTAAGAAATGTGATGTTGAGTTTCAATTTAGTCCAGTAAATACAGTAGATGTTATTAAAACATTTAAATCACTTAATTTAAAGAAAACAGAGGATTTATGGGGAGCATCAGTAAAAATAATTAATCATATCATATCATACCTCTTTTTAAATCGGGTGATTTGAGTCATCTGACTAATTTCCGTCCGATAATATACTACCTGTTTTAAGTAAAGTTTTCGAAAAATTAATGTTGAAAGATCTACTAGGACACTTCAATAGAAATAAATTACTCTCTAGTAAACAGTTCGGTTTCACAAGGGGACGTTCCACGACTGATGCAGCATCTGTACTTATTAAACACATTTATGACAGCTGGGAGGAATCTTGTGATGCAATTGGGATCTTCTGCGACCTTTCTAAGGCATTCGACTGCGTTCATCCTGGAACACTCATTTTGAAATTAGAACATTATGGTCTGTCTTCAAATGCTTTAAGCCTTATGTCTTCATATCTCAGTGATAGAATGCAAACAGTGGATGTAAATGGAACCCAGTCCAATGGAGCTATAGTTAAGCTAGGAGTGCCACAGGGCTCTATTTTAGGTCCATTTCTATTTTTGGTTTATATAAATGACTTACCATCTATAGTAGAAAATCTTTGTAATATAGTACTATTTGCTGACGATTCATCATGAATTTTCAAGGTTCACCGGAAATCAACCGACTATGCGGAAATTAATGGCACACTAGAGAAAGTACTTAACTGGTTTACTACTAATAATCTTCTATTAAATGCCAAGAAGACTAAATGTGTTAGATTTGCTTTACCGAATGTTACGGCGGTAGATTCTACTATATTACTAAATGGTGAATGTTTAGAAATAGTGAATAAGGCATTATTCTTAGGTATAACATTGGACAGTAATTTGCAGTGGAGTCCACATATAGCAGTGCTTGCAGGTAAATTAAGCTCAGCGGCGTACGCCGTTAGGAAAATCAGACAATTGAGTAATGTTGATACAGCTCGCTTAGTTTATCATAGTTATTTTCATAGTGTCATGTCATATGGTATTCTGGTTTGGGGCAAAGCAGCTGACATTCAGACTATATTTGTGCTACAAAAAAGAGCCATTCGTTCTATATATAACCTAAATTCTCGTGACTCCTTAAGAGACATTTTCAAAGATATAAACATCTTAACTGTAGCGTCCCAATATATTTATGAGAGTATTATGTATGTTATTAGAAACCTAGATTCATTTACAAAAAATTCCGATGTCCACAGTTTTAACACTAGAAATAAAAATAAAATTGCTATTAGAAAGTTTCGTGTTCGTAAAGTAAGTAAATCATTTTTAGGCCAATGTATTCATTTTTATAACAAGTTACCTGATCATGTTTTAAAATTAGCCTTTCCATCTCTCAAAAATTATTTAAAAAAATCTCTAATGTCAAAGCATATTATACAGTAGAGGACTATCTGACAGACAAAAATGCATGGCCTGAACCAGAAACCGCGTAGCTGACTCCTTCTTAGATTGTACCTAACTAGTTTAAGGGACACAGTTCTAATATGAAAGCATATCAAACGTACATAAATTGTGATAAACCGTCAGGCTTTCTTGTAGTTTCTATTTTATTCTTACACTTTTCCTCACTTATGTCTTAAAATACACTTTTAATATGTTTTCTTGTAGAACTACGTATAGTTAAGTTCATATCATTGTAATAGTTAAGTACTTATGCTTTCTGAAAAAATGACTGACTGTTGAGTTTCTTTCGGCGTTTCTTCTCAACAGTGGTCTCCTCTTGTGAAATGCCGGTAGACTCAGACATGTAAAAGTGCCCTTGTGACCTACTTGCAGAATAAAGTTCATTATTTCATTTATTTCAAATGATTTCTATGTCTACAAAGCCTGTTTAATTCTTCATAACAATCCTTTCATGATCCCTTCATTTGATAGGATATGCTTTAGCAAGCAGGTGACATTTCATTGAACTTTGTTCTTACGATTACGTAGTCCGCTTGCACTAAGTTGCACTATTCTGTATTGTCATATTGTTACGTAGGTATTGGGGGTTCGTGTGTCTTACGTGGAAGCGTGTCGAAACGTAATGTGTTCCCGGGACGTTGGACAAATGGACGGAGTGCTCGCGTTACGAATTCGAGTAACATATTCCGCGTGTGATCGAACGAGTCTCAGAAACACTTAAAGTGAAACTGCAGCATCGCGTTTCGGGTAGTTCGGTATTAAGTATCGTATTGATACACCCTAAATGTGCTCGCGTTACATCCAATTCGAGAAGCGTGTGATGCTTGATCGAATGACTCTCAAAAACACTTACGCATCTAGACGGAGCGAGAACTCATTAGCAAAGTTTAATTACATTGCGAGCTTGCGCTACATTATTCCGAGTTTACTCGATCTTATACCCGCAATGTAACAAACTCGCATGCGATTTCACGGCCTGTTGAAATAGGTATTTATGAAGAAACTGCAGCATCGCGTTTCAGGCATTTCGGTAGGTATATAAGTATTGCATTGGTACCTACTAGGAAGTGAAATGTCGAAGATCGAGTTCAGTAGCAGGAGCAATTTATGTTTAACGGTATAATTATGATGATGACGACAATTAAAAGGCGATTTATGTTACATAGGTCCCTTAACATCTTTGACAAGTTAATTAGAACCAATAAAACAAAACACCGGTGACGTTAGAAGATTTTGTCCTGTACTTTCATAAAGAAGAAAAAGAATAATAATAACAAAAGAACAGAACAAAACAAGCAAGTACTTATATTATTATTTGTGAGCGTACAATTCTTAACCAACAATTCTCTAAAATGTTTTCTATCAATATCATTACACTGTAAATATGCAACATTTCATTATTTATAAAGACTGCAACTGCAATTGGCTGCAAATGCCTTAATACAAGTACAGAACTTCAAAAATTATAAATCAACTACTAAACAGTACCTATATGAATAATTTTGACAACATCGTTTTGATCAAAAATAAAAATCATGTTTTTTTTTTCATTTTAATATTGCATAAAATACTGAGTTGAGTGCGCTTTTAGGATAAAAAAGTGAGATGTGTCATCCCCGTTGGCGCAACATTATAAGGTGGTTATTAAGGCACCTTAACTTAATGTTGTAGGTACTTTGGTCACGCCCGTAAAATGTTCATGTTACGAAAGAATGCTAAGATGTTTTTCACTCATGACTATTTTTTTTTAATGTATGTTATCACGAGGCTCAATAAATTTGTTTTAATATGGAATTAAATCAGCAAATTATAATCTTATCACGGTTTTTATTCATTCCAAAGTAATCATTAAGGTAATCTTACTTAGTCTAAACGCTACTACGATTTTATCCTTGTGTATGTGTAGTTCTACCGTCTATATAATGGGATATATTTTGAGGGATTGTTTGACATGATGCCCATGGCTACTTTCTACCATCGCACTGCTCATCCTCACACACTGGAACCTAAATGGTCGACAATTGTGAAATGAGCTCTCTGCTGAGGTTTTCCCCAGGGTCTACAGGATGCGGTTCTTCAAGAGGGCAGTAAATAGGTTCCTAAAGAGTCGGCAACGCGCGTGTGATGCTCCAGGCATCGCAATGCATCCAAAGGTAAATGCTTAACATCAGGCAGGCCGTATGCTTGATTGCCACCGTTATAGTATAAAAAAAGTAAATATATGAACACTATTTTATTGCAGACAAAATTAGCATCAAGATTTTCTCCCGAGAATTCGTGTTTGATGTTTCTAATGGACCAAATGTATAGTTACCTACTTAAATTCGCGAATAGGTATATTCGGAATCTTTTGTCCGCTCTCAAAAGAACGTAATATCTAAGAAAAAGAAAAAAGTAGCTGAAGACGTATATAGTTCAGGAAGTTTAGTTTTAAATAAGGAACTATGATAATGTATATGTTAGTATAGATAGCAGACTTCACTACGACGTGATATTATTCTGTGGAAAATTTCGTCAATCTACTTACAAAGAATTCGTACAGCTAATATCAGTCAAGTGAAGGTAAACAAATCAATCAAACACTATATCACATGTCTATTGATACATTGGCCACACCGCTGAGGAGTGAACTAATGCGAGGTGTTCCGTTGAGATGACCCATAAAAAGTACTCCAAAATCGAATATGATGACCGTTTTTTAATTAATTATATTAAAATATTTTAATTTCAAAGCATGTTTGTAAAACGTACACATAAAATTGTTTATAATTAGAGATGAGAGATTAATTATCTTTATAAGTATCACAATTTGGGATATACTTACTCTTGATTAACTCCGTGTAACAGTACCCAGATGGCAGCGCAAGCTCATTGGTGATCTATGAGCTTAGCTTCGATTTTAAACTCACTAAAAAACACTTTGTTAAGCAGTTCTTCGAACTAAATCGATAATGTCAATGATAGTACTCGTATCTCTTACGAATCACGTACTTCTTGAAGATTTTAAGGTACCTAATTGTTGCTATCCGTCGTTTTTGATAAGCATTAGACATCAACGCTATGCTATCAGTCGATATCATAAACATTAATATTATTTTTTGACTGAAATATATCAAAACAATGCGTACTTTCGGTTTTGCGTAACATTAAATTTGTAGCGTACATATTGACGCGGCGGCGTGTCATAATTTAGTGTTTGCCAGTGACGCATTATTCGGTAATAATTTGAATACGTCAATTATCTCCGAAAGCAGCTGGCTGATAGCGCCCAAATCAGCGTATTTTGTGTGAATGGCTGGGGTCAACGACCTGCTTAGAGCGGTGAGCGTTACGCAGCGCGATCGCTCGATAAGGAGTTGCGTAAGCGCGTATAACGCCCTCGGGTACCTTAAGGACTGAGCTGACCCAATAGTTCTAAAAAAAAATCCTCTTTTCAATAAAGAGTTTTTTGAAAAGGACCAAAATTTCATTTTCGCCGTATTATATTTTATAATAAGGTTTGAATAAATATGCATTTAATCATTCGCGCAAATAAAAAATATACTTCGTGTTAACATAAGATGGGTATAAAGTAAAAAAAAAAATCTGCAGCTTCATTTTAAATTTCTAATAATATGTCCAAAATCTCACAGGTAATAAATGTATGTGGCATTCATGTGGCATCTAGTCACTTAATTCAACTCGAATACCAAAAAACTGAATATGGGCAGATGCTGGCCTGATACGTGATTCGGCACGTCCCTTTTTATAAGTAGTACCTATGTACTGTTACGCTGAATCGGGTAGGAAGGCGGTAGGGTTCAAATGGATATGTTTTGTCAATATCCATCGAATGAGACCGCAGATATTTTTCAGCAATGTGATAGTCAATTGTTGAATATGTATTATGTTAAGTTTATGTTAAATAAATAAATAAATATCGGACAACCCCACACAAATCGATCTAGTCCCAAATTAAGCTCAAGAAGGCTTGTATTATGGGTACTAGACGACGATATACGTACTTTAGTAGAGTTGTTAGTCCGCTGTTTTCTAACAAAATTGTGCGCATCGGGTTACAAGCATAAAATTTCTACCACAGATAGAGTGTTACACGGTGATTATTTTCAGATGTGGAGGGAAGTCAGATTCGTCCCCTGTGAGGCGGGAGAGCGGAGTGAATACGGCCAAGTATCCCTCTTTTCTTTCTTTATTGCTGGTCAGTTAAGTCTACCAGGACGTGTTTGGTATCGTTTTCGTGTAAAGCAAATATCAGAAATTCATTTTTTATGTTATTTTTGTATAGTTCTATATAAAAATATGGGTGTAATGGCCGAAAAGGCAAAAATCACAGCAAGTTTTTTTATTCAGTGAGGTAAATTAGTTCAATTTCGTGAACATTTTCAAATTATTATTATTATTTCAAAAAGTTCATTAAATCTGGTTTCTAAAAATATATGCATGTTGGGCACTTCTCATACAAACAGTAGCTTAAAATATATCTTTACGTCGGCGTAACCAACGTAAATCTCCGAACGCATCCTATTTCGCTTCATTAAATACATTAAATAATGATTATTAACATGCTTTTACATATAATATTTACTATTTACGTCCTAGAAAAACAAATTAATGTAATTAATCCAAAATATTTTTTTGCTAATGTATCACGACCACACGGGCTAATCTCAACATCAACAATTTATTTAAGTTACTGTTTGTATGAAGAGTGCCCAATATTTATATATTTTTAGAAACTAGATTAAATTTCCTATTTTGCAATATTTTTCCTGATATCTGTTTTACACGAAAACGACACCACACAAGTCCTACTAGCGTTATCTGATCAGTAATATACAAAGAAAAAGAGGACTCCTTTGTCCTATTCACCCCGCTTTTCCGCCGCACAGGGGACGAATCTGACTTTCCTCTACATCTTAAAATAATCGCCGCAGAATACTCTATCTGTGGTAGAAATTTCGTGGTTGTATCCCGATGTACACAATTTCGCAACTTAGCAAAATGTACTAGAACACGCAGGCTAAGCTTTACATCAACATTTTTTTCAAGGTACTTTTTGTATCAGATGTGCCCTGTATGTATACATTTTTAAAAACAAGATAAAATTTGCTGTTTAGTAATATTTTTTTAAATTGTAAATATTCAGAATAGATAACTAATTTATCGTTTTGAAAAAAAAAAAACTTGTTGTGATTTTTACCTTTTCGGCAATAAACCCAAATTTTTATATGAGACTATTCTTAAATAACATGAAAAATTAATAGCTGATATCTATTTTACACGAAAACGATGTCGCACAAGCCCTAATAACCTTAACTGATCAGTAATAAAAAAAAGAAAAAGAACAGTACTTGGTCCTCTTCACCCCGCTCTCCCACCACACAGGGGACGAATCTGACTTCCCTCTACATCTGAAAATAATTGCCGTGGAACGCTCTGTGTGGTAGAAATTTCATGCTTGTAACCCGATGCGCACAATTTCGCGGCTTAGCAACTCTACTACTTATATAGATAAATAAATACTTAAATACATAGAACAACCATGACCCAAGCACAAATATTCGAGTTCATCACACAAAATATTTGCCCTGGCCGGGATTCGAACCCGGGACCGCCGGCTCAGTAGGCAGCCGTGAGCCGTCATGTTAATTGTATTAAATTATTATAAATGCGCAAAATGAACGAAGCGGTTTATCTTGTTTTGCATATTGATAAATCATTTGCATGGAGTTTTACGTCGCTTCACTTTACTCCTATCACATATGGCGTTTCAAGTTTCGCTTTATAAGCATCCATAATGAACACGAACAGGTGTTGTTTATTTCATAAAATGGGATATTTTGTAATATTATTACCTTCTGTAGGGCCAATGACTCGGTGTTGTAATATTATTGGAGGTATCTTACGAATCATCATCATTATAATATCTGCTGTAAGATGTCCACTGCTGTTCAAAAGCCTCTCCTGAAGATCTTCACGTCAACTGATCGCATTTTAAAGTACTACTTAAGTGTATACAAAGCTCAAATGTATCTATTCGTTACCAATACGAATCCTCTTCTTCTTCTTCCTGGCTTCCTCATGACTGAGGGTCGTTACCATTTGAGGCCGTTATCCGTTGCACCAAATCTCTCCATTCGACACGGTTTTCCGCCTTCCGGATTGACGTCTGTAGAGTTTCCTGACAGGGTCCATCGGGTCGGTGATCTCTCACGGGCCCTTCTTCCACGTGGCCAACTACAATGGGCTTTTCCAAACTATCTGGCTCGCGTCTAGCCACGTGACCGAAGTACTGCAGGATCCGCTGGAGGCAAATGGTCGATAAGCGGCACTTGATCTTCAGTTCGGCCAGGATCGACGCATTTGTGCGACTTGCCGTCCAAGACATTCCTAGCATTTTTTGCCAGCACCACATTTCGCATGTGTCAATCCTGTTCCGAATGCGTGCCTTAAGGGTCCAGGTTTCTGAAGCGTATAGGAATATAGGGAAGATCAGGGTTCAAATCAGCGTTGTTTTCGTTTTACTGCTGATACCTCTGTTCCTACAGATCTTCTCTAGCCGCTTTACCGCTACCTTTGCTATCTGGGCTCTTCTCAGAACCTCTTTCTCACTGTCACCATCCGCGGCAACCAAAGATAGACAAATTTGTCCACGGTATCAAGGTCGGATAGTTACAAATACCAATACGAATACCGAGACCATAATACCGAGTGTAATCTGTAATACTTATGTGCAATAAACTGAACAACATTTTATTAACCCTAAACTTGGCAGTGTATCTAATAATGCACATTGTTATTTAAAAAATCTACCGGTCAGTAACGATCGATTTATATTTTCTGTTTAGTATTAAATCTAAGCATGATGTGCACACTTTCTACCAAAAAATATATTTTTGTGCTCTGGCAACAAATTTTGACCAGTAGTTTGCCAGATGGCAGACCATGAGCGTGCGACTTTGAAGCTCAAGGTAAACAAAATATATATAAATTTTTAATATTTACTTGGTAAATAGAAAATCACTTTAACTTATTGCCGAATAGTTAAACTAACGATTTTAAACTAAGATTATTAGAAAAATACTCGTTTTCTAAGTAAAATATTAGCATATTTTTGGGTGTATCTTTTAATGCACACTGCCAGCTTATTAGTTATTTTAATATGTGTATTTTTTGGAAACATTGCCAGGTTGCGGGTATTATAATTGATCGGCGATTGACCTCAGTATCACCTGATGGTAAGTGACTACGGGTTCGTAGGTAGCTGGTTCATCAACAACCTTGAAGACCTAAATTATAAATGTTTAAGCAATACACACCATGGGAGCGAGTTCCATCCCTTATAGCGATAGTAAATAGAATATAAACTGACAACATAAAGATGAAGTCGGCTCTCTTGCCTGGATGTCCGATGGTGAAATAGGGATAGTGGGATTGAATCCTGCAATTCCTACACAAAATCCCCAAAATAGATCCGATAGAAAACTAACATGCTGGTAACTTTGCGGCGATGTTTGACGCTCTCGATGATGCCCCTAACCGGCGTAGCCGGCAGCATTACCAATGAGCTCGCGTTCTGCTGAATCCAAGGTACCCCCTTTGTGTTTTTGTTAGAGCACTTTTATTAAGCTCTATAAGTAAGTAGTATCCATGAAACGCTGTGATTTGAGAACATTTCTTAAACATTTCTGTAAATAAGCACTAGATTCTATTTTGCTATGTAGCAGGCAAAGTATCCTTAAATATACAAATTCATATTATGAGTACCTAGTAGAGTGAACTATCTCAATACTAAGGGAATGCCAATGTTGGACGGCGTACATTGAAAATATTATTTAAATAATGATTGTTTGAAATAATGAACTTCTGTATACTGACTTTTTTAAAGTTCCTGATAAAATGTTGTTCAGTTTGAAAAGTAGAATCTATGTTTTATTTCATATTCATAATATTACAGGCAACACCCCGCATATGTGGGTCTTATGATCATAGTATAGTAACGTCAGTGACAGACTCTACAATTAAATGACGTGGCCAGGCACAATGTCAGCAATTAAAAACAGTATCCAGACCTTATTTGACTTACCCCGACATAGGTCTAAATTATAAACTAGAATGGTCACGCTGAAGTCTATATTATAACCTTCGTCCGCGTGGAAAAAATAACAATAATTGATTCTTTCTTATTTCTTTGTGGAGAACTTTGGGGGAGGCCTTTGTCCAGTAGTGGACGTATATCGGATGATATGATGATGATGATTATGATGATGATGATTATGATGATGATGATTATGATGATGATGATCATGATGATGATGATTCGTTTTTACTTCTGAGTACTTAGAAAAAAAGTCAGCGTCCTATTTTTTTTAAAGTAAGAGCTAAAAATAAAGAGCTAAATAAATTGGAGTAATCCTCATAGGATCCCATCTCTGCGGGGAAGACCGTGGGTATGGCCGACTCCACTGAGAAGTAGTCACCTACCGACTAAACCTCCATGGTATGCCCTCTCGCGGCATTGGTAGGGGTGACACGGGATCGCGTACATGTCACCGCGAACACACCCTGCCGCTGACAGCCGAAGCCGTCCCCTGGTGGAAGGCCAAAAAGCCCCACCACGTTAGACGCATGCGGGGCGACACCTCACGCATCCGACGTACCCTCAACCGAGGACCTCGACGCCGGGAGAGCGGCGAACGACCCCTTGATTGCCCTCTCTCAGGTCCTCCGTGTAGTGGGGATGCCTTTAGGGAAAACGTTCTCTCCAGCTAAGCCACCGCTACACCCGTCCCAAATTCAGACGTGAACTCTGGTGCTGCAAAGACACGCTGAGGGACCCTCTGGAAGCAAGGACCACCACCGACACACGGTGCTTCGGTCCAAACTTCCTTGCTGAGGTAGAACAAATGCCCCTACCCTTCAGCCGGTCATGGGAGGACAAACGCCCCTACCCCACGACCCCCTCTCCACGGCAAGGGAGGAAAGACGGCCCTACCCCTCGGCATGCCACGGGAGGACAAAAGCCCCTACCCCGTGGGTTCCCTCCCCAAGTGCCGACTGATGTCCCGACCCACGCGAGTCCAAGAAACTCGGCCCCCGCAGATGCCGTCAGAAGCCGAAAACCTCCCAGATGTGTCACAAACATGCATGACGCCTGATATGTGATCCTCCCGCCTTGCTAATACAGCCGACCCGCCTGGGGAATGGATTTGCGTTTTCAATTTCTCAGAAATCGAAATGCACAATCTTTCCTGGCAGGTAGGCAGTATCAGAGGAGCAGGAGACTCACCAGCCAGGCAGCCACCCACAGCTACGACACATCGAGAGTCCTTCCGACGTCCTCCAACAACCGCAAGGGCAGAGCTCCCGGAACCCACGCAGGCCGAAGACACCAACCAGCACCGGTCTCCTCCTCGCCCGTCTTGGCCCGTAGGCCCCCTCCCTGGTGTCTCTTGGCCTCCCCGCGGCGCACAACGCAGGTACTGAGCCCCTCCACCACGACAAGGTGGACACCCTCGGGGGGGAACCGAACCCAACCTAACCCAATCTTACTAATCTGATAATTTATAAGTTGATATTATTTGAAAGGAAATAAAGGAAAAAAACTAATTATATTAACGTTACATTATGCGAAACGTTACATTAGGTTAATGAACGTTATGTTATATGAAACGTCGGACACCCATACAATTTAAAACACCTTAAATTAATTTACAAATTGTTCGTCAGTGAAACACATCTGAATTTTTTATTCAGATTAATATAATATTGTCCGACCGTGGAGCTCAAATAACAAAATAATTTAAACTAATTCTAACACTGAAGCTGACGTCATCCCAATTTGACGATGTACTAGATACTCATAGGTTAACTGATAACCTCCTTATGTAAGCCAATCTACTGCGTTGCAAAAATTAACGGATAATGCCAGCGCCATGCTGCTGATGGCAAACATGGAAATACCTAGCTAATATTGATTATCGAAACAATTCAAATATACATGATATGGACAAAGACGAGGATAATGCGTACAATAATAATAATCACCAAATAGGAATTCTTGACGATTTTACTGGCGACCTATATATACTATAATTATATTTGTTTAAAATGTTTATAAAATGAATACCTAAAGATAAAAAAGAGAAGACCCCGCGACTTTGAAGAACTCTGAAGCGAATATTTATCTGAAACGAATGGGTAGAGGTATGGGTAGAATCAACTGAAATAATTCATCAAAAACTATTTAATTTGATGCGATCTATAGAGGTATGGACAGAATCAACTGAAATAATTCACCAAAAACTATTTAATTTAATGCGATCGGCAAGTCGATTCCGAATCGTTCAAAAAGTGTTTATATTTACCTCGACAGTTCGGACGTGATGTTACCACTCGACCGACACAAAACACTTACGATATCTGTAACGCCAGTGAGCAAACTGATAATAAAGACCAAGTGCGGGTAGTTCGAAATACTCGCGCGACAAGATGACGTCGATTCCCGCCTCTTCAGTCCCTTCGAGATCATGGACGTTACATTACGTTCGAAACGTCAAGGTATTAGGTAGATTAAGTACCCGTTTTGTTATACTAAAACATTAATTGTTCGGTAACTCAAAAAATACAGTTTTTAGATGTTCATTATTTCAAAGAAGTGGAGTAGTACTTTCAATGGATACGCCATTCAACGTCGATTTCGCCTGGCTATCACGCTACTAAATGAATATCAAGTATTTCGTAAAACATTGCTTCTTTGACAAAACAATAACATTTATTACATAATAAAAAATCGCTTAATATTTTCTTTGGTTCCCGCGACTGTCACACATTTAAATAAAACAATAACCAAACGTCGTTAAAATGGTTTTCTTTAAAAAATCGCTTTATTTTTTTTTATTTGCCTAAAGAGTAGAATCTGTGTTTTAATTCATTGTTCCTGTTATAGGCCACATCTGGTAACATACTACATATTTAATTTTGTCCAAATAATATGTACTAATGGCAATAATTATACCTATATGCATCTATGAACGTATTAATGACCACATTATGCATCTAGAAATGACATTTATGGAGGCTATATATATTTTGCTAGTTAAATACGTTTTGTAATTCTGAACGGTGTGAATTACGTCTAGAAATCAAGTAAATCAGATGCAAAAACCCAGCGGGCACCTTAAAGATTTTGATAAGTCACCTTGGGATAATATTTCGATTGAATTTAATCACGTAGGTGAATGACTACAACATTATCGCTTCGATATCGCTATACGCGAGCAGTGTTAATAGTATTAATCTCGGAGTAATAATAGTAGTGCGTAGTGACCTTTTATAACCTACTACGAATTATACGGTTTTGTTATAAAACGTTATTTTTGAGACACGCTTTTATTGCAGACTGTACTTTCTCACACAAACGTTAATTGCTCATCATTACTAAACAAATAAGCCTAAACGTGATAGATCTTGTACTGTTTA
The DNA here is from genome assembly GCA_947623375.1 of Apotomis capreana. NCBI lineage: Eukaryota > Metazoa > Arthropoda > Insecta > Lepidoptera > Tortricidae > Apotomis > Apotomis capreana. The sequence goes on along the minus strand of OX392506.1, from coordinate 11,049,679 downwards.
AGAGTTCCTACGGCCAAGTTCCGTCTCCATCATCAGATACCATCAAGTTTACAAATTGATACGACAATTAAAAGTAGGTTAAAATGTTCCAGATTTGGTTACATTATCAGTTACAAGATAAAAAAAATAGTTACAAGTGAAGGTGTTAAAAAGCGAAAGCGTGTTAAAAAGAGGGTTTGTAGAAGTTTGGCGTGTATATAATATAGGTAATATATATCTATATTTGTTAGTCTGTCTGTGCTGTAGGATCGTGGATGCTAAGCTAAATTAATTTATTTCGAGTAACAATGGGACTCATTATCACAGTTTAGTTTTAGTTTTCTTTTTTTGATTATAACCATCTTAGCTTTATAAGAAGAAAACAGCTTTGACCATTTCTCATCAGCTTTTTTTTAGATGCATTGAGATGCAGTTAGTTCTGATTTCGATTGCGGTAAAGTCACTAAAATAATCTTATCTCGTCTGAATGCGTAGTAAACTTAGGTACCTAATTTAGTTATTGATCTGGAGCTCTCATTGACGTCAGGACACTTGTATCTTCATAAAATTACCGATAAGTGGCGATCATAATGCAATACTAATTGTTGATAGTAAGACGGGCAATGCTCCAAGCACACTTGAGATAATTCCAAGGATGTTTTGGAAGCATTTGTATATACGTCCCAACTAGCAAAACTGAACCAAATTAAGCTGTAAATCAGTGACAGACGCAGTTTTATATCCGTGATAGAAACATCTCTATCACTGGGAAGTGGCCCCAGTTTTACAGCTATTTGATGATATATCATGTGTATTTTGGCACCGCACGTCACTACTTTGATGTATATCCATGATACTACAATGTTTTATGAATCTCTTTAGCGTTACACCAATGGTGCCTGAATCACTATATCACTAAATTATGACAAGAAAGTAACAGCAATGCTGATATAGAGCTGTTTGTTGTTATATTGTTATTAGGGATTCTTTTATATCGCATATCGTTAGTGCTAAATACCTACTGAGTGTTATGTGTAAATAAAGTTGTATGAAAAAAAATTACCTTACAATTAACAGTTTTGTAAGTATAATAAAATAGCAAACTATTTTTGTGTTGGTAAGTAGTGTCAAGTTGCTTTTAGGTACGTGCATAACGGGTAATTTATCATGCGCTCAAAATTTTATTGATGAAATAATAGCATATTATTTGTGTTTTTTTCATGCCCCTACTAAATATTGAATATTTAATTAAATAAAAAATATTTAAAAAAGCAAATTATTTAAAGTCACCAATATGTATCTAAAATGTGTTCTGGTTACCGATATATCACAAATTTACAGTTTCCCACCGCCATTACCAAACACTTTCGGGTTCCTTAATAAAACTAGTAAAACCCCCTACTGTACCTACCTTTAGGTAATAAATAAAGTATCTTCAATATTGTTCAACTCATTTGCGTGAAATGAAAGTGGTTATATTTTTTTGTCAATTACTGTTTTTCAAGCAGAAGTAATTTCATAAAACTCAACAGATATGAATGGCTGTGGAAGAATATGTTTTCATCTTCTCCATTGTCATCAAAATTGTCAGTCGCAAACAAGTCATCTTGGTATCCTGAACAAGGTTCTGTTAAGATTTCATTTTTTGTATCTACGGAACCAACTTCCGAATTCTCGACGCTGGTTTGACTATCATAAAGATCCTATAAATGAGGTTACAACAGCTGATTTTATTTATTTATTTATTTTATTCAACAAACAAATTACACAGCATGACAGCATTATGCTAGGCACTGCGAATTTAATAATGATACCTAAAATAAAACTAAAATAACAATTAACACAGATAATAACAAACTTTCACGAATCACTAGGAGGACGTTCATCCATCGCCTCACAGAACTTCAGACATTCATCACATATAACCTTCCAGCTACTTGCAAACACATCGCAATCAGGTGCTGATGCGAGAAGCGCATTATGATATACATTTATTTAGCGTTATATTAGTAACAATAATGTTTATATGTCACTGATGATATAAAAGGTCTTAAAAAGTGTATTTGCAACTGTTTCGTGTTAATGTAGATCTTTAAACAACTTTATGCTGCTGGTGTTAAGGAAACGCCATTATATGATGCTTTAGACGCATATCAGCTGCGTTATGTTCTTATATATCTCGAGTTAGCTCCATTAGTGCACTGATATATCACCAGCGATATTGCAGCGCATTAAAAGCCAAAATAGAGTTACTTAGCTGTATACAGGCACTGTATATATCTGATATGCAACGAAATTGCTCTAAATCACAGTTAGGGATACTGTTGTGCAGCTGTGTTATATGTGCCGTATTAAGAAGTCCAGTAAACGTTTATGTCATCAATTCTTATCACGATATAGCTGTATAAGATTATACAGCTAAGTAGATGATGATACAAGTCGCCAATATACAACATAGTAGCTCCGAGTTGCTATTTTATGACTTTTATATCATTATTTAGTGTTAAAACATTTTATTTTATCACTACTTTGCTTACGTAACGTGTCTCATTCCTCAATCGACCAACATTTTATAATCTAGACTATTACAAAATTCTAAAATTGTATTGAAAATCTGTTTTCAGTGGGGAGGGGTCATTATTCCAGGAAAAAACCTTAACTGCGCGATGTAGGATCAGCAAGGGAGCGCGGCGTCATCTGTTGGTAATACATTATGTGATAGGCCCCCCACAAGGTGGACTGATGACCTGGTGAAGGTCGCTGAAGTCCGCTGGTTGCGGGAGGCGCAGGACCGGTCATGGTGGCGTTCTCTGGGGGAGGCCTATGTCCGGCAGTGGACGTCTTTTGGCTGATGATGATGATGATGACATGTATTTAATTTTAACATAAATAAGGTTACTTTGTTAAGAAATCACATCTTGTTAAGGTACAGTTAACGTAAAGTACAAAAAATTGGGCAAGTGCGAGCCCGACTCGCGCATGAAGGCGAGTCGGGCTATAACAAGTTTGTTGTATGGGAGCCCCCCTTGAATATTTATTTTATTTTATTTTTAGTATTTGTTGTTATAGCGGCAATAGAAATACATCATCTGTGAAAATTTCAATTGTCTAGCTATCACCGTTGTTGAGATACAGCCTGGTGACAGACGGACGGACAGACGGACGGACGGACAGCGAAGTCTCAGTAATAGGTACCCGTTTTTACCCTTTGGGTACGGAACCCTAAAAAGTAGCTTAGTTATATCTGGCATTGCCTTAACACATCGATGTCACTAAAAGTTGTTCCTATCATTCAAAGCTATTTGACCTCTAAATACCTCTAAATGACACAGGCGATACAATAAATGATAAAAGACCTTATCAGTATTTAATCTTACTATTTCATTGTAACGCCACCACAACAATCTATATCTACAAAACTTCATCAAATGTAATACAGTACTTTTCCTTGTATAGGATGTAAGATAAAATAAATAGTCGTCTTAATTAGGTATTAAAATTTCACCTTCAAGTTGTGGGTGACATTGCTATTATCTCGTTATCTGCAACAAACGGCGCACTGCATAATAATTATATAACACAACTATACTAAAGTTGTAGAATCAGCAACATAAACATTTTCTTGCAAATACACTACAATAATATTATTATACAATATAGTATGCTACAGGTCACAAGATTACCGCAACACCACTTAAAATTCGATAACGCGATCGTTTTCTTCAGTGAGATACAGTTGACCTTTCTCATGATTGTAAATAAATCTTATACACTTGCACTCGTGCCGATAGTAGCTATCCATTTTGTTTAGCAGCATATTAAACATCAAACATGAATATCTCAGTTCTGCCATGCAATCCAGCTTGGTGCCGGTAGTAAAAAAATAAGTATTTTAAAGACCTTTCGAATTATCTAATTTTTTTGGCGCGTGGTATTTTATAGGTTACTGTGGTGAGGAAAAAAAACCCGGCCAAGCGCATGTTCCGTAGTTGCCCATCCTTCACAATAGACGGGCTTAAAACCGCTGTTTTAAGCCCGAGGTTTAAATTACGAGAAAGATTTCAAGCTCTATAAAAAGGTCGTAAACACTTAAGTCACTGTAATTACTTATTACCTTTTGGAAGTTATCGATTATACGCGCCAGATTGAGCGGAATGTTTTAATGCAGTATGGCACTTAACTAATAGTGTAACGTTCGAAGTATAAGGACACCGCGCGTCATTTTAAAGAAAATTATACAATTTTGCGATAACTCAAAAACGGCTCGACCGATTTTATTCAATAAATAGTTTTCATTGAAAATACTTATAAGGCCTCATTTTCATGATGTTTTCCATAATTTTTTGACCCGTAGTTGAAAAGTTAGAGGGGGACGGTATTTTTTGGATTTCCGAAGCAAATATTTACAAAACTGCTGATTCTATCAAAAACTAATGTTTAGACCGGTACTATTTTTAAAAGACCTATTCAACGACACCTGACACACTAGTTTTGGTATGAAAAAAAAAATCACCCCACTTTAGGCGTACGAGGGGTACCCGAAAAAAAGTTTTTTTTTTGTACCGATTTGTCGACGTGATAGGTACATACACATACTCAAACCAAATTTCAGCTTTCTAGTACCTACTAATGATCACGGAGCTAAGCCGCGGACGGACGGACAGACGGACAGACGGACATGGCGAAACTATAAGGGTTACTAGTTGACTACGGAACCCTAAAAAAAGACTATGAACTTAGCCCTGGGCCCTAATTCTATATATCCCTGATATTTCGGAGATATCTCCGAAGCCCCAACCCGGTCGCTCCATCGATAATTTTACTCATTCACCATCATGGAACACTATGCAGCAATACGGAGTATTGCACCAATGCTTCACAGTCCAAAGTAGTTAAAAAAATGTCTCGGACAGCTCCTCTTCCTAGATGATGGATGCCCTGTACTCTATAATCACTATGGTTTTTTGTGCCAAAAAGACTTCACGTCGTTCCGATATATTCGCATTATAAATATTATTTAATTGTGTTTTAAGTGAAAAACCAAGGTGTGAAACATAAATTGGTTGGGGTATAGGAAAGGTGGGCCAGTTTTGGGACTTAGAAAAATTTCGGTGTCGTCGTCAATATAACACCTCATTTTTATTAAAGTATCCTTTCAAACATGCTAAAATAAGCATGTTTTGTTATGTAAACTTTTTCTCTCAGATCAATATTTACCGAGATATTGGGGTTCAAAGGTCAGAGATTATAAAGAGCTGACAGGACACAAATTTCGGAGTCGTGAAATTTATGTCAATATAACACCTCATTTTTATTAAAGTATCCTTCAAAACATGCTAAAATAAGCATGTTTTGTTATGTAAACTTTTTCTCTCAGATCAATATTTACCGAGATATTGGGGTTCAAAGGTCAGACATTTTCAAAGACTTCGTTGCTAAAAAAAAATTTGGTAAGTAGTGAAATTATTCAATATAAGCACTATACCACGTATAGGACACGTTAAAATAGGGATGTTTTACTTGAAAATCTTTTCTCTAAAATTGAAGATGGCTGAAAAAATTTGAATTTACTTAGAAAAAATCAGAGCGCGGTGCACGTCCGCTCACCACGGTGCCCAATCGCGCGGTGTGCCCGCGCGGTTTTGTGTTCACCGCGAAGACCCCCCACTACGCTGTCGACCGAGTTGATGTAGGCGCGCGAAATGCCGTGAGTTTTTTACTAATTTCTTATGTTCTTAGTGTGCTTTTCGTGACTTAAGAAGGCTTTGTGAGAAAGAATTGTTATTGTTAGTTGTTGTTGTTTTTGTTTGTAGTTGTTGGTTGTTTTATTGATTTTTTAATAGTTTATTATTGTTACGTTGTTGGTTATTTTGTTGTTTTTTTTATAGTTTATTATTGTTGTTAGTTGTTTATTAATTTTGCCATGTTGCCGTTATAGCTGGAATGTTAGTGCACGACACCTTGCACTTTGTGACTATGCGCTGAAACTTGGCACAGTTGATCCTAAGGTGGTCTTGAGTGAATTCAGACCGGTAGACGTCGATAGACACCGCGCGTTTAGTGGGGGGGAGGGGGGGAAGTTCGACGCTGCCGCGCTTTAGTTAATGCAACATTTCTCTAAAACTATACATAATATGGCATGTGATATATCATTTTCGGATAAATTAAGGATGAGCAATCTATTTTTTTGACAAAAATAATGCACTTTGTAACAAAAAACATTGAAAAAGTAGAAAAAACTGAAAAACGTAATCTGTATTTTTTTATATATTTGCCAATTATTTTAAAAATATAACAGTAATCTCAAAACAAAAAATATAATCGTAAAGTTAGACTTATGTAGTTTTTAAAAATATATATTTTATTATATATATCTGTTGATCCATGGGAGATAATAAATAATATCAAGCGTAAGTCAGGGCGATCTCAATGCATGATCGTCCGTGAAGTAGGGTTTAGGTACTGTGTTAAGCAACATTTCTCTAAAATTATACATAATATGGCATGTGATTTATAATTTTCGGTTAAATGAAGGATGAGAAATCTATTTTTTTAACAAAAATAATGCACTTTTTTAACAAAAAAGGTATTAAAATGTGGGCTAAACTGAAAAATTACATTTGTGTTTTTTACATAATTTCCAATCATTTTAAAAGTATAACAGAAATGTCAAAACAAAAAATGTAAAATTAAAGTTAAACTTATGTAGTTTCTAAAAATATATAGTTTATTATATATATCTGTTGATCCATGGGAGATAATAAATAATATCAAGCGTAAGTCAGGGCGATCTCAATGCATGATCGTCCGTGAAGTAGGGTTTAGGTACTGTGTTAAGCAACATTTCTCTAAAACTATACATAATAGGGATGTGATTTATAATTTTCGGTTAAATGAAGGATGATGAATCTATTTTTTTAATAAAAATAATGGAATTTTTTAACAAAAAAGATATTAAAAGTGGGCTATACGGCACTCATTCACTGACGAACGCGAAGCTGATCTGAAATAATAATTATTCTGGTTTAAGTTTTGAGATCCTATTATATTATTTTCAAAAGCAGAAAAACTGACCTATCATATAATGTTACGACATATTTTTTGATAACAGCTATTATATCTCCGCAATACGGCCCTCGATTGCTGACTCGAAACCTACGGTTAGGTCTGGAATATATGTATAAGATAGATAAGATTATTTTATTGCACAATTAACAATAAACAAATTACATATTTATACTATATGAAGGAATCGCAACAAACACGAAGACACAAAGACCAGCTCGTTCGGGCACTTGTATTCCCCATATTCCTGTACGCCGCAGAAACGTCGACCCTGCAGGAAGTTGAGGAGAAGAAGATAGAGGCCCCAGAGATGTGGTGTTGGACGAGAATGCTTGGAGTATTATGGACTGAATTCCGTACCAACGATTCTATACTTCGAAAACTTGGCATCAAGCAGCGTTTATCGTCTTTAGTACAGTATCGTACCACCTTCTTTGGCCACGTAGGCCGCCGGGAGCGGAGGCTATTGAGCGCGTCTGGTCCACGGAAAGGTTGAGGGTACCAGGCCACGAAGAAGATCACCTATGTTATGGACAAACTAAATAAAAGCTGCAATAAATGCATCATCGTTACTACACGAATGCACGAAGAAGGCAGCTATCAGGTAAGAATGGCGGCGTGTTGTGAAGCCTATCACCAATATCTGAAATGATGACCACGACCACTCTGCCGAGAGTGAAACCAACGAAGAAGAAAAAGGTCATGGAGGAAAGGTTTCCCAAGCTTCAAAAGCACTTCTCTTTCCTTTACCATTGAACCAAGATACCGTATCACATCCTGTGAATGCGTGAAAGAGGGTATTTTAATACTCTTGCTCTCTGTGGCCCTGTAAATAAACAAATCTGTATAAAACACCTGTATTTTCTTAATTTACTATGACCAGATATAACATTTTTACCTATCGTGGTGGCGATATCATGATAGCACAGATATTGGTGATGTTATCTTGTTCCTATATGCACCCAAAGTTCCTCAAGCTGAGGTAAAGCTTGCATATTATGTGTAACTGTCAGTACCAACACATCAGTATCCACAGGATCATGAGTCGTGAAGCCTCGATCATAGTAAATTAAGAAAATATGGGTGTTATATACATATTTGTTTATTTACAGGGCCACAGAGAGCAAGAGTATTAAGATACCCTCTTTCACGCATTCACAGGATGTGATACGGTATCTTGGTTTAATGGTAAAGGAAAGAGAAGTGCTTTTCAAGCATGGAAGCCTTTCCTGACCTACTGTAGGTTTCGAGTTATTGATCAAGCGATGCATTGAGGAGGTAATGGCTTCCATCGAAAAATAGGTCCCAACATCATATGATAGGTCAGTTTTTCTGCTTTTTAAACTGATATAGGTAATAGAATAATAGGATCTCAAAAAAGAATATTGTATATCATACTTATTATTTCAGATCAGCTTCATGTACTTCAGTGAATGAGCCCCATATATATATTTTTACCAAGATAGACCAGCAGATAGAACACCTCCCACCGACCAAAGCCACTTTCTATCAGCATTTATCAAGAGGTGGGCGTTTGGGTGTCAGTTATCACGCACTTGGGGTTGGACGAAGGTCAACAACAACTGGGAGCCTACATGGACAGACTTGCAATAAATTAATTTCAATTGCGTAGTTTCATTTAAAATACTAAGAGACAATAAACAATACAATATATGCACTTTTTGTGTGTCTAAAACATTAACTAAACCCTACGTCACGGACGATCATGCATTGAGATCACCCTGACCTACGCTCAATATTATGTTTATATTATTTGTTTTGAGATTTCTGTTATACTTTTAAAATGATTGGAAAGTATGTAAAAAACACAAATGTAATTTTTAAGTTTAGCCCACTTTAATATATTTTTTGTTAAAAAGTGCATTATTTTTGTTAAAAAAATAGATTTCTCATCCTTCATTTAACCGAAAATTATAAATCACACGCTCTATTATGTATAGTTTTAGAGAAATGTTGCTTAACACAGTACCTAAACCCTACTTCACGGACGATCATGCATTGAGATCGCCCTGACTTACGCTTGATATTATTTATTATCTCCCATGGATCAACAGATATATATAATAAACTATATATTTTTAAAAACTACATAAGTCTAGCTTTACGATTATATTTTTTGTTTTGAGATTACTGTTATATTTTTAAAATAATTGGCAAATATATAAAAAAATACAGATTACGTTTTTCAGTTTTTTCTACTTTTTCAATGTTTTTTGTTACAAAGTGCATTACTTTTGTCAAAAAAATAGATTTTTCATCCTTAATTTATCCGAAAATGATATATCACATGCCATATTATGTATAGTTTTAGAGAAATGTTGCATTAATTAAAACGCGGCAGCGTCGAACTCCCCCCCCTCCCCCCCACTAAACGCGCGGGGGTTCTCGACGTCTACCGGTCTGAATTCACTCAAGACCACCTAAGGATCAACTGTGCCAAGTTTCAGCGCATAGTCACAAAGTGCAAGGTTCCCATACAACAGCGTGCATTATCAACCCAGCTATTAGAGGTGATCTTAGCGAAAAATTTCTCGCTTTGGAACTACGCGGCGACAATTTCCACTGAGGACAACGCGGTGAACGCCGCAGAGGAATGGCTCTTGTTGCCTAGACGGCGACCGCGTTGTCCAAAGTGCAGGAAAAGGATGTCCCGAGAAGCGAAGGCATCCTATAAATTAGGATATAGGTGGCGGTGCTGGAAGGCAGGGTGCAAAAAAATTGTGCTGTCACCTTCAAAAAATACCTTTTTTGAAAGGAGTAAAGTGAGCGTCATGCAGACACTGCGGCTTGTGTTCCACTTTTTCCGTAAGGAAAAAGTGACGCAAGCTGCTAAAGACGCGGGCGTCACGAAAATGACCGCCATACAGATGTATCATTACCTCCGAGAGGTGTGCGAGGTAGCGGAAGCGCACCAGCGTCGGAAGATTGGGGGTCCCCGTGACGTCGTAGAGGTGGACGAGAGCCACCTCTACACACGCAAGTACCATCGGGGTCGTCTGCTGAAGCGCCAGACGTGGAGTTTTGGGTGCATCAGCAGACTAACCAAAAACGTCCATGTCGAGTTAATTAAGGACAAGACGCGGGGGACATTAGACCCCATTATTCAATCAGCGGTGGAGGAGGAATCAGAATCAGAATCAGTAATTTATTTGCTCAAACATGGTACATACAGTTGGTCTTAAATCTACTTATAGAACTACATGTTTCGTCACAGAGACATGCAAATATATATCGATATGTTATACTCATCATGTAGGACTCCTACATAATGTCCGACATGCACCGCTCCTATACTGGGGTCCACTTGCGGCTGGGGATGCGGGGCCATTCCGTCGTGAACCATAGTGCCGAGTTCGTGGCGGGCACTGTACGAATGGAGGCCGACCCCAGTCTCGGAGAATCGATTCCGGGGACTGCAAATCAAGTCGAGGTAAAGGTGCACACCAATACAATAGAGCGGCAATGGTTGGAGCTCAAACGCCATTGCCGCTCATGTCGCAGCGACAAAAGGTTAAAATGGTACATGGGAGAATTTATGTACCGACAAAATATTCTGCGACACTGCAGTACAGATGCAGCGAGATTCCGACGGTTTCTCGCTGATATCCAGCGAGTTTACCCCGGAATTGGGCGACATGGCATTAAATTGCGAGGCTGTTTATGTCGCCCTGGTTGCCCTTATGGCCGGAGGGATTAATTATAAAAAAAAATATATATAAGCAAATTAGATTGAGATTGAGATGAGATTGAGAAAAACAAACCTAAAAACAAAAAACTAATAAACAAAAAAAAACAAAAAACAAATCGATCCACAAAAAAAAATTAAAACCTAAAAAAAAAAAAAAAAACTAATCAATAAACAAAAAAATAAATAAAACGCACCAAAAAAAAAAAAAACTGATCAATAAACAAACAAAATCACATGTTCCATAATGATTGTAATCCATAATTATCACATGTCATATGCCATCCAAATACAACATAGGTCGAAAACCGAAATCTGTAGGTTAGGTTAGGTTTGTTTTATGACCCCGTATAGCGGAGCGAGCGAAGCGAGCGGAGCGTCAAAATACAAACCCAATCTCACCTAGTTTTAGAAGAGCTGCCACCAAATAGAATATGGATCTAAAACTGAAAACTATAGGTTAGGTTAGGTTTGTTTTATGACCCCGTATAGCGGAGCGAGCGAAGCGAGCGGAGCGTCAAAATAGAAACATAATCTTACCTACAGTTTTAGATGAATGAAAATGACTGACCGGGAACCCCAATATCTCGGTAAATATTGGTCTGAGAGAAAAAGTTTAAATTACAAAACATGCTTATTTTAGCATGTTTTAAAGGATACTTTAATAAAAATGAGGTGTTATATTGACATAAATTTCACGACTCCGAAATTTTTTAAGTGCTGCAGCCCTTTATAATTACTGACCTTGGAACTCCAATATTTCGGTAAATATCGATTTGAGGGAAAAAGTTTACATTACAAAACATGCTTATTTTGGTGTATTCTACATAATGCAATCTAAGAAAAGGCCAAAAAACGGCAAAAGAATTTTTTTAATTTTTTTTCTAAGTCCCTATAAATGCCCACCTTTGCTATACTCTGACCCATAAATTTCTTGTCCATAATGTGTGGAGTGAAGAAAATACTTGTTAAAACTGAATTATGTGAGGGGATCGTCGATGAAGAAAACGGTTTGTTTATCGGTGTTACTACTCATATTTTACTTATGAGTTATCAGGTACGTTTTACCCATTCTGATTATAATGAAATAGTATGTCGAAACCTCAGACTTTTCTGAGTATTTCTTATAGAAACTGACAGTAATTTTAGTATTTGGGTCGTAGCTACAAACATCACCGTTTTGTTTTGACATATGTTTGTTTAATTTAGCCGGTCTAGCGCAGTTTCATATTCTCCTATACATATTTATTTTTACTTGTCTATGACAGTTATATTTTTTTATTTTACTGTTCGTTGCCGCGTTTTTTCTTTCAATTACCTATGATTTGACCGGTAACTGCAAGTATAAACAAGTTAGAATTCTTGATCGTAAGTGTTATTAGTGCGTTTCAATTGAAAGTGAATGAACAAAGTGGGAAAAGAAAAAAGAAAAGCGGTTGAAGACCCGGAAGAAATGGAAGAAAAGATCAAAGAATTAGAGGCGAGACTAAATAGGAAAAAGATGAAATTGGCGAAGCTTAGCAACGAGGGAGGACCTGATGAATTACAATCAGAATCACATTCTCCTGAAATCATAATGATCGACAAAACAGGCTCTAGTAAATTACCATCAAGATCGGCTACCCCAGAGCGCGAGTGTGCAGGATTAGTGTCCCAATCCAGAGATCCTGAAGGCACTAATGAGGATCCAGGTCTGTTACTTGTACAATTTATCTGGCTCGATATTATACCTTTGTTATTTTAGAGTTGTCACGTGAGGGCAAACAACAAATATATTAATCACCCTTAATTATTTCACCTAGGTGATAAAGGTCTAAATATTTATAGAGCTGTCACGAGAGGGCAGACAAGACCTGTGCGTTATAGCGCCATGTTTTATTTAGTAAAAACATACATATTTATTTAATAGAGCTAGTTCATTTAGAGGCTAGACTAGACCAGTATGTTTAATTATACATGGAACCCCATAGCCTTTTGAGGCCATTAAGTCATTGGATAGTTGCTAATTATGAAATGGTGTACAATTTCAGAAGTTCCAGTCATGGAGGATATGTTGCCTGAATAATTCATCTTAGCTCTTGGTGATGAAGGAAAAATTATTGAAGAAAAAGGAGAAAATATAAGACAAGAGGTAGTCAATAGATGGAACAATATTCTGAAACAAGGGATTAAAAAAGAAGATTGGCCAAAATTTATCAATAAGTATCGAACACCAGGATACTTTCCAATGGCAATAGCGCCTAAGCTTAATCCTGAATTGGTGGCAGCATTGTCTGAGAATACACTCAAGCGTGATAAAAAGTTTGAATATCGCCAAAATTTGGTGGGCAAGGTTCTATCATGTATGGGTTCCATGTTGACAGAGATTATGAAGGGCAACCTAAATAGTGTCAAACTCATAGAAGGTATCAATGATTCAGCAAAGATCCTGTGTAATATGAATCACTATGACAACTTTGTCAGACGACACTTTTCCTTGAGCCCTTTACACAATTCTGTGAAGAAAGCAGTCGGTAATGTTACAGTAGATACATACCTCTTTGGAGAGAATTTGGGTGAACGTCTGAAATCAGCAAAAGCCCTAGAACGAAACGGTTCACTTTTGCAAGCTAACCCGGTTTCAACCAAAAAACAACCTCAGAAGGCCAACAACTCATTTAAACCGAATTTAAACTGGAAGGGCCCGTCTCAGAACTCCCCCAAGTGGCCTCAGAAGGAAAACAGAGCAAGAGGCGGGCCACCACGGAACCACCAGCAGTACCAACAGCCGTATCATCAGCAGCACCATCACCGACGCCCAGCTTCGAAGTACCAACAGTCGAGATCAACACACCGTCGTTAACGGAGGTACATGCAGGTAGCTTAGCTAGATTTTATGATAACTGGCAGTTGCTAACCAATGATAATTCCATTTTAACATGGGTTTTAGGTTATGATATTCCATTTATTAATAATGAACCCATAAGGACTGAATTGGACTCTATCCGTCATTAGTCAGATAGGGAAATTAGGGAGTTAAGAACTGAGATTAATAAGCTTAAATCAATAGGAGCCATTTCTGAATGTGAACCACGGAATGACCAATTTGTATCACCAATATTTATGATACCTAAACCTAATTTTGAAATGAAATGAAATGAAATGAAATGAAATGAAATTTATTTGGTGCTGAACATGAGTTTTTACATAAATACATATGTGGTCTTAAATAGTATTACAACTTTGGTTCCAGTACATAACATGTTCTACTGTATTTACAGTTTGCACTTACATTTGACACTTAATAATAAGAGATATTTTAATTAAAATAGTTAATCAGATACATAATTTAAGTATTCCGTGACTGAGTAAAAACATTTCTCTATTAGCCATTCATTTATCCATTTCTTAAATTTATTACTATCGAGTTCCCTGCAGAACTTGGGCAGTTTGTTGTAAATTATGATAGCCTGATAGGCCACATTTTTCCTATAGATGTATGTATTTGCTTTGGGTAATGCAATGGTGTGCTGTCTTCTTATTGACTTAACATTATTAAATAACTGTGGATTCATTTTCACAAATATACATATTTCTTTAATGTACATCCATGGAAGAGGCATAATTTTGTGCTCTTTAAAATAAGGTTTGCAGGATTCTCTGTTATTTATTCCGAATATTGCACGCACACTTTTTTTTTGGGCCCTGAACGCCTTTTCTACGTGAACGGAGTTTCCCCACATGATAAGTCCGTACCGTAGTACCGACGCAATATATCCATAATATACTGTTACAGCAGCTTGTTTGGATACTAAATTTCTAATATTTCGTAACGCAAATATGAATCTATCAATTTTAGATACGACATTTTCAACGTGTTCTTTCCAATTGAAGTTTTGATCTAGCAACATACCTAGAAACTTAATACATTTGACAACATCTACATTTTGACCTTCATAGGATATGTTAAGATTTAGAGGAACTGAATTATAGCTACAAAACTGAACTATCTTTGTTTTCGTTAAATTTAATGTCAAATTATTTATTTTTAACCATTCTATAATATTTGTTAGTGTGTTATTAACGTCTTGCTCCAGTGCTTGTTTATTTAAAGCACTTATCACTATTGTTGTGTCGTCAGCAAATAATATTGATTTATGTCTAGTTATATGTGGAAGTTCATTTATATAAAGTAGAAATAGTAGGGGACCTAAAATGCTACCTTGGGGGACACCACAACCTTTTTGTAAATAGTCCCCAAGTAGCACAACTGGGTCTAAATAGCTCGTATATCATATCTAATTAGATGCTTAAGTGAAATTTACCACCATGACTAAGTGCTATATAGGTGGCAAGAACCCTTATGCCACCAGTATAGAACCAAAAGGAGAAAAATTGCAGCCTATTTTTGGTGCTAAATAGAATCCATAAGAGATCTCACAATTACCTTAAGTGGTAATTAGAACTATGGGTGAAAGTTATGCGCAGTGAACGAATGAAAACATTTCAGTTCGTTCAATGAGTGATAAATGAGTCGCCAAAATTATCTTTGAGTGGCGAGGCAACTGTCAAATTGTGTTTTATTAAAAGTAACACGTGATCTGCCATATTCATTTTGGATTTATATGTCTGTTTGATTGTGATTAAAACTTTACGTTATACAAGCATTGAAATAAGCACGAAATTCTTGCGAATTTTTTTTTACTGTGAAACTATAGTATGTTTTCTTTATAAATTTCGACGCGCCCTTCATTTGATCAGGAATATTAAAAAAGAGAGTGCTAAATTAAATAAGGAATAGATACTGATAAGAAATAAAACTGTTAAAAACCTGACCTAATGATTGTAGGTTACGTACAATGTTAAAGTAACATCGTCACAACTATCAAAAGTCTGTGATTATGCGTGAGTGTGATAAAATTCTGGTTAAAATAATCAATTTTCATAGGCTTCCATTTGTAAACATGGCGAAACAAAAAAGATCCTACAGTGTTTATTTTCACTTATTTGTTCCTTATTTGGAACTATCAAGTCTAATAATCACTTATTTGTATCTTGCGAGTGGCAAAGCAGTGAATGATATTACCAATAGTAATTATTTGCTCTTTTGTAGACTATTAAACAAGCAAGACTATTAAATATATTTTGACAAGGCGCAAATAGGAACTATAATAGAACTTTTAGTTCGTTAGTGGTTTGAAATAAGTGAAAATAACTGCTTTTGGTTCCAAGAACCTCCTACTGAGACCTATTTATGCGTTGGAGTGGCAATAAGGTACTTCTTAGGCCTTAAAGTTGCAATATTGTTTGGTTCCAAAAGAGCCGTAAAATTATCCCTTTAGCCACTATTGGTGATATAATTCGCTATTGTACTAGTCATTTGGAACTTTTAGTTCCAAATAAGGGTATGTTTCCACTTATATGTAAAAGTTGCTTATAAGTGATTTTAAGGCCTTATATAGCACTATTGCTTCTTATTGAGTGACAATTTGAACCTGCATGCAACTTTAAGTAGCAAAATCGACTTTATCCCACCATAAGTAATAAAGTAGAAACAAAAAACGCTCCTATGCAACTACAAGTGATAGGATGAACTCATATACAGTTTTGAGTTGTGTTTAACGCTATAAGTTGTATCAAACACTGTTAAACCACTCATTTAGAACTTAAAGCTATAAGATAAGCTGCAAAATTCACTAATGTGCTGCTTGGGTCAGAGCATGCTTTACTTTTCCTATTTTTTTCGATAAATTCTATTTCTACACGTTGGTAACGATCTTTCAGATAACTTTGCAACCAATCTAGACATGTGCCTCTGACTCCATAGGTTTGTAGTTTTTTTATTAGGTAATCATGTTTTACAAAGTCAAAGGCTTTTGTTAAGTCTAAGAATAGAACAGCAACGTACATTTTATTATTCAAACACTCGGTCACATGTTGTATTAAAGTGTAACAAGCCATGGAAGTGGAATATTGTTTTCTAAACCCAAATTGATTTGGGTTAAGTATGTTGTGTTTGGTAATAAATACTTCGATTCTTTTGTACATAATTTTTTCTAATATTTTCGATATCACTGGAATAAGAGTGACCGGTCGATAATTATTCATATCTTCTTTTGACCCTTTTTTATACAACGGCTTGACAATTGAGTACTTTAATCTATCCGGAAATTTTCCTTGTTCAAATGATGAGTTTATTATGTGACAAAGTGGATATGCTAGGTAAGGGGCACATAGTTTTAGTAAGTTAGTATTTATTTCATCGTACCCATTGGTACCCATTGGTGTTTTTTAACTGCATTATGGTCGTAATTATTTCATTTTCGTCTACAGGGGTCAAGAATAGACTTTGAGAAATATTTTTACCGGTATTTACTTTATGGTTATTTGAGATATGAGTAGACGATGCTGACTCAGTAATCTTTTTGAAAAACAAATTAAATTGATTACTTATTTTGTGAGGATCGCGAATACATGTATTATTAATTAAAAGCTTTGATACTTGAGCGTTTGCGATTTGGGTGCCTATATTTTTATTAATGATTGACCACGTAGCTTTACATTTATTTCTTGACCTATATATTTTATTATTGTTATTAATTTTTTGACTTCTTAACAAGCATTTTTTCAGTAATTTTGAATATCTTTGGTATGAATTTCTCTTTTCTCTTCTATTCTTTTTTGCGTTATGATATTCGTAGTACAGTTTTCTTTTTCTTTTACAGCATCTTTTCAACCCTCTCGTTAACCACTTAGCTGTTGCGTGTTTGTTAGAAACTTTGATATTATTCACTGGAAAACATAAATTAAAAAATAATTGAATGATATCATGAAAAGCATTAAATGACTCGTTTACATCGGATATGTTTGTTACATCTTCAAAAGATAGTGCCATAATTGCTTCAATAAACTTCCTTACATTATCGTTATTAAAATCCCTTCTCTTCTCGTACCACCAGTGTTCAGCAACATTTTGAGCTGAGGGTACCTTTAGAATTTGACTAGTATTGTGATCCGACAGAGCTAACTCGTGCGTTTCTCCAACACTTTTTTTTATATTACTGACTATTAAATCAATGCATGCTTTTTTTCTTGTAGGTGTAGTGATGTGGGATACAAGTTGGAAATTTTCAAATAAGCTTACTAATTCTTTTTTTTTATCACTATCCTTTAACATGTCTATATTCCAATCGCCGCAAAGAATCAGTTTCTTTTTTTTATATTTAATTTGGTACCTTTCTAATAAAGAGTATAGATTTACAAAAAAATGTTGCATAGTCACCTTGTGGGATTCTATACACGCAGATTACTAGGATATTCAAGGAGATCAACTCGATTCCACAACATTCAAAATGAAATGCGCTTATTATCAGTTCTTCTGGAATGGTGAGTGTTTTAAACTCAATACCTTTGTTAACCAAAATACATGTCCCACCTCGTTTTTGGTTTTTTCTAGAAAAGTAACTAGCTAAAACAAAATTATCAACATTAAGATTAAATTCTGTACCTAATTTAAGAAAAGTTTCACTGAGACAAATTACATTTATAAATTTTCCATTGTCGCGGAACGTTTGTAGTACAACCTCTAATTCGCTTTTTTTGTTTAAGATGCCTGCAATATTTTGGTGAAAGATAGTTATATCCTTATTCTTACTTAACTCATTTATGTCCTGATTACTACATTTAGCGTTATTGCCGACGAAAAGTATGTTGACTGCGATCATCCGCCAGTAAGGAGCTTTCGGTGGAGCTCGTTGGCGTGATGCCCGGATTAGGTGTTTTTTTAGATTTTATACATGTCGTGAAATAGTCCTTGATTTTTCGTTGTTGGTATTTCCTATCTCTTGCAAAGGTTGTCGATCCCAAAACTTGTAAGTAAGAGGTGATAAAAGTGCTTAAGTGACCGATAATATTGGCCATTCCAATATTATTCAGCTTTCAATTGAGATAATAGGTTCATATTAAATCTCAAGAGCCTTAACAAATATGTTGCTGTAGAACATTTCAAAATAGAGGACATTCGTACGGTGTGTAAACTGATAACAAAAAATAGTTATATGGCTACAATAGACTTAAAAAATGCCTACTTTTCTATAAAAATTGCAGACAGTAGTAAAAAATTTCTTAGATTTAATTTTGAAAATAAATTGTATCAGTTTAATGCACTCCCTTTCGGTCTCTGCACAAGCCCATATGCCTTTACTAAGATCATGAAACCTGTAGTTTCCTATTTAAGAGAACAAAATATTATTTTATCTATATACCTGGATGACATAATATGTTTTAGCGATGATTATGGTACCTGTCACAACAATATTCATAAAATATGTGATGTGTTATGCTCCTTAGGTTTTGTTATTAACACAGAAAAGAGTTGTCTTATACCCACTACATATTGCAAATATCTAGGATTTATGTTGGACTCTAAAAGTATGACTATGTCACTCCCTTTGTCAAAAATTGATATGATTACTGTTCTGTTGAAGTCATTTAAAAAGAAAAACCACTGTAAAATTAGAGAGTTTTCACAACTTCTAGGATTACTGAACTAAAGGTCCTGGTGTAAAGTATGGGCTTGTATATACCAAGCTTCTTGAAAGGGAAAATTTTTTAGCCCTTGAACATCACAATGGAAACTATGATGCATATATGAAAATCCCAAAGTATTTACAGTCTGAATTAGATTGGTGGATTAGTAATGTTAATAAATCTAGTAACGATATAAGACAATATAATTTTGTCACAGAACTGTTCACTGACGCTTCCAGGTCTGGCTGGGGGGCAGTGCGTGAAAACGATAGGTCATCCGGTTTATAGACTGCCCAAGCAGCACATTAGTGAATTTTGCAGCTTATCTTATAGCTTTAAGTTCTAAATGAGTGGTTTAACAGTGTTTGATACAACTTATAGCTTTAAACACCACTCAAAACTGTATATGAGTTCATCCTATCACTTGTAGTTGCATAGGAACGTTTTTTGTTTCTACTTTATTACTTATGGTGGGATAAAGTCGATTTTGCTACTTAAAGTTGCATGCAGGTTCAAATTGTCACTCAATAAGAAGCAATAGTGCTATATAAGGCCTTAAAATCACTTATAAGCAACTTTTACATATAAGTGGGAACATACCCTTATTTGGAACTAAAAGTTCCAAATGACTAGTACAATAGCGAATTATATCACCAATAGTGGCTAAAGGGATAATTTTACGGCTCTTTTGGAACCAAAAAATATTGCAACTTTAAGGCCTAAGAAGTACCTTATTGCCACTCCAACGCATAAATAGGTGTCAGTAGGAGGTTCTTGGAACCAAAAGCAGTTATTTTCACTTATTTCGAACCACTAACGAACTAAAAGTTCTATTATTGTTCCTATTTGCGCCTTGTCAAAATATATTTAATAGTCTTGCTTGTTTAATAGTCTACAAAAGAGCAAATAATTACTATTGGTAATATCATTCACTGCTTTGCCACTCGCAAGATACAAATAAGTGATTATTAGACTTGATAGTTCCAAATAAGGAACAAATAAGTGAAAATAAACACTGCAGGATCTTTTTTAGGGTTCCGTAGTCAACTAGGAACCCTTATAGTTTCGCCATGTCCGTCTGTCCGTCTGTCCGTCCGCGGCTTAGCTCCGTGATCATAAGTGCTAGAAAGCTGAAGTTTGGTATGTGTATGTATCACGCCGACATAACGGTAAAATAAAAACTAAAAAAATAACTTTTTTTCGGGTACCTCCCATACACCTAAAGTGGGGGTGATTTTTTTTTCGTTCTAACACTAGCGTGTGGGGTGTCGTTGAATAGGTCTTTTAAAAACAATAGGGGCCTTCAAAGATCATTTTTTGATAAAGTCAGCAGTTTTGTAAATATTCGCTCGGTAAATCCAAAAAATAGTGTCCCCCCCCTCTAACTTCTCAACCACGGGTCAAAAAATTATGGAAAAATTCATGAAAATAAGGCCCTATTAGTACTTTCAATGAAAACTATATTGAATAAAATCGGTCGAGCCGTTTTTGAGTTATCGCAAAAATTCATAATTTTCTTTTAAATGACGTAAGTGCCCCGCGGTGTTCTTATACTTCGAACGTTACACATATTAGTTAAGTGCCATACTGCATTAAAACATTTCGCTCAATCTGGTGCGTATAATCGATAACTTCTAGAAGGTAATAAGTAATTACAGTTACTTTGGCGTTTACGACCTTTTATAGAGCTTGAAATCTTTCTCGTAATTTAAATTCGATTTTATTGTCTATTGTGACATGCTCTTGGACGGTTTTTGTTTCGCCATGTTTACAAATGGAAGCCTATGAAAATTGATTATTTTAACCAGAATTTTATCACACTGACGCATAATCACAGACTTTTGATAGTTGTGACGATGTTACTTTAACATTGTACGTAACCTACAATCATTAGGTCAGGTTTTTAACAGTTTTATTTCTTATCAGTATCTATTCCTTATTTAATTTAGCACTCTCTTTTTTAATATTCCTGATCAAATGAAGGGCGCGTCGAAATTTACAAAGAAAACATACTATAGTTTCACAGTAAAAAAAAAATCGCAAGAATTTCGTGCTTATTTCGATGCTTGTATAACGTAAAGTTTTAATCACTCATCAAACAGACATATAAATCCAAAATGAATATGGCAGATCACGTATTACTTCAATTTGACAGTTGCCTCGCCACTCAAAGATAATTTTGGCGACTCATTTATCACTCATTGACCGAACTGAAATGTTTTCATTCGTTCACTGCGCATAACTTTTACCCTTAGTTCTAATTGCCACTTAAGGTTATTGTGAGATCTCTTATGGACGCATAACTTTCACCCATAGTTCTAATTTGCACTTAAGGTTATTGTGAGATCTCTTATGGATTCTATTTAGCACCAAAAATAGGCTGCAATTTTTCTCCTTTTGGTTCTATACTGGTGGCATAAGGGTTCTTGCCACCTATATAGCACTTAGTCATGGTGGTAAATTTCACTTAAGCATCTAATTAGATATGATATAGGAGCTATTTAGACCCAATTGTGCTACTTGGGTGAGGAGGAACAAAAATGTCACATAATTTTTTTAGAGCTAAAAGCGGCCTTCTTTGGGTTAAAATGTTTAGCAAATAAATTTAGTAATTGTGAAATTCTTATAAGAATTGATAACACCACTGCAGTGGCATATATAAATAGAATGGAAGGAATTCAATATCCTCACTTGAACGGTATTACACGTGAAATCTGGCAGTGGTGTGAGTCAAAAAACATATTTTTATTTGCATCTTATATTATCACAAATGAAAATATAGAGGCAGATCATGAGTCAAGGAAACAGACAATAGAATGGGAATTATCACATGAAGCTTATAAAGAAATTGTTACTGTCTTTGGAGAACCAGAAATCGACCTTTTCGCATCTAGATCTAATAATAAATGCAAAAAAATTATCAGTTGGCAAAAGGATCCTGACGCTGTAGCGGTTGACGCATTTACAATTAAATGGACGAAATATTATTTCTATGCCTTTCCACCCTTTAGTATAATACTAAGGGTATTACAAAAAATCAAAAAGTTTTTCAAAAAAAGTGTACACATGACGAACCGGAAGACGGTTTTTTTATAACACCGATTTTAAATTTTCTTGGCTGATATAATTCCCCATAAGTTATAGTGTATTATTTGAGAAAATGGCATTAAAATATTAAAAAATATAGAAAATATCGACATTTTAAACTCAGGTTGTGGTGAAACTAGTTCCGGATAGTCACTCATATAAAATTCAGTATAAATTGATTGAAGTATTTTTTGGACCAGTTTTAGTTTACACATTTAAAATACAGACAATAAACTATTTAAAACGGGTTTAATTTATAGAATTAATGGAACGAGCAAGCTTTGAGGATAAAATAAAGGTCCAGTTCGTCACAATCGCCACCAAATGACTGCTAAAACATGTATTTTTTTGCATTAAAATGCGACAAATCAACGAATAATATTTTTTATTACATTAAGGAATATTCATTTAGTAATGTTAACGCTTAAAATATGTGAATTGTTGCACTGCAGCAGCCAGAAATAATTATTTTCAACATCCCAAATCTTGGGACAGTAACTAAACGGAATCTCATGTGACTACACTACGGACATCGCTTAGAACGCTGTCTGCCTTTTGTTTTCTTGACAGTTATAAACAAATATAAACCTTATTGCAATATGTTAAGGTTTATGGGTGTATACGTAGGTTATATCGACATAAACCAATCACAATTTTTGGAGTTTACTCCTTAAGAATCGATTTTCATATATAAGCCCGGGGTATGAAAAATATGGGGTGTAAAATCGAACGTATCTGCCGTGCTAATTTAAAAAGTCGTATCTCAGTATACGATCGGGGTAAAAATACGACTTCGTAATTTAGCAGGTTATGCGTTAAGCGTTATAGACTAAGATCACGATATAAAATAACCTTCACCGAGATGTTTATTTGATGAAATGTATTTTATATTTAATTTAATATGTCAATAATTATATTGCATATGGGTTGCCTAACAAATTTTAGTCCAGGGTATGTTTAATTAATAATAAAAAAAAATTGTTTTAAACATTTCACCGGTTTGATTAATATTAGATAAATTCTATACCAATCGAAAGTATTGAAGCCCATAGAATATGCAAACGTTAGGTTGCCTATTCTTTTCCCGTCACAACTATTGGGTAGCCAGGTATAAACAGGTAAATCTATACCTACTAGCATTTTGCAAAGGTCTGATTGTTGAATTGAAATTAAATAAAATTAAAGATTATTTAATTATGAATTTATCTAATAATCAAATCGGTGAAATGTAAAAAAAAATTAAACTAAACCTAAACCCATATGCAATATATTTATTGACATTTTAAACTAAATATAAAATACATTTCATCAAATAAACATCTCTGTGAAGGTCATTTTATATCGGGAGCTTAGTCTATAACGCTTAACGCATAACCTGCTAAATTAAGAAGTCTTATTTTTACCCCGATCGTATACTGAGATACGACTTTTTAAATTAGCACGGTAGATACGTTCCAAAAATATAAGTATTGCGAGGATTGACGTTTGGTTGTCAAAGGCGACGGTTGAAAATTTTATCAAATTTTATTTTATTTAATAACTTAATTCAGTTTTAGAGTCCTTTTCGCTGTTTTTGCGATGAGTGAGTCAAGTCGAGGTGTCGTGAGTGATACGTCACTTTTAGAATGTGGGCAGCGGCAGCTCCGTCGTGGCTATCTGAAGTGGAGTTTGATAATAAGGCAGGGCCGAGTCAATCGGATATTGTATCGGACGCTGAGTCCATGTCGGATGTGCGGCATATAGCGGTGAAGCGTGCTTGTGGTCTGAGCGACGAAAGCTGTGGTTGTAGTGATAGTTTTATCACAATAGGCAGGAAACCTAAACGCTTGCGGGTTTTAGCAACCGCCAAAACGCAGCTGGAGCCGGACGGTGTGCCTGACAAGCTATTTGAAGTTTATATAGTGTCAAAAGAAGATTTACCGAAACATATTGGTTTGGCAAAGTTGCTGCAATTTAAGGGTATAAAAGGAATTTTATCCGTCAAGTTTATGGGTCCACGTAAAGTTCGCATACAGTTTAACTCTAAGGATGATGCGGAGAAGCTTCTGGCTTCTCAGGAGTTTAACAATGAGACGAGACGTTCTTATTGGTCTAATATGGCATGCTGCACTTATGGAATTATAAGGCAGGTTGAGTTGGAGGTTGAGGAAGACGAATTTTTAAAGAATATTGAAGGGTCTGAAGACATTTTGTCAATATGTAGACTGAACCGTTTGGATCATGATGGGCGTTGGGTTAATGCTGAAGCTATTCGTCTGTGTTTTAAGGGAACTTCTTTACCGCCATATGTTCATGCCTACGGTTGCCGATTTAAGGTAAATCAGTACACTTTCCCGGTTACCCAATGTTCAATATATTGGAAGTTCGGTCATCTGAGCAGGTTTTGTCCTACTACTAAAGTTACTTAGACCGAAATGCGGCGGGGAGCATGCCAATTGCGAAACGACTATTTTTAGATACATTAATTGTAAAGGCAGCCATATGGCCTTAGATAAGTCGTGCCCGGTTTTTGTGAAGGAGTAAGAAATTCGCAGGATTATGTCTGCTGAGGGATGTATATATAAACGGGCTTTTTGGTTGTATATGCAAAATAAGGAAAAAAAGGATACGGATGTTTGTAGTCAGGATGCGCCATCTGTTTTTGAGAATGACTTAAGTTTTGGAAAGTCATATAGAGATGCTGTTTTGTCGAAGCCGTTACAACCTAAAGAGTCTGAAGATTCTGTCTGTCAGGCTGTGGGCCAGCGATCAGTAAAGTCAGTACATATTAGAGAGCGAGCCACAACAAGAGGTTCGTAAGCCGAGGAAGTCAAAAAGAGTAACAGATGTGAAGAGGTCCGAGTGTCTATTGGTCAATCAGCCTACTATTGAGCGGGCTGATATGGAAGATCAAAGACAAAATAAGGACAAGAAGAAGAGACGTATTACTTTTAAAGGCTGGTTGAGAAGACGAAGGATATTTTGTTTTCTACCGAAATTTGGGAGGAGGAGTTCAAAACGCTGTTTGGAGTTGTTGTTAAGGAGATTTTGGATTTATTTAAGGATTTTTTTAAGGAAGGTGATTTTGTACGTTTGTTTTTGTCTAATGTAAATGGCTAGGTCTAATACCAGATCTTTCTTGAATGTAATGTTCAATTCAATATTGGCGGAACCCTTATCGGAATCGGCTAAATTTGTATACAGTTTTTTTTATGTAAATAGTGTATACAAATTTAGTTGTTTTCGTGTACATGTTATTTTTAAGTTTATACGGTTTATGTTTTTATTTATCTATGTCTTTTAGTTGAATGATGTTGTGAATTAGGCCTGCTGGAGCTGGCATGTTCATAAAAATGATCAAAACTCCTTAATTAATAGATTAAAAAAAAAAAGTATTGCGATACTACGATAGAAAGGTCGTATCTTTGTATGGATTTCATAGTAAGATACGGTTTTTTTTCGTAGCACTGCAGACTGTAGTAACTAAACTAGCCGCTCGAGGGCGCTTTACATCACGCTTCCTTATTTAGTTACTACTCATGATCGCTCCAATTTGTTAAAAATGAATCGGAAGTAAATTTTCCTTATAAAATATTGTTATTTTGCTGTACATTATACTCGTATATTAATAGTATGTAAGTGCCTACCTTCTCGTTCTTGTTTGCAGCACCCAACAGGGTACATAATGTGATACTTAAACTATTTACTAATCATTATGTGCAATAAACGTATTGAGTATTGAGTATATATTTTATAATCGTTCTTAAGGCCAGGCGCGCACCACGATTTTAGTCGCGCGATAATTTTGTCGCATAAATGCAAGATATGGGTTTATATGAGAGTGCGCGCACCACGATTTTCATAAACCCAGAAGTACAGAAGTAAAAAAAATCGTGGTGCGCGCCTGGCCTGAAGAGTAAACTCCAGTCGTGCGTCGGAGCTGACACACACACTTTTTTTTTCTTCATTTCTGACAACACTTTCAGCTGTCAAGTTAGTTCGCCTAATTAAAAACTCGACTGTAAGCGTGGCCCGACATGCTCTTAGCCGGTTTTTATAAATGTTTTAATTGTTATTTTGCTTTTTAGTCATTTCTTCCGGAGATAACAAATACTTTTCTGAAAACCGCATCAAAATCGGTTCTGACAAATGCGAGATAATGGCGGATAAACATGCATGTATAACAAACATTATGGGTCAAACTAAGTAACTCCTTTTTTAGAAGTCGGTTAAAACATCGGTCACATTTCGATTGTGTACTAAGCTTTATAGTTCCAATTCGTCACAAAATCGTTCCGGTAGTATATCACGTCACGAATCGGACGTGACGAATTCTACCTCGACAATTTAAAATCAAAATTTCAACGTGTTCTGAACCAATTCAATGTGTTTTTGGTTTATTTTCGGATACTACGATAGTTTCTTCTATGTCTAATTGTGTTTAAAAAGTTAATTATAATCTACTTACCGAAAAAACTGTTACTAACTCGAAATCCTATTTTTAGCGCACTGACACAGCGTCCACCTTTCGTCACCGTTTTCACGGAACTGACGTTATATTTGCAATGAAATCCGATGCCTATAGCATTAAAATGTTGCCAGGATTGAAAAATTATCGCTTTTTGGGGAATATCGATTGCATAAGTATGTTAAAATCGCTTGTGACTATAACCGGAAGTTCCGGTCTGTCGATTTCTTTGGACAGTGGAAAAAGTAGTTTTTCGGCATTATAAACCGTATTTGTTTATAAATAAAGCACACGACTAAAATCTAGACTCATTACTTTATCTGTGTGACCACATTCAATATTCATACAAATTTATTTCGAGTTTCTGCAAGCCTCTGAACATGACTGAGTCGACGTGGGACATACCCATTTTAGCACTTTTCATATCTTTATTTTGCAATAAATCTAGTAATAAATATAATATAATCGTTTTATAAATATAAAATGAATGCCCCACATCTACAGAATCAAATGATACCACTCATATACCCAAATACTAAAGGTAAAGTAAAAAAAAAACACGTTGAACGTGTGGGACATTCAAATTTTGCCATGTACACTTTTTTGAAAAACGCTCAGCTACTGGTATTTTAGTTGTACCATATTGGACAACACAGCCCTGGTTTCCACTATTCTCTTCTCTATTACAGTCACCGCCAATTATGTTTCAACCTAGTAAAACATTGTTATCATCTTAGTTCAGAGATCACCATCCGTTATACAAGAATCTTACCCTGGCTGCAGGGCTGCTCTCAGCGAAGCCTTAAAAAGAAGAGGGGTACCTCAGTCATCTATGAGCATTATGATATCCTCTTTAGCACCCAGTACAATAAAACAATATAACACAGGACTAAAACTTTGGTGGGAATTTTGTTCCAAAAATGATATCCAACCATATGAAGGGTCAGTACCATATATATACTAACCTTTTTAACTGAATGTTTTAACTCTGGGGCTTCATATGGTACACTAAATAGTGTTAGATCTGCCTTGTCATTACTCATAGGACCTAAAATAGGTGTTGATGACAGGCTTAAACGTTTCTTTAAGGGTGTATATAAAGTGAGGCCATTGAAACCCAGGTATACCACAACTTGGGATCCCTGTAAGGTATTAAACGTGTTATCTACCTGGTTCCCTAATGACGGTTTAAATGTTGAGAAAATTACTAAAAAGACTATTTTAGCTCTTACTACAGGTCATAGGGTTCAAACCTTGTCGTTAATAAAACTAGAAAATATAAAATACACAGATAGGGAAATCATTATCAATATTTTGGACCTAATCAAAACATCCAGATAAGGCATGGAACAACCATTACTAGACTTGCCTTACTATAATCTTAAACCAGAAATTTGTCCAGTCAGAAAAAATATCTCTTACATCAAGTGTACAGCGCCTATTAGGCAAAATATTAAAGATCTTATTATCACTTATAAGAAACCATACAAAAAAGCCTCTACTCAAACTATTGGACGGTGGAAAAAATGCACTCTACAGAAGGCAGGTATAGATACAAAAATCTTCTCATCTCATAGTACAAGACATGCATCTACTTCTGCAGCACTGAGAGCAGGAATGACAATAGATGCTATAAGAAAATGTGCAGGGTGGTCACATACCTCAAGCACTTTTGGAACATTTTATAATAG
The DNA here is from genome assembly GCA_947623375.1 of Apotomis capreana. Taxonomy (NCBI): domain Eukaryota; kingdom Metazoa; phylum Arthropoda; class Insecta; order Lepidoptera; family Tortricidae; genus Apotomis; species Apotomis capreana. The sequence continues at coordinate 11,021,196 of OX392506.1, read as the reverse complement.
ACCTGTAATAGAAGATAGTAATAACCTAAGTAATGTTATTTGCAATTCTGTTACATAAAGACTATTTTATGTTGTAAGATTATATTTGATTACTCACATATGCATGTGAACAATAATTGTATTATCAGTATTTTATAATAGAATTTAGAAGATATTAATAATTTAAGCAATGTTATTTGCAATTGACAACGTTTCATATTTCGCTAAAGTCCTAAATCGAAAACCATTTGTAAAATAACGTGTAAAGAGCGCAAAAAAAAATTTTAGGATTTTTTTCTGCTCATATTTTTCAAAAAAATCTACAAAATATGTAAACCGGAAGTATGACGTCATTACTGGACTTGAGGACTTAAGCCTCCAATGGAATGAAAAAAAAATCTCCCTTCCGGTTGTCACGTTTGAAAGTTTGTCAAATAATTGTCATTGACTTTAGTGCAGTCATTGAAGCAGCTTTCGTAGGCTCGGCTTCGTTGCTCGTAACGTCAGGGATTTTTACGATGCAGGTGCTATAAAAGTTCTGTACAACGCTTTAGTGCGAAGCAAGTTGGAGGCATCGGCTCTTGTTTGGAACCCTTTCGAATACAGCTATATTCTTCTATTAGAGAAAGTCCAAAAAGCTTTCCTAAGAATGCTTTACAAGAAAATGTATGGATACTACCCATACCTCTACCCTTCTAAGTTTCTTCTCGGCATGTTGGGATTTAACTCCTCAGAGGTGAGGCGCAACTCCAGCTCGCTTGTGTCTGCATGTCGTGTCTTACGTGGAGATTCGGACTGTCTGCAACTAGTGGAGAAATTGGCGAGATTGTTTGTCCCAGATGTCTCGAGAATTACCCTCAGGCCGCGTGCACGGCCCCTGTTGGCAGTGCCAGCGGCGCGCACAGTGGCACATAAAAACTCGCCTCTCCTTCGCGCTCTGACCCTACTGAATGCGCTCCTGGTATCAGCACCGGAATGTGATCTGTTTGCGTGGCGATGGGCGGCTGTATGTTATGAATGCTTGAAGTTTTGTGAGATGATGGATAAAAGGCAATCCAGTGTATTCGCATGATGTTTTAATGTTAAAATGTTTGATGTTTCGTAGTTATTGTTAAACATATTGTAATTCAGTTAGTTACAATTTATGTTATTTTAAGTTTCACAGTGAATTAGTTTTAAGACTGTAATACTGTGTAACCTAATAAATAAATAAATAAATAAATAAATAAATAAATAAATAAATAAATAAATAAATAAATAAATAAATAAATAAATAAATAAATAAATAAATTATGGCTCCGATTTTTTTTACGGTGAACCGAATTGCATACAATTTTGGAATTAGGTTCATCTTACCCTTAACTTCAAAAGTGAAAATGATTTGAACTCCGCAACCACCCTGGGGGTGGTTGCCACCCCTTCTCGGGGGTGAATTAAAAAACCATCTATAAAGTTTTTCAAAAAATCCAATACTTTTCAAGTTATTGGCAATTGAAAATTCGCAATTTTTTCACGTTTTTCATCGGTTTTTTGCAAATATCTCCAAAAATATACGTTTTATCGAAAATTTTATAACGAACAAAATTGTATCAGGTAAAACAATGAACAATTTGGTTTTTTATAAAGTATTCTAAGTGCAATATTAAGCTAGATATTAAAGATCAAAGCCGTTTTTAGGGTTCCGTAGTCAACTAGGAACCCTTATAGTTTCGCCATGTCCGTCTGTCCGTCTGTCCGTCCGTCCGTCCGTCCGTCCGCGGCTTAGCTCCGTGATCATTAGTACTAGAAAGCTGAAATTTGGTATGAGTATGTATATGTATAACGCCGACAGAACGGTAAAATAAAATTAAAAAAAAAGTTTATTTTTCGGGTACCTCTCTGGTTGCATAATGATGAAAAACTTTGTTGTTTGCGTAAAAATATAATTAATAAAATTGGAAAAAATACATTGCATAGACTTTGCCGTTGACTTGACAGGCATAACATTGACAGAATAGAAGAAAACAAATCGAACATAACAACATGACATTTCTTGAATAAATTATAAAAAGATCGCCAAAGAGGCGGGAACATGCCGGCCCCCTTGAAGCTCTTGGCTTCAAACTCCTAGTGGGACGATTTTTGTGACAGGACGTCTGCAGGATCCAGACCCGGTGAAGATGTCCACCACTCTGATGATGCCATCTTGGCCTGGATGTACGGCGGTAACTCTGCCCATCTTCCACTTCAAAGGTGGCATGAAGTCTTCTTTGATAATGACCAGAGCACCAACATCAATAGACGGGCTCCTTCGGTTCCATTTTGTCCTTTCTTGCAATTGAGACAAGTATTCGACACTCCATCTTTGCCAAAAGTGTTGACGTAATAGTTCAATTCTTTGGTATCTTTGCACTGCGCTACCAACCGGACTCGTAGGCTCTGCCAATGAAGTCAGAGGACGACCAATAAGGAAGTGACCCGGTGTGAGTGGTTGCAAATCATTTGGTGATGATGATAATGGAGTGAGTGGGCGCGAATTTAGAATAGCTTCGATTTGGTATAGAGTGGTAGTTAGCTCCTCATATGTGAGATGAGCCAAACCAAGAACGCGTTTAAGGTGATGCTTAGTAGATTTGACACCAGCTTCCCAAATACCACCGAAATGAGGAGCATGAGGAGGTGTGAAATGAAATTGGATGCCATCGTTTGAAAAGGTATCCGATAACTTGCCTTTGATTTCATTCCACCCACCAACGAAATTGGAACCATTGTCACAGTGAATATGAGACGGTTTTCCTCGACGAGCAATAAATCTTTTGAGTGTTAAGATAAACGTAGCACTTGTCATATCGGTAGCTAATTCTAAGTGGATTGCCTTGGTTGCAAAGCAAACAAATAGGCAAATGTAGGCTTTAACGTGTTTCGCGCCACGACCTTTCTTAGTACTAATCATAATTGGACCGGCGTAGTCAATTCCAGTCACGTTGAATGGGACCGAAGCTTCAACTCTTGAAGCAGGTAAATTTCCCATAATCGGATAATCTATACGAGCAGCTAGCCTCTTGCATGTAATACATTTATGAACAATAGAACGAGATAAATTTCTACCCCCAATCGGTCAAAATCTTTGACGGACGCTAGCGAGTAATAATTGAGGACCAGCGTGCATCGACCTTATATGCTGATCTTCAAAGATCCGTATAGTTAGTACATCGCGTTTGGGTAAAACTATTGGATGCTTGACATCAAAGCTTGCATTTGATTGTGATAATCTGCCTTGTATCCGAATAAGTCCCATTGGACATAAAAATGGCTGTAGCTTAACAAAAGTACTCTTTTGCGGAAATTCTTTATTTGACTGCATTATCTCTATTTCCTTTGAAAAATGTTTTGCTTGAACACTTTTGATTAATGTAGTCAAAGCCTGATTTAGTTCATCGCACGATAAGGGTTCGTTGAGACGATGCACTGATGACCGAGTCTTCGTATTAAAAATAAATCGCAATATATATGCCAATACTCGCTTCATCTTTGTCAACGTAGAGCATCGTTCAAGTATTCTATGGACCACGTCGTTTTGAGGATTGACGACAACATTAGAGACAATTCGCTGATCTGGAAGTTCGACAGGATTGATGCACTTATGTGTAGGCCACATTTGTTCTTCAGACATCAAAAAAGCAGGTCGAGAGTCGCACCAGAACATGAATTTATCAATGGTAACCCTTAAAGATTTCTGAATCTTTTGACAAAGTCGAGATTCTACCAAAGCACCGCATAGTTCGAGTCGTGGCAACGTTGTTGATTTCAATGGTGATACTTTAGCTTTTGCACATAGTAAATGAGAGTGGACTGTATCATTAGAGTCAATTGATCTGGCGTACGCGTACGCGTACCATAGTAGACGGTATTTAATTGGAATATTGTATAGGGTTCATTCTTGTTCTCACCCCAGATAATTTGCTGCAGCGGTCTCTGCTCAAGACGCACGAGAACCTGTCTATACATCTTGGCAATGTCGGCCGAGATCACTATTGCATGTTGTCTAAATCTCAGCAGAATTGCAAGAATGTCATCTTGAATGACAGGTCCAATCAGCTGAATGTCGTTGTAAGATAACCCACTGGACGTTTTGGCAGATGCATCGAAAACGACTCTTAGTTTCGTAGTAAGGCTATCTTCTCTGATTACCGCATGGTGTGGCAAATAATACTCCTTAACTTTGTTATCTGTTGTCTTTGTCACCTTTGACATGTGACCCATGCTCTCATATTCATGTATGAATTCCTTATAAGAGTCGAAAAGCTTAGGATTTCCATGGAGTTTTCTTTCTAGCGATAGAAACCTTCTTTCAGCCATTGAGAAAGAATCACCAAGTGCAGACGCCTCTTGTTTTAATGGCACTTGGACAAAAAATCTTCCGTCTGAAAGACGTTCAGTAGTCTCCTTGAAAATCCTTTCGCAAATGTGTTCCTCTTCGGACCAGGGTTTGACATCAGCTACTTCTTCGTGCTCCCAAATGTAAGTTGATCTTGGACTTCCATCGTTGAGACAAAATTACATCTAATCTTTGAAGTCGTAGGAACGCTACCGGACAGCACAAAACCTAATTTGGTCTCTTGTAACGTGAGCTGATTCTTGCCAAGGTGGATTCGCTTGTTTTGAATTAAATTCCAAAATATATCGGCTCCAAGTAAAAGATCGATGTCTCCGGGCGTTGCAAATTCAGGATCAGCCAGATTGTCACAGTACGGAAGATCAATTCCCAAAAGATCTATTTTGTATGCAGGAAGGGGCTCTGTTATGTTAGGAATGACAAAACATTCAATTGTGGCCTGGAACTTTCCATGTATGGCCTGTAGCTGCAATTCACACTTGCTTTTGATTGATGATGGACAATTGTTGAAGCCGGTGACAGTAGTATTCACGGCTAGCATTTCTGGCTGTAGCACCTTCGCCAGCTTTTCGGTGATGAAACAGGATGTACTGCCACAATCCAGTAATGCACGTGCCACATGTGCGTTGCCTTCGTTGTCAAACAACTTGACACATGCAGTAGATAACAACACCTGCTGAGAAGTTCTTGCGGTAGTTGTGATGATCTTGGAGTCAGTAGTGGTCACTTGCTTCTGCGGGAGCACTTCGTCTTTGATATGTAGTAGTGAGTTGTGTCTCTTGCCGCAGACTCGACAGCTTGAATGCCTGCAGTTGTTGACAGTATGGCCAACACGTAGACAATTGTGACAGGCTTTCACATTGCTGACGATTTCCCTGCGCTTAGGAATAGATTCCTTGAGAAACTCTACGCAGTGATATATTGTGTGGTCTCCATTGCATACCACACACTTCCATTGCGAACGCGGTTCGTTGACAGAAACTAGTCCCCGGTTCACATGAGGCTTTGATGGAGTAATAGGCTTGACCTTGTTGTGACCTTCCAAACTCTCGAGAAGATCTGCTCGTTTCTTCAAGAATGTGCTGAGGGTAGTATAATCAACCCTATCAAGGGAACCCCGAAATGTTTCCCATTCTTTCAAACTGCTATGGTCAAGCTTAGTACTGACTATATGAACGAGGAGTGTATCCCAACCTTCCGTAGCCTCCCCTAAAGCCTTGAGTGACCGGAGGTTCTTATTGAATGTATCCACCAAGTCGCGTAAATCCTTCGATGTCTCGCGTGGTTGCTTGGCGTCGAACAGCGCCTTGACATAATTATTGATCAATAGCATATTGTTATCAAAGCGATCGACAAGAGTATCCCATGCAATAGAATAGTTACTCGTTGTGAGCTCAAGTGAGCTTATCAAGTTTGATGCGTTACCTTCCAAACTGGCTCGTAAATAGTGGAATTTGCTTATATCATCTAGAGAATTATTGTTGTGCACCAGCGAGCTGAAGGTGTCTCTAAAATGAAGCCAATTTTGAAAGGTTCCGTCAAACTTCGGAAGAGATATCGTTGGCAGCTTTATTTGATACGGTCTAACATTAGAAGAACCACCATGATGAACGTCAGAGCAAGCATCGGCCCCCTGATTGCACTTCACCACAGACTGGAACTGGCTACCCTCCCTACTACCGTTGCCGAGGGAGCCTGACCGTGCACGCCTAGAACGCGCTAATAAAGCCCTAGCTTGTACCATTGCATTCAAATAATTAGTTTCAAAAATTTCCCGATCGACATATTGCTCTTCGGGATCCTCGCACAAACACTCAATTTGTAATTGAACCTCATCAAACTCCAATGACAATGATTCCATTTTCGCGACCCGTAACTCTAGTTCCTCACGCTCCGCATCTGGCAATAATGTTTCCGAAGGATATTTAGAAACATTCTTTTGAAATATTGTAAGTCGCGCTTTAATAGAACCACGTTTGCGTATTAAATTTTGAAGTTCAATATCATTTGAAGGCTTTAAAATCGATGTAGCCATTTTGATTCGGAAATTTGAAACAAAACTGAATTATGAATTTTAAATTTAAATTGTCAAAAAAATATATATTTTAAATTGCAAATATTTAATTTAAAACCAATTTAAAACTCTTGCCGACTGTAGTAAATATGAGAAATAAATATTGTTTACGAAAATTACGAAAATGTATTTGCAGATCGTATGCAATGATGATGAAAATAATGATATCTTTTGACTCACGTTCCTTATTCCGTCGTCGACCAACCACACTGCAGAACTTCCTCGACCAGCTGGTTAGCTTGGCTTTGCGTGGCGTTTGATGGGTATTCTATACGAATTGCAATTGACTTCTTACTTTTGAAGAATATCCATACCGATCCATAGCTCGCTGTTGTTAATCGGTTCGTTGGACCATACTTATGGTTGCATAATGATGAAAAACTTTGTTGTTTGCGTAAAAATATAATTAATAAAATTGGAAAAAATACATTGCATAGACTTTGCCGTTGACTTGACAGGCATAACATTGACAGAATAGAAGAAAACAAATCGAACATAACAACATGACATTTTTTGAATAAATTATAAAAAGATCGCCAAAGAGGCGGGAACATCTCGAACACCTAAAGTGGGGGTGAATTTTTTTTTTCTTTTCAACACTGATGTGTGGGGTGTCATTGAATAGGTCTTGTAAAAATAATAGGGGTCTTCTAACATTATTTTTTGATAAAGTCAGCAGTTTTGTAAATATTCGCTCCAAAAACAAAAAAAATAGTGTCCCCCCCCCTCTAACTTTTCAACCACGGGTCAAGAAAATTCGGAAAAATTCATGTTAATGAGGCCTTATAAGTACTTTCAATGAAAACTATATTGAACAAAATCGGTCGAGCCGTTTTTGAGTTATCGCCAAATTTCATATTTTTTCTTAAAAAGGTCGTAAGTTGACTTCCAGAAGGTAATAAGTGATTACAGTTTCTAGGACGTTTACGACCTTTTTAAAGAGTTTAAAATCTTTCTTAACGTAAGCCTCGGGCTTAAAACAGCAGTTTATTGTGAAGGATGAGCAACTACGGAACCCTACACTGAGCGTGGCCCGACATGCTCTTGGCCGGTTTTTATTATGTCTGAAATTTAATCGATGTGGTCAATGCCATCTAGCGGCGAGCAGATGCATTTTATGCATTCTAATACAAAAGGGGTTTGTAGTGCTTGAAATAAGCTTTAAAATGAGTACTATAAAAAGTCTTTTGCACGTAAAATAAGTGAGCTGTATTGCAAATAAGAGGAGCATCTAATGTTTTTTCTTTCAAATCAATGGGTTTCATAAGTGCCATTTCCACCAAAATTAAAATTAATCGTATTCCGCCTAGAATTAACTTTATTATGAAGAGTTTGATAGATGGTATCAGTTTGGCTGCTTCAGGACACATATTTTTCAAAAAAGTCACGATTAAAAAAAAAAAACAAAATTTCAAATTTTAAAAGAACCCACTTTATTTACGTAATATCTCAAAAATGACGACAGATACATATAAAAGTGTACGGATTAAAAATTTAGGTATTTTTCTGACAAACAATTTGGTTTTTTTTTTTTCTGTCTAACAAAAATTGACGGAGATATGATTGTTTAAAGAGCGCGTGGCAGCGCAATCACAGCCTCTCTTAAGCCCTTTAACCCTTCACCGTTTTAGAAAAAGGTTTTTTACTATATATTGCAATAAAGTATGTTGTAGCTCTCTTAATTACCTTTACAATGGTTTTTTATAAATTATGATAGCATGAAAATTGAAGGAGTTATGGTCCAAAAACTTATCATATTTTTTTCTACTTAGTAACTGAAAATTTCGGAGTGTGAATATTTGGAGCAATGTGAAAGTACGCAGTATAATAGAGACCCACAACTATTGTAATGTGTATATATATACATAATATGGCTCATATATTTTGAAAACGTAGGCATGAATACATACCGCTAGATGGCATTGACCACATCGATTAAATTTCAGACATAATAAAAAACGGCTTTGATAATATCTAGCTTAATATTGCACTTAGAATAGGTTCACTAATGTTTGACCAAAAAACGTTTGACCAAATGATCACTTGACCAAACAACGTTTCACCAAAATAACGTTTCGCCAAATGATCATTTCACCAAATAATCATTTGACCAAATGATCATTTCACCAAATAAATCTTATCTGTATCTTATCTTTATCCTATCTTTATCTTATCCTGTCCTGTCCTGTCCTGTCCTGTCCTGTCCTGTCCTGTCCTGTCCTGTCCTGTCCTGTCCTGTCCTGTCCTGTCCTGTCCTGTCCTGTCCTGTCCTGTCCTGTCCTGTCCTGTCCTGTCCTGTCCTGTCCTGTCCTGTCCTGTCCTGTCCTGTCCTGTCCTGTCCTGTCCTGTCCTGTCCTGTCCTGTCCTGTCCTGTCCTGTCCTGTCCTGTCCTGTCCTGTCCTGTCCTGTCCTGTCCTGTCCTGTCCTGTCCTGTCCTGTCCTGTCCTGTCCTGTCCTGTCCTGTCCTGTCCTGTCCTGTCCTGTCCTGTCCTGTCCTGTCCTGTCCTGTCCTGTCCTGTCCTGTCCTGTCCTGTCCTGTCCTGTCCTGTCCTGTCCTGTCCTGTCCTGTCCTGTCCTGTCCTGTCCTGTCCTGTCCTGTCCTGTCCTGTCCTGTCCTGTCCTGTCCTGTCCTGTCCTGTCCTGTCCTGTCCTGTCCTGTCCTGTCCTGTCCTGTCCTGTCCTGTCCTGTCCTGTCCTGTCCTGTCCTGTCCTGTCCTGTCCTGTCCTGTCCTGTCCTGTCCTGTCCTGTCCTGTCCTGTCCTGTCCTGTCCTGTCCTGTCCTGTCCTGTCCTGTCCTGTCCTGTCCTGTCCTGTCCTGTCCTGTCCTGTCCTGTCCTGTCCTGTCCTGTCCTGTCCTGTCCTGTCCTGTCCTGTCCTGTCCTGTCCTGTCCTGTCCTGTCCTGTCCTGTCCTGTCCTGTCCTGTCCTGTCCTGTCCTGTCCTGTCCTGTCCTGTCCTGTCCTGTCCTGTCCTGTCCTGTCCTGTCCTGTCCTGCCCTGCCCTGCCCTGCCCTGCCCTGCCCTGCCCTGCCCTGCCCTGCCCTGTCCTGTCCTGTCCTGTCCTGTCCTGCCCTGCCCTGCCCTGTCCTGTCCTGTCCTGTCCTGCCCTGCCCTGCCCTGCCCTGCCCTGCCCTGCCCTGTCCTGTCCTGTCCTGTCCTGTCCTGTCCTGTCCTGTCCTGTCCTCTGTGGATATAAAAAAAAAAACTAACCTAACCTAACCCGGCCGGGTCGGATCTGCTCTGAAAGGTGATTGATTCACCTCAAGTTTGGTCAAATGATTATTTGGTGAAATGATCATTTGGTCAAATGATTATTTGGTGAAATGAACCATTTGGTCAAATGATCATTTGGCGAAACGTTATTTTGGTGAAACGTTATTTTGGTGAAACGTTGTTTGGTCAAACGTTTTTTGGTCAAACGATAGGACACCACTTAGAATACTTTATAAAAAACCAAATTGTTCATTGTTTTACCTGCTACAATTTTGTTCTTTATAAAATTTTCGATAAAAAGTATATTTTTGGAGATATTTGCAAAAAACTGATGAAAAGCGTGAAAAAATTGCGAATTTTCAATTGCCAATATGATAACTTGAAAAGTATTGGATTTTTGAAAAACTTTATAGATGATTTTTTGCTTAAAATTAGGCCTTCTATCGATATCCGAGGTTATTTTGAAAAAAAAAATTCACCCCCGAGAAGGGGTGGCAACCACCCCCAGGGTGGTTGCGGAGTTCAAATCATTTTCACTTTTGAAGTTAAGGGTAAGATGAGCCTAATTCCAGAATTTCATGCAAATCGGTTCACCGTAAAAAAATTCGGAGGTAAGACCCGTAAAAAAATTCGGAGGTAAGACCGTATTTTTCGCTTCAATGACTGCACTACTTGTCTTTGTTCAGTTTTCGCTCGTGCGCAATATTTCATTTTATTATTGTTTTAACTTTAACCCATTATACGACTCGGCTTTCCCACGGACATTGATTCTTATCCTTTTCACGACTCGGCTATTCCACGGACATGGATTTTCATCCTTTTCACGACACGGCTATTCCAAGGACTTTGATTCTGATCCCTTTTACGACTCGGCTATTCCACGGACTTATAAAATAAAGAATTCTGAAGGACTCTTACAAGCTGACAGCTCAAACATGAAACCCTCATGATGATGGAGTACACGAAAAGTTCTGATAAGTATAATTTAGCCGCCATAAGAGATGCCAAAGCCTCACAATCTTCACGCAACACTTACGTCGATAACGCAGTCGGATATGTGGAGGTACGCAGAGAAGCAAATAATTGTTTCATTCAATGCCGTATGACTCCGGAGCACCGCGTCAAGAATAAGTTGTACAAGATCACATATGAAATTGACGAAACTGAAGAAACCGTTATAGACGTACATTGTCGGATGGCGGCTGTAAACATGATTTGTGCTGTGCTTTCTTATGTGCATACCTGGGATAACTCGGGGCATCTATACAAAAATATATCGAAGTTACTGTCAAGATATAAATGTTATCGAACGTATTATTACCTATATTTTTCTTTTCAGCTTAAAATAAAAACAACAAAACGTCTATTATTCGTTTAATTTAAAATAGTTTTCATAGTAAGTGCACAATCAATATTTTTCCACATATTCGTCGGTATAAAAATATTGCCATCTAGATGAAAATATCCGCCCGCAACACCATTCTCGTGTATTTCCACGAGGAACTGTAAAAAAATTCTTTGCAGTACACGCAGATGAGTTATTTTTGCAAGTTTTTAAAAAACATTATTTTGTTTTCACGACAGACATTTATTACCTATTATCAAATTATTTTGTACTGGCGAAAATAATATTTCGTATCGAGTTGTTCAGATCATTAATCTGTCGTAATCTGTCACTCATCAAGTCATCAACAACGAAACTCAAACATCTATTCAATTCAAAAAATAAATACGCACACTCAAAAGTTTTGATTACTCTACGTAAATTGATGCTAATAAGGTTTGGTTTTATATAAATGTACATTCGATAAATCAACAAAATACGGCTAAGTAGGATAAGACATTAAATTAAATTGTTATAAAAGTCATGTGCGTGTTTAAAAACGTCTGTGACAAGCGTAAGTTGTCCTGGCTATCTTTTTTTTGACTGGCAACACGTAACCCCAGCACTGACGTCATTTTTGTCGCTTACGATCTATTAGAATGATCAACTATAAAGTTGGGCTTTTTGCTTCAAAATGGAGGCTTTCGAGGAAAATAAAAAATACGTGTAACTTAAAAAAATACCCTCTTTCGGACTGTATAGTAAAAAGCATATGTAAAAAAAATGAAACGTTGTCAATTCTGTTATATAAAGTTTATTTAATGTTGTGGGGAAACTTTAGGAATACCTAATGTTTACTGCAATTACCTATAAGAAATTGTTTTGTTATTCAGAATAAACATTCTTTAAATAATGCGAACATTTTCCTCGACTACACTCACAACCCTGGCTTTAAACATCTGCATAGTGTTCCATGATGGTGAATGAGTAAAATTGTTAAATTAAACGAACTTACCTGAAGTGAAGTTCTATTTCAATTTTACGAAATTCACCATCATGGAAGGTCCCGCCCTGTCCCAAATAACATATATATCTATTATATATATATATATATATATATATATATATATATTTTTTTTTCTCCCCAGTTGTGGGGTTGTTCGTAATTGCTTTAAACTCTTAGTGATTATAGAGTACAGGGCATCCATCATCTAGGAAGAGGAGCTGTCCGAGACATTTTTTTAACTACTTTGGACTGTGAAGCATTGGTGCAATACTCCGTATTGCTGCATAGTGTTCCATGATGGTGAATTTCGTAAAATTGAAATAGAACTACACTTCAGGTAAGTTCGTTTAATTTAACAATTCTAATGACATTTACATATAGCCATTTTAACGATGCATTTTGAACTAACAACCAATAAAACACAGTTTTCACAAAGCCCATTATTAAAACAGATAAGGCACGGACATTTGTCATTATTATTAATTGGTAACCTCAAATTTAGGTCTAGTAAAGTGTTTACGTTAATCCTATAGATGTTATCGAAATTATTGTCGCAAACTGTTATAGGCACGTACAAAACAATGTAACGTGACTCAACCCGACTTATATTTCGCTAGCATAGTGTTTTAAATACTGATTCACTCCTTACAAAGGTGAAGCCAGTAATGATTAACACAAGAGCTGACATTTACGATATTTGATGAAACACGCCGCACGCCGGGAATTTCTCTATAATGCACTAATTCCACTGAACCACAAATCGTATTACACTCCCAGGTTGTTGAACCCGTATTGTTTAATTGATATTTTGCCGCGCGTAGTAATTTAAGCTCCCATAACTTATGCTACGTTTACGTAATGTAATTTGCTAGCAGTCTATTATGTTATACGTAGCACTTCCGATGTTCTGTCGCAGTGTTATTTATTTCTTATCTAATAATATTTTCCGCCCCGGAAAGTCACCAGCAAAATGTATATTTATGGCTCAAGTTATTACCTAATATCGATCAGATAATAAATGAGAGCTTTGGATCTTAATAGTCGTATAATAATAACAGTTTCGATAACTGCTTTACAAGAGGTTTTGTTTTAAATAAGAACAACAAAATAAATACGTATAATAACAAAACATACCAATGTGGTGTAAAATAGCTTGTAAAAGTTTGTCGTTAATTCCAGCAAACATAGCATTTTCTTACATTTATTTTCTATTTTATGGTGTCCTATCGTTTGACCAAAAAACGTTTGACAAATGATCACTTGACCAAACAAAGTTTCACCAAAAAAACGTTTCACCAATTGATCATTTTACAAAAAGTCATTTTACAAATGATTCACTTCACCAAATGATCAGATGTTAAATTTTCATTTTACAAATAATCATTTGACCAAATGATCATTTAGCAACTGAGTCATTTGACCAAACTTGAGGTGAATCAATTTCAGAGCAGATCCGACCCGGCCGGGTTAGGTTAGGTTAGTTTTTTTTTATATCCATAAAAAAACGTAAATAAGGTAATATACGATAAGGCAAGACAAGACAAGACATGAAATAACATTTTGTAAAATGATATTTTGTAACATGATATTTTGTCAAGTGTAGTGTTTGTAAAATGATCATTTGTAAAGTGACTTTTTGTAATATGATACTTTTGTCAAATGTCTCGTTTGCCTAATGAATAGTTGGTGAAACGTTGTTTGGTCAAGTGATCATTTGTCAAACGATTTTTGGTCAAACATTAGTGAACCCTATTTTATACCTACTAAAATAATAATAATAATAAATATCGGAAAACCTCACACAAGTCGATCTAGTCCCAAATTAAGCTCAAGAAGGCTTGTGTTATGGGTACTAGACGATGATATACGTACTTATATACTTAGATAAATAATATATACTTAAATACATAGAACAACCATGACCCAAGCACAAATATTCGAGTTCATCACACAAATATTTGCCCTGGCCGGGTTTCGAACCCGGGACCGCCGGCTCAGTAGGCAGGTGTCTACAAACCAAGCCAATTGCGTCGTCAAACATCAAAAAATAAATATTTAAACATCATAAAAAAAATATTTTCAATAATTTTATTTGAAACGCACGAAACTCTTCGTGCGCGAGTCCAACTCGCACTTGGCCTGTTTTTTAGGGTTCCGTAGTCAACTAGGAACCCTTATAGTTTCGCCATGTCCGTCTGTCCGTCTGTCCGTCCACGGCTTAGCTCCGTGATCATTAGTACTAAAAAGCTGAAATTTGGTACGAGTATGTGTAAGTATGTATCACGCCGACAAAACGGTAAAATAAAAACTAAAAAAAAATATTTATTTCTTTATTTTTTTTTTATGTTCCAACACTAGTGTGTGGGATGTCGTTGAATAGGTCTTTTAAAAATAGTAGGAGCCTCCAAACATTATTTTTTAATAAAGTCAGCAGTTTTGAAAATATTCGCTCTAACTTTTAACCACGGGTCAAAAAATTATGGAAAAATTCATGAAAATGAGACTTTATAAGTACTTTTAATGAAAACTATATTGAATAAAATCGGTCGAGCCGTTTTTGAGTTATCGCAAAGTTTCATAATTTTCTTAAAAGGACGTAAGTTGACTTCCAGAAGGTAATAAGTAATTACAGTTACTTTGGCGTTTACGACCTTTTTATAGAGCTTGAATTCTTTCCTGTAACTTAAGTCTATTGTGAAGGATAAGCAACTACGGAACCCTACACTGAGCGTGGCCCGACCTGCTCTTTGCGGTTTTTTCAAATATGCGAGGATATAAATGTTATTTTTTAAGTCGGATGTCTATATCGAAAAAATTATATTAAATTTTCAGGAAAGACTTGTTCCGCTTATTTCGGTATACCGGATACGGTATATGACTTGAGACGCGACGCTACCAACGCGTGCACAGGCTACAGTTGATTACGAATGGGCGCCGATTTTGTCCGAACAAAAGCTGAAGGGCTGGTGTGTTGGATAATACCGTGGATCGCGGCGCTTAGTGAGCCCGTCTTAGTTAACGAGTAAGACCGGTAAATGACCGGTCTTGGTTATTTATATAAGTATGCAAGTGTCTGAATATTTATATTATATTATTTCTAAGATAGTAGGTACTTCATTGTCTATTATTGAAATTGGCGGAAAATTCGTTTTCATAGAAAAAGAGTTTTTTTTTTATCAAAAGGTTCTCGTTTTCTGGAAAGATGTTCTATTTATTAAGATTTTGACCACTTCATCGGCGTGATATTAAATATAATATTATACCCGTGCCAAACACACACGTTCCTAAGTAGGTAGTGTTGGTACATATTTATAAATTAATGGTAATATCTAAAAATAGTCCTTTAGTCTTAAGTTCTAAACCTTAAAATTGTTTCTTTTTAACTTTGTTTTCTTTAATAGTAGGTACCTAATACCTATCTTATTTCTGTATAAATTTACTTTTACTTTTTCTTATTCTAAATTGTAGTGCACCTGCTGAACATAACATTTTACCTTAAAGAAGAGCGGGGCCTCCCGACACAACACGCTTAATGGGAGGCTCCATCCCTTGTATTAATGTGACCATGTGTTTTTATTAAATAAAGAAATTTGAATTGGAATTTGAATTGAAATGACAGTTTTCTATTTATTACTAAAATATGATTCTTCGATATAGCTGCGGGCAGATAGACAGGCTGACAAACAGTGCGTAACTACATTTGGGTTCCGTTCTTGCTATTTCGGTAAAGGAAACGTCCAGTAGGTGTATTTGTTATGGCATTAATCAGACACACGACACAAATGACTCAAACGGGTTACCCTCATCTGGCAGAATAATATTGGTCAGAAATACACTTCGCATAACACGTTTCGCAGAAACAATTTCGGTCGAATAGTAAGATGGCATAAAGGTATAGTTGGCATTACTAGTACCTCGCATACGACACATTTTGCAGCACATTGTATTGTAGAATATCTCATTGGCCGACTTTGGTTTAGCATAATTTTATGTACCATAATAATCCTATAGCATACGATTACAATAGCGTAATTATTTTCTAGTAGCAGAAAAGTGCGTTAACTAAACTTTACGTAGTAGAATGTAGTACCGTTAGGTACGACGACGAGCGGTTCGAGGAGCAGTGTTAGGTATCTTCCGCCGCGTGGCAACTGCCACTAAATTTTTAATCACAACAATTGTAATGCATAAATTAGGTCCTGATTCCACCTTAGGGCAGGTCTGACTTGGATTAGGTTAGGTACGACGACGAGCGAAGCGAGGAGGAGTGTTAGGTTGAACTGAGACCCTAACGAGCGAGCGAGCCGCGCGGCATCGACTACCATACCACTCCATGGACAAAATGTGTAATCACAACAATTTGTAATGCATAAATTAGGTACTGATTGCACCTTAGGGCAGGTCCAACTTGGATGAGGTTAGGTACGACGACGAGCGAAGCGAGGAGGAGTGTTAGGTTGAACTGAAACCCTAACGAGCGAGCGAAGCGAGCGAGCCGCGCGGCATCCGCCGGCTACCATACCACTCCATGGACAAAATGTGTAATCACAACAATTTGTAATGCATAGATTAGGTACTCATTGCACCTTAGGGCAGGTCCGACTTGGATTAGGTTAGGTATTCCGCATATGTCCTGTACAACAAGATAAGACGATGAAGTCTATCTTGGAATCAAATGGTATTCGGCTTGACAACTTTATGCCGCCTAAAATATTATGCAAAAAATTATCTGCGAAAGTACGATTCGTTTAGAAGACTGTTATGCTCATCAACATTATGTCCATAATATAAGATTCGGTATTATAAAAATCTGCGAAATGATTTATGCCAAAGCATACTCTGCGTAAGATGTTTCTGCCAAACGTTACTTCTGCCAAGTATCGTTATGCAAAACAAATATATGTCAAAAAAGTTTCTACAAGATAATGGTGAACCGACTCAAACTCATAATACCGCTTTCTGCGTTGCATCTTATTTCAAAAGACGATTCGAATCTACCAATAGTACTACACGTGACTTCCAAGACAACAGAAACTTAATCATTTAAACGATGTGATTATATAATAGCATAGCCTTAAATTGCGCACTAGACTCAACTGGTTGATGAGTGCAGGATTGACAACTCACGTGTCTGATGAAGCCAGGTGGCCATGTCAATGAAATCTATTTCAAGGCAGAAATTGTCCACGCTCCCGGTAGTGACGGCTACAGGCAATTGTCTCTAATAACTGACACGGCCACTAGAGTTCAGGGCCAACTCTTGATCACTGGAATCGCCTCGTATTTATCCATAAAATATTTACTCAGATTGAACGACACGTGCGTCATACGATTGATGACTCTAGTAGCAACATTATGATAATTAGGTTTAGAGCGAGAGCACTTAATGCTGAGATTCTACACTGATTGTCGAATAATAATGACGTAATCAGACAGAGACACATTCCTGTGTGACTTTAAATTAATTCGTGGAAGTAGCAACTTATTGATAACCTGTTTTTATCGATGTTTTAAGAGTTCTGAGAGTATTCTTCCAGAACACAACATCATATTTTATCTTCAGTTATTATTTTAACTCATATTAAATGATAGCCAGTCTCCCTGAAATAGTGTTTCCAAAAAATATTGGAGTTTACTCCTAAAGAATCGATTTTCATATATGTATAAGCCCGGGGTATGAAAAATATGGGGTGTAAAATCGAACGTATCTGCCGTGCTAATTTAAAAAGTCGTATCTCAGTATACGATCGGGGTAAAAATACGACTTCGTAATTTAGCAGGTTATGTGTTATGCGTTATAGACTAAG
Organism: Apotomis capreana; assembly: GCA_947623375.1. NCBI lineage: Eukaryota > Metazoa > Arthropoda > Insecta > Lepidoptera > Tortricidae > Apotomis > Apotomis capreana. Next base: position 11,003,420 of record OX392506.1, on the reverse strand, counting down.
ATCCCGATATAAAATAACCTTCACCGAGATGTTTATTTGATGAAGTGTATTTTATATTTAATTTAATATGTCAATAATTATATTGCAAATGGGTTGCCTAACAAATTTTAGTCCAGGGTATGTTTAATTAATAATAAAAAAAAATTGTTTTAAACATTTCACCGGTTTGATTAATATTAGATAAATTCTATACCAATCGAAAGTATGAAGCCCATAGAATATGCAAACGTTAGGTTGCCTATTCTTTTCCCGTCACAAAACTATTGGGTAGCCAGGTATAAACAGGTAAATCTATACCTACTAGCATTTTGCAAAGGTCTGATTGTTGAATTGAAATTAAATAAAATTAAAGATTATTTAATTATGAATTTATCTAATAAACAAAACGGTGAAATGTAAAAAAGAAAAAAAAAAAATAATTTTAAACTAAACATACCCTGGACTAAAATTTGTTAGGCAACCCATATGCAATATATTTATTGACATTTTAAACTAAATATAAAAGACATTTCATCAGATAAACATCTCTGTGAAGGTCATTTTATATCGGGAGCTTAGTCTATAACGCTTAACGCATAACCTGCTAAATTAAGAAGTCGTTTTTTACCCCGATCGTATACTGAGATACGACTTTTTAAATTAGCACGGCAGATACGTTCCAAAAATATAAGTATTGCGAGGATTGACGTTTGGTTGTCAAAGGCAGTAATACACTCTAATCTATGGAGTGAGTCAAGTCGAGGTGTCGTGAGTGATACGTCACTTTTAGAATGTGGGCAGCGGGCAGCTCCGTCGTGGCTATCTGAAGTGGAGTTTGATAATAAGGCAGGGCCGAGTCAATCGGATATTTTATCGGACGCTGAGTCCATGTCGGATGTGCGGCATATAGCGGTGAAGCGTGCTTGTGGTCTGAGCGACGAAAGCTGTGGTTGTAGTGATAGTTGTATCACAATAGGCAGGCAACATAAACGCTTGCGGGTTTTAGCAACCGCCAAAACGCAGCTGGAGCCGGACGGTGTGCATGACAAGCTATTTGAAGTTTATATAGTGTTAAAAGAAGATTTACCGAAACAGATTAGTTTGGCAAAGTTGCTGCAATTTAAGGGTATAAAAGGAATTTTATCCGTCAAGTTTATGGGTCCACGTAAAGTTCGCATACAGTTTAACTCTAAGGATGATGCGGAGAAGCTTCTGGCTTCTCAGGAGTTTAACAATGAGACGAGACGTTCTTATTGGTCTAATATGGCATGCTGCACTTATGGAATTATAAAGCAGGTTGAGTTGGAGGTTGAGGAAGACGAATTTTTAAAGAATATTGAAGGGTCTGAAGACATTTTGTCAATATGTAGACTGAACCGTTTGGATCATGATGGGCGTTGGGTTAAGGCTGAAGCTATTCGTCTGTGTTTTAAGGGAACTTCTTTACCGCCATATGTTTATGCCTACGGTTGCCGAATTAAGGTAAATCAGTACACTTTCCCGGTTACCCAATGTTCAATATGTTGGAAGTTCGGTCATCTGAGCAGGTTTTGTCCTACTACTAAAGTTACTTGTCCGAAATGCGGCGGGGAGCATGCCAATTGCGAAACGACTATTTTTAGATACATTAATTGTAAAGGCAGCCATATGGCCTTAGATAAGTCGTGCCCGGTTTTTGTGAAGGAGTAAGAAATTCGCAGGATTATGTCTGCTGAGGGATGTATATATAAACGGGCTTTTTGGTTGTATATGCAAAATAAGGAAAAAAAGGATACGGATGTTTGTAGTCAGGATGCGCCATCTGTTTTTGAGAATGACTTAAGTTTTGGAAAGTCATATAGAGATGCTGTTTTGTCGAAGCCGTTACAATCTAAAGAGTCTGAAGATTCTGTCTGTCAGGCTGAGGGCCAGCGATCAGTAAGTCAGTACAGATTAGAGAGCGAGCCACAACAAGAGGTTCGTAAGCCGCGGAAGCCAAAAAGAGTAACAGATGTGAATAGGTCCGAGTGTCTATTGGTCAATCAGCCTACTATTGAGCGGGCTGATATGGAAGATCAAAGACAAAATAAGGACAAGAAGAAGAGACGTATTACTTTTGAAAGGCTGGTTGAGAAGGCGAAGGATATTTTGTTTTCTACCGAAAGTTGGGAGGAGAAGTTCAAAACGCTGTTTGGAATTGTTGTTAAGGAGATTTTGGATTTATTTAAGGATTTTTTTAAGGAAGGTGATTTTGTACGTTTGTTTTTGTCTAATGTAATACCAGAAAGACCAGACTAGGTCTAATACCAGATCTTTCTTGAATGTAATGTTCAATTCAATATTGGCGAAACCCTTATCGGAATCGGCAAAATTTGTATACAGTTTTTTTTATGTAAATAGTGTATACAAATTTAGTTGTTTTCGTGTACATGTTATTTTTAAGTTTATTTATATCCAACAGGGTACATAATGTGATACTTAAACTATTTACTAATCATTATGTGCAATAAACTTATTGAGTTTTGAGTATATATTTTATAATCGTTCTTAAGGCCAGGCGCGCACCACGATTTTAGTCGCGCGATAATTTTGTCGCATAAATGCAAGATATGGGTTTATATTAGAGTGCGCGCACCACGATTTTCATAAACCCAGAAGTACGCTTATTTCTGCGACAAAATTAGCGCGCGACTAAAAAAAATCGTGGTGCGCGCCTGGCCTGAAGAGTAAACTCCATAGTGCAGTCATTGAAGCGAAAAATACGGTCTTACCTCCGAATTTTTTTACGGTGAACCGATTTGCATGAAATTTTGGAATTAGGCTCATCTTACCCTTAACTTCAAAAGTGAAAATGATCTGAACTCCGCCTATTATTTTTAAGGGGTGTAAACAACCCCTTAATGGAAAAATTGTCATTGAGCCATTTTATCGCTAGAAAACATGTCTAATAGTAAGTGGTGAAATCGTAAAGTATTTTCTAACATAATTACCTCATATTAAAATCATTTTCAACCCCTTGAAAATCTTACAACCCTTGCAAACAACCCCTAAATTGAAAAAATCACACAAAAATACTTTGGTATGACATAAAAAGATGTAAGTATAGAGTAAGTAATATTTTATATTCTCTATAATAATTATCAAATTTTTAACCCCCTTTCAACCCTTGAAAACTACCCCTTGATAAAAAATTGTTAATTTTTTTTTTGATGAAATGAAAAGGATTTAAATATTATTCCACACTCTCGAAAATGATTATCATATTCTTAAGCTTTTCTACCCTTAAAACTACCCCTAAATTGCTCATTCCTTTGCAGACGGAAATATACTGGTCACATTATAACGAATAAACGGAGCACGCACAGCTGATCACATGGCTTGGTGTTATATATACATATAAGAACGTTGGTATGTATTCATGCCTACGTTTCCAAAATATATGAGCCATATTATGTATATATATACACATTACAATAATTGTGGGTCTCTATTATACTGCGTACTTTCACATTGCTCCAAATATTCACACTCCGAAATTTTCAGTTACTAAGTAGAAAAAAAATGATAAGTTTTTGGACCATAACTCCTTCAATTTTCATGCTATCACAATTTATAAAAAACCATTGTAAAGGTAATTAAGAGAGCTACAACATCCTTTATTGCAATATATAGTAAAAAACCTTTTTCTAAAACGGTGAAGGGTTAAAGGGCTTAAGAGAGGCTGTTATTGCGCTGCCACGCGCTCTTTAAACAATGATATCTCCGTCAATTTTTGTTTGACAGAAAAAACAAAAAAACCAGATTGTTTGTAAGAAAAATACCTAAATTTTTATTCCGTACACTTTTATAGGTATCTGTCGTCATTTTTGAGATATTATGAAAAAAAAGTGGGTTTTTTTAAAATTTGAAATTTTGTTTTTTTTTTTCAATCGTGACTTTTTTGAAAAATATGTGTCCTGGAGCAGCCAAACTGATACTTTCTATCAAACTCTTTATAATAAAGTTAATTCTAGGCGGAATACGATTCATTTTAATTTTGGTGGAAATGGCACTTATGAAACCCATTGATTTGAAAGAAAAAACATTAGATGCTCCTCTTATTTGCAATACAGCTCACTTATTTTACTTGCAAAAGACTTTTAATAGTGCTCGTTTTAAAGCTTATTTCAAGCACTACAAAACCCTTTTATATTGGAATGCATAAAATGCATTTGCTCGCCGCTAGATGGCATTGACCACATCGATTAAATTTCAGACAAAATAAAAACGGCTTTGATCTTTAATATCTAGCTTAATATTGCACTTAGAATACTTTATAAAAAACCAAATTGTTCATTGTTTTACCTGCTACAATTTTGTTATTTATAAAATTCTCGATAAAACGTATATTTTTGGAGATATTTGCAAAAAACCGATGAAAAATGTGAAAAAATTGCGGATTTTCAATTGCCAATAACTTGAAAAGTATTGAATTTTTTGGAAAACTTTATAGATGATTTTTTGCTTAAAATTAGGCTTTCTATCGATATTCGAGGTTATTTTGAAAAAAAATAATTCACCCCCGAGAAGGGGTGGCACACCCCCAGGGTGGTTGCGGATTTCAAATCATTTTCACTTTTGAAGTTAAGGATAAGATGAACCTAATTCCAAAATTGTATGCAATTCGGTTCACCGTAAAAAAAATCGGAGCCATAATGCTTCAATGACTGCACTACCAGTCGTGCGTCGGAGCTGACACACACACTTTTTTTTTGCATCTTCGTTCAACAGTGGAAGCCTAGCTATAGACGTGCTATAGACTGATATTATGATTTCAATTAGTTAGGAAGCCGAGTCAATACACTACACCTGTAACTGCGCCACTAACTGAAAGATTTGTGAACCCTTGTTAATGATGTTTTAGCTCCTTTTACTCTTCACGCTAAACCAAATATTATGAATAAGAAATACTTCACGATATGGCCTCGTCTCTATTATTATTATTCTGTCCACGGCATTTAATATTAGAATTATAATGTATGGTTCTAGAATAAACAGATAGGTACTTGAAAAAGCGATGAAGTACTCGCGTTTACCGTTCGTTTATTCGGTTTCACAGCTCACAGAAAGCACAAGAAAAAAATGCATTTTCGTGTTGTTATTATAAAATTATTAAAAGTTGCTTACTATTATGTCAGCGTAAAAACTTTTTCTTCACCGTTATCGGAAAAAAAGTATCCTATAACCATCTTTGGGTGTCCAGTTATCGTTGTCCTGAAATTGGTTAAAATCTGCCCAGTCGTTTCGGCGCGGCGTGATGAGCGATGACAATAGTACATTACATCAGAGGCCGGGAAAATGAGGATTTCCGGCCAAGTAGGTATATACCCGGATAGTGATACGAGGCCGGGAATCCGTTTTCACGACGAGGCATGTATAGTGCTTTTCTCAAACATACAATGAAATAAAAAAATATACTTCAAAGAACAACATTTTATTAATTGACAAATAGGACATTTTAGTCTACAACCAACCTTTAAAAACATAACCTGCTTTTTGTCAAACCAGCCAGCTGTGTGAATGACCTTGTTGTTGTAACCAAAAAAAAGTTAATTTGCAGGTCTAGGCCTGAAAAGCAGTATGAAATCCCTTTACAGTCCTCTCGAGTTGTTGCGCCCAAAAAGCGATACCTACTTCCGAGCCTATTATAAGGAACGTAAAGACAATATTTCATTGCATGTTTGAGAAAAAATATTTTTCACCTCACTCGCTCAGAAAACCTCCGTTCATAGCGCGAAATCTGCGTTCAAGTCTTTTTTATCCGCTAGCGTGCAAAAGTCATTTGAATTTGGAAGACGATGATTTTGATTCTCTGTGGTCCATGTAAATTATTATATTTAAAACTCCTACAACGCGCGACTGATTTCATCAGTCGATAAATCTTCGAATAACCAATCAGCGTACGCTAATAAAGGGCGATCTGGTCAGGTCGGCTAAAATTAACTGTATATACCTACTTGGCCGGAAATCCTCATTTTCCCGGCCTCTGATGTAATGTACTATTTCACCAACACCAGCGGTTTTGCGGCTGGCGCCGCGTGCCCATAAAAATTCGGCATCGTGCTGTTAAGATTTTTCCTGAAATAATAGAAACCCTCTCCATAATTTCAGTACAATTTTGGGATTTTATAATAATGTAGATGTCAAAAACCTATTCCGTGAAACGTCACATTGTTGAATGTCAATGCCTGACTGGGGTAAACGTGCCTTCGGGAAAATACATCTCCAAGCGATCTGGTTCGGGGAAGCCAGTTTGTTCATTATAGATAATGTGAATCGTACCTAATGAAATGAGTCATTTGTTTATGAGAAAGTTCAAGGCTGGCGTACCTACTCGATATGTTCATTGTCATGCGTCGTGACGCACTCTATACGAACATAAGTATGGTCATGGAACAAACAAATCTCGGTAAATACAAACGTCTATAATTTTGATATCGCAGATACCAGTGGTGAGGCATCCATAGAATTCGATTCTCATCGGCTTGGCTATTTCAGATCGTTTGCGCATCATCTCCTACAAACATATTGATTTGCATGTTTTTAAATAAAATAAAGACGCGAACATTTCTCGTGAGCGCGGAAGATCAAATCACATCTATTACTAATGTTGTCAGGTGCTATTATATGTTTTAATTGCTTTTAGGCTTTAAAATTCGCGACGTTAAGAGCGAGTAAGACCGGATATTCGGACTAAGTCCGAATATAATAAATACGATTTCGATGTTCTTGTAATAGAAGAAAACATACTACTGACGACGTGATATATTTCTCATATCCTGGATGGTAAACTAAATAATTATGTTTTCTCATAGAATAACACTACATACTTTACTTTCTTTGCTTGATTGTTTATATAAATCGCGACGCTATTGATCCCGTGGCGTGATGAGACCTACCGATGCCGACGCATGCAATTTGCTTGATAGTGCGTTGAATTGGTGGAATGAAAGTGGACGGCGGAGCAGCAGGCTTTACTCGAGGTTGAATTCAAGAATATTTATGTCTTCATATCTCAGTGACAGAATGCAAACAGTGGATGTAAATGGAACCCAGTCTAATGGAGCTATAGTTAAGCTAGGAGTGCCACAGGGCTCTATTTTAGGTCCATTTCTATTTTTGGTTTATATAAATAACTTACCATCTATAGTAGATAATCTTTGTAATATAGTACAATTTGCTGACGATACATCATTAATTTTCAAGGTTCACCGGAAATCAACCGACTATGCGGAAATTAATGGCACACTAGATAAAGTACTTAACTGGTTTACTACTAATAATCTTCTATTAAATACCAAGAAAACTGAATGTGTTACATTTGCTTTACCGAATGTTACGGCGGTAGATTCTACTATATTACTAAATAGTGAATGTATAGAAATAGTGAATAAGGCATTATTCTTAGGTATAACATTGGACAGTAATTTGCAATGGAGTCCACATATAGCAGTGCTTGCAGGTAAATTAAGTTCAGCGGCGTACGCTGTTAGGAAAATTAGCCAATTGTGTAATGTTGATACAGCTCGCTTAGTTTATCATAGTTATTTTCATAGTGTCATGTCATATGGTATTCTGGTTTGGGTCAAAGCAACTGACATTCAGACTATTTATATTTGTGCTACAAAAAAGAGCCATTCGTTCTATATATAACCTGAATTCTCGTGACTCCTTAAGAGACATTTTTAAAGATATAAACATCTTAACTGTACTGTATGTTATTAAGAACCTGGATTAATTTACAAAAAAATCCGATGTCCACAATTTTAACACTAGAAATAAAAATAAAATTGCTGTTAGAAATTTTCGTGTTCGTAAAGTATGTAAATCATTTTAGGCCAATGTATTCATTTTTATAACAAGTTAGGTACCTGATCATAAATTAAAATTAGCCTTTCCATCTCTCAAAAATTATTAAAAAAAATATCTCATGTCAAAAGCATATCATACAGTAGAGAGGACTATCTGAAAGACAAAAATGCATGGCCTGAACCAGAAACCAGGTAACTGACTCCTTCTTAGATTGTACCTGACTAGTTTAAGGGACACAGTTCTAATAAGAAAGCATATCAAACGTAGTACATAAATTGTGATAAACCGTCAGACTTTCTTGTAGTTTCTATTTTGTTCTTACACTTTTCCTCATTTATATCTTAAAATACACTTTTAATATGATTTCTTCGAGAACTAGGTATAGTTAAGTTCATATTAGGTACTGTAATAGTTAAGTAATTATCCTTTCTTAAAAAAAATACTAAGTAACTGTTGAGTTTCTTTCGGCGTTTCTTCTCAACAGTGGTCTTCTCTTGTGAAATGTTGGTAGACTCAGACATGTAAAAGTGCACTTGTGACCTACTTGCAGAATAAAATTCATTATTTCATTATCGTTTTTTGAAGGCAGAGCTACAGCCAAGTCACAACCAACTAGCCCACCCGCGTCTTCTAACATTGACCACCAATCACTTCGAATAATCAATTAAATTTCTCAGTCATAAAATGACTTGGTAATTGGTTACCCGTGTCAGCTATTATGTCGACTTTCAAAGTACCTATGTTTATAGTACAAGAGGCAGTAGCATAAATATCACATCATTTCATAAGGAAAAATACTGGCCAAGTGTGAGTTGGACTCACGCAAGGGGGTTACGTACCAGCAAATGTATTTTTTTGTTGTGCCTTTTTATTTTCATTATTTGTTGTTATAGCGGCCATACTAAAACACATTATGCGAAAATTACAAGTTTTTTAATGTCTTAGGGGACAAACAAGCAAACGGTTCGCCTGATAGAAACCAATTTCCATCGCCCATAGAGACCAGTAAAACCAAAGGAGTCACAGGTGCGTTGCCGGCCTTTCAGGTGGGATTACGCTCTTTTATTGAAGCACTCCCCGTTATATAAGCGATAAAAGATGCAGAGAGAGGCAGCCGACTATACGAGTCGCTCTCCGTTGAATACGGTCTAGAGGAAGAAGCTGGGACTTGGGCGCCCCAAGCCCACAGATCAAGCTTTAAGTCTGCCTATTGCGGTGGAAAAGATGCAGCCCTGTTACCGACGGATAGAGAGACAGCGGAGGCTAGTAATAGGGTTCCGTGAGCACCCTTTAGTTACGGAACCGTATAAATACTGAGTCATGGACTTGGATGACATTATTATTTTTTTATTATTATTTTAGAACTCCCATTGATATGAATGTACTCTATCTATTTTGACAGTCGTAAAATGTCATATGTCACGTCATATCACTGTAGTAGATATAACAAGCGTGAGGCATATGTCTAATTTTTGTTATATGCCATATACATGTCGGAGACGGTCATGAGTATGGAAGCTCAACGAAACCGGCGCGCCATTGGAAAGCGACAGTAGCACCCCCTTGAACCTGTTTTGGCGCGCTAGACAGAGTCTTGGTGGTTCACTCAGCGAACGCCCACCACACTTCACTTTGGGTCACCGTCGAGTGCACTACTGCCGTGGAACTGTCCCGTTTCGTTGTGCTAAACAGTGAATTATCATAACTCAACAATACAGTGTTCATTTAATAAAGACTATTCTGTTCGAGACTTCGATATACATACTTACAGACCTATGTGCGAGGAACTGCTATATTGTGCTTCATTGTATAAGGAATAAATCAAGTTGATTGTAGCTGAAGTGTTTCGTCTCGCTCGAACTACCTCCTCGTCCACAACTATATAGAAATAGCTCAAATAATGTGCCACAAACCGCGCCCGGCCATCCCAACCCCTGTCCCCGACCCTATCCCGACATACATATATATGCCATATACATATATGTATATCTGTTTTAACATTTTAACTTGCCTATGTCACTTAATACAGTTCGACTATCATGAATCGATATATATTATGTATACACGATGATTTTTAATCGGTGATCAGGAGTAGAAAAATATTAATATTTAGCTAAAATTAAACTTAATACGCGAGGTCCCGCGCACATACCTCACTGTTAAATTCATTAAAAGTTAAAACATAATTAAAACTTATAACCACTAGATACATGGTCATCCTACATAAATTATTGAAATACGATACCTACGTCAAGTGTCATCGCTTTGGCGGGAAATTTTACGAAATTTTCTTCGACTTTGTTTATGTACCTAATGACAATGACAATGACAAGTTATTATGCTCATAAATTATAATTCCTATTAAATTATTAAAGAGGTTGTAAGCACACCGATACAGATTAGTTCGGTGACAAGGAAATTAAGACAAAATTGGTTCCAAAATAAAAATTATCATAAAAAAATAAAAGTTTGTTTTCATGTAATTACGATTTGCTCGACTTGGCGGGGGCACTGCCGTGCCCCCAGACTTCAGCGTGACCGCCATCAATTACTGAGTTAGAAAAGTTGGTACCTGATCACCGATTAAAAATCATCGTGTGTATATATATAGCCGTGCTAAGACCGAAAGATTTCTAAATTAAATATATACCAAAATAGCAATGCCTCATCATCGCAGTATCTTTCTGACACATATATGTACATGAGAGTGAGAGTGACCAAATAAAGGTGCGCCCAGACCGCCGCTTAAAATACGGTGACGGTACGGAATCGCAGTGACGCATCGTATCCGTACCGTTTTTATCGCATGCCCTCCACACCGCCGCTTAAAATACGGAGTCGGTACGGAATCGCAGTGACGCATCGTATCCGTACCGTTTTTAACGCATGCCCTCCACACCGCTGCTTAAAATACGGAGACGGTACGGAATCGCAGTGACGCATTGTATCTTGTATCCATTGTATAATAATTCAGCGAATTAAGGAGTTTGACCTTACAAACGGTCCAGAAGTTTTGAATTTTTGATAATATGTTGTCTACCTCACGTAAACTAAAATATAATAATATATAATATTGCACAAAAATTTGCGCGGCATCATTTTTCATAGTAAAAGTTGAGTGGTTTGGCACCGACTTCAAAAAGTGATTCAAATGTAATCTGTACATGAACGGGTTATTTTCGGCTTTTCAGTTATTTTGAAGTCGGTTCTTTTTTTATTAAAAAAATGTATTTTAAACACTCACTAACCATCCTAGACAACATATTATCAAAAATTCTAAACTTCTGGACCGTTTGTAAGGTCAAACTCCTTAATTCACTGAATTATTATACAATGGATACAATGCGTCACTGCGATTCCGTACCGTCTCCGTATTTTAAGCAGCGGTGTGGAGGGCATGCGTTAAAAACGGTACGGATACGATGCGTCACTGCGATTCCGTACCGACTCCGTATTTTAAGCGGCGGTGTGGAGGGCATGCGATAAAAACGGTACGGATACGATGCGTCACTGCGATTCCGTACCGTCACCGTATTTTAAGCGGCGGTCTGGGCGCACCTTAAACCCAACAAAACTCACTACCGACCATTCTTCTATCGTGTGATATGTCTACACGACATTGGCGAAACAGAAACACCTCTTGCTAAACCAGCAAGAAGTGAAGACCACCGAAGGAAAAAAAAACAACCACCAAAGGCCTGCTGCATTATAAAATAATGTACTTACCTAAAGTTTTTGTAGCTATCCTTCAACTATGATCATCGCGGCATAACATTAAGAGATACACAATAATTATATATACCTGTTATTTCAATGTCGGTGCTTGAAATCGGCAGCAATAAAATTATATAAAATATACGACCCCAGCTCCTAAGCCAACTTTCAACTTTGATCATCACGTCATTTTGTTGTTTGAATGTCAGTGCTCGAATCCGACAACAATGTGACGAGAAATTGCAAAATATCTCATCGCCTCCTCAAGGCCCCAATCGCTACACCATAAAATTATGTAAAATAAACGTCCCCAGCTCAAGTCACGCTTCAACTATGTTCATCGCTTTATAACATTAAGTGGTACACATGTTTTTGTTGTTTCAATGTCGGTTCTCGAATCCGGCAGCAATGCGACGAAAAATTGCAAGATATCGCAACACCTTGTCCAATTTGAACCCTAATCAGACCGCAATATCATAAAACGATATATAAAACTACATCTCCACTTTCTTAGCTAACCTTTAACTATAGTAATCTTATCAAAAAATTAAGACATGTTTTGTTGTTTCATTTCTCGGACGAGTAATTGAAAAATATGCGACGAGTAATTGAAAAATATCGTAACGCTTCATTAATGACGGGCCTAATCGCTGCACCATAAAATGAAGTAAAATATACGTCCCTAGCTCCTAAGCCAACCTTCAACTATGATCATCGCGTCATAACATTAATAAGAGGTACACACGTTTGTGTTATTTCAATGTCGGTGCTCGAACCCGGTAGCGTACGACGGGACACGCGGAACAAAATGTCATCTCGTTACGCAATGCTATTTTGGCCGTGACCAATATTGTAAATATCTATACTTGAAAACTTCCGCTTTTGACAATCTATCTAGTACGATGATACAAAGTAATTAAGTAAATTTTATCGAGTGTTGTGTAGGGCCAAATTTTTCTCGTAACGTTATGTCATTTGATGCTGCTCCAATAGCGAAATGTATATTTCCGATATATACCTAAGTAGTGTCGCTTTTATTTTTTCCAAACTGAGTTTTCATGGTTTGTTTATTCGTAAAACATTCATACACATGTGATAAATCCAAGAGATATGATAATTGTAACTTTAGACCTTTAGGTCTGTTGATTTAGTGCTAACTACCTATGTTACCTACTCACATTTGTATCATAGGACCCGTTCCTGTAATTTGCTTGGATATAACAATATTAATTTTATGACTATATATTAAAGTAGAGTATATCCAAGTAACACACATAGTCTGTATAACACCTGAATAAGTTATGTCAATTACTCTTAAAGCTGAATACATTACCTGTAAAAGGGCTGTTTAAGACCTTATACAGACCTTAAAGCTCTTAAATGGGCACAAATGTTTCAGCCCTAAGTTCACATTGCTGCTTAAAAGCTGCTTAAGAGCAATTTAACGGTGGTATAAAGGATAACAGGAGTTATAAGGGCTGAATACCAACTGACTAAGAGAGCACTAGTTACCTTTTATTCAGAATTCTATTCACTTTATAAATCTTTTAAGCATACAGCAGCTGCAGCTGAGCTGTATTATGAGAAACTATTTTTATTAAACATTGCCAAACAGTAACATAATTGGTTCGATTCAACTCACAGGTGATGTTGACTTTATTGTGTCAAGTGTTACAAGTTACAAAGCATTTTTTAATAGAGGACACATTTTTTACTATCGGGAATGTAGCTGTTTTCCACATTAACGTGAAGAAAATGATTGGGAATGGAAGTTTACTGTCATTATACCTATATAATATATAAGTTATTTTGATGCGCCACGAAAATATTCATTTTTTTCTTTGATATTTGATATAAATAAGCCTTGGTGTAAACATTACAAATATTTTTTTATTGCTTTTAACGTAAATATTTGGTTAAAAGTTATTACAATGATTTTAGGAAGTAAACATTAGTTCTTTCAGTTTAGTATTCACGCCCAAAACCTCTTAAAATGAAAAAAATAATACGATAATTTTCTAAATTCACAATATAAAGTGGTGGCTTGATGCTAAACAGCGATGTGATCCATTATACCTACCTACATTTAAATTCTTCCTAAGGGCTATTTGGTAGGTCACTTGTGTTCTGCTAATTAGCAAAACACTGTGTAAAATTCAACACGTGAACTGAAATCAGCTATAACCTGTTTTGTTTATGTTTAATAGTTCACATGCTCGGTATTTAGGCGTGCCGTAAACATTTAAACAGGTCTTATATATATAATCCACATTTATGCCACTTGGATACTTTTAGTGCAATACAAATTATTCTTTGTTACATTACTTGTGGAGCAAAATCTGTTTCTCAGCCATCAACAAATAAATAAACTGATTTAAGTACCACATTTAATTCATTTACTGCGCAAAGGTCCACACCTCATTTATTCAAACAAAGTCTGATGAAAGTTACTTTTGTGAACTACTATTAAGTAACAAGCGGTAAACCAGTACATTAGTGTACCTGTAAAGAGCAATTAGGCATCTAGTGAATGTTTAAACAGCCCCTATGTAGACTATATCAACGGCAGTATAAAGGTTGGTTAGCGGTAAATACGGTCAGCATTACGCAGTATAATAAACCAAATTTCATCCATTATACGCCTATTGACTGTATAATAGTTCACTCGTGGTACCTTAAAAAGTCAGCGGAATAGTGTTCACACATACATCGTTATACCGCTGTCAGCAAAATTGTACCCAATAAACAGCCCTTATTCAGGTAAAAGGTCTCAATCCCGGTTAAAGCTGAATAGAAGCGATATAATGATGCTTTTGTGGATATAATTAACGGTTAGATTGGTGAAAGTTCTCAAAAAGTTAAGAAATTTTCCGTGAATTTCTGGAAACTTTCACAATTAAGCATATTATATAATAATATATAGAGAGAGAGAGGGTTCCGAGCTTCCCAAATCCTTCCTCCTATTCCCTTCTTACCATACAATTCGAGCAGCACCGTCGACGAAACCAAAGTTCAGGCATAAAAGCATCCAAATATCTGGTCTCTGGTAGAAAGTCCAGTAAGTAGAGTAGATAACGTGAAGCTTTTTCCGTGTACTACAATAATATTTTTATAACCGATTACCGTTATCGTATCGACTTAAGAAACTACCAATTAACTTCTCGTCTTAACACCGAGTCTTAATGGCAGCAATTAATCATAGAGAAGTTAATCGCAACTATACTAAAATATAACTATACTGTTGCACTGCATGGAATGCTAAATAGTTAAAATTTCCCTTATACAATCTTAAGGGTGATTGTTTGAGCGTTTTAACAGTCGAATTTATTCTGTCCGCAATATTGGCTAATTTATAAAACGGATCATTTCGATAATAATTGATAATGTATTTAGAATTAAGTCAATTGATGTGCCTTTGGGGTGCATATTAAATGTTTATTGTAATGTTACTATTAGGCATCGGATAATCGGATGCTTTTATACCTAAACTTTGGCGGCGGCTTTGTTGTTCAGTTGTAGGTATAGTTGGCTTTGTTCGAGGTATGAGTGAGATAGCAATAGGATTTGGTTAACTTTAGGGAAATATCTACCGGAATTTCCGATCCCTGGTTACTATACATTATACAATACAATACAATACAATACAATACAATACAATACAACACTTGTTGTTGGTTGTTGTTGGTTGTACGCAGTGCAGTTTGCCTATTTTCTTCGAATACCCATTCCTTCAATTGCTCAAAGGTTAACTGGAAGAGATCCCTAATAGGGATAAGTTCGCCTTTGTACATATTTCATTTGTTATCAATGTATTTATAACCACTTGTTGTGTACAATAAAGCGTTTACATACATACATACAACACTTTATTGCACACCAACAAAAAAAATATTACATGAGAATTCTTAAATTAAACATTATTATATTATATTATGTCTGCATGGCCATACTGGATATAATTCTATATTCCTTTAGCGTTTTGGAATTAAATATACAGAAACGAGTATTATTTTTTGTATAAAAACTATAGGTAGTCAAATTACTTTTTAGAAAACAATGTCTTAGTTTCAGTATTCGTAAAAAGAAAAAGTTAAGTTCAGGGGGAATAATCTATATATCTATATATGTATATAAAAGAAGAAGTCCTTAATGACTCATCAACACACAGCCAAAACTATAGTCTTACTCCCATTTTTTAAGCGAATCCCATTAGCTTTGTACCCGATGAACAATACACATTATCTCTATTGTTAGCTGTGGCCGCAACTGCCACTTCAAAATGTAAGGCGTTATAAGTGCAAATTACTTTTACACTAAATTAGTCTTTAAATCAAACAAAATAAGGTTTACTCTTAAACAAAGAGAACACAGATGTTGGTCACTTCGTAAGTGAAAGAGCAGTGAAGCTCGTTTCGATGCTGATAAAGACAATGAAGTGACCAACATCTCTGTTCGCTTTGTTTAAGGTTTACTTATTTCGTTTGACTTAAAGACTAATTTAGTGTAAAAGTAGTTTGCACTTATAACGCCTTACATTTTGAAGTGGCAGTTGTGGCCACAGCTAACAATAGAGATAATGTGGTGTTAAAAAGGGGTGCAAAGTTTGTATGGGGTAAACTTTTTTTTTAGAGTTAGAGACTTGAAACTTTGTAGAATGATTACTTATTCAAAAACACAAAAAGTACTTTCAGCGTTTTAGAAAATTTCACCCCTAAGGGGGTTAAAAAGGGGTGCAATGTTTATATGGGAGAAACTTTATTTTTTGAACTAGAGACTTGAAACTTTGTAGATAGCTTACTTAAACAAATACAAAAAGTTATTTCAGCGTTTTGGAAAATTTCACCTCTAAGGGGGTTAAAATGGGGTGCAAAGTTTGTATGGGGAACACCGCTAATGTTGTTTATAAAGAAGTGTTACGCTAACGTTATCAGTTTATATTTTTTTAATTTCCTGTCTACTACCCAGTGACTACGTCCTTTTTTTAAAACGAACTTGCATCCCCTTTTCTATGGTTGACTGTCAACAATATTTTCTTAGTGTCTCTTATTTATTGTGTTCCAAACTTTTTGTGTTCCTATATTTAGTGAGTTGTCTATCAGCACATGAATAATCTATACTTTATATACAGCACCAGATTATATTGAATCACTCTTCAAACAATACTACTAGCCTGTAGACCAAAATAGTAATCGCATCATTAAATTCGCTTATGTGCATTTAGTTTTTAATGGTCACATTTCAGCATTTTCTTTAAACACTAGCCAATTTAATAACTGGGGTACCTGCTAGACCATTTAGAAACGTTTTGGCCAGCCTCGGGAACTCCGCCACACCAATCTTTTCGTTTAATAGCCAGGCCGGCGTGTAAAAATACCAGTGCTGCCTTCTTATGTAAAGAGGTAATTATTTATTATTGTTTTGAAATAAAGTTTATTATTTATTATTGTTGAAAGAGATACTCTTCATTAAACTGCCTCCATCTCTCGATTTCCAGTGCTGAGTTTAAGATTGTTTTAACAGCCTTATATATTTAACATTTTTTTTAAATCTCACTCATCATAACTAAGATCCCCATTTTCTAACTCCAAATCTATGCGTCGCTCTATATCATGCAGAGTCATTTTTGCCAAAGATTAAAAGCATCAGGTAACTGACGGAATAAATATTAAGCATCCTGCAAACAATTCCCGTAATCTAATTGGAAAATCTTCTAAAATTCTTTTACAATTGCATATCAGTGTCTGCCACTGTTTGAAATGTAATATGTCTAGACCATCTTAATTAAGAATAAAATTCACTTCCCTATTTTAATATCTTTGTCATCATCAAAAATCTACGCGGACGAAGTCGCGGGCGGCCGCTAGTCTATATATAAAAGAAGAAGTCCTGACTGACTCATCAACGCACAGCCGAAACTACTAATGTTAGAGAGTTGATTTTTGCACAGTAGGTTACTTTTATAACGTGGGCTAGAGATAAGAAGCGATTTTGAAAAATTCAATCCCTAAGGGTGTTAAAAAGGGGTGCAAAGTTTGTATGGGATACAAGTTTTTTTTAAAGCTAGGAACTTGAAACTTTGTTAGAAGATAATAAAATAAAAGAAAACTGATTTCAGCGTTTTTGAAAATTCATCCCCTAAAGTGGTAAAAAAGGGGTTGAAAGTTTGTATGGAGATCAAATATTTTTTTGAGCGCGGGACTTGAATCTTTGTGTAAAAGCATACTATTAGAATACAAGAAAAGTCATTTCAGCGTTTTCAAAAATTCGACCCCTAAAAGGGTAAAAAAGGGGTTTAAAGTTTGTATGGAGATCAAGTATTTTTTTGAGCGCGGGACTTGAATCTTTGGTAAAGGCATACTATTAGAATACAAGAAAAGTTAATTCAGCGTTTTCAAAAATTCGTCCGCTAAAAGGGTTAAAAAGGGGTTGAAAAAGTGAATCCATTACAAATTCCTTGAAACTTCTTATTAAGCCATATACAATAATAACAAAATAACATTAATTTAACGTCATCAAAGATTCAACCTCTAAGGGGGTTAAAAGGGGGATGAAAGTTCGTCTTGGGGTTCAAATTTATTTTAAGCTAGGAACTTTAAAGTTCGTAAAAAGTTATGTAAATAAAATGGAACAAAAGTGATTTCAGCGTTTTTGAAAATTCATCCTCTTAGGTGGTAAAAAGGGGGTTGAAAGTTTGTATGGAGATCAAACCTTTTCTTGAGCGTGGGACTTTAAACTTTGTATAAAGGCATATAATTAAAATACAAGGAAAGTAATTTCAGCGTTTTCAATAATTCGTCCCCTAAAATGGTTAAAAAGGGTTGAAAGTTTGATTCCATTACAAATTCTTTGACTAAGGCATATATAATAATAACAAAATAACATTAATTTAACGTCATTATAAATTCAACATCTAAGAGGGTTAAAAGGGGGATGAAAGTTTGGCTCGGGGATCAATTTTAATTTTAAGCTAGGAACTTGAAACTTTGTAAATAGGTATTAAAATAAAATAAAAGAAAACTGATTTAAGTGTTTTTGAAAATTCATCCCTGAAACTGCTAAATAAGGGGTTGAAACTTTGAATGGAGATCAAACCTTTTTCTGAGCGCGGGACCTTAAACTTTGTATTAGTGCATATAATTAGAATACAAGAAAAGAAATTTCAGCGTTTTTGAAAATTCAGCCCTGAAGGTGGTGAAAAGGGGTTGAAAGTTTGTATGAAGATTAAATTTTTTTTTGAGTGTGGGACTTGAAACTTTAAATAGAGGCGTATTATTAGAATACAAAAAAAGTGATTCAGCGTTTTTGAAAATATATGTAGCCCTGAAGATGGTGAAAAATTGGGCAAGTGCGAGTCCGACTCGCGAATGAAGGGTTCCGTACCTATATATATATCTATAACAAGTTTGTTGTATGAGAGCCCCCCTTTAATATTTATTTTATTTTATTTTTAGTATTTGTTGTTATAGCGGCAATAGAAATACATCATCTGTGAAAATTTCAACTGTCTAGCTATCACCGTTCTTGAGATACAGCCTGGTGACAGACGGATGGACGGACGGACGGACAGCGAAGTCTCAGTAATAGGGTCCCGTTTTTACTCTTTGGGTACGGAACCCTAAAAAGGGGTTGAATGTTTGGAATGGAATAGAGATCAAACCTTTTTTTGAGCGCCGGACTTGAAACTTTGTATAAAGGCATATAATTAGAAATCGAAAAAGTAATTTCAGCGTTTTTGAAAATTCAACCCCTGAGGCGGTAAAAAGGAGGTTGATAGTTTGTATTGAGATCAAACATATTTTTGAGCGCAGGACTTGAAACTTTGTATAAGGGCATATTATCAGAATACAAGAAAAGTGAATTCGTTTTTGAAACTTCAGCCCAGAAGGTGGTGAAAAAGGGGTTGAAAATTTGTTTGAAGATCAAATATTTATTTTGAGTGCGGGACTTGAAACCTGAGTTCATAATGATTCCGCGTAATTAGAGCAATTTAGCCGAAAAAAAAACTAAAAAGAGGCCAAGAGCGAGTCAAACTCGCGTACGAAGTTCGGTACCATTACGTATGAAATGGCAAAAAAAAACACGTTTATTGTATGGGAGCAGCACTTCAATATATTTATTATTATTTATTTTTTGTTGAATTACAGTAACCAACATCAAAATCATCAACTTGCAAAAAAAGAAAAGTAATTTCAACATTGTTTAGATCTGAAAATAATATAATAAAGATGTAAACTGTTCAAGATAAGATTCCACGCGGACGAAGTCGCGGGCAACAGCTAGGTTATAATAAAAATAAAGCCATCAATATTTATTATTTTTTTACCCAGAACTGTTTGGAAAGATCAGATTCACATTCTGTGATTTATTTTGAGTGTTTCCCTTACGCCACCTGACCTTAAGGTAAATGTTATAAATAACAAATAAAATAAATAAAAAATAAATAAATATCGGACAACCTCACACAAATCGATCTAGTCCCAAATTAAGCTCAAGAAGGCTTGTGTTATGGGTACTAGACGACGATATACCTACTTATATAGATAAATATATACTTAAATACATATAACAACCCAAGCACAAATATTCGGACTTCGGATTTGGGATTCGAACCCGGGACCGCAGGCTCAGTAGGCAGGTGTCTACAAACCGAGCCAAACACGTCGCCAAAATGATATTTTAAACAAGATTCAAAGGGCTTTTTACTAGTTCGAAAGCCGATGGCTGTTTACTTGGTACTGAATAAAGCAGGCTACTTTAGTTGTTTTAGCTGACATTTATATCAGGGCCGTCACGTATTGGCCTTCAGCGCATCTTTCTTTAGTATTCGGGAGCCAGTGGTTGCGCAACGGCGGGTCAAGGGTGGGAAGGTGCCCTCAATTTGGTGGATGAAGCGCCATATGAGTATATTTACTTTTAGGTTTACCTCTGAATATGCAATGCAACGTATTATTTTTAACACAGTTTTATTAGCTTGACTTGTAACTAAGTTTGTTTGATTGTGTAGTAACTAATAATGTCAAATCATAGAAGTTAATTTTAACCTACTTCTAATTGTAGCATGGAAATTAAACTGCATGTATTGATGATAATGGAGACGGAAGATAGACACAGGAACTCCTAAACAGTACAAAATCAAGCCTTCTCGGTTGTGCTCTTGCTTGGTCTTGATGAGCACTTAACGTCTGTGTAAGAAAGTACAGTCGTCAATAAAAGCTTGTTTAAAGAAAACATATTATACTACGTATATAAAGGACTTTACTAAAGTTATTATACCTATTAGAATCGTACTTTAAAGCATTCAGTATGCAACGAGGGTCAATATTTACAGTCCAGCAGAATAAATCACGTTTCAGTTCACTTTATCTATTAATTTGTTTGCATTAACCTTAATTAAAAACAATGAAGTCGCATTTTTCATAGAAGTATAAACGGAAGTTATCTTCGTCATAATCTTGTCAAAATATACAAAGAATAAGGGGTTAAGGTTGTTACACTAATGATACTTCCTAACAAATGTGACATGAGATAATCAATTAGACATACTAGTGCTGCAGTCCTACCTAAGTAAGTAGGTGGCATATGTCAAACATTAAAACTTAATTTCAGCGAAATTCAAGAAACTGTAAGTGACATGCCGAGGAACAGCTAAATGATGTTCCGACGAAAAGTTTCCAAAACTGCGAAACTCACATGGAAATTTCTCGAAATTCCCTATGTGAAATATTCCAATTCACGGTTAAAAGCTTGTATATTTTGAGAATGATATATTATAACACATTGCATACTTACTTATAAAAAAAGAACCGACTTCAAAATAAACTGAAAAGCCAAAAATAACCCGTTCATGTACAGATTACATTTGAATCAACTTTTGAAGTCGTTTTGAAGGAGGAGGCTCCTTTTTTTAAAGTCGGTTAATAACAACATAACTACTGCGGAGTCACAACCAGTCATGTACCTTCTTACCGATAGGTCTATAAATAAATACTATTAACACATTAATTAATAATGTTAAAACATGCAAACACTTAGGTTGAATTACTCTTTATACTGGATCCGGTAAACAGTTATTACTACCTACACGAATAACTATTTACTAACTTCAAAACAGGCAACAACAACAACAACAACATCATAGGTTGTTTACTTATAACCAAGGAATGTACTTATTCGTATATTTTAGTAAAAATGTTAAGCCTGAAAGAAAGCCACTAGTCGTTGTCTCTTTTTAACCCACCTTAAAAAAAGGAGGAGGTTCTGTTTGACTGTATGTATTTTCTATAACATTTTCAGAATGCCCTCGGAAATTTCTAAGACTACTGAGCATGTTTTCTGTTTGAGAAAATTCTCAGAAATTACTGGGTGAATGTCTCACCTAAAAAGTTGCGTAATTGAAGAAATTTCTAGTAGATAGGGATGGAGCATTAAAATACCTCCATACCCTATTTGTAAATCATATATGTCCGTATAATTTATCGTAAATGCCACCATCAGGGAATTCCATATCTTGGCTATAGACCGCTTTGTTATATGTGACAAGAGTGTAATGCTACTACGATAATAATTACTATGCAGAGGTATCATTATAAAAGTGTTCCCCGATCTTGTAAACATTATGCACGAGCAAACGAAATATTTCTTCCTCCGTTCACAAAAACAGCGCGGTAGGTTCATTCTCGGTATTAAACGAATGGCAGGATCGTATATCCTGTCTCGAGCATTTCGGTAAACAACGCATTGGACACCTGTGTGGCACGTCGCACGGTAGACTAACCACCGTAAATTATAGATGTTTTCGAGTCTAACATAATAAGAATGAATCCCATAAAATTTGTATAATTCCAATAACTATATGGACACAGACGATTAATCGGTTTCGTCTGTGTTTAACTCAGGGTATACACACTCGCCGAGACTGTGAGAAACGCATTCTGTACTCTTCGCACGATATTAGTGAGAAAAGGATGGCATGCCGTGTCTGGGCGAGTGTGTACAGCTGGGATAAGAATTAAAGAATGTGCTCTGGGCGCCAAACCACTTTTTGTGAAGCTGGCGCGTCCTTGACCCGCCGATCGGTGATCACCGCAAAACCTGTTGTAACACTACACTGTAATAATAACTTTCACCAATAACGTAATGAACTTTTATAATAAGATCATATATTCTTGCACGGAGATACAGTCTGCGCTTATATTTTTTTAACAGCCCGGGAATTTAGTTATCCCATGGCTCTGGGAATTTCTGGGAATTCTGGCAATTTTATTTTTGAAATATCTCCTTGAAAATACATACATTTTGCGGTTTCTATTTTATAAACCGTATTTATACGAAACAAAATTCTTAAGCACAAAAATATGAATAACTGAAAACTCTTACTAGTAAATTTTTATTAGTATTGACATTATTGATAAACCTTAACGTTTACAAATCCTGATATTTACTTACTACTCATATTTTTTTAAAACTACAACCAAGACCACCGTAGGATGGGCAGCAGCATCCTTGTTTTAGGGTTCCGTACCCAAAGGGTAAAAACGGGGCCCTATTACTAAGCCTCCGCTGCCCGTCTGTCCCTCTGTCTCCAGGCTGTACCTATCTCATTAACCGTCATAGTGAGACAGTTGAAATTTTCACAGATGATGTATTTGTATTGCCACTATAACAACAAATACTAAAAACAGAATAAAATAAATATTAAAGTGAGGCTTTCATACAAAATACGTGATCGGTCGCGTTAACTTTGCATCTCATCTGTATGCGGTGCAAACTTAACTTTACCCGGCCAGTTAAGATGGGAAGTGTTTGTATGGAACTCTCGGTGCGCGAGTCAGACTCGCACTTGGCGGGCTTTATAGTCTGGTGGAAGTTACTGCGATCGCCAACCGTATTATAAGTAAGTATATGTAGACGGATACCCTTGAAATGTCGACAAACGTTTCACCGAATGCTTCACTTCGTCAAATTTTCATTTCGTCGACAAATTTTTACTCGTAAGTCATAATTTTTTCAGACATTTTGTAAAGTATAACCTTTAGATTAGGTTAGGTTAGGGTTTGTGTGCATTCAAAAATATTGGTTTCAGAAAAAAAATGCTTTCGATGAAATGAAAATTCGATGAAACGTTTGTCGACATTTCAAGGGTAAACCATACGTAGATTATAAAGATGAATGTTTCCTCTTATGAGAGTACATAAACAGATGTCGATTAAAAATTCTTGTTAAACTAGTATTTTTCCAAGATTTATATTCATACTTATTTAGTTAATAACTATAATAGACTCATTTATTACTCATATTACCTACTTTAATACAAATAAAAAAACAACTCGATTAATTTCATGCGTTTATCACACTTTGCTTAGTAAATAGAAGTTTTATCTTCAAGATAGTTATATTATTATTATTAGACTTTGGATAAACCAAGCATAATAGTCTCTAGGAAAACAACGTCGTAATATTAAGTAAGTAACTACTGAGTTATCTTGACATAAAAAGTTTCATTCATTTCATTGTTTATGTAAACAACCAAATAATGACGCCATCTTTAGGTAGGTATATCCGAAAATTATACAATGACGATTATTTTTGTGTAATAACAAGATACTGGCACTACGTAACGCGTGTCGCGTTAATAACTGGAGATGGGCAGATTATGGATTTTGCGAACGAATCAACAGTAATCAGTTTCAAATTTTCGATTATTTAGCCGATTATTTCCCGACTATTAACGTTGCTGACTAATCGGCGCGGCGTTCCCGACTATCCGGCGACTAGTCGGCCGATAAATAAATAAATAAATATCGGACAACCTCACACAACTCGACGATCAACAAACAAATACGAGTACAAATAAAATCCATGATGTAGACACAAATATTTGAGTTCATCACACAAGTCACCCTGTATTTGCCCTTGCCGGGAATTGAACCTAGGACCGCCAGGTCAGTAGGCAGCTGCTTTACCACGGCGTCTACCGCGTCGTCGGCCGATCACTAATAATAATCGATTGTTGCATGTTGCTTCATAGTACCTACCTATATACAAAAAAAATTGGCTAAGTCAGTCACCTGAGAGCACACGAACGACGCTCTGACTAGCTAATATGTCCAGTCGCCGTGGCCGAAATCGGCTAGGATTGGATGATGATGATGATGATTCTGTTCCACCGTCAGCTTTTGTTTGGATAATCCAGATTGCATTATTATAAATGTATAACAAAAGGGGACTTAATCGCGATCAAAAAGTGTTTATTTTATTAAATTCCATGCATACCTATATTATTAAGGACCATGTCCTTTAGCGACTATACATATAACATCACGTTCGAAACGTCGACGCAATTAAATTTTAATAAACTCTTTTTTGAACGCGATTTAGTTCCGTTTTGTTATAATAATATTAATAATCCAGAGTTCGATTGTAACCATTCACACGCGTTGATGTACGCACTACTAATAGCGTCATGTGCCTTACAATAAACCAAATGTACGCTAATTTCTCAGGCGGCTTTCACGATGATCAAAAGAGACACATATCTGTACTAGGAACAGATTTTATTCTGTTGCAATCTCACACAAGGACAGATTAAAACAGCAACTTTTTACGAATTATCAAAATGCTCAGATGGATTCATAGAAAAAATAAATATTTTAAACGTAATAATCATCAATCAGAAAGAAATCTAAAACCTTAACTTAACCACATGAATGCACCAATTATTGTCAAAAAACTAAGAAATTAATTATCAAAATGTAAATTATTTAATCTTATGTCCGTATTCATGGCAATTCATGGCTCAGGCATGGCAATCATGTGAAATTGAGAAACTCTGTTACCAATTCATTACTTGTTTAATAGAACATAATAGATAGCATTAACATATCTCATTCGGGAGGGGTTCTAGCTTTCGAATAAAAAAAGATTTTTCCAAAATTGGTTCACCAATAGCGGAGTTCTGGGTTAGGTAAAAAAAATACCTTGAGAGGCATAATGAGATACTTAAAAGTAAGTAATGTAAGTAACAAATCCTTTATAAGAATTAAACCCAACTTTGGCGCCTTACAACCCGGTTTCCAACAAGTCGTACTAAACAGACATGAACGATGCAATAAATCTCACGACGACTCGCTATCACATTATGTACACTCGTACATAATGTGTGTGTCGCTGAATACTCATTCAGCGACAATCAAAGAGCCCGTTTAAAGCGGGTGGTTCCTGTGTGTGCGGCGCCTTATTCTCAGTGCGTTTAGGGTTTGTAGTGCGGTGGTTCCTGTGTGCACGGCGCTTTATTATCAGTGCGTTATGTAACACGCGCGTCGCTGGCGCATGCTGACATTACCCTAATGTCAAGGTAAACGCAGCGCTATTATCCTTGGGACTTCATCCTTCTCATCACTGCATTACCTTACACATTTCTAACGATATGACTCCGAGATCTATCAACCATGGCGTTGGCTCAATAAATACAATAGGTAGGTACTCTTTTATATTGTACATATTATACATAAAATACATAAAGTGTAAAATACTAAGGGATAATCTTCAAAAATTCATGTATGTACGTATATTCGGTGGTTTAAATAACTACCTTGGCGTGGCAGTAATCGAACCCGATTCCCACCACCTTACTCATTTTAAGGCATTCAGGTACCTTCCAATGCTCTTGAAGAAAACACGGGCTATATCTGTTCCAGCTATATCAAAGATATGTTTTACACCACTGCTGCCTTGTCAAAGTCAACCGGATTAGATCCTGTTTTTCAAGAATCAAATCATATCTCTTCCGGCTTACCTAGAATATAATTGCCCCGTTCATAGTACAGTTTCATACCTTGTCCATATGTAACACTGAATCGGGCCGGACACGAGCATCTCAAAGATAATTATACGCCATTGACCTGATTCTGAGCTGTGTACATAAGCAAGCGTTGATTTAAAAGCATAATCTATTTGTTATGTGTGATTAAGGACAGCCCACTGTAGTGCGTGCCTGCCCGTGCATGTGGCCTGAACATATCCTTGCGATGGCTACGAGGTGTAAGGTAAAGATGCTTCTAGAAATTTCACATCGATCCAATTAAAGCTCTTAAGTACCTACACTTTTTTTTGCAATTTGAAATAGGTAATGATTAACAGAAGATGCGCTTAGCCATTCGATGCGTTCTGCCATCCTTAACATAGTATGGCCACTCCAACAAAGTCGTCGCATGATGTAATATCTATATTCCACCAACTTCGGTTCTACGCCTAGAGACCTTCTACATCTCTGAAAAAATCACTTTATTTTATATATTTTTTAGTGTAAACATTGATTTGGAGAATCTTGTACATCTCCTCTAACATATATATATGTATCAATTACCTAGTTATAATATAATTGTATTAGTTTTTAAGTATAGTTACCGAAAAAACGACTTACTGTTGTGTTTCTTTCGCCTTTCTTCTCAACAGCGGTCTCCTCTTGCGAAATGCCGGTAGACTCACAATCTGACTTGTAAAAGTGCCCTTGTGGCCTACTTACTGAATAAATTATTTCATTTCATTTCATTACGTTAAACGCCGGTGTTCCAACACACGATCGGACATCTGATCTTCAGTATTTTACGGAGGGATTCAGGGTGGAATCGGTCTATAATTAACAGAAACAGTTTTTAGTAATCCTCTTCTTTTTCGCCATTCGTATATGAATTATAGTGGCATCTCAGTGCAGCAACTAGGCATGTTAATGGTCGAATGTTATTCGATTAGCGTTACTGGCAGTAAATTAGACAATAAATGTTTGTAATTGGCGTATGGACGTCACGTAGCCCTACACGTCTGTTTGTTTGCCTTACTGATTATAGAATAAAAACGCTACGATCTGAATTTAAAGTGTAAGTTTCCAACGTAACGTCCCGCACTATTGCTTTACGTTCGCGTCGAGAAGAAAAAAAACATAACTCGATGTTTTGTATTCGTGTTCAGGTAATAATTAAACTGAACAGTGGACTGTGTAAAGTCGAAATTTTTTATATTTTTGATGACCAGAGTAATTCGAACTTAGTTCATTTAAGTATATAGAGGAAAATACTTTAGGTCACGGTGAATTTTTTTTTCTAGAGTAGCGCCGCCAATTTCATACCTTTCAACCGACACTTTAGTATATACAGAGATAGTACCTACTCCTGGTTTCATTCTACACTCCATACTAAATATGAATGAAAATTTGTCATTACTGTGTCTCGTCGGGCAGTCGGAACTTACATAATCGTATACATAATTACTTATCATTTTTTTTTTCACTTCTCCTTCTCGAAAATTATGTGGTCGTGTTAGGCCTTGGGATTATATGAAAATCATATAACACTTTTTATATGAGAATGTAAAAGAAAAACTTGTTAGCGACGGATACTGATAATTATTAATAAACCCAAGCTGATCAGATCGACCAAAACTTCTAAACATTAAATAAATAAATAAATATTAAGGGACAATCATACACAAATCGACCTAGTCAAAAACTAAGCAAAGCTATGGGTACTAGACGACGATATACATAATATATAAATACATATATATAGATAACATCCATGACCCAAGAACAAATATTTGCACAAATATTTGCCCCGGCCGGGATTCGAACCCGGGACCGCCGTCTCAGTAAGCAGGTGTCTACAAACCGAGCCAAACGCGTCGTCTGTAAAAAAACGTAATAAACGTGGACTGTAGATCGCTGGTTCAAATCCGGCTCGAAGGACCAAAAAGATATAAAAAGTATATAATATATATAATAGTTTGAGAGCTTGATATTCAAAGAGGTTGATCATTTTCGCATAATATTTATTGTCACAAACTAACACTAGATGAGTCGCTATGATAATGAAACAGCGATTGAAAGCGAACTGAGGCGCTACGCGTTTACCTATAATATGGAAATAACGGGAATGCTGAGTGAGCGCTTTGACAATAAGTATATTCGGTTTGAGACCGTACAGATGCAAAGAAGTCTAAGAAAACGTGGGCAGAAATTCTAGTGAGCCTATCGAATTAAGTGTACCTACTAAAATTTCAGTCAGTTCATTCGCGGGCACTTGAAAATATCATACGACAAGTAATATTAATGACCATAGCTGATGGATGAAAAAGATGATGGAAAAAAATGTAAATACGCACAAAATTGTGGCCACTTTTGGGTTGCAACATAAAATATAAATAATATTTATAAACGTAGGTAACCCAAAATTTACCACAAGTTTGTGCGTATTTCCATTATTTATTTTCCTAATTCTGGTTTTGCTATGATTAGTCCGAACTATGTTAATGAGACAATACATAATTATAACATAATAATGAGACCGATTTCTTACGGCTTCGTCGGATCTTTAAATAGAACTATTTGAATATACATACTATACTAGGTATATGGACAAAACAAGTGTGTGGTCGTTTTATCTCATATATTTTATAAAATTAAATAAGCATTTATAGTGTTATTAATTTGCGTGAACAGGGTAATTTATATCCATTTTGATGTCAATATTGAACCACGTGCGTGCTTAATTGCTTGAATATTGATAAAAAGCCGGTCAAACATGAGTCGTGTAAACAGATAAAAACGTAACCACCAGGTAACTAATTTTCAATTTTTCTTTAACCTTTGATCCTTGTATCAATGGTTTAAGATAAAAACGTGTTGAGTATAGGTCATTTGCGAAAGAAATGTTGTAACCCACCAAAAATCTGGTATTTTTATCGACATAGGACTTACATACAGCAATATAAAATGACTTAAATGACTTTTCTTCGCTCTGACACCACGTACATCTGTAAGAATGGGTAAAAAAAAAACAAAGTGCTATAACCCGCAAGAGTACTATTAAAATAACTTCTAAGTTGCGTTTATAGATTTTTTTATAAATATACCCAACCCAACACAACACAACAATAACACGTTCAGAAGTTCTGAATTTTTATATTTTTTACGTTTAGTTTTTTGGTGTTCTAGTAAAAAGCTTTATTTTTGCGGTTTACAACATTATTCATTTCTTGCAACGATGGAGAACTATTCATTTCAGATAACCGCCTAACAAAAGTAGCATTTTCCGTTCTATTAATTTTTTTGGGAAATAAACGAACTGATATACCTACTGCTGTTTTTTATTATAAGCGACGCGTGGCGACGCTATAGGTACCAGGTGCAAATTTACTGCAACCGGTTAAGACACTTAGTGATTCATTTCTTATAATAACTAAATAGACAAGTTTATTTAAGTAAAAATAAACTATAAATATTTTAATCTAAATAAACTATAAGAAAATAGGCTAGTAGACCCAGTTTTGAAATATATTTCAAATAAGTATATAATAATGATCTTACTAGCTCTAAAAAAATGTCTTGTATTTTTGGGAAAGCTAGAAAGCTAAATGTTATCAATTGAAAATTAGAAATTTCATGAACAGTCAAAAACGCCGTCCGCCATTTTTGCCTTTTGCTAATCTGTGGCGTGACGTAGAATTAGGTACCTGTAAATATTCGAAATTCAACCGTCGTATCGTGCCATTCCGCTCACTCTAATATACTTTGACAGGAGATCGAGAGGGACGGCACTAGTCGAAGTCGTCAAAGTAGACTTTCAGTTTTGTTTACATGACCGATGACGTCACTATCATAAACAAAAATGGCGGACAGCGTTTTAAGCATTTCAAAATACAGATCAAAAACCATATTTTCAAATTCAATTTTTTCAGCCATCATTCACTTTTTTGAATTGAAAAATATATAGGTATTTAGGTTTCCTTTGCTAAATACTATACGCAATAAACATTAGTTTATTACAATTTGACATGAGTCAACTAGCCTATTGTAGCAAAAAGGTTATAAAAGGACTACACAAGAGCTGCGCCTGCGACGTAGACCCCAGTATCAGTATGATAGCGGCATTACCTCTCAGAGACTTGCTCTGGCAGAAGTAAGCGCCAGATGGCGCCAGCCCTGGAATCTCCCAATGCGTCGATCAGCCGTTTATACAAGGCCTTCATAAAAATTCCCAAATCAGCTGACCATGTGCCCAATGTCTCAACTGCAATGCTAAACATGTATATGTTTATAATGTTGTAGTCATTCGGAATCCTTGGTGCGCGATTTCGACTTCCACGTGGCTGTTTTCTTTTAGCAATATCCGGATCATATTATTGTGGTTATGAAGATTTTTGCGTCACTTTACTTGTAAGACGTTGCGCGTCAATTACTTCTAAATAAAATTTACAGCATTACTATGTAAAGATCCCTCAATCATGTTATGCTACAATGAAGCGATAAATTCTTGTTTAAATAACCGTCACAATTCTCATTGAACTTTTGACAATGATACTGTAATCTCAACTGACGTAAAATCACCTAAAAGTTCTTGATACGTGTAAGTGAAGTCAATAACAAGTTGACCTTGCTCATTGAACTAGATTGCTGCATGTAGTGGCACAAGGCGGCAGTTTACGTAACGTTTTCAGTTTTGTAAGCGTCACGATAGAGCGGGCTTTATAATAGACTAGACACTCGCTGAAACCTGTAGGAGAAATCCACTCCGCTAGGTCTATTGTCGTCTGTTTCGTACTTTTCCTTTTTCTGAGCTTGTCTCCTAAGCGTGAGGGCGAGGCCAAAATGCTACTGCTTTTTATTCGTACTTTGTTCCATTTAGGAGTTTGCGCCCCTTTTTTGGTTTAGTCCCATTTTGTAGCCAGAATTGGTAGCCTAATTCAAAATAGGAAATGTGAATTCCTATCTTGTAGCCAGTTGTGAATATGATATGGGTAGATTTGGTAGATATTTGGTAGCCAGTTACGAACTGGAATTATTGTTTCCATTTCAGAGCTGGCTACTAAATCTGGCTACGTACGAATAAAAAGTAGGGGATTTCCAAAAAGGGGCGAAATTTCAACAAATAAGAGTAGTACATATTACCGTCACACTTAGTAGGCAAAGGCAACACCGAACAGATCGCTGACACAGCTCAGAGACTTGCCTATTTAAGGGGCAGTTGGTAGGCACGGGCACATTACTTGTAGACGCGACGGTCATATTAAGGCAGAAAGGTTTTTGAGTAGTGACTACGTATCGATTGGCCCAACGTGGAGGGCGACCCCAAGGTGGATTGGTAATCTGGTAAGAAGGTAGGAATTCGTTTGATGAGTGACCGACCGGTATTTGTAGAAATCCTAGCCCTTTGTCCAGTAATGGAAATGTAACTGTTTTGACTCAGCGGACCAAAACGGACATGCCTTCTAAAAAAAAGGTTGCCATATCGACACCTCCTACGTATACTGATGCAACTGACATTTTTACGATTTTCGTTTTTTTGCATATTTGGGATCAAAATACTTATATCTACATGCTATACAATTTTCATGACAAAATTACTGCTAGTTTTCGAAATAAAGTGACGTATACTGATACAACTAACACCGTTTTTTAATTTAGAACATCGTATACTGAGATAAGTCACTTGTACCACTGTACGCAGTACACCTATCAAGTACAAGTGTCAGTTATCTCAGTATGCTTGCTCGTCATTGTTGCGGACGTAAGATGTCCCACTACGCGCGAGTCGATGCGGCCTACGTCTTTTCTACCTACTACGTATCAAATCAGGCCTAATTTTGGTTATGATACAGTTTTCTCCAATCAGTACCGATGGTTGTTTGGAGTACAATAATAGCCATATGTCGCCATTACCTACAGTGAACCAGAGTCACCACTAGGGCTGCCATCCAACCGGGTTACCCCGGATTTGTCCTAGTTTGAAGCCGTCCGGGGGCCGTCCGGGAGCCGTCCGGGGTTTAATGTCAATAAAAAATAAAGCATTTTTTTTTTATTAATGGGGGAAATCCAAGTTACGCCAAATGTCCGGGTTTTTAAGTCTTTGTCCGTATTCGGCGAATTTAGAGATAGCAGCTGCTTAGTTGGCACGACAGGCAATTGTAAAGTAAAATAGCAAAAAAGATGTCGGTAACTTACGTGTAATTTAAAAAATATTTGGATCAACGAACAAAGAAAGTAAAAATTTAATCAAGAGTTTAAAAATAAAAAAATAAATACGGGAAAAACAAGCCAAGAAAACAAATAATAAACATATAAGACAGAAATTACGTTAAATTTTAGTGTCTGAACGGATTTTTTTTTTAATAATAAATAAATTTTAAGGGACCATCTAACACGAATCGACCCAGTGTCCCAAGCAAAGTAAAGCTTGTACTATGGGTAGGTACAAGATGACGATAATATATATACATACTTTATAAAGTACATGTAGAGATAACATCCATGACCAGGAATAAATATTCAAGTTCATCACACACATTTTTGCTGGCGGCTGTTTGAATTTGATTGAAATGTATAATTTGTACAAGGAGTCGTTTAATTCTACCAAATACGAAGCGCAAGCTTAGTCTGTTCGACAATACCGTGATATTTTCAATCAAAATATTAAGTTGACGCTTGTCACATTTACGAGAATTTGAAAACACCTACTGAAAAACAAACATCCAAACACATTGGCACATGGAGGTAAGAGACTTGAAATAAATAGGAAAAAAACTCAAACTTAACAAAAAATGCGACTGCTGTATTCGACCTTCAAAAACCTTGTCATCTCCTCACGGTAATATAAGCATGTTTTATTACAATAAAAACTTAAACTGTATAATTCACAGCATTTGGTTTGGGCATGCTACTTGTTAGGTACTGTTGACATGACTAAATGACAAATTATTTGACTTAATTAAATTAATACTTCAAGATGATGTAGATGAATTCAGGTTTTGGTCTGACAATTCTGATGGACAAAATAGGAACCGGAATATGTATAAATATTAAAACAGTAATAATGTTGATAATACCGCTGTAACAAAGATAAAAACATCATTCCCTAAATGCAGGCTGTGATTTTAATTACCTTTTAAATAAACGTAATTTTAGTGTAAATTTGCTTTATTTATTGTCTTTCAAACGTAATTTGCTTAAATATCCTAAATACCAACCTCTGAACTTACTATATTGGACATAACATACAAAATAACCTTAACAGTATACTGGTACATAACGGAATGATTCAGGCGTATACTGGTACAAGTGACAAATCAGATGAAACTAACCGATCAGATCCATCCAAACACGAGCTATGAGTTTGTTTATATATCTAATAAATGATAAATGTCCATAATAGGCAAAATAATAATATAATTATCCATATTCATCTAATCATAGTTTACGACGTATACTGGATCAAGTGGTAGTTGTATCAGTATACCAAGAACTTAGAACGAGTAAATTTCACGTATACTGGTATAACTACCTTTTTTACTAAAAGTACAATTAATTTTAAAATAGTAAATATGTAGATTTAAGGAAAATATATTCATTAAAAGTATTTGAAATTTTCATTACATTATTTCAACGTATGAGTTAGTTGTGGCACTTCATACCTTTGAACAGCCGTCCTGTAAAATCGTGATTTTGCACTTGTATCAGTATACGTAGGAGGTATCGATATTGCCATATATCCATATTCAGCGCTATTCACCGCAGACAAGGGCGATCAGAATTTTCTGGACTTCATTATCCAGCAATATCTGGTACGTCCAACCGGACGTTTTTCATTCGGTCGCCCCAAATAGCCTACCTAGATACGCTCTCTTTACTGCACGATCGCCCCCATCCTCTTTAGACAACCAAATTAATGAAGTTGTTTTGATTTCGGTTTATTTGTCTGAATTGCGAAAACTGTTAAAATATTTGTCGCCCTCGTCGTCTGGGCCGATTTTGTCATTAACATATTATAATATGGTTGTAACTTGTACGATACATTTTATTCGACCATGGTAAAGTAAAAAACCGGGTTATGACTTCTTTCTTCACTCCACTTAAATTAGTTGGTTTACCTGCTTTTAAGTGAAAGCCTAAATTAAAAGAGTATAATGTCTAATGAATGGTATTTAGTTAAGCATTAAGGATCTTAAAAAGCAATCTCACGAAGAGCAATTTAAGACATCCTTCCCGAGTGTAGAATGTTATATGTCTCACATAGAGGGAATTATTTTCAGGACACTTTAATTTTACACTTGGTTAGTACACTCGTAAACAAAACACTTAAATAAACGAGTTAAATCATACCAGTAACTATAGTAACAAATATTGCTGTAATAACTACATTTTCGTTAAAATGTAAGGACATGAATTTCGCGATATCTGCCACCTCTGAAACACGTGTTTTTTTTAGATTTTCATAACTTCGCCCTCGAGAACTAGTTAGTTTCCTTTTAAAGAAATCCTGAATAGTTACGTAAGTACCGTGAAACCTTCCAACTTTTCTTTTTCTAGCTATTTCCTTTTACTACGGTTTCAGAGACAAAAAATATTAAAAACAACGATGAACTTATATTTTTTTTATGTACTCTGTAGACTAAAGTCAGACCTAAGTCTGAAGAAATTCTACTTGGTAACAGTCATACCTAACAAAAAAGGCTTAGCTAATTTAAGTTGTGTAACGGCACGTGGGGCAGCCCGAGTTACGCCACGGTGCGTAAGGTCACTACCATCATTTAATTTCGCACGCTTTCGCAACATTTGACGTTTAAAAGTCGCCAATACGACGTCATTTGGCGCGACATAAGACTGTCAAGTGTGGGCGGAGCGAGAGACGAGGGTTCAGTGATTAATTGAAATGTTTATTGTATGCGGACGAGAAGTTGTTAAAACGTGTAATGTATTGACTGGTTAATGTTTGGTTGTCAATATATTAAAACCATACTCTGGTCTATAGTCCCTTAAAGCTGCTAGTTGTGAAAAAATCAAACTTTAAGTTAACATTTAAAAAAAGATACGTCCGTTTATGCAACAAAAAAGGTATATTTCGACACTCTCAAGGGAAGCAAAATGTATAGGGTATATTTTCCATTGAGCTAGTATATCTATGAAATTTGGCAAGTAATATCGTTCTTATACTACAAGTATGTATAGAGAAAAATATGAAAACTATACAATTTTTTTTTTATGTCATTGGGGGCAAACGAGCAAACGTATCGCCTGATGGAAAGCGATAACCGTCGCCCATAAACACCTGCAACACCAGAGGAGTCACAAGTGCTTGCCTACCCGAAGGACGAAGATAGAATGCCTCTATGCTAGTAATTTCACCGGCTATCTTACCCCCACACCGGAACACAACAATGCGAACATTGCTGTTTGGCGGTGGGTTACCAGGCAAGACGGTAGTAAGAATCCGGACGGACGGACAGTAAGTAAATCATAAAAAATATAGTAATTATTTAAAGTACGTAAAACTGTTTTCCAACGGTAAAGTAAAGTTTGTCGCTCAGTACAGTTTATCTTTTCGTTAAAGCAATATGCAAGTGCTTTCATAGTTCGTACGGAACCCTTGGTGCGCGAGTCCGATACGCACTTCACCGATTTATTATAATTCCATTTATACATTTTATTTAGAGATCCCCAACTTCAATTGAATAGCAGTGTCAGTTACTACATTGCTATTATTATTTTGGTTCATAATTTCATAATTGAAATATATAAATATTAAACTGAATATAAATAAAATTCCAAGCGCAGTTAATTTTAATACCTACGCATCTCTAATAAAATCAAAATGTATACTATGTGAATCAATAATAAGGACAACCATTCGAAATGTAATTTTAGCTCCCTTACGGATCTCTAATGAGATTGCAAATTAAGTTCAAAACCTGAAATTGATAAGTAAAACATTCAGGCCTCGATCTAAATCCGCTCTCGGATGAGCATTTCATTATGAAATGTGGTTTTTATTTTACTGTAATAGCAGTATTGTACTGAATACACAAAATGAATCACAAATAGGTAAGTATCTTAAATCAGTATATATCCATACTATACATATTATACTGTTTTATAATATACTTATATAAGCGAAAGTAACTTTATCTAGTTGTGCCTGTAACCTATCGCCATCTTAGCTATTGTACCTGACATATTGAAGGAAGGACTAATTCACGAAGAGAAATTATTTTTTTGGGTACCGTACCTCAAAAGGAAAAAACGGAACCCTTATAGGATCACGGATAACTTTGTTCCGTCCGTCTTTCAAGACTCTATGCTTCTAGGTTTTAATTTCAAATACAGTATCTTGAAACTGTGAGAAAAAATCTAAGTTAACGTGAAAGGCCGTGTATGCCGCAAAAACGTATATTTCGAAACTATCAGGGAATCAAATTTTATAGGGTAATATTTTCCGTCGACCTAGAACTATGAAATTGGGCAATAATAGCGTCTTCTACTACAAGTATAGGGAAACCTAAAAATTATACACATATTGTAATTAAAAGTTAGTAGTTAGTCTTTATTTAAAGTCCGTATTCAATCATCTCAGGTTAAGCAACGAAACCAATTTGTACGAAACCCTCTGTGGGCAAGACCGACTCGCACCAGTTTTTATTAAATTAAGTAGGTATAATGTAATTAATATATCTAACATAGTCACGTGTTACGGTATTCAATACAAACTTGACTGAAATATAACCTAGAAACAAAGTATAATTCAAGCGTAGCGTGAAGTTAATTTTATAAATCACACACACAAATGTTAATACGACTTGAAAGTTGTTACTCAAATTATTGACGTATAAAACTCCATGATTTATACGTCCTTAAAAAATATCGTCGCTACTCGGAAACGAGCGATTACCTAACACAAAGCAAATTGCGAAACAACGGTTAACATTCATACTGAAATCTTTTAAGCTCATTTATAGTACGAGTAATCTGCGCCAGGGTCGGCACAATCGGTGGCCAGGGGCATTTTATTTGACAACTCATATAAAAAAGTAGCTATTCATTTTAAAGTCGCCACAGAATATTTAATACAATTTGTCAATGATGGTGCAACATCCAAGGCTCTCTATCCTCAGCTTTTTTTGACATCCTGATGCTGTTTTGTTTGTTTTGTTCTCCTTAGTTTGATCTATATAAAATCCTCGGCCTTTTTTTCTCTTTCCCTCAATTTTGTAGTAGGTATAGTAACTACTGAGCTGTAGTTTAGTAATTTACTAGTGGCTCTGTCAGCTGCCTGACCTCGCGAGTTTGATTGGCAATAGCGGAAATTTTTATCTTTTCGCGTTTCCAACAGAAAAAAAACTATAATCTTATTGAACATACTATATTCCATGCCGGACAGTCTAGGCAAGCACCTGGACAATCAGACATCTGGAAATAAGAAATAATTTTAGGCCAAACTGTAACAGGGACGCTTCGCTCGCTTAGTCATTTATAAACCAGTATTCGTGGTCCATAACATATACAATAGGTTGATTAAGCTAACAGCGGTGACCCTAGAAATGCGCGCGCGCAGCGGTTCCCGTGGCACGCATTCGCTTAACTATAATCCATCCCCACGACCTTCACGTTTTGGCTCGGATAACTTACACGTGCCGAACTTAAGGGCTTGTTCCATTGGGCATACTTTTACTTATTGACATCTTACCCCGATATGAACTTCTCATTTCAAACTACAGAAAAAGTAACCTCTCTGGAGTCTGGATCAGTTAATGGATTGATGACGAAGCAGTTTCTTAAAGTTAAAATTGATGAGAAACGATGCAAAATTATACATGTTCATACGGAAATTACCTACGTCCTTAGTTTGTCGTAGGATGATAATGCTGATTACTTTATGGGTGATTGTTTGAGCGTTTTACCGCTTATATTGGCAATTTCATAAAAGCAATCAACATCGTTTTGATAGTAATTAAAAAAATACCGCGATTTTTAAGTACAAGACAACCAATGAGAATAGCGCCACAATTCATACGGAGTCAATCAATATTAGGGATAGAGTATCTAATAAGACGGTCAAAACGCTCAAATCATCACCTTAATACTTCGTGGTGATGACCTGATGACTAATGGAAATTTTAAAGTAGTAAATAATTTCACTTAAGTATAATGTATTTATTTGCTGTTAAAAAATAAACTAATTTATTACGCCATTGCATTGCATGTTCCTCGCTAATTTGGCACAACGCTAATTTACAAATCGCACGGTGTCAGAGGTAACCGAAAATACCTATAAGCTGCAGGAATGTTCGATGCAGCGTGCCAATTCAATTTAACTGAAATTCTGATGTTAAAATTAACAATCGCCAGCGAAACCGACGTCTAAAGCCTTGAACTTGCAGCCAGGTCACGTTGACAAAAATAAATAACATTCAATAGGGTCCTTTGTGCTTTTGAATCCTTTAAATTTTCAAGGTCCACCTCATAAAGGGGGAGACTAGAATTAATCAATTCATGCTTTGAAGAGCCTATAGGTATGATATAATAGGCACAATGCGACGTGGTACCAGTAGGTACGGGTTGTTGTAAAAAAACGTTTGGCGTTCGGCCCTCGTCGTGGCGATTCAAGTTACGATAAATAACTTTGGAAGGTACAGTAGCTAACGTACAATCCGCATTGCGGAAGCTAAATCGAAATGAATATCTTCAGATGAAGGCTAGAATGCTTTGCGCTAAAACTTTACCCAATGCGCATTTATTTATATTCAAAAATATCTACACAAAACTTTAGAAAAATCTTTTCCTTTTATTAAGTTTCATTTAAATATTTTAAACAGTCGGTACAGTTTTCTGAATATTCTTTTTACGGATCCCTTGATCACTTTGTTGACCGTTCGTCCATCCTTCTGTCCGTCCGTCCGTCTGTTTGTCAAGATCCTTTATCTCAAGAATGCGTGGAGATAGATAGTTGAAATTAAACCATTATACTTCAGTGTAGTCCCCTGAAGCTGTGAAAAAATCAAACTTCTCGTTGGCCGCTTATGTCGCAAAAAACATAGGTATATTATTACACTGTCAAGGGAATCAAAATTTATAGGGTATTTCCCGTTGACCTAGAACTATGAAATTTGGCAAGTAATACCGTCTTATACTACAAGTATAGGAAAAAATCTGTAAATGGGTCGTTCTCAAAATATTTGCACCGCTGCGTGAAATTTGCATTTTTTTTTCAAGTTGCGATTTCTTCTTTTATTTTTCATAGGATCGCTAGAAATATATTCAGAAAATTGATATCACGTTGAGGGAAGTAGTTAAATTGAATATCTTAGAAGATATAGGTGTTTGAAATTTTAGGTCGACAGGTGAAAGACATCGATGTCAGGTAAACATTTGTTACCAA
Organism: Apotomis capreana; assembly: GCA_947623375.1. Taxonomy (NCBI): domain Eukaryota; kingdom Metazoa; phylum Arthropoda; class Insecta; order Lepidoptera; family Tortricidae; genus Apotomis; species Apotomis capreana. The sequence goes on along the minus strand of OX392506.1, from coordinate 10,963,701 downwards.
GTTATCGACAATGGGTGCAGGTTTGCGACAAATATGTTCCAACTTAACTGAATTTGCTAGCAGGTTAACGACGACGGTTGCAGGTAAGTGACATTTTAAATAAAACCTAGGTTGAACAGTCAACTAGTGCTTTTTTGATTGTTGTTTTTTTCTTTTTTCCTTATGTTAGTAATTTGAATAAAGAGAACAAGCATTTAATTCTCATCTCATAGGATATTTTTTAGGAGGTTCTTTGACGCCTGTGCAATCCAGAAAGGTCATAACTGGCCAAAAGATGCAAAACTCAAGCATACTCGTACCCACGTGATTTTATAAATTTCTTATGAAAGTTCAACAGCGAATCATTTAAATAACGTTTCTTCATTCTAATGCTGCCTCTTTTGAGATATTCTTTCTTACCCGCTGTTACCTACTGCTGGTTTCGTCATCTTCGAGGAATTCCTTCACATCTGATAACCAGAAAGCCTTCGGCTGCGTTAGGTGGGATAAGCTATGGGAGGTATTGTCTGAAGCTGCCAGCATATCTGGTAACACTTTATAAAGCCTTTACGAGTCTGGATACAGAATGGTGTCGGTAGGAGTTGTCACATACAAGAACTTTAAGTTCCGGAAAGGCGTACGACAGGGATGCATAATATCCCCAATACTATTTAACAGATATGGAGCCCTTGAAGGTACGTGGTAGACATCGCCTATTTTGCATCACCCGAAGCAGAAGTGGCCCATCTTTTGGAATGACTCAAAACAACCAGCCTCAGAATGGGTCTCGATATTAATAAAAATAAGACCGAGCTGATGATAGTCGACCATTACTAGTCGACAAAGTATACTAACCTGCTTCAAGAGTTCGATACTGTTGATCAGTTCCAGTACCTTGGATCCATTGTCACAAATAGAGGCACATGCAAACCAGAGATTCGCTGGCGAATCGGAATGGCCAAAACAGCGATGACCCAACGCGGCAAAATATGGAAAGATAGAAACATCCCTAACCGGACTAACATCCACCTCGTCTGTGCACTTGTCTTCTCCATATTTCTTTATGGGGCAGAGACCTGGACGCTCAAAGCCACTGACAGGCAGAGGATAGATGCTTTCGAAATCTGGTGCGGGCGCCGCCTGCTAAGGATTCCTAAGACAGCTTGAAAGTAAAATGGAATACTCAAACCAAGCTTTTTCGGTAATATATATGTTTTTATAACAACGAAACATGAGTTGAGACACGTCGAGTGACCGATAAAACCTGGTTTTTAAATAATTTTGTATGTGTTTACCTAAATAATTGTCGTTCACCTGCCGTATGTGTCGTTCACCTGTTTTTATATAGACAAGTGAGCGACATACAGGCGATGGACAAAATGACAGTTATGTCATCAAAACAAATAAAGTATTTCGTTGATGAACTGCATATTCATACACATAAAAGTAGACCATGCTTTACGCGTTATAAATTAAAATGAATGCAATAGTACACACGTTAACCAAAATATGGAAGGCAGAATATAGACTACATACCCATTACAAACTCCCGCTCGCGTAAGTGTATGTATCATATTTTTTTAGTGCAGCACACTGACGACGTGTCACTTTTTAACAGTGTTAGGTGACAACTGAAGGTCTCGATTTATGCGGGTTGAGGCAGGGGAAACGAAATAGTAGTCACACAATTGTAATGTTTGTCTCATGACAAGTGAACGACAAAAAATGGCGTGGACAAACTTAAATTGCAAATAATTCGCAACATAAGCATAGTATTATTATTCGATATGGTAGTATTCAATCTTCATCATATATGAAAATAAAATGGAGTACAGAACTTGAGCTAAGTCGGTAATGTATATGTTTTTATTACAACGAAACATGAGTACCTCGCGTTGGGACACGGCAAGTGACCGACAAAACCTAGTTTTAAATCGTTTTTTTGTCTATTAATATACTTTAGTTTTAATTAAAAGCATTTGGCCCCTATTAAAAAAGTGTCTATAGATATGTGTTGATAATTGAATATTTAAAATAATGCGTTGTAAAAAACTTCTTCTAAGACAAACTTGTTGACAGGTGGCGGTGCAAATTTTTTGAGAACGACCCAAATAGTGGCTTTGTAATAAAACCATAAAAAATATAGTCTAAACAAAGTACGTAAAACAGTTTTCTAACTGTAAAGTTAAGTATGTCGCTCAGTACAGCAATATGCAGTACTCTCATAGTTCGTATGGAACCCTGGGTGCGCAAGTCCTAATCGCACTTTACTGGTTTTTTTTTAATAATTACAGCCAGTATGAGCCGTTGCCTTATACTGAGGCACCATGAAAATTGCGTCACCTAATTTTTATAGCGCCTATGAAAGCCTAGTTATTGGAACCGCTAAAAATTCTGTACACTTGCCCATGAAAATTCGGCGTTGTTTTTGTGGTTTTGTAGTAGTTTCCTACAAAATAGCTTTTGAGATTCGGGTCAAAAACTATGCCGAAAACTATCCAACGTTTTACCGCAACTACTCCGTCATTTGGGGTTTTCCTAGGAAAGTTTTGAAGAGCGATCGCGTAATCGTAGAGTAGGTATGATATTATAATTTACTCTTATTTTCCTCATTTCACCTTCGACACCAACTAATTCAAAATGATTAATTATTGTTTTCACTGCACGAATTGCGTTGGAATAATATTTCGTTGGGTATTCCCGCTAAACAGACATTTAATTAGGTATATCTGTAAAAAAAATTACGTACTCAATCAAAATAATAATAAAACAACAAAATATAGATTTAGGAATATAATTAAAAGGGGTCTATATTGGAATCCATAATATCCTTTGTCGTATTTGTAAATTCCATAATAACTGTGGTCATAATGATATTTTGTCATAATAACGTTTATCCTAATGTAAATGCCATAATATTGATTATCCTAATATTGAATATCCTAATGATTATTTGCACTATTTTCTTAAGTTCTAATGATCAAATGTCCTATCAATTACATATCCTAATACTGGTTGCCATAATCATCATATGTCATAAAAAAATATGAATGTTTATTTTTTGTTACAAAGTAAAAATTAAGTCAATTATAGTTGCGGTTTTTTATTTACCCCTCCATCTTAAAAAACTCAATATAGGCCTCCTCGGCTCACTCGCTTTGCTCGCTCGTTAGGGTCGTAGTTCAACCTAACACTCCTCCTCGCTTCGCTCGTCGTCGTACCTAACCTAACCCAAGTCAGACATGCCTTAATGTGAAATAGGTAATGTTATGATTTTTCAGCCCTCGATATAGACCCCTGAGGCTTGCCCGTTAGGGCCGCAGTTCAACCTAACACTCCTCCTCGCTTCGCTCGTCGTCGTACATAACCTAACGCAAGTAAGACATGCCTTAATGTGAAATAGGTAATGTTATGATTTTTCAGCCCTCAATATATATGTATTTATATATTATGTATATCGTCGTCTAGTACCCATAGTACAAGCTTTGCTTAGTTTGGGACTAGGTCGATTTGTGTATGATTGTCCCTTAATATTTATTTATTATTTATTATTATTTATAGACCCCCTGAGGCTTGCTCGTTAGGGCCGCAGTTCAACCTAACACTCCTCCTCGCTTCGCTCGTCGTCGTACCTAACCTAACCCAAGTCGGACATGCCTTAATGTGAAATAGGTAATGTTATGATTTCTCGGCCCTCGATATAGAGCCCTGAGGCTTGCTCGTTAGGGTCGCAGTTCAACCTAACACTCCTTCTCGCTTCGCTCGTCGTCGTACCTAACCTAACCCAAGTTTGAACTGCGTTAAGGTAGAATATTGCGCGTTATGGTAATGATTCTTTCTTTACATTAATAAATTTAACGCCTACTATACTCGTAAATATGGTATTCGACTTTAGGATATTAGATAATGTAATTATAGCTTATGATCATTATGGCAAGTAGGTACCTAATCATCATGGCATTTGACTTTAGGACATGTGATTTATGGTTTTGTATATTATGACTCGTAAGTTTTATGTGGTAATAGATTAGTACAAAACATATTAGGTATTTAGATCATTAGGTAATATAATATTATGGTTTATGATCATTAGAATGTAAGATCATTATGGCAAATAATCATTATGATAAATGATTGATATGTCAAAAGCGTTTAGAGTAAAAGTAGTATGGCATTTGACTTTAGGACATACGATATTATGGATTGCGAAGGAGACCCAATTAAAAGCAGCATGTCAACCAAATAAGTAGGTTAAGGAAAATTATAAATTAGGCATGAACGGTATAGTCCTTCCACAAGATAAGGAAATCAAAATAGATGAAGAAGTTCTCGCAAGCGGTACAGATGTGCCTTTTCCGAAAATATTCGGAAACTTTCCTCATTTCCCATACAAAATTTTGAAAGTTTCCGGAAATTTTCGGAAAAGGCACATCTAGTTGTGTTGCTGATTTCACTTAGTTTTAGTCGGACTCTACGATAGCAATGATTTGCCGTAGACTAGGGATTACTTTGAATCACGAGGAAGCATTTCTGAACTAGAAATCAAAATACTTCAATTAGGTAATGAACGCGTTCTTAATGTTGCCATTAATCTTCCATTCATCTTATGTACGCCTCCAGAAACAAACATGTTATAGTTAAATAATGAAATCAATGTTAAGCCTGTCTGTAAAGTAATCCCAGTCACACGATATTCAGTATAATTGATCGTTAACATCAAATTATAATTAAGTCATCAAACTAGACGTTTTATACTATTACGTACTTAACACGTGTACATTAAAACTTCTACAATAATCTAATATGTAGACAAAAAAGTGACTGTATTTATGTTGTCTATAGTCGTTCCAGACTATTAAGTTCATCATCATCGATTAGAGTCCTTCTACAAGAAAAGGAAATCGTTTTTTTATGTCATAGTACTACAAGTAAAACGGATCGCTTGATGGAAAGCGATTACAAACGATTCGTGGCGAGCAATATACGTATAAATAAAATGCCAGAAGTTATCTTCTAGATTTCGTTTTATTTTAGTTGGACTCTAAGAAAGCAATTGATTGTTTATATGTAGTTATAATTATTTATATTGGGAACTAATTTATCGTACCGAACGACATTTTAACACTAAAGCTTAAATCTACGTTCCTATCGTAAAATTTTATAACGGGGAATAGATATAAAAAGTTACAGATTTTTCAAAAGCTTAGTTAAAAAACATTAAATGAAAATGTTTTTCCTGCCTTATACGGGCATCGCAACGGCGTCCAAAAATGTCATCGTTGTTATACTTTAAAGTACAATGTCAATACGCAAAATTAATGTCATGATTAATTAAAACTAATGAATGAATTATTATCTAAAGTCATGCCCGTGATCTTTGAATCGCAATATTCACGGCTTGATCATTAACTTGACACAAATTTAACCCATGATACCCTGCACTGTAAACAAACTGATAGGATGTTTATGGTGATGATATTACAATTTAAGTTACTAAGAAAGAGTTTACTTGAAGCTTGAAAGTGACCTCGACTTAAATACAATTACGTATATCTAGTATATTTTTTTCTTCACTACAATGCGAAACTAACGCCACGTCTGATTTTTTTCATATATCTTCATAATTAGACAATTTCAGAAATAGCTGGAGTCTAGGAGCTAGCAAAACTCCTTTAATATGAATTAAATCACTGTATACAACACTCGAACACCGCAGGAAAGTCGCTTGTTTATCGGTTTTCTACCGGATACACTTTGGTGAGTGTGCACTAGTACTGCATGAATTAATTCCACCGTCTCCGTTCAGACAATACAGTACTCGGCGCGGACTTGGATTCCACCCTTATGTTGTCGATATACCACTGATTCGTATGAAACGCTTTGCGTCTACTTTCCTTATGAGGACAGCTAAGGAATGGAACTCTCTTCCTGCGTACCTGTTTCCTGAAAAATATAACTTGGATCTCTTCAAGTCGAGAGTGAATAGGCATCTTCTAGCCAAGCATGCTCCATATTAGGCCTTATTGTCACTTAACATCGGGTGCAATGCAATCGAGGTTAAATGCATGGCTATTTTGAATAAAAAAAAAATACAATTTGTTCACAACATTTACCCCACAAAACTTGTTTACGTCAAAAGCGGCCGCAACTGTTTTAGGCACGTTTTTAGGAACAACAATAGAACGGAAAATTATGTAGTATATTTTATTAATATTAAAGGTGTTTCCAATTCCTAGGTTCTTGCGATTACTAAAAATTTCTCTAATTTAGAAGATATAAGAAAAAATCGGAAGTGGCGCTTGTTAAGCATTACTCGTCACCATAAAAATAACGAATAAAATAGATTTTAGGAACTATTAATTTCCTACATAGAAACCAAGAAAATGACAGGTATGCATGGTGATTCGGTGACCAGTACCTAATATACTGTAAAATTTCTAACTTCATAATACTGTCCAAAATCAAAAAAAAGGAAAAATAAATTGCTAACCTTTCTGAGGTGAGCCACAAATTTATCCCAATTTGCTAAAGCAAAGTTTGTAAGGCAAGGGAGCGTGGGTTATGCCTACCACGCCTTCTAATCCCGGCATGACTTCATTATCCGGTAAATTAAATTTAAAACTATTCATGATATTCGCAAAAAACAGGAACAGTTCGATTTTAGCAAGATGCTCCCCGAGGCAGATGCGGCGGCCAACTCCAAATGGCATGAAAGTGTCCGGGATGCACAGGTTACCGTCCTGGAGAAACCTCTCTGGAATAAACTTGTGGGGCTCGGGATAAAGATGCGGGTCCATGTTAATCTTGTTCAATAATGGCACCAGGAGGGTGCCAGCCGGTATGATGTAGCCGTTCACATTCCACTGGCTGAAAAGGGAAAATAATTTTATGAACATAAGACAGAAGGGATATATCCAGAAGCAAAAAAAATATTTTTTCTTACAATTAAAAATCGTCATATTTCAACAGCAAACATTTTCTTTACAATTTGTAATACATTATCTAATTTATCTATTATCTATGGCCTCTAACAGTAAAACATTAAAGACTGACAGTGTGTAAAAGTCAAAGAGTTTTATTTCTTTTTATTATTAAAATCGAGGATATTGGTACTCTAGATTTGGAAGCCTAAGAGTACTTACTTCGCATTTACGTGCGTGGTACCCAACGGTACCACAAATACGATTCTCAGCGTTTCATATATAACAGCCTCGATGTACGGCAGCTTCAGTCGGTGCTCCAGCGTGACCATTTCTCCTGGTTCCAGGACTTGTTTTAGGTCGGCGCGCACCCTGGTATCGACATGAGGTTCGCGGAGCATCATCAGCAGTGTCCAGAGCAGGGCCGTTCGGGATGTCTCCATACCCGCGGAGAAGAGGTCGTTGAATACTTGGACTATTTGTTCGTCTGTCAGAAAAAGGTAATTTTAAACTGTGGTTTGTTCGTTCATTGTAAAAACTAAAGTACCTATGCAATTAATACATTTTAAATTATGTACAAAAACATGACGGTACATTAGTAACTTTTCAGTGAAGTATGGTATGGGACGAGTATTTTGGATAGGACGCGGATACAGAGAAGTTTGTTGCGGGATGCAATAGATTGATAATACCTACTAACAAAAAAATTGGGAATTGTTTTGGATTTCCTTTCCATTTATAAGTTAAGTCATCAGTTCGTCTTATACTTCAATATTATAATTAAACGGATGAGATTTTTCTGAAAGTATACCTTGAAACACAATCGAGTCAATCATTTTAACATGCTTACTTATTTATAACAATACACGTTTTGTCACAATTTCCGAGTATATTTGGGTGTCTGCTGATGTAAGAAAAAACCTTGAAACGTAAATGAAAAGATAACTAATCATAAAATTGGAGATGATAAGAGTTATCATGGGTTCAACGAACTTTCGCGGTCACTACATAAAAACACGGATTAAAACACCGAAAAACATGAAAAGTTAACAAATGAGCTTTTAAATTAAGCAATTACTAAACCTAAAAACTTACAAATCAGTTTTACGTTAAATTGATTTGAAGTGGTCAAGTTGGGCGTTTTTTCCAAATTCATTTAAGTAAACATTTAATTTGCCGTGCCACGTAGAAAAACACAAATATTTATACAATACAAACCACGGAAAATCTGTAACTTTGTGTTAAGAATGAAGGAATATTCCTACCTTTATTCTTTTTCATTCATATTCAAATTTTTTATCCAATACTCAGAGCGTCTATACAGGCGCGTTTTGTAATATCATAGAAATACAACATAATTTAATGTTGATATTATGAACTACGTACCAAAGTGGTATTAAACTTTAAGCAGCAAGAGTAGGAGCATTTTATGTTGTGTTTCTTTGACATTATTACTTACCTCCATAAACTTAACTGACGTTACCAGGAGGTAAAAAGCCTGAAAATTTTATGACGTATGTAATGTTTTATCGCATGTTATGTGCCTAAATTATATATTCAAAACAGTCTAACTTGGTCTAATTAACATGAATGGAATATTTCAAGCGATATAACTTATACGTCAACATTAAAGTTTCCACGGCGTAGCAGCGCCGACATACTTACTCGCGATAAATATTCCACATCACTTGAATCCTTAAGTACAAAGGATGGCTGTGTTTTCTTGACTCCTTCTTCTATGTTATTTTCCGTCTTTCATCCAGAAATGAATTGCGTAATTGTATATCCCATCAAAAACATAAATGTAAAATGAGAGCCAAGTTCAATATCGCGTGCACTTCGCCGACAAAAGAATTGAGATCTGCAAGGGCGCCAAGTTCTTTGCCCTAAAATTTTTAGATACAAGGACATGCGACATACTCAATGCATTTATTTTACTTGGGGAGTAATTCAATATCAAGATTTGACTTGGCTAGTTTTCATAAACTAACTAAATTTTATAAAAGTAACATAGTCATATTTCATTATCAAGCTAACAGTATAAGTAACAAGACGTACACTAACTTGCGTACTTACCTTTACGAAAAGAGGTTAATGATTTGATTGATTTTGATTTATAATATAAGTTATTTTTTTAAAACTAGCCAAGTCAAGTCTTGATATTGAATTACACCCCAAGTAAAATAAATGCATTGAGTATGTCGCATGTCCTTGTATCTAAAAATTTTAGGGCAAAGAACTTGGCGCCCTTGCAGATCTCAATTCTTTTGTCGGCGAAGTGCACGCGATATTGAACTTGGCTCTCATTTTACATTTATGTTTTTGATGGGATATCATTACTTTTTGTACAGAAATTATTATGATGTGTAAATTACTTAATTATTATTTGTTAATTAGTTCTGTGTGCTATTCTAGTACATCTTTTGAAAGTTCTGAACAAACAAAGAATTTTCCAAAACGGTTAGTACGTATTGGATTTTTATGTGCATGTATGTGTAAGTGTGTGCGTGTGAGTGTATATGCTATTCTAGTATATCTTTCAAACAAAAAAAGAATTTTCCAAATCGGTTTATAAATGACAGAGTTCTGAGGCAACAACCATCAATAATAATAATAATAAAAAAACATAAAAAATCACTGTTTTCGATTTTTATATGTATACACACACAATTACTAAGCTGGATGCCAAATTTCACCTTTCTAGGTCACCTGGAAGTGGGTTAGGTTTTTGATTACTAGTCAGTCAGTCAGTCAGTCAGTCAGTCAGTGATAAAAATACCGTTTTTTGGACTTTAATATCTCAATAACTATTTAACCTATATTAATGAAATTTGGGGTTCTACTTGTTCTAAAGGATCTTAATACATAAGCCAAATTTCATTTTAATATGTTAAATAGTTTTGGAGTTATTGGGGGGTCAAAAGTGGCTCCAAACGGTTCGTGTAATATAACACACGGCTGCTGCTCGCCAGTTCCTGCGGTGAACTTGGCTGGACACGCTGCCGCGTGTCTAGATATTATGTTATGGACAAACTAAATAGGGGAATTTTTCACAACGCCCAAGTAACATGATTGTTATTATTACGTTGGAGACCAAGTGCTGCTGCTTGATGTTTCGCACACTAAATAAATTAGTATGCGTTGTTTTAATACAAAAAAGATGAAGTAGAAGAAAGCACACAGAATTCTGAAAGATGATTGTTCTTAATAAATGGGCGCGACGCGACGACGCGGTTGGGTCGGTTTGTTGTGCAGCTAACTACTGAGCCGGCGGTCCTGATGGGTTCGAATCCCGGGCAGGGCAAAGATTTGTGTGATGAACTCGAATATTTGTTCCTGGGTCATAGATTTTATCTATATATGTATTTATATATTATGTATATCGTCGTTTAGTACCCATAGTGCAAGATTTTTTTAGGTACCTAGGGACTAGGTCGATTTGTGTAAGACTGTCCCTTAATATTTTTTTTTTTTTTTTAATAATAATAAAATCTTTATTGTACATTAGGTGTGTTACATAGCTGAATACATTATTCGATTAGTACAAACAAGTCGGGATAATGTGGTCGAAGCTTTCATCCCCTAAACTAGGTGTGAACCTGTGCCTTAGGGGCTTGAGTTCGTCACAGTTCTGTGTCTAAACTAACATGATTTGGACAATGTAACAGCAGAAAAACATAACTAAATTCCACATAACAAAGATGTGTCTATGGTAATTGAAAATTAATAAGTATAAGAACAGTTATTCAATTATATTCAAGTATTATTAATTGTGCCTGCTACTTTATATAATTATATAATAACTTTAACGCCTGTAAAACTCAAGAAACTGTTTCAAGAAGTATTTCGGTGTCATGGTAAGATAAGCTTAGCAGCCAAGTTTGAAGTTTAATTTTGAGCTCAAATTTTGACAAACAGTATATAGAGATCAAGTTATTGATTTTATTATAAAGACGGGAACCTTGGGCAGCTGTCTGTCGGCGCGCAAACGAAGTGCGGCAGGGTGTAGCTATGGAAACGGGATGTCCTCTTCGTTTTATAGAGATGCTAGTGTCAAATGGTAGGAGCGAGTGCTGGCGTAAAATAATCCGCTGCAAATAAATTTGTCTCACTGAGAGGACATTGGCTTCTGAGTAAAGTTGAGTCGTGGAGTAGTCTCTCCTTTTAAACAGCATCACTTTTAGGACGGCTCTTTGTGCTCGCTCAGCCTGCATCAGAGTGGATTTGTAGGTGCCCCCCCAAACTGGTATACAGTAGGCGATAATCGATTGGCACAAGCTCTGGTAGACTATTTTCAGCGTGTCTATAGGTGCGGAGTGTCTGAGCTCTTTAAAAATATATAGTAGCCTACGGAGACGTGTACAAAGAGCCTCAATGTGAGAACGCCAATTCAACCTCTCGTCAATATATATATACGCCTAAATATCTAATATCCGGGACTATGGAGAGGGCATAACAGTTGCAGTTAGGAAATTGAGTATTACAGGTGTGGGCTCTCACTATCCCAGATTCATTTGGGGGGGTTGGGGAATTCGGAAGACAAAAACGTACTATCTTTGATTTTTCAACATTTAGAGTTAGTTTGTTATTTGACAGACATTCTTTCACCCTAAGTAATGCGTACTCAGCAGTTTGTTTGGCCTTCTCCCAGGTTTTATGGTATACCAGTAGAGCTGTGTCATCCGCATAAGTGAAAATTTCGCAATTGGGTATGGACATTTCACACAGCTCATTTATGTATATTAAAAATAGGGTCGGCCCAAGAACGCTGCCTTGTGGGTTGTGGGACACCATAATGGAGAATACCGTCATTACTTCGGTAGGAACTAATTTTTACGCATTGCGAGCGATTTGAAAGATAGTCTTCAAATATTTTTAGGGATAAGCCACGAATTCCAATTCTTTCTAATTTTGATACTAGAATAGGGATAGAGACAGTGTCGAAGGCCTTAGAGAGGTCTAAGAAGATGCCTGCATATTTAATGTTCTTGTGCGTTCCCGATAATATAGGTGATAATGATTTCAAGACACATGTGACATAAAAACCGAGAGCTGTTAAAACGGCTATTGGGTGAAGACCAAAAAGTTTAAATCACCTTAAATGTCATTGTTATAATGAATTATATTTTTTTTGTTCTTTTAAGTGTGAAATGTAATTGGTTTGCAAAATAAGTGTATCATCTTCTTCTTCTTCCTACCTCAAATAAAAGTTGTATCATCTATCGATTGCCGTACCTCGAGAATCTATTTTAAGTTCCATATTGTATCGTATTTTTTTAGCATAACGGAATATTTTCCTACACTAGTTTTTGACAACTTTTTGGTCCTTACTCTTTCGCGTCTGTAACTCTGATTTAACCCGTAGGCTAATCTACGAGATGAGTACATTTGATTTGAACTCACCTGGGTCAACTCCTTTAAACAGTTTAGATGTGTTGAACGATTCTTTCTGTATCTCGAGTAAGTAATAGTCCAAAAGGTCAGCGGGTGCGTGATTCTCCAATTCCCCGTTCAACAGTTGCTCGTGACGTTGTTTTACTTTTTTCAAATGAAATTCGCTAATATCACGAAGATTGCGGTCGATTTCCTTTAGCACAGCCTTTTTACCAGGCAGGTACTGAAACAATAATACCAGTTATTCCAATACCAGCTTAACCTCGTGAGGCCTAATGTACCTCACAAAGTACAAAGTGACACTTGTAACTAAAGCCCAGACAGTTTAAAGAAAGAAAGAAGTGTACTTTGCGAGGTACAGTGGGCGTTTAGGCCTAACTATCGATTTTAAGCTTGGGCCTCACGAGGTTATACAAACATTAAAGACATCAAGTTTGTTTCAAAATGTCTAAATTTTTTAATTTCCCATTACATCGCTGAAATTATGAAAAATTTGGAAGAACTGAAACCACAAAAATATTATTTATTCGAACCAACTCACAAAATTTCATGAGAATCGGTTGAGAGATGTGGCCCCTAGGTGAGAATAGCCGGAATTCGAAGATTAAACCTCTAGACATACAAAAGAAGTTTTCGCGAAGCTGAAACAGACGCTCCTATTTGAAGTCAGTTGAAAATCTTTTCAACTGACTTCAAAAAGGAGGAGGTTAATTTGATTGTTTCTTTTATGTTTGTTACCTCTGAACTTTATCATTTATGAACCGATTTAAAAAACTATTTTTTGATTCGAGAGTAGGCATTATACAGGCGTCTCCAAGTTGGTCTCATAAACTGTTGATGAAGATCTGATGACGATGTTCTTGGAAGTACTATTTGTTCTCGTTGAAGTCAGTTATTTTTTGTGAAAAAGCTATTAAGCATAAAATGAGCATTAATCACAACCCGATACTAATAACGCCAAATACCACCGCAAAGATAATAACAATCGAATAAAAATGCCGCATTCAAATCAATTTGCGCATCACGCTCACACATAGATTCGCACACACTAACACATATACAATTAGACATCGTGCTTTTAACCTATAATCCCATTCAATCCCATATAATTATAATCTGTGCGGATAGCAGTGTCAAGACGTCCATAAAGAGTGAGCCAAATCCGCTCCGGCTTTACCAGTGATTTGTTTCACGCCACTGCACACTGGTGGATAAGTGAAACAAGCAAGTCCATCAAGTATTAAGTGCTACGAACTTCTAAACACCTTTCAAGAGCGCTACGGCGTAGAGCCACTACGCTTGTAGTTTTAAGTTACAGTCTGTGAAAAGGTTTCGTATGATGTTGGTGCTAGAAAGACAAATGCAAGAATTTTCACATAATTATTTAGTGGTCCTATCGGCTGGCATAACGTATTTTTGGCATAAAATCGTTAGCCATAATTCTAAAATTATTAATTTTGAGAGTGAAACCCATTACGTTAGGTTTTTTTATATAAATTCTAAAAAGTTATCTGTTTAAGAGAATATTCAAAACTATGGCTACGAAAATTATAGGCATATTTTTTTAAATGACAATTATAATTATAACTACTTATCAATTTTATGCAACCCAGTATTAAACCCACTTTAGTGGTGTGTTACACACTTTCACACAACTTGAGTAGTGTCGACTTGCACACTTTATGGTGTTTCTAAAAAGACCTTCTACTAAGTAACTATATAAACTAACTATATAGTCAGTTAGTCAATAGATCGTAGAACTCATATGGTCCCACCGGAAGATCAGCGCTGGCTCTCGAGCTAGCATCTTGCTGAGGTGGGACCTTTTCTTGGCAATAGTTGCCTATTGTTTTATATTGTATTATTTCAGTCACACCCTTTATGTAATTAGGTTTTATGGTCACGTCACGAATACATGTATTTATTTCTTTCGTTCTTTTTATAACTTCTGGTCAATAATTCCTGGCGCTAAATATAAAATGTACAAGTCTTTAATTGTAATTTTTAGTAGAAAGCCAGCATTGTCCAACTGAATCACTATTTGCATCATTTAGTTATATTTTCGTTTAGATTTTTCTACTTGTATTTATTGATAATATGTACCTATTTTACCTATAATGAAATTAAACAGAAATTATTCAAATTTTACGTTTTACAACAAAATGTATATTGAGGTATTTTCTCCTTCTTTTCTTTTTTTGCATCTTTGAATGTATTAGCTCAGTAAATGTCTATTTATCTGGGATTAGGCTGGTTAATATATCGATTGTCACCAATTCATTTTGCAGTTTTAAGGTAAATATCTAATTGCTATATTTTAGAGGAGAACCCATTCACAAACTCATTTTGGCCGGAGATAAATATACAATCAAATCTAGGGTTATTTCGTTGGTACAAAACACCGAAGATTAATTTGTTCGAAGACATCATTTTTCCGAATTTTCATAATTCCGAAAAATCACTTTGTAATGAATTTATTTAACCTAACTAACCTAATTGTATAACATATAGCAATAACGTTTATTTGGCGAAAAATCGTTATCTGAAATTCGGAATAATGATGTTTATGCTTAATAAGAACGGTCTCAAAAACATTCCCATGGAATACTCAATAGAGCGACAGAACTCTAACCGTAATAAACAAAATTTTCTAACAAAATTAGGACAATATTGAAATAGATTTGTTGAATTTTACCCTCCATTAAATTTTGTCATAACATACCATAAACAGTGGAACTTTGTGCTACGACTTTACAAGTAATATACCAACATGCTCACTCTTCCGTGGTGTAAGAGTAACCGACTGGCGCAGTGACGTCACTAGGCGAACCTGTCCGCAGTGCGCTTATGATCAGCAAACCACCTGATTGGTATTCACGGCAGTGCCTGTGACGTCATAACTGGCATCGGAAACAGGATTATATGTTACGTAATGTCAACGGGATTCTTGGAATCTCATTTATTTTCTTCAGTTTTTATTTTTTGTTATGACTTACTTTATTTAGCTTTTTATATTAGTTGATTAGGGGTGCGTCTCATTTCATAGAAAAACAATTAACATATATTCATATGACCGAACATACGTTTGGTAGAATTTTCAGATTGTATAACAACGTTTCATAGAATGTTTATTTCATATATCGTTATTTCGTAGAAGCACAATTGATAGAAAGTCATTTCTTACAACAATCATTTGATAGAATGCACGTTTAATATAATGCACTTTTCTTATAACAATAATTTCATAGAATGTACGTTTAATAGAATGTACTTTTCATAGAATCTACGTTTAATAGAATGTATTTTTCGTATAATATACTTTCGAATTCATAAATTACAAAATTTGAACAAGCGAGCGAGCAAAACCTTTTAGAGCAGATCCGACATGGTCGGATTAGGTTAGGTTGGGTTAGAGGTCGAGGTTGTTTTTTATTTTGCGTACCGAAAAAGTTTTGCTTGTATTCATACCTACTGTTTACATACAAGAACAAATCCACCCAACCACTTCCAGGAAAGTATTAAATTCGGAGCTAAGGCGGAGTACTGGCAAAAAAAAAACAGCCGAGCGAGCGAGCGAAGCGAGCGAGCATAACCTTTCAGAGCAGATCCGACGTGGCCGGGTTAGGTTAGAAGGTCAGGCGGGAGCGAAGCGTAGCGAGCTTCCGCCTGGCCTTCGAGGTTATTTATTTTTTTTGCGTACCGAAAAAAGTTTTGCTTGTATTCATACTGTTTACATACAAGAACAAATCCACCCAACCACTTCCAGGAAAGTATAAAGTTTGGAGCTAAGGCGGAGTACTGGCAAAAAAAAACATACGAGCGAGCGAGCGAAGCGAGCGAGCAAAACCTTTCAAAGCAGATGACGCCGACGTGGCCGGGTTAGGTTAGAAGGTCAGGCGGGAGCGAAGCGTAGCGAGCTCCCGCCTGGCCTTCGAGGTTATTTTTTTTTGCGTACCGAAAAAAGTTTTATACAAGAACAATCCACCCAACTACTTTCAGGAAAGTACTAAGTTTGGAGCTAAGGCGGAGTACTGGCAAAAAAAAACAAGTAATTGAATTTTATACATTATAATTCATAAGCGCATAAATTATACAAAATAGTCACCCTCTCTTGACAAAAAATCCATTAAGTGTGTATTATATTATTTGTTTATTCTATTTAATGTTTATTGTATGAATTGTTCGTTATATTAAGTATGTATTATGTTATTTGTTTATTCTATTAAATGTTTATTATATTAAATGTTCATTATATTAAGTGTTCATAATTTTTAGTGTTTATATACGAAACAAAAAATATATCAAGTGTTGTTATAAGAAATGAAAATATATGAACTGATTTTCTACGAAATGATAATTCTATCAATTGATCGATTCTATGTGTTGAAATTATATTATATGTTATTCGATGTGATGAACGTTATACCATTTGTTGTTCTATGAATTATTACACACCCTTTAAAACTCATTTTTTTCATATTACGACAAATATACTCATAATTTGAACCAACTTTTTGAAGTGAATAATACTTTTTCCCGAGTTCTAGTTAGTAATAGCTATTTCATGCTTTCATTGGGTGCAATCGAAAATAAGTTGAAAAAACTAATTTTCGGCCTGAATTTTGTCAATT
This sequence comes from Apotomis capreana, assembly GCA_947623375.1. Classification (NCBI taxonomy): domain Eukaryota; kingdom Metazoa; phylum Arthropoda; class Insecta; order Lepidoptera; family Tortricidae; genus Apotomis; species Apotomis capreana. The sequence goes on along the minus strand of OX392506.1, from coordinate 10,946,777 downwards.
TCGAGTAGTTTTTGAAACAAAAATTATCAATGAAAATTTCAAACTGTAGGTTTCAAATATACCTATTCCAATTAATCTCAATAGCCCTGTTCTAGGTAGTAACATCAATAATATGTTAAGAAACATGTTTGATTCTAGAGAAAAATGTCTAAGCAATCGGCATTTTAAAAGGAATAAGGCCTCTTAAATAAAAACAATAATAATGCTTTGCTAATCCGCGAAATAATAACGTGCTAGTCAAATAGTTTAGTGCTAATCCATTATAACTAATACTTTCACTTATTTAACTTACCAAATACGCCGGAATATGCTCGCCGATATGTATGTCTCCGTACAACTTCATTCCTTTAGTGACCCTCTCATTGAAGTTCCTGAATTCCGGGTCGTTTTCCTCGAACCTGAGGCTCATCATCAGCTGACAGATGATGTTGTGCACATGTCTGCCAAGTAGGTTAGATGGATTCACTGGCTGGTCTCTGAAGTCTTCCAACTTAGCCAGCAGTTCTTTTATCTCGATCTGAAATCATTACAGGTGGTATAAGGCAAGTGTAACAATTTTTTGCTCCCGACGTAAAAAGAGGGGTGTTATTCGTTTAACATGTGTATTGTGTCTGTCTGTGGAATCTTAGCTCCCACCACGTACGACGTAGACGGATGGATCAAGTTTTTTTAATCGAAAGACTTGTCAATCGAGATGGTTCTTAGCTATGTTTGGTGGAAATATCAGCTTTGATTGGAACAAGTTACAAGATATCAGCCAATATTGAAGCTAAGTACTCTAAATTCTGTAGTTATGTTCAGTTTTAGTAGCATTTTCTATATAACTCATTGAATGAAGGTCTCATGATGACCAGCTACCTGTGTCGGGGTGTTTATGTTTTTAACTAGGGTTACTTATATATAATTTAGATTCGACTGTTACTTATTGAGACTATCCCGCAAGCCTTAGGAAGTCAGCAAGGAATAAAAAGTAATGCAAGATTTTGAAGCTGTATGCCTTCATAAAATCCCTTACTAGACCGCTTAAAATAAACAAGCATGGTGTTATTGGTGTTCTCGTGAAATGAATTGTTCGACACAATGCTTTTAACACGTAGGCTGTTCACCGCGGGCATTCGCCTGGTGAGGTAACAAAATAGGGATAAAAATTTCGTTTATTTTATTGTTACTTTACAAGTGCTCCTACTCGCGGTGAAGCAGCACCCGAAGATTAAGGCAGAGTTTAGAAATTTCCACGAACGTAAAGTCATATCATAGCCAAACTTGTTATTTACAGATATTGAACACATGATTGTGTTCTGAAAATGCTTATAAGTATCAATTTTTTTCATGAATATACATAAAAACGTGTTTTTCATGGGTTTAATTAGTCATTAATTATGTAGCAGAAGCGTAAGTGCCAATATATGTAGGATTTATTTAGTAAGTAGTAATTAAGAACGAGTAATATAGTTAATTAGAAAACTTAAATACAAACCAAGACGATTTTTTGGAATTTCCCATAGTTGCAAAGTCTTGCTCCTAGAGCGCGAAACTTCTCGTGCAGGAACTGCCGCTGCCTCCTCCAGAGCAAACCTTCACTCAGAACGATTCCTAGTGAAACATATTCCATATATGATAGGCCTGATGTGTTCTTTAAGATGTCGACCGACCCTATTTTTTGTTTGGATCAAACGTCTATACAAGACTAACTAGAACTAGGCTGCTCAAAAGTCAGAAAAAAAATTATGCTAATGAGCGCAAACTATAGGGAAACCTGTATAGCACTTGAAACATCTCAAAATATAAGTATATAGTAATTATAGAATCATATTCGAATGCCACCACCACAGTTATATTTCGATTCACGGTATTTTCTACCACAAATGGTTTTAATTCACATATCTATAATGTCATACCTCGTCCACCCAACAGGTCATTCAGAGGCGTATGAGGGCGGCCAGTGGAGTCGGGTCTGTTGAAGAGGTCTCTCAAGAGATGCGAGGAACCGATGCAGACCAGAAGGTTTGAGCCGAGTCGCACCGAAGTGAGGTCTCCATGCTTCGCCGCAACCTGTAGGAACCACGAGTGAGGTGCACCCTGGCACATCCAAGGAAGACTCCCCAAAAACGGGAGACCCCAGGGGCCTGAAAACATATGATAACTGAAACATTTTGACAATGACATCGGAATTTTCGATAGAGGAATACCGACTTTATGAGCAAGAGTTTATGCATGACGTTTTTTGATGTTAGATTTCACAATGTTTTTAAATTCTAAGACCATCAAGTATATTATGGCAGTTTCCGGATAAATAATTCTATCCATGAGTAGAATTATAATAGTGTTTTTTTTAGATTCATGTGAACATTTCATTTGTTTTGGATTTTTGATAAGGTTTCCGCTGCGGTTATCACTTACCCGGAGGCAGCCTCCAGAGCTGTCGTATCTTCCAAAACAAAAGAGTAAAAGCTAATACAGTCAAAACTAGTGTCATACAGTCATAATAATCTGCACTTAATAATGATGAGAGCATTGCTCGGCGAAACATCTCAAGGTCTTGGAACATTGTGATGTTAGAAGCGCTTTGCTAAACGTTAACACACTATACGTGCTGACAATTTTATGAGAAGGCCATGGAGTCTCGTTGATTTATATACCTAGCCGGAAGAACTACATAGTATATTATCACATACACTTGTTTTTGATAACACTATAACGTGTACACCCAACACCCAATACGGGGCGTGATTGGCATCTTGATACAACTCGAAAGAAAGGTACACTACTGACTGGTTTTGGAGGGTAGGCTGACATCCATCGTCTACGTTTAAATCGCTATTTATTTAATAGTCTACCTACTGAGTAGCAAATAAATATCAATATCAATAAATTCAGCTTTATTAGTCTGTATTATTTTATAAAGTTGTGAAACTGTGTTAAATATGTAAATAAATATTAAGGGATAATCCTACACGAATTGACCTAGTCCCAAACTAGACGACTACATAATATATAGATAACAACCATGACCCAGGAACAAATATTCGAGTTCATCACACAAATATTTGCCCTTGCCGGGATTCGAATAACTGCGCAAACCGCGTCGTCAAATAATAAAATTTGTTTATTGATCCAAAAAATACCTTACAATTCAATCAATGTAATGTTGTCAATACTTATTCATATCAACACATTCCACCTAGATAAGTATGTCTTGTGACAGTTGTACATTCGCATCGAGTCAAGTCGAATGGAGTTCCAAATTATCATAACACTGCCTTCAAATACCATTGTTCACAAAAAGAAATGATTTTCTGCGTTTGCTGTGTGGATTTAAAATTTTCCCATTATAAGGTACCATTATCAAATATTGTTATTATATACATAGTGTTAATAGGAGAACTATGATGTTTTAACCTGACTACGAGCAAGCTAAAAACAGGGTAACATTATTTTGTTACGCACGCAGTTTTTGGCAATTTCTATTAATAAATAACAGCTATAATAGACATTGTGAAAATAGCGTGTGTGTCTTAAGTCTCCAACCCGACTTAACACGTGTAAATAAGTATCTACAGATAAGTATGTAAATATAAATAAAAGTGCTGTGACTATTATCATACACAATTACGCAGAGTTTAATTACCCGGGTGCCTAGCTAAAAACTGGAGTAGGTAAATAGGTCATTGACCGCTAGTTCATTGGCCACGAAGGTCACTTTACTATCGAACATCATCTTACATAAGCGGTTGGATTATAGAGATCCGACCTTATCGGGCCACTGTGTTATTCTCGTGTTCCGGGTTCGACGATCGCGCAAGGACGTTCGTACAATCGCAATGACTGACGTATGCGCTACGTTGATTTATTTACTCTTCTACTGCCGTTAGAAAATAGACTCCGCGGCAGTCGGTTTAAGTCTCGATTTGCGCGACTTCCGTGTTCAACTCCATGACTTGTAGGTATACTACGTTTGAATGATTTTACTATCTACCTAGTGGTAATTAAGCTATCGGTCATTGACTCTTATTACATAATTATTACATCGCGATGTGTAATAGTTTGACTATTAATTCGAAGAAAATGATTTTTGTCTCTGATGACCATGTCTATTTGTGGGAACATAAAAACACAATTAATAGTATATTACTATAGAGACCGGTATAAAATGGGAATTGCCTTCCGAGTATCAATAGTATTGTATGTAGGTAATTGAAACTGCTAACATTGCTTACGGTTTTTTTTATTGGCTTAACGGCCATTGTCATAACGCTTCTGTTTTTTTAAACTGACTAAACGCTATGATGTTGTGTCAAATATTGACATTGAAACGAAAAATGGTTGCTTTTCTAGCGAGGCACCTGAATTGTTGGTTGTAATATCATTACATACTACCATCATGTCGACTCAGTCATAGGGCAGTGTCTAATCCATAAATATTTGTCTATAATATAGTACTTAATGAATTTAAATAATGGACCTTAATAGCACATTCTTTAAACAAAGGTCAATCACTTGTGGTTTGTGGCTTGTAACTTTAATAGTGTAGAATCAATAAAATAATAATCAATACAAAGAATTTAAAATGACTAACTTAACTAGTTTCACCTTCATACTTTACTCAATAAAGTGATTTAACTTTCAGTTTTTCTTTGTCTCTTTGTCACAAGTACACAATGAAAATATTTGTCTCGTGCGTCTAAAACGTGTTTAAAACTAAATTGTGCTCAAACTATAGGTACTTACACTTAAATATCGCTCCAGTGCTACCACACAATCAAAAAACTGTGAGTTGTATATGCGCTTAAATTTTGAGTATTTACAAGATTTTTTTTCACTTAGCACCGTCTACGAAACATGCCATTGCATTAAAATCCCATCTCACCATGTTCCTTTATCTTGCCTTGCCACACAAACAAAAATTTGAGCCATGCGCAAGCAAAAAGGCTCAGCATGTGCTACAGCTGCAGGCCGTAACCCTGATTTTCAGCCCGTACCTTGGGCCTTGTTGGTGACAAAAAGTCTTGAAAGTGTACCTTTATCCACATTTGACTTTTAAACGAGTAGGAAGAAACCAACTTGGTAAACGAGTGCGCGGTAACTTATTTTCGGTGTAAGACGTTTGAAAAGCCTGGCCTCATTCCACACTTTTTTCTGTGTCACACGTTACCCTAAGAATGGAATCTCGCTGAAAAGTTTCAAAGCGCTATTATATGTGCACCTGTCAGATGTTCCAGCAGTCTTGGTGACGCAAGACAAGGGACGTTGCTATTGTGAATTTGTACATCGGACGTAAGAAGCTGGAAAATATCGTATTTCTACACTGCAGCCTATTAACATTCCTAAATTTGATAAACCGTAGGCTTATGTTGAGTATTAGTATGAATTGTAATGTAATTTTGGAGCTCAATTCGGTACCTACTGTAAAAGGTAATTTTCACCTCACTAGCTCGGAAAGCCCAGTTTGTTTGTTTGATATCTATTGAGAAAATCGCTTTTTATCCACATGTGGAGAAAGAGTTTTGACGTTTCAACGCAGCTAAAGTAAAATTTAACATGAGCTTATTTTCTGAAAAATCCCGTTTAAAATACCTACATGAAAGCTAATATTAGACCTTAGTTTTAATAAATGGCAAATTGGTTGATTATTGCAGATATTTTTCAAAGATATAGTACAAACCCTTATTCTTTTTTCCTCGCTGTAGTGAGGTGAAAAGTTTTGTGTTATACACGGGCGAAAAGTTATTTTACGTCTCGTGTATTGAAACACTCGCTACGCTCAGGATTCTATTTTGAACCACTCGCTTCGCTCGTGGTCAATCATAGGATCCTTTCGCTAGCTCGTGTTTCAAATAAACACTCGCGGGTAAAATACAACTTTCCCCCCTTGTATAACAAATAACTATTAAGTCTAAAAAAATAAATATAATTAATTAAGTATGGAAACCATTTAACTGAAACCAAAACTGTATTTTTTAAGTTATGTTTGAATACAAGTAACAAAAGGTACCTACTTACATACGTGAACGTACATATTCTTGCTGAACTTTATTGACTTATTCAATTTTATCAGTTATCATGACTCAAGTAATCCTTAAAAAATAGACCGTGTCAGGTTCACCGATATGGATTATCAAAACGCGATAAATATTTTGACCGACAACTATTTCAAATCCGTCGTCCTCTAAGCCAGCCCGCAGCACCGCGAGCGCAGCGCGCGAACTCGCGAGTTCAACGCCCCCGCTCACTGTACCATTGGGTCATGAGTATTTTGACAACGCAGCGCGAAAATTATCTAATCGGCACGCGGACGAGGACAGGGGGCAACGACATCGGACCGTTGCCTCCAGCGAAAGTGAAATGTTAAGGCACCCTCCCGGCTTGAGCGATTCCGAGCGAGCAACTCTTGACCCACTGTTCTTAACTGGGCACTCATCGCCAATGATCGCTTTGAACGTTAATAGAGTGGAAATTTGTGGGAAGTCCTTAACCCAACTTACTGTAGGTATACATTAGGAAAAACCAAATAACATTGGAAACAGTTTTCCGCGATCAGGATTTAAGAACTGGAATAAGACTTAATTCAGTAATGTTAGATTAAGTGACGGAATGACAATGGAGATTTTACATTCGTTCTTGAAAAAAAGCTAAGGCTTATATGTATGGAATAAGTTCCATGTTGGTCAAATCAAACCTTAAGCGGATTTGATCGCCATAAGTTATGGCGATCATAACGTATAATGTGCCATTATGCGATAAGGGAAAAGTCCGATTTTTTACTGCTAAGTACTGCAGCGACACAAAGCGTGTCTTGGCTCCTACAAGAGTTTCAACCACTTGGTCCAATATTGCAACAAATCTTAAGTTTTGAATTCTCACGTTAATTTAGGAAACAGGCTTTAACAGGTCGTTGACACTTGCCTTCAGTTCAAGCTAACAACTTTTGCAATAGCAACTTGTCTTTTGCTATAGTCGCTATCACCTGCTGGATACGGAAGTCTACCTTTAAATGGCAGTGGGTGTACCGCCAACCCGACTGACCTATATGGCCGAATCATTACTTACCTACCTACCACCGTTTAGAAGCGTTGTTACCAGCTGTTTTAACAGCTTAAAGTCGACAAGTCACACCTACTTTCATTGTTCGAAGCCTTAGTCACGATTTCCTGTTGCTTTTGATTGCAGTTTGCAGGTCATCGTCACTTATTGCCGTTTAAGTACAAGTACAAAGAAATGGTGGATGAGCGACGGAAACGGGCCAAATATATACGGTTTTGCTTGAGTTTAACTGGCTATCCGGCGATCTCATAATACAAAAATGAACCAGTTAAAAAAGTGTTTTAAGTAAATCAAAATCGATTTTTTCTTGTACGTACCTAAAACATTTTCTACGAAGATAAGTAGTAAGTCATGTTTATAAGTATTCAGACAAAGCAGTTCGAAGTGTTCATTGCGAATTGTTAAGAGAAGAAAAACATAATACGTGGGACTATGAAGTAGTTACGTGAGGAATGCGAAACTATGCGAACACTAAACTGTAACGTATACTAGCTTTAAATCTTTTGACACACATACATCTATCTATCTATCTATCAGCCACAGACGTCCACTGCTGAACATAGGCCGCCCCCATGACTCACCACAAAGTGCGATCCTGTGCAGACCGCATCCAGTGATTCCCCGCTACCCTCACGAGGTCATCCGTCCATCTAGTCGGGGGCCGACCGACGCTGCGCTTTCTTATACGTGGTCGCCACTCTAGGACTTTGCTGCCCCAACGGCCGTCTATTCTCCGGGCTACATGGCCTGCCCATTGCCACTTCAACCGGGCAATCCTGTGCACTATATCGTTTTTCTCACACACATACATACCTACTTATTATTATTAATACAAATATTGAGATCATTATCAATTCTGCTAACGTAAGAAATAAAAACCGGTCAAGTGTGAGTCGGACTCGCACACCGAGGGTTCCGTACAAACACTCCATCTTTAAGTGGTTAAGTTTGCACCTGGTATGTATAGCGCTCCATACAAATGAGGTGCAAAGTTAACGTAACCAATCCCGTTTGTTGTATGGGAGCCCCCCTTAAATATTTTTTTTATTTAATTTTTAGTATTTTTTGTTATACCGGCATAAGAAATACATCATCTGTGAAAATTTTAACTGTCTCGCTATCACCGTTCTTGAGATACAGCCTGGTGACAGACGGACGGACGGACGGACGGACAAACGGACGGACGGACGGACAGCGAAGTCTCAGTAATAGGGTCCCGTTTTTACCCTTTGGGTACGAAACCCTAATAAGAGATTTAAAATCTGTCATTAGCGTTTCTACTCTAAATTGCGTAATACGTATGACTCAGTATAGTGCAGTCATTGAAGCATTATGGCTCCGATTTTTTTTACGGTGAACCGAATTGCATACAATTTTGGAATTAGGTTCATCTTACCCTTAACTTCAAAAGTGAAAATGATTTGAACTCCGCAACCACCCTGGGGGTGGTTGCCACCCCTTCTCGGGGGTGAATTAATTTTTTTTGAAAATTACCTCGGATATCGATAGAAGGCCTAATTTTAAGTAAAAAACCATCTATAAAGTTTTTCAAAAAATCCAATACTTTTCAAGTTATTGGCAATTGAAAATTCGCAATTTTTTCACGTTTTTCATCGGTTTTTTGCAAATATCTCCAAAAATATACGTTTTATCGAAAATTTTATAAAGAACAAAATTGTAGCAGGTAAAACAATGAACAATTTGGTTTTTTATAAAGTATTCTAAGTGCAATATTAAGCTAGATATTAAAGATCAAAGCCGTTTTTTATTATGTCTGAAATTTAATCGATGTGGTCAATGCCATCTAGCGGCGAGCAGATGCATTTTATGCATTCTAATACAAAAGGGTTTTGTAGTGCTTGAAACAAGCTTTAAAATGAGCACTATAAAAAGTCTTTTGCACGTAAAATAAGTGAGCTGTATTGCAAATAAGAGGAGCATCTAATGTTTTTTCTTTCAAATCAATGGGTTTCATAAGTGCCATTTCCACCAAAATTAAAATTAATCGTATTCCGCCTAGAATTAACTTTATTATGAAGAGTTTGATAGATAGTATCAGTTTGGCTGCTTCAGGACACATATTTTTCAAAAAAGTCACGATTAAAAAAAAAAAAAAAATTCAAATTTTAAAAGAACCCACTTTATTTTCGTAATATCTCAAAAATGACGACAGATACATATAAAAGTGTACGGATTAAAAATTTAGGTATTTTTCTGACAAACAATTTGGTTTTTTTTTTTTTTTCTGTCTAACAAAAATTGACGGAGATATGATTGTTTAAAGAGCGCGTGGCAGCGCAATCACAGCCTCTCTTAAGCCCTTTAACCCTTCACCGTTTTAGAAAAAGGTTTTTTACTATATATTGCAATAAAGGATGTTGTAGCTCTCTTAATTACCTTTACAATGTTTTTTTATAAATTATGATAGCATGAAAATTGAAGGAGTTATGGTCCAAAAACTTATCATATTTTTTTCTACTTAGTAACTGAAAATTTCGGAGTGTGAATATTTGGAGCAATGTGAAAGTACGCAGTATAATAGAGACCCACAACTATTGTAATGTGTATATATATACATAATATGGCTCATATATTTTGAAAACGTAGGCATGAATACATACCGCTAGATGGCATTGACCACATCGATTAAATTTCAGACATAATAAAAAACGGCTTTGATAATATCTAGCTTAATATTGCACTTAGAATAGGTTCACTAATGTTTGACCAAAAAACGTTTGACCAAATGATCACTTGACCAAACAACGTTTCACCAAAATAACGTTTCGCCAAATGATCATTTGACCAAATGATCATTTCACCAAATAATCATTTGACCAAATGATCATTTCACCAAATAATCATTTGACCAAATGATCATTTAACCAAACGTTATTTCAAGATGAGGATGAGGAAGAGGAAGAGGAAGAGGATGAGGAAGAGGAAGAGGATGAGGATGAGGATGAGGATGAGGATGAGGATGAGGATGACGTTGAGGATGAGGATGAGGATGAGGATGAGGATGAGGATGAAAATAAATGTATCTATCTTATCTGTATCTTATCTTTATCCTATCTTTATCTTAGCCTGTCTGTCCTGTCCTGTCCTGTCCTGTCCTGTCCTGTCCTGTCCTGTCCTGTCCTGTCCTGTTCTGTCCTGTCCTGTCCTGTCCTGTCCTCTGTGGATATAAAAAAAAAACTAACCTAACCTAACCCGGCCGGGTCGGATCTGCTCTGAAAGGTGATTGATTCACCTCAAGTTTGGTCAAATGATTATTTGGTGATATGATCATTTGGTCAAATGATTATTAGGTGAAATGAACCATTTGGTCAAATGATCATTTGGCGAAACGTTATTTTGGTGAAACGTTATTTTGCTGAAACGTTGTTTGGTAAAACGTTTTTTGGTCAAACGATAGGACACCACTTAGAATACTTTATAAAAAACCAAATTGTTCATTGTTTTACCTGCTACAATTTTGTTCTTTATAAAATTTTCGATAAAACGTATATTTTTGGAGATATTTACAAAAAACAGATGAAAAACGTGAAAAAATTGCGAATTTTCAATTGCCAATAACTTGAAAAGTATTGGATTTTTGAAAAACTTTATAGATGATTTTTTGCTTAAAATTAGGCCTTCTATCGATATCCGAGGTTATTTTGAAAAAAAAATTCACCCCCGAGAAGGGGTGGCAACCACCCCCAGGGTGGTTGCGGAGTTCAAATCATTTTCACTTTTGAAGTTAAGGGTAAGATGAGCCTAATTCCAAAATTTCATGCAAATCGGTTCACCGTAAAAAAATTCGGAGGTAAGACCGTATTTTTCGCTTCAATGACTGCACTAGTATAAATATACATATACATATACGAGAGATCAAAGTCAAATTCACTTGCTCTTAATAATCTAAATTCGCATAGGTAGGATATTTATTCTCGTATGCAGTGAACGCACTTTACCAATACGCTATGTACAGTCAGCATGAAAAGTAGCTGACAATTTTACTACTGGCTTAAATGTTAAATTGGATACTAATTCTGTGACTGTACATTACGGCGACGTACATATAATATTACTTACCTACCTACCTGTGTTAGAATATTATTACAATGACTGGTCGAAATTCAAGTTTATGAGTTCGTTACCTTACCTGTTCTGTAAATAACGTAGAATCATGTGGAGGTTAAACAGCACGCAAAGTCAAAGCGATTATAGTCACACACAACAAATCCTTGCGTTATTGATAAAGACTTCAGGTAAATACCAGTTTTTGGTGTCAATAAACTGAGTGATCTTCTGCATTTTTTTAGCTATAATTTTTCGACATTCGGCTGTAGTGTACCCTTGTAATTTAGCAAATATGAGTACCAACAATTCTTAATGCAATGATACGGTTCTGTGGAATATGGAAACGTGGTTGAACGAAGGTGGAAATTATAAACCACAATAAAAACGTACCTACAGTCGCCATCAGATATATCGCAGTATATAAGGCGTTCATAAATATGTGAACATGTACTGTAACGCCCAGTCAATAAGAGTCGTGTTCAGATATTTATGAATACCTTACATGCTACGATATGTCTCATGGCGACTGTACATGCCTAAACCGCAATTCTTATTTCTTGGATCACTTCGAGAGAGGGACTGTATGTGAACTCCTCGAGTTAAGAAAACCCACGTGCTTAAGATACAGCAACATAATCCCGTAGAGTGGTAAAATACATCTTGGCTTTGTCAAAGACCCTCAAATTATACTTAAGCACAGGACTGGTATCCACAATGATAAAACACAAACTTCAAAGATTATCCCCAACCTCCAAATTGACGATGGCTCAAACGGAACGAGATGCTAACTGCGTTATGTTTCTTGAGTACAATTTACAGGTCATCCAGATCACTAATTTATATATCTTCCCTTTGAAATCCTCGTCGCTTATAAATTACCCCCGGCGTTTTAGTAGCACGAATGATTTCAAGCCTATTGTTGGCCTTATGTCGGGTATGCTTAAGTATTACATTCGAAGAACATTGACTGACTGAAATTGCGGCCCACACTACTCGCGGAATTGACTGAAGTTGGCCGAGGCGAAGTTGGTCGAAGTAGAATAGAATAGAATAGAATACTCTTTATTGTACACCTCAAGAAGAAAGAAATACAAATACAAATGACACTTAACATTACAATAGAGGCAAACAAATACCTATGGGTTTCCGCAGCGAATTGTCTCGACACTATCATATTCACCCAACTTCGGCCAACTTTGCGAGTGCGAATAGTGTGCCGCTAAAACAGTTTTACCCTTGACGTAAATTAAACTTGACAATTTCCAATGCAAATTGCATTGTTTTATTTAAAACCAATTAAGTTAGTGATTGTGGAAAGACTATAACATAAACTCGAAAGCTCTTCATCATATCAAATCGGCTATAAATATCAAATATACAGGCTGTATATGAAAACTACGATATATAAGGCTCATGAACGCAATAAAGATTCTATTCTATTAATTACGGATTGTAGGTACATATATGGCAGTCACATAGTACAATATACGCGTTAATAAGGTGTAAAGCCTTTCAAATAAACAATGCAAAGATCGACACACAAAGCATAAGGAAAAATCGACAGGCTATCTAGCGTTATGGTGGGGAGGTTAACACGCTGGACCGATAATCCAGAGGTCGCGGGTTCGATTCCCGGTCTCTTCTGCCAGGTAACGCATTTAAATTTTCTTCCTGCTTTGTCCTTTGTATCAATGGTTTAACATACGCGTTCTTCAATTGGTATCTGTTTATACTTCCACGTACTACACAGTGACACGGTTAATTATTTCACCGATTGGTGTTCAAAAGGATAATACCTGCGTTTCAGGACTTTCAGGTGGTTTCAGCTAGTTTCGGTATTACTATCAAGCACATCGCATACAGGTGTATTTCCAAGTGGATTTATTGTATTAAATTGTTTCGTGCGGAATGCATAGGTACATAATACAAAAATGGGTGTAAAAAGCATGACAAGCTCACGGTAATATCATTTCATTATCGAGACCCCCTTACAGTAATGTATAATGTGACATGATATGATGAGTAATATAATAATAATAAATATCAGACAACCTCACACAAATCAACCTAAGTCCCAAATTAAGCTCAAGAAGGCTTGTGTTATAGGTACTAGGCGACGAAATACATACTTATATAGATAAATAAATACTTAAATACAATAAAAAATACTTATTAGTTATTCATATTATGTGACAATGTCACTTAGGTTCACCGATATTATGACTCTATCTCAGATTGTTTTCAAAATGGTGATTTTATGACATTCTTTAAAGATCTCTGACTGAATCACAGTGAGTTTTGGGACTAGAACGTTAGCGACAGCCATCGAAATGTAACTCTCATTCACAACGGTACGAAATAACTGAAATAAGGCTGACATGTTTTTTATTCTGTACTATGCTTACATTGTTTACTTGAAGCTATCAGTTTCCTTATCGAATGAAACGAATCACAAAATCGGCACTAAAGGTGAACTCGCTATGGCCGGTTCGAGGCCGGCCGCTCACCTCCTTATGTAACCTAAACACTGTCATTAGTGCAATGCCCACTTAGATATAATTAACGCAGCACGTTATAGACGGGTCTTTGATCTTAGTGCGAACGCGCTGTTGATAGTGAAGATAAACATTTTTTTTTGCATGCAATCGTGTTCTGCGTAGAGGATTTGCTTCGTGAGGACTCTTTGTAGGTAGACGTTACGAGGGCGTATGCTCGATGAATTCCTCGCTAATTGTAGTTATAATTTGTGCTCATAAATCGCGATAATTAAGCACTTAGACAAAGTTATAATTTTAAGTAAATTACCTACTAAGTAGTGAAAAAATCTATGCCTGGGTACCTATACTGAAATATTTTAAATTAAAGTTTAACAGGACCCGAAGATAAGATCCGAATTAAAATTGCCAGAGGCGTAATAGTATTTTATGCAACCGTTGTATAAGAGGGGGCAAAAAAAGCGAATGGCATGGGTTACGATTACGATGTGAGCGTAGCTCACATCGTAAGATGCCACGAGCGGTTTTTGACTTACTTATACAACGTTGCATACAATAATTTTCTACGACTCGACATTTCATAAATAAAATGCAAATAAACAACAAAGAAAATAATTACATGTTCCCACTCGGAATCAACAAAAAAAAATTTGTCTCTGATAAACTTTTTTTTTATTAACGTTCATCTGTCAATAAAATATGAACTTATACATAAAGGTATACGTTCACTATATTAAACATCTGTCAAAAAATATGAACGTATACATAAAGGTATACGTTCACTAAACATCCATGCACTGAAGATAAAACTTTTTTTTTAAGTTGGCAGCAATGCCTTAGGGGGTAATCTTATACAACGGTTGCATAAAATACTTTAGTAACTTGTAGTGTAGTAAATTTATCACGAATAAAAAAATAGTTTTTTATAAGTGTGTACAATACAATACAATACAACAATACTTTATTGCACACCAACAAGAAAAATATTACATGAGAAATCTTAAATTAAACACTGGTAGACAATAGGCGGTCTTATCGCTAAAGAGCGATCTCTTCCAGACAACCTTTGGGTAGCGGAGAAAACAAAATGTATATTATCTAGTTCCAAATACATATTTAGTGACTGAAAATGACCAAAAAAAACTTTTTTTTTTAATTTTGACGCTGAATGTCGACCTCTACGTTTAAATAACAATTGGGATAGGAAACTAGATGCAATTTGGATAGAATTATACTTACATCCCATCCCTTTTTGTCACCACAGCTTTCAACTATTACCTAAACTGACATTCGGGAATTTAAATTGCTGGACGTGAAAGAATCGGGTCGCATCCTGTAATCTAGAACACTAGGCTTCGCCCATAACACGAATCACGAACCATGGATAAATAGCTATCAGGCTGAAATGTGCCGACCATTTGTCTGCAGCAGCTTGTGTCTCGACTAAAAGGGTAGGCACCATAATATGAACAGCGCAGAAGGGATAGAACTCTCCGGAATGGCAGTACCTATGCTGGAAGCGTTTCTCCAAAAAAATGATAACATAGTAGGCAATAGAGCTCGGATCGCCAGATGGTGAACGATTACCGTTGCCGTTAATGGGCACCTGAAATACTAGAGGAGTTCCAAGTTTGTTCCAAGCCCACTTTGTTTGCTCTTCACTTGAAGGTTTGAAGGGTATAACGGCTTGATGAGGCCAATCGGGATAGCAGGACAACCAATAAAGGCCAATAAGACTAGACTAAAAACCAAATATATATCACATATACTTATGATTTCGAAGTCAATTAGGTAACTAATATAGGTAACTATATTTTTAATCCAATAAATTAAAAAAAAACCTTTTTTCTCTCGGCCCTTGACCCGACCGCGGTGCGGATCTGCATATAAGTAATTTAACTCGAAAATTACTCGTTAATATGTGATATGATAATAAAATTCTTACGGATAAACTTCAAGGTTAACAACTTGATTAAACAGATTTAAATAAAAACAAATAAAATGACTGGAAGAATCTTGATAGAAATTAATGACTTTTGTTTTGGACTAGGTAGTTTTACGATACTGGATTCTCAAATGACTAATAGTGTTAAAGATTATATTTTATATCGCCAATCGACTTATTAATTCGTGGTTATCGGCAAAATTTCACGTGACTTCACTAGTCCGGTCAATTGAACGGTTAAATTGGTCAAAATGAGGGCAAGGCAGTTTGGGTGGGACAGATTTCTAATATAATTAAAAATCTGCTTGTAAATTGGATAGTTGCACAGTGTAGGAAACTACATAATATATTATTATCAAAAAGGTGGAGGCCGTTCAATAGTCATAAAAACTTTTTGCAAAATTTAATTTACCTAACTACTTACAAAATTCAAAAATAAGTGCGTCTTTAAAAAAATGTACCTACGCTAAAAAAAATTATCATTTTACATTCAGTACCACTAAGTACCTACCATATACCAGTAGGTACTATTTGGAAGTTACAAATCATTGTAACTATACTCAAAAATACGTACTTATTTATATTTAGATTTGGGAAATTTTCCTTTGGATCTTATCCTTGGATCCCATTAATTTTAAAATTAATATAATGATGGATTTTTTGCCGCTACTGTATTCGTGAACGATCACATTTATAGGCAGTTAAAACAGGGACCTTACATAAAACATCTTTTAAAATATATAAAAATGTTTTATTTACAACTAGAATGAGTATTCATAACATTTTAATCTATTAAGGGCCGATTGTTCAATCACCAGATAAATTTATCTGCCAGTTAAAATTATTGCTATCCTTTTCTCCCGTCATATAAAAGAAAAGTGACAGCCAACATTTATCTGACAGATAATTATGTTTTATCTGGTGATTGAACAATCGGCCCTTAATGTCGTAATTATTTCTTATCTAATACGAGAAATAAGTAGAAATGGAATTTCAAGAAACAATCTGTGTCGCTTTTGTTGTTCTTGTGATGACTTTGTACTTTGTTACATACTCATACAACCAATACATACCTATAGTACACCAGATTCGCGAGTTGACTGCAGTTAAGGCTTGCGATTAGGCGATTTCGCACTTGAAGCTTCAAAGGAGACTTCAAAATTATGGTATTAATATTTTACGAGATTATGCAGGAAACAAAAAAAAAACCAACACCAAATCCTTTACCTCAAATCTTAGTATGGGGCCGTCCATTTCGCTACTTTTCGTCGGGTTTACTCACGTCATTCAAGTCTAGTACAATGCTTACAATTTGCGCCTAGCTGCTGGGGCGACGAAACGGAGCTCATGACTATGAATCGCGAATCGACGCGAAACATGTTGAGCGCTCTTCGACTTAAACGCTGCGAGTAAACCCGCATATATCTAATGCATGTCTAAGACCCGCAAGAGTTTTATTAACTTTATAGATTTTTTATTAAGATAAGGACGCAGTGGACATTTTTTTTTGATAAAGCCACACATTTTACATATTTTTTTAGTTAAGTTATGTTGATTGTATAACAACCACGAAAAGAACTCCGTTCCGAGGAATGGTATGTCCTTAAAAAAAGGTATACCAATGTTTCGTATCCTCCAGTATAATCTAACAAGTATTCGTGCTATGAGATTCTTGTCAGGCACCAGC
The DNA here is from genome assembly GCA_947623375.1 of Apotomis capreana. Classification (NCBI taxonomy): domain Eukaryota; kingdom Metazoa; phylum Arthropoda; class Insecta; order Lepidoptera; family Tortricidae; genus Apotomis; species Apotomis capreana. The sequence continues at coordinate 10,929,541 of OX392506.1, read as the reverse complement.
TGCAGTAAACTTTCGTGGCAAACACACGGAGATGTCACGACTTCGGTCTTAAAATCAAGCGGCGCGGCGCACGATACGTGTGTCTCGCTCACTCATTAGGCCGCGGCCGGCCGCCGCGCTCGGATCTCTCGGACAACCGCTCGCCGCGCCGCTGATCGCGCAATGACGTAGCATCTCCGTTAATTCGTCTACAAGTCAGCAATTGCAGTTAAAATCACAATCAATACTTCAGTATACACGGTACTTAACCCTTAGATGTATACGGTATCCAAAAACAAAACTGTATTTTATTTCTGAAATCCACGAAAACCGTGACACTCAGACAAATTAAACGGTCTCAAAATTACGACTTATGAAATTTCAGTTGTAGAATTTTGGATACTTCATGCATTTAAGGATTAAGTCTATCGGAACGGAACTCGAAACCATTTCGTCTATTGAGGGAAGTGCGTGATATTGATATCATAGAAGCGCAACAGGAAAAAACTACCCTTACACTGTTTTTTCTTTTTTCATAAATTCACGCAGACTGTTGGAATTTATATGATAATATCATCAAAAGACGCACTCGTCTCCATAATCGCAACAGTCCCGAAATATCTACTTAACATCGCATATACGTCACGCGTGTTTACAATAATGATAAATTCACTAATAATATTTTGCACTGTACGAGTAAGTGCGACTTGATCGAGCTAAATATAGTTAAAATACCGAACATTATTGTTTCCTTTCAATGTTTATGGCGCTTATATTTTATATAATAAAAATATACATTCATACATAGGTACTACGCTAATTACGATAAACATTTAGCCAAACGATTTAGACAAGTCTTATTATCAAACAAATAAGATTATGACAAAAAAAATGTTACAAGAGTTTATTGCAGACTGTATTTTTCTTTGAACATCCGTCACTCGATTCTATCGACTTCATCGTCAGTATTATTGTATTGTCATCGTACGTAGGTACCTATACCAAATTTCAGCTCAATTGGTTACCAGGAATTGGTTCAAATCTTACTACCAAGATTTGATTACAGACCGGGACGGGTGAAAGTTTTAAAAGCTCAATAAAATATAGACACCATTCCAAGTTTTGTATCTGTGTAGTGAGCTAAGCTTTTTTACTAATGCGGAGCTGAGTAGCTGGGCCGTCATCTGTCCGCGCCACAGGAATGATATATAGGTAGTATAGATTTATGTTATGGTGGTCACCTGGTGACTAAAAAGAAAAATAGACCCATGGAAAATTGGGCACCTACTTAGCACCTTTTGAAAATTGCAAATTCAACTGTTCTGTCTTTTGTTTGAAGTTGTGACAGAAGTATCTACTAAAGTGGTAATTTTTCACTACTCCATGTTTCACATTATTGTATCAATATCCTTTACTTATGCGTTAAATATACCTAACATTCATTTCAGTCTTCTTAAAAAAAGAGATTCGTAATGTAGTTTCTTCAAAATGATTTCACCTAAAGCAACGGCAACAGGCTTACATAAATTCAAAAATGCGACAAGCCTTTGTTCGTTTTATGGGCAGGTTCTCCAAATTGCAAAAGCTGAAAATTTCATTTTAATTAAAAAATCTTATTTCAAACCGGTTGATTAAAAACCTTTCTAAATTTAACTAGCACGATTCCGTTATACTCTTATTACTTAGCTGTAAAACGGCATATTACTAAGCTCCTTCGTAGCCAACCTAGCAGCCCTATTCAACGTGACATTGCAGTGAGTATGCAACGCTTCCAAGCAATCACTCTCCGTTTTACTCCACTTCGTTTCCATGGCAACCGAAAATGCCGTACACGAAAACGTGCACAATAAACTTATGAGTATACAGACTCTCATTCTTAAAGCGTCGCTGGGTTGTTCTAGAAGACGCATGAAGTTGAAGTTTTTGTCGTCGAATAGAATCTTCTCGACTACTTCCGCGTGTTCGGGCAGATCCTGTAGTATGGTGATCAGGAGACCGACGATGTTCAGTACTATGCGGGGTGTTTTCGAATCTGTAAATAAGAGTTCGTTTTAGTATTGTATCATGTGAGTATGTGATTAAAATAACAGACGTTTTTGTGTGAAACGTAAGCCGCATCCAGTGTACGGTTTTTAAATCTTTAACTGCTTTACTCGACGAAAGCTGAGCAGATCGTCGAGTATTTAAAGTTAAAAACCAACTACATACTGAAGATCGAGTGACTTTTCTGGAAACTTTCTGGTTCTGGTTCCACGGGATTCCCGTCAAATTGGAATCCCTATTCTTATTTTTGGTCGTGATAAACCGTACATAGGCAAAACAAATAATATATATATCTGTTGTTATTTGAAAAATTAAATCCATCAAATGACCCTCGATCCTGCTTTCTTTTCTAACGACAGTTGAACCATACTATAGACAAGTATATAATTTAAAGGCGCAATAACACTTACACAATTTGAGCAGATCGGTGAAGACCGGGTAGGCTCTGTGCGCGGAGAAAGCGGTGGCGAGTTGACGCACTGCGCGACACGAGCGCGCGCACAGCCACGCGCATACTTCCAGCATGCGTCCAGTACCTACTAGTCTGTAATAAAACCGATAGGTGGCGTTGTTATCAAATTTTAATCAACTAAATATTGTACTCAATCAGACTAGTACCTACGTCAGTCTTATGATGCGTACCTACAGAATTGAAAGCATGCGTCCAGTACCTACTAGTCTGTAATAAAACCGATAGGTGGCGTTGTTATCAAATTTTAATCAACTAAATATTGTACTCAATCAGACTAGTACGTCAGTCTTATTTAGATGCGTACCTACAGAATTGAAAGCATGCGTCCAGTATCTACTAGTCTGTAATGAAAACGATAGGTGGCGTTGTTATCAAATTTTAATCAACTAAATATTGTACTCAATCAGACTAGTACGTCAGTCTTATTTAGATGCGTACCTACAAAATTAGAAATGATACTACTGAAATAACACAGGTAATGATAACTTAACGTAGACACTCAAATTCTGAAGCAAAATGCAATATGTTTATTATATGCTAACGGATATCTTGTCAGTTCATAAAATGATGTGTCTATGTTTGATAGAAATCACTATATAGTGTAGGTAATGGTGATTAATATAGATACCAATTCCTGTGGAAATAAAGACGTGTTAATTCTGTTTGTCATTTGTTTTCACCGTTTTCCGCTAGATAGGGTTTATTCATAACATGTCATGGCCTTATGGCACAGTTTCATTGGTAGATAACAAGGCCGATAAAAATTAGGTAGGGCGATAAAATCTGCCGTAGCATCCCCAAGCATGTGGTACATATCGAGCAATGAAACTGTGCCTTTAATGACGTTATACAGCTCTAATTACCTGTCTTCGACATCGTCAACATCCTTGCAGTCGTTCATTAAAGAGTTAATAGCAGCAATGAAATTGAAAACCACTTTAGCTTCAAGATATACCTAAAATAAAAAACGCCATGATTAAAAATGTATAACATTGGATAACTCATATTAAATCTGCGAGTTTTTTACTCTTTAGATGGTGCTGCGTAGCACTATGGCTAATGAACTACACGGAGATTGTGAGATGATAAAATAGTCTTGAGATATAATATCCCTGTCTCGCTTTGACTGCGTCCGAACCAAACCCGAAGTTTAATCTACTAGTACGGTAGTGCTCGTGATTTTTTACGAGCAATCAATCAATTTTACTTTTAATTATTTTACTTTAAGTGTGCCATACACTTACGCACGAAACTGATAATTTTTCGATTCTTGAACGTCTAAACTCGTGACCGCTACAATTATATGAGGTAAGTATATAAGAGCGATCTAAAAGTTTGACACGAATTATATAAAACAGGTCTGTTTTCAATCTTGTTTGTGTCGATATGTCGGGACGAAGTCAAGCAGTATGCGAAGAAAAAAAACCGACCAATAGGAATATTTTGCTTCGCTTAGCAAAGCTTTGGAGATGGAGCTAGTATTGTGTGCGAAAAATGTTTACAAGTTAAGTGTCTAGGTACTGACCCGAGGCGGAGAAAATGAACCAATCAGGAGCTCAAAATAATTGCATTTAAATCTGAGGAATGTGATTGGTCTACTTAACACATGCTCCAGTGGACAGATAGCCTTAACGTACGCGACGCATCCTCGACGCATGCTTCGCTTCGTGGAACATGGTTGTACCTTGTTTTGCCTAACAATTTTTTGCCTAATTTCGGTTTGCCTAAATTCATGTAAACTAATATTATTTAGCATAACTATTCACTTTGCCTAATTTTCATTTGAGTGAAAGTGGTTTTGTAAAATACTCATTTCACATAATCTTATTTCGTCTAATTTTATTTGGCCTAATTTTTAATTCGTATAGGTACTTAAACAAATTTTGCCTAACAATTTTTTTGCCTAATTTATTTATTTAGCAAGCATTCTGACGCTCCGCTCGCTTCGCTATCCATGGTCATAAAACAGGGTTGTACCTTGTTTTGCCTAACAACTTTTTGCCTAATTTCGGTTTGCCTAATTTCATTTAAACTAATATTATTTAGCATAACTATTCACTTTGCCTAATTTTCATTTGAGTGAAAGTCGTTTCGTATAATACTCATTTCACATAATCTTATTTCGTCTAATTTTATTTGGCCTAATTTTTCATTCGTATAAACATATTTTGCCTAACAATTTTTTGGCCTAATTTCGTTTTGCCGAATTTTTGTTTAGACTAATATTCGTTTCGTATAATACTTATTTTACATAATCTTATTTTTTCTAATTTAATTATTGCATCGTCATAAAACAAACCTAACCTAACCTACAGTTTTCGGTGTTTAGTCTAACCTACTAACTGCTAAATTTCAATATACTTCCATGCAAGCAGGCATTCTGACGCTCCGCTCGCTTCGCTCGCTCCGCTATCCATGGTCATAAAACAAACCTAACCTAACCTACAGTTTTCGGACCTGCCTTAAGGTGAAATAGGTAATGTTAGGAATCGTAAGCCTGAGTCGGACCTGCGCGGCTCGCTCGCTTCGCTCGCTCGTTAGGGTCATAGTTCAACCTAACACTCCTCCTCGCTTCGCTCGTCGTCGTACCTAACCTAAGCCAAGTTGGATCTGCCTTAAGGTGAAATAGGTAATGTTAGGAATTGTAAGCCAAGTCGGACCTGCGCGGCTCGCTCGCTTCGCTCGCTCGTTAGGGTCGCAGTTCAACCTAACACTCCTCCTCGCTTCGCTCGTCGTCGTACCTAACCTAAGCCAAGTCGGATCTGCCTTAAGGTGAAATTGGTAATGTTAGGAATCGTAAGCCAAGTCGGACCTGCGCGGCTCGCTCGCTTCGCTCGCTCGTTAGGGTCACAGTTCAACCTAACACTCCTCCTCGCTTCGCTCGTCGTCGTACCTAACCTAAGCCAAGTCGGATCTGCCTTAAGGTGAAATAGGTAATGTTAGGAATTGTAAGCCAAGTCGGACCTGCGCGGCTCGCTCGCTTCGCTCGCTCGTTAGGGTCGCAGTTCAACCTAACACTCCTCCTCGCTTCGCTCGTCGTCGTACCTAACCTAAGCCAAGTCGGATCTGCCTTAAGGTGAAATTGGTAATGTTAGGAATCGTAAGCCAAGTCGGACCTGCGCGGCTCGCTCGCTTCGCTCGCTCGTTAGGGTCACAGTTCAACCTAACACTCCTCCTCGCTTCGCTCGTCGTCGTACCTAACCTAAGCCAAGTTGGACCTGCCTTACTTACCTGCCTTGCCTTCGTTTCTGTGAGGGACACAGTTTCAACCTAACCTAACTTTGTTTTCTGGCAGCGATTCGGTTCTGTGGGTATGCTATGGTACAATTATGCCGCAATCAATTCGGCGGGACTTATATTGTGCTACATAAAATTCTGCGAAATAAAAGTTGGCGATATTAGTATTCTGCTATACAAATTTGTGCCAAATGAATATTATGCGACATAACAATTGTGGTGAGTATATAATTATGCGATAGTATCATTCGGCTAAAAATTATTGTGCGAAAACGATTATGCGAAGTGTATTTCGGACAATAGAGATTGTGCAAGATAAGGGGTACCCGTTTAGCCTAACCTACTAACTGCTAAATTTTAATATACTTTCATGCAAGTAAGCATTCTGACGCTCCGCTCGCTTCGCTCGCTCCGCTATCCATGGTCATAAAACAAACCTAACCTAACCTACAGTTTTCGATCTTTAACCTAACCTACTAACTGCTAAATTTCAATATACTTCCATGGAAGAAAGCATTCTGAGGCTAATAGTTGAATAAACAAGCTAGTAGTAGGCGTTATAGTACATGTTCAGATATTTATGAACGCCTTATATGCTGCGATATATCTGATGGCGACTGTACATTGTTTTGCCTAACAACATTTTGCCTAATTTCGTTTTGCTTAATTTTCAGCTATGTATAGACAAAATAAAAATCGACAAGGTTAATATTATGATAATTCAGAATTAGACAAAAACTTTTTAGTTAAAACGTTATTCGGCTATGTAATGATTATGTAAAATAAGAATCGACAAAGTGAGTTTTAGATAAAATAATATTCGACAAAACAAGAGTTATGAAAATTATCATTTAGGCAAAACGAGTTTCGACAAAATAATAATTATGAGAAATGATATTATACATAATGACTTTAGACAAAATGTTCATTATGGTAAAAGTTGTTAGACAAACTGAAATTAGACAAAAAAAAATTAGACAAATCAAGGGAATACCATAAAACAGACCTAACCTAACCTACAGTATTCGGTCTTTAGCCTAACCTTCAATTTTCAAAATAAGAATCGACAAAGCGAGTTTTAGATAAAATAATATTCGACAAAACAAGAGTTATGAAAATGATCATCTAGGCAAAACGAATTTCGACAAGATAATAATTATGAGAAATGATATTATACATATTGACTTTAGATAAAATGTTCATTATAGTAAAAGTTGTTAGACAAACTGAAATTAGACAAAAAAAAAATTAGACAAATCAAGGGAATACCGTGGAACATCCTCACATTCTCGCGTCGCTGCGCTAACTCGCATAGATCTCCACTTCTAGCACAACTAAAACACGCGACTCTTTCTCTTTCTTCGCAGTACTGTGAGAGAGCGACGGGCGATGTCGATGAGTCGCGAAGTATATTGGTGCTAGACGGGCTGGTGAATACCTACGTCAGTGCCCCTCATCTGTACCGTGGGAACCCAGAAAGATACCTACACATCGCGCATCGTGGTCGACGCGCTCAGCCAGTCGGTTGCCACACGCGCTCACGGCCGGACGCCGCCGGTCTCGTTAAAAAAATCACCAAAAAAATGGCTTCGTCGCAAATAAGACCAACGCGCTGCAGTGTATGTTGTGGCCTACGTCTTGTGGCAATGTAAAAATAATCCTTACGTCTTGTATATTGAGCAGTGTGTGCCTCGGCAGCGCGGGCGACACGGCCGGCAGCGCGAGCAGCGCGGCCACGGCGCCGCACACGCGGCTGCCGCGGGCCCCGCGCCCCGCGCTTCCCACTACGCCCACCACCATGCTCACCTGGAAACGATCGCCGCGTTATACTTATCGTCAGTAGTATCTTCAACCATATCAAAATGTCTTTAAAATGAGCTCGATAACTGTATGTGGGTGAATCAACTTTTAAGTGCACCTTGTTGCTATGGTTACGCAAAATTTGTCCCTCGGACTACCTAAGCATTTTGTATGAAGATGTCACTTGGACAACGGGGACAGAGTAAACAACACAAAAAAGTTGATTCATCCATGTAATAGTCTACATTACTGTGATCAATATTGTGATTATTACCACAGGGATACTACCATAGCTACTACTACACCTACCGTAAGCCAAATAGATATTTCGGATGCCAGACCCTCAACGGAGATAGGGTTGTTGATGGTATTTATTCAATTGAAACGGACAATCTTCGCCAAAAGTTGTCACGTCAAAAGTTGATTCATCCATGTAATAGTCTACATTACTGTGATCAATATTGTGATTATTACCACAGGGATACTACCATACCTACTACTACACCTACCGTAAGCCAAATAGATATTTCGGATGCCAGACCCTCAACGGAGATAGGGTTGTTGATGGTATTTATTCAATTGAAACGGACAATCTTCGCCAAAAGTTGTCACGTCAAAAGTTGATTCATCCATGTAATAGTCTACATTACTGTGATCAATATTGTGATTATTACCACAGGGATACTACCATACCTACTACTACACCTACTGTAAGCCAAATAGATATTTCGGATGCGAGACCCTCAACGGAGATAGGGTTGTAGATGGTATTTTATTCAATTGAAACGGACAATCTTCGTGTGCCATAATCGGGAGTTTGAGATATTTTGGCTTGTAACTATACAAATACATATTTGTTACAAACCATGTTCAGTTGTGTGAGTGATTCTACATCACCATCCATAACTTCACTTATATTCGAATTCAGAAATGCCTCCCATTCCTCTAGCTCGATGGCAGATGGTTCCTTCACTAGAAAAGAAATAATGCCATTCAATTATTTGCATTACATTAATGTTACAAAATTATAAGTACAAATGTAATAAAAATCTTACTTTCATGCTTCTCCTCAGTTTTGATAATGTCATCATTATTAGCTACTTCTTTGTCAGAAGCTTCCTCGATCAATTCTATCTTTTCGATGTCCTCGTCTTTAGTCTCCTTGGAGCATTTTTCTTGATCCACATCAACAATACTAGGAATCTCAATTGCTGGTTCACTCGTGCGTCTCTGATTTTCAGACTTATTTTTATCCCAACTTCTACTGAAGTGAAATGAGCGCTTAATGCTTCTGGTTAACCTGTTGCCCCCACTTCCAAATCTAAGTTTATCTCGTGAAAATTGTAACAGCTTTTGTTTATAAGACGGCGGTACACTTTTGCTGAGACCAGAGCTAACGTCACTGCTACACTTCGTTGAGCTTTTCGGATTTTCTAAACTATGTGATGCTGTATCACTTTTCGATTTCTGTTTTACATCAACAGATTCACTTTTTTCATCAGTTGTGCTTGATTTAGTGTCGGTTTTAGGTTTATCAGTATTTTGTTTTTCTTCAACGATTTTGTCCATTTTGTTGACTGGTGGATCAGATTGCTTCTTATTAGCTGCCAGAAGCTGAGCCATGTTGTTTTCTAGATTGCAAACGACTAGATTGGAGTTGTTCATGACATTGTACTCGTGTCTTAGGAGTTTGGCGTTGGCTAGTGTGATGGGTTGGGATTGATCCTCGTCATCTGTCTTCAGGCTGTCTCTTACGCTAAAGGCACTGGTGGCCCGAACACTGTCGTCGTCAGACATAGGTACACATTCCATGGCTTGCGCGCCAGCTCGAATGTGCCGCAGGTCGTGCTCTCTTCGGTTTACAACTTTTAAAGGTTCACTATCTAGTTTCATTGCCCTGTAAACATATTTCAACGGTATGAAGATGTCATTCGTTTACTCTAGCTATTAGGACCATGGCGTTTTAAAGTGACTTCAAAAAAAAGCTTACTAACTATCAGGTACTTATCCTATGTCTCAGATATAGGATAAGTGGCATCGCATCGCGTTACATTTGCTGATGAAAATGTTTTGTCAATGAGTACAATACGTTTCAAAGAACCTTATAGAATATTTTCTACAGAAATAATACATTCTGAGATTGTGTAATAGCTGACTACGTTAGGTATGCATAGGCTGTTCCATAACTGCCGACCTAGCGCACCTGGCCGCGACATCGCTCGTCGCCGGACAGGCTATCAAAAACCACTGACTCTTCAGTGCCGTCAGCTGGTGACCGAATGAATGATAAAAACCCTCTTTACCTCGCATTGCTGCTTATTTTGTCTCTCTGCAACTGCTTAGCTTCCTGTTGGCTGTGAGAAAGTGGCTGGGTGAATGGTGATTCACTTTGCACGTCTTCTGGCAGAATGTGAATGTGTCCAGCTACAAACGGGTGCTCCAGTATGTCCGGCCAAGTCATCCTTTTCATTGGATCTTTGTGTAGTAATCCCTGTAATGCATAATTAAAAATATTAGATGTCAAAACTCTAAATTGGTAATATGTATTAACTCAGTTGCTGATGGGCTCATAGTTTTACATAGATTATATGCAACACTGAACAGGAAAAGCTTTCACTGTATGCCTTAGCAAACAAATTTAATTTCGTATAAGGTGCACATTGGGATCTTTTACTAATACTATCACATAATTATCTACAATTCTACATGTAACATTGTACAGGGAAAATGACATGCAAAGATGGTTTCAAAATACTTTTTAGCCAACTACTATGGTAAATAATAAAAGAAGACTAACTTTATTGTGTTGTGGGTCAACCAAACCTAATCAGTTAAAAATGAATTTTAAGTTGTATTGAAGGTCACTCGTACAAATAACTAGTTAAGTATGCACACCATGTACTTACTGACTGTTAACAAATATTGTTAAGGGTACCTGTAGAAATGAGCGGGCCTCTTTGCTAATGAAACTTGGCCATTGCACAGGTTTGTGGCGAATCATTCTGACCAGCTGCAGTATTGACATGGTACAGAATGGAGGCTGGCCAGCCATCAACTCGTACACTATACAACCAAGTGACCATAAATCCGCCTGGAACATTAATATAAGAAAATTTAAAAATTTCAAATGCCGTAATCTATCACTTGCCATAATATAAATATTCCATAAATCTATTTTTCTCTGTAAGCTGAAACTTTTCGGGATTGTCATAAAACAAACCGAACCTATTTTGTTAATGCTATTTTGAAGTATTTAACAAGTGAAGATTTATTTTAAATGAAACCGAGAAAAGATATCTACTCATGTGGTAGATTTATAGAACAATACCTGATGATCATAAGGCTTTTCATCAATCAATTCCGGTGCCATGTACAATGGAGTCCCTTTGATGGAAGTCAGGATGTGGGTGGAATTTGTCATTATTCTTGCCAGTCCGAAGTCGCAAAGTTTAGCACATCCATTACTATCTAGTAGTACATTTTGGGGCTTTAAGTCTCTGAAAAAATTAATCATGTGATCTAAAATATAACTTTACAAGGTTAGTAACAAGATATTGTGTATCCTGTATCATGGTATGATCACCAATTAGTTTTTCAATATGATATTTTTGAATATGAAAGTGCTTGATGTAATATGTAACCATCATGCAATAATTAAAATGACAATGTAAATTGGTAAAATTTCTATAGTCAAGATAGTATAAGTACTTCCTTCTCTGATATTTTTTTGTATAGAATTCACGTATATGGACCTGTCCATATGTCCTATGTCTATATATCCTATGTCTATAGCTATCTATGACTAGGGTTGTTAAATATCCCGGGGTGCCGGTAATTGTCCCAGTTTGTCCCACTGTCCTTTCAGCCACTTCATTACTTCGTCAGTCGGGAAGGGCAGTCTATTATCAGTCAACATCCGTATTGTTATGGCAAACCCTCTACACTTTATCTCCACAACTGCAGTTTAAACTTAACTAAAAAACAGCTTTTTATACATACCGGTGTAGAACCCTGTGTGAATGTAAGTAATACAGAGCAGAGACTAAGTCCCAAGTGATTTTTTTTACTTGTTCCTCATTCAAGCAGCCCTCTTTAGCCAATATACTGTGAAGCTCTTTTTCCGCATATTCTGTCACTACGACCAGCTCTGATTCTGTGTCAAAACTATCAATCATACGTATAATGTTGGGATGCTTGAGTTGCCTCTGAATGTCGCATTCTTGTCGGAGGTTTTTCAAATCTTTAGACGAACGGCCTTTCTGTAATAAGGATTGTATTACATATAAAATACGAGCCTATATGTGACGAAGACTAATAATCACATTAAAGCGCAGTTAAAGTAGTACCTTTCTGATAACTTTTAAGGCCACAACTACATCGGTTTCTTTATTTTTTGCTTTAAACACTCGACCAAATGAGCCTTCGCCTACAAACGATATAACATCATAATTTTCCATAGTGACACTTATATTGAATTCGAACTGGTACTCATTATAAAATGAAAAACATCTTTGTTTGAATAAATGTACACAAATAAAACAAACTAATTTAATTTAAGCCATGTTTAAGCCTGTATCAATGCCTGTATTTGTATGTCAATGTCGCAGAGAGCTGTCAATGTCACATTGACAACTTGCTACTATCATACTATTCCAGTCATGTTTTAAGACGCGGTACTGTAACTGCAGTACTGTACATTAAGAAAAAGATCAGAGCTTGACTTTGTTAATAAACCTCCAAAATCTTTAGTATCTACTCTACTCCCAAAGTTGACCCAGATTAGCGAATCTGATAATGTGGGTGGGGTGAGGCACTTCGGTAGAGGAAGTAATGCAAGCCTACACTACCTGCGAAGTTGCCCGAGTCCAATTGACCGAAGTATTACTTCTTCCATGGATGGAAGTCTGTGCCTCTCATATTCGTCCAACCTCGGTCAACCTCGCGAGTAGTGTAACCGGGGTTATAGCTTCCGCTATGATACCAGTCGGCTTAAAGCATGATGCTCAAAGTAAAAATTAAGAGGATCAAGAAAAAGATGTACCTACTAGATAGCAAAGTTATGATTATGAAACACAGAAAGTTGAATTTATGTGTGTAAATATTTAATAATATCCCTATCTTTCATCCACTAAGCACTTTTAGAATACAAACAACATAATATAAATTTATAAATCTAAAACTTTCATCACCAAAAAGAGAAGGGTTTTCTTGAAGACCTATAGTAAAGTTGTTAGTCCGCTGTTTTCTAACATAATTGTGCGCATCGGGTTACAAGCATGAAATTTCTACCACAAATAGAGTGTTCCACGGTGATTATTTTCAGATGTGGAGGGAAGTCAGATTCGTCCCCTGAGAGGCGGGAGAGCGGAGTGAATACGGCCAAGTATCCCTCTTTTCTTTCTTTATTGCTGGTCAGTTAAGTGTACCAGGACGTGTTTGGTGTCGTTTCCGTGTAAAAAATATATCAGAAATTCATTTTTTATGTTATTTTTGTATAGTTCTATATAAAAATATGGGTGTAATGGCCGAAAAGGTAAAAATCACAACAAGTTTTTTTATACAGTGAGGTAAATTAGTTCAATTTCGTGAAAATTTTCAAATTATTATTATTATTATTCCAAAAATTTCATTTAATCTGGTTTCTAAAAATATATGCATGTTGGGCACTTCTCATACAAACAGTAGCTTAAAATATATCTTCACGTCGGCGTAACCAACGTAAATCTCCGAACGCATCCTATTTCGCTTCATTAAATACATTAAATAATGATTGTTAACATGCTTTTACATATAATATTTAGTATTTACGTCCTAGAAAAACAAATTAATGTAATTAAAACAAAATATTTTTTTGCTAATGTATCACGAGCACACGGGCTAATCTCAACATCAACAATTTATTTAAGTTACTGTTTGTATGAAGAGTGCCCAATATTTATATATTTTTAGAAACTAGATTAAATTTGCTATTTTACAATATTTTTCTTTGTTGTAAAATAGCAAATTTATTTTATTTAGGAAATATAACTAATTTATCTCCGTGAATAAAAAAAACTTGTTGTGATTTTTACGATTTCGGAAATACAACCATATTTTTATATGGTACTATGAATAAATAACATGAAGAATGAATTCCTGATATCTGTTTTACACGAAAACGACACGACACAAGTCCTACTAGCGTTACCTGATCAGTAATATAAAAAGAAAAAGAGGACTCTTTTGTCCTATTCACCCCACTTTCCCGCCGCACAGAGGACGAATCTGACTTCCCTCTACATCTGAAAATAATCACCGTAGAATACTCTATCTGTGGTAGAAATTTCGTGGTTGTATCCCGATGTACACAATTTCGCGACTTAGCAAAATGTACTAGACCACGCAGGCTAAGCTTAACATCAACATTTTTTTCAAGGTACTTTTTGTATGAGATGTGCCCAATATGTATACATTTTTAAAAACAAGATTAAATTTTCTATTTAGTAATTTTTTTTTAATTGTAAATATTCAGGATAGATAACTAATTTATCGTTCTGAATAAGAAAAACTTGTTGTGATTTTTACCTTATCGGCAATAAACCCAAATTTTTATATGAAACTATTCTTAAATAACATGAGAAATTAATAGCTGATATCTATTTTACACGAAAACGATGTCGCACAAGCCCTAATAGCCTTAACTGATCAGTAATAAAAAAAAAAAAGAGCCGTACTTGGTCCTCTTCACCCCGCTCTTCCACCACACAGGGGACGTATCTGACTTCCCTCCACATCTGAAAATAATCACCGTGGAACGCTCTATGTGTGGTAGAAATTTCATGCTTGTAACCCGATGCGCACAATTCCGCGGCTTCGCAACTCTACTACTAGAGTCGAAACTTGAATAATATAAATACCTTATGTACTGGCATAGATGAACACAAACAACATAGGTAGGTATATCATATCGTCACTTGTAATATGAATTAAGGTAACCGCCAAATGATGATTTTTCAGGAGAAGCCCAAAACGAAATTGCAAATTAAAAAAAGTGCAGTAAGTAACTTTTTATTTCCTAATCCGATTAAAATGATGTATATTAGTTATAGCTTAATTTTGTAAGATCTTTCAGTTAATAATGGTCTCGAAAAGGCTGCTATTATAGTTTAGAAAATAGCATGGCTCTTACGTTATTTTTTTTCTAAAAAGGAGGACTTACGTTAACATTGATTTCAAAAAATGAGGAACTGTTTAAAGTAAGTCACAAAAAGGTAAAAAAATATAACGTAAGGGACACACATTTTCAAAACGTTGACATACATTAGCGGAATTCAACTATGGAATTTTTAAACTTATCCAATTATAATAAGGTTTAACATAGAGTTATTTCTTGTTTTTCAGTTAATTAGTGGCAGGACAGTAAGTCGTGATAAAAACAGGTTTATAAGCGGGAAACAGTTTCTTTTTTGTTTATAAAAACCAAAATTGGTACAGGCACCGTTAGATTTAAAGATTATTAAAAAAACACCTAACTTTCTTTCCAATCTGATACTTTTCCTTACTGTTTTACCTCACTTTGCTTTTCTTTTTCCCTTTCCTACAATATTTATGTACCTTTTGTACCTACGACTTCTACTCCACATTCTGCTTTCCCTTTTTCTCTTTCTTTTTTATTTCTTTCAATACAGTTTTTTTCGTATTTATTACCTTCTTTCTGTTCCATTCATCAACTCCCTTCTTTTGATTTTAGTGACTTAAGTTTAAATTTCAGCTTTACGTTGTATAATTTCGCTTAAATAATCAATTTTGTCTTTACAAAGTCTAAGTCCTATTTTCAGTGTAAGGCTTGTCCCTGTCTGAAACTAGCCAAATGATCTTTATTTGATTCTTCATTAGTAATCTGACCATTTCCTGGCAAACAGTCACCAGACTTAATGTTTCGTCACATAATTAGTAACTCCATATCACTATTATAAACTTGAACATCAAGGGGTAAATTTACGACTGAAATGCTTCAAATACCTTCGCTATTAGGCTGTTTTTGGAGCTCATCAGCTCACGGTCATCTTTCTTATAGAGCTGAAACGGATTTAGAGATTTTATTATATCTTGTAAGCTGCTGTTTTCTCGCGAACTACCTACTTATTTGAAGCATCATTGGTGTCCCGTTATTCGCAGAAAGTATGGCCCAGCTCAACGCCTTTCTATGGCTGAAAAAATAATGGTTAAGGGGCAAGCAAATAAATAACGTATTTTATTTAATCATCGCATCAATACAATGAAATTACGTTGGATACGTAGGCTACTGAAAAAAATGTTTGGGAGTATCTCAATGTGACTATCCTCCACCATATCACTATTACTACCTTTATTCATTCCTGTCTCTTGTTTTCTAAAAATAATATACTAAGTACATTCATTTTATTATGCCTACATGTTGCTACATGGTAGTGGCAGTGACTGATTTTGACAGAAAAAGTTTTCACAGCCCGTTTAACCAGACATTTAAGAGATTCCCTAAAAACGAAAAGCCGCCCTTGTTTCAATTAAAAGTGCCTAATTCGAGAATTAGACATGGTAAGGCATAATAGCTAATTAATAAATAACTTAACTTTACAAAGTTTAGAAGATACTGGAAATCCCGACGAACTTCATTCCGCATCAGAAATACGACTCCCTTTTGAGGTGATAACAATTTCTATAGTACTTACTTAGTACTTATATTTTTCAAATTTTCCTATATTTTGAAAAGGTTTTTTTGTGTAATATTATTATTATTTTATGTCGTAGAGGGCAAACGAGCAAACGGATCGCCTGAAATAAAGCGATTAATGTACTTAACTCGTAATTTTTAACTATACTTTTTGATGTATAACAACGCAATGGCACAATAGTGTCCTTATCACGAATTCTTCGAACCAGGGATCGTTACCGGTATTCATAAAAATTACAAAAAAAATATTACAGATTTTATTTCAAATCCCATTACATATAATTAAAGTATTGGTACAGAACTTTGAAATTAGCTCAGTAAAATAAAGAAATGTGTAATAATAAGCCAAATACCGAAATTGAATCGAATACCGGCATCCGATCGCTGGTCGGTACAAACTAAAGTAGCTATCATATCCATCACAACACCAAATCGTAAGCAGACGCACGCGGTAGTGTTTGTAATTGCTTCCTACAGGCAAATGTATGGTCATCTCACAGGTATCTACTCATTAACACTGCAAAGGAAAGAGATAGTCGCAAAGTTCCTGGTAACCAAAATAACGTAAGCACCAGGTCCGTCTAAATTAAGTACATAATTTTAAAGTAACCGTCATCACTCGAGGCTTGGGAAGACAAATCATAATGTAAGGGGCATTAATTGCTTCAAAAACTACGAAAACTTTAATGTTACTGACTAAATTATATATTCAGCCAGCTTGCAGTAAGAACAATTTGTGACAAGATAAGACTATAATTTGACTTTAAATGGTTGCTTTCTTAAAATCTCGGTATTTTTTTTTTACCTATCTGATCTGAGCATGTAAATAATTTATGTACCTTAATATTTACATGATTTGATTGAAAAACTATATGTATAACCCATTTAATGTAAGAACCATTTTATAATTTGTATCTAGCTTTGAAGCTAACGTAACAGTCAATCGGTAATAAAGTGCTATAAATTGAGTAATGTAAGAGTCATTTATTTACCGATAAGTCTTACATTAATGATTTTTGTTCAACTTTGGCCAATACTTGTGGTTACGTTAATCCCATATTAAGTAATTTACTAACAATGGGCCATACACCAAAATAAATACAGAAAACTAAAAAAAATGGTAAATTTTTGTTTAATGTAACCAACATTTTTTTCAAGCTATCGTAATTTTAATAACAGCAATGGATAGCTTGTCAAATTTACAGACGAACTGTATACTTAACTCAATTTCGTAATTTTGGCGGTTACATTAATTCATATTACAGGTGACGATGTAAGTAGTATATTTATATTGTCGATATACTTATATTATTTAACTTACCGATTTTGTCTTATTTTATTCTTATTATATTGTTCCCGGTAACGGGACAATAGTGTCCCGGACCCATGGGAGGCGTGCGCGTAGCCGAAGCCAACGCGTAGAGGCCCTATCGACAATTTAATGAGATGTAATGTGTACCTACATCGAGCTGATGCTGTCCCTATCCGTGTCATGGGACGCACACAGAGACAGCACCCGCTTGGTGCAAGAACTATTTATGGATCTATGGAATCCAAATACAAATTGGGCTATGGGGATGAAATGGAGGACTGGATAATTGGGCTATGGATTGAGACAATCGGGCGTCTACCAGGAAAAAAGTCACATGTCTAATAACACTGGCAGACGATGACTCGCCTCTCGCTAAATGGGCCCCCATAAATAGCGACACATAGAGTGGCCTAAGGGCAACACCGGTGCGGAAGGCTAAGGGCAGAGAGGTGTAATAACTGGGCTTTAAACCGAAGCCAACTAACCCCTTACGTTTTATATTTATTATTATTCTAACGACTTGTAATGATCCTGCACCAACTGATAGTTTCTGTTTGGCCCTATGGCATGGTTGACTGGTAGAAAATGCCTTATGGCATTAAGTCCGCCATTTGTACTATTTACTTACTATTTTTTGGCCGTGTGCAATGTCTAAATAAGTAGGTAAATAAAGAAACAACAACCAAATATTTAAAAAAAATGTAGCATTTTTTCAAGGTAGAGAAGAGACATGAAAAACCTTTCGTGCTAAGTACGTGTATGTTACCAATAGTCAGACCACGCTAACTTTTTCAAGCAAAGGAACTTTCAATGTCAAACCAAACCATACAAACTGGGACCTAATTCGAGAATGCAGTTTGAGAGATCGCAAAACGTCAAAACTGTATTAGATAACAGTGATATCGCCTTTGAACTGTCATTAAAATGCGATGAACTTTACTTCAAGTGACATATCTCGTGTCAATTTTGGAAATACGAATGGCGATAATGATTGTCAAAAATGCTATTCATGCATATGAATTTCTGTTTTGAACGAAACGTAACTGACTAATGTCACGTACTACACGGTCAAGTTAAAGTATGCGCCTGTTATTTATGCCGTCTCATACAAAATAAACGCAAATTAAGCGCGACCGGATTGACGATGTTGCGATGTTCTAGGGATATTGCCACTTGTCAAGTATGGGCACGTCAAAAATGACGGAAGGCGATGCAATGGAGAGATCTCTATCATCTCTCTAAAATTGGTCGAATTACCCCCTGACTCAATTTGTATGGTTTGATAGTTTATTTGCTTTGAATAGTTAGCGTGGTCTGACTCTAGCCCTTATTCTCGTCATGATTTCTATACTTCTTGATTAGTTACCAAATCTGCCTTTCTAGTGCTAAGTGCAGTATTAGCAGTTACTGCATTTAAGTTAAATGCTTTTTGCGTTAGAATGAGTTGCAAATTTATTTCACTGTTAAACCAAAGTTACCTACTGCATTTATCACTAGGAGCATTTATTTCAAGAAGAGCCAGCCAATACATTGTTATGAATAAGATGCTAGGAACCTGCTACAGGTGGGTAATAATCCATACTAGTACTAATATACTATACTAATACTAATATATTAATATACTAATTACTAATAATATTATATTACTATTACTAATATGAATATTACTATTACTAATTACTAATTTACTAATCAATACTAATTATTAATATTATAAATGCGAAAGTGTGTCTGTCTGTCTGTTACCTCTTCACGCTTAAACCACTGAATCGATTTTGATGAAATTTGGCATGGAAATAGTTTAAGATCCGAGGAAGGACATAGGATAGTTTTCATCCTGGAAATTATCCCTAAAACGATTGGAAAGTGAGTAAGTAATTCATGATGACATTGATGACCCTGTCGGAAATGTAATGATTGGACCAAAAGCACAATTGCTCTTACATTTGCTTAGGCGCTTTAAATAATCCCTTTTATTAATTAAGGTGATTAGGTGGATATCTATCGTGTTGTACGAGGTTGCTTCCATACTTCCAAGTTCCACGCGGACGTAGTCGCGGGCAAAAGCTAGTTTATAATATTAGTTAGAGTCAGACAACGCTAACTTTTCCAAGCAAATACCTACGAAGTGCCAAACCATACAAAGTGAGCCAGTTTGTATGGTTTGATTGTTAATTTGCTTGGATGAGTTATTAGCGGGGTCTGACTATACATCTGCTTTAGGCAGCGTCTCAAACGGACGACTATGAATACCTTTGTAGTGAATTCTAGAAACTCAAATTACTCGATCTATTAATTAAAAATCCGCACTGAAATCAGCTGAAAACTGTCTCAAAACAAATCTGTATTTCATTGTAATTGGCAGTGTAAGTACCCGTCCGCCAATCAGAAACGGCGATCACGGTTAGAGTAATCTAAACAACGCATGATGGAAGCATAAAATAGAACAATGGTGTAGAATGCTCGTAAAATAAGCAAGGCGGGCCGCAAAACATCGACAGCGCCCGCTATTTATACTGGATTATTCGGCAACCAGCTATACGAGATAAAGCTCTGAATCGCTTACACACAATAAAACACCAACCGGGCTATAGCTTCAGATGTAGGAGCATTATATTCACGTTAAAACATATTATTCCACAGCCGTGCACAATTCTATAAACAAACGAGACAGCGCGTGGGTGTGTGTGTACATTAGGGATTTAGTAACTCGCACTTTTAGCGTTCGTCGGCTCTTCGAGAAAACGGTTGGATGAGGTTTCACTCAGTGCGCTTCGTAAAAAATGGGATCTGTTATGATTTCGATCTCACTTTGATCATCTTTTTGCACGCGAAACTAATGATTTCGTCTTATTAGAGAAGTTAGAATATAGTTTCCACTTCTGTATTCGTAAATAAATTCTAATAACGGTAACGCTTTGGTTTGTATAAATCATGAATGTATTTTAAGAAACACTAAGCATACTGTAAGTAATGATACGCGCAGACTGTACGGAACCCATGGATGTTATATCTAGACAACTCATCGATAATGTGATCGAAGCTTTTTTTAACAATAACAACCGGTTTTACATAATTTAATGTTAAGCATGGCATAAGACAGGATGCATTTCTCAAACAGGATTTCTTTCAAAAACAGTTTAAACAGTTGCGCTGTGGTTGCACTTAAGCTTAATGTAAGAACTAATAAACTGTTTATTTTACGAATGTTAGTGCCTATTGGAATTCCCGAATCAAAATCCGTCACTTTATAGCCGTCCTGAATTTAACGGTTTTACGAACCGCAGAGTTCATAACTGGAGCTGAAAATAACCTGTCTTGAGAGTTCCAGTGCCCACAAAAATACGGTTGATTTATTCGATATCCGGAGAACTTATCTTACTACATTTGTTTTAATGGCAACCATAACAGACACCATCATATATCAGTATCATTATCTAAAACATAGATCAATGTTTTCTGCCGAAGAGAGGCTTGCTTTTATTTCATTCTATCTGCCTCTTAGGAAAAATAATCAATATTAGTAGGTATATATTTTTTTTTATCACGGCACAAAACATAGTGGCTCCACTTCGCCTGATGGTAGGCCAAAAGGGGAGCCCAAGTAGAAATGGCAACTGACAAGAAACCAATGGTGCCATTTCAGTTGACACTGCCATGCTGACCCGAAAGATGCTTCTTTCACGCTTCGTTTGAAGGGTCCCAAGTTATAAGAAAGAGGAAACACACGAGCCGGCAAAGAGTTCTATATTTTCAGCAGATAAAGGAGTTGCCAAACTTCTTAATAATAATAATTTCAGGTAACTAGATACACGTTTGTGTTAACCTTATGAAGTTCCCTCTTAGTGTCGATGTCGTGTTCCTCATCACTGAGGAGCTTGTCTACTGTTTATACCTTTAGTGTTAACGACGATGTTACGCCATCGGTCTCTGTCCTTTTGGTTAGGCCATCGCATTGGAGTCTTTCCTTATGGCCTCTTCCCTTTAATATTGCCCAGTGATGGAAACCTTTTCAAGATTATCACACAATAAAGTACTCAAAGATACGACTAAGGCATATTGTACCGAATCGAATCCTGATGTTAAGTTCAGTATCGAAGCGTTGGTCCAACTAGCCTTAAGGTAACCGAGTACAACCATAATGAAGTACTTATACATAAATGAGCAATAATTAATTTTCAGAGAAACTGCCCTCTAACTCTCTAAGTACGTCATTTATCAATTGGGGAACGTTTGCATATGTTTCTCCCTCCGTTAGTATTGGTAACTACGGTTATCTGTTAACAAAATTTGTTATTACTCATATCCGAATGTTCCATGTAACGGCGCATAGTTCATCCCTCATATACTGTAAGTGTAAGAGACACTTGAGGTACTTACTGATTCTTGTTCTAGATCACAGGTCGAAAAATCAAGAATATTGCGGAATATGCCTTAAAAACTAAACAAACGGTCAAGTGCGAGTCGAACAAAACGATTATAGGTACTGGAGTGACAAACTTATCTTGGACGTTGGAAAACTGTTGACATGCGGTTAGTTTGCCAAAACTACTAGGTAATAAGTTTTTGATTACTAGATAAGGTAGTATGTACTACATAATATTGCTTCTTGCCTAATTCCATGATTCTAAGTCAACGGAAAGTAAGTACCCTATATAGGTTTCGATTGTGTTTATTACCTATAGCTTATTGCTATAGAAGTTTGATTTCTTCAGGGCTTCAGGATAGCTAACTTAATTGATTTGATACCTCCATGCGTACCTACCTCAGAAAAAGCTCTTGACGACCGACAGCAAAGTGATCCCATAACGGTTCCGTGTCTGCTGATTGAGGTACGGAACCTCATAAATAACAAAACTATGGTCGACATCTACGAACGACATGCACATGCGGTGCGGGCCTATGATGATCTCGTTTATCATGCGATTATATAAGTGACAATTATGTATTTTTTTTATGTATGTGCACAGATTACTCCGCCAATTGTGGACCGATTTTGAGAATTATTTTTTTATTTAAAAGAGTATACTCTTGAGGTGATCCCATTATAACTGAGATGGGATCTGATCACGGGATCCCAGGGTAATCGAGGGCAACCCACAAATTTTATAGGCACTCATGTTTGTCATATATTTTCTAAAGCTATTTATGTATTTGCATATGGTAGTCATCATCTTATCATGCTGAGCTGATGATGGAAGGTACAACTCCTTAATAGTTAAGAGTTAGAGGATAATTCTTAAAAGATACATGTATTATAGATAGGTACGTTAAGACTGTTAGTCATATTCTTTATAGTGTGTTCCTGAGGTAGTCCTCTTGTTACCAAGTCAGGATCTGATGATGGAATCCCAGGGAAATAGAGGGAAACCCTCCAATATTATAGGCACTCATAATGTTTTTCATATATTTTCTAAAGCTATTTAATTTATCTTGCTATGCTGAGCTGATGATGGAAGGTATAACTCCTTAACGGTTAGGAGTTAGGGAATAATTCAAACGAGATGCATGCAAACAAGACCTCCCCGATTACCCCGCCATAAGTATTTTATTTGAATCACTAAAAAGCTTTTGCACTAAAAAGTTAACATAAAAAGAATCGACTTCAACAAAACTGAAAAGCCAAAAATAACCCGTTCATGTACCTACATTTTACTTTTGAATCCCTTTTTGAAGTCGGTACCAAACCTCACGTAAACGATACTTTATAAATATGGAACAAAAATACTCGTAAATACCAAAATGGTACTAATCATATCTTTTTTCATAGTAATAGGTAATTGAGTGGTTTTAAGCACTCAGTTTTTTGGAAGTCGGTTATTTTTTTGGTAAAATGTTTATTAATAACTGTACTAAATGTCTTGTGTTGTCTGTGCTATCCTTAAGACTGCGCCGAGCGTTAGTGACTGAACCATAGAGCGCGGGGAATGCGTATTTAGATCGGCGCGCGGCCGCCATAGTAAAAATGTAAGTATGGAGAATTAATAGTAGATTGTACGACAAGTGCATAAAACGCACCATTTCACACGAGACGTTTATCCATCCGAGCGAGCTTGCGAGCGAGGATGAATATAAAGTCAAGTGTAAAATGCGTTTTATGGACGAGTTGTACACTATACTTTTCACTTCGATTGCGAGGAAATGAAATTGCATCATGTAAATATTATATTTAAAAAGAAAATTAATTAAAATTTAAAAACACTGTTCTTTATATCTATGATAAATTATTGTTATACCTAAGTAGGTTAAATATATAGTATAGTATATTGATTTACTAAAATAAAAATAAATTTAAAAATCAATAAATGATAGTAAATAAAAATTACAAGTTTATTTCAAGAAGTTTTATTGTGTAC
Source organism: Apotomis capreana (assembly GCA_947623375.1). Classification (NCBI taxonomy): domain Eukaryota; kingdom Metazoa; phylum Arthropoda; class Insecta; order Lepidoptera; family Tortricidae; genus Apotomis; species Apotomis capreana. The sequence continues at coordinate 10,905,650 of OX392506.1, read as the reverse complement.
TTTGGCTGTTCGTATTTTTGCCTTGGTCTTAGAATACTAACGAAACGAAATAAAATGAAGAGTTTATTTAAACTATGAACACAAAGATCAAAGCTTAACCGAACCCGGTACCTCTGGATTACCGGTCCAGCGCGTTAGCCACTTCGCTACCCTCGCTCCACGTAGACCTGACGAATTTTTCCTTATGCTTTGTGTGTCGCGATTTTTGCATTGTTTATTTGAAAGGTTTTTACACCTTAGCGACCTCTATGTGAATACGTTAATATTCACATCCTACCGCCGCTTTACAGCGGTGAACGGCCACACGAACAACTTAAAACTTCATAGAATAAACTCTTCATAAATTTATGAAACATGTAATGTCTCATTTTTTTAATGTGGGTACACCACAATTTTTATTTAAACTATGAATACAAAGATCAAAGCTTAAAGAAAAATTGAAAAAGGAGCTACCTGGTGGAAGGGGGTTTTTTCTTGAAGCTTTTTATGAAGAGTTTATTCTATGAAGTTTTAAGTTGTTCGTGTGACTGTTGGACCGATCGCCTTGGTCTTCGACGACGATTTTACTTTATGCTCTAGAGCATAAAAAGCGACTTTATGTCGCCTACGCACAGCATAAAGTCGAGCTTTTAGAGCATGAGAAGTGAAAAAGCACTTTTTGATAAATCTGGACCTTTAATACCAAACAATAATTGAAATACTTGATGCGGACAAATTGTAATGTAAACATTCATCTTTTTTGAACTGAAAATCAGAAAATATTTCCATTGTTAAAGTATAAAAAAACACTTAAGTAACGCTTGCTTACTATTTTACAGTTTTCGTCCAACTTCACTTAGTTTTCTAGGCTAAAATATTAATAATCTTATATTTTTTCCACGGAGAAGTTGTTAACACATTCTTCGAAGTGCTAAATATATAGTTTAGAAATGGATTAAACAACTAGTTTTGACGTTGTCTACTTAACGGCAACTGCCTATTTTTCACATTTTGCTCGGCGCTTTATTATTTTTGTTTGTTTTAGGTCTCCTACTTGACATTATCCAATCACAAAAATCAAATTTTCTATCGATCATTCTCCTCTCGTGTGATATGTCTAAACGTCGTTATTGGCGAAATACTTTTTGCTAAGATCAACAACAAGTGAAAGCCAAAAGGAAAAAAATCTTTTAAAAAGTAACGGATGTTTGTCACTTATTAATTATCGCAACCATCATAAATAAGCCTCATGAACGAACGTCAATAGTTGATATGTATCCAGGGGTCATATTATAGTGGTTAACGCGACGAGCTTCTCGTTCATTCAGGTCATCAAATTGATTGACAATTCGTGTATTGTCGAGTATCCGAGTCTAAGATCCGAGTAATAGAAAAACTTTATGCACTAATACTGTACTCGGCGATAAATATTGCCCATCGGTCTTTAGAAAGAGACAATTCAACAATTGGCTGTTTACGACGATTTCAGAACACTGGCGACCGTCCATCAATCATCTTTTAAAATTAAGATGAACAAACGTAAATACATTCACGTTTATAAAATTATTAGGATTATTTATATAATTATGTTGATTATCCTATCTTTGCATATTTAGTTATTTACCTACTACTTTATTTATATTCAGTTACCAAGCATAATACAAATTTGTATTTGTAAGCGGGGGTCATTGACGTATTAATTACATGGACACACAATCCGACGGAAAAAATGGCACCCTCCCAACTAATGCAAAATCACAAATCGCATTAGTTGGGCGATCAGTCTCGTTTAGACCATGACACGTGACGGGTCTCAAAAATGACTTAATTTTCAGTGAAAAATTGCAGAAATAACAGCTATAAAATAAAGAAAAAGGTCGGAATATTCTTTTTTACGCAGATTCTATTGATTAATTAACGAATCCTATGTAAAATCATAGCATATTTTAGATTAGAATTATTAACTTTGTCCCTACAAAATGCACCTCATCACAGAACAAAAATCTAAGGAGTCGCTATAGTTATATATTTTATTATTTATAAAGGAGTGCAATAAATAATTATCCTATTTTTTTTATTAAAATTCCCACGCGATCTTAAACAACGTGAAAAATTGAGGTCACGTTTAGTAAGAGACAGACGTCAAGAATAATTTCAGCCAAATAATTCGTATCTCGTGTGTTCGTTCGGCATAATCGTATATATATATATATATATATTTTTTTTTTTTTATGTTTAATCAAAAGAAGCGTAAAATTCTTTCACTCAACACAGCTTTAATATCTCAATAAAAACGTAAAAAAATGTCAATGTATACAAAAGAAGCGTAAAATGGTTATGTAGTGTCTGTGGTAGTAGGTATCTATACATAAATAGATATACACTGTCTCAGGCGCACGTCACATAGGATGCTGCGTTTAGTTACACGCGAGTTTAGGGCGAGAGTGGACGCATGACATTGCTATGTGTGCGGCGGCGAGTGAGCCAGTGTTATGAACATATGCCTTTTACAGGCAGATCCTACAGGTTACATTAATAAATTATTTAAAAAAATTGCTCTGTTGTCATTGTTTTATTTTGTCTCAGAGTCTAGACACTGTCAGTTTAAACCTTTGAACGCCAAGAACACCTAAAGACAATGTGTGCTGCCGTGCATACTACGCCACCGACTTTCACGCCACGCCATCAAACTTTAAAGGGTTAAAAATGTTCATATTTTGCACTTGCCTTACTCTCATTTCACATACTAGAACAATATGAGTTGAGAAATCATAATGTCATTATTACCTACTGATCCCTTCTATGCAGTCTCGGGACCCTTTTATGCAGTTGTGAAATAAAAACGTAACTTAATTTGCTATTAACAATTTACGAGATTATTTAGTTCAAACAACAAATATATTTTAATACCTAAATAAAATAATTATGAAAATATTTTTAGTATGTAAAACTATTAAAATCTGCTCCATTCGTGCCATGTTCCAAGTTTGACAAGAGACATGAGTCAGAATACGCTAAAAAAGTTAATTTACACGAAAAATATTTGGTAATAAGTACGTAAGCCAATTTGACACTTAAACGTTTGAGTAAAGAGTTATTTTGTACGAAGTAATTATGTTGTTGTAAATTATAAATAAGCGTTATTGGCATCTACTTGAACATGACAGCAGTGCCACTTTTTTCGACAATTTTGTTCGGGTCTGTGGCTCTATTATAAATAATACCTCAATGGCGGGGGTACATAATCAAAGCTCGTACTATTTTCAGATGATGTGCGAATCGGAACGTGATACCTACCTGAAAGACTACTACGATGTTCGAAATTTTACCGTCGTAAAGGGATGGCACTATTCGACAGTCAAATTTAGAACATCGGAGTAGCCCTTCTGGCATCACTGGTTTAACATAGATGGGTAGGTATGTGACGTTTGTCAAATCCAATGTGATTTTTTCAAATTTGTAAAATTTTATATTTGATTCTTGAAATTACGCGATTAATCGAATTTTGCGGATACGTGTTCCCATATCAGAATTTATTGTTTTTTACAAAGAAAAGTTTGGTATGCGTTTCGTGAAAGTCTATCATAGGCCCAGACGAAATCATTACATTGATATATTGATTAGTTTACGTCAAAACGATGACATGTAGGGAGTTGTTGTAACTACGATGATTTTCTCTGCATACAAAGTTTAATCCCGTTTTTCGTCCCTAAAAGGGATAAAACTTGATATAAATGATAGATTGATTCTGATATATGAGGTACATAACTGGAAAGTTTCATCATAATACGCCCAGTAGTTTTTGAGAATAAGTGGAACGTACATACATACATCCATCCAAACTTTCACGTTTATAATATTATTATTAGGATTCTCAACATCTATTTACAAACAAGTCATCGACCTCTGAACTAAGGTAAGGTAAGGTCGATTGGGTATTTGCATCTAATTCCGTGCCAATTTTCCGGCAGAGGAACCGACGTATGACGCGATGACAGATTCATGATGAGTCGAAGTCACTCCCCACTAAATGACTCTTTCAACCTTTAATATTTTCGTCGAATATCCTAACAAAGGGATTAAAAATACTTGTTTACTGTCACTGGATTTATGCATCACAATTCGGTGTTTATTTACGATTACACTTCAGCTTTAGACATATTATTTAAAAATAAAAAAGCCCTACAAGATATTATTGGCTCAAAATCTTTATCTGGCCCAAAATGTAGGTACGTAGACTAAAAATCTACAAAAATTCATTCATTTTCGTAGGGTTGTCTTATGTAGTTGAAATAGATCCAATAATTGCATGACAAAATTTTAAGAGATAAAAGAGTTGACATACCTATTAATGAAAATATCCAATTAGCGATATTATCTCCGAGTAATCGGGACCATACCTACATGAAAAATCAGACAAGTGCGAGTCGGACTCGCCCGAGGGTTCCGTACTAATTTATACCGTTGCTTGAGGTCGATGATTGATCGCACGTACTTTAAATAAAAACTATATTTTTTATAATTTTATTAAGTAAGTACCTATAAGATTTTATTATAAGATGGTATTACTTGCCTAATTTCGTAGTCATCGGAAAATACTCTATAGGTACATTTTGATTCCCTTGACAGTGTCGAAAAGTAGGTACGTTTTTGCGGCATTAAAGGCCGTATCTTTTTTATGTTAACTTAGATAGAAATTTGACTTTTTCACAGTTTCACACAGGAACCGTAGACCTGAGTAGGTACTCCTATTATGTATGGTTTTAATTTCAACTCGGTTGCTCCACGCGTTCCCGAAATAAAGGGTCTTGACAGTCAAACGGACGGACTGCCGGGTGAAGGCCTCCCCCTCTTTTTCCATCTGTCGCGGTTTTGAGCTGTAAGTATCTGGCCTTTCCTTCAAAAATGAGTTGAAGTCATCCCGCCATCGCCTACTAGGTCTGCCGCGTCTCCGTTTCGAGTCCCATAAGGGTTCCGTTTTTTTCCTTTTGAGGCACGGAACCGTAAATAATACATCCTGTTGAACTGTGAAACTCCTTTTTTTTGAAGTCGATAAAAAATATGACGTCACACTTTGCTTAAATGTTTTTTACTCTTTGAACTGATATCATAGTCACTAGAGTGAATTAAAAATAAGTTGGTCCAATGACCTAAAATACAAGGCGAATGCGTTTAGTAATAACATTTAGGGTTCCGTAGCCAAAGGGTGCTAACGCGAGACCGTCTGTCTGTCGCAGTAAATGTTCGATTTGTGTATTACTACATATACTACGTATGGCCACTATAACAACTAATAGTGAAAATAAAAAAGCTAAAAATTTAAAGTACCAACTAAGTACATGGTTTTTTGTTTTGATGTGTTTTGGTCTAATAACGGCTGAATGGTAACAGTTACACTGGCCATTATAACAACAAATACTGAAAGAGTCGACTCGCACTTGGCCTGGTTTTTCTTACCCTTTTTTTTTGCCTATGTAATTTCAACATTTTCAACCAGTCACGGAACAATAGATAGCGTGGTAATTTTTATACAAAAGTATTATGTTTTTTTTTTTATTATTTGAAGTGTTGTAGGGCGGTGAGTTCGTGAATTTCCCCAGATCGCAGATGTTCAGTGCGATCACGTGATCTGGGGCTTGCTCTGAAAATGGCTATAAACCTCCCTTCACAAACATCATGTTTGGCTGTTTAGGGGTTTCCAAAGTAAATTAAAACAATTTTACTTAAGTCCCTAGCTTTTACATTTTAAGAGCATGAGAAGTGAAAAATAATTATCAAGTTGTATAAATATCATATCAAATAAGTCCTGAATAAAAAGTTGCTGTGAGTACTGAAATAGGTAGGGTAGGGTTATTTTTTTATGACCCTTAAAAGTAAACTGCTCCTAATTTGGCTCGGCAATGGGGAAGAATGAGGAAGAAAAAATTATCATATTTTTTGGATACATTCATAGACAAATATGTAAATAATGAAGAAATTGTTTCTAAATTAATACTTATACCTAACTTATAACTTTATATTATTGTTTCAAATTATGCTCTAGGTTGTTATAATGAAACGACTTCAGTAAAACTAAAAAGCCAAAAATAACCCGTTCAAGTACAGATTACATTTGACTCACCCTTTGAAGTCGATCCCAAACCACTCAGTTATTACCTATATTTATATAATTATAGTTTACGTGAGGTTTGGCACCGACTTCAAAGGGTGAGTCAAATGTAATCTGTACTTGAACGGGTTATTTTTTGCTTTTTAGTTGTCGGTTCTTTTTTTTGTGAATATTTTTTTTTGCTTTTTAGTGATTCATATAAAATACTTATTAGCGGGGTGGATCATCAGGGAGGTGATCTTGAAGGCATGCATCTCGTTTGAATTATCTCCTATCTCCTAACCGTTAAGGAGTTGTACCTTCAAGCATCAGCTCAGCATTAAAAGATGATGACTACCATATGCAAATAGGTACTTAAAAAGTTTTAGAAAATATATGAAAAATATTATGAGTGCCTATAAAATTTCAGGAATTCCTTCGATTCCTCATGGATCTGGTCATCCGATCTTCACCAAAATTTTATGGGACCAACCTTGAGATGTCTATTCATGAACCTAAAAAGAATTTTTCAAATCGACTCATAAATGACGGAGTTCTGAGGTAACAAACATTAAAAAAAAATAACATAAAACCGAACTGAGAACCCCCTCCTTTTTTTGTAGTCGGTTAAAAAGTAAGATATGACAATTGTATAATACACAGTATACAAAGTGACTATTATGCTATTTGTCTATTATGCAAATAGATTATTATGCAATTAAACTACATAATCATTTTCGAAATTATTCAATTCGTTTGCATACATTTTGTTTTTATGCTATATGATCACTTATGCAAGTTGAAATTATGCGATTCGTTTTATGAAAAATGAAAATTCGCAAATTGTTCTTAAAATCGGGCAGAAAATCCTACTTACGGCTTAGGGTGACGCAAAAATAAACCGATTCGCAAGATTGAAGTACTGTCCCTGTGCCAGCGCTTAATTTATCAGATTATATGTACGACGTTTTATTATATCCGTAGTCCATTAGTATTTTATGCCATTGCGTAAAATTTGACGGTTGTCGGATCGAATTTCCGTGCTGTAGTTTCCAAACACATCAAGATGTTCGATTTAGAGTTCTGGCAACATTTATAACTTCAAAGTTAAGCCGAGATGCCGCAGAGATTTATTATTTAATTCCGCCATCATTTGTCATAGCTTGATGATGCAACACAGATTGTTGGATTACAATTTTTAAATCTTGGTAGGTATATATAATAACTAATAAGGGATTTCGTTCAAACTATATAGCGTAAAAGGGTATTATGTCGCGTTAAAATAGTGGTCAAAATATAATTTTGCTACGAGCCAAGGGCAGTCATTATTTAAATTTGAAATTTCGGAAATGAGTCTTGGAATCGAAAAAGTCTTTCGCAAACCCAACACTTTTTGAAAATCCACATACGATATGAATAGAGCAGACAACTGATAGGCACTGGTCCTATCAAGGGCGAGGAAGCGATTAACTATCCCAAGAAACGAACAAAAGATATAGTCCCTAAATATAGCCCCATATAGTAAAAAAGCACTAAGTTTAAGTACTACGAATGAAATAGATGCCCGTACATATTAAACCGGTAAGCTTTTAGTTAACTAACTAACCAAAACTATTTGGCCGAGTGACCCATAAAGAAATCATAGCGTCCGAAACGAGAGTACGCCACTTGTTCCGATCCTTGTCAGTGCTACGCAGATCCGTCTCTACGTCACTCCAAGTATGCTCATTTCGTTGCACTAATGATACCGATAGATATTGTAGGTATTACGACGTTTAAAAAGAAGGAAGTTAGGTACGGTCAGCGTCAAAAGTAGCTGACAATTTTACTAGCGGATTGTGCCAAATTTTATAATAAAATTGTCACCTACTTTTGATACTGACTGTACCCTAATTTACTCACTAAGTATTTGTTTAATTTGCGTATCCATTATATTAGGCACACGATCAATAACAAAATATTTATAAATGTTAATTACAACTTTCCACTGAAAGTCACCGCCTACGACCCTCATTATTACGGGCCCAAAAAATTACTTCATGATTACAGTTAGTTGCACGCTTAATGACCCAGCAGGCAGGACGGAAAATTATACCTTTTTCCCGTGTAGCGTTGTTTACGTTTCTCCTTTCACGTTTCTGCCTAAAAATACGTCAGCATCCTGCCGTTTCGGTCGTGTGCGATTGGTCGGTCGCAGGAGGCCGGGGAGGACTCGGGGCCCCCCGCCCGCTCATGAAAAGGCAGACAAGCTTGCGGGCCAGCAGAAATAACCCTGAACGCTGGAAGCTGCGAAGCCGCGGTCAGTCGTGTTGTGCGTCTCAAAGTGGTAACAAGTGACTGCAAACATGGGTCTCGACACAGAAGACTGGGTAGGTGTTTTCTGTGTTATTAAAAAAGTTCCAAATGTAAATTTAAATATGTTTTAAGTTAATAACGTTCGCGTGTAACTAATTTATGACACTTTTATTTTTATTTTGGAAAGTGTAAATTATCGGCGTCAATCTTGTGATGCGCACGAGTGGTAGCTAACAGGCGCTGTCACTCGCCCTGTAAGCGTAACGTATGTGGAAAGTGTGGTGATACAAGACATCTGCTGAAACGACAGATGAAGCATTGTTTCACAAGTTTTCTTGTTTTTTTTAACTCAAGATGTTAAATGTATTTCTTTTCGGTAATATGGTGATTTTCAATATTGTGATTGGATTTGACCTGTTGCATTACTTCACAGAATATTAATCGTTATTTAATAACTTTCACATTATTTGCTAGCCATCGATAATGTTCAGAGTAGAATAATTTGTAGACATGATACTTAACTAGTTACCTATAGGTATCTTTTAAATGAAAATAATAATATTACTTTGCTATTCCGCGATAGAATATCGTGCCAGTTAAATTTGTGCTAACCCGTTATACTTAATTGCGTATTTTTTCATGCATATATGCAATTTAATGGTCCCACCCTCCCACCACGATAAGAAACAACGATGTTTCGGTTGTCGGACTCCAGACCGTCAACATCTCCTGATGATGCCTCGTAGAGGGGCGAAACACGTGTCGAGTAAGTTCTGTTATTTTGGTGGTGGTTTGTTATATTTATTTGCGTATTTATTTTTCTTATCGTGGTGGGAGGGTGGGACCATTAAATTGCATATATGCATGAAAAAATACGCAATTAAGTATAACGGGTTAGCACAAATTTAACTGGCACGATATTCTATCGCGGAATAGCAAAGTAATATTATTATTTTCATTAATATGGATTTCCGCAAAGTAACGCCTGATTCAATTTAGTATCTTTTTAACTTTAAATAGTGATAGTCATAAGTAAAATAATTATAATATCCACACACCCACTGAATCCGAAAGTAATATAATCCGAACACATAAGATCATATTCTAAAAAAACAAACAGTCTTAGAAATCGACTGTTCCTATGAAACTATTTATGTGCCAAAACCTCATAAAATTATTTTATTGGTCTGCATCTGGAATCGGCAGCTGTACAAATCATACATGCACTATAAAATTACTTCAAGCTTGACTTTGCGCTGGATCGATATAAATTTTATCACCGTAGTTTCTGAATGGAACAAAAGTCTAATAAAACACTTATAATTTGCAGTACTAATGGTTATGTAGTAGGTAGATACCATAGCGTAACATAACATCATTTGAGATGACTTAGCATGTAGTGATCGAGTGCATAAGGTTTTTCCATCGTGTTTTGGCGGAAAAGTTTGTTTTAGCTTGCTTCTATGAACTTCGATGAAAAAGTTGAGATGGAAATATAAAAACGAGTTTCTCCGACACAATGCACTATGTACAAATACAATGCAAAACATTATGCACTATATACACTGAAAAAAAAAACTCAACTAGTTTAACTAATACTTGAGTTTGTTTTTGAGAAGGTATATTATAAACTATTTTAGCTAGAATGGATTACTAAAATAAAATGTCGTTGCCAGTAAACTAATATGAGAACCATGTTTCATAGTGCATCTATATTGAAATAATCTGCACTTAGAGCAGATATGCGTCTGTAGAGTGAAACCACTAAGCGAACGGTGATAACTCACCGTTAGACGAACACCGGGAATGATCATTACTCATTAGTAATAACTAGTAAAAACTAGGAACATGAATAAACTAGAGGCTAGCCGGTGCGCTACTTATTAGTTACGGTATTTATTTGTTTATTTACTGTTTGTTTGCGTGCTGGGAATGTTTGACTGAATAAAATAAAGTTTTTGTAGCTTGGGATCAACATTTTCAAATCAGTTTAAGAGCAATAAGATATATGATATTCATACCATTACTACACGTATTATATTTTGTCGTTAGATTTATTTAATTTATTCCACCCATGCTACAAAGTAATCACCCATGTAATTTCCGCACGAAATACATTTGTTGGTCCTTAATACGAAACTTAATGCAACTGTTGGATCATAACCACATAATAAAAAAAACTCTAAATAATATTCCGATAAAGAAGGCAACCTCATGTCAGTCATTATTGAAAATACCTCTGCAGTGGTCTACTATAATGAGTTTGCCTATTTCTTCGAGGCAAACCATTTCGCGTAGAGTAGTAAGCTTTAACATTATGTATATTTTCCGTTACAGGCGGACGAGCTCCCCGCTGAACAGATTGCAAGTAAGTAACAACACACATTACTATTAGCAACATAAAAATAACAACAGAATCAGTGACAAAGTTGCCGCGTCGGTGTACGCGTAGAGTCCCTGATGAAGAGTTCCATACGAGTTCGAAACATGTAGGGCCGATCCTGACAATTTCACGTTTACAATAACATAAAAATAATTAAAAAATAACTTGGATTGACGCGTTCTGAGAGACTTTTAAGTATAATATAAAACAGCATGGCCACCGGCGACAATCCTATACAATCCTACATGCCAGATAAAATGGAGAGATGGGCTGTCTTCTTAAGTCTTCTTGTAAAATAATTACAGTACTACCCGTTTTCACCAACATCACAATTTCTGCACACGCACCACAATAAAACCTGGCTCTTGGCATGGCTAGAAGTAAATTAAAGACGATATTTCTTAACGAGAGTAACAATGTAACCACTATAAACATTATCTAATTGCCAAGCAAAATGTTGTTGAGGAAAACTGCAAACATACGATTGGATTTCAGCCAGTTTTATAAAAGGCTTCTAAAAATTTACACGTGCGGCATCTCCGTTATAAATTTATAAATGTTTCAATGTGTGTGTGTTCCAAAATATGCTTCGAAGCTTAATGAACCATCTCGAAATAACGATACATTCACCTTGTAAGGCGTGACCTGAAAAATATATTGAGACTATTTTTAGATATAGATACAGAGCAACACCCGTTACAAGATTAATGCATTACGATTTAAGAATGATCTATATAATAGTATTTACGTACATATGGGCACAACTTTATTATTAGAACTACGTTACGTTAAGACTTTAAAACAAAATTTTATCTAAGTATTAACTTTTACAATAAATGTATAAAAACTTAAATATAAAAGATTATGGCCCATATAAGACAAAAAAACGAGTGTCTTATATTGATTTAAAGTAACACGATTATAACCATATATAATTATTACAGCAGGGACTTTATCGCGTTCAAAAGGTGTTTGTTTGATTACCTCGACGTTTCGAACGTGATGTTACGCTCATGATCTCGAAGGGACTCTGAGTTCCTTCTCAGTATAATAAAGTATGTATCTTGATCCCAAAGAACCAATGATTTCATTACACATAGACGTATCCAACATAATTTGAGTCTATTACACAACAATTAAAAAAAAGTGATCAAATGTTAGTAGCGGTATCTCGTCAACAGCCAATTTCAAAACATTGTTTCCCAGAATGCACCTCAATGCCTCGTTTTTCTTCTGAAATAGATATTTAGTCGCAAAAATGCGCAAATGGGTCATTGTCAGTTCAAAAAACAAAAGTTGTCTTTTCGGTGGCCAATAATTAACAGCGTATGTGCATAGTTATGCTTTTAACACGCAAGCCAAGGGTAAGGGAAACGTCGTTTATGCTAATATAATTTTGATCGGAAAACTAGGCCTATAATAGTCCTTAACTTTGTACGTGTCCACCGAAAAGACGCGAACCTAAATCTGATAATGACCCAACTGCTCTCGTAATCCTCAATTATCATGTTTGTACGATCAGCATCAAAATTAGATGACAATTTTACTACTGTCAAATTGCGTACTAGAATTGTCAAATACTTTGACGCTGATTGTATTTGATGTGGGAACACGTGAAATCTGATATTCCAATGTGTGCTTTCTCTGTAGTATTTAAAATCGTAAAAAAGTAGCCTTAATATTTCGTATACAAACTTAATACTAAGACAAGGAAGCTAACTTTAACCTTTACATTAAATTTAATTAATTGTACCTATATCCTGTGAATGAAATGCCATACGATAAATAAAATACCTAATACTTAGCTATAATTACGAAAAATAATACTGAATCAAAATCCACAGTAAATATCATGCCACTGACATACATATTTATACAATTATACATACACACAAAAATACAGACATAGGTATGTATTTTTGTGTGTATATAACCTATGACACAAAAAATTATGTACCTACATTATAAAAATAATCCATCCTAACTAGCTATAAGTACTTGAACTAAGAAGTTTTTGAATATCAATATTAATAAAAAATGTACACAAAAGGCAAATGATAAAGCTTTGCTTATGTTTGGGCGGGCGGCGTGGCAACACGCTTGGAGGGCGGCCAAGTCTTATAGCGTAGCGTTATTGTTTAACCAAACTGTGGACCATTACTCAGGTTTACAAACTGGAAATGTTATGTTTTCTTAGAGCGTGGTTTCAAACCATCTATACAGTAAGTTAGTCTATACATACATTAGTTACATATATAAGCGGGCCGGCCTAATCGGCAATGCTGACTCACTTATGTGTATACCATTAGGGTGATCCACAGAAGTGGAACGGAGAAAAAAATAACCAATCATGTTCCGCCTTTCTGAAGCCCAAAAGAAGTGCATTAAAATAAGAGGAATGTGATTTGTCCATTCCATTTTACACATATCCATTCTGTTCCGCTTCTGTCGCCAGGCATTTCTCTATGAGAGGATAGTTAGATAATTAGCATCGTTTTCAGGTTTTCACTGGCAAATCGTCTTCTCCTGCTCTCCTCTTTCATTAATACAGGCATAATCAGCTGTTAATAATTAATAGCGCACTGCGAAATTGCGCTTAAAAACAAGCTATGTTGTATTTATAAATGTTCTTTCTTCCTAGCGTTTGATGAAACTCTTTGCGGAGCGTTATAGATATTTATCTTGACATTATATCAATATTATAAAAAATACTTCCTACCTAAACAAACCTTTGTTTATAAGGTTTGGGCTTGGCATTTACTAGTCAGTCGTATTTCTCTTTCAAAGCATGTAGGTACGAGCAAAGTTTACGTCAGTTAAAAAATATAGCTAACCTAGGATAGCTTATAGTTTTGAGAATATACTTACAAAACCGTACAATACGTACTCTTTATTGCACACCTCACAACACATACAGGAGAAATACAATGCAAGAAATAGAGGTAAATAACAGGCGGTCTTATCGCTAAAGAGCGAAAGAATATTTACCGTTTAATTTAAATATTTTTCCGCAATCTCTTTACTGACCGAGCGAGCGAAGCGTCTCCGTTTTAGCTTGGCCAAAATTCTTTCTCGTATGTTAGGACGTTTGGATGTTCAGATAGTGTTCTCGCTTCGGTCGCATTTTCCAACCGATTCTCATGAAATTGTGTGAGTACGCTCGACAAGTATATAGATTATTTTTTTCAATTAAGTTTTTGCGTTTTTTTTTAAATGGCGGAGTGATGGATTGTGAAAATGTAAAAAATTACAAATTTCAGTATTTTCGAAACAAACTCGCAAGACCTACGGCTCCCAGAGCCACTAGTGATATTTGAATAATATTTTACTGTAATATAACTCGCGGCACATAACTCCCCTTGTTGTTGCTCTTACTTAAAATAAACTATACAACGAACGTTGTTTTATTCGCTATGGGTCTATTTCTGATGCTAATCGCAAGCGATTATAATCGTCCCCTATTGGAATAGAGAACGCTCACAATTGATCCAATGGAAACATCTAGAAGATCATGACCTATGTAAATTGATACCAATTGCTGATATGTAACGAGTAATGAATGTAAACAATTCTAAAGATACATATATTCAGATAAGCAATATTGTCTGACATCTCCATCATTGCTTTGCCCAAATCCGTAGACGTAGAATGGTGAAATTTCATGTTCAGACATTCCCCGTATGATATTATCCAACAATTAGGACGCATTCATCGTAAATTTCTGGACTGGAACTACGGATAGAATTGAAGCTAATCTTCATATACATATGATAACTATGTAGCTTTGTTTTTAATTTGGTTTTATAAATTAAAACTAAAACTATAGGTACGTTATTAAAAATCCCAAAAACCTAAATAGATCCAATCGGCAATGACGAAAATAGGATTTCACTTGATTCATTCATACGCGGTTCACCTATTTTCCACAAAATACGTTGTCAGTAGTTTGACTGTCAGTTTACGGGTACGAGTATTTGCCAAGTGGCACAAATCATACAGATCCGACGCTAAATATCGAATAGGAATGTAAGCCAAATACACAAATTGCTGTTCAATTACAACTCATGCTCTTACACACTGACTCACACTCGCGAATCTGTTCTTGTAAACAAATCCAGAAAGAGATTCTCTTAAGCAATGTATACGAGTAAACATATTGTTGTAGTTGTTTGTGAGCTACGTTTTGTGTTTGTTTTAATCGCTTTCGTAATTGAAATAGCGGTAAAGGTCTTAAGAAAGCATACACACAGATACTTTTTGTCTGGCCATTTATTATAGAATTTCCAAAATCATTAATAAGCATATCTGACAACTTTAGCGGGCAGACCTGAGCCAAGAGTAACAAACTCCTGTTTATGCCCTAATTACTTGAATAAATCTTCACTAAGTGACTGTAATGTGTGCATAATTGCCATTACCAACTGGCTTCTTCGCTTTAAATAAGAAATTTAAAACACATACCTAGATAAAAGCGACACCGAAAATTTATTAACGAGGAAGCTTTCTTCCAAACAAATTAATTAAACGCAGACACAATAGTAAGAGCTCGCGCTAATTTCGAAACCGATTCTTTCACGTTCGTGCGTGTCCCGTGCGTGGGTAATTAATAAACAGCTAAAATCTAGGAAAAATAGCAATAAAACTGGGTGGGTCTTTGAGACAACTGCCAAGACGTCTTGACGATTAAAATTAACATGCTGGCAGAAATAAAAGTTGTGTTTTGAAAACTTTTTTGTTGCCAAAATATTGTGGGACAGCTGCGCTGTGCCGAAGGGGCGACATTTGTTCCGCGCCGGTTTAACTACTGAGAAATAAAAATTATTTCAAGACGCTTATCAGATGGTACGGGGCGGCTCGTCCTTGGCTCCGATTACGCCTGTCGACACACTGAACACGGGCCTGCGTCAGTAATTAGGTGCAGAGGCGGAAACTGTTAAAAGTGCCATTATATGCCCCCGGTAAGGTTTAGTGTTACATCAATGCAAATATTCCTGACGCAAATTCGTCATTTATTTTTAATTACTTGTCATATTAAATTATGCATCGGATACGAGTATATGTAGTAAAAGCTTTTTTCAGACACATCTACTAGGTTATCTTCTGACACTAAAGCTTCGTCAGTTACATGTTTGATGGAATTATTTCGCAAATTTTCACATTGTACAAAAGACTATACCTACTGCTTGTATGCATATAACAAATGTAAGTAAACATCTCCGAAACTAATGAGTCTAGCCCGTTTATCTATCAAGCTCATCATTAAACTGAGAAAAGTATATTTCGGTCTTCTGGACTTGATGTTTTTTTATAAAATAATGATGACGCACGTTTAAAAATATACAGCAAATTCCAGAAAACTACCAAGAAAATTTTATTACTTCATAAAATAATCTACCGGACGCTTAATCGTCATCGTAATATTGGATGATTGGAACATTAAGAATTTAGACGGTGTGAGGTTTTGACGTTATAAATTACTTATTTTTTAGTAAAAATGGTGCGTTAGTCGTTGCGATTTGTTTGTTATTTATTGTCGGCCTACATACGAGCTATACGGGCTAGGCGGCTCTCCGATGCACCACGTTGCTGCACAGAAATAGCTGCATTACACAACTTATTCGCACTAGGTGCATCTCGGAGCATTGAACTGCTGTCCTAATCCCATCGCACCCCGCCGAACGATCAGTTTGGCTCTTTTTATTGCCAGTGCAACATCGACAATTGCATCTCTCCAAATTGCATTAGTGAAACATAGGGACTGAAAAATTACAAGTGGTTTAAGTTCTGTAGGATCTCTTAATAACATTTAAAATGGCACATCACAATTTAAATATCGAAGGTATTCAAGTTAGAAAAGTCAGGGTGGATTAGGATTGAATTACGTAATAGATGATTATAAAGCTGGTGTTGTTGATTCCAGTCCTTCGCAAGGCCTTCGATGGCTTCGACCACAACCGCTCGGGCAGCATTCCCTGCGACTTCGTCGCTGACATCCTCCGTATGATGGGACAACCCTTCAACAAGTCCATCCTTGAAGAGCTCATTGAAGAAGTCGACGCTGACAGTAAGTAATTCCTGATCTTAATCACGCGTTTTGTGTAGATACAAAAATAAATGTGTGTGTTTCCTAGAAAACTGTTTCCCAATGCTCCTTTGAAATGAACCTCTTGTCATTTATTTGATTATATTTAGTTAATACCTTGCTACCATTTAAAACTTCTACAGAAAATTTACTAAATAATCTGAAATGTCTTCAAAAATGCCTTTTAGCACGAAGATTGTAATTGTGATTGTGCACACTAAGTAAATAAGTAACGTGAAAAATATATTGAATTGAAACCCATCAAGTTATTTTCGGTACCTGCCCCACCTGATCTTTTTGTCGGCATTTCGTCTTGTGAAGAAGTACCCACTAACAGAAATAGACTGCAGCTTGCTCTGCTTTAGATTAACAAAGTAGGCGAGAGATTTCCTTGCGAATGTATGAAATTGTTGGTTTTAGGATTCCCCGAATGTTCTATTAAGGTTTAATTAACTGGACATTAGAAACCAATATATGTATTAATAAAGAAATAAATAATAAATAAAATATTTGTTTATTCAGGTATTAACCCATCACATTTACATTAATACATTAATTAATTAATTATTATTAAATTAAGTACATTAAATTTAGATTTAGTATTTAATTTCAATATATTTAGATATTTTGAAAATTAAATACTAATTCTAAATATTCAAAACTGACGCCTCACTCCTAAAGAAACATGTTGCGCACACCACTTTCACTATACTATTAGTCCATTCGCTCACTCTCCCGACAAAGGACCAGTGTCTTTTGCGAATTTGCGAATAATGGCGTAAAAGTCATCGACTCGATTGGTGGCAAACATGCCGGACGCACTACATCGCCACGGTAGCCTCAGCATCGCACGAAAGGCATTGTTGTACTGTACTCTGAGTCTATTGAACGCACGCTTCGTGTATGTGTACCACAACTGGCTGGTGTAGAACGCCTGACAGTAAGCCCCAAACAGTGTTATTTTCACTTGGTCAGAACAGTGAGCGAATCGGCGTGCCAACATATTGCTTCTCATAGCAATCGCTCGCCGTTGTCTCTCAATATCTTCGTCGTCTTTGAGTGTATCCTGCACTTTCCAGAGCATTATAATCGTCAAACACGCTTCATCTTTTTTCGTCTTAGTTCGAAACATGTCAAAATCATTTCTGCCGCAAACTTTAACCACAATATTCAACCGACGACGAATAAAGCATGCGGTTCTCAATTCGACTGTATAGTTTGGGTCAGAGTGACGATTACATTATACTTAAGTACCTATAATGCTCTGGAAAGTACTGTGTGATTAGCAACGACACGATTTAGGAAAACACAAATGGGTGTAACTAAAGTATTTAGCAGACTTTCGTGTTGAGGCGTTATAAATTAATTAGGTTGCAAATTAGTAAATAAGAAATAAAAAATTAAATACTATCTTGCAAACATTTTGGACATTACATCTCACGTTATTTTTCTTGTATGTATGTTATATCTTGTATAATTCTGCCAATTGTGGAGCGATTCTTAAAATTATTCTCAATATTATAATTTTTATACAAGTAGTTAGTTAACACCAAGATAATCAAGAATCTCTTTGAATTTCAGAGTCTGGTCGCCTTGAGTTCGGTGAATTCGTAACCCTAGCCGCCAAGTTCATCGTGGAAGAGGACGCTGAAGCCATGCAGAAGGAACTTAGGGAAGCGTTCAGATTGTATGACAAGGAAGGTGAGTCACCTCAATGTTATCAATTTCCCTTTAATGTCCCTGGTTATACTTTAGAGTTTAAAGTCAAAGGGAACACTTGCACGTTCCAAACGGTGCTTTACGGACACCTGCCGTTATTATACCATATATACATAGTGCCCGTAGACACAAATTATCTATCACCATTACTATAGATCACTAAAAATACGTGGCTATGCAGCCGAGGAAGATACCTAGTTCAATTATTTATCATACTACTACAATACACATATCTACTACCAATAAGGTAGTTGATAATACTTGTATGTGATGTTGTCTATTTCAATATGATGGTCTAATAGTTTACTTATAGGTGCTTTCATGATACTTATTAACTCATATGGTCATCCTTTATAGCTTTTGGTCTTATATAATCGAGATATTTATCAACCTAATTTCCAGTCCGGCATTGCAAAATTTCACATTAAATTTCGTCGATTATAATTCTACCTATAACCACCTGTGTTCATAAAACAAGATCAAGTACTGATGAAGGACCCTTCACTTCACGATGTTCAACGTGGATAATATTTGTATTATATTTGTAGGCAACGGTTACATTCCCACGTCGAGTTTGAAGGAGATCCTTCGCGAGCTGGACGACGCCCTGTCGGAGGAAGAGCTCGAGGGACTCATCCAAGAAATCGACACTGACGGCAGCGGTACCGTTGACTTCGATGGTAAGTCCCATTTAAGTAGGTACCTATTCTTTGCGCTTTTTGGTCCTGACATGAGTCGTAATGGAGATCCTTATAAGACGACTTTGTCTAGTAGTGAACATCTTTCGTCTGAGATGATATTGATGATGAAAATCAACTCAGCAGAGATAAAATCATATCAGCTAGATTGTTTCATTGTTTTGGTATCCATTAATATCCTTAGTAAGATTTTTGTTAGCATTCAATACTGTTCTAGTTCTACGCAACGCAGATAGTTGTATTTATAACAACATGTGTATTGTTCTAGAATTCATGGAAATGATGACCGGAGAATAAACAGCTGCTCTCTTCTGTTGAAACTTTTGAATTAATATAAGGAATCTCTTTACATCTTCATTTCGGTCCTTCAATCTTTCGAATCTTGAGACATTGGGCAAGAGGACTCTAACTGCAACAGAATGGAAGTAAACACCTAACTTCATTGGTTAACACGAAAGTATTATGTATGTATTGTACAAAATAATCTTGTAATATTTGATGTGTGTGACTGTGTAATGTTTATACTTATTAATAAATCTTTTATTCTATTACCTATCTATTTTTCATTCGCCTACGATTAGTTATTTGACACTTATAACTTGTCGCCGCTGATATGTAATACATGAAATGTTTCAAAATACTCTTAAAATAACATTCGAGTTGAGCAATATTTATTATATTCGGCGTGAAGATTTCTGTTCAAGATAAAAATAATGAATCCCGTGTTTTTAAAGCGGACGCCAAATTGTCCTAGATAATTTTGATGACATCAAATTGAGGAAATTTGGCTTCTAGCCAGTGGAGGGTAATGAATCTATTTGAGGTGCTTTATAATTTCCACTTTCTAGCTGAGTTCCCGCGGAGTTATAGAAATTGTTAATGAAGTCTAATATGTTTTCTAAAACATTTGTCAACTTTATTTTATTTTAAACATATGTGCCAAATAAATTAATGTAAAGCTTGGCTCGGGTAATGGCGACCGTGGCCGGCCAAAGGATTGGTTTGTTTTCCAGAACTGCAGCAGCCCTGGTTGCTTCCAGACATTTGCTAATTACATTGAGATAAATAATTTTATTCTACGTGTTTCTAATTCATAACATGTATATATAAAATTTACCAGGAACAGGTAATTCATACCTACTGTTATAAGTAATGTATGAGCTGTGAATTAATCGCGTGGGTAAACTGGGGAAGAAAATAAAAGTTGTTTTCAACAAAATTGTATTATTTATTTATTCCTTGTTCGTTTGCAAGCTCACAATTAATCACTGTGAACCATAATTACTGGGCCAATAGTACCTATATGTACGTACTTATAATAGAACCAGTAAGTTTGTGTATTAGACACATTACATTTTAATACATTTCCATAATAAAGACACGCAAGACCCATTCTATATCAATAAATAATTTACATTATGGCATGTAGGTAAAGTTTACCCATAGAGGTACCTACACTATACTTAGATTAGAATAGTATGCATTGATGTCGTAAGAAAGTATACATAATTATAAAAGAGGGAATAATTTGTAATACCTAGTAAGTAATTTGTCAGAAAATGAAAGTCGCTAAATTATTAATCCTCAAATAACTTACGAGCCTACATAAAACGTAAGCCTTGAAATAAAATACTAAATTAAGAAAATTCAATTTACCGTTTTAGCAGCTTTCAACCAGAAAGCGGCCAAAACAGAACTCATTAAACATAAAGAAGACGATTTTTGAAATAATTTCTAAAACAATAGAAATAATTTCGCGTAATAAATAAACAGAAAATAAAGAAGACATTTGTACAAAGACATAAAAGAAGAAAATTAGTCAATAATATGACACGTAGACACTGGCTGATATTATGTCGAATTATCCGCAAAGGATAAAGTACTATCACAAGTGTACCCCAGCGACTTTTCGAAAATCTACAATGCCTAGTAGAATTCACACAATCAATCAATAAAGAATAGAAAGTATTGTCATCAGCTAACATTAAGTAAATGTCAGAAGCTAATGTATAGCACACAGAATTAAAAGTCAAGAATACAATTCATTGGTAACGTATTTAACAACTAAGCTCTAAAACGAGTCTTCAATTAAAACAATAATTAACTAGACGAACGCATATCTGTTACTTTCAGGATATTTTGTATTACTCAATCTCATAGCTTCTTGGCTTCGGATAAATATGTTAACTAAGCTTTTGTAACAACTAGGTACTGATGAGATCGCAATTTGAACTTTACTTTATCGAACGCACTTCACAAGTCATAATCAATTATCACATTTTAGATACGCTAAGCAT
This sequence comes from Apotomis capreana, assembly GCA_947623375.1. Taxonomy (NCBI): domain Eukaryota; kingdom Metazoa; phylum Arthropoda; class Insecta; order Lepidoptera; family Tortricidae; genus Apotomis; species Apotomis capreana. The sequence goes on along the minus strand of OX392506.1, from coordinate 10,884,109 downwards.
TAGCATGATTGTAATACATTGATACTATTTTAAAAGCGACAGCATTTTAAACCAACCAGCGATCTACTTCGTTTAAACAGATAGAGGATCACAGAAAACAAAGGCTTCCATTAGACGATCAATCTTTGCCGTCAAACTCCATCCATTTCCGCAATCCCAATCACGATTATTGGTCGTTCGCCCGAACAAATTTGTAGTACTGGGATTGATAGGCAACACGATTTATCGTTTAAATGTGTTTTTGCTTCAAACTTATTCGCCTCAATGCAATTCGAGCTGGTTGATATTAGCGAGGCAATAGTGAGCTGTGTGATCAACTAGTTATTCTAATATGACGTTTAATATATTACGTACGTACATCTTATAATAAGTAGCTATTATGAATACTGTTCATGTAGAAAGATCTTCATTCCATTGGTGGCTGGTTGCACCTTCAAGATGCAATCCCGGTTCCGTCTTATTCATGCGTCCTCTTAATACTGAAAAAAAAAAACAATTATAATAGTATTTTTTGGCCATTTTAATTTCTACAAAGCATGTATATGACAAATTATATAAATGAGATGAGATTATGAAATCTTTAATTGATTTTACCGATATGGAGCCTGTCTAACTAGTCCGTTGTTCCCAATAAAAAGGATCGTTGTAGAACAACATTTTGAAGAAAACAAGTTAGTCAATGCTACAGAGATAATCGGTTACCGGTCGGTTTAGGTACCTATCAAATTAATATGATGGGGCGAGCTTGAGCGGGTGTTAGTAGAATAGAATAGTATAATAGTAAACTTATAAGGCGGAAATCGAGAGTATCAAGACCCTTAGAAAAAAAACCATCAAAAAGTATGCATTTAGAGGAAAGAAAGTTGCATAAGACATGTAAGGATGCTTATAAAATAATAGAAAAGCTGAGCTGCTAAGGATAATTACCTCAGTTCACCACACTGGCAGATTTGACTAGGAGAAGCGGGGCCGCCGACGCGCCTAATGCAAGATAGGCGGCGGCGGGCGCGTGCGGCCCGCACTCACGCGCGGCACCGGCCCCGGCAGGAGCAAGGGGTCCTCGCGGCCGGCGCGCGCCGCCCCGCGCCGCCGCGTCAGCCACGCCGGCGCCGGGCCCGCGCACCACGCCGCCCGCGCCCACTCCCGCGGCTCAGCACCGAGCCGCGTGCATTCCCGCGCGTACGCCCTGTACGCCGCGCAGTGGCACCGCACGCCCGAACAATTACAAGCGTCCAGCTCACAGGCCTCACGGTAGTTGTGCGGGTTCACTTTGCCCGCGCACTCGGTGAACGCCTCGTACTTGTCGAAGCCGCGGCAGAGGCGCCGGGCGCGTGCCCGCCGAGCCGGCCGGCAACGGTTGGCGCCGGGCGCGGGCCGCTCCTGTTTGCGTGTGCAGGCACGCCGCCCGCCGACTCGCCAAGACGTGCCGAATGCCCACGCATCACTTGCCATTCTTCCATCTCGCGCTCTCATATCGTCCTTAGCTATCGAGTTAAAATTGCCGCACAGCCCGCACAGTTTTCCCTTATACGCGCTCGACACTGTCACTTCGAGGAAGCCGTCTCCATCCCAAAGCATCTGCACCCCGATGTCGGCTTTCAAGAGAACCGACCCATTGCTTCGCGCAATCTCTGCAACTCCATCCTCTCTATGAGGCAAATTGATTCTGTGCCCGTTGACCTTTATTCTCATCTTTCGTCCCATGTTCACTTTCGTGGATCCTATCCGAAGAGTAGCCGTGCGGGTCCAAGAGGAATGTGAGGTATTTCTGGCGTCGTTCGAAATTCTAATCGAAAACGACCCATTCGCGCAATCTGACACCAGCTGGTATTTACAGGAACCTTGGAAACTGTAGAACTTTCCGTCAAAGGTCTTGTAGTGGGGGTCCCCGAACACGGTGCAGATGCCGTCGATGTCGACGCATCGGGCACAGCACTGGCCCGGCATGCGGCGTAGGGTCTGGTCGGGGGGACAGGTTAGAACGGGACATCGTTCCATGGCACATCGGGGTTCACCACCGTGGCATTCGCAGGACTTGCACGCATCCAACTGCCACGTTTCACCATCCTGCAAAGGTAAAAAGATTAAATGTTACAGTATGAATAAAATTAATAAATAAAATACATATTAAGGGACAATCATACACAAATTGACCTAGTCCCAAACTAAGAAAAGCTTGTACTATGAGTACTAGACATGGCACATAAGGGTCATTATTCTAGCGTTTGTACCGAATCACTTTCGTGGTCACATTTTCGAAGAAGCGGCTGCAGATTTCAATTTCGTTTCTGGTTAGGTATAGGTAATCTAAGTTTACCGGACATTTAACAAATATCCGAAAATGGCATCAAAATCTACGCTCAATTCTTCCAAAATATGTCCACGAAAGTAAGGCGGTTGAAACGCTCGAATAATGACCCAACTACGGGCATCATGCACTCGGTCTAACACCAGCACTCTGGAGCATGCCCGTTAATGGAGGACTAATCGTCAAACGACAGTGTCGTTCATACACGTGTTAGATCCGACTGATATCGTTACCTTTACTGATTGCAAGATGCGCCTATATTATATAAACAAACCCACGAATTGAGAACTTCCTTTTTGAGATTGCGCAGGATCGGGTAAAATGGCGAGCTCTTGTGTCGGAGGCCAAGATTCATTTTGGGTCACTGAGCCAGCGCAGTTAGTTAGTTTTTTTGAAGCTAGTTAAAAAGGGATTGAGATTTGTACCGTTTTTGAAGACTTAAAAGCGACAATTTTTAGAAAAATATGCTTAATTAGTATGGATTTTTTTTATAAATAATGACACAAAGGTAAATTAAGGAAGAAAAATTTAATGCGATCTACTACAATCGAAGCGGGATTTGAACCCGCGACCTCTGCGTTTCCGGCGCATTGCTCTTCCAACTGAGCTATCCGATAGCTACGTCAATCACATCAAATTCCTAGGGTAGGTATGGCTAATGCACATAAGCATTTCAAAAACATATATGACGCAGAGGGCGCTCCAGTAGCGTAAATAATTAAGGGATGAAAGATTTGGTGTGATTCACGTAGCAATCGGGTAGCTCAGTTGGAAGAGCAATGCGCCGGAAACGCAGAGGTCGCGGGTTCAAATCCCGCTTCGATTGTAATAGATCGCATTCAATTTTTCTTTCTTAATTTACCTTTGTCATGTCATTATTTATAAAAATAAAAATGTGGTATTACCACATAAAAAATATGAATCGATAAAAAGATTCTATACAAATATTTAGTATGGAAATGTTCTCGAGATCGCCCTCTCCCCATACAAATCGGAAAACGCTCTATCGGCAAATTTCTAACCCAAATGCTAAGTGTTCTCGGCTACGAAACAAGCGCTTTTCGTCTCGTTGACCTATGATATGACCTGTAGTATCAAACTCACCTGATACGTTAAAGTTCCCGATGACGGCACTTCGCTTCCTCAGCGGGCATTTTGGACAGTACTTCCCCAGTTGCGGCGGCAGCGCGAGCGCCCCGCACGCACGGCACAGGACACGAGTGGCGTGTGCACACAGCTGTGCCATTCATACACGTGCAATATTTGCGTCTTGCAATATCTTAATAAGTGTACTAATTAAGTTACTTACTTATGCCTGAAACTGCTCAGAAAAGCCTTCTTCATTCCAAAGCAGCAAACAGACTGCATAAGCGATTATACAGCTCTTGTACAGCTAATTGAAATTGCATAAGTTTTATAAGTCTATACGCTACTAGGGTTGTGGCTCCCGGTTTCCATTATCTCGGGTCGGTTTTCCGTACAAATTTGCGCGAAATTGCACCATTTAAGATCAAGTTTGGATTTATATATGTGGCTGAAGCCCATGACCCACCTGATAAGTATTTCCGGCAATGACGCAAGCAGCCTTCGCCTCCTCGACTTGCGGGCATTCTGGACAGCACTTCCCCGGTTGCGGCGGCACCGCGCGCGCCCCACACGTCAGCACGGGGCACGTGTGGCGCGTGCACACGGCCGTGCCGTTCATGCACGTGCAATCCGTGCACGGATCCACGCGGAACGGGATCAAGTGCGGGTGGTAGTTTTTACCGATTATGCACGGCTTGCTGAAGGTGTGACCTGGAATTGAGAGATGATATTTTAGTGTATTTTACAAGCTTTTATTTAGCTTGCATGGTATGTTTAAAGTATATTTGTTCGGGTGAAATCTTGCAACTCAATTTTGAAGCAGATATCGTCAACCGATTGAGCTGAAATTTTGCGTACTTACTTAACTTTGATGACAATACAATAATATGGTACCATGGGGCTGATCTGATGATAGAACCGGAAGGTGGCCATAGGAACTCTATAATAGAAAAAGCAATCCTACCGAGCTTGGGCTCTTTAGAATCGTCTCAGTGAGCATTTGATGGATATCCAAAGAAAAGTACAGTCGGCTATAAAAGCTTTCCACTAAAATGTCATTTTTGACAGAAACTTATTAAAAACGACAGGTTGGCTTAAAATCTGTAAGCGCTTTTAAATCTGAATATGGCATAGTATCTTCTTGATTTGCTAATGTATAATATTGATTCAGTGGTTTGTTGATAAAACTTTTACAATTTTCAATTTTTTATAGTCTTTCCGTAAAGTAAAGTAGAGCGTACCAAAAATTATATTTTTTTAGAACGAATCAGGTTTAAACAAGACATTATATTAAAAAAAATTGCGACTGCAAAAGTAACCATAGATAGCTATATAGATGATCATACTCACTGGGTAGTAACTTGTCGACGGTGGGCACAGTACAACGCGGACAGCACTCTCCAGGAGGTGTCTGCTGATGCGCCGGCGGGCACGGCAGGACTGGACACGCGCGCTTCACGCAGGATAACGTGCCGTGAACGCAACGACACGACAAACACGGCTCCTCTGGGATCCGTACGTCTCGACCTTCTCCAACTCTTTGGCCATTGATCACGCATTCTAAAACGACAATAAATTAAAGGGTTATTTCACTTTGGATTTAAAAACAGTAGATGGTGTTTTTAGAACGATGCGTAGTAGCTAAGAATTTAGTCGGCTGCAGTATCCAATGTAATTAAAAGAAAAAGACCAATCAGTAATTATACGATAAAAACCTCCTAGCATGTCATTGTGCGACTTTTTATGCGGCAAAATAAGCATTTGAAACAAAAGCGCGAGCCATTCTTTAGCAAATAAGAATGAAAAGGATCAGCGGCGTGGCTGCGACAAAGCGTAAAGTCCATAAATTACTGCCGCTGGACGATGAATCAATCAGAGGCTAATGACGGAGCCGGCCGCACACGGTGCGCCCACCGGCACGGATGGACCCCGAAGGCCCTACCGATACTCTTCTACTCACTGCAAGTGCACGAACATTTGTAGCACTTCCCTTCTTTAAGATAATTACAAATGTGAATACATAATAGATTGCCTTGTCCTCGCTTGGCATTCATTAGGCTCGCCCTCAGTCTTCGCTCGTGAAGTGTTTGGATATGTCAGTAGATGAATGCTTCAATAGCGACGCACACTCAATTCTAAGAGCGTGCTCGAACGTCGCGTCAGCGGGTGTGACAATCTAACAATGGAGCAAGACACTCGAGTGTCTGTCGTAGAACTAGAGATGACTACACAAAGTAGGCTGTCCTTTTGTAGATAAACAATTAACTATTCATCGTTAGTCCGCTATGTTCGTTTAAGATGCGAGGACTTTAAACTCGACAAACGAGAGTTAAATTAATGAAATGCCTACGGTTTTATTAACCGTTATACGCAATAAATATATTTGATAAATGTTTGAAGTAGGTACGTAGATATAACTATGTACGTGCCAAACCCGGATTATGCGCGTGAGCACGGCTATCAACAATTCACGACACGCAACTGGCGTCCATCACTCGCTAATTATTTCAATTTCTCAGATTGTCGTCGCAAGCATACCTAATAAATAAAGACGGTTCTCCAAACACTTTAAGAATTTAGATGAGTTTGTTACCGAGGTTAAAACAATCATACAATGAACTCGAACATCTCGAACCAGACGAGCGTCGAAATCCCAAAAAGCCTTGCGTTGATAAGGAATCACGATTATCTCGACATTATGAAGAAATAATAAGTAAGTAGAAGGAGCAAAAAAGCTAATGCACCGTGGGGATCTTAAAACAAACAAACATGGGGTTCACCGTTGAGCGCGGTGCGGGGCGGCGGCCGCTTTGACCCGCACACAAAAACCCTCCCATCTTTACCTTTTAAGTAGGTTGTTAACTTTTTGATTTATGGTCAATAATAGAGCCGCAACGCCGTGGGAGACTTTTCGACCACCACAAATATACAATTTTAATGAACCCCTGTGAACAGATAATAAGGTCTTGTTGGGTTTAAGGCCTCGAACAACCCTAAAGCCTGGATCCTGCGGTAAGGCAGGAATGGCGAATGCTTGATCTGGGTGGTCCGTTTTGCACAAAGCGATAATCTTGCGGCGTTCCATTACTAAACAAATAAGAAAATAATCTTTTCGATTTGCGAGTTTCTTATTTGTCGGAGTAATAAACTTGGTTAATCAAACTTCACAATCATTAAGGCTTTTGTTGGCGAAGTATCAACGCTTTATAGCTCTACGTTTGCTATTTATTTACAGTGATATTTTGATTTATGTTTCCTTTCATTAAAACTTAGCACACGTTGTTATTTCAAATCTGAGAAGCTAGCTTTTTACTGCCTACACTAGGTTCTTTTTAGGGTTCCGTAGCCAAATGGCAAAAAACGGAACCCTTATAGATTCGTCATGTCTGTCTGTCCGTCTGTCCGTCTGTCCGTCTGTCTGTCCGTCCGTATGTCACAGCCATTTTTTTCCGAAACTATAAGAGCTATACTGTTGAAACTTGGTAGGTAGATGTATTCTGTGAACCGCATTAAGATTTTGATGCAAAAATAAGATAATAATAATAAATATTGGGGGCTCCCCATACTTAGAACAGAAACTCAAAAAAATTTTTTTCATCAAACACATACGTGTGGGGTATCTATGGATAGGTCTTCAAAAATGATATCGAGGTTTCTAAAATATTTTTTTTCTAAACCGAATAGTTTGCGTGACAGACGCTTCCAAAGTGGAAAAAAGTTGGTCCCCCCCCCTCTAACTTCTAAAATAAGAAAATGAAAAATCTAAAAAAAACATATGATGTACATTACTATAAAAACTACCAACGAAAATTGTTCTGAACGAGATCTAGTAAGTAGTTTTTTTAATACCTAACTTTGCACCTAATTTATATGGGGCGCTATACATACCAGGTGCAAACTTAACTTAACCACTTAGGGATGGAAAGTGTTTGTACGGAACCCTTGGTGCGCGAGTCCGACTCGCACTTGGCCGGTTTTTTAATTTAACGATGTGATATAACATAGCATAAAAATAAATCACTGCATTGTTTGATGGCAGTATCGCACGGAAGTGTGCGGCTGTAATGGCAGATAAGTATTGCCGTGCTACGTAAAAAGGTCGTATATTTATATGGATGTCATAAGAAGATAAGACTTTTTTACAGTAGCACCTAGTGTTATTGTGTGGTGCTACTGCGCATCTTCTGCTATTGTCCACGGTGCGTGTGGGCGCTGTGCTACCAGGGTGCCTGAATACTCTATACTACACATTAAACTATTCATATGTTATAATTATTGCACGAATTGTACTTAACGGAATGATACCGGACTCCTGAGCTTGTGCACGCCTCTACATCTTTATTACTGTTTTCCATCAATAGAGCAATTGCACTAAGAATTATGGGTTTTGTTTCTGCGCGACTACGCTACTCATTAGGTAAAGTCATAACATAAATTAATCAAAAAGTCACGAATGCTTTGTACGTATAATGGGCGACAAAATCAATCATGAGATATTTTATGCTTTCACTGTCTTGGTGACTATTTAGTTATTAATCGAAAACCGAATCCCGCAGCACACCACAGCCAACGCATACACAATTAATAAAACATAAACCTGACGATAGCTCGGAATGTGTCGGCAATTTTCAAAAGCTATTTTCGAGTCGTCATCTTGTAAATTACTATTATTTGTTATGGAATTAATAAACTTGTTAGAGTTCGGAGGTAAATTGTTGAGTTTTGGTTTTATTAGATCTGTTGTCGGCTTGTGTTTGTTTTTATCCGGGATTGCTTGGTCGTTTTTTGCCGCGCATGCGTCTGGGTGGGCGCTGCGCGAGACAAGGCTGCGCCGCTGCACGCCGAGCAATTATAAACATTCAATATAAGTACTCTATCGTGCATAGTACGCGGTGGGAAAAGGCGTCAGTGTGAAACGGTCAGGAAATTCCTTTGTCATTATTGAATTATGAATGATATTTCTTTTTGTAAGTAATGTGGTTTAATTTAACTGTGCTTAGTTTTATGAAAATATATCGAAAAGTTCAGTGGGTAAAATATAACATATACTTATTTATAGAATGGATGCGCAATAGGAAATGGATATATGGAAAACGGCATCTAAATTTTTAGTTCCCTGGATCCTAGTCATAGAATGACATCCAATAATTTTCCGGTTGCCCGGTTGACAGAACGGGAGTCGTCGAACTTTAATAAATAATTTACATAAAATAATTATGCATTATTATAAACCCTAAACCTACAATACTTATGTATAACCCAGTATTTGAATATTAGGCCAGTCAGTAATATAACGACTTCTACACAATACATCTTAGCGGGAAAGTGATTACTAGCAACTTAAGAACATACGAGTAAAATTTTGATAATATGTATACGGAATAATTGGGTCAAACAATATAGTAGAAAACCAGGGTTAAATCCAGGAACATGCGACAAAAATGAATTTCTCAACCTCTGAATCCTGCCTTTTTAGGGTTCCGTAGCCAAATGGCAAAAAACGGAACCCTTATAGATTCGTCATGTCTGTCTGTCCGTCTGTCCGTCTGTCCGTCTGTCTGTCCGTCCGTATGTCACAGCCATTTTTTTCCGAAACTATAAGAGCTATACTGTTGAAACTTGGTAGGTAGATGTATTCTGTGAACCGCATTAAGATTTTGATGCAAAAATAAGATAATAATAATAAATATTGGGGGCTCCCCATACTTAGAACAGAAACTCAAAAAAATTTTTTTCATCAAACACATACGTGTGGGGTATCTATGGATAGGTCTTCAAAAATGATATCGAGGTTTCTAAAACATTTTTTTTCTAAACCGAATAGTTTGCGTGACGCCTCCAAAGTGGAAAAAAGTTGGTCCCCCCCCCTCTAACTTCTAAAATAAGAAAATTAAAAATCTAAAAAAAACATATGATGTACATTACTATAAAAACTACCAACGAAAATTGTTTTGAACGAGATCTAGTAGGTAGTTTTTTTAATACCTAACTTTGCATCTAATTTATATGGGGCGCTATACATACCAGGTGCAAACTTAACTTAACCACTTAGGGATGGAAAGTGTTTGTACGGAACCCTCGGTGCGCGAGTCCGACTCGCACTTGGCCGGTTTTTATTTTATTTATCCATAGTTTACATTGCCCTCAATTGTACGAATGCACTGATATAAGCCTGAATCTATACCCTACTTTTCTTTCCACCAGGATGCATCGTTGTAGTGATGCGTATGCCGCTAAAGCTTAGAGTGCTCACAGGGGGCGTAGCACTACGGTCTCGAGATGGGGACCTCACATCACTCTCCGTGATCCACTTAGTGTACTTTTTTTTAATTATGCTACAGGTAGAGTTTAAATAAAAATATGTCTTACCACCACAAACAGGACAATTGTAGTGCGTATGCCGCTGATGCTTCGGATTTTCGCAGGGCGCGTAACACTCCGGTCTCGAGATTGTGACCACACCAGCCTCACATCTCAAGACTCGTCCTTCTTCATTCCACTCCGTATGCGATGCGTGCTCGGTACCGTTGTACCAGCAACCTTTGCAGCGGGCGCAGCAGCCTTCACGCGGCATGACGACAGCACAGTCCTCCATTTGTCCGCACTCTTCTACGCCGTTGCGACACTCTACGAATCCGTTCTGAAAAGATAGATAAGGCTTTTACATCTTGTTTTAGGTTTTTGTACAAGGTTGAGGAGGAAGAGACAATTAGGGATTGTCGCGGCGTGGTGGCTAGTCTAGTCATAATTCCGCGTAACTGACAACATTTGGATTAAACACGATTTTCAGTGGACCAAGCGTCAGCAAAAGTATGACCCCTTAGAGTCTGATCTCAGATACAACGGAGGCTTACCTATTATTAAACTTCTGAGCACTTTAATAAAAAACACACTCCTTAAAGTTCAAAAGAACGAATAAGACAATTAAAATATTTTTTGTACAAACAAACAATGTTTCATTACTGACAATAAACTTTAATGTGTCAATTACGCCTACGCCTCGTAGCAACCGCGATTGTGGTTTGAGCAACGATACGGAACTGTTTTTATTCGCCGTTTTCCTAGTTCCCTTTTGTTTTATTCATCCCAAGTACCAGATGTGCGGGAGCGTGGCATTCGCATAATCCAACGCACAATAAAATTAATACAGCGTCAGTCTCCTGGCCAGACTCCGGGTATTAATTACCTCCATTTGTAAGACTGTCTTTGTCTTAGACAGCATTGTGGCTGAGGCTGACACACTGGGTTATTCCCATTTTGTCCCACGCGTTCTATCCCACGACTTTAACGAACAAAAACTTACTCGATTCGAGGGTTTTCACGCGTGGGTAAAATAGGAATAAGCCGGGCAAAACGAGATAGTGTTTTATATGATTATTTTATGTAATCAGGTTGTTTATACCTATAGTACCTTGTTTCATTAGTGGTTGTCTACTTGGAATCCATTCCAACTAATGTTATAGAATCTGAAATAAGTTGCGTTTGGTACGTAGACTGAAAATGAGTAGCTTGCCGTATATCAACAAGCATTTGTACATTGTTAAGGAAACTGTGAACTTTTCTAGTGTACTATATCAGCTAAATTATGTTCTTGAGGAACATAAAAACGCGCGGCACTGACATTTTTGTTGTCGCATTGTTCTATTGAATTGTAAGCAACAGGTAGGAATGTGGGTAGTGACTATGATTACTCTATTAAAGAATTTAATGATTAAATAACACAGACTCATAAACTCACATATATAGCTAACAACGCACAATTACAATATAATTGTCGACCACGCCAAAGTGCTGGACGCTATTTCGGAGTGTGCATATATATGGCTAAATAAGCAATATCTCGACTATATTTTGGATCGCCCTTATTTGCCATTAACGCATTCACTGCCAACATCAACAACGCATATATCTATATATGCGTTAATTGTCATACAAGTTTATTCCTAATAGACCACGCCCCCTGGCAGTGAATGCGGTAATGCCCATATAATATTAAGTGACATATATATCATAATATCAACTTTTGAGGGCGATAGGTATGCATGTCAAAAATTACACCGTGCCGTACGTAAGAAGCGATATACTAAGTATGTGGTAATATATGTGGAAAGTTACCCCGGATAGCAAATATCACCAAAAGTGGACATACTCGTGTAAAAGCAATATACTTACTGGATATATATAGGCGCATTAAGACACGTTGAATGAGCCCTCTGGATGTTTATTAACATTGATCTGAAGTGCGAGATGATAATTCTATCGATTATGTGTGATAAAATGGCGAATGTGTACGCATGCATCGATATGCAATAAGATCGAGCTCATGTCCGTATTTAACGAGTTTTTAACGGCTCTTTGTTCCAGGCGCATTTGCATGCGCACGTGTTACTAATCGCATATACCGTCGCTCACTCTAGATATGTTAATCACTTTTCTAAATAATTACTCGACCGTGCGTAGGTAACATGTGTAGTTGAGTATATAAAACAGAAACAATTGAAGTTCCTTTCAATTATTTAACAGTTATTGTGGAAGCAACATCGTAATGGATGTTTTCGTAATTAAATAGGTTCCAAGAGTAAGGGTATGGTGGCACTCAGGCGGAGCGGAGAGTTGCAGAATCGATTAATCGCAAAAACGAAGCGGGCTGGTGGGATCGGTCGATTCTGCATGTGCACGACTGCACGTCTCTGCTAGGGTTCAGTCGAAACGCACTCTAAGGCTAGATTCAAAGTTCATTAGGAGATAATATCAACTGATAAATTAACTTAGAATTTACCTTAGAATATGTTGATCGAATCGACTCAAAACGATACACAGCAATTGGTTTCCTTAACAAACGAAACGATTTCCATGAGTAGAGGGGTGATTCTCATATAGTTTTAAAATATTATCATTTTTTTTAATTTTTTTTCTGTGATATATTGCGGTGTATATTAAGAGTAGGTACATACCAAAGGCTAATTTTTGGTGCAGATGGACAAGCTTAATACCCTCTGCAAGTGATTAAAGTAATGCATGTGTACACGGCTGTGACATCCCTAAGCATAGTTGTGAGACTGTATAACATGGGTGTGACAATTTCATCGAAAATCAAGTAATTGTGTCAAATAACAAGTAACCAAGTAGCCAGGATCATTCACCAGCAACTTGCTCTTCGATACGGTCTTGTGGGGTCTGAGGTGCCGTACTATAAGTACGCACCGATGCCAGTTCTTGAGAATGGTCGTGCCACGCTCTATTGTGATCGATCTATCATCACGGACAGGACTATTGTAGCCAATAAGCCTGATATCGTTTTGGTAGATCGATCCAAGCGCCAGGCAGTGCTCGTCGACATCACCATCCCCCATGACGAGAACCTCGTGAAAGCCGAGAAGGACAAACTCAGCAAGTACCTTGACTTGGCTCACGAGGTGACCGCCATGTGGGATGTTGACTCGACGATCATTGTCCCGATAGTAGTTTCGGCTAACGGTCTTATAGCGAAGAGTCACGACAAACATCTTAAGACTCTCGCTAGATGGCTGATTTAATTTATTTTTCTTTGTGACATCTGCGGACAAAATACAACAAATTGATAACCCAACTTAGCAAACAAAATCATCAAATTATTCAAATATACTACAAGAATGTCACAACCAAGCATTACATGTCACAACCGAGGTTTGAAAAATTACGTGGTCGTGACATTTAGATCTATCTATGGTCGTGACAAATTTTGAACATGTGCGAAATAATGGAACAATTTGCTTTGTCTCGCCAATCTTAAACAATCACCTTATTCTGTTATTTCTGAGGTAAAATTTATATAAGTATCAATAACATAACAGTAGAACTTACATTTAAAACTCATTCCACGGTGGTGACGTACTAAGGTTGTCCTTTTCTTTAATAAATACAAGAAAATATTTTTGCTATACATTCACCGCACTTTGTCATAAGCAGAACCGACAAGAAGGTAGTTTTTTCCGTTCTTAAAAAGCCTAAATAGGGCTGCTAGCTTCAAATATAATTGTCTACCAAGTTACACGTATTTAAACAAACACACATGGCTGTGACAAAAAAATTGATCACAAACTTTATGATGTTCTGAATCAGAAACTGTTACATTATACTTTTACAACTTTTTAACAATGTTATCAGACATTTATTAGCTTTGCGTCATTCGTATAACATTAGTCAAAATTACTTGATATTGTAGCAGAAAAAAATATTTTATTAGAAAATCGGGAGATATCACACGCCATGGACGTGACATTTTGGGCAAACATTCTTTTTTTTATATATATTTCTGAATATTTTAAGGTAAATGTGTTTATAAAAGATAAGTAGAGGATATTTGCTCAACAAAGGCATACTTAAATAGATTTTTGATTTAAACAAAATAAACATGTGATTCTTACAAATCACAAAAAAATGCATGAGAATAAGAATCACGCAGAGATATATTTAACTGTCTTGAGACTACATCATCACAGCAACAAGCTAGACATATTAAATATTAACTATCAATATTTGCACAAATCTGTACACTTGTCATACGTTTTAACACCCAACAGTATAGCGTCCTAATTTGTATGTGGCCCTGGCCCCCGGCAGGCGTAAGCACTGGCATACTGTGACAACTGGCGTGACTTAGTAGGTATAATATGTATCTATGCCTGTGTGGCTCGTCTCTTCTAAGGCCAATCTCCAGTGGTTCTTAAAGGGCTGCCACACCGCTGCTCAAAACATGTTGACAGTACGTTTACGCAGTGATATGTCGTATGCATCACGTTTATGACGCCTACTGTCAACTCTCAAAATACGCTAAAATTATGAAGAAACCGAAACACAAAGGACGCGTTCATGCTAAATAATAATAATTAAGGTTTATTTCAGGCAAGTATACCTTCTTACACGATACAGTTAACGCAGAGTTTATTACGCAACGTCAAGCTTCAGGGTAAATGCACCATCAGCGTTTTTTGAGCAGCTAGTAGAGGATCCCGATATAGAACGACCTTCACCGAGATGTTTATTTGATGAAATGTATTTTATATTTAATTTAATATGTCAATAAATATATTGCATATGGGTTTCCTAACAAATTTTAGTCCAGGGTATGTTGAGTTAAAATTTAAAAAAAAAATTAAACATTTCACCGGTTTGATTATTAGATAAATTCATAATAAGATAATCTTAATTTTATTTAATTTCAATTCAATAATCAGACTGTTGCAAAATGCTAGTAGGTATAGATTTACCTGTTTATACCTGGCTACCCCATAGTTGTGACGGGAAAAGAATAGGTAACCTAACGTTTGCATGTTCTATGGGCTTCATACTTTCGATTGGTATAGAATTTATCTAATATTAATCAAACCGGTGAAATGTTTAAAAAATATATTTTTTTTTAATTATTAATTAAACATACCCTCGACTAAAATTTGTTAGGCAGCCCATATGCAATATATTTATTGACATATTAAATTAAATATAAAATACATTTCATCAAATAAACATCTCGGTGAAGGTCGTTCTATATCGGGATCTTAGTCTAAGCGATGTGGTCGCTCTTTAAAACACTATGCGAGCACAACGCGATTCCAGGCAATAATACTTTCACTTGTTTCATTGAACTAGCTTCCATACATCAGAAACCGATTCTTCGAATTCGGAACCAGACTAGCAACAAACCATACGGCAGCTTAAACTGAAGAGGCGCCTTCTATTTAGTTTTAATATGCTTTACGCGAGGTCACCCATTCTCTGTTGTTTATTGTTTTTCGATACTTCGGCCGAATTTCATGAGCCGCCTCTTTGAACTAGCCCTCACATAGTGAAATATTTACGTTACTCGTCGGATAAAAATAACTGTAAGTCTGTCGACTCGCCATTACTTGCTATAATGTGTGCCGCAAATAAAATAGAACAGATTACATGACTCCGATTCTTAAGAGTCATGGTAGAGCTTAAGGTGTGCACTAAAGCGTTGATATCGCTAACGAGAAATGGGCGCTTCGCAGTGATTTCCGAGAATCACATCTCCGGAAAAAGTATACAGGTTTATATAGTTTCTCTGAATTCGTATTATGTACTTAACATAGGAAAACTCCAATAATGAGCATACTAAATATACACTATATTCTAAAAATTGCGCCGGGGAAAACAGCCGTCTTTAGATTTATATATTTCATTTATTGAGTTAAACAATCGATTATAAATAAGTATATAAGTCACACGATTTTCTATAAATAAATTATATATAATATATTATATTATAGGTTACTATTTCAAATCTATAGTCGCCTATATTTCGATTACTTCAGTGATCGGTACTAAAACTACCGACTCACTAAAAATGCAAGAATATTTTCAATTTAACAGCTGACTATAAAATGCTTACCACTCAACGTGTATTATCAGAATATAATTATATGGCAATAGTCCTAAGCCTAAACGAATTTAAGGAAATATTGGTAAACAAAAAGTTCACATATTTATCTATTAGGAACAATCGTGCATTTACTTATTTAAAAATATATTTTCCCTAAAAATGCTTCCAGTAATCGACGTGGCCATTAAGTAATCACCTAAACAAACGTAAAAAGTAACTTAAACGTATCCTTACCTAATTGACATAACTGTTACTGAGCACACGGCAGACGTATTTAAAATGTAACTAACATGTTATTCGTTACACGGTTTTGAAAAATTCTGTTCCATATTCCACTCAGGAGCAAGCCTGGTCAATTAACTTGATCATAAACAGCGAGAATCAGTTTTTAGTATTCATAACACATCCACCCACCTGCTGGATTAGTGATACGCGGCAAGAGATCTTTACATAATTATACATAAGACTCTGATCTTAAATGCAGGCAGACCGAACAAAAGGAACACATCAAGAACAGAACGAGTAGGTAAATAGTATAGGGATAAAATATCGAAATCCAAATAAAGGGCACATAACATACTTAGTCATCATTCGCAAGGGAGACCTCTACCTAAATCCATGGATGGATTTCTGAATATTAATAGGTATCAATATTTAGATAAGTTAGGGAATACCACTGATTTCTTGCTCCATTGCTCTATAGCAAAACTAATTAACAAACACTTCCTCATTTACGTTAAGCTTACGACGATTAGACTCGTTCTTTTTTAATGTAAAAAAAGTGAATAAGGGAATAGTTAGGGAATTGATTTTGTAACTTTTATGTGACGCAAAAAAATTCCACCCTGTGTAAAAAAGTAGTTGCAGTGTAGCATACGAGTACATATAGTGATGTTCAAAATTACTGCCGACTAACTTCAAATGAATGCTTTCTATTAATTTATTCATAAAATAAGTAACAAATGTGTACGGAACTCTTGGTGCACGGATATTCAATCCGGACTTTCAAAAATGGCAATATTTACAGTTCTTCCTGAAAATATTTTATCTGAACGTAAACTTGGACCTTTCCAGTATAGGTACATAACAATTATCATGTAGTGTTTAAATTGACCGTATTCCACCACTTACCATATTTTACTAATTGATTTCCAATTCCAATTATAGCAAACATCATAATATAATAGCCGGTAATGCTTATAAGATGGTAGAATACATTAAATTAGTTAGCATTCAACAAAAATATCTCGCATCGAACTGAAAACATCCTCCCTTTTCTAGCCGGTTAAAGATAACTCTTTAAGTTTACTAATTATTATTTACTTTGTTTCATTGGCAATGGACTTTAGCAGTTGATTAAGCTGTCATTCATCGGAGACAAAAATAACGGATCAATTTATGAGTAATTAATATGTCACGTTGACAGCGGCAATGAGGCGCGACGTAGCCGACTTATCGCTGGGTTATTAACTCCTAAACTATTTTCCTTGTCCGTTACACCTCCTGCACGTAGCATTACTGTGACACGCGACTCTGTCGCGCGACAAATACTACCTGTCACTTTCCTTTTTATACCGTGCGAGCAAGACAGGTGACGCTGAGTCGCGCGACAAGCGAAGTCACAGATACGCAAGATATGCTAGCCCTACTATTATAATAAAAAAAAACCTTCCCTTTGTGTGATAGTTTTCTGTGAGTCGGAACTTACGTACAGTCGAGTTCATTTACATCTACACGCTTACGAGAACAAAAATATCTGAACACGACCCTATTGTCAGGTACATAAAGTCGTGTTCAGATATTTTTGTTCTCGTAAGCGTGTAGATGTAAATGATCTCGACTGTACTAGGATTCATTTTTAAAAGGTGGACCGATTGCTGCAAGGCATTGTCCGCCAGTACAAAAATCGACAATCTAACTTACTCATGTCTACACAATTACATAATAAAGAAAACAACGGTTACTTCAAATATAATAGATGGCTAAAGTATACACACCTGCTGTCTACTGTAGCGATGTTCTCTATTCTCCCTCAGATTTCGGATACACAGACGAAAGCGCAGCACCCAGGACGCAACACAGGCTATACTCGTAATATAATATAATATAACTATTAGCAGCATCTAATAGTCTACTTTTTTCATTATACATAAATATGTCATGTCGGATTTTTCTTTACGCGAAATGTCTTTTATAGAAACACAACATTTTTGAACGACTATACTTTTCCAAACTTAAGCGTCCTCATATTTAATAATTATTAATGCTTCAATAACTAATAATAAAATGGATTACCCATCTTTCCAATCACGCCTATAAAACTACGCCGGGCCGGTCGTATCTCTGTTTTCGGGCGAGACCTCCGCGCCACATCCGTTGCTCTGATATCTGTATCCTCAACGCTTCCTAGCTTGCGCAATGCCACGTGCCGTCAATCTGGATTAATTAGGTATTTAGCAGCTATTTAACTGATTTAAACGAACGACACAGAGATTTTCGGAATAAGGTTGTCATTAGAACCAAAAAAATCCGCACGTTAGTTATATTGAAATTCCTGTACTTACACCTCTAGAGTTACCGTGGTACCGTGGATTGAGCATGGAATTTATAATAAAGATTATAAACTTTAATTTTGGCTTTATAAAATTCTAAAAATATATTGAAAAACTGTCAATGCGGCCATTATTTCAGGAAAAATCTTATATCGTATCGCCAGCCGTACAGTACATGTTGGATTGTAACGAATTTTGGTACAGAGATATTTGAACATCCAAAAATGGTCATAGGACACTTTTTATCCGACTATGGTAAAGAAAAAAAAAATACGCAGACGAAGTTGGGGATACCACACACAAATCGATCTAGTATCACCGTAAGCTCTAGGCTAGGCTTGTGTTATGGGCGCTAGACGACGATATACATACTTATATAGATAAATACATACAAAAATATATGTTACAACATCCATGACCCAGATATGACAAATATTCGAGTTCATCGCAACAATTAATATTTTTTTTAAATAATTTTTCAGTAGTTTTCTTGATTACTTTTTGCATCGCCTACTCATCTCATTTCATTTATATTAATCCGCTACCCAAAGGTTGTCTGGAAGAGATCGCTTTTTAGCGATAAGGGGCCATCCATAAATTACGTCACACGTTAAGGGGGAGGGAGGGGGTCGACGAAGTGTGACATTGTGTGACAAGGGGGTGGGAGGGGTCCTAAATTTCGTGACGTCACATTTCAAAATCTATTATAAGTGTTAAAAAATGAACTTTAAACTATTACTTTACGAAATCCTCAAAAACATATACAACTATATCTGTGTAAATATAAGATACCAATTGTTTTGTCGACCACTCACTCTACTACCATCGTTTTATGTGTTGTTAATTGTTTGATTTGATGTTAATTTTATAAAAAAAAATATTTAAATGGAAATAAAACCGATTTCGGAATCGCTGTTTTCTTTCAATAATTTCTAAATGTAATTTTAATTTTGAAAAATATGTGACGTCACACTAGGGAGGGGGGAGTCTCCCAAATGTGACCAGCTGTGACAAGGACGGGGGGAGGGGCAAAAAATCATGAAATTCGTGTGACGTAATTTATGGATGACCCCTAAGATCGCCTATTGTTTGCCTCTATTGTAATGATAAGTGTCATCTGTATTTGTATTTATTTCTTCTTGAGGTGTGCAATAAAGAGTATTCTATTCTATTCTATTATTTGCCCTTGCTGGGATTCGAGCCCTGGATCGTCGGCTCAGTAAGCCGCACAAACTGCGCCAACCGCTTCGTCAAATTAAAAATACATATTCCATAGGTATAAGTAACAAATCAAAACGTACCTAATTATTTCGGCATCTACACACTCGCAGTAACCCGAATCACTTGGCATTCCACCATGTTGTATTAAACATGCAAGTTAAGATTCATTTTAAATGTTTATTTCTCAATTTACATACATAATGAAGTTTACAGAGTATAGCAGTAGACTGCTCGGCTCGGGGACGTGTCTTATAGGTACCTGCGCAAGCGCCCGCATGGGCCCTAATTCAAAGAAGCATTGCTATATCCCCAATAAAGCAATATACACATTTATTTATTTAATTAAACTTTATTGCACAATATAAAATACTATAAATTACGGACTTAATTATAGCATTAAGTCCGTAATTTATAGTCTTTATAGGCATTCTAAACCAGTCAACCATATGGCCAAACAGAAACTAGTAGTTGGTTGCAGGATCATTCAAGACGTGACATTAAAAACAAGACCACATCATTAAGTTTCATAGGTATGTATATTACATGCACACATATTATACGAGTATATGTAATGTAGTAATTATTAACTATAAGTATATACCTACTTATATATCTTTAGGTAATTGATTGATACTGTTTGTCTGTAACCTTGGATCCTGCACCGACTACATATTTCTGTTTAACCAAGCAGTTGGCTGGCATGAAACGCTTTAAGGCATTAAGTCCGCCATTAGTACTTTCCTTTGTATTGTGCAATAAAGATTAAATAAATAAATAAGCAATATTTCGGCTTTGTCATGACCACGAACAAATATTGATTTCTGCTATTAGGTGATCAATCAGACGTTTGACACTCGCCATTTTAACTATAACACCAATCAAAAAGAATAAAATATTCACCTGACTAAGAATGGCAATATCTTAACCTTTTCAGCGCCAAAGACGGCAAATCCACGGAAAGCTGTGCCGCTTACGTCATTTGCCGCTATACAATGTCATAGGTATGCCTATCTGCTGTCGGTTTTGTGTCTGGGACACAGTTTTTGTCAACAAGGCTGATTTTATGGTAACTTCGAATAGAGGAGAGCTCATAGATCGTTATAGTAGACATCTTAAATTAGCGAAATCCCGAACAAATTTAATTTGGAACGACGAATTTAGCCTCAGGGACTCGCAATTTATATACCATCTCTATCTTTGCGATACCACTTTTATAACTTATAAGTACTCTTTTATTATGGTGCTGTTAATAGTACTTTTATAGCCACGCATTCCTTATTTTAATCGCCGTAAACATGGTAAGAACATTTTGATGGTTCAATTCTAAAATGGACGGCGTCTATGTAAATTACCCCTGCATGATACGAAAGAAAATGTCTTTCAAAAGTGTATAGAAATCTACATGGACAAGTCAGGGCGCTAATTTGAGTGTACTTTGAAATATCGCCAAATAAGCCTCATCGGGTTTTACGAGTAATGACAGTTAAAGGCGATGTACCTCTTACTGTCATTACGACGCGATGTTTGCGATTCGAAGTGCATAACGTGACTTTTCACGTTATCACATATAAATATATTTCGACTTCGAAGATATCTCCAAGATATCAGATATATAGATATGGATGGAGCCCAATGCCAGGGCGCTTTTGCTTGCAAATTGACCATATAGTCCCGTAAGACAGCCATTTTAAGAGCTTGCCAACGATTTGTTCCAGTAAAAAGTGTATGCTTCTAATTTAAACGGTTGTCAGCTTAAACTATACGCGTTTCATGCTGCCTAGCATTGAGGAGAGATAGATAAATTAATATATTTACTCATAACTGGGTGGTTTTATTTCATTAATTCATATTTTCCCATAGTTCTTACATGAGAAAATTCTTAAGGAAACCGTTTGCGTTTCGTTACAAAGCTTACTTACGGACACATTAAAATATGTGTTTTCTGCTCCTGCGTGTATTATTTATAAGGCTATAAAATACACACTCGTACATAAGTTTTCAGATAGGGTGCCTTCTTTACCGCTTCCAGCCAGTTTTCTCCCTATAGATATACAGACGTAAACAAATGCATGTACCTATCGCGAATAATCACTACTCAACGAGAAAAATTGTGTTTGCGAGAACAAAGCTGAACGAGTTACTATTACTATTAATGACAAACATAAAAAAACCGAATTGAGATAATAAATAAAATTTAGGGAGTTCCCTCGATACCTCATGGATCTCGTTATCAGATCTTCACCAACTTGAAGATGCGACTCTCGAACTTTGAATTCGGTTCATAAATGACGGAGTTCTGAGGTAACAAACATAAAAAAAATACTAATGACTGGAGAACCTCCTCTTTTTTCAAGTCGGTTAATAAATGGATTAGGGTCATTGTCAGATTTAGGTTCGCGTCTTTTCGGTGGACACGTACAAAGTTATTAATTACTTTAGGCCTAGTTTTTCGATCAAATTATATTAGCATAAGCGACGTTTCCCTTTCTATGGGCTTGCGTGTTAAAACATAACTTCTTTGCACATACGCTGTTAACTATTGGCCACCGAAGAGACAAATTTTGTTTTTATAACTGACAATAACCCATTAATATGAATATTTCCACGGAGTTGAAAAAACAAATATTTTCGATTTACAGATTAGAGACCCTAATATCTCACGCGTAAATGTCCCTCTTATCTCTGAGTGGTAAGATACATTCTGTTAAAAATAAAGTATAAGTGTTTTCGTTAACAACCTGATTATGCCGTATTTTGTACTCATTTAACCCTTACAACTGCATTTTAGTCCCTTTAGTATATTTGTATGTATGTATGTAAACACTTTATTGTACACAAAAACAAGAAATACATTAAAACAAAAAAAAATACAAAGGCGAAAACTGACGAAAACGAAAGCACAGACTATGTACAGCGGTTAGAGACAGTTATCTCATTTATTTTGATCTTCTTGAATATACCGCCTAAATACCTACTGTATTTTATTGGTTGCTCCTGTAAAATGTGACACAATTGGGCGTGGCGACGCGACCAACCGATGTACGCGTCTAAGAGTGGCCATGAACGCCCTGGTGCGCACGGTACGTCTAGCATACACTATATGTTACTGTGAAACGCGACTACTTGTCGCGCGACAAACACTACCTGTCACTTTTCCTTCAATACCGTGCGAGCAGGAAAGCTTGATAATAATCTTGAAAAACAGTTCTTTCGGCCTATCACTGGTTCCACGCTAGACCGGTACACGTAGTTTTAAAAGGAGTGTTAATTGTATACGTTTAAAGGTAAATAAGTAGAGGTAATTGTATCTAGGCGAGTAAACGATCCCGGTCGGCGACAGCGCAAGGTCGCATGTGGGCGACGCACGGCGCCTCGCTTACCGCTTTACTATATTTTTTGCGCGCAACACGCGCGGCATATCGATTCTATTTACTTCATCACATCAAGCAATTAACATCGTAGTAACGACTGCGACTTCATTAAGGGTAATAGCTCGGACTTTTAAGGAAGCTATTTGTTGCACATCCATCATATTAAAGGCTCTCCGGGCGTTGAAAAAGATAAGTGGACAGCGTGATGGATTTCTAGTAACGCAATTATGTGTTAAAAGTAAAGTTTTATTGCAATAGTGGCGCCAGAGATACATAATGAAACGTAGTATGGAAAGCATTTACATTTACATACATAAATGATGATAATGAACGCCATTTGGCAATAAGTTCGCCATTTGTACTGACGGACGTTTGTTTTGTGCATCGTAGTTTAAATTTAATAAATATATACTACATAATCCAAACTTGGCTGGAGCACTAATAACTTATGTTGTTCGGTCTAATCTAAAGCTTAATGGAAGTAAACAATATATATAAGTGTACCTACGTACTTAAAAAAAATCTAGGAATTGTTGACTGACTGAACAGACTCATATGAAATTATAAACTGTTCTATTTCAAGAATAGAGCATAATCGCGTAGGTGAGATTTATAGGAATCCTAACTTTTCCACTAATCTGCATCTGAGAGATAAACGATCAACGATCGGGCAAGCTTCTAAAGCCAATCATAACAATCATAACTTAACTAATGTCTACACATAAAAATTTAAGTTTACATAAACTATTTTTAACTATAGCTGTATTCGTATTCTACTATGATCCATATAAAGACACGGCCTTTTGCCTCAGTATGCTGCAGACTAGGATTATGGAAGCACAAGTGGGCGCTGATAATTTTACCAACAAACCATAACTCAAAGTAAACGTCCTAAACTAAAGAATTTGCATTAGACTCGGTTTTTTGCATCATAGCAAAACATAATAACAATGTCGATGATGTGTGGTGTGTAAAAAATACGCTTTGCTAGAAGAACCGGTGCGACCGCATACCATACCTCCGCTTGCGGCAAGGCCCCGGCGACGCTCGCAGGCACCTGCGCGCACCCGGTCTCCACACTCACCTACTTTCACATTTGGACCCGGCATCCACATATCCACACTTAAACCCTGCACCTTACAGAGCATACCTTAAGATACATTTTACCCGCGACCCTTGCTCTACCATCAACAATTAGGTATTATGACCAGATGCTAAATAAAGACATTGGTGCAGCCAAATATACAGTTCTGAGGCTTCAATTATGCATGTTTTACATGCGCCTAATTGAAAGCTTAAAACTGCACAGGCACTTAGGAAGGCAAAAACGTAGAAATTGAACCCGGAAAACTTATAAGTAAAAAAGAAATTAAAAAGAGTGTTTTAATTTTTTTTAATTGCATCGTAAGTTTCGTATGTCACTATCAATCGTAATTCGTCTTAATCTGACAGCTGCGATTTGTTTGCAGAAGTACAAAGTCAAGTCATTATTTGTAATTGAATACATTTGAATTGCGAGATAGGAGCATCTTCAAATATTATCTCGTTATTTATTGCGATATTCTTAAGTTTGTAGCGGCTTGGCGCACTCTGCGGCGTAGTTCGATCATTACAGGTACAGGTACTTGACTTAGCAATTTACTTGTAACTATAAAGTACAATTTATGAGATATTAATAGACTGTAGGGCCTCGACAAAAATAGTGAGACGCGGAACATTACTTAATTATTGGCCAGCTCGGCCGCCGGTCCAACGTTAGAATAGCCGGCTTACTGGATTCAATTAAATTGTCATGAAGGTTCCGAGAACTACTATTACGGTAGCGGCATTTTACTGTTAAATTATGAACTCGCTTTTTGTTGCACAAAATAAATTTGCACATAATAGCTGTCGTGGCCGCTAGAAATTGTATTTGCAAGAGCTTGAGTAAAATTATTCAACAGCGCAATTTGCCAACCGCTTTTAAAATCAAATAAGTCATCGAGATTTGTATTTATTTCTAACAGTACAATCAGGTTTAACGAGCCCGCACTGGAGAATTTGCTCCCATGCGTTCTTAATTTTTGAGACGGCTAAATTGTATAAACAAACATAGCGACCCGTTGCGGCTTACGAGATGGAAAAGGCGTTAACTTTGGAGAATTTAATACGGCTCGAAGTAAAACTGCGCCACGATAAATAACACGGCTCATTAAAGTAAGCGGTGCGCGGGAGCCGCGAGATGCTATCAACCGGCCACTAGTGAGTATAAAAAGGCTAATGGCACCCCCGGGTCAACTTGACCCCGACGCCGACGCCGCTGGCGTGGCGCTCCGCTCTTACGCAAATTAACTACGAGCATACATTCAGCATTCTGCTCTTCAGACACTACCTATATCTCCCGTTGCACTTGTCTACAAACTGATAAATCATAAAAATTCCACGGGACGATGTCCCATCGTCGTTATGTGGCACGCGACAAAAAAGCCCATTAAGCAAATGTATATTTTAATACAGAATAAGCGATAAATCTCGCGATGGGCTTTCGAATTCCGCGCAAGTCATCCGACGAGGTGAGATCGGCTGGGAAATACCACTCGCATGTAGGTACTTACGTGCGCAACCTTGCTCATACATACTTATGTCGTGTCGCTGACAACTATGCAGTGATAACGAATTAATATGTGACAGTGTCTTTTGCAAATAAAATAAATCACATGGATTTATAGCACTATCGATTTTATCACGGGGTATTCAACTCATGCGTAGAAGAACTCGCGGGATTATAAATCGGCTAATTATCTCGCAACGAAAATGTCAAAATAGTTTTAGTGATTGCTCTAAAAAAACCTTCACCACTCGATAGCTTGTTTAGATCTAAGTAAATAAGCAACATCGATGCATTGTTAGTAATGCAGTAAAAAAAGGTAACGGTATGAGAATATTGTAGTAGATGTCTAGACATCTAGAATCCGAGCAGTAATGGAATGCTCGAAGCAGCTGCGTCGGATTGCTGGTGTATGCGGTTCATTGCGGTTCCGCATTGCGAGTTTTTGCGGCGCGGGCGCACGCGCCGGGCCCGTCCTAGTCCCGTCAAAATAGAGCGAAATTTAGTGTTAGCCTTCGACAGTTTTTAAGTCTTTGAATTTTGGAGTGTGGATAAATGATAGCATTTGAAAGTGATCCTTGAAATGTTAGAATATCCTGTGCATTATTTTTTTTCTTCAAAAACGTGTCAAATCAAAAATTTTAATGTTGTAATACCTAACTATAACCTTGTATCTAATTCTATCTTACATGATTCTATCTTATATGATTTATAACAATTTCAGATGTTTATACGAAAAATTTCAGAAATATTTTGACACTGTTGAATAAGTTAATGCAATGCAATATAAATAGATAAATTTATACCGGAAACCGCTGAAATCCATCCCGACAGACGGGTAATACCGTAAATATGTATAAGGTTAGATCTTCTTTATGAACATATCTCTTGATTGACACGATCAATGCTTACAAGAAATATCAGAGACAATAAATTTACCAAATGTTGAAACTAACTTTACTGGACTATCCCGCCACGCCGGCACCTCGCCGGTTCACTGACTAGCTTCACCTAATAGTACTAAGGGCGGATGACCCTTCCTTACAACACTTACTTAAGCCCTTCTACTTCAGCGTGGCAAATTAATAGGGTACATTTCATTACCCCAATGAGGAGCATTTACCCTGTTACTCATTATCTGTTAATTTCTTTCCACTTTAGTATTTAGTGATTGTAGAAAAGGATTACGGTTGAAAATTTTTACACTAAAAGAGAGAGCATTTTTTAAAGAAAAACTTAACTGTTAGTATCCACTGTAAATATAGATATATCTAGGCATATCCCTAAGATAGAAGAAGCTACATACTATGAGCAAATAGCTATTAAAGACAGACATGCATAAACGTCACAGCCTAACCACGTGTGAGTTTGAAACGTTTTTTCTACCGTTATGTCTTACACTCAAATTGGGTTGCGCAAATTTTTCACAGAATTTTCCAGAAACGGACAGACGCTAATCAAATTACATTGGCATTGTCCAGGTGCTAGCTTGTCGCACGTATTGTTTAGATACATTGTTCTAACTGGAAGCGTGATCAATTGATTAGGCGACAGTGCGTCTGCCACGCTGACCCTGTGGTGAAAAGAGCGCATCTGCCTCTTCGTTAGTCCATGGTAAAGTTTTTGGGCGTTATTTTCCTCAAACTTGGACTGACACCTGGTCGTAACCTTTGTCTTTTTTTTCTGCCATTTGTCATTTAAGTGTAACTTTCCGGATTCACAGACAGATTACAAAAACATTTTATGTAGATTTGATTGTAACTAATATCCGTCTTCAGGAACAGATTTTGGTTGCGAATAACCGAACTATGGCCGCTACTTAGAACGGAACAATCGATCTAAGAGGTAGATTTATAATATAGACCCTTTTTAATCGAATACTGAATATAATAATTTTATTATCGTTACGAATAGGGCAGTTAGCTAGGTATCTGTTTAGAATGGAATCCTCGGCCTAAGAGATACCAGTTGACCAGTTTTTATATATCTACTAAGAGTAGGTAATATAAATAAAGTAGTATATTGATATATGTTGTGACGCGATTTATCTCACTTGGCCGCTAATTGAAAGCAGCGTGACAACGAGATGATTATGGCAATGTAAATTATATGAATTGACTCGAAAACATTTATTAATATGATACGACGGTCGCTTAAAAGTATGAGTCTGGCTAAAGTATGAATAAATAAAGAGATAACAATTGTTTAAACAATCAATTATGATTTCTTATAAATTCCAGTCTTCATGGCATCCCAACGACTTGCCTATTCTAGGTCATTTGAGTACCTACATAACAGATATCTAGTGCAAAGCACCATATCATAGTTTTAGCCACCTTTTAGTATAAGTTTATTAGTTTTTTTTAATGTTTTCTTGTAATTAAATATCATGTTCAAATTGCTTCCGATTACTCATCACCGACAGACATTTTTAAACTAGTTTATGCAATGCCCACAAAAGTTATGTACAGTTGCATACATTATTATTCTATCGGTACACACATATTTTAAAACCTAAATGGTGGGTTCAGAACACATTGGTGATGACTTGAATTGAAAAATTTACCTATTTATTCAGTTTTTAATGTAGCATAATGTGCCTAAGGCAAATATCAACCTTTGGTGACGTTCTTCATTGATGCTGTAAAAAAGCTAGTACAGTACAGCCACTAATATACATATAGAGGTTTTTCGAAATGGGTGTACCTAAAGATAAACTCCTTTGCATGGCGAAAACGATGGCTTCAGGAATCAGAACTTACCTTGCAATGGCAGCGAAAACAGTTGCCCCAGTTCTGGTCCAGCCTCTTGTCGTTGAGACGCACTGGCTCGCCTTCGTTGGAGCACGGCTCGCGTCGGCCCTCTGTGAAACAAATAATTATGTTATCCAAGTATTTTTTTAAATATGTTTTTTTATAAATAAAGGCAAAAGTTTGGGTGTCTTTGTATGTTTGTTACTTCTTCACGCTCTAACGGCGGAACAAATTTTTGGTAATTTTTTGATACGGGGGTAGCTGAGACTGGATTAACACAATATAGTCTACTTTTTATCCCGAAAAAATGTAGTGTTCCCGTGGGGTGAGCAGGTGACACCGCAGGGTGCAGCTAGTATTATTATTATTTATAAAACTCTAAAATTGCCAAAGCCAGTCTCATTCGAGGAGGGGTCATGATTCCAGAAATTGATATATTTATGAGTTGGAATATATATATGTGCGCTTATGACTCAAAATGGCTGGGCCAGCATAGCCACCAAGTGGGTGCTGCAAAATGGGCGACGTATACGGGGCGGGCACAGACGGAGATAGCGTGATGACATAGACGCGTTCATCTGCAACTGGTCGGAGGAAGCGTCAGACAGAGGGACCTGTGGAAATCAAAGGGAGAGGCTTCTGCCCAGCAGTGGGACACTCCTATAGGCAATAGCTATATTTAAAACAAATTGAGGCCTTAGGTACTTATGTTTTGTGTCGGAATTAAGACTATTATAGAGTATAGATACGTACGATATATCTTGCCTTTTTTAGACATTTCCCATATTATCTAAGGTACAAATTGCCTATAAATTTATGAAACATGTAATGTCTCCTTTTTTTATGTGGGTACCTACACACCACTTTTTATTTAAACCATTGATACAAATATCAAAGTTTAAAGAAAACTTCTTTCACTGCTGTAAAGTGGTGCGGTAAAATGTGAATATTAACGTATTCACATAGAGGTCGCTAATAAGTAAAAACCTTTGAAATAAACAATGCAAACATCGAAACACAAAGCATAAGGAAAAATTCGACAGGTTACATGGATTTAGGGTAGCGAAGTGGTTAACACGCTGGATCAGCAATCCAAAGGTACCGGGTTCGATTCCTGGTAGAAGAGACCAGGTAACTCCTTTTTCAATTTTTCTTTAAGCTTTGATCTTTGTGTCAATGGTTTACAAAATGCCTGTCTAAGAAGGTACACGACCGTATTGGATTACCCGCGCCAAAGTGCGCTGACACGATTAGGTCAGGGAGTCAGTCCGCCAGTGCGCAGTGACCGCGCGGTCCGCGCGGAGGAGTTGCGGTCGCGAGTCCGCGTGGGAAGCAAATGTCCTATTATAGCAGTCGTTGCACCAGCAGCACAGAACTTGTACGCAAATACAAGCTCGGAGGTTGCGTTTATTTGGGAAACTGATCAGTCGGGATATGCTGCTTTTCATTGGCGGCTTTATTATTTCGTTATTCAAAGCTTTTAGACTTCTTTTCGGCATAATGATGTTCCGTGATTCGTTGATTAGTTTGATTTTTAATTCTACCGTAGGTACTTACCGTATTTTTTTTATTGGATGTCATATTGTATTAGATAGGTAAGTACATCAATTGTTTTGTATTGTAGGTATGTTGCAGTCATGTTGCACTAAAGTATTATTACAATATACTTAACGATTCGCCACCACTTACTGTGCATTATTTAATAAAAACGTATTTCCTTATTTTCTGCATACAAATACGCCTTCATTGGATTTTAGGCTTATGTTGCTATGCTAAAATGCAAAAACGTGAAACAAATAAAATAAAACACGTTAATCAATCTCCGCGGTTCACATTTTACATATATATAAAAAGCCCTCATTTTATAACCGACCTTGAAGACAGTTTATTGGACATTAACAAAACACGTTAGCGGCCTTCGAGAAAATAATAAACTTTCTAATCAATTTTATTGAATCTTTAAAACCCGAACTACATTTCCCCGCGGTTTCGTTTGCGCAGAAGAATAAAGTATGCCCATATTTTCAACTCTCATAATATATTTTAACCAATTTTTTTTTCTGATATCTAAACTATATTACTGCAACCTGTTAAGTACTTCGTTTTTGGGTTTAAATGGAACTTGCAAACTTTCACGTTTATAATATAATATACTAGCTGCGTCCCGCGGTATAGGATATGACAATAAAAAAGTAGTTCAGTAATTATGTACATAATGATTGATGATAGATGAATTTCAGTAAAAGTGGCAGTGGAAGCCATTCATTGCATACATTAAATGTTTAGCAATAGTTTTGGTTCCGTAAATCCGTATTGCATAATTGGTTCCAAAATTGATATCATAAACTTAACTGTTCATATTTAATTGTATCGATTCCAGGAATACGTAATTCCCATGTATTATGAGCATGGTACTTAAGTGTAATAAAGTTATCACACGGTAGTCTCTGGCAGGTTTTATTATACTTTTCGAATCCAAAGGTGTTAAAGAAGATATCATCGAAATTGTTTTTCTTAGAACCACCGTTGCGGTATCGACATACATGCATGAAATTATAATGTTCCACATGATATAAGGAGACTAAATGATATGCATGGAATATAATTATTAGGCGTAGTAATACGCCCACACGGCGCTAGTAAGTTGTAGCACCAGTAGTGGATTGCCTTTGGTAGTAGCATACACGTAGCGTAGCGATCCAAGATCCAATTTTGAATTACTATACGTATCGTAGAACTACATCAATGTAATCATCATTTATAATTTGATTATATTTTATTTAATATATTAAAGTGATAAAAAAATACCTACCCGATTTGAAGTTATAAGTTAAGACGACAGGGATTAATTTTCATTCTATAGGTACACACAAACATTTGTTCACAATAATCAGCCTCTTGCACTCTAAAGCGTTTTGGTTTTTTTTTCCGTGATACGTAAGATTTTACACGCAATATTTTTGATTTACCATCATTGCCTAACGTTTCGACACGGTTTCACGGGTGTGTTAATATTTATATGTATGAATGCATGTTAGTCAGTCGCGGATAAAATGATAATGGTCAAGGATCTGTCACTTATAATTTATTGCTAGTTGTGACAAACGCGACCATCATAGGCCTGCTTTAAAATTTATTGACAAGATTGGCATGGCACCGGTCGCACGCGAGCAAGTCTCAGTACCCTGTACTTGTACCATGAGTTTACAGTGACATGCATAAGCGATTTTTTTTTTTTGCTGATTCGATTAGCCCTTAGGCTATTATCGTAAGTCTCTGTGTTGTGGCGGTAGGCTAGCCGCAGCATAAACCTCGGCACCACGTGTGTGAAGCTATCGCGCGCGGGTGCTCGGAACAGCGGATGAGTACCTAATTTGTATGGAAAATTGTAGTTCTGCAAAGTATTCGCTAGTGGCGCTGTATTATTCCTTATACAGATCGTTTACCCTGTCGCTAAGGATTACGGTAACATTAACTCATGGTAAGGGTACTCTAAGACTTGCTCGCGCGCGACCATACAATGTCAATGTTGTCAATAAATGTTAAAGCAGGCCTGTGATGGTCGCGTTTCGAGAACTCTCGGAGTACAGTCACATGGCGCGGCAAGCGTCGGCTCTCAGAGCACAGCCACAGCGCCCGCAGAGATGACATCGGCGTTACGTCGACGTGTATCCGCATTCTTATTACGTGGCCGGCTCCGGCTCACCGGCTGTCCTGCGTAAGTATTTTGGTAATTAATGTGTTCGCCTACGGCTAAAGTGCGATCGAATAATTCTCACGAATCCTTTAAGCCGCTAATCGCAGTGAGTTTGGTGGCCATATCGTCATTTAAATAAATAAATCTATGCTATTATAAAATTCTAAAATTTGTCCTCGTATTGGCTGGACGGTTTTTTACCAATTTTGACAGAGACAGTTGAATATCCAAAGATAGTCATATGACAGTTTGTCCCACTATGATAAAGAAAGCGAAGTTGCGGGTACCATCTATGTAAGTAGTAATAAAATAAATATCGGTCAACCTCACACAAATCGATCTAGTCGCACAGTAAGCTCTAGTAGGCTTACATATGTTATGGGTACTACACGACATAATACTTATACATACTTATATATAGATACATAAATATATACTTAAGTACGTAAAAACATCCATGACCCAGAAACAAATACTCGAGTTCATCACACAAATATTTGCTCTTGCTCGGATTCAAACCCAGGACCGTCGGCAAAGTAGCTGTACTACCACTGCGCGAACCGTGTCGTCAGAAATAATGTAAGTAACAGAAACAAATGTCAAAAAACTGAATATATTAAGGAACAAACAAATGTCGCTGATTGATTGCCACTACGTTTAAACAATGAGAAAACGTAATTTTCCTATAACAGATGACATTATATTACACGTTATAATTATAACAACCGTAATATTGTTCGCATATATTACAGCGGTGCCTTCGGTTTGGGTCACGTTTGTAGGCATTAACATTTCATAATAAGCTTTAATCCCATAGCAACGAAACAACTTTCAAGGCAAACGAATTTTAAAATAAATCACAGAATTGTAAATTAACGAATCAAATTCGTATTGTTGAAGATTATACGGGTTATCATTTGTTTCGAGATGTATTTGAACGTTTTGACAAATGTATACGTATGAATTAAGCGACGGTACTAGAAGCAATGGTAATAAGAAAACATCAATAAATATTGCGCGCGTCGTGGAAAACTCTTAAGGATGTACTTGAAAGCCCTAAAGTGCCCATTAAATTTTATTATTAGCTACTAATTTTAATTCACATCCTTACAGTTTGGCCTGTAATCACACAATAGTTAAGTCATGAGAGGGGGGCACGCGAGCCAACTTGCGGACACCTAAATTTGTTAATTAGCAGTTCTTTTAATAGTCCAGTAACATTTACTGAGTTAAATAAAAAATCTACTTTTGACAGTTTTATACAAGTTTAAAATTTTGGCGTGTGGATACATGATGACATTTTAAAGATTTTCAAAATTTTAGTAAATCTATGCATAATTGAATTTTTGTAAGATTTGCGTTTTTTTATGAAAAAAATATTACCTAATTTTACATAATGATAATACTTTGGTACATAATATAGATATGATTCATAGTAGTTTCGAAATTTACGTGAATTTGAAAAAAACTCAAAATATTATAACCCTACCGTAGTTAATGCAATGAATGTTGTTCAAATATTATTACATAAGAAACACTGCACAGATGAACCTACGGAGTTATTAGACAGATTCAAACTGGATAAACTGTTGACTACCATATCGCCAGGCGGCAGGGGAAAAAGTACAAATCCTAATAATAGATCTTCTAATTTTTTTTTAATTTAGCTCTCAGTTAACATTCATAATGCATTAGAACAAAAACCAAAGACTTTAAAATTATGAAAGGCTACACCGCTATTTTACTGGACTATAAAAGACTGTGCTTTATCGAAGACTATTCAATTCGCAGCACGGCCATCCTTTGCCATTTGCTTTAAAAGAGTGCCGTAGATAAGGCCTGGCATACATAGATAAATGTATTTTAATCGCACATCAATGTCAATATACAATCGACATTGAACTTGCTCGTTACAGTAACGTTGTAGGCAACGATACGTGCTTTGAAATTACTATGTCGAATTTGATAATGTGAAGGTCATTTATGGCTTGACGTTGACGATCAATTATGTTAACATTATACCTATAGTTATTATATTTTTATAACAATAGTGTCAATAAACTTTGAGTGGTAATTTTCTTCATAGCAATTAATATGACTTAGAGAATAAAATGCCTAACACGAACGGGTCTAACGTTTTATTTTTGGCCAAATATGCATGATTACTCAGATTTTAAAAGTAGATATTTTTATCTACAAATATAATCATTTGATTTTAAAAAGCCCAATTTACTTTGCTGAAGTAATAACTGCAACCGTTAGAATGACATTACACAAGCAAGTTACTAGAAATTATGCAAATGTTGATAATATACGGTGCTTTAAACACTTTACACGCTGTTTGATTGCGGTGTTTTAATTTTAAAGGCGCGCGCAAAATATACATAAAATAGTTATAAGCCGCGCGATTATTGGTCATTTCAGTAATGACGCCTAGATGAACATAATTTTTAGAAAGTTGCTCCTGTAAACACGTTCGGTACTAGCCTCAGGGATAGAATAAATTTTTAGCATAATGCTATAATTTTCGTTGGGATTTTAGTTGAATCCCACTGTAGAAATGAATCGATGAGCATGCAAACATCGATTTCGGCGATTACAATGTGATCTTTGACAACGCGATTGGCTCGCGAAGCTGACTTTCCTGAATTCGAATCCCAGCAAAAGCGATTTGTATGATGAGTTCGAATATTTGTTGCTGGGCCATGTATGCTTTCCATATGGTCAAGTACCTACTAGCAACCCGCCCCGGCTTCACACGGGTGCAATGCTGATACATTATGCAATGCAAGTATTATACATATAAAACTTCCTCTTGAATTACTCTATCTATTAAAGCAGCATCAAAATCCGTTGCATAGTTTTAAAGATCTAAGCATACATAGGGGCATACAGACACTAGGAAGCGACTTTCTTTTATACTATGTACCTAGTGATATATATTTATCTATATAAGTACAGTCGCGCGTATGAGCAATGTATAGCTAAGCATTTTAACATACTTACAATGATCTGTATGTATAACCTTTATTATCTACATAATAGAGTCCGTGGTGCACATCATTTTGAGCACCTAGCGTGCGGTAGCAACTTCTGTTGCTGACTGGATGTATATTGGTGTATACTGTATATGTAAAGCCTGACCAGAAATATATGAGGATTGTCAAGAGGGCGTTATTTATAAGATTTATATGGCAAACATTTTGCAACCAATCACAACCCACTATAAGGACTTTAGTTTAAATACCTGTCAGTTCCACTATGTTAACCTCGTAATATCATAATTAATGGAACGCACTCTTTTCCTGGCTGTTTTTCGTGTAGTAAACACGTGTACACTTTATTTATAATCTTACATTCACGACTGTGAATTGTTTTTGGCATTTTCTTTGGATAATTTTAATAATTTTTCTTTTAAAGAAATCACAACGAATGACATTGACAGAGTGCTGAGCATTGACATTGTTGACAAACCATCATAAGATCATTGCCAGTGTAAGAAATTAGTTTCAGTGAAATTCCGCAATATGGCGCATCCTCATATATTTATGGTCAGTCTTTATATGTCCTTGACGGTCCACGACCTCGTGACAGACCAAAGAAGTGATCGCTGGACGTCTTGATTATGTGTAAAACGGGCTAACAAAAGAGGTTGCGCAGGATCGTGCAAAGTGGAGGAAAGCCAGTAAGAAGGTGGACCCTGGAAAGAGCTGGGATTACACTAGTGAGAAGAAGAACAAGAAATATCTATTGACATCTATAACACAAGCGTACTAGTTCTCACTAGACTTGGTTGATTTGTGTGAGGTTGTTTGATCTAAACAGAATGAAACATGGATCGCATTCTCCTAGCGCTCGAGCCTTGAACCCTACCGATCTTTAAGCATGTATTTGAAGTAATAGCTCATGTTTTTCAATGAACAAAGATAAATATTAGATAATAGCACACTCTCAAAATCACATAATGCTCTAAAAAATAAACTGTAAGAATAATTCGCACCGTGAGTTTCCTTGCAAGTAAAATTGAACGTGTTAGTGTTATACACCCAGCGAACGTTCTAAATATCCTTGCGAGCCTGGTGATTGCACTGGGTTAAATGCACTACATATAAAATAAGAAGTTATACATTATCAATCTAATCTAAAGTATAACATTTGAATATTAAGAATATGGTGTTGTACTTCCACAGCCTTCACATCATATAAACCAAAAGCTGCCCATTGTTGAATGGGCCGCTAATAGTGTACTTTGTCTCTGGTATATCTCATATATTTATATATCGCTTTTAACTATCATTTAAAACGATGTTTGCAATTCTATGGCGTTGCATATAAGTAAGGTATATATGTAGGTTTAGGTTTAACGATCTTTATTATACTCATTAAGGACAAAAGTACGAGTATGTACCTAGTGTATCACCATTTCGGAGATATCAGAGAGATATTTATATGGAATTCGAGCCCAGAGGCCTCAGTCCGTTCTCCACAATGACCGGTCGTGCGCCAACCATCGCATCTTACTTCTACAATCAATATTTATTCACAAAATGGATTTTTTCCATTCACCAACCGCTTTGCATTAATCGTTAGTTCGCTCGGCTAAAACGCAAATTTGAAGTAAACTTGTATATCTAACGTAGTTAATGCATTCAATGCGAGGCTGTGATCTATGTGGGACCCGCAGTTTCGCAACCGAAGAATTGTCGTCGCACCTTGTGCAACCGGCCGAGAGCCCGTTGTGAGCCTTGTGAAACGCAATGAAAGTATTATGCAGCGTAAAAGCGCTTATTGTTTACGATCGAGATCGTAAACATTGCAGTACAAAAGGAGTTATCCATATAGAATGCCCTTTACAGTCAATCATAAAGATTTTAATTTACGCGCCGGCTTTTTGATATACCGATGTCACTATCAAAGCTCAAGGATTCGGGAACAAGCCTAGTTCAATTCACACAGTTTGTATTTATAGTTGAGTGAGTTGACTTTCGGGCTAAAATGGCGTTCATGATTTGGTATTGCAATTAATAGCTGTCGTTTTTAGAGCTACAAGTGCTACGATGTACAAGTCTAATGCATGTGAATTGACAGTAAACCGCCTTAAGGATTCACGATGATGATAAGTAAGTATAGCGCAACTAGCACGAGCATAACAGTCGCGTACCTAAACGGCGCACGGGCCGAAAATGCTAGGAGCTACCGAGCTTTTTTTAAAGAGCAGTTTTCTCCACTTTGTCTGTACCTGCTACGGATATAAGTTAATTGAAGGAGCAGGCGGATGTTCAACCGGATGGACACCATTAAGGTTTAAGTTGAACCGGGAAAACTGAGTTGGGGTGGGGACAGAGAGAATCGGACTAAGAAAAACAACTACTAAGAACGGAAACAAGATAGCTTGTATACTGATTCTGACAGTCATCTTCTATCATCGGACTAGGGTCTTGTAAGGGCGGTATTGAAGCTGCCTAGCGTAGCTGCGGCTCACACTACTCGCGAAGTTGACCAAAGTTAGCCAAGGCGCAGTTGGCCGAAGTATGAGTTTCGACAGTGAAGTGCCCCTCCACACTATCATTCGCCCAACCTCGGCCAACTTCGCGAGTAGTGTAGCGTAGTGTAGAGGGTAGGACGGTAATGGTACTCACTGATGACGGCAGTGGACGCGAGGACGGTGTCGGCGAGCGCTAGGGCTAGCATACAGACGGCGGCAGCGCGCGGGCCGAGCATGATCGGAGCTACCGGCGCCGGCGCCCGCCGCGCCGCCTCCCTCGCATCACACTCTCGCGCTACGCCACGAGTGCGCACCACCTGAAACAATTAACAGTAACTATTTAATTGAAAATATTGTAATAGCAAATGGGTTATTGTCAGATTTAGGTGCGTGCCTTTCCGGTGGACATTTTGCGAAATTAAGGATTCCAGGACCTAATTTTCTGATAAATGCCTGTGAGAATAAAGAACGTTCCCTCTTCTATAATCCGATGTAATAGCAACATAACTTAGATTCATACAAGCACTTAACTTTTGACCATCGAAGGGACGAATTTTGTTTTTTTAACTGACAATGACCCAAGTAGTAATGTACTAAAATCACCTAAAATGACAAGGTTAGCTTAAGGGTACGGTTTTGATACGGTTTTTTTTAAAGACAGAGAGATTCAAGAGGAAGATTTATATGTAAAATAAGTACATGCATATTATAGCATTGCACCCGTGCGAAGCGTTTACTTATATACATATTTCTTATTCACGCCTCAAAAGTTTGCATCACTTCAGTTAGCTACTCTCTAGGTCTCTTTCAGGAGTCACAGAAGTTCGCCGGGCGTGGCGAAAGGGGCTTGATTTAAGACTGAATTTCGGAGACGCAACTCTATGTGACCAAAAACACATTTGACTGGAAAGCTCTGATTCATTAAGTTTTTAATTGTTTAATAAAAAAATACTTTTTTTTAATTCCTCAACCCCAAAATAGTCGATAGTGTCGTATTTACAATACCAATTAGGCAGCCGTGCTTGTAAAAAATAATGCTCATGTAGGGACAAGCTTTCAAATTAAAACCGCGATAATTATATTCCAACAAAAAACCTTTGAACATTGGCATGTCGAATGTAACGCGGGGCAGTCAATGAACTCCAAATTATCTCAAGTGATAAGTAATTTATTTATTGGGATTTTTTGCAGTGCCGACCCAGATACGGTACAATCATCGGTGATTGATAGAGCAGGATGCGGGAGATGGGTTTTCCTACTGAATAGTCAACTTTTTAGTTGTAATTTCAATATCCTTAGACCATATTTTATAATTAGGTATCATTTTATACAAACAAAAGTTTACCCACTTAAAATAATATAAATAGGATAATTCTTGATTTATGGCTACCTTAATCAGCTCGGCAGTCCAATCTATGAACGACAACTTAGAGCTTAAACACAATTACCTACAAGATACGACATCGCATCATGGTACGACGCGACATCTTGCCACAATGCGACGTCGTGAGATTAAAAACTGTATTTTAATTTTTAATTTATGTATTTCCACGTCAAGACGTCGCTTCGTGGCATTGGCATCGAGGCATTCGTGGCATCCTTAGACTGAGTTTCGACTGAATCGCGCTGTGTCAAACCCAAGAAACTATGTCCTAATAACTTGTCTATAGTTACAACTTTAAATCTGAATATCCAGCATTAAAAAGTGTTTGTCCGGTCCACACACTTCGAACGTGAACGCCATGTTTATAGCAATATAAATATTTTTAAGATTAGAGATGTTCATTCACACTCGGCATGGATGATCGTAGGTACAGTAAATAATGATTTATGTACCAGCTATTAAGTACTAAAACGTATCAGTTACGCATCCTGGTTGTTTGGAATTGATAAAAGCTTTGTTTATTTGCAATTCTTATCGAAATAACATCATCGTAAGTTGACTTACTATTCTTACTAAGCAATTTATGATTTAATATGGATATTGGCGAGTAAGTGTAGGTTTGATTTATATTCATTTCAGTTTAAATTGACAATTTTTTTTTTAATTGCATATAACTGCGTAATTTTTTTTTTTAATGATTTTCCATTAGTTGAATTTGAAAACTATCAAAACAGCCTACGAGAAAGATAATTCCAATACAGTAACGGTCGACTACACACATATACACACATATTGTTAAAGTAGCAATAACTCTAATATATTATGATTTCTTTATCAAACATTGTAGGTATTTAAGCCCTCTTACGGTACGTTAATACAATAAAAATATAGGGTACATGAGTACCGTAGGGACGTTCGCGTTTCACCAGAATATCGACTTGTCACTGTCAGGCACGTGACTGCTATGACAACTAAATTTAAAAAAAATATATATAAAGATCTATGGATACAAAAGCCAAGTTATCAAAATATCGAGATACATAAGTACCAAAAATTTACTTTCTGACTTTTTCATAAATATGATGAAAAGAATAACGTCACGACTTCGACGTGGGATTCCCCTTAGTAGGTACTATTATGGTAGGTAGGGTTCACAAACGGCGAATTCAATCGTTGACATAGCATAAGTAAACATTGCGTGATATTTATCAGACAACTAAACGCGAAATGTCGTAGGTACAAAAATCAGTTAATTACCTACTTTACCCATTTGAGAATTAATTATTCAAAGTTAATCTCACATTTAATGACCTCTTGCAGCGCCGTTTCTACGGTTGATAACAAACTGACGTCCTTAGCGCATTTTTTACAACATTCCGCTCGATCGTCGACCTCCAGTACTCTCGGACATATACCATTTTATTCATTAATAATAACAGAGTGGAGCAAAAACTGGAACATATTAAGTGCGTTTACACGATGTCGATCGGACGCCCTCTCTCAATATTGTCAATTACGCTAGTTCCGGTTTTATATCCTCCTTGGTAATGCTATTTAAACATAATGCAAAAAAGCATAAATTGGCTCACTTAATTTATACTTTTTGTATACGAAATGGAATCGCACGCCTAAAACGGAACTTGTGTTGGTATATCGAGCGTCGATCATCTATACCAATGATACTTAAATTGAGTACTTACTTACTTACTTAATAATTGCTGGTGTAATCAATATAATAGTGTTTCAATTTAATTGTTGT
Source organism: Apotomis capreana (assembly GCA_947623375.1). NCBI lineage: Eukaryota > Metazoa > Arthropoda > Insecta > Lepidoptera > Tortricidae > Apotomis > Apotomis capreana. The sequence continues at coordinate 10,843,524 of OX392506.1, read as the reverse complement.
GCATAATACGGCGTAATTATTAGAGTTCGTGTCGAAAAGATCTAGGGGCATGAAGTGTCCCTTCCAAGACTATTTATTTATATGAGAAAAACCCTCTTTTTTGTTATTTCATTATTGGTAGACTGACACAAGAAACTTGGGTCAATAAAATTCGGTTTGTCATGTTTGTTTTCATGTAGCACTATGCAAATATCCCAAACACGATGCAAAAATTCACATGTGCTTCAGCGATGAGACTAAGGAACAAATGGAATGACTTTATGGGAAGACATAAAGAGTATAGTCAGAAAAAATCAGGGTCTACAGAAGTCAGTGATAGAGCAATAACTGAAGAAAGCCAAACACTCTTTAAGGCCAAACCGCAGAAAGGATATTTTTAACTCGTTCTAGTAGAGTTACACTAGAAGGAATGAATTTACGAGATTTATTATATAGTACAAATTAGCCTAATGATTTCAAACGTAGCTTGGCTTTATTTTTTAAGTTAGTCTTTTTTCAATGAGATCAGATGGATCTTAAAAGTGAAAAAGAAAACAGAAATTAAGTCACAAAACAGTTAAGTGGATGCAAAACACATTATTCACATATTTGCTCAACTCACGGACAAATTTAATGGCTACATTAAATCGATTCCTATATTGAACCTACGTAGAAAAACATTAAGGCCATTTTGTTAGTTTATTTTCGTTTTCAATACATATTATAGCAATTACGGAGTTAATTGTATATGTCAAATATATTTCTCAGATACCTACTTAAAACTGCTTGATAAAATAATAAAATTACAATTCTTTGAGTAGGTATTTTATCTTTTTAGATTAAAACATTACCAGGAAACAATGCAGGCACATAAATACGAGTATCATATTTAAAAGCTTGATAATTGAGCCAAATCTCTGTAAATTTTTCGTCAACACTCTATTATAAAATGGATGTGTAGGCGAGATAAGATGATTAAAAGTTATTATCAAATACTAGATTTGTATAGAACATCTGTTTTTTTTTTTATGGAGAGGGGTCAACCAGAGATGGTTCAAGGATACTTTTTACCCATCTACGGTGAAGAAAAAAAAATAAGAGGGACGAATTGCCTTGTAGTTTAATAAATAAATCAATTAGGAATGTTTTTTTTTTTTGCAATTTGCAATTCTTATCGAAATGTCTTGCTAGACGTTTTTCTTATTTCCTGTTTTTTTAGACAACCTGGTTCATGGTTCAACGTTGCGGGGAAATTGCGAACTTCCTCTAGAGCTTCAATGAAAGTTCGTCAAAGACACGATTTCTAGTTTATTTTATGACTCGTTTGTCTTTATGATCGACAGAAAGATACTAAATAACTAACTAGCTAACTATTTGGTGCAGGTGTGTAATACTTAGTTAATTACGGCGTAGTGTTTTAGTTAGAGTAATTAAGTCCTGATTTTCAATCGTTTGACTATAAATCAATTGGCGTACTTTACATGCCAGAGGTACCTGTTTGCGCGTGGGAGATACTAAACAACAAACCATTCGAACATTTACATTAATAAGATCATTTAAGTACTAAAGCAGCAAAATATTCAAACATTTCAATGATTCGCTTACCCAATAGGGTGGGTAATTTTTTTTGAAGACAATTGCTTTTTTTCGATAGTCCTTGCTATGAGGATTTGCAAGTCTACTATTTTTCCAAAACCATTGCTAAAATTTACAACATAACAGTTTGCTATTTTGGATGAAGGGCACTACCTTTAAAAAACAATTTAAAAAAAACTGGCTGATGGTTGACAAATGTCAATGTCAATCTGGACACACTTATAAAACAAAGTGACTATTTAGACCAACGAACGCAGTGAGTGAGGACTTATTTTAGCCTCAATTATAACAATTTAGTATTTAATTATTACATTTAATGACAAAAGTTTCCTGTAATTTAAAATCATCCAATCAAAACCGCGTGATATATTTGCAATTGCTGTTCGTTTGTCTCGCTAAAATTCGAGAACGGCTGGGCAGATTTAGTTGATTTTGGTTTTGAAATGTTTGTCGTGGTCCAGGGAAGGTTTAAACGGTGAGATATTAGCAGCTTACTGACACAGACCGAATTCCACGCGGGCGGAGCTAGTTATTGAATAAAAAACAATCAGTATAATATAATTTGATAATGAAGATCAAACATTTCTATTATATTAAATATGAAGTAAAAAGCACAGTAGTATAGTCGCAAGTGTAAGTCAGTTTCCAACAAACATTGTCTCAAACATATTCAAGATATTTTTACAATAAAAGAAAACCTAATTTTATTACTCCTTTGAAACAGTATTAAAATACTTAAGTACGAACCTTCGAACTCAGGATATCCTTGCACATTGTAGTAGCGGTGGCACTAAACTGTCGTCTGGTTAAATAATTTGAGTCACCGCTGATTAAATATGTTCCAGGAAAGCGTTGTGTGGGTCTCGCAATCCAGGAACCCTCGCCTAAGCAATGCCATTATGTACTCGGTACATTCGCCAAAGGTTGAGTAAGCCATTGATAAACTTTCGAGTAATTCTATACGATACCGGGATGTATGGGAATACGATGTCGTAATTATGAATGAATCAATTAAGTAGTTTAGGACAGTGTTTCGCAAACTTTTTTGTGTCCAAGGTACACCTAAGTAAACGGTACATTTTGGAGGTACTTATACCAAAAATTATAGATGCACTTTTCAGCTGAGTAGGTAATTTTCTTCCTTCGCCTTTTTAACTTTATGAGATAATCTTATTTTTATGAGTCAACTAGCGACCCGCCCCGGCTTCGTACGGGGGCAATGTTGATAAATTATATATGTACCTATTAAGCATATAAACCTTCCTCTTGAATCACTCTATCTATTAAAAAAACCGCATTAAAATCCGTTGCGTAGTTTTAAAGATCTAAGCATACATAGGGACAGAGAGACATACAGACAGACAGCGACAGGAGACAGGAAGCGACTTTGTTTTACACTATGTAGTGATACGATCCATATGAATTTTGTAGGTCACAATTCACAACCAAAACTTTGACTGAAGATAAGTGTCAGTGCCTTTTTAACCGACTTCAAAAAAGGAGGAGGTTCTCAATTCGAACTTTTTTTTTGTATGTATGTTACTCGATATCTCCGAGAACCGTGAACCGATTTTCAATATTTTTTTTAATCGAAAGGGTATAACTCCGAGTTGGTCCCGTTGGCACTAAGTCGGGATCTGATGATGGAATCTTGGAGAAATCGAGGGAACTCTTCAAATGTTATAGGGACATGTACGGCGCTTTCGGTAATTTATTGATAAAGTCAAGAATTTACATTCAGTAAATAGGATTTGGTGTAAGGAAACTGATGATGAACACCACAGATGGCCACTAGAACTTTTATATGAATCACTAAAAAGCAAAAAAAATAAAAAATTAACAAAAAAAAGAACCGACTTCAGTAAAACTAAAAAACCAAAAATAACCCGTTCAAGTACAGATTACATTTGACTCACCCTTCGAAGTCGGTGCCAAACCTCGCGTAAACTATAATATAACTATAAATATAAGAACTGAGTGGTTTGGGATCGACTTCGAAGGGTGAGTCAAATGTAATCTGTACTTGAACGGGTTATTTTTGGTTTTTTAGTTTTACTGAAGCCGGTTCTTTTTTTTGTTAAAAATTATTAATACGTTTACACATAAACAACGGGTACTATTTAAACAAGCTTCTTTTTAATAGCATTATTCGCCTCAGAAAATATAAGTTACCTTCTAAATTACTAAGTTGGCCACGACCAACGCGCGTCTGAATAATAATATCTCAGCCACTAGTTATCTTCTTTGTAAGCCACTGTAATTGTAACTTAGCATGGTGGTTATTTTTTAGCATCTAAATTTGAGGCATGCATTCAAATAGCAAACTTCTAAAATATTAATATATGACACCAAAATAGTCACTCTATTAGCTTCTAATTTTATAACTTAGTAGGTATGTTTAAAATGTAAGTCATCCTACATTAATCGATCGTAAAATTTACCTAAAATTGTCATCAAATTGTATATTAAAGCCATTATTATTACATATGAACTATTGAGGAGAGAACAAAACAAAATACTTAAATCTCATTTTAGGTTAAGGTCGCAGTTCAACCTAACACTCCTCCTCGCTTCGCTCGTCGTCGTACTTAACCTAAGCCAAGTCGGACCTGCCTTAGAACTAGATTAATGGGTTACGTACCGTTATCAAATATCTAATGTTTAAACTCGATATTATAATTAATGTCTAACCTAACCTATTGCAATATGAACGCACGAATGACAATAAACAATTAGTATGTTTAAAATGTAAGTCATCCTACATTAATAGATCGTAAAATTTACCTAAAATTGGCATCAAATAGTATATTAAAGCCATTATTATTACATATGAACTATTGAGGAGAGAAAAAAACAAAATACTTAAATCTCATTTTAGGTTAGGGTCACAGTTCAACCTAACACTCCTCCTCGCTTCGCTCGTCGTCGTACCTAACCTAAGCCAAGTCGGACCTGCCTTAGAACTAGATTAGAGAGAACCTATTGCAATATGAACGAACGAATGACAATAAACAAACACGGGCGGGTCGGTCGATACAAGAATCGAATGGCGCTCTCTGATTGGTGCAAATGGCCGGTGGCTGTCATGTCGCGCACTCGCGCCAAATCGTACCTACAGTGGCTATTTTCACGATAAAAGAATATGAAGTATTATTTTACATGTTAAGTTATAAATGTTATAATATATGATGTTGTCTATTGAAGCTCGAATATATAATTTTTGAGGAGCTTGTATTGAAGCTGTAAAACGAAAAATGATGATGAGTTGCAAATTCCGTGGCCGAGTTAGTAAATTAGTTGGCAATGTATAAATCAGAAGGACAAGTAATAATAATTGTTGATTTTGACTTGACGCTTTCTTTAACATTTTTAGTTGGCGTTGTAAAGAAGATGAATTAGTTTATTAGAGGCTATCTCATTTTCCCGATGCTAGTTATTAAATGAGAAGTTCGACCAAGTGGCAAAAAAAAAATACTGCGGCCGGATTTATTATTTCTCATAAACAACGACACAAAAAATACAGGAATGGTTTATTGCTAAATACTTATAACTATTTTCACAATATCCCCAAAATATTACATAATTTGAACTAATTTTAGTACGGGTATAGCTAAATTTTTACCCGACTACGGGAAAAGTTATTATTTTACATTCTTAAGCTTCACAGCAACTACCTAAACGAGTACGCAAATGCATTCTTTTAGAACAAGTCTAATAAAGGTGTAGTCGTTTTCATCATAATGGGTGTCACTATATTTTTTTTACTACGTGCCTCCCCTTAACATGACAATATTAATTCCACGGAGGGACGTTTATGTTACTATACTATATTAATTAAACATTCTTATGCGCATATTTCTCCCAAGCAAGAAGATAATTATGTGTTGAGTTCACATATTCGTATTATTAATTATACGAACACCTAATTAAACATGATATCCGATAATTAATACAGTGGGCTTACATAAAGGATGCTCACAATCTCGTCACATATCGTGTCCAGCATCCTAATGATGTTTTATTTACTACAGAAAACTGAACATTCCCTTTGGTATTTGCGATGTTCGGGATCTTGAATATACGCCCATTTAGAAGATATTCTTAATTACAAACGCTTCGCAATGACATAATTGAGTAATCTGTTCAATATTTGTTTATCCAGAAAACAATTTCAGCGAAAACAAATACTTTCCTCTCACGTTGAATTTATGTCCAAAAAAGAACGCCCAAATTCTGTTCACAGCGTTTCAGACGCTTTACAGCATCCATTCTACTTACGAGTAATTAGTTCAGCCTACCAGTGAAGATGGAGGTTTTATTCTCATTAAAGGTAGATGGATAGTGTATTAAGTAAATAACTTGACACAGCAATGTATTATTAAAAGACTACATTATATTATATAGAATTATAAATGATATATATACACGACTCTTATTCACCAAGGCATAAAAGTCCCGAATTTACTCAATCCTCAATTATATTTGGATAAAGATAAATATTGTATACTTACAGAACATTGAGTAACACGAGAGTAACACACTTTGCAGCTATATGCAGTTTAACACACTTTGAAATGGTTTTATTCCATCCCTTTAAAATGTCAGTGTAAGTAGCTGCCTTTTTCAGAATAAATGCAAAATACTGCAGGTATAGAATTAAAAGTTTATTTATTTATTTGATTAAAGAAGTTTATCCTCAATCAAGAAGTCCTGGTTTTTTAAACACATTAAACATATTGTGTACTGTAACTATAAACACATCATGTTTAAGGGAAAAAAAATACAATTAAGAGTTTAGTGAAATAATTTAGTGGCAAAGCAATATGCAAAGAATTCGATTGTTGTTAAGTACTTATGAGATATGATCGGTATAATTGATTTGCTGCATGGTATGTAATAAATTAAATGTGCACGTCCAGCCTGGACCTGATACTGTCTTAACTCTTAATTAGGTATATGCGTAATTCATGACATCGACTTTTAATTTACACTGATCTCCTACCAATTAAAACCTTGTTTTTGTCACACGCGTATTGTATTAGGTCTCCAGCATTTATTTCTTCATTGCAAATTTGTTGTTAAGGAATCACTAATGATTAATTATTAAAGCACCTCGTTCTCCTAAGGAAGTATAATTTGAGTAAGGGTTTTTTAGCAGTGTCGTTTCATAAAACTGAATGTTTTATTGACTTCCGTACGTGAGCTTGACTGTCCATTCAAAGTTGCGGACGAATGATTCTTATTTTAAAGATTAATTTTGAACACGAATAGAAACGATTAATTGTTGGTAATAAATTCCCCCCGTCTACTCGCATACAGATTAAAAGTCATAACGTATTGTTCGTCTTGAAATCATTAGCCATCATTCAGAAATTATCTACTTTGCAATAGTTTTGAAAGTAAAACCCATTAGTTTAAATTAGTTTTTTTTTTATAACAACCTTAACTTTTGAACTACTTGTTTGAAATAAACTATAATTCTACCTAAGGATTTTATGACAATACAATATGCTAGGCAATAGAGACCCAATAAATGCATGTAACAAAGCATTACAGTTGATGTCGCTTTAACAATATACGTATACCTACATACCTAGTCTGGTGGGAAAGCTAATTAAAAAGCATGTGACCAGTTAAACATCTCCAGCGTACGAGCCTAGCACTTAGTTACGATCCAAATAGATGATTGTCTACTTATGGTGTATAATCTTAGGTAAACACAGAATGATTACGTATTCAAATCCAATGTTTGCTGTAGATAAGTGCGGAACAGTGGCAGACGGTAATCGTTACGTGTTACGAGATAAAATGTTCCGTTCTATATTTCCGTTCGGTTACCTCCCAAACCCATATTCTCATATTCTGAAAGTTGATCATTGTTTATCTCAATAGCGGTTTGAAAGTGACTCATTTTGACTCTAGGGTTGAAAAGTAATTTAAAAAAGAATTCTCAAATATGCATAACGAATCAAATGACACAGTAGTGAGCAACTGGAAAAACACACCTAATATATTAATATATTTTAAGTGCATTGTTTGGTTATTCTAGGGTCACACTAACGTATCCTGATTGGTTACAACTATTTAAAAAAATAAACGTCAACCACAGTTGTACATGTAAGGTACGAGTGCTGAGTGTTTCAAAATATGTTTTTATAAATATATCTCTTGATTATTTTTCCCATATTCGAAAAGTAGAGTACTTACAGTATTTAACTTGGAATAAAATACAGCTTTTTCATCCCTTGTCAATTAATCTACTATCTACTATTGTTATTAGGTATGTCAGATGAATTCATATTTAATTTATATCTCAACCTTTTCACTGAAGCTAATTGAGAGAGCAAGATAAAACTTTTCTATGTGATAGTTTATTTTATTACGCAAGCTTAGGCTCTTTAAAGGAAGTGCTCGTAAGAAGATTAATGGAATGAAAGGGTTTTTACCTAGAACTATGTTTTATACCTGGCGTCTAGACACAACGGACACAAAGTAAGTCTACATTATCCAGGCTAGACTGTATAATGTCTCGTGAAAATAAGAAGTGATGATATGATACTGGTTTCATTTAATTAGTAAGCTTAATTAGGCATTTACCATAAAGTTGCCTCCTCATAATTGGCCACGAGATCTTTCATCAAATGCAACTTTTTGTTTATTTTGCTTTGATCGTCGTATAAGCTAATTGGTAATTTATTTGGCATAACTCTTTAAAAACTGACCGATTAATAATGTATGTGTGGTTTGTTATATTTGGTTTTTTAATAAGCTGGAGACATCCCATCAGATTGCAGCAGAATTAAATTAATTTTCAAATAAAACTTACCAACTTTTAATAAACCCTTTTAATTGTGTCACGGTATCTGATTTATACAACGTTCCTAAATATCTTTAAAAAGTAATTAAATTTTGATTTGTTATTTAATTGACTAAAAATCTGACCTTACTATTCAAACATACTTAAAAGTTAAATACTTAGTAGTTAAAATAAGTACTTTCTGCGGTAACTACAATAATCTAAAGCTAAGTCAATAATCTAAATCAGATACCTATTAATTTAAAATTTCAAACATAATAAAACTCTGTTCAAGTTTTCAAGTTAGGTATAGTCTCAGAAGGACTGCGTACTTCTATAAATTATACGATACATGTATGTGTAGTGTATATTGAACTTTCATCGCCAACTGCACGAGCTAAGTGCACCGCCACTCTCTACACGGAACTCCCGGGTCCCGCCCAAGCCGAGCGTCGAACTTGAGAAAAAACCAGTACCTATCTTCTTTCGCTCCGTGTACAGTTAGCTGCTTTAAGTAATCGGATCTGAGAGCGACGAGATAATGTTGCGCACGCGTGAAATATATATCCGAGTGTTTTAATTGCGACCGCGTTTCGCTTCTGGACTGGTATGCGCGTGTCGCTGCGCCGAAGAAATTCGGTCGACGAGTGGTTTGCCTCACGGCGACCTTGCGCTTACGCAGCCTCCGTTGTGCTGTGAAAGTAGGCGTGATCTAGCGGCGCGGCGACGCTGCGTCTTCGCTCACCTGCGGGCCCTTCGAACAAAACATGTTTTTTACTTTTGAATGCATTTTTTGGCAAATGTGTGTATTTAGAGTTTATTATATCTTTTATATGAACCGCCCTTGGCCAACATAATTACGTGAAAAATATTCATAGCTAAAATTGATATGGTAATTTTGTCATATTAATCTTGCAGTACTTTGGTCACGTGGCTAGATGCGAGCCAGATAGCTTGGAAAAGCTCATTGTGGAGGGAAAAAAGGGTATTGGAAGATCACCGACACATTGGAGTTCAATGGACCGATGCCATGAAGGAAGCCTGGCAGGAAAATCTTTGGTGCACAGACCTATAGTCTTAAGTGGTCACGACCCTCAGTCATGACTCATGAGGAAGCAAGGAGGAAGAAGCAGAATTACCCATAATATGATTTTAGACTTCACTTCAAAACACAATTCATTTTCACTTTCTTGAAATATAAAATACATAAGACAAGTGCTAATATAAGATCGAAGCACAAAGTTGAAAGAATCGTTAAATACATTTATAGCACTTAAATATGTACGTCATTTTAGCATTACGAATATTCTTCTCATATTTACTTATTTACTCTGTTTCTTATATCGAAAAAGGTTTGCAGAAATTGTCACTTTCATTTCATTCTTGATATCAATCTGGTAGAATCCAGATGTCTATCACATTGGTCGATTAAATTTAGGGGTTTTGAGATCGACTAGTGGACTTATTATCTGTATTCAACCGCCACAGTTATTACAATAGACCATTTTTAGGTTACAAGTGTTACAACCAATTCTACCCGTACTTATTTTTTGATTTTTAATTATTTATTTATTAAGGTTACACAACCACACCACACAATGTATTAAATTCTATCCTAGGCAAAATATTCTGTAGTGTAACAATCACTTAAAGGTAAACACCGAGCAAATTATTGTGAAGATGAAAACTTACAAACTTACTTAGGTATGTATATTACTTTAAAGATCGTTTTAGTTACCTGTTATCAGTTAGATCCGCTCAAAATTATTTACTCTGTTCCGGCAGCAAAGTCTAAATTTTATTCGAATTCTTTTACATTTAAAGCCATTCTATTGTGGAATTCTCTTCCATTGGATCTGAAGAAGGCTAAATCACTATCTGTTTTTAAGATTAAATTAAAAGATCACTTCTTGTCGCTCCCATAGCTTATTGTGTGCTATTGGTAATTTTCCTAGCTAAGTTGGATATCAGCTGTGGTGTATTTATTATTTTTCTTGTGTATATGTGTATTTTTTCCTATATTATATATATATATTATTTGTATATATGTATGTTTATCTTTATATATATTTATTTAAGTATGTGTATGACTTATATATTATGTTATTTAAGTTGCTGAATTTTTTATCTAACCACCTATTCTTTCATCGTTTATTTTTGCTTATTCTTCTACCCAAAGGTTGTCTGGAAGAGATCGCTCTTTAGCGATAAGACCGCCTATTGTCTACCATTTATAAATTAAGGTTTCAATTGTAACATTTTTTTTGTTGGTGTGCAATAAAGAATTGTTGTGTTGTATTGTATTGTATATGTATCCGTATTCAACTACAATCACCACAGTTATTACAATAGACCATTTTTCAATTAATTCTTCAAACATTACACCCTTGTCTACGGCTATGATACCTACCTACTCCGTGGCTCAAATTCGTGATTATGAGAAATGTTTTTTTTTTTTTCAAGAAAACTTTTTGAAACTGACTGTCTGGTCTGGTCTCTGTTTACGATCACTAATATAGATCATCAATAAATACCAAGATGTTCTTATCTCGTAAGTTGTTTTGACTATGCTTCGTCTTACGTGGTTTAGATGTGCGATTTCATTAAAAATATATCTCCGTGTAGAAAACAAAATAGTCATAATTGAAAGAACAAAACTTAATGTACAATTAAGAAGCATAGTACCCCCACACGCCGTCAAGTTATGTGCGCATTGTTAGCTCAGCGCTGCGCCTGCGCATCATGAATATTTCACTGTTGAAACAATCGGGAGGCTGTTAGACAAGCCGGGACCACCTGCGCTGCGAGCCCGCAACATACAGCCATACAAACTTGTATGGCAGAGGGACCGCTGACTATACAGTCACGTGTATATATGTGTGGTTAGACTAATCCTTCCCAAAAAAATATCCATAAGTAGGTATTTCTTATGTCAACGAAATAACGTATCGGTACATATTTACGAGTTGATTAATTCGGTACTTATTTTTGCACTTGACTGTACACGTTCTGACATAATAATAATAAAGCTCGTTATCACTAAAATATTATTTCGCAGGTTCAAGTCCTGCTTACATTGCAGTGGATCATATTACATTTTTCATTCATAATTTACCTTTTGTGTCAATATTTATAAAGTATTGAGTATTCCTTATGGCATGGTGCCATCGGCTTCGTGAGAGTGCCTGCTTTTTACCGTTTTCGGGTAGGTACCTACTATTTGTCATTATCTTTGGACGTTTAGTTTTTCTGTGCCAAAATTGGTTAAAATCCAATTTAGAGTCATGCCGCAACGAAAGCCACAGATTCCTAAAAAAATATAATTAGTATGCCAGTTAGATTATCAAAAAACGTTAGTCGTATATCATTGACGTATTAATTACATGGACACACAATCCGACGGAAAAAATGGCACCCTCCCAACTAATGCAAAATCACAAATCGCATTAGTTGGGCGATCAGTCTCGTTTAGACCATGACACGTGACGGGTCTCAAAAATGACTTAATTTTCAGTGAAAAATTGCAGAAATAACAGCTATAAAATAAAGAAAAAGGTCGGAATATTCTTTTTTACGCAGATTCTATTGATTAATTAACGAATCCTATGTAAAATCATAGCATATTTTAGATTAGAATTATTAACTTTGTCCCTACAAAATGCACCTCATCACAGAACAAAAATCTAAGGAGTCGCTATAGTTATATATTTTATTATTTATAAAGGAGTGCAATAAATAATTATCCTATTTTTTTTATTAAAATTCCCACGCGATCTTAAACAACGTGAAAAATTGAGGTCACGTTTAGTAAGAGACAGACGTCAAGAATAATTTCAGCCAAATAATTCGTATCTCGTGTGTTCGTTCGGCATAATCGTATATATATATATATATATATTTTTTTTTTTTTATGTTTAATCAAAAGAAGCGTAAAATTCTTTCACTCAACACAGCTTTAATATCTCAATAAAAACGTAAAAAAATGTCAATGTATACAAAAGAAGCGTAAAATGGTTATGTAGTGTCTGTGGTAGTAGGTATCTATACATAAATAGATATACACTGTCTCAGGCGCACGTCACATAGGATGCTGCGTTTAGTTACACGCGAGTTTAGGGCGAGAGTGGACGCATGACATTGCTATGTGTGCGGCGGCGAGTGAGCCAGTGTTATGAACATATGCCTTTTACAGGCAGATCCTACAGGTTACATTAATAAATTATTTAAAAAAATTGCTCTGTTGTCATTGTTTTATTTTGTCTCAGAGTCTAGACACTGTCAGTTTAAACCTTTGAACGCCAAGAACACCTAAAGACAATGTGTGCTGCCGTGCATACTACGCCACCGACTTTCACGCCACGCCATCAAACTTTAAAGGGTTAAAAATGTTCATATTTTGCACTTGCCTTACTCTCATTTCACATACTAGAACAATATGAGTTGAGAAATCATAATGTCATTATTACCTACTGATCCCTTCTATGCAGTCTCGGGACCCTTTTATGCAGTTGTGAAATAAAAACGTAACTTAATTTGCTATTAACAATTTACGAGATTATTTAGTTCAAACAACAAATATATTTTAATACCTAAATAAAATAATTATGAAAATATTTTTAGTATGTAAAACTATTAAAATCTGCTCCATTCGTGCCATGTTCCAAGTTTGACAAGAGACATGAGTCAGAATACGCTAAAAAAGTTAATTTACACGAAAAATATTTGGTAATAAGTACGTAAGCCAATTTGACACTTAAACGTTTGAGTAAAGAGTTATTTTGTACGAAGTAATTATGTTGTTGTAAATTATAAATAAGCGTTATTGGCATCTACTTGAACATGACAGCAGTGCCACTTTTTTCGACAATTTTGTTCGGGTCTGTGGCTCTATTATAAATAATACCTCAATGTCGTATATTTATTTATTTATTATAATCCGTTAAAGTTACGCGTGCTATATTTTTAGCGAGAGCAAGACCGAATTTCGATACGTGCGCATAAAAAGAAGGAAACATCTTTACATTACATTACAGATTGAAGATCAATTTTAATTGGGGGTGTAAAATTAAAAACATACGTAAATATTTCAAGTTACACAGTAGGTACTTGGCAAAAAAGCCGATACAATGAACATCAACGCCGCATCGTAAATTAACAATATTTCAAACCAGTATTGTTAAGATCAAATTAAGAATGCAGAGCGGGTGGGAGTGGCGAGTGGCGACCTGGCGGGGTGCATCGGTTGGGTGCTACGCCCACCTGCGTACGCCCACTCACCTGTCACCGACACCCTTTGTACTTCTTTATTTAGCTGCGATCGCCGGATTGTTCCCATACGCAGGGGTACGTCCGCGCGCCAGGGGTTGCCAGATGAATCACTCCAGCTTGGCAAAAGAGGGGCGCTATTAGGTACTAACTTTTACCGCGGTTCTGAAAAGTTGTAGGCCTAAGATTAAAGATAGCTGTACTTATCTGTACAAAAAAAGATTTGTTTTGACAGTAGCCCAAATGTTAAGCTGCTAGTTACATAAATCAAAGGACCTGCAAACTGAGGGCTACCAGCAACCAAAATAGATGCCTCAATAAGTATCTAGTTCACTTATGGCAAAGTACAAGTACATAAAGGATGTGCATTTTTATTACATGGTAAAAAAAATGGTTACAAACAAAGAAGTAAAAAACCATATAATAAACATTGTGTATCCACATTGACAACAAAACCGGACTTACTAATAATGTGTGAAAATCTTGTAGGTTCAAATCAATATATTGTGTATCTAAATTCTAAACGCGTCGCGGGAAGTCGAATTTTCTGTGTACAAAACAGAATTCGTGGCCGAGGAATTCCTCTCACTGATGTCTAAGCTAAAATTTGAAAGGCTTCCCTAAGGCAGGGCCTTACTTAGAGGGCCAGGGCCCCTAGGCACCTGGCATATTCGGCCCCCATAAAGGAGAACATTATTATGGTGCGAGTCCTGCGTCTGGGACTGGGCCCTTAAACTGGATGGGCCCCTAGGCCCGGGCCTTGTGGGCCTAGGGGCATATACGGCCCTGGCCTAAGGCTACCTGTTCACAGAACCCGTGCGGAACGGAGTTGTGTAAAAAGGAACAATGACATAACTCATCGATTTAATGCTCTTCTTTCGGGCTTCACAAAGGCGCAGCCTGATTGGTTAATTTTCTCCGCTTCGCTTCAGTGAATAGGCAAACTAACAGGGAAGAAAAGTTAAATTAGACTACTAGATTGTACGCAGGCCCCACAAGGCTAAAGGCTAGACATGTATAGGTACTAGCGTACCGGGTGTGTCGATGAGCTAGTGACACTTTAGTGAGTAGTGATTGTTATACGTATTTAATATTTATGCTTCAGTACAGGGTGTGCATTTAATTATAGAGGTAAAGAGCGCGATAGCGGGGTGAGCGGCGCGACCTCGCCGCGATATGCCCACGCAGTCTGATTGTCGCCAACCGAAGCGTTTATCGCACAGGACCCTTACTATTAATTTACGGTAAGCGTACTCGCTAGCGATTGCTTAAACGATTTGTATTGAGAATGGTAGTACTTCAAAGTAACCGCTTAGGGGCGCTACCCTAACAATAAGTGTCGGTCCGGCCCAGGGATAGTGGCGCTACACACAGCTTTCATATGGCAATAATGTGCATACGTCATACATTTGCAATATTAAATGTCAGTAGCGATTTGCCAAGGATTTTTCATCAACCTAATTCAAAACACTGTTTACCGGAATGCTGCTAAATCCTTCTTTCTTGCGGAATAAATACTAAATCCTATTAAAAAAAAAACATTACTGTGGATAGTTTTAGCTTTATTATGTAGAAATTCCTATTTCCTTTTTGTTTACAGTGATATTCACTGACTTTCAGCGTCAGTTACCAAAAAAATGTCGTTGCCAGTAAAATAAATAAGTACCACTAAAAATCCGCATTACGACGTTTGCACAATACACCCTGTTGGGCTATTCTCTACTCTATAGTCTATAGTATAGACTCTATTCAAACCGTTTACGCTCTCGCTAGCGAGAACGCTCACGTTAAACCATAGTAAGGGTACTTGATTTAAAACGCTACAATTCAACAATTACGAGTAACTGATAACTTTTTAACAATGAATGTTGTTGTTAGGGGTTTTTACGATACTGATCAGATTTGAGGAAAATCTAAATATTTCGCCCAATGTTTAAGGTTTATATTAAGTAAATACTACATTTATCTTTGTTTTTACTGGTCAACTGACGCAAGGAGATTGTAATCTATTTGTCGTTGTTTTCTTAATTGTGTCCAACCTCTACAACTTTATTTCCGGCCAATTCCACATCACCATAATATATTTTACAAATTTTCGGTAATATAAACTTATAATTCCAGTTATTTCCTTTTACCCTTAAATTATTGTTTCTGGCGATATTTCTCAGCAATTTGTGTAACCATTTAGATAATTCCAAAATATTTTTTTTATGGCTAACGTAACCTGAAACGGAGACGTGGCAGACCTCATCGGCGATGGCGGGACGAACTAGACTCCTTTATGAAAGAATAGCCAGAAATAGCCCAAAACCAGGAACAATAGAAGAAGAGTGAGGAGGCCTTTGCCTAGCAGTTGGACATCATGGGCTCACAATAATAATAATTATTAATTATATAGTAACCTGTCATAAAAAAAATAATATCACCCGCCCGCTAAATCAGAGAATAGGTATCTAGGTACTTTCATGAGCCCACCCCATCCTCGGTATCTATAAATACAGTACTTATATTCTTTCTGACTTTAAAAAGAATTAAATTAGCATTTAATTATAGGAAATTAAAACAATATGTACAATCAATTAAAACTAAAATTCATAAAAAGAAGTTACAAACTAAGGAGCTACTTAAAAAAGAATTAGGGTTCCAGTACAGGAGCCGCCCGGGGCATTGTCCCTAGAACACTAGCCGCGTTCCCTCTTTGTATGCACAAAATATATAATATCTTTCTGACTTGTCTAATTTAGTAAACAAATTGTAACCTCAAAGTACGACTAATATTTTGTTAAAATTATGTACCTACCTACCGTTTTTCACAATTTAAGTAACCTATGTCACTATTTTTGGATATCATGCCGCCAAATACGAGTATATGAATGAGATTGCTTTACTTGCGGACATACATAGGTACTTGTTTTTGCATTATAGTATGTCAGATTTGAGGTTACAATTTTGTTTAGTGAATTAAACAAGTGAAGACGAATAGACTGTAGAGTGTAGACATAGGGAGATTCGTGGATTATTTATGGATCGTTGATTAGCAAGAATTGCTATTATTGCTATCATATACCTAGGGTTAAATTTAGCCAATTAAATCTTTTTATTTATTTCAATGTCAGCGTCGGTGGGGTCCCGATGCATTATAGTAAGTATATATTTATGTTACTCAAAGTATACGCCCTATAATCTGAGAAGGCGGATATAACAGTGAACTATAATTATAATATAAATGAGGTTATTTACTTCCTAGCAATAACAACAAATTAAGCGGAAAGAGGAAACATGCTGATTTAACCTACTGCGTGTCGAGGGTTCCAAGGCTAATTGTTATATTTTAACACGTTATTGAGCTGATAACACGGTACTAACCTGTAATTACAAATCAAAATTAGAAGTTTGGGACCCTATTACTGAGACTTCGCTGTCCGTCCGTCTGTCACCAGGCTGTATCTCATGAACGGTGATAGGTAGACGGTTGAAATTTTCACAGATGATGTATTTCTATTGCCGCTATAACAACAAAATACTAAAAATAAAATAAGATAAATATTTAAGGGGGGCTCCCATACAACAAACGGGATTGGTTGCGTTAACTTTGCACCTCATTTGTATGGGGCGCTATACATACCAGGTGCAAACTTAACTTAACCACTTAAGGATGGAAAGTGTTTGTTGTACGAAACCCTTGGTGCGCGAGTCCGACTCGCGCTTGACCGGATTTTTCTTAAAATAATGACGCTCCCTATAATAAAACTGAATTTTAATACAAATCTAGAATTTTATAATAGTAGGTATATAATAAACCAGACACTTTTACAAGTTCAACTCTGCTAGCATCTGTAAATATTATATCAGAATATTAGAAGCAATTCTGTTTTGGCTGTAATTGTCGTCAAAGAACTTAACTATTTTTTCCTATATCTTGACCAATTTTTGTAATTATTAAGAAATGACATTCTTAACTTATTACAGGTGTCTATAAATATATAAACTATGGACTTCTCCGTCTGAAAATAAATGTTTTTTTTTGTCTAAAAAAACATTTGCATGTCCATGTTTTACATTTGTATTTGTGTATTTGGATGTAGGAAATAAAATATTTGACTTTGACTGAAACATATTAAGTGAACCAGTATCTACACCCCCAAAATTAAATTAAATTAGGAATATTTTATATTGCGTAGATGGTACACAGATAACGCAAAACATTTTGTCTACAGTACTATGAATCGGCGAAAAGATATTCGGAAGCAGAGGTCTTACTAGCACAGACCAGACATGTCATAATGACAAGTGACAATGGATTAACACGTACTTATATTCTTTTATTAACACCTAATCTAATCTAATAATTATAATTGTGTTACATCTATATGGATTTTCCTATATTTTATCTTATGAAGCTATCAAATCAATTTTAATAATCATATTTGTATTACGTCTATATGGATTTTCCTATTTTTTTTATCTTATGAAGCTATCACATCGGTGCTAAAAGTGGCTGTTCGGGCGCTCATCTTACCACGAGCAAAGTCGCAAAAAACAAAGAATGAGATCTTGATATATTTTTTGGGATCCGCAGGGTTTGAAATTTGCGTTAGCAACTGTGTCCTGTGTCTGTGTCCTAGTCGCTTGATTAACCCCTCGTAAAACAATTTGATATTTTACACACAATTTCTTGTATAAAAATTATCCACCTACTTATACGTACTTACTACTAAAACAATCAGTACACAAATTTAATACAAAGTATAGGCGACCACGTCGTTTGCTACCAACTTATACTTTAACATGAGAATAAATCACTATTTTTACAAAAATAAATTCACAGATTATGTAGTGTCAAAACATGAGGTTTTAAAGCAGATACAACCAGAAACTGACATTATTCTAGTTATTACACTGTGACCCTATACTGTGGATAACAAGCATAGTTATGTACATACATACGTGCCTGATTGACTAATAGAGGTATATGACAAATTTATACGATTCCTCGGAACAATAACTATAATGCGTAAGCTATCGCCATTACAAATATTACGTATGACTTAAAAAAAATAAACCTTACAACAACAAATTATAATTAACGATATAGGTAAGCAACCTAGATAACATAACAATAAACTCAAAACTAACTACGCTACGGTTATTTCGCACCTACAATATTAATCAAATAATCAGGTTAATAGTTTAGTTCACAATAACAAACTGATTAATTTAAACGCTTGGAACTGATTATGTGGGTATTTATATAAACTGATGGAGCCGTTCGTTAGAAATTATACCGGCTATATATATTAATTATTAATTTAATTAAGTACTCACCGATTTGTTATTCCGCTACGAGTATTCAATCGATTCCACTTTTGTTTCCTTACATAATAATCGGAGCAGGTGTAGTTATCATGCGAAGCCTCCCTCAACACTATTCGAGTCGGGGCTGCCCACGTCACTAGACGAGTCTTGGTATGCGTTCATATCGGAAAACAATTAAGATATCAAAAGGAATCGGTGTGAGCTTCGATAATACTCGAATTCTTCAAATAATTGCATAGATTATGTGATAATACGTCATCTTGAGATACCATTGTGATGACGTGATGTCCATTGATAAAGTAACTTTCACATTACAAGTCTTTGTGCAAATTCATTGGCTGATAATAGTTTATCGACAATGATTCACTTTAAAATGATTAGATCATGCATGTATTGTTTTATTCGCGAAGGGTGACACCTCGTTGTGCAATTCATCGTGGTCAACAACATAATAAACGTTAAATACTCTCGCGATCAGAATACAGGTACACTTTGCAAGTCCGAAAAGTGGTTCTAATGCACGGAGTGCAGTGCAGACAGTGCAGTGCAGTGCACCAGAAATGCATACATATTAAATTAATACGCAAAGCGTCTAAAAAAATAAGCTCATTATGCAACTGAGTTATTTGACAGTACCTTGTACTATGGCTATTCCCCACGGATATTTTGTAAGTGTTGGCAATGTGTTAGTGTATTTATACTTTTTTCTTAGCCGTAGTCGGCTGTTCAGTTATCCCTGTTCCAAATTGGTTAAAATCCGTCCAGCCGTTTTGGTGTGATGAGCGGACAGTTAGATCAACAGATGGAGCTGTACAAGAGAGAGTAAATAAAACTTTTCCTGAAAAAAATTACCTCTAGATAACTAATTATCAATATAATTTTAGAACTATAATGCCGTAACGTACAGTCTGACCACAAAGAGTAGAAATTAAAAACTGGCAATACTGTACTGTAGTGTCGTCCCTTTCTAATGAATCTAAGAAAACGGGTACTGAATCCCGAATCCCACCAATTTCACTTTTCCAGTGTTAAACATTACTTACTATTGTTAGTTTTTTATTGATATAAGTTGGGCAATATCTAATTTTACCGCCTTGCGTTTTCTTACATAAGTACTTAAATTGTTATTTTTGTCAAATCATATTTGAAGGTCCGATTTTTACAAAAATTCTTATTTTTAAAACGATACATTTTGAATGTTCATTTCACAAGTCATTTGTGAAATTAATTTTTTGAAATTATTTCTTTTAGATTTATGGTGTAAGCGATTCTATTTCAGACTAGCTTTTGCCCGCGGCTTCGCTCGCGTTAAGAAGTATTATTATTAATTATGTATAGTTTTTGCGGCTTTACTTTTATTTAGCGTGTGTAAAAAAATAGGGCCTACAAAACTTCTTTGTACACAATATTCTTGACTAATCTGTCATTAGGCGCTAAAACTATCAAGCTACTGGGTGAACTAACTCTAGAGCAAGCAACATAAAACTGTCCATGAGAGAAGCAATGTTCTCTCAAGTCAATACCCGCAAATTTGAGAGTTCATGCATATCCGTCCAGCCGTTTTAGCGTGAAGAAGTAACAAAACATACACAGACTTTCGCTTTTCTAATATTATTGGGAAATACTTTTTATTTTATCATAACTCCACTTTATCAAATCAAACCGAAAACTCAAGCACTCAAATCAAGCGATCTCAGCTTTTACTGTACCAAATAAAGTTCACTTCAAAATTCATAACTCGAAATGAAGCTAAGACACCGGGATATGTGTGCATTTTATTTGTATTAAAGCTTTTATAATGTCCCGAGCCTCCGCTTATCGATTTGGGATATTCGAGATTGGTTTAATGATTCTAAGCCATGTTATAAGTTACGTCATGTTCTATTGTAAGATATTGAGGTTCTCTTCGTTGATGAATAAAAAATGTATTATTCTGAGCCAGATAAACGTAATTCAGAATTCTGAAATGACTTATTATTGAAAAGCGTGAATGTATTTATTACGGATGCAGGAAGTTTCCCGATCATTACTCCTCCCGTCCCAACGCGCCACCCGCCTATAAGGTAAACGCAGGTATTACCGACCCCCTTAAGGCAATTTCAAAATGAACCATCATTTTTAAGGGTGCTGATTGCTCTCAGATTCACGTTTTTATTTTTTTACGTTTGTATTATGTGTAAACTCTATATTTTCTATGTTAAAGGCTACTGAATAAAGGTCTATACTGTATAAAATAATTTATATAACGACGAAGTCGATTGTTGCTAATACCGACTCACAAAAATGCCTGTGAAGCTATTAACGATTTTTATGCAGCTATCACCGATCGTAAAAATCTATATACGATCGGTAATAGCTTCTTACTGTTGCTACTACCGACCCCTATGGATCGCTAATACAATTTGTTAGTGCAAACATATAATTTATCAGCGACTCATAAAAAGTAGGTATTTTTTATTAAGTTACACCTTCTGACTTTAAAACAGATTGTAATTAATTAATATAACATGAAATATGAACCCATGCACACAGTTTTAAACAAAAAACAATAATTTTTAATGTAACAATTCAAGAATCGACCTTCCAAAAATATGTCATTATTAGTTCAATTAACAACGTGATAAAAAAGAAAGTAGAGAACAATACGTATGTCGCTAATATATTTTTACAAAGAACGATGTTTTTATTTAAATTGGGCTATTAAGTACCTGTGTTATTGTCATATAATGACATAATAGAGAAAAAAACGAAACTCTATTCTGAGGCCATTAACGACTTATGGGTCGGTAATAAAAATTGTAAGTGCAAACATATGATGTATTAGCGACTCATAAAAAGTAGGTATTTATTATTAAGTTACACCTTCTGACTATAAATCAGATCGTAATGAATAAATATAACAAGAAATATGTACCCATGCATACAGTTATAAACAAAAAACAAAGAAAGTGTCCGGTCACAAAGTAGGTGAGATATACAATAATCTATATACGATCGGTAATAGCTTCTTACTGTTGCTACTACCGACCCCTATGGATCGCTAATACAATTTGTTAGTGCAAACATATAATTTATCAGCGACTCATAAAAAGTTGGTATTTTTTATTAAGTTACACCTTCTGACTTTAAAACAGATTGTAATTAATTAATATAACATGAAATATGAACCCATGCACACAGTTTAAACAAAAAACAATAATTTTTAATGTAACAATTGAAGAATCGACCTTCCAAAAATATCTCATTATTAGTTCAATTAACAACGTGATAAAAAAGAAAGTAGAGAACAATACGTATGTCGCTAATATGTTTTTACAAATAACCGATGTTTTTATTTAAATTGGGCTATTAAAGTACCTGTGTTATTGTCATATAATGACATAATAGAGAAAAAAACAAAACTCTATTCTGAGGCCATTAACGACTTATGGGTCGGTAATAAAATTTGTAAGTGCAAACATATGATGTATTAGCGACTCATAAAAAGTAGGTATTTATTATTAAGTTACACCTTCTGACTATAAATCAGATTGTAATGAATAAATATAACAAGAAATATGTACCCATGCATACAGTTTTAAACAAAAAACAAATATTTATAAATGTAACGATGCATGAGTCGACCTTCCAAAAATATGTCAATATTGGTTAAAATAAAAGCGTAATAAAAAAGAAAGTAGACAACAATACGTAGGTCGCTAATACATTTTGACAAAGAACAGATGTTTGAATTTCAATTGGTCTATTGAACTACCTGTGTTATTGTCATATAATAATACAATATAGAAAAAACCGAAACACTATGCTGAGGCCATTAACGACTTATGACTCGGCGATAGCTGCCACAACTAAAACTGATGAAGCTAAGACCGTCCTATTTTATTTTAAGGTTTTATCGTTTCAAATAGCTTTTTTTTCAATAAAATTTGGTATGAAATCCAGTACTGACACTCAACGGAACATATTTAATAACACAACAAAAAGTATAGCACTCACTTATTCGAATAAATCGCTTAAGTAGAAAAGTCACGTGCCTACCTGATGGATTAAGGCCTAGTACGACGTGAACTGCGCCCACGCTGTCTCCGCACAAACTGGGTTATTTTGTCTCTTTTTTGCACTTTCACACACACTAACACAAAAGTAAATGATGGTCTAGGAACCAACGTGTGCGTAGCTTCAGCTATCTATAGCTAGAATAGTACAGGAAGCGTAAAAATTGACTTTCAATTTATAGGTCGGTATTACCTGCAGATTTTCGATGGGTCGTTGATACCTGCGTTTACCTTAGGTACCTATTGACGACGGTCGAGATGCCACCAAATACTATTTTTTTAATCTATTAGGATAACGCGGGTCTCTATCCATACCTCAAAAGCAAAAAAAGAACCCCCTTATAGGATCACGTGTAGCTGTCTTTCAGTCCGTCTGTTACAATCGATTTGCTGCAAAACTACTGGACCTATTAAATTGCAATTTGGCGCAAATGCTTTCAAGAATTTTCTTGACCACAAATAAAATTTCAAAATCGGTGGCATTTTCGTAATTAAAGTCCCAACAAACCATAAAAATTACACCCGTACTCATATTAAGTCAACCCCATCGCACCCCAACAGGCGACCCGACCCGATAAACCATTAAAGCATTACCAATGGATTTTCAGACTTTGTCACCACATTTCTCCCTTTTAGGGGTTGAATTAAAAAAAACCTGAAACACGTGTTTACTCATTTATTGTTAGAAATACTCCTGTGAAGTTTCGAATAAAATAGTCTAACTAATCTTCTTTCCCCATACAAACTTTGGACCCCCATTTCACCCCTTTAGGGGGTAAATTTTGAAAAATCCTTTCTTAGTGCACCCCTACACCTTATAAGGAACCTACGTGCCAAATTTGAACTCTCTAGAACCAGCGGTTTAGTATTTAGACATTTCAACCCCATTTCACCCCAACAGGGGAGATGGTAACTCACGTCCGCCACGTTGGATTTTAAAATCGTTGCGGTTTTTGTAATCAGCGACCCGATAAACCATAAAAACAATACCCATGCTGATTTTCGGACTTTGTCACCACATTTCTCCCTTTTAGGGGTTGAATTTTCAAAAAACCTAAAACACGTGTTTACTCATTTATCGTCAGGAATACTCCTGTGAAGTTTCGAATAAAATAGTCTAACTAATCTTCTTTCCCCATACAAACTTTGGACCCCCATTTCACCCCTTTAGGGGGTAAATTTTGAAAAATCCTTTCTTAGTGCACCCCTACACCTTATAAGGAACCTACGTGCCAAATTTGAACTCTCTAGAACCAGCGGTTTAGTATTTAGACATTTCAACCCCATTTCACCCCAACAGGGGAGATGGTAACTCACGTCCGCCACGTTGGATTTTAAAATCGTTGCGGTTTTTGTAATCAGCGACCCGATAAACCATAAAAACAATACCCATGCTGATTTTCGGACTTTGTCACCACATTTCTCCCTTTTAGGGGTTGAATTTTCAAAAAACCTAAAACACGTGTTTACTCATTTATCGTCAGGAATACTCCTGTGAAGTTTTGAATAAAATAGTCTAACTAATCTTGTTTCCCCATACAAACTTTGGAACCCCATTTCACCCCTTTAGGGGGTAAATTTTGAAAAATCCTTTCTTAGTGCACCCCTACACCTTATAAGGAACCTACGTGCCAAATTTGAACTCTCTAGAACCAGCGGTTTAGTATTTAGACATTTCAACCCCATTTCACCCCAACAGGGGAGATGGTAACTCACGTCCGCCACGTTGGATTTTAAAATCGTTGCGGTTTTTGTAATCAGCGACCCGATAAACCATAAAAACAATACCCATGCTGATTTTCGGACTTTGTCACCACATTTCTCCCTTTTAGGGGTTGAATTTTCAAAAAACCTAAAACACGTGTTTACTCATTTATCGTCAGGAATACTCCTGTGAAGTTTCGAATAAAATAGTCTAACTAATCTTCTTTCCCCATACAAACTTTGGACCCCCATTTCACCCCTTTAGGGGGTAAATTTTGAAAAATCCTTTCTTAGTGCACCCCTACACCTTATAAGGAACCTACGTGCCAAATTTGAACTCTCTAGAACCAGCGGTTTAGTATTTAGACATTTCAACCCCATTTCACCCCAACAGGGGAGATGGTAACTCACGTCCGCCACGTTGGATTTTAAAATCGTTGTGGTTTTTGTAATCAGCGACCCGATAAACCATAAAAACAATACCCATGCTGATTTTCGGACTTTGTCACCACATTTCTCCCTTTTAGGGGTTGAATTTTCAAAAAACGTAAAACACGTGTTTACTCATTTATCGTCAGGAATACTCCTGTGAAGTTTTGAATAAAATAGTCTAACTAATCTTGTTTCCCCATACAAACTTTGGAACCCCATTTCACCCCTTTAGGGGGTAAATTTTGAAAAATCCTTTCTTAGTGCACCCCTACACCTTATAAGGAACCTACGTGCCAAATTTGAACTCTCTAGAACCAGCGGTTTAGTATTTAGACATTTCAACCCCATTTCACCCCAACAGGGGAGATGGTAACTCACGTCCGCCACGTTGGATTTTAAAATCGTTGCGGTTTTTGTAATCAGCGACCCGATAAACCATAAAAACAATACCCATGCTGATTTTCGGACTTTGTCACCACATTTCTCCCTTTTAGGGGTTGAATTTTCAAAAAACCTAAAACACGTGTTTACTCATTTATCGTCAGGAATACTCCTGTGAAGTTTCGAATAAAATAGTCTAACTAATCTTCTTTCCCCATACAAACTTTGGACCCCCATTTCACCCCTTTAGGGGGTAAATTTTGAAAAATCCTTTCTTAGTGCACCCCTACACCTTATAAGGAACCTACGTGCCAAATTTGAACTCTCTAGAACCAGCGGTTTAGTATTTAGACATTTCAACCCCATTTCACCCCAACAGGGGAGATGGTAACTCACGTCCGCCACGTTGGATTTTAAAATCGTTGCGGTTTTTGTAATCAGCGACCCGATAAACCATAAAAACAATACCCATGCTGATTTTCGGACTTTGTCACCACATTTCTCCCTTTTAGGGGTTGAATTTTCAAAAAACCTAAAACACGTGTTTACTCATTTATCGTCAGGAATACTCCTGTGAAGTTTTGAATAAAATAGTCTAACTAATCTTGTTTCCCCATACAAACTTTGGAACCCCATTTCACCCCTTTAGGGGGTGAGTTTTGAAAAATCCTTTCTTAGCGGATGCCTACGTTATAACATCTACCTGCATGGCAAATTTCAGCCCGATCCGTCCAGTGGTTTGGGCTGTGCGTTGATAGATCACTATGTCAGTCAGTCAGTCACCTTTGAGTTTTATATATATAGATTTATGTAAATTAAGTAGAATGCAAAAGATTGGCTTTAGACTTTATTGCACAATACAAAATAGTAAATAGTGCAAAAGGCAAATGAGGCATTCTCTACCTGTCAACCATAGTACCAAACAGAAACTGAAAGATATGCTTGTATGACGAGAATGTGAAATGATGCATTTGTTTAATGTATATTCTAGTGACCATTTGTGATACGAAGTGTTTGTGAAATGATTATTTGTCACACGTTTTTTGTAAAATGATAGTAAACCCTATTATAGGATAGTCATTACCCGATTACTTACGCGGTAAAGAAATAAAATACGCGGCCGAGTTGCACCATCTAGTCAAAGCGTTATAATTTATCATGCTTATTTATGTAGGTATTTAAAAAAATTGTTTGTATTACACATGTAACTCGCTTCTTTGTAAATGACGTAGTACCTATTCACTGAAATCAGATCATCAACAATCATATCATAAACGAGAAAATGATTCTCGGAAACTGTGTTGTTATTGAATTTTCCCACGCTCATTTTAAGTCCGTTTAAATTTTAAGAAGACACATAATTAATTCATGGAAAATATAAACAATAGCTTAATACTTTGTGAAAAGGAAAAAGGTTACGTATGTATGTCTTTTTCCGTATCATGTAATAATAAATGTGTTTTTGCATTAAATAATGTATTAAATAATTTATACAAGTTTCCGCCCGTGACTTCGTTTGCGTGTATAATAAGTTAAATTTGATCGCCATAAGATATTAAAATGCCCAAATATAATAGCAAACATTCAATGACACATAAATAAATATCTTATCTAATTATACAAAAGCCCCCTTTCCACCCTTAATTCAGTGAATAAAGGATTTTGACCTTACAAACGGTCCGGTAGTTTTGAATTTTTGATATGTTGTCTAAGATGGTTAGTCAGTTTTTAAAATGCTAAATGCACAATTCCCCCCCCTCCGCCCCCGCCGCCATATTGAAAAAACCGGCCCTCTCTTCATATTTTTGCTCAAATCTTCCTTTAGGAGCATTTTAGCTAGAAGAAAGCTTCAACAATGTTATAGAGAGTTAAATTTACTACATTTTCCATTTTATATTTTTTTTGTAGGATAGATAGTTACGGAGATATGCACATTTAAAAAAACTTAAGAAATTGTGATTTCCAACTCAAAAACAAACTTCTGGATTATATCTTCGTTTAGGAGCTTTTAGAGAATTAAATTTACTATAATTTACACCTCAAATTTTCTGTCTGTCTGTCTGCCTGCCTGCCTGCCTGCCTGCCTGCCTGCCTGCCTGCCTGCCTGCCTGCCTGCCTGCCTGCCTGCCTGCCTGTCTGTCTGTCTGTCTGTCTGTCTGTCTGTCTGTCTGTCTGTCTGTCTGTCTGTCTGTCTGTCTGTCTGTCTGTCTGTCTGTCTGTCTGTCTGTCTGTCTGTCTGTCTGTCTGTCTGTCTGTCTGTCTGTCTGTCTGTCTGTCTGTCTGTCTGTCTGTCTGTCTGTCTGTCTGTCTGTCTGTCTGTCTGTCTGTCTGTCTGTCTGTCTGTCTGTCTGTCTGTCTGTCTGTCTGTCTGTCTGTCTGTCTGTCTGTCTGTCTGTCTGTCTGTCTGTCTGTCTGTCTGTCTGTCTGTCTGTCTGTCTGTCTGTCTGTCTGTCTGTCTGTCTGTCTGTCTGTCTGTCTGTCTGTCTGTCTGTCTGTCTGTCTGTCTGTCTGTCTGTCTGTCTGTCTGTCTGTCTGTCTGTCTGTCTGTCTGTCTGTCTGTCTGTCTGTCTGTCTGTCTGTCTGTCTGTCTGTCTGTCTGTCTGTCTGTCTGTCTGTCTGTCTGTCTGTCTGTCTGTCTGTCTGTCTGTCTGTCTGTCTGTCTGTCCGTCCGTCCGTCCGTCCGTCCGTCCGTCCGTCCGTCCGTCCGTCCGTCCGTCCGTCCGTCCGTCCGTCCGTCCGTCCGTCCGTCCGTCCGTCCGTCCGTCCGTCCGTCCGTCCGTCTGTCTGTCTGTCTGTCTGTCTGTCCGTCTGTCCGTCTGTCCGTCTGTCCGTCTGTCCGTCTGTCCGTCTGTCCGTCTGTCCGTCTGTCCGTCTGTCCGTCTGTCCGTCTGTCCGTCTGTCCGTCTGTCCGTCTGTCCGTCTGTCCGTCTGTCCGTCCGTCCGTCCGTCCGTCCGTCCGTCCGTCCGTCCGTCCGTCCGTCCGTCTGTCCGTCTGTCCGTCTGTCCGTCTGTCCGTCTGTCCGTCTGTCCGTCTGTCCGTCTGTCCGTCTGTCCGTCTGTCCGTCTGTCCGTCTGTCTGTCTGTCTGTCTGTCTGTCTGTCTGTCTGTCCGTCCGTCCGTCCGTCCGTCTGTCTGTCTGTCCGTCCGTCCGTCCGTCCGTCCGTCCGTCCGTCCGTCCGTCCGTCCGTCCGTCCGTCCGTCTGTCCGTCTGTCCGTCTGTCCGTCTGTCCGTCTGTCCGTCTGTCCGTCTGTCCGTCTGTCCGTCTGTCCGTCTGTCCGTCTGTCCGTCTGTCCGTCTGTCCGTCTGTCCGTCTGTCCGTCTGTCCGTCTGTCCGTCTGTCCGTCTGTCCGTCTGTCCGTCTGTCCGTCTGTCCGTCTGTCCGTCTGTCCGTCTGTCCGTCTGTCCGTCTGTCCGTCTGTCCGTCTGTCCGTCTGTCCGTCTGTCCGTCTGTCCGTCTGTCCGTCTGTCCGTCTGTCCGTCTGTCCGTCTGTCCGTCTGTCCGTCTGTCCGTCTGTCCGTCTGTCCGTCTGTCCGTCTGTCCGTCTGTCCGTCTGTCCGTCCGTCCGTCCGTCCGTCCGACCGTCCGTCCGTCCGTCCGTCCGCGGCGTAGCTCCGTGATTATTAGTACTAGAAAGCTAACATTTCGTATCAGTATGTGTATGTATCACGCCGACAAAACTGTAACATAAAACCAAAAATAAAACTTTTTTCGGGTACCTCCCGTACACCTAAAGTGGGGGTAATTATTTCGTTCCAACACTAGTGTGTAGGTTGTCGTTGAATAGGTTTTTTAAAAGTAATAGAAGTCTTCAAACATATTTTTTTGATAAAGTCAGCAGTTTTGTAAATACTCGCTCCAGAAATCCAAAAAATAGCGTCCCCCCCCCCCCCCCCTCTAACTTTTCAACCATGGGTCAAAAAATTATGGAAAAATTCTTAATAATGAGGCCTTATAACTAAGCACTTTCAATGAAAACTATCCATACTATCCATATCCATACTTACTAATATTATAAATGCGAAAGTGTGTCTGTCTGTCAGTCTGTCTGTCTGTTACCTCTTCACGCTTAAACCACTGAATCGATTTTGATGAAATTTGGCATGGAGATAGTTTAAGATCCGAGGAAGGACATAGGATAGTTTTCATCCTGGAAATTATCCCTAAAAAGATTTTAAAGTGAGTAAGTAATTCATGATGATATTGATGACCCTGTCGAAAATGTAATTATTAGACCAAAAGCACAATTGCTCTTACATTTGCTTAGGCGCTCTTAATAATCCCTTTTATTAATTAAGGTGATTAGGCGGATATTTATCGTGTTGTACGAGGTTGCTTCCATACTTCCAAGTTCCACGCGGACGTAGTCGCGGGCAAAAGCTAGTAGGTATTGAATAAAATCGGTCGAGCCGTTTTTGAGTTATCGCAAAAATTCATAATTTTCTTTAAAATGACGTAAGTGCCGCGCAGTGTCCTTATACTTTGAACGTTACACATATTAGTTAAGTGCCATACTGTATTAAAACATTTCGCTTAATCTGGCGCGTAGAATCAATAACTTCCAGAAGGAAATAAGTAGGTAATTACAGTTACTTTGGCGATTACGATGTTTTTATAGACCTTGAAATCTTTCTCGTAATTTAAACCTCGGGCTTAAACCGCTGTTTTACGCCCGTCTATTGTGAAGGATGGGCAACCACGGAACCCTACACTGAGCGTGGCCCGACATGCTCTTGGCCGGTTTTTATTATAAAAGTTAACGTCACATAACTGATAAAGGTTAGGCTTTTCCTATTATTATAGAGCTTTAATTCTTTAGGTAACAAACGTACGTTTAAAACTAGTATGCTAAAAGACCTGGAATGCAATATAACTTAAGGTTCAAAACTAAATTTATTTATAATGAGTAGACACTGAAACAGCAACAATGGAAATTGCATTCAAAAGACAGCTTACTCATTATTTCATTGCATGGTAAAAGTTCATCTATCCATCAAAAATCATGAAAATATTTCAAAAACAGGAAGATATTCAATAGAACATACAGTTTAATTAATAATTTGTTGTTCCGAAGACAAAGGGCTCGTAAATATCCTTGACTACTAATTGCGCATGCATGTACGAAAGCGTGAGCTGTGGCTCAAAGTACTCACTTTAAGACGACCCAGCAACGGCTGGATCCCATTGGCTCGCCTTGTTACTTTTAACGCGGTATAGGTTTCTAATTAGCTTCACTGGGTTCACTAGTTGGCCTCGTGGGAAATGCCTCCACCTTCCGTGGCGGCTCTCACTTGTGGTCCCTTGCAAAGGTTATGAACAGTTCATTATTGCAATTAAAATCTAAGGTATTACAAAATGTGATATTGAATACCTATTGGGTCGATTGCAAAAGAATTGTACATAGGGCTTTAATTAAAACAAAACTTAATTGATTCCTTTGTGTGACGAAAGTTACCCATACATTTTGTATGAATAACCTTCGTCACACAAAGGAAGCGATCGTGATTTTTTACAAGCTTTTATTTAGCTTGCATGGTATGTTTAAAGTATGTTTGTTCGGGTGAAATCTTGCAACTCAATTTTGAAGTAGATATCGTCAAACGATTGAGCTGAAATTTTGCATACTTACTTAACTTTGATGACAATACAATAATATGGTATCATGGGGCTGATCTGATGATGGAGCCGGAAGGTGGCCATAGGAACTCTATAATAGAAAAAGCAATCCTACCGTGCTTGGGCTCTTTAGAGTCGTCTCAGTGAGCATTTGATGGATATCCAAAGAAAAGTACAGTCGGCTATAAAAGCTTGCCACTAAAATGACATTTTTGACAGAAACTTATTGTTAACTAAGCTTTTAACTATGTACATCTTTTTGCAATCGACCCTTTTGAAAATATTTTCCTATTAATAAGTGCTCTAGGCAGGAAGTGCAAGTGGTAAATATAATTGGTATGTATTTCTGCAAAAGTGCAGAAACTAGGTTTTCCGATGAACGATGATGGTTAATATCGTTGATTCACTTTAAGACGCTATAAGACAAGTGTTATGAAGAGATTACGTAGCTTCCAAATGTTGGCCTCATAGTAAATGCTTCCACTTTCCGTGGCGGTTATCAACAGTTAATTATGGCAATTAAAATCTACACAGTTATAGTTATTAAATTGAAAAGAAAATTCTTTTTTGGAAGTCTGTTAAAAATAGCGCGTATTATTTCATAATTAGTAAAATATTTAAATAAAACAATTGAAGCGGATTATGTCGCGTAAATTCATTATTTGAGCCTTCCTGACGTTTCAATCACTTTACAGTTACCGTTGTCAATGGTTGACTGAGAAAAACATTTATTTTTATGTGCCAGAAAGGCAAAACTAAATACTTTATTGAAATTGATATATTCCGAGGTTGATTTCATTGATGTGTCCTTTGAACTCGCGTTTTAATCGGATTGAAAGATACCAACTCAAAACTAAACAAAAGATAGTTAACTACCAATCGTTTTTAAAAACATACTCTTTCAACATACACTATCAGTGTCGAGATGTCCGTACAAATCGATTCCCACCGGCTTGACCATATAAAAATATTTGTGCACCCTTTTCTAATGCACTTAGAGAATAAGTAAGCCAATTTGGTTTAGGCTTGCCCTACGATTTATTTGACCCCACGCCACGGCTAGCTATCTTGTACATGTAGGTATGCTTTGACATCATGCCGTAGACATCATAAAAAGCGTAAATGAATATAAGTGTAGTGAAACATTATTTCTGCGCGTATGTGTGACGATTTTTTTTTAGGATGTCTATCGATTTTATTTTTATTTGGGATCACATGTCTAATATGGGCTGAACTACACTTAGACTGCTCTAAAAGTCAGAAATTACCGTCAAAGTTCAACATTCCTAACGGAGCGCTAAAAACCAAATGGCAACCTAATCGTGACGTCATTATATGTTATGGGTACCAATATATGGAGACAATAAGTAATATGCTATTTTCACCGTAAAATGCGTTTAAATTCATTGTTGACATACAATTATAATTTTATTTTATTATGAGGATTCTGAAAACAATTACAAACTTCTTTTGGATTAAAAAAAAACATAAAATGCGTACCTTTAAAGTCGCATATTTAAAAATATACATATATATATTTTTCTATGCTTCTTATTTAGCAAATTTAATTCATATAAATACAGTTTGCTCTAGAATTTAACCTCTGTCGTTATCCCTATTGATTTATTAAAATAAAACAATGTAGATGGTTAATACTCCAAAACGCATAACTCAATCCGTAATATTAAATATTACATCTGTATTTTTCGTTATTTCAGTAGGTGCACTTGCCCCGCTGGCGCACTTGCCTTAACGGACCTTAAGTAGTACCTACTATTCATGTATTATACATATACACAGACAAAAAACGCCAATTCCAATGTGATTTTGTTATTTTGTCAATATTTCCCAACATTTCGACATTATTTAATGAGTCATGGTCGCGGATGAATTGTTGTTGCGTAATAAAAGTAAATAAACAAAATACCAGTAAAACCGCAACATAATATGTATACTCGTAAGTTAAAAAAATAAAAGTACCAAGTTGTAAAGTGTTGTGTATAGTACCGGTTATTTTTTGGATTAGCACGTATATCGATTTAAACACGGTCAAAGAAAAAACGAGTACACACTCTAATCTGTTAAAAAAAACATCGCTCTCTTAATAATTTTAAATTTCATACCGCATTCTTGGGTGTTTTCATGAAATATGCTGAAATGATTTATCAACAAAATAGCCTATTGCTATGTGGTTCTCTTTGACCTTTGTGCCTACATTTTTATCTTATTAATGTTATCAGCATTTGTGGTTTTTTCCATATCACATAAATTAATAACTAAATTAAATGTGTTACACTGAACTATTCAAACTAGTTTTTTGTATATTTTGGGGTGATTTGTTTATGAAATAAACTATGGAATCACCCGCCACTATTAGATCGCCACAGAATAAACCAAGCAGATGGTCCTCTCTAATGATCTTAGCAAAAGCCGCCAAAATGATCTTAGAAAATGCGACTCAATTGGTCATGGGACGTGGCGACGCATAGGTACATACGCACCTCCGTGAGTCGAACGAACGCACGCCGATTTCGTCCATACAGAAGACGCGCGTCCAAGGTGCGCGCTGCAGGGCTAGCATAATCTTGCCAGCACGACTTTACTTGTTACGCGACTTATGATCACCTGTCTTACTCGCACGGTTGAAAGGAAAGTGACAGGTAGTATTTTGTCGCGCGACTAAGAGTCGCGTTGTCATAGTTGAGCTGGAGGTGCTAGTGCTTAGGCTATTTATTTAACGCAACTCGCAAGGCGTAGAGTTTCCGTTTCCGTCTTGATCAGGCATAAATCCCTACATTGGCTAGTTACTAATTTTTGGCCGACCAAATCTAAACCATGATATAATTCAATTAAAAGTAAGTAGATTAACAACACTAATGCTAGATTAGTGCATATTAATGTAGGTAAGTGTATGTAAACATGATGCCATCGATATATCTTCCCTATCGCAGTGTTACTGAAAACCGGCCAAATTTGCGGTTATAATCAAAAGTGTGCCCGAAATAGACTGGAAAATTAGGCAAGTGCGAGTCGACCTTGCGCGCGAGGGTACTGTATAGTGCTACCATAAAACATCTACAATAATTATAAAAATCAAAATTAAGACACGTTTATTAGTCATCAAGACTAATCAAAAGAGCCCGAACGCGATGGGTTTATCTTGAATTTTTTAGGAGTTCCTACGTCCACCGTCCTCTATCATCATCATCGGTACCTATTTTTACCATGGGCAACGTTTCATTTTGGCTAATTATTCTGTTTTCATTATTCAATAATGTCATGCCAGGAATCCCATTCAATACGTGAATAGAATTCCCTGAATCCATGATACTCAGATACAGTACAATGTAGATAGATAGGTAAAAAAATATGAGTAAACTTGGGAGAGGATGAGTCATGGCCGGTTCGCTGAAAGCGGTGAAACACACGTTGACGTCACAGGGTCTAGTCGAGACAAGTTTAAACCATTCATGTTTCATACGAGTGTATATCGACGGCAAAGACGGTAATGCTGTAATACTGCCGTGCTACGTCTAAAAGACGTATCTTACTATGAAATGCATACAAAGATACGACATTTTACCGTAGAAAACGGCACTATACGCCAACTGAATTCATTGGTGGTTACAGCTCTTTTTGCCATCGAATTTTTGTTGACAGCTACAACATGTGCTACGTGGATTGACACGCATATACTATAAATAATAATAAGACTATATTATACAATACATGTAGTATATCTTACTAAAATCTGAAACGATAAAGTACCTGTACATATGTTACGCATACAATTCTTTCATCATAATTAATAAGAATAATCAATTTTATAAATTGTAATAGGAGGAAACATAAGTTTCTATAAGTTTTAATGAATATTAGGTTAATCGTGCTACGACTTTGCTACGACAATGTTACACTTGTGATATTTTTTACGACTTGATATTGAATATGTGTAGGTACACGTATTGTATGATTTATTGTGTAACATGCTATAAATGCAATATTAAAATGGATTACTTTTTATTTCATCATCATCCAATCCTAGCCGATTTCGGCCACGGCGACTGGACTAGCTAGTCAGAGCGTCGTTCGTGTGCTCTCAGGTACTTTTTATTTATTAGGATTACAAACAAGATCACGCTGATGCACTTTTCACATTACCTACGAGTAGGTATACTCAGTAATACACTCTAATCTATGGGTATACTAGGGAAATTAATTTTACGTAATTTATCGCAAACAATATAACATATCCTAGTGAATTAATTCGTAGGCTAATAATTCTGTATATTGTAATATTTGTGAAGTACAACATAAGTTCCTTTGATTAGTTCAAGATGCTTCAGAATCAAGCCGTCGGGATTGGTCTAACCGTAGGTAATTAGGATTTTCAGTCCCTGGATTATTTGTATGAGCAATCCCGAATGGCCCATACAAAGAATTCTAGAATCGGAAGCCCTAGCCGTAATGGACAGTACATAGGCTTAGAAAAAAAATGTTGCGTTGTCAAGAACCAGAAAACGGTTACAACTCTTAAACAGGGCCATTAAATGAACTCGTGTCCCCTCGATTACCGCAACGCAATCCGTAGTTTTTATTACTGTTACGTACTTAAGTATGTTTGATTAAGTACTATCCAGTAGTGCGATGGAGCAAGAAATGTATTTTAAGATGCAGAAACACATTTTTACGCTAGATTTATCAGTATACAAATACATAGTCATGAGGTTTTGGTGTTTAATAAAGCAGAACCAACTTATTTCAGTTAAGCTTTTTTTTCAGGGACCAAGCTTATTCTGTAGGGACCTACTTATGTACAGTTAGTTAAAATACAGTTCAACTATGGTAAATATTATACAACACTGTCGTGTCTATTGCCTATTTACAGCATTTTATCCAAATCTTTCAAACACTGATATACCTCCTAATTATTGGCGTACTTAGTGTAATAAATTAATGATAACTGTTATTAAATCAAGTAATAAATAAGATACAATTTAATTTAATTTTAAGCCTGAAATAATTGTACCTAAGTTATAATTAAGAACTTTCATTATACCTACCTTTAACATTTAAAAACAATGTTATCATTAATATTGAGATTTATGGATACAATTGAGGGCCTAGCATGATATCCATTTAAGTTTTCTTTCCCTATTCAATCTTTAAAATTCTCCAAGTGTAGTTGTTTAACTACATCATACAAAAATCCGTGTAAATCACGTTTTCGGCGGTTGTTACATATTTTAGAGTTGATATATTATGAGGAGAGGAGAAGGTACCAGTGGCGGCGCGTCCATCCTTTCTGATCACCACCGGCTTGCCCACTTCAGAACTGTTAAACACCATTATCTATTGCTCCTGAAGGAAGATTAAGCGAACTCGCAAAATATATTCAGCTTGCCCTGAGCCTTTAAATGATGCCACGTGACTGGTCGGTACAGTCAACTGTAAAAATATGGGTGGATTCGTCCTTCGCAAAAAGATATCCTATCACTCATACGTTACCGAAACCGAAATAAACTTTTGGTATATTGTTTACAGGAAGATTCGATTTATATTTTTGCACTTGAGTGTACACTATGCCCGTGCAGTCCGTGCACTGACTTAGGAATCCCGCGACTGACGGTGACACATGGTAAACTGAACAACAGTTAGCCTCGGTACTTGGCACACGCGGTAACCTGCACCTTCCATTTTAATTCAACACCATCTTATTTTGCACAAACATACAGCTTTCTTTCCTTAAAAAAGTTAAAGGGAGATCGGTAATACGTACTCCGCTTGCGGTCGTAGTAAACTTGATTGGTTTCATAACAGGTTGGGAATAATAAACAACTACACACAACATTGCGAGATATACAAGCACGTGTGACACATTAAATAAGGTTAAAGCCTAAGTTGGGCAAATATTTTTTTATCTTGACCCAGCCGAGCCACTGCAAGTCGAGAGCCTTGCGTTGTAGTACTTTACGAGTACAAGAAAATTTAACTTGTTCTGTAGTTACTCAACTAACTTTCTAAACATACGTACCCTTCAGCCAATTAAAATAAATATTTTTTCATACTTTTCTTTACGTCGCTAAGTGCCCAATTAAAAGTGTGCATAAACACAAATATGTTTAACTGGAAATAACTAAAAATGACTTACCTTTAAATTCAGGTCGCGGTTTTCCAGTACCGTTCAGAGTATTAACTTCACTCGCGAAACACTATTGAAGAAGCGGTTAAGTAATAACAAAAAAAAATAACACATACGAGAATGTAAACAGAACGCTCACGCCCACACCTCGAAGCGATTTTTTTCGATAGTTATTTGTTTAAAAAGTTTTGTTTATGTCGTTCGTACGTATTCCTAATACGTGGGGTCAGCGAGATGGGTCTCAGAGGGCCACGCAACGCAGGCTTGCGGCAGCGAGGCGGCCCGTGCACTGAGTGTCAGCCCATGGCCGAAGCCGCGACGGCGGCCGGCTCGACTCTGCCCCGCGCGACCAGCCGAGAGCCTCCCGCCACCCTGCGTATCGCTCCAGCGACCAGAGGGTATCGGCGAGAGTTGAATGACAGCAGCCGTACCAACAGACCTGTTGTCTCCACACATGGCAGCTATGAGGAAAACTTTCACACCTGAACTTTACACTGAAACGTTGCTTCGATTTGTCATTTAATTTTACTATGTGGGTATATAATATGCTTTTCTAACCTGCTACAATTGATATATAATATATGAATGTCTAGACTATTACGATTGCTATTTACGTTATGTTTCATTCATACGAAAACAATCATAAGTATCATCTATCTATACAACGCGATTCATAAATTTGGTACTTAATGTATGGAAAGTACATTGAAGATATTTGGATGCCCCGAATCAGTACATATTTATATTATGTATTATAAATAAATGTCAGACACACAAACAAATATCACGCGTAAATCGACCCAGTCCCAAATTAAGCTCAATAAGGCTTGCTATTATGGTACTAGACGATGATATACATACTTATATATATAAATAATATAAATATAAATATAATAAATATAAATAAATATCAGACAACCTCACACAAATCGATCTAGTCCCAAATTAAGCTCAAGAAGGCTTGTGTTATGGGTACTAGACGACGATATATTTACTTATATAGATAAATATATACTTAAATACATAGGAACAACCATGACCCAAGCACAAATATTCGAGTTCATCACACAAATATTTGCCCTGGCCGGGATTCGAACCCGGGACCGCTGCTCAGTAGGCAAGTGCTTGCAAACTGAGCCAACCGCGTCGTCAATATATATAGATAGATATATACTTAAATACATATAACAGACATGCATGTAAGTATTATTTGCGATTACATGACTCGAAGTGGCTAGACAGACAGTGGGGAGTGGATGGAAACTTTCAAAATGGTTGAAACATTTTAGAGATTCCCAGATATAATTGCCAGAAAATGCTTACAGGATCTTCTTACAGCTAAAAAGATAAATGTTTTCACACGCCCTGCACTACATCGGCCAGGGGAGCTACATTAAAAAAACGTCCTATTTGTTAACACTTGAAAAAAGGAAGTAGTGAACCTCGCGAACATCTTTTTGGAATGGCTGAAATGTTTTTTAGGGTTCCGTAGTCAACTAGGAACCCTTTATAGTTTCGCCATGCCCGTCTGTCTGTCCGTCTGCCCGTCCGCTGCTTAGCTCCGTGATCATAAGTGCTAGAAAGCTGAAATTTGGTATGAGTATGTGCATGTATCTATTAGGCCGACAAAACGGTAAAATAAAAACAAAAAAAAAAACTTTTTTTTCGGGTACCTCCCGTAGACCTAAAGGTGGGGATGTTTTTTTTTCGTTCCAACACTAGCGTGTGCGGTGTCGTTGAATAGGTTTTTTAAAAAAATATAGGAGTCTTCAAACATCATTTTTTTAATAAAATCAGCAGTTTAGTAAATATTCGCTCGGGAAATCAAAAAATAGTCCTCCCCCCTCTACCTTATCAACCACGAGTCAAAACATTATAGAAAAATTCATGAAAATGAGGCCTTATATACTTTCAATGAAAACTATATTGAATGAAATCGGTCGAGCCGTTTTCGAGTTATCGCAAAATTTCATAATTTTCTTTAAAATGACGTAAGTGCCGCGCGGTGTTCTTATACTTCGAACGTTATATTACATATTAGTTAAGTGCCATACTGCATTAAAACATTTTGCTCAATCTGAGAACTTCTAGAAGGTAATAAGTAATTACAGTTACTTTGGCGTTTACGGCCTTTTTATAGAGGTTGAAATCTTTTTCGTAATTACAATTTTATTTTATTGTCTATTGTGAAGGATGGGTAACTACGGAACCCTACACTGAGCGTGGCCTGACATGCTCTTGGCCGGTTTTTTTTTCACTTTTCTACCGCCATATCTCTGACATTTCCGAATATTTCTAAATCGATTAAAAATTACTATATAATTATCGAATCTGCTTACAAAATTTTACGAGAATCGATTAAGAAATGCGCCATGTAGGTGAAAACAGCCGGATATCGGCAACAGCGGGACTGGCTCGGTCATTTATTGACATGTGATGATAATATTCAATATTTATTTCTTATTGATTTATATTGAATAGGTGTTTAGATATTCTGGAGTTATAGGCGCAAGACATAAACGACGTCATTTTAAACAAGTCCTGCCATATTCATAATATGATATGAGTAGGTATAGGTAGTGTATATGTGTGTCGCGAGTTTTGACCTAATTACTGGCATAACAAGGAGTTTAGTCATTCCAGATATCCTTCTGTAGGGATGTCATCGATGTTTGCCTTATAATTTAATCTCTTAAAACTAATCTATTCACGACTCACGAGTCAACCTAGATAATAAAGAGCTGCAAGATACTAAAAGGTGCCCGAAAACTACGTCCCGTCACGAACCTTCACTTTTATCTTTACCGTAATCGGGTAAAGTGTAAGCACCTTTGAATGTCCAACCATCCCTGTGGCAAATTAGGTCAAAATCGTTTTGACGTGATAAGGCCGCTTAAATATTGCGACCGGCAGATGGCGTTGTAATCAATGCCGGCCATACGAAACAACAGAAAACGTGCATGGCGTTAAAATAATCCCTCAGACCTATGACCTCTACCCGTAATAAAATGGTTTCAATACAGTTCAATAAAACATAATAGTTTTATAATACCAGACAGACATAACTGCAAGTAGCGTGTTGTATCTCGATCTTCAATTGAACCATTAAGGCAAAAAGTACCTATGCATGATTAAGACTTGTTTACATGGAATAAAATAATGACTTAGCACACCTTTTTCCTGATGAAGTTAACAAGTTTGCATGAGTCGACTGCCTGATTCCGTTCCAATCAATGTCCATAATCGGTAAACATACGGACAAATTATACAACGCCGGCGACACACGAGAAATAACAGCAATTATGAATAACATCAGACTGCCGTGTAAAACATACAACAAGGCACCTAGTTATCGTTAAGACAAATAGTAGGAGGTTTATCAGCACTATGTTACGAGTAGAGGAATGGATAAACGTTTAATAAAATAAGGAGGGAAATTTCTTGCTCGGAAGAAAAAGAGTGTGAACCCTCTTTCTTACTCTGTCGCAATCGATCTACGGTCATAATTTGTGAATGTCCAACTATCCCAGAATCAAAAAATGGTCAGAAGTTAGAGTACACAGTTTTTTTGACTTAACGTCGTGACTTATTATTTATTAATTACACATGTTAAATATAAAAGTACTACATGACTAATTTCCTCTCACCAAACCCTTGAAACTAAAAAAAATTAAATTGGGTACATATGTATAGGGCTTCCTTTTATTATGCAGACCTTTAAGAGCAAGTAGGTAAAGACTAAGAAAGACTCCAGTATACTTACGGGATTTCCAAAACCCACTACCGCTACATAATTTCAGGATCGCAATTTTTGAGTTATTGGAAGAGGCCTATGTTCAGCAGTGGAAATCTGTGACTGGTAGTTAGACTCGGGCACACGAAATAAGAAAACCATAGAGAAATCTACAACTTAGTAACATAAACTTCAAACTAACCTTTCAATGATTACGGATTCATAATAACTAACTTAAAAAAATCTGCTTAAAAGTTTTAGTTTTTATTTAATGTCATTTAACGCACACAATACCTACAAAAAAAATATTTTCAATATCATAAATTACCGTGACATGAATTGACATAAACAAAATTATGTTATTGGATTAAATCCGCCCATGATTTATTTAAGATCCTCGACTCGCAAGCAATCACTTGTCCCGATACCTTGTAACGTAGATCATTATCTGACATTATCGATCGGTGTGATTAACTATACTAAAGTGATAATGGCACCGTAATAACTGGCCACCGAGATATACGCGGGATAGATCATTCGCGGCATTATTATCTATGTTTACGCGGCGCCAGTAACAATAACAAGTATCCGCGCGTGCGTCACTGTTACCTTTAATCCAGATTTGACAATAGCTAACATACAGGAATTGCGATGCCTAAACACCCAAAACTTTGGCACGCTAATAACTGGCCACCGAGATATTGATAGAGAGATGGGAACACATTTTAAATCACAGTATCCAGGCTCAATATCCAGTTATGATTTTTTATTTCAACAAATCTGGCAAGCGGACGCTCCCAGTGAACGTCAATTTTTGTAATTTCTCTTTTTTACTGTCATGTTAATGAATAATCATGAAATGTTTACATAGCTCGCCAGACGAAACAGACCGTACTAGCTTGAATTTATTCAGAAATATTTGATGGTAAATTTAACCATTTTCAAGCCTGACACGTAAAAATGACACCCCAGAGAAATGCCCGGGATTAGATCATTCGCGGCATTATTATCTTTGTTTACGCGGCGCCAGTAACAAAGTATCGGCGCGTGCGTCA
Organism: Apotomis capreana; assembly: GCA_947623375.1. Taxonomy (NCBI): domain Eukaryota; kingdom Metazoa; phylum Arthropoda; class Insecta; order Lepidoptera; family Tortricidae; genus Apotomis; species Apotomis capreana. The sequence goes on along the minus strand of OX392506.1, from coordinate 10,801,455 downwards.
CGGTTGACAATTACTGATATACAGGAATTGCGAACCCTGAAGGCCCAAAACTTTGGCACCATAATAAATAACCACCGAGATATACGAGGGATAACTCATTTGTTGCATTATTATCTTTAATTACGAGGCGCCAGTACCAAGTGTATCGACAAATGCGTCACTGTAATTTTTTTTACAACAGACACCCAAAACTTTGGCGCCATAATAACTGGCCACCGCGGGATAGCTGATCAATTAAAGCGTATTATCAGGTGCTCTTTCTTAAAACCCGAATTGCATAAGTGTAATATATGCTGTGCATTAATTACAGTTCAAGTTGAAAAAAAATAAACATTTAGATTAATCACATGATAGATACTCGTATTTTCAGCTTTCTTCAAAAAGCGAAACGATTTCCCTTCAATTTTTATTGTAAGAGAACAATGAAACAGATAAATATTTTGAAAGTTTATGAAAGTGTATGGCAAGCTTTGAGGCCGCTACTAACGCAAAACTATTTATATACTTAAGTTACATAGAGGCAGAAACTTGCCAATTACTTCGTAATTTTCTCGTTATGCCTTAAATGAGATAACTTAAACTTACCTCGCACCTGGCTGTGATTACTTCTTTATAATCCATTTATACCTAGCGATTATCCATAAATCACCGATATTGTGATAAAGGCACAAAATATTGCAGTTATCTTTCGGAGCAACAGACGGGCCGGTCTACTGAATGGAAACGGTCAAATACAAGTATCCCATCGCAGGGCTACATTAAATACTATCCATGGACGTACCTACATACACACCATACGTCATGTAATCTATAAGTATTGCACGCGATGTTTATTTAGGCGGCTAAGCTGGATCAGAATGCAACGAACACGTTACTTAATTTATATTGCTAAGGCCAATTAGAAATAATCCTAGAAATCGATTAACAACATCAGATACGAAGGAAATCGCATATTTATAATCGAGCAAATTTATTGCATCACATTAATCAGATCTTACTTATACACACAAGTGTTAACATAGTATCTATATCATAATCATAATTATGAAGTAGGTACGTAAAAACGAACAAAGGGCCATGAAAAAAAGTGTGTGTGTCAGCTCCGACGCACGACTGGAGTTTACTCTTCAGGCCAGGCGCGCACCACTTTTTTGTCGCAGAAATAAGCGTACTTATGGGTTTATGAAAATCGTGGTGCGCGCACTGTCATATAAACCCATATCTTGCGACACTTTAAACCACTATAGATTGAAAACTAATGAATATATTTTTATTATTATTATTTTTAATAACTAACAATAGTCAATTGTTTACGCACCAATAGTTCGTACAGTGAAAAAGTTTTACGGGGGAGCGGGGGAGCAATCAAAGATGGCGAGTTTCGATATTTCAATATAGGTATTTCTTAAAATTTCGGACTCTCAACAGTTTAATTTTGTTACATTATTACACATTTACACAAGGATATACATTTCAGTGCTGCTTTTTTGCAGGTACACGACAACTGTTGAGAGTCCGAAATTTTAAGAAATATATTGAAATATCGAAACTCGCTATCTTTGATTGCTCCCCCCGCTCCCCCGTGCAACTTTTTCACTGTACGAACTATTGGTGCGTAAACAATGGACTATTGTTAATGATTAAAAATAATAATTATAAAAATATATTCATTAGTTTTCAATCTATAGTGGTTTAAAGTTAACTCGAAAATGGAGCATTTTAGTAAAATTTCAAAAAATCTTAGAGAAAGTGTAAGAAATGTTATAGTGTGCTATATATTCGTGATCTACTCAATAAGCCCTTTCATTTGATACCCCACACGGCATGGCTTGATGACTTCTTTTTTTTAAATTTGTATGGCATTTTTAATTGCCGGGGTGGGGGGAGGGGGACCACAAAACTGGTTGGCAACATTTGTTTGTAGGATGTCTGGGATCTATACAATATATATCAGAAGTCAGATTGAGGTCCGATATTTTTGCAAACGGATATCTCCTTGTAGCCTGCTCTAAGAAAAAGGCCTGATCTGACTTGGTTGTGAATTGTTTGCCTGTAAAGAGGCAGGTGGCGACGTAATTGCGCCAGCACGAATGCCATGGGTTCTACTGATGTGTATATTAAGTCCTTTCTGACCTTTAAAGAAACGAATCTGGGAGCAATGTGGGCCCGCACTGTACGGAATTCTCCAGCGACAGCGACACAGACCTGGAAGCGACATTCTGAGAGGAGCCCGTGCTATTAGGATTCATCAAGTAAACTATTAAAAAACGCAATAGATAAAAACTTACGGCTACGATAACAAATAAAGTATTTAAAAACCGCTCCAAGTTTCGGCATACAAATTGCCCCATAAAGTTCCTGGGGGAAGCGGTGGTTTATAATTGCACATATAACTAGATAGTACTCATGCACTGATAGCAATCACACTCGTAACATGATAGAGATTCACGCAAAATATTAGCAAAAACTTGAAAACAAAAACACATTTCTCAGCTGTTGTAGATTGACAACTGTCAGTCAAGCTGCCCGATGCGCACTTGCGCAGCAACGCGCCGTGTAGGCCGCCAGCCGCCGCCGCAGTCTCCGCGGAGAAATTATGAATATGTTTCTTGTCTATGTTATTTGTTAAGCCTCTTGTGGTAATTTAAAATAAAAAATAAATGGCAGAGAACAATTAATATTAATTTTCTCTAACGGAAGCCATGTTTTCCCGTTGCTAAGTACATTTAAAATACATTTCATCAAATAAACATCTCGGTGATGGTCATTTTATATCGGGGTCTTAGTCTATAACGCTTAACGTAACGCATAACCTGCTAATTTAAGAAGTCGTATTTTTACCCCGATCGTATACTGAGATACGACTTTTTAAATTAGCACGGCAGATACGTTCGATTTTACACCCCATATTTTTCATACCCCGGGCTTATATATGAAAATCTATTCTTAAGGAGTAAACTCCAAAAATCTTGCATTTGCAATATAGTGAACTTGTACACTCGGATGACGAACTACCAAGCAACTGCGTCGAAATACAAGCAGTGATTTTTCACATTGTACAATTATCTGGTAAAGAGTATAATAATATTCATAGTTATCTCAACAAGGCATGTAATTTCCCGTGTTCTAATGTGGTCGGCGGCGCGGCGCCAGCCCCGGCGGGCTCTGCAAAGGACGTAAATGCTAATACGTCACTAACAACCGACTTCTGAACACGACATTTCTCGAGCATACAACAGCTTATAAATAATTAATAATCTATAATAGTGGTTATCAGACCAATCAATCGGAAAGCTAAGAACACATTTGTTCGTTGATTATTTATAAATGTCTTGAATAAAGCCGGTGTTACTTCGTTCTGTTCTGTCTGATAAACAGGACATCGTTTTTAGGGTTCCGTACCCAAAGGGTAAAAACGGGACTCAGACTGAGACTTCGCTGTCCGTCCGTCCGTCTTAGACTGGTAGTTCAAATAAAAATTTTGAAGTCTATCGGCATTTTGTGAGCCATTTTGGCAACATGACTTTTCTGATGTAAAGAAGCCTGCTGAATTCGATTCTGGATGTTGCCAAGCCGAATATTGCCCCCTCCCCCCATTTCCCCCCTTTTTACCTCAAAATATGTCCCTAATCACGGTTTTTACGGTTTTATACAAAAAGTATTACAGCTATTAAAAAAAAGTCCACGACAAAAATGATCTCTATAAAATTTCCTATAACATGGTGTATAAACTTTTTTAGTAGGCCTTATGGTTTGTGAGCAATATCTTCCTGAACTTCATAGACTGGTAGAAAATTGTAAATATCGGCTCCCTTTACCGTCCTAACGGCATTTTGGGATCCATTTTGGCAACATGACTTTTCCTATGTAAAAAAGCCTGCTGAATTCGGTTCTGAATGTTGCCAAGCTGAATTTTGCCTCCCTCCCCCCATTTCCCCCCTTTTTGACCTCAAAATATGTCCCTAATCACGATTTTTACGGTTTTATACAAAAAGCATTACAGCTAGAAAAAAAGTGTCAAAGAAAAGAATGATCTCTATAAGATTTCCTATAACATGGTGTATAATTTTTTTAGTAGGTTTTAGGGTTTGTGAGAAATATCTTCCCGAACTTCATTATTAAAAAAAAAATGATAAACATAGTCGAGGCAGTGAAATACACTTATTTTGGGATAATTGGTATCGCACAGGATCCAGCCGCTCTGCAGCGCTTGATACTGACATCCAGTTGACGTGCTGCTTATTATCTGTCAAGACTCACGAGGCTTTCAGTCATAAGCAGTTGTCAGATTTACACGCAGAACTGTATCCAAGTCGGGCTAAAAGGGATGTAGAAAATAAAAATGCTTTTTTCTGACCATGAAGTCATTCAAAATGCTCAGTTCTACACCAGATTCTCCAGAAATGTGCCTTAGAAAAGGAATTAACCCAGGATCTTGCAGCAGAAAAAAATAAAGTGTCAATTCTCACTGCTAAGCAGCTTGGCTCACTCCAAGTAACCAAGGTTGTTGGGTGTAGTTGTTGCGTATGATTCATCATCATGACAAAATTTAGGGACTGCTTTAGAACGTTAGAATATTCTGGCGTTTTACTCAGGCACTGGCGATTTGAACGGGTTTATTGCAGGTAATAAAATACACTCCTTTGTTTAAAAGTATTCCGTTTTCAGGTATTTGCAAACGTGGAGCATGGACTGTAATATATCGAAAGCACTGTGAACTACTCAATGGGATCAGCATACACCCCATGAGCGAAAGGCTGAGAAGTTCCTGTCCCAGCTGTACAAGTCGAGTATGTGACGATGCAGACTATGCTTTGTTTGGCACCACTCCAGCGCCTAAGCGTTTGCCCCCCACATCAGATGCGAATATGGTAGATTTTGAACGACCTGCCTTGTACAGATCTTGAAGGTCGGGCCTTTGTTCATTTTGAACTTTGCGTTGTATTGTAGACCTGCTGTTGGTGAGCCTTTCGGAAGCAAACTTCGTTACTTGGAGTGAGCCAAGTTGCTTAACAGTGAGAATTGACACTTTATTTTTTTCTGTTGCAAGATCTGGTGTAGAACTGAGCATTTTAAATGACTTCATGGTCAGAAACAAAGCATTTTTATTTTCTACATCCCTTATAGCCCGACTTGGATACAGTTCTGCGTGTAAATCTGACAACTGCTTATGACTGAAAGCCTCGTGAGTCTTGACAGATAATAAGCAGCACGCCAACTGGATGTCAGTGTCAAGCGCTGCAGGGCGGCTGGATCTTGTGCGATACCAATTATCCCAAAATAAGTGTATTTCACTGCCTCGACCATGTTTATCAATTTTTTTTTAAATAATGAAGTTCGGGAAGATATTGCTCACAAACCATAAGGCCTACTAAAAAAAATTTATACACCATGTTATAGGAAATTTTATAGAGATCATTCTTGCCTTTGACACTTTTTTTCTAGCTGTAATGCTTTTTGTATAAAACCATAAAAATCGTGATTAGGGACATATTTTGAGGTCAAAAAGGGGGGAAATGGGGGGAGGGAGGCAAAATTCAGCTTGGCAACATTCAGAACCGAATTCAGCAGGCTTTTTTACATCGGAAAAGTCATGTTGCCAAAATGGATCCCAAAATGCCGTTAGGACGGTAAAGGAAGTCGATATTTAGAATTTTCTACCAGTCTATGAAGTTCAGGAAGATATTGCTCACAAACCATAAGGCCTACTAAAAAAGTTTATACACCATGTTATAGGAAATTTTATATAGATAATTTTTGTCGTGGACACTTTTTTAATAGCTGTAATACTTTTTGTATAAAACCGTAAAAACCGTGATTAGAGACATATTTTGAGGTAAAAAGGGGGGAAATGGGGGGAGGGGAGCAAAATTTGGCTTGGCAACATCCAGAATCGAATTCAACAGGATTTTTTACATCATAAAAGTCATGTCGCCAAAATGGCTCACAAAATGCCGTTAGGACGGTAAAGGAACCCGATATTTGGATTTTTCTACCAGTCTATCTGTCACCAGGCTGTATCTCAAGAAAGGTGATAGCTAGACAGTTGAAATGTTCACAGATGATGTATTTCTATTGCCGCTATGACAACAAAATACTAAAAATAAAATAAAATAAATATTTAAAGGGGGCTCCCATACAACAAACTTGTTATAGATTATGGTACGGACGGAACGGAACCCTTCATGCACGAGTCGGACTCGCACTTGCCCAATTTTTTACCATGTGTCATACATGCGAGTAGTCCGGCTAAATAAGAAAATAATGTATTTTCTGCACGTATGTGTCCTATGGAATATTTTTTACAGAACGCACACGCTATAGTTTGTTGTTGCTAGGTTTCTACCACATCTCTCACTATGAGCCTTATCACACTTGCGATATGCGAGCGTATTTTGTATGCAGGCGATCGCGCAGCGTCTTCGCCGCGTCGCTTATTTGTATAGAAAATACGCTCGCAAATCGCAAGTGTGATAAGGCCCTATATTGTAATGTTTCGAATTGACTAGTAATACATTTTCGTTTTACGTTTACAACCCCACATCTCCACCATTTTGAAAATAGACGAAAAACTGAATCGCCAAAATATTCCGTATAATTATCAAACTTACTCACAAATTTTAATGACAATTGGTTGAAAATGCTACCTTTAGGCGAGAACAGGGGGAAATCTGGACAACTGAACTTCTAAAAATCCGGATGTGCCAAAGACTCTTGGCCAAGCTCATACAGTTACTTGGCGTAATTGTGCCAATAACAAAACACAAAAAGTTCTCTTTTTGGCAAAATTACACTTTCGAACCCTAAGCATACGAGTATTATAACGAGAGCTACATAAATTATCATGAATTTTCAACTTTTTTTTTAGTTTATTTATCTTTCTGCAATCAGCCATACAGGCCATAATCAGAACTATGGATGTGTAATTAGTACTTGGAGGGAAGCAGATCCACTGATATACTGCCCATTATTGGTTATTCATGATGTGCGCCCTCTTAAGGCGGTTAGTATTGCTTGTGGTATCAGTGAGGTCATGTGCCACCACATTCACATGTCTATTGGGCCGTTCTTTATGTTTCAGGCTTCTTTTTCTCAAAGTCTCTTTGACAGTCTCCATTTAGCGGTATTCATGTACTTCATTGTTTCTTATGAACCATGGTTTTCAAGTATTTTCAACTGACTTCAAAAAAGGATGTTTTCAATTCAACCATATGTTTTTAGGGTTCCGTACCCAAAGGGTAAAAACAGGACCCTATTACTGAGACTTCACTGTCCGTCCGTCCGTCCGTCCGTCTGTCACCAGGCTGTATCTCAACAACGGTGATAGCTAGACAGTTGAAATTTTCACAGATGATGTATTTCTATTGCGACTATAACAACAAATACTAAAAATAAAATAAAATAAAATATATATTTAACGGGGGCTCCCATACAACAAACTTGTTATAGATTATATATATGTATAGGTACGGAACCCTTCATGCGCGAGTCGGGCTCGCACTTGCCCAATTTTTAATGTTTTATATTTTTAAATGAAATTAAATGAACCGATTCCCAAATATTTTTTTAATATGATAGAGTATTCCTGAGGTTATCAGACTACCCAAATATTAAAATCTAGTGACCTGTTCTATTGTACCTTGAAGTTTAGTTGATAATTTTGCTGGCGTGTGTTTCGATATAGTCATATATGGTTTTGGTTTTACTACTATTTATTTTAAGTCCAAATTCATTGAAGATGATATCCATTTGACTAACTAATTCCTGTAACTGATTACTGAAAGCCTTTAACAGCAAGAAACATCTGCTTAAAGGAAAGATGTCTAAAAAAGCTATCAAGGTGTACATTTGAAGTATACCTTTATATGGTAGTGAGACACCTGATGCGACATGATGCTTTGTTTGTGAACATCCTGGAAGGCAAAGTGGACGGGAAAAGAGGCAGAGGAAGACCAAGAATTACGTTTTTTAGTCAAGTGAAAGAGAAAGTGGGCACTATGTCGTATCAGGAGACCAAAACACTAAGAAGAAATAGGGAAGAGCGGCGATTACTCCACCGACAAGAGCGAAGTCACTTTGTCACGATTTCGCATGTCTAAATCAGGGAAATCAAGGGCAACCCTAACACTATAAGCGCACTAACAATGTTTTTCATGTACTTTATAAAGTTATTCAGTTATTTGCGTCTGGTACCCATTATGAAGGTAAAAATTCTTAAAGTTAAGAGTTAATTTACTAAGTTAAGACCGTTAGTTGTATTATTCTATGTTCGCGGAGATACAATATCTTCTCGTTGAAGGCGATTATTTTTTGTTAAAAAGTGTTTACCCGTATGATCATGACATTTGTGTTCTGATTCCTGTCATGTGGAGTATCAGATACGTAAAAGGGATTTATCAGCCGGGTCCAAACATATAACTGAGAGGGTGAGCGAACTGAAAATCTTTTCTTTTCATTCTCAACTAGCAAGAAATGTTATTAACAAGTAGCACACCGTAAAAACAGCAGTTCGCAAACAAATGTTAACAATGTTTCAATGAAACTTACATTGAGTATGCTACTTTAAAAGCCATATAAAAACCCAGCATCTTTTTCAGGTACCGCATTGCTATTGCAATGTTGGCGACATTATCTCTTTAAATGCCTTTTCCATTCACGCTACCCCAGTCAATGAAGAATATTTTAATGGATACATTTCAACAAAAAGTGTCCAGAAATTTTACCTATAAATTATTTGCTTTATTGTATAAACGCACATAAATATTTCATGAAAATTACGATTGCAATATACATATTTAGACTTACGTATGTATACGATTGCAAAATCTAATAAACTTAGGGGGTCTTTAACCAAATTAGAACAATAATTTTAAAAGTGTATGTAAATGTAATACATATAAAAGTATGTAGAAACGGCCCACATTCGTTGATTCCAGGCTGGCCTGATTTTAATAAAATATATCACGTAGGTATTATTTACGATTATATGAAATCAAATTTTGCAACTTACTGCAGCTTTTCTTGTTAAACAACTTGTGCTGCATTACCATTCTTAGTCACATGGTATTGAAAGGGAAGGAACAGAAATATCTATGTTAGTTTTTAACATGTTTCTGAGTACGAGATTGACCGATATTTCGTCACTAACCGCATGATAAACACGACCACCATAGACTAGAGGTGGTTTAACTCTAACTAGCTCGCTAACTCTTACAATCAAATTGTATAATGAAGTGTCAAACCATGCAAACTCAGTCACTTTGTATGCTACTGTACAGCCCGGATGCAGATAAAGTAATGCGTAAGAAAAATTTGCGTGTCACAATTGCGCTATCAGAGGTGTTCGGGACCGGGAGTTAAAAAGCTTCGTTCAACCACCTCCCCCAACTGGCGTACGCGGTTCAACACGTCAGCCATGCGCGCGCTCTTTGATCGCGATTGTTTAACGCAAAACAATTAACGGAGCATTAAATTTAGCTGCTTTTTACATTAGTCATGTAATATATTCATTTCGCGTGTGCGGGGGACCGGATGGCCAGGACGTGTCAGTCCGCGACACTTGCGAAGATCGCGGCCCAACAGTGTAACAGCCCTCTAATTGCACCAATTACCTATAGCTGATCAATTTGCCGATATTAATTCTTACTGCTCCAGAATATTGTATCACATCGAGGGCCTAGTCGCATTGGCGGAGTTCGATCGTATCGCCGTGATCGAAATAGGTAATGAATCGAACTATCGGTAAAATCAATTAGATTTTTTGATGTTTTTATCGTGCGGTGCGCAATGCGTACTAATTTTAAATTCTTGGTGATGTTTATATACAATTTGTTTGGACTGCGTATTTAATAAGCGCTCCGCAACCTAAAGCTACATATCGATACAATTATATTAGGTATAACTGGTATAAGTCGTGCAAGAAAAATCTAACACGTCTAATATTTTAATGGTTGATTGGTAGGCTTGCTATTGGGTGCAAGAAAACAGTATGTTATCCTTAACAATAAAAAGTGTTATCACAATTGTTATAAACACATTATATACAGGGTGGGGCACAACTAAGGCAAGTTAATCGCTCGACAAATCTGAATAAAGAAACGCATTGTCATTCGTTAAAATCTGTGTTGGTGTTACTATACTTTACTTTTATATCTTGTAAATTATTTTTGCGTGGGACTGGCTGGGATAGAATTCAACCCAAATGGCATTACAATAAAGTACATAAAATCATTAAAACATTTTTATTCCAGCCACCACATATCAGCTTTATTCGATACATTCGAATCATGATCTACCTTATCGTTTCCTTAAACATAAATAACCGTTCCAATCACTGTTACAGCTTATATTTTATACAGTTTATTTTTCCTAGTTGCCATTATATTGGCAGCATATTGAACGCTTTTGTCTTGTATGCGTGGGTGCTCTGATTCATCCAGTATAGTGTTGAATGGATGGCGACGCGGCGGCGCGTTTTTGCCGCGCTGGCTGGGTCGAGGCGGGCGGTCGCCATGGGCGGGGGACAGTAGGGCCTCAATTCGATGTCTTGATGCTAACATTTTCCAAGATTTCACCACTATATAGTCTGGCTAATGAAATATTACTCAAAGTTTTGGCGGGAAATTTAAAAGATCTGCGGCTGGTCACACTGCGTACCTAAGGATGTATAGTTTTGATACTATAAAATATGTTTGATGTACACGAAAGGTACCTAAGGAAATAAGTTAAATATATGTTGACGTGCACACATAGTCAGCTTACATAATTTCTCCCACTATACAGCGTGTATATTTGATACAACCGCATATTGTAGCCAGACGGAGAATAGTGCTATAATCTGATATTTATAACAATTATTAACTTAGCGTTAACTACCATTGCGTAATTATTTTTTGAAAATTTTCTGAGCAGCAATGTTTGGCGTAGTTATTACTAGTGACAGTTGTGAAATCACGATGTTATGTGTCAACAAACAACAACAAACAAGTACATTGCTTGCTGATTAATTTTATATGAAAAAAAATGATCGTTTTTTTTTATAATTTATGGATAAATATATTAATAAATGCCTATACTAACCCCCCGTAAAGTATGTGGTTATATCAAATATACACACTGTATACAGTACAGTCACAGACAAACACATATGTTTACACTTTCTTACCATATACAAGGCGAAAAATTAAATGTAGTGTAAATAAGACGCTAATACCATAATATTACTTAATCCATCACACAAAAATACATAAATACTATGTCATATTTCAACTAAATCGGAATGTTAGAACTAGTAGTATATAAAGTATCAAAATTAGTTATGGAGGACCAATGGTATATAGGTACTTATATTCAAATGTAAGTTGTTCATGAAATGGTTATTTTTGGCTTTTCAGTTTTTTTGATTCCGTTCTTTTTTTGTTAATTTTATTTATATTTTGCGCTGAAGTGCGATAATAAAACAATCAGCTAATTTCACATTCAGTTTTAAAAGTGAATTTCTCAATGTCAGTTAATGTTAGGCAAATAGCAAAAATGAATATATATTTCCGAAATAATTGCGTGAATATATATTTCCGAAATAAAGTAAGATACAGCTGAATTTAAGATATCGCGAGACTTCATCGTATGTGCGCCCAGCTTTTCAGACCAAGACATATTTCTATTCCTATAAAGGCATATTTCAATGGTGAGACAATATTTAATAGGAATTATTATAATAAAAGCTGGACTGGAAAGAACGCGGCATAAGAGTAAAAACCGGCCAAGTGCGAGTCGGACTCGCGCACCGAGGGTTCCGTACAAACACTTTCCATCCCTAAGTGTTTAAGTTAAGTTTGCACCTGGTATGTATAGCGCCCCATATAAATTAGGTGCAAACTTGCAAAGTTAGGTATTAAAAAAAAACTACTTACTAGATCTCGTTCAAAACAATTTTCGTTGGTAGTTTTTATAGTAATGTACATCATATGTTTTTTTTAGATTTTTCATTTCCTTATTTTAGAAGTTAGAGGGGGGGGGGACCAACTTTTTTCCACTTTGGAAGCGTCTGTCACGCAAACTATTCGGTTTAGAAAAAAAATATTTTAGAAACCTCGACATCATTTTTGAAGACCTATCCATAGATACCCCACACGTATGTGTTTGATGAAAAAAAAATTTTTGAGTTTCAGTTCTAAGTATGGGGAGCCCTCATTATTTATTATTATTTTTTTATTTTTGCATCAAAATCTTAATGCGGTTCACAGAATACATCTACCTACCAAGTTTCAACAGTATAGCTCTTATAGTTTCGGAAAAAAATGGCTGTGACATACGGACGGACAGACAGACAGACAGACATGACGAATCTATAAGGGTTCCGTTTTTTGCCATTTGGCTACGGAACCCTAAAAATGAAATATCTGAGCCACCTACGTTTCGCCGACGACCTGGTACTGATAGCAGAGAAAGGATCAGAACTACAATACATGATATGATAGAGTCACTAAATAAAGCTAGCACGCTCGCTGGCTTAGAAATGAACCTGTCAAAAACAATGCTAATGACCAACAGCACCAAGGTCCACATATACGTCGGTAAACGAGCCTCTTCAATATACTGAAAAATATATATACCTAGGCAAACAGATTAGTTTCGATAAAGAAAACAACTACCAGGAAGTCGAGCGCAGGGCCCAGCTAACATGGAATAAATACTGGAGCCTGAAGGAAATATTTAAGAGTAACATGCCAATAAACCTGAAGACCAAGGTTATGAACTCTTGTCTTATACCATGTTTGACCTACGCTTGCCAGACGTGGAAATTCAATAAAAATATAAAAAACTAAATGATTACATGCCAGCGTGGAATGGAGCGCAGTATGTTAAATATTAAAAACCGGCCAAGTGCGAGTCGGACTCGCGCACCGAGGGTTCCGTACAAACACTTTCCATCCCTAAGTGGTTAAGTTTGCACCTGGTATGTATAGCGCCCCATATAAATTAGGTGCAAAGTTAGGTATTAATAGGTATTAAAAAAAAACTACTTACCAGATCTCGTTCAAAACAATTTTCGTTGGTAGTTTTTATAGTAATGTACATCATATGTTTTTTTTTTATTTTTCATTTTCTTATTTTAGAAGTTAGAGGGGGGGGGACCAACTTTTTTCCACTTTGGAAGCGTCTGTCACGCAAACTATTCGGTTTAGAAAAAAAATATTTTAGAAACCTCGATATCATTTTTGAAGACCTATCCATAGATACCCCACACGTATGTGTTTGATGAAAAAAAAATTTTTGAGTTTCAGTTTTAAGTATGGGGAGCCCCCAATATTTATTATTATTTTTTTATTTTTGCATCAAATTCTTAATGCGGTTCACAGAATACATCTACCTACCAAGTTTCAACAGTATAGCTCTTATAGTTTCGGAAAAAAATGGCTGTGACATACGGACGGACAGACGGACAGACGGACAGACAGACAGACAGACAGACAGACATGACGAATCTTTAAGGGTTCCGTTTTTTGCCATTTGGCTACGGAACCCTAAAAAAATACAAAAAATACGTCATACAAAAATAAGAAACGTCACAAAAGTTACAGATGGACTAGCAAAAGCTCTTGCCCTAAAATGGAAATGGGCCGGTCATGTGGCTCGTCTACAAGACCAGAGATGGACAAAAAGTGTGACAGCATGGAAGAGTCCAGTAGGAAAAAGAAAAAACCGGCCAAGTGCGAGTCGGACTCGCGCACCGAGGGTTCCGTACAAACACTTTCCATCCCTAAGTGTTTAAGTTAAGTTTGCACCTGGTATGTATAGCGCCCCATATAAATTAGGTGCAAACTTGCAAAGTTAGGTAAAAAAAAAAAACTACTTACTAGATCTCGTTCAAAACAATTTTCGTTGGCAGTTTTTATAGTAATGTACATAATATGTTTTTTTTAGATTTTTCATTTTCTTATTTTAGAAGTTAGAGGGGGGGGGACCAACTTTTTTCTACTTTGGAAGCGTCTGTCACGCAAACTATTCGGTTTAGAAAAAAAATGTTTTAGAAACCTCGATATCATTTTTGAAGACCTATCCATAGATACCCCACACGTATGTGTTTGATGAAAAAAGAAATTTTGAGTTTCAGTTCTAAGTATGGGGAGCCCCCAATATTTATTATTATTTTTTTATTTTTGCATCAAAATCTTAATACGGTTCACAGAATACATCTACCTACCAAGTTTCAACAGTATAGCTCTTATAGTTTCGGAAAAAAATGGCTGTGACATACGGACGGACAGACGGACAGACAGACAGACAGACAGACAGACATGACGAATCTATAAGGGTTCCGTTTTTTGCCATTTGGCTACGGAACCCTAAAAAAGGGAAGACCACGTAAGAGATGGGAGAACGAAATAGTTAAGACAGCCGGTCCAAACTGGATGCAATTAGCACAGTCCAGAGAAGAATGGCTAACTTTGGAGGAGGCCTTTACCTGCAGAGGGGTTCTCGCAGATTAGACAACCGAAGAAAGAAAAAAAATATTGTAAATAACTTTTATATTTTATGTAAAAAGAAAAAAGAAAAGCACTGTACACTGAAATTCTGTGAGAAATATAGGCTTTTTTATTTTATTTATTTATTATAATAAAATAAGAAACAAAGCCTGCAACTCCAAAATGTTATAATATAAGTAGGTACATAAAAAAATATAAATCATGTATCAAAGAAACAATATATATCAAAGTCAATATATCAAAATTAGACTTTGATATTATAGGTAAGTATGTTTTATTTTCATTTTAAGTAAGTTCCTACGGCATATTTTCCAATGTTTTGAACAGTTTTCTAACTTATTCAAATTGCTTCTCAAAAGATAAAAATCTCTTCATTGTGAAATGTACCTGGCTTCTTTTTCCGTAATAATGTAACTGATGAGGAGTGTCTTTTCAAAAGGGCGTATTTCTCTAAGAAGCTGATACAAAAATAAGCCCTTTTGAAAACACACTCCTTAATTTTAAATGTATCTGTTCTAGTTCCCACAAATATCCAAACTTCATCTCAAAAATTCTAATTAATAAACTTACAATACCCACCAACCTAAATATTTATGTACCTACTTTTAAGAAGATTCCTATTGAGTATGTGTATCACGCCGACAAAACGGTAAAATAAAACCTAAAAAAAACTTTTTCTCGGGTACCTTTCGAACACCTAGTGGGGGTGAATTATTTTTTCGTTCCAATACTATTGTGTGGGGTGTCGTTAAATAGGTTTTTTTAAAATAATAGTGGTCTCAAAACATTTTTTTTTGGTAAAGTCAGCAGTTTTGTAAATACTCGCTCCGAAAATAAAAAAAAGTAGCGTCCCCCCCCCCCCCCCCCCCTCTAACTTTTCAACCACGGGTCAAAATATTATAAGAAAATTCGTGAAAATGAGGCATTATAAGTACTTTCAATGAAAACTATACTGAATAAAATCGGTTGAGCCGTTAAGTGCCATATTGCATTAAAACATTCCGCTCAATCTGGCGCGTATAATCGATAACTTCCAGAAGGTAATAAGTAATTACAGTTACTTTGCCGTTTACGACCTTTTTATAGAGCTTGAAATCTTTCTCGTAATTTAAACCTCGGGCTTAAAACCGCTGTTTTAAGCCCGTTTATTGTGAAGGATGGGCAACTACGGAACCCTACACTGAGCGTGGCCTGACATGCTCTTGGCCAGTTTTCGGTTTTAAGCTTACATAGTTACATACAATACATGGAACAAATTCTGCTAGAGTAGTGGACACAAATGGTAATAATAAAAATGTTTCACAGATTTATATCACTCGTTCTCGCGATATGTGTAGCAGCATGTTAATTTATTAACAGCAAACAAATTCAAAAAGTGGGAAACTGGCGAGTTGCCCAACTGTAAGTAAGCCTCCATGCATCATTGCTATACTCGTATGGTGCATGAAATATGATACTCGCATTTGCATATAAAAGTGACCAAAGAGTAATATTCTCAGCATATTCTGCCAACGCGGGCTGCGTCACAGAACATTTCACATGTTAACTGCTTGTCGAGCATAAGTGGATGTAACAGTCTTAAATCAGTTCAGACAAAGTTTAAACTATTGTATTATTGTATTAAGCTGGAGACATGGTGTCTGAACATAGGAGACAGTTATATACTCGTATCACTAATTAATGAAGCACTGAACCAGCAAGTCTGAGAGATCTGTTACTAATATGGAGAGACGTAACTAGCACCGTATCTATCACACAGGGGCCCCGGTTACAGGAGGCTCGCCGTAGCTTCGCCACTGTTCGGGGCTTCCCATTTATCTCCTGTTGTAATTTTCATATAGGAGCTGTCCAAGACAAGCTACTGCCATTTCCCTCTTTCCCACTAGGCACTTTGGGCACGTGCCCGGGGCCCCCAATCTTACGTGGGCCACGACCCAATAACTCTCCAAAAAACATACCTAGATGACGTTTTGAGGTCCTTAATTATGAAGTGCCCAGGGTATGCTTTAAGACGGCCTTGGCTACTGCAAAATGAATAAAAATGTTACAACCGACCGGGTTAGCGCAACTGATAGCATTTAATTAATTGAAATGTGTCAACCAACCGCGCACTACATCAACGCGCCAGCAAAAGGGCTGATTGGCCCATACAGCTCATTAACCTTAAGATCTATGTCACTCCGGCTATAATGGAACGAAGCCTTGATAAGTTTCAATTGACCGAGATCATTTTACTTGTCTCGTCAAACGTCATTAGGTCATTGTGCGACAATATTGCAGTCTCCGTACAAGTCTAGATTAAATTATACGTTTTAATGTCGGGTTTTATCCATTAAAATGTTTACGCTTGGTCAAATTCAGTGCGCTGAGGCAGAACGGATGTGTGTGCGCCCAATTCAATCGTCTGCTGCCCCAGACTGGCGTCCAGACGAAGATGACAGACATTTTTCAGTACTTTAGACATGTATCGATCAACTGCCATTACTACAACCTACTTATACAATACACCACAGTAACCACACACAAAGCGTTATTTTTTAGCAGATGACGCCAGTTCCAAACTTGTCTTAAAAAGCTTTGTTTTTATTCAACATCAACATTAAAAACCTGGCAACGTTACTATGCGGCGTGACACAGTAGTTTTTTTGTTTTTCCGGCCGCAAAAAGCTTTAGTACAGGCGACTAGGAAACTATTTGATGAATCCTTTGGGATAGCGTGGTATATGATGGAAGAAGACGGATATAATGTAGGGTAGTGGGCGTTCAAGAAGGTCGGCTGAACGGAGCAAAAGACTTTATTTCCCTTCTGAGGACAGTGCCGCTGTGATTTATTACTCCATCAGACGATTACGCAGGCGGTTGATTGTTCAATGGACCGCGAGCGAATGAGGAATACATAAATAGGTCTGTAACTGCGGTATACATAAGTGATAATGCCATTGAAATGTGGAGAATCCGTTAAGTAGGAAAACAAGTAAATTAATACACTACGTGGTATCAATTGACATTCCTAATAATTCTTAATACCTAAAATAGCTACGGTGATATATTCAAATAATATAATTATGTTACACAAAGTGAGAAACCGGTCGTTAATTTCAAATCTACAATTCAACGTGCTCGTGAATTTATCATATGAGTTGGTAACAATTATAAATATGGTATGGGATCGTTTCAACTCGTTACAAAGGATACGGTAATTCATGGCATACCTATTGTAAAATCGTGGATAAGGGCACAGCGTCACAAAACGAATGACGTATCTAATACGCAACCGACTCATTTCAGATTACACATGCACTATTTGTAAATGAAGTAATAGTAAACAAAGGGGTGAAACAACGTTGTAATTATTAGCTGTCTTTGTAAAAGCTTGTGACGACAATATAAAGCAAATTGACGCACGATCGCAAACGAGTAAATACGCCTGTGCAATTTCGCCCACGCCCTCTTCACAGTAACAATAAGTCTCTAATCGCACGCGACGTCACGCGGTTTTATTTTTAGATAAACTCCACCGATAAGGAGAAAATAATTCACTAGTTAAGCCTTTGACACGTATTACTTACGTGTATGTTGACCCCACTATAGGTACGTGTACGTATAAAACACTTTCTGCTTGAATGAATGAATCACTTTCAAATTCCCCTACAGTGTTATTGAGTACATACGGTATTGATGATAATAAAGGCCAAAGTTGATACACATATCTCGTGACTTTTTCTCGGCTCTCAATGACTTGATAAGATGACAACTCAACGTCCGTTTTATCTCTCATTTCCTCTAGATCCGTTTTCTATTCATCATAACAGGTCCTCAAACTTATAGAAACGTTAAATTATTTAAAAACGAATATTGAAAGTATGATCAAAATTAATTCTAGAAATTTAAATCAGGACAAACTATGTTCTTTGCGCGTACATCCGGCGAATTGCTGAAGACTATCAATCCTACCTACCAACACAATTATGCGTTATCAAGACCTTTGGCACCACTTCGGCCTATACTTCAAAACAACTAAAATAGGGCTAATGTTATTGTGTTATTTATTACTCGCAGAAGTCAATTCGAATAATTGGACGAGTAGATTTGAACATTGAACGTATATTTTTTCCTGGATCAACTTCCCGCAGCTATTATAACCGCAAATTGGATGGGATGATTAATTTAAGGACAACGTACGTATAATACACATAGTAATTAAACGTAATTTAAAATCAGTATTTATTTTATTTTTATTTCGCAAGAATCAAACGCCTGTTATTTTTATTAAATGATGGGATATTTTCATCTCTAAACAATGATAAGTATTCACCACAACAAGCTTTGCGTGATCCCACGTTGCTATGCAATTGTCGAGTACTCAACTTCTAGGAAACATTCATAATTTAGTCACAATATTGGACCGCATGATATTTGATAATTGCTCTACACGATTAATTATTAATGATAATTGCCTCGCCATCGATCATTCCCGTTCTTGGGAATACTTTTTTACCACATTATATTCAATTAATCCAATATAAAACGGCCGCTGCGATGTGCCTACATACCTACTTAATATAAAGAGTAAATATCTCCTTGGCGTTTTTACCGATCGATAAGTAATTAACTTAGCACATACTGCATACCTAGTTATTGAGTTATGAATGAACATGAAGAATAAAAATAAAGTTAATCCATGGGTTAGTTGGTAGACCACGGAAAAAACTAAAGCGCTTTTTTGAAAATAAATGAAGCATCTTAAGAGAAAACGTTGATCGATTTACTGTCACAAATGGTGCATTGCCCCCGCTGCCCGTCGCCGCTCGTATCAATAAATTATTTTATTATGCCCACATTGTACTCTTGTCAATTCGTTCGTAAAAAGACAGAGCTATCGGTAAGAACTAAAGTTTCCTAAAGGTTTTCACAATTCGATGCTAAATGCGATCCTATTCGAATTATAAAATATTAATATATGGGTAATTTTAAAACACTTCACAAAAAATAGTATCTATTTCCCGCGAGTTGCTAGGCATGGCAGAACATTGGCGCCAGCGAAATTTATTCTACAGCGGGTCCTAGCGAAAGAAATGCATTTGTAGTCGGCGCTGTAAATATCCCTCACATTCCATAATAAGTATTATTATAATTTGTGTTACAAGTCCGAAGGCAATCAAAGATTTACGATGCACAGGGCAGCTTTTTCTTTGCCGTGCAGTACCCGTTACGTCCACAAAGTGAGCGAGATAAGTGTTATTGATTCTGTGTAACAAAAGTTCCTGCGGCCTTTGTAAGTTGGCGCTAAGTGGCAACCCACGGCGCAGCAAGGGATGGCACATTCCCTAGATAAGATAAGGGTCCCCGCATTGCGATCCGCACACTCATCTAATACCGCCCAGTGTTCACCTCCCAGCATCCTGTCAACGCTCTAACAACTAATTATAAGTCTGACACAGTTCGCGTTTGCACAAATAGCTATATGTTTCTTATCGAAGACTAAGACTTTGTCTTTGTGTCGGCCTAGTACAGAGGGCATTCTAAACGGTCACTATCGTCTAGAGCCGATGACATGTAGGTATCGCAAGCCGAGTGACTTTCCTGAAACCCAGGGTCACATGCAAGTCTAATAAAGATAGCCAAGTTATGCAGCTGCCTGAACTCGTTAAACAACACAACCAAAGCTCTTGTGCGGCCAGTTTTATGACTCCATAATAATGAATGAGTTTATTCAATTATCGATACCAAGAACTCAATGTCGCAGATGTGAACTCGGCTGATTGATTTACGTCGTATCAATAACGACAAAACTGCTACTTAGATGACAAAAAACTCAGGCATTTAGCACATAGAATTTATCAATAGTAAAGAAGCTGACGTATTTTTATTTTCTATGAATAAAGCCAGTAGATACAGAGCAGATGTGCGAAGCGAAGCCAGTACAAGTTAGTCTGAAATTAACTAATTGGCTAGGTTTCGTCGCCAGTCAATTGCCCCTGTCGCGTTCATTCTTATTTATCGTTGGCGACATACGAGCATTTGTTGTGTTCAACCACAGCAATTGTTCCTTTATATCATTTTGTTTTATAAAAAAACAACAAAACGTTTTGATACGATCTTACATAAGCATTAAGGATTAACCAATACAAATAAAAATATGTATACTGAATTTTTATGTTAGACTTGCTGTGCCCGCTGCTCCGCACGAGAAGAAATCGGTCTGTGTCAGTTTTGCTTTATCACAGTTTCTTGATTACCCCGCAGACAGGACTTACCGTACTGTCCAAATCTATTGGGATCTTGAAAGTTGTGCGAGCCGTTTTGCCTCCAGGCAGTAAAATAACAGCGAGTAGTCAATTAAATTTGTTAATATCCGTACCACCTCTTTTAAACATTTTCTTTTAAATTTCAGCGCCATCTGTTAGTTTATCAGGGTACTCGATAGTCGTAGCATATTTTAGAAAAAAGTTTGCATTCCAAAGTAGCACCATAAGATTCCGGTGCAAACTTAACTATAGAGTGTAGTGAAAATTATCACTTTTTCTTTAAAAATAATAGACTTCAACGACCGATCTATCCGATCACAACAGAACGAAGTTACTATATTAACCTAAATTAAAAATTTAAAGCACCCCCGACACAAAGTAGCTGAAAATGACAAGACGCCTCATTCAATGAGTGATATACAAAAAAGCTACTGAAACACAATATAACTACAGAATTTGGGACTAACTTTTTATGAAATAGAATGGTTATCGCGAGGATAAAGTCTAGTTCAATCACAGTCATAGTGACTAAACTTGCTCTTACTTTTATATATAACCGCCAGACAACACGACGTTTCAAACGAGCAGTCCAAACGCTCGGAGATTCACCCCACTGCAGTAATACGGGCCCGTCGCACGTGTGTTACACAAGGCCTAGAGCCGCCGCGAAATAACCGTGTGAAACCGTGTCTGAAACCCAAACCTAACAGTGTTAATAGAAACTATTCGCGCATATATGGTACACACAGACAATATTATTCTATGTGCAGTCAATCATTGTTCCATTACTAATCATTAGGTATACAATTCATTGATGTCCATATTTGCATTTGTTTTGCATTCGTTACTTCTTGTTGTAATATATCCCGTCAAATCGGTGCATTTAATTTTATACTCGCTTCAACGTACTGTATTACGCTTTACCGTCAGATATAATTGTCGTAAAAATCAATGCGATTGAATTTTGGAACAGAATCCTATTTTTGTAAATTTGGGACCAAATTGGTTTATTTAATATTAATTGATTATTATTTGTGCAAGTCTTTATTTAATTCGCCATAGGTAATATGTAAGTAAGTTTGTGAACGGGCAAATCAAAACCACATCCTGATGTTTGATTTGGCTCAAGTTAGCTATCTTGCGTATCTTCGGTGACGATGCAATGATATGGTAGGTATAAGGTAGTTTACCTATGCCATGACGTCGAAAAGTGACCATATTAGGATCTTCGGCGTATTTACAGCAGACCCATTAATTTTGGACTCGTTAGATTGGTCCCGACGAACAGTTGACGTCTGTATAAAAAAGTACCTACAGTTGGCAAAAAAGGAGTTTGACGACAACGTATTAGTTATAGTAGTAGTATACATTAATTAATGTATCATACCATAATGTCGTCATAAACCAGTCCTAATTGTATTTTAGACTTCAGTACACTTTGACATCGTGTATTCAAGTATATGACGTGAAGCTTTGACCTAAATTTCCAGACGAATATGATAATGATCATCAGATACTAATTAGCTATCGAAAAATTTCTCCTTTGTTATATTAGTTATAAGTAATAGGTACATTTATTGTACCTAACGTATAATATTCCATATGACAACATGAAAATAACAGACAAATCGATGCAGATCTTTACAGCATTTTTATAGGTAGTGTGTCGTAATCGTAAAATTGGTTTTATGGTACATTTTATTCAAGTGCGTTCGTCCTGAGTCCTGCCCATATAAATATAAATACCGATAGATAGTGTAAAATAACAATGGGCAGTAAGTTGTACTAGTAGTCTGGCCAAGCAATCATGTCACAAGAAAAACCTAATAATAAATAAAATTGAGAAATCGTAAGCTAATTAAAACTTATTGAACCGGGTCTATCGCGATATTTTGATTTATCTTCATTGCCTGACGTTTCAACGCGATTTCACGAGCCGTGGTCCCAGGCGTACTGATGAAACAGCCCTACCCATCCGTTTTATTACACATTTCGTCGGGTCGTAATACATTTGGCCGACATCTCCAGTAACAACTCGCCGTTCCATCACGGCACGTGAAACCGTGTTGAAACGTCAGGCAATGAAGGTAAATCAAAATATCGCAATAGACCGGTTCAATAAGTTTTAATTTTGTGTTCAAACCGCGACAGTATAAAGTGTTATAAATCGTAAGCTGGTAACCAGAAATCAATTGTAATTTGAAATTCGAATGTAATTTGAAGATGAGATGACACCGCTGCAGGGCTAGCATATCTTGCCGCGACTTCGCTTGTGGCGTGACTTAGAATTACCCGTCTTGCCTGCACGGTATTGAAAGGAAAGTGACAGATAGTTTATCGCGCGACAAAGAGTCGCGGTGCCACAGTTAATGCTAGACGTAATTCTCAAAATACGTTGACGTGCCGAAACACAGTCCGACGTATGAAAAATACATTGCATAGCATTAACGTCGCGTCTTTTTCATACTTACTGTTTTTCTTTTCGTATTGCTTTCGTGCTACATTTTTTTCGTACTACTTGTGAGGCATTTTTAACCCCCTACAAACATTAGGGTTATAAGTTTAAAATGTATATCTGTGTGTCTTTGTATCTGAGTGTCTGTCTGTAGCATCGTAGCTCCCATGGATGGTTCGATTTAAACGCGTGTTTTTAATCCTTGTCTGTCGAGAATCGAGATGGTTCTTATAGGAGTGTTTAGATGGGATGGGATGGGAATTCATAATAGTAGGGTAGGCCACGATGCTAACTCGGGATTCACTCGAGCGTCATAGAGACCTATTGGGTTGTGAAGCTTAGATGATAAAAAGAAAAAAATGTCATATAAGATATACCTTTTCATCGGTGGGGGGAGCGGCTACAGAGCTTCAAAAATGTAAAAAAAAACTGTTGCATGGACATACTCGAGCGCGTCAGATATTGATAGCATCCATGTCCTACACATTTTTAAAGATGTACGCATGTTAAACTGATTGTTTCCATGATGGGGTTGGTCGTACTTGAGGGTTGAAAATGAAAAAAAAAAATTTTTCATCGGGCGCGTCAGATTTTCTAAGGGGATGTTAAGTTAACCTAAAAAAAAGCTCTTATATAATAATCTGACGATTTAGATGTGACGCAAACTCGCAGTTATTATTAGAATGTGCAAAAAAATTCGCTATTTTGAAATACTCAAGCGCGTCAGATTAAGATATATATGGTTCATCTTGATGCCCTAGACGTGCTGTCTCATAATCTGACGATTATCTGGCGGGGTTCGCCTAATCTGACAATAGAAAAAATTAACAGGAACTTGTGACTTAGAGCACTCTCCAGAAACAGGAAAATGTGACTCGGAGCACTCCCCAGAAGCAGGGGCATGTGATTCGGAGCTATTCCCAGAAACTTCCGATGCACTGTCATATTCCATAATATTTTGCCGCTGTTGTAAATACTTAAAGACTCGCGGTATTTTTATTGCTATAAATGATTTATAGCACTGTGCGTGATTTACTTCATTTAATGAAGATTCTCTCGAAAGTTCAAGATTATCGTATGTTGTTCGGGATTTTCGGCGAACCGGTTCGTTCCGACTATATTCTAAAATATTTACACATTTTTGTTCTGTTTCTAATGTAAATTTAATTGTTTTTTGTAAAGTAGTTTTACCACAAAATACACACTTTATATTAATATCACTCATAGTACAGCTTGCGGGAATCTTTTAGAGCATAATCTTGACTGTGCAGTAGCCGATTTACGTAGAAATGTACATGCGCAAATCCGCCATTTTTGTTCTAAAAGTTGCCGGCAACTATAAAATATATTTAATAACTTTAGTGTTCTAAACAACATGATCAGCTGTCATGGCGTCATGGCAACAGAAACCAGAATGGAATACAGGCATCAACTGAACGCATTAAACTTTACGATGCATTTTTGTTACTTCGGCTAGTGGAAATCGTCAGATTATATATTTTCCGTTATCATAGATTCATTCCCTTTTAAATAAAAAAAAATTAGCCACGCTCGAGAATGTCGAGATGAAGTTTTTTTTTACAACTTTGTAGCCCTCCGCCTTCTTTACGTCACCTTTAAATTGTCAGATTAGAAGAATATACACGTTTTAGCATGTAACTAACTCACCCTACCTTAATCTGACGCGCTCGAGAATTTCAGATGAACAATTTTTTTTTACTAATCTGATCTTTTATCCTTGACGGGCGGCCATACATATGAGCTCATATTTGGTGGAAGTACTTAACTGGGTACAAGGTATCCCCCTATATATTAATCTGCCGCGCTTTAGGTACTCCCGAAATCCCCTCTTCGGCTCTCCTACTATAAATTTTAAATTAGGTTATTAAAATAATTTCACATCTACCGTGGTATCGGTAGGTAAAGTATATGTATAGGTAATGCTATTGTAAGTCATCATTAGCCTTTTACATCTATAACAGATGAGTTAAGCAGCGTCTAATAAACTGCGGCACTTTCGAAGATGGCTGGATAGCCCGATACGAGAGCGACAGCCGCGGCCGCATAATATGAATGTTTTGCATTGTGACGGTCGGCGTTTTGGAAAGAAAACAACGATTGTCAATCACAAAATATAAATTATTTAATTATCAATAAAAAGGTCGTGGATTATTTTAGCCCGTCTGGTATCGCAACGCAGGCCGGTACTCCCCTGGTGGTGGCGAGGTCAGTTGTGCCGGTCCGAGGAACTACGTTCTGGAACCCCGGGGTAATGCCGTGTGCGTCGGTGCTGTTGTGGGCCGGCTCAATGTCCTGGCAACCATTTGCCGGATGTGTCGACACGTCTTGTTATTGTAAAAAAAAAACGCTTTTCTCCAAGTCGCACCCTGTAGACAACGGCCTTTATTAGAACATGTACTAATATTTATTTTGTACTCCGCTGATTATGAACCTCGGTGATGTTGCTAAGCTAGCCAGGGGGAGCAAAAGAAAGTAGCTGGTGGGTGTTCATAATCAGAACGGAGTTACAGAGTGCAGAAGGAATAAGCAGAATGCGAAAGAAGTACAGCGCAGGCAATGCGTAGTAAAATATCAAATTAGCATTTACAAACAAACTAAATACCTAAATATAATATTATGAATTCATTCTCATTTTTTAATTAATTTAATTACTTTTACTTTATTATAATGAAGGGCTTAAACTTGCGATAATGAGCATTTAATAAGTACTAGCAAGTGAAATCATCATAGGCAAAATGTAGGCGACGCCATGTTATAACGGTAAATCGGCACAAGCGGCCGGCGTGGACGATAGATACTTTAAACATTATGATGATGCACTAAGATGAATATACAATGAAATCAACACACGGATTATGGTACAAGCACAGTTTAGCCACTAATACTTAAGACTAGGTAATAGCTCAACAACTTACCCTTTCGGGGTGCGAGGCGAAGTAATGTTTTATGTACACTTCTACGATTATGCTTAACACGCAAGAATAGGGAAACAGGTGACCACTGCCGCTACGTATTTTGGTGTATTTACTTAACGAGTAAATATAAGTTCCAAATATAATAATTTGCAAGCGCGATAGACGACACGGAGCGGAGCCCGTGTACGCACCAACAAGCTGTTGCCCTTAAGACGGTCTAGCGGGGTATGGCAGGCGAGACGCCGCTGGCGGGGATAGCCAGGCGACGCGCAGCTGGTACCTTGCCCTAACGGTATCGTCGAGCGCAGGAGTGTTCCGTATCGTTTACTTTTTAATGATTTATATTTAATATTGTTTCCTATTATTATGTTAATGTTAATGTTGAATGTGTATTAAATTATTTAACCAGGCTGATTATGAAGTAAAACTATAAATTAAATATGTATGATTATAATTATTTTTAGTCTGTTTCTTTTTAATTGAAAATATTTTTAAACAATATATATCTATGTACGTGTAACGTTACATTACCCGCGCACGCCACCAAAGGATTTAATTACTCTAAGGAATTAAATCCGCACTATCAACGTATGCATTCGCAGTTTCCTTTCGAACTTCCCTAACATACTTCATACATGTAACCAAATGACAATAGCTACCTTATGGCTATTGGCATATCCTAACAATTGGTAAGATGACTAGTTTATATAAACTAATCATCCATACGAATGCTATGTGCATTAATGATGATACATGTGACCTCGAGGATAATATCACGTTCATATGACGCGTCTACTTATCTAAGTATCGCAAGATTAATTACTATGTTCACTGTGACCCATTAACTTTATATCTTTAATATGCCAGGTCCCTATATTTTTACCAGACATATCGGCCAGGACATAAACAAGGGGAGACTTCTTGTCTATAACGCGGCATTTAATAAATTTCGGAGCTAACTTTTTGCTAAAGAAATTATCCTTGTTACTCAAGACGTAGGCGCGCTTCATAACAATATCACCCACATTGAACTCTGTCGGTTTGCGCCGAAGGTTGTAGTGAGATGTATTTTTTATGTGAGCTTGCCACAATCTAGTTTGAACAGTGTTGAACACTTCGCTCAGGCAGCCTAAATTTTCAGCGTAGATATCTCGAGGAAGGAACAACACTTCGGTGCCCAAATCAGTATCCAAGTAATGAGATCCACAAGGAACAAGTTCCCTACCATAAACCAGGAATGAAGGAGTGAACCCAGTTGCCTCATTAACAGAGTTGTTGATTGCAAACTGCACCTGTGGTATAAATGTATCCCAACTACGATGATCGTCCTCGACGAAAGTTGAAAGACACGTTATGATGGTTCTGTTGTACCGCTCAACAAGATTGATTTGCGGCGTATATTTTGGTGTGAAGAAAACATTTGGAACCTTATATCGTTGGAAAAGTGATGCGGTGACACCGCTTATGAACTGGCTGCCGTTGTCCAAAAATATAGTTTGTGGAACCCCATGAGTGAGGAAAAGAGAGTCCTCTAGAATTTTCGTGACTGCACTAGCAGTGGCATTCTTAATTGGAAAAATGTGGCAAAATTTTGAAAAACAGCAGGTGATGACAAAAATATAAGTATTCTGTTTCCTGGTTGTAGGCAGAGGGCCCATGAGATCAATAGATACCATTTGGTATGGCCTGGAGCATTGTTTGGGGCGACCCATCTCGCCCAAAGTTTGGTGATTTTGAGCTTTATAAGCCAAGCACTTTTCGCAGGAACCAACGAACTTCACTACATCCTGATGCATACCGGGCCAGTAGTAACGTAAAGCAATACGATGGTGAGTTTTAAATATACCAAGATGTCCGGCTTCAGGAACAGAGTGATTTTCGCTGATTACCTGTTCTCGTAACTCATTTGGTACAACCTCCTTCCACAAAAATTCGGTTGTAAGTGAATTTTTAATATTCGCACGCCTAAACAGCTTATTGTCCTTGATAATATAGTTAGAAAACGTCTGTGGTTTGGAAAGACAAGAATTGTATATGTTCTTGTACCAAGCGTCTGTTGTTACTAAGCTTGAGCCTGACGTGCTTATTGAGGAGATCGGAACGGCTCTGGAAAGGGCATCCGGTATGACGTTATCTACTCCCTTTCGATGTTTAAATTCGAGATTAAACGAGGACAGTCTCACACCCCAGCGAGCTAACCTACCGGTTGGATTCTTCAGAGATAGGAACCATTTTAACGCACTGTGATCCGTATACACAATGAATGGCTTCCCATTCTCCAGGTAACAACGCCAGTGTTCCAGTGCCGTGACCACGGCCAAGGTCTCCCGCTCGGTTATGCTGTAGTTCTTTTCTGCTGCTGACAAGGACTTGCTCATATAGGCAATGGGGTGCTCTTTGCCGTCTACAGTTTGAGTCAACATAGCACCCACGCCGTAATTACTGGCGTCCGTATGCACCTCAAACGGCTTGTCATAGTCAGGGCAGGAAAGAACTGGAGCGGATACTAAACACTCCTTAAGCCTTTGGAATGCCAGCTCAGCGTCAGCGGACCAGATAAAAGGAGGTCCCCCTTTTTTATTCGAAGTCAGTTTGTTTAAGGGTGCTGCTACAGTGCTGAAATTGGGTACGAAACGACGATACCAGGTAGCAGTCCCAAGAAAGCGCTTGACGTCCTTCCGACAAGAAGGTGTCGGGTAATTGAGGATAGCTTGAACCTTCTCAGGATCGGTACGTAGACCACAACTATCAACGACATAACCCAAATACTTTAATTGACTACGAAAAAACTGACATTTCTCCAGATTTATCGTTAGGTTTGCTCGTCTTAGCTTATCCAACACGCGAAGTAATGTGGAAACATGGGAATCGAAATCATTCGTGGCGATAATTATGTCGTCCAGGTACGCGAAGACTTTTAGATCGAATTCCCTAAACAATAAATCTACCAACCGCTGTTGAGTCGCCGGAGCGTTAGTCAAACCAAAAGCTGTACGCTTAAAACGTAGCGTTCCCCGGTTCGGCACATAGAAAGCAGTCTTGTCGCGATCTTCCGGAGCTATTGGGATTTGCCAAAAGGCCTTAGATAAATCGATGCTTGTCAAATAACGAGCATCGCGAAGATTATCCAAGATCTCTGAGATGTACGGAAGATTGTAAGCGTCGCGTTTAGTAATTGAATTGAGCTTGCGGCTATCTAAGCAAAATCGAGGCTGACCATTCTTTTTATTAGCAATAAGCACGGGTGATTGCCAAGCACTTTCGCAATGTTCAATCACGTCAAGGGACAACATTTCATCTACCTGTTCAGCGAGAATGCGCTGTTTCTCGGGGGACAATCGATAATACCTCTGACGAACCGGCTCTGCATCACCGGTATCAATGCGATGAGTGACTAAACTCGTCTCACCTAACCCCTTCCGTTCCGCCGAGATATCACTAAATTGTGAAATGACATTGTCAGCAATAGCCTTTTCCGACTCATTTAAATGGTCATATGCCTGGATAAAAGATGGACGATCAATGCCTAAACTAGCGTTCAACACTGACTCACCAGAGAAAGTAATGCTCGTGAGGTGACTAGGAAAAATTTTGAAATCACGCCAAAAGTCAATACCTAACACAAGATCAATATTAATATCCGGGACAACATGAGCTTTAATAACATGATAATCCGCTTCAAAATTGATTGGCAAATATACGTAGCCAATGCTTGCTAAAGTTTGACCACCCGCAGCAGTAACATTAATAACATCATCCCTATGTAAATGCAAACCATGTTCTTCTAACCTCTTATGAAGTCGATTTCCCACTATGGTTACAGCAGAACCTGAATCTAAAAGTCCAAATATTCGCAAATCATTTATTTGAATTTGAGCGTAGGGTCTAGAATCACCTAATGGTTTATTCAGCAGAATTGTATCGATCTTATATGAATTAAAAAAAATATTGATGGTCTGGAGCCAATTTTTCCAGTCCTCTTTATCTAACCTTGGTACCTGTTGGTTATTGCTACAATTCTGCTGAGTAACTAGTTTTTTGAAGTACTCGGTTTATTTTTACCACAATTCGGGCAGTCAGGAGTCTTGACACCCTCGTGGCCGCAAACAAAACAAAACATTTTGTCCTTATTTGCCCTACATTGGCGTAAATTGTGGGTGTTACTACGACACCTAGGACAATAAAACTGTTTGTTCCCTGATCCCTGTATTGCATGAACGTAATTGTTATGTTTTGTATAACCCTTGCTAGCAGAATTAGAGTTACCATATTCATTTTTATTTTTATTGGGATAATTATTATTGTAATTTTTCCCAAAACTATGATTAAATTTTGACGAAGCCTGGCCAACATATGCAAACTCGGGAGCCAATGTCTCCGAAGTAACCTTGGGTGGTTCATGAAAACCGGCTAGACGAGCCTGGATACTTTCATAGTTACGGCATAATGAGCGCAGAGTGTTAAGATCGGGAACTTTGGTGACAGAAGCCAGCGTACTTGCATAACACGGACGGATATTATGAAAAATGATCTCGAGTTTGTCCTCCTCAGACAAATCTTTTGATAACCGCGAAAACAGACCAGTCATTATAGATAAGTAGATTGTAATGTTCTCTGACTCACCCTGCGTTCTTGAACGAATCTCAGCCAAAAGCCTATAGTCATAATCAGCCTGATCAAAATCATTTTTGAGGCGACTTACTAAATCACTCCAGCCCGACAACTGGTCCTGAACGGCACGGTACCAGTGCAACGCATCGCCGGTAAATATCTCCGTAGAATAGGAAAGTAATTTAGCTTCCGAGATATTCCTTGATTTCTTAAACTCTGAGATACGTTGAATGAAAGCACGAACGCACGACTTCCCGTCAAACCTAAGTCTAGTGAGCTCGCCAGCCATACCACGATCGCAGCTAACATTAATATTAAATGGTGAGGCCCCAGCTTGTGGCTCAGCAGAAACCGATGTTGTAAAATTTTCAGATGAATTATCTTTTAAAGAGTGGTAACGGTCCGAAAGGGCATTGTACTCCGTAATACAAGACTCAAAAACCTGCTCTGTGGCATTATCAACAACAATCCGATTTAACCGGTGGTGGAGATGATTTAAAAGATTTTGAGCGCGTAACAATGTATTTTTCTCGTGAGGTGCATCGAGATACGTTCTCAGCTTAGTAAGGGCATCACTAACACCCTTAAGATCCTCACTGATCGAAAGTGAACTCTCGAGTATATCTTCCGAAGGAAACTGTGGTCCCAATTTAGCTATTTGAGCGCGTAATAATTGAACAGTAGCCCCGGGAGTGGCACCTCGAATAGAAACCTCGTATTCTAATTCTGCTTTTTGCAAGGATAAAAATTTTATTGGATAAGCCATACTACTTGTTAATAAATAAAAACAAAAAAAACTGATCTGACTTAAAAACCGCGAATGGGTAAGTGTTGAGATAAACTTAATCTACTCCGTTCTGTCACAATCAAATGAAGCTGCAACGTTATGGTTGACTAGATTGATTGGCTTAGTAGATGAAAATGATTGATTGGCTTAGTAACAAAAAAAAAAACTGCCACCAAAAAAAAAAAATTAGGAAGCAGTGCAAAAGCACAACAAAATAAAAAAAAAAATTCAACTAAAGTGTACGATGTCAATAATTAAAAGAAATAACAAAAATTTGTAAAAAAATAAAATATTATTTTAAGTTACACTTGTGCGACTCGACTGTACTAGAGTTCACCACAAGTATGCAACAATAAATACAGAGTGCAGCGAAATTTTGCACCCGAGCTGAATTACATTAAAATAAATAAGTTAATTAATAAAATTTATAAATAATTAAAATAATAATTTAAATTCACAATTCAATAAATAAAAAAAAAAAATTACAATAATTCATTAAAATTTAAAAATTAACAATTAACAATTTAAGCATTCAATTCATTAAAATAAAATGGACTACACAATAATTGTACACTTTAGTTGATATGCAACCAAAAATTAAAAGCATAAACGTTTTACAAACACAAAAACAACAAAACACCAACTACTTCTACGAAGCGATACCAGACCTTTTTATCTACCACGTTATAGGCGCCAGTGTGACGGTCGGCGTTTTGGAAAGAAAACAACGATTGTCAATCACAAAATATAAATTATTTAATTATCAATAAAAAGGTCGTGGATTATTTTAGCCCGTCTGGTATCGCAACGCAGGCCGGTACTCCCCTGGTGGTGGCGAGGTCAGTTGTGCCGGTCCGAGGAACTACGTTCTGGAACCCCGGGGTAATGCCGTGTGCGTCGGTGCTGTTGTGGGCCGGCTCAATGTCCTGGCAACCATTTGCCGGATGTGTCGACACGTCTTGTTATTGTAAAAAAAAAACGCTTTTCTCCAAGTCGCACCCTGTAGACAACGGCCTTTATTAGAACATGTACTAATATTTATTTTGTACTCCGCTGATTATGAACCTCGGTGATGTTGCTAAGCTAGCCAGGGGGAGCAAAAGAAAGTAGCTGGTGGGTGTTCATAATCAGAACGGAGTTACAGAGTGCAGAAGGAATAAGCAGAATGCGAAAGAAGTACAGCGCAGGCAATGCGTAGTAAAATATCAAATTAGCATTTACAAACAAACTAAATACCTAAATATAATATTATGAATTCATTCTCATTTTTTAATTAATTTAATTACTTTTACTTTATTATAATGAAGGGCTTAAACTTGCGATAATGAGCATTTAATAAGTACTAGCAAGTGAAATCATCATAGGCAAAATGTAGGCGACGCCATGTTATAACGGTAAATCGGCACAAGCGGCCGGCGTGGACGATAGATACTTTAAACATTATGATGATGCACTAAGATGAATATACAATGAAATCAACACACGGATTATGGTACAAGCACAGTTTAGCCACTAATACTTAAGACTAGGTAATAGCTCAACAACTTACCCTTTCGGGGTGCGAGGCGAAGTAATGTTTTATGTACACTTCTACGATTATGCTTAACACGCAAGAATAGGGAAACAGGTGACCACTGCCGCTACGTATTTTGGTGTATTTACTTAACGAGTAAATATAAGTTCCAAATATAATAATTTGCAAGCGCGATAGACGACACGGAGCGGAGCCCGTGTACGCACCAACAAGCTGTTGCCCTTAAGACGGTCTAGCGGGGTATGGCAGGCGAGACGCCGCTGGCGGGGATAGCCAGGCGACGCGCAGCTGGTACCTTG
Source organism: Apotomis capreana (assembly GCA_947623375.1). Lineage (NCBI taxonomy): Eukaryota > Metazoa > Arthropoda > Insecta > Lepidoptera > Tortricidae > Apotomis > Apotomis capreana. The sequence goes on along the minus strand of OX392506.1, from coordinate 10,768,096 downwards.
CCCTAACGGTATCGTCGTGCGCAGGAGTGTTCCGTATCGTTTACTTTTTAATGATTTATATTTAATATTGTTTCCTATTATTATGTTAATGTTAATGTTGAATGTGTATTAAATTATTTAACCAGGCTGATTATGAAGTAAAACTATAAATTAAATATGTATGATTATAATTATTTTTAGTCTGTTTCTTTTTAATTGAAAATATTTTTAAACAATATATATCTATGTACGTGTAACGTTACAGCATTACAACAAAACATGTATTGTGCGAGGAGAGGGATTACACGGCATTATTTAATAGAAGATAGAGTCTACAAGTTTGCGTTATAAGCTGTGGTCACATACCTGTCACTTGCTTAATTTACCCGAATTTGAAACTCCTGATCACCTGTCAAGGCGACCGTCCTTCCCAGGCGCTTACGCTGTTGCGGTCTTCACATCGTCTTCACCAGCAAGAGCCTTGCTGATGCCGTGTAATCCCTCTCCTCGCACAATACATGTTTTGTTGTAATGCAAAACATTCATATTGTGCTCATTCGAGGGATTACACGGCATTATTTAATAGAAGACGTGTCTGGTATCTGCTGGTGATCAGAGTCCATAAACGCTGTGTGAATCATAATACCATGCAATTAAATAAAAAACATTATAATTCCTCATATCACTTTTACTAGTAGTAAGCAAAAAGTTTTAAATCAAATTAATAATCTAATGTTTAATGACATCTACCATTGATAATCTAATGTTTAATGATATCTACCATTAATAATGAATGATACATTTAATAAAATAGTCATTCTCCTCAATTTCAAAAATTACAATGTGTGTAAGTAACACAAGGAATCATAATAAACACCCAACTCTGGGTTCAACAAAATAAAAATTAAATGAAATAAAAATTTAAAATAATGAAACAAGCGACAATTTTGACGACGCGTTTGGCTCGGTTGGTAGACACCTGCCTACTGAGTCGGCGGTCTCGGGTTCGAATCCCGGCCGGGGCAAATATTTGTGCAAAATATTTGTTCTCGGGTCATGGATGTTATCTATATGTATTTATATATTATGTATATCGTCGTCTAGTACCCATAGTACAAGCTTTGCTTAGTTTGGGACTAGGTCGATTTGTGTATGATTGTCCCTTAATATTTATTTATTTATTTTATTTTTATTTAAGATATCAAATCTTTAAAAAGTTATCATGCAACAGATCTGTGCTTTCATTGTTAATTTTTTGAACTGATTGATAATAATGATTTCTAAATGTTTTAAAACATTTCCAATTTCCTCTTTCTAAGATATCATCCACTGGTCTATTTTCTGCCCAACCCTTCGAAGCCACAGCTGATCTTATGCTTCCAGGAGATGCTTCAATATTAGCCTCTTTAAAAATAGACCGTATCCATCCTGCTATGATTGTACGAGTTGCAGCTTTAACATCTCCTGTTACAGTGATGAAAAGGTGGCTCAGGTTATCTATCTCTAGTCTTCTACATTCTGACAGTGATATTAACTTTTTTATATGTTCTAAAGGGCAGATTTCCTTGATTGGGTGCGCTGATAAGCACCAGCCTGATTGTCTATGTTTGGGTAGTTCTACAAAGTAAGGAATTTTCGACAGCTCAGCTAAAATATCATGAAAAATGGTTACAACCTAGTTTATTTACATAACATACTGTTTACCATACCTATATCTACCTGGTCTCTAAAAATAATTTAGATGACAAAATATTTTCTTAAGAAAAAAAATATTCAAAGCGTCAAATCTTCAGGATCCTGGAGTGTCCCACGAGCAAAATCGAATCTAATGTGCAATTTAATTTATTTTCTACTACATTGAGACCATAAATTAAACCAATATAAATGACTTCCTATTATTATTGTTACCTAGGTGACATATTACTACTTTATTGTAGCAAAAACATTATAAAAACTTTGTCCAGAATTTGTCCCAACAGTTTTATATCAGGATCCTGTCCAATGTAAAATAAGCGAATATTCAATATTCCATTAGCCGTACGACCTTGAGGTTTAGCTGAGTTCGTTGCCGCTACGAAAGAGACAAAGAATACCACCTATCGCTTTGCACCCAGTGTGTTGCTTAGTCTGCCCGGCACATTTGATGGAGGAAGTCGCGTCGTAATCAGTCGAGTTCACAGGATCCTGGTAAGATATTTAATTACGAAATTCGTCTGGTAATATGGTAATTGTAGCCTTTTGATTTATAAATTACTTACACGAAGGCTTAATGCTGCTTAATTTTGGTTGAATGTTATAAATAGACGTTATTTTTTAATATTATTCAAAAATTCTCAGGAACCTGGTCTCAGGATCCTGTCAAATAAATAGCCAGGATACTGAGAAAAATGCTGGATCCTGAGTGTTTATACTGAAATATTATTTTTGTCCAAGATAATTTGTTACTTTTTCTGCTATATACTATGGAGTCAAAATAATAAAGCGTTTAACTAGTTCTAATAATCAATTTACCTATAACTTATAAGTATTATCACTGAACTAAGCAGGGCAATTCGTATAATCGTCTCAAAACATCAGAAAAAAAAGATAAATACAACGTAAACGCACATTTAAAACCTGTGCCTATGTCTATTTACATTATATACTATTTTTCTGAATTAAGTATTTGCCTGACCTCGAATTCTAAACAAAATTATTTAATCGCGTAAGTACTGTTGTAAATATGAGGTTTACAGTTACATGTCGGTTGCAGATTATAATGTGATAAATATGAATAGACATTTCCATAAATACTTTTATCCTATATGGACAAATACTTACGGACGGTAACAGGTATAAAACTGTGACATTTTGATGATTTCATTGATTTTCATTATTTGAAAGCTCATTAGATTGCTTTTTTAGAGATAAAATGGCGATACCAAAGAAAAAACAAACTAAAGAAGAAATACTAGAAAATGCTCAAAAAATATTTAACGATTAGTTTTCGAATTAGAAAATAAATGCCTAGGAAAAGCAAAATTAATAAGACTGCTAAATGTTTTTGGTTTCCGTCATACTATTGTTTATGAGTTCATATTTAAATTATTAACAATAATATTGTTACTTTGTTATAAAAGAGATTTTATTACATCATGTTTGTTAAATTAAAATTATTACTCATTGTATAATATTGAAGATTTAGTGATAAAAGTTCCTGTTCAAGACTGGTTTAGATAGATAATTAGTATGTCAAGAATGGACCAAATTTTCACCATAGTTCAAGATATTTGTACTATTATAAACTAATGGTTAGAAGAATAATTTTTATTTGTGAATTCATTATTAAATAAACGTTGATTTTGATTGATATTTGTTTAAATCCTCAGTTTCCTGGTTACAATCTCAGTTTCCTGCTGCTTGATTTCTTAAAAACGCCATAAATCTAATATTTTTGAATATTTTGACCGTTCCACTTAATATAGGCTAAAAGACGGTGTAATCTTTATGATAAACTGTATTTTGTAACCATAATGAAAAAAAAACGTCGGGCCGGAATCAGACTCATTTTCGTCCTTAGTTTGTAGAACAACCCGTTTGGCATTATCAGTTTTCGAACCAAATGATGGCCAAAAGGTTATACTTGATTCAGATTCTGTGAAGTGATCTGCTGAAATGTGTAGAAGAGTTAAATCATGTAATCGACGGCCAGATGCCAATAATAGTATAATTGAAGTTCTTCTAGCTGTGTCAAATAATGTATTTTTTGATGGTGTAGATATTAGCCAATCGTAAATTATTTTAGTATCCCAAATCGGTGGTTTCTGTGGTATAGGTTTAGCTATTGAAATCCCTTTTAAAATCTGTTTAATATAAAAATTATTTGTCATTTGAGTTGAATTTCCACAGTATGTAGTTATCGCAGATTTATGTAACAGTATTGTATTATATGCAAAATTGTGTTCTAGAAATAGATATGCTAAAAATTTTGCAATGTCTTGCCCTCTTGGCGATTTGGTATCCACTTCATTATCAACACTCCAGGAAATCCATCTTCCTATGGCTGGAGTATAACTGGCTAGTGTCGAAGCTCTCCAACTACTTTGTAACAGCTGTTTTTCTTCATTTCGCCAGTTACTTATATTTTCACTCCACCCCCAACCAGCCATGCCTGAAACTGCAATTGATCCACTTGAGGTGGATGCAATCCGGTGGTCTGATCTATTAGCACCTTCCACAGGTTGTAAATTGGAATTGGCTTCCTCAATGCTCTCATCTGGAGATCTGGTTTCCAGAAGCATTTGTTCCAGTTTGGAGCAATCACAATGAACATTCCGGTTGCACTGTTCAAATGTCTCAGTACTTGTGGTAGCAGGTTTGGTGGAGGGAAGACCCATGCTAGATGGTAATGCCACGGCCGACTGAATGCGTTGTAAAATCTTGCTGAACCATCTGTTGAGTCTAGACTTACATAATTTGGTACTACTGCTGTTTTGTGTGATGCAAACAGATCGATTTCTGGCCTTCCCCATTTTGTGAATATAGCCTCCGTGGCCATGGGAAGTAGGTGCCATTCTGGAAGTGGACGGTTTCTGGACAAACGGTCTGCTATGTTGTTGAACCTCCCCGGGAGATAACAAGCCGACAGTGTTACGTTCATCTGGTCGGTTAGTAGCAGAAGTTTGCATGTTAGGTTCAGCAGTTGTAGGGACTTTGTTCCACCTTCCTTCCTTATGTATGCTATTAATGTCCGATTGTCCGACTGTACTAATATATGAGCATTCTGTAGTTTTTCTTTTTGTCTTTGAATGGCTGCATACACTGCATACATCTCTTTCATATTTGAGTGCCAAGACTCCTGGTGGTTTAGCCATGTCCCTGACAGATTTATGCCGTTTAATTGGGCTCCCCAGCCTGTATTCGCTGCATCTGTGGTCAGGAAATGCGTCACGTCTCTTTTGTGAATGGGAGCAGAGTTGTTTTGAACAGCTGACTGCCACCATTTGATCTCTCTGAGAGCTCCTGGTGGGATTGATTTTTTTACTTGAGGAAGACTTGCTTTGAATCTCCTCACAAATATTTGTAAATGCCGGCAATGTAGCTGTCCTCTCTGGATCACTATATTTGCGAAATTTAGGTGGCCTAAAAGGCGCTGAGTCTCTCGGAGAGAGCTGCAGCCTCTTTGTGCCATGTTTCTGAGCAACTTTTGTATATTTTGTATCTTTTTTGATGGTAGTGCCAGGGTATTTGTGTTCCATTCCAAACCTAAATAAGTTAGAGTCTGAGTTGGCTCCAAAATTGATTTGGCATAATTTAGGTGCCAACCCAGGTGTTCCAAAAACCTCACAGCTTCCGCAGCCTGTGTGCTTAATAGGGAACGATTCTGATTTACTATCAGGTAGTCGTCTAAGTAAACCAAGATCCGATAACCCTGAGCTCGAAGAACCTCCGCGGTCCAGTTTGTTACAGCTGCAAAGGTTTTTGGCGCAGATGAAAGGCCGAAAAGGAGAGAAGTGAGTTGGAGTATCTCCCCTTGGTAAATAATTCGTAAGAACCTTCTGTGTGCCTTTGCAACTGGTATATGGAAGTACGCTTGTGAAAGATCTATTTTTATCATCCAATCTTGGTCCTGGAGAAACTCTGTGACTGTTGTTTGTGAAATAAGTCTGAAGTGTTTTGTCTTTACATACAGGTTCAGCTGTCTTAGGTTGAAAATTGGCCGGGATCCCCCATCGGCTTTCTTTACTAAAAACATTTTGGAAAAATAACCCGGGCTCCTTAAAGCTGGTTTCTCGAGCACGTTCTGTTCTTTCAATTTTTGAATTTGGTCTGTCATTTCTGGAGTTACTTTGGTGGCATACATTTTTTGTAAAAGATTTGTTGGGTAATATAGTGGGGGCTTGACATTGAAAGGGATTCTGTAACCCACTATAGTTTTTAGTAAAAAAGAATTTGCTCTTAATATCCTCCATTTGTTTTGAAAAGGCCTCAGGCAGCCACCTTGAAAATGTAGTTTCTTGGCATAGTCATTTTTGGTTTGTATTGGAACGAAAAGTCTTTTGTTTGTTGATATGCTTATTTTTTGTATTATGTTTCTTTTCCTTGTGGTAGGTATGGTCATGCAAATTTCTTTTAAATTGGGTTCTAGTAGGTCTACTATTATCATATTTGCCTGCTCCTTCTTGGTTTTTATATGTACTTGTACTAGGTATAGATTTTTTCTCTTTTTCTTTTATATAAGCAGGTGTATTGAGCCAAACCTGTGTGCCTCCCAAGGACTGCGTCAAAGGCTGTAAAGCCTCTCTGCTGAACAAGAATTCATTACTTGGAGGAATGTTTGCTAAACTTTTCTTTAGGTTTGCATTTGATACCTCATTTAATAATCTCTGTCGACGTACCTCGATACATTCTGTCCGTTTACCACATAGAATTTGCATGATTAATTCTAAATTCTTGTTAACTGTTGACTCTGGTCCAAAAAGGTTAGTAACCTTATCGAAAAGTGTAGCTGTTGTCAATTCCTTTTCATTTTTAGATGCCCAATCTACTAATTCTTGTAGACCACCTCTTAGCAAATCTTTTTGTTGCAAGACTGCATTACAGACGCCAGCTAGCAGGTGCTCAGTGGAAGCTAGGTAGTCCTTTCCTCTATTCAAATGAGTCAATTCCTCATTTATTTTTAATTCAACAAATCCAGGACCGGCAGACACGGAATTCAGAAGGGTTTTGTATCTAATTGTCTGCCATGCTTGTGTATCAAATCGATGTAACTTATTTAGCCGTGCTAAGTGATCAGCACTTGCCTCCGCGACAACTTTGTTTCCTTTCGATTCAGTAGTAAACTCGCCCACGTCTACTACAAAAGACTTTGGTGCCTGCGGCGGAATTAGGAATTGCTCCGTATCGCAAGTAGCAGGCTCCTCCCGACTCGTGGACGGTTGTTGGACTTGTTGGTGTGTTAAATGCATAACATAATTGGATAAATAACTTACTTGTGTAAGGAGCGAATCCACGCGTGGATCATGAGCCAGAGAATCCTCTCCGCGAGACTTTCTCCGGCGTTTATTTGGAGGCAAAACCGTCCCCTCCTCCGAGGAGGAGGACGATGTTGAGTCATCAACGAGAAAAACCGGCGAATGCCGCTTTCTAGCCTCAAGTGTCTCGTACGGTACCTCGATCTCCGGTGCCGACCCCGGGTCGTCACTCATTTTCACTACACAAGTTTCGTTTCACCGAAATATATCACGGAATATCGAAATACACTCGTAACTGACACTTTAAATCACTTTTAACACGGATTTACAACTTATGTGCAAGAAATTTTCGGATTAAAAATTTATTTTCCGCGAAACAATGTGTTTATTTGCAAACTCATAAACGCTGTGAAGACCGCAACAGCGTAAGCGCCTGGGAAGGACGGTCGCCTTGACAGGTGATCAGGAGTTTCAAATTCGGGTAAATTAAGCAAGTGACAGGTATGTGACCACAGCTTATAACGCAAACTTGTAGACTCTATCTTCTATTAAATAATGCCGTGTAATCCCTCGAATGAGCACAATTGACAAATAAATGTTGCGCCTATCGATGAAGGGGGAAAAGCTGCACGCTGGTGTCTCATGTCGTACCGTACAACATGACTGTGGTGTCTCGTGTCGTATTGTAAGTACAACAACAACAATAACAAATCCACTTTATTGCACACCTCAAATAGCAAGTACCTATAATATGTATAATGCAGCAAATATGTGAATTGTATACAAATATAATGTCCCCATTCATAATACTACTTTGTATTCGACAAACTTCATCGTTAAACCGTTTATTTTACGTTTGACATAAAATGTAATACGCTCCCCTATTTCATGGACCAAATATCTATTCCCTTTGACTCGGTACTTGATTTTAGTGCGATGAAATGTGCACTAAAGATTCTTCGTTTTCGCGGGACATCGCTATTCGTATTTATTTATTTACATCATGTAAGTAGTAGCAGTACAATAAGCTCGAGAATTTTTCGAACTTACCAATATATGTGTCGTCTAAGTGTCGGGCCAGAAGGACAAAGCGCACCTACCATATCGAAATATTGAAAAGTACAGTAAGTGAGATTTTAGAAGAACATTCGGGTTCGTGTGAAGACATAGGTTCTTATCTGGATCGCGTATGAGCGATAAAACCCCAATGTTCTTCTAAGATCTCACGTACGTACTGTACGGATGTTAGGTATACATAATCTTAATTTTACAAACACGCAACTATATTTAGTTTTTAGGGTTCCGTAGTCAACTTATAGTTTCGCCATGTCCGTCTGTCCGTCTGTCTGTCTGTCCGTCTGTCCGTCTGTCTGTCTGTCCGTCTGTCCGTCTGTCTGTCTGTCCGTCTGTCCGTCCGCGGCTTAGCTCCGTGATCATTAGTACTAGAAAGCTGAAATTTGGCGTGAGTGTGGGTATGGGTATGTATTACGCTGACAAAACGGTAAAATAAAAACTTAAAATTTTATTTTTTTTCGGGGACCTCTCGAACACCTTTCAATGAAAACTATATTGAGCAAAATCGGTCGAGCCGTTTTCGAGTTATCGCAAAATTTCATAATTTTCTTAAAAGGATGTAAGTTGACTTCCAGAAGGTAATAAGTAATTACAGATACTTTGGCGTTTACGACCTTTTTATAAGGCTTAAAATATTTCTCGTAATTTAAGTCTATTGTGAAGGATGAGCAACTACGGCTGGTTTTTTTTTTATATTTCGATCTGGTAGGTGCGCTTTTCCCACTAGCGCAGTGCACTAGAGCCATCTCGACTTGACCTTACCAATGAAAAAACAATAAAAAGTTTCTACTTAAAAATAAACTTATCTTTTTTTGAAATTGATATTTTGGATTTTATTTAAGTTGTCATTTAATTTTCTGATATAAAAGTACCTACCTGCCATAAGTTATGATTCATAACACGGCTAGTTCCTTAAATAGGTAGGTACCTATACATAATTATAGCAGAGGTTGGTTGCTTTAATAAAAATAGTTAGTAACATCGCCACTATCGATTCTCAAAATACATAATTTAATTAATTTGAGACGATGTTGGCGACCATGAAGTCTGAATATTTACGGTAGATGGCGCTGCACCCTAATGATGGCGCTGCGCTGTCCAATAGGTAGGACGCCCGTGTTGGGCTGAAGGTGGTTTTCCACCGGCGAGGCGTGGCGGGGCGTGGATGGGCGAGAATTGAAATCGCGCTGGCCCTTTTCCACTAAAAATTGGCATTAATAGCTATCGCGAGCCCTCGCGTGCCTGACCAAGCTCGCGGTTGACATTAAGGTCTTCGCACATTATAACAACTCAACGGCGACTCGATTCAATGCCAAATATTTAAATTTAAGCCCTATGTCATATTTACTAGGTTTAATTACAAAAAGTGTACGACGCGTCGTCCACTACTAATATCATTTTTTGAAATTAAACCTAGTAAATATGACATAGGGCTTAAATTTCAATAGTTAGCATAGAATCGAGTCGTCGTTGAGTTATTATAATGTGCGAAGACCTACCGCGCGACCGCCGCGCCATAGACTGTAGGCTTGGACGTAGATGTAGACGATGTAGTGCTGTTAAGTTCGCAGTGAAATACAAAAAGCACTATACAAGCCTCGGCGCGAACAGGGATTGTCGGCCTCGTATCTCTAGATGGCCTCGTTATCACTCGGCCATCTATTACTACTCGGCCAAAAATTCCCTATTTCGCGGCCTCTGCAGTAATGTACTATTAATGGAATTTGTAAAAAAACACTTTCCTAATTACCTTTTATCAAAATAAATGATACATACTATCAATAAATATTCTAAGCAAAGCAATTATTATTTCAATTGATAAAGTCACAGAAATATATCAAGATCACATCGACATCGATTCACAAATCGATTCGAACACGGCACCGATTCTATGCATCGCCACCCCCACCGCTCCGCGCCGCGGCCCAGCCGCCGTCACAAACAAAAACAGTCACAATAATATTTGCATTGCAATATGTACTTACATTATATAGCTGCATAATAATATAAGAACGTAATTATCATTTCCCCTGTTTTCAAAATCGATTTTAATCGAATAAGAAAATCGCAGTGTACAGCAGCACTATTCTTACTTTTGACAGAAAAATTGGAGGAATCGAGGGAACTCTTCAAATGTTATAGGGACATGTACGGTGCTTTCGGTAATTTATTGATAAAGTCAAGAATTTACATTCAGTAAATAGGATTTGGTGTAAGGAAACTGATGATGAACACCACAGATGGCCACTAGAACTTTTATATGAATCACTAAAAAGCACAAAAAAAAAAAGATTTTGAACAAAAATTGAACCGACTTCAGTAAAATTAAAAAGCCAAAAATAACCCGTTCAAGTACAGATTACATTTGACTCACCCTTCGAAGTCGGTGCCAAACCTCACGTAAACTATAATATATAAATATAAGAACGAACAACAAAACGCCTATCGATCGCGTGAAGCGGTTTTTCTGTTAATTAATTTATAATCTGACGAAAGCAAGACGGTTAATTTTTACACCAACAAATATTTCAATTCATGTCCCGCACCGCACATCCTCTCCAATTCCTACTATTTCCACCGACCGAAGATGCGCTGGGAGGGAATTGAAAAAATGCAATACAAAATAAAATTCCCGCCCCGTCTCGTCTCTCCACGCCTCGCCACTCCGCTTCCCGCTCCGCCGGTGGAAAAATCAGATTTAATCTCTACCCTAAATATTAAAAGCAATAAGGTTCATTTTTACACAAACAAATATTTCAATTCAAGCCCCTCGCATCCACGCGTCGCCTTACTATTTCCACCGAAGATGCGCGTGGCGGGGATTGAAAATTTGCCGTACTAATTTCAATTCTCGCCCATCCACGCCCCGCCACGCCTCGCCGGTGGAAAACCACCTTTAGCCCGGAAAGCTGTTGGAGACGCGCGGGTTCGAACCCGCCTGATCCATTGAATTTATAAATTTTTCGCGTCATTGTAAATATATTTTAACTTAAACTATACAGCCATAAATCCTTTATAGATACAATATTTTAAAACTTCAACCTTCTGAAATTACTGTCAAAAATACATTTCCATTAGCCCCTTAATATAACCGACTATATAACAAAATCATCCCATTCAAAATTAATACTGCATCTTCCCATACCTATTTATAAAAGCATTAGTCAGTTTAATGTGTTTTAATTGAGTTTATGAATGAATTAGTGTGGTGAACGAGTGCATTCGTCACGTGCGGTATTAATAGTCGCCCAGGCGTAATGGAAACTCATTGAAGCCGGTATCGCGTTCCCAGAACTACGCTGACGCACCTATTCTGAGGCTAAAGAGAACTTGAGCCCTAAGCTGCTTACACCGATAGTATTTTTGTCATTAAGCGTATTATATTACATTGTTAGATGAATGAACAAAATTAACTTAAAAAAGATTAACGCCTTTTTTTAAAGGGAATGTCAATTGTTTTCACTAGCTTTAAAAGCTATTAAGGTTTCCTTGTTGAATACGGAACCCGAAAAAGGAGGTTGTTGGATATTATCATATTTTAAAACAAGTATAGGTACTGCGTTACGTGCTAACTGTGACCAAATGGTTTACGTGTAATGAGCTATCTTGTTATTCATGCTATTCTATAGCATATCTTGCCGCGACTTTGCTTGTCGCGCGACTCAGTGTCACCCGTCTTACTCGCACGGTATCGAAAGGAAAGTGACAGACAGTTTTCAAAGTTATGCTAGACGTGGGAATCTAAAAACTAGATAGATTTTATCCCAGAGAAAACGAAACATCAAACCTGAAGCTCGGTCGGTTAACTCGGTTAGTACCTATATCTAAATAAAATACAGACTTCAAGTACATAACACGAAAACTCACTCTTAACAGCAGACCTTTTCCGTGATTCACGTCTTTCATAGATACAGTTTAATTTTAACCTACAACTCAATTATAGGATTAAAGACTCTGTGAATCACGCCCCGGCGGGCGCCGGCGACTCGTCATCGCACTTGTCATGCGCAATAAAAATAAGCTTTGGGTACAAATCTTTTATTATTCGGCTCCCGAATAAACAAAAGACGCACGCCTGTACAACAGTAGAAGTAACATAAACAGTGCCGTCTTTGCTAAACAAAATTACTAATCGTTATTTTTGCTTAGTTAGGCAACAGCATTGAAACTGAAGCCACCTAAGTTTGTCCTGAATACGAATGCCTATGAAGAAACATGTATGCATTTAAAATCCTTATTGTACTAACATACATAATATACCTACTTATATTTTGTAGGTACAAAAAAACAATACATTTGTACAAAACCGATCAGAAAGCCCGAAGGGATTGGAAGAAATCCCTAACCTTTGCTTTGAGCATATCGTTTTGAAAAAACACCGAGACTATCTCAGATTTTGAGAATCCCTCCTAAGACCATGGTTGATTTCTAATTGTAGTCACGTAATTGTCATTTGGTACATTTTCCTTTAAAGGATGTTGTTGTGATGATGATCTTTATTGTGTGCATGGTATATTTCTATTTTCCAGTTGCGATTACTCACTAGGGTAGGACAGTCTGTAAAAAAGTGTAGGTACAGGCTTTTTCCACTATACCTACTGACAACAGAGCGGACATTATTCTTGTCTCGTGTCACTTTTCCTAATCATCTTCATGTGTTAAATCAGGCGGCAGTTTCTTGTTAGTCCAGTATGATAATATAGCACTGTAATTAGAGATGTTTTTGTAAATATCATTGCCATCTTTACCCTATGCAAACCTAATTAAATCTGGGTACTGATTTACTGGTTGTAATTTAAATCTACTGTGACAAAATATGGGATAGTTCGTCATTTAGATCTTAATTCAATCACATAAGAGCTACATTCGGCTGATAGGGTTATCTTGATAGGTACTTTTAATTCAACATAGTATGTATCCAACCATAGGTATAATAAATTGTATGAGTGCTCGTTATTTGTTGGCGCATAAGAGGCTTTTAGAGTTCATGTCATTTTTATTTGCGCAAAACCTAAAACGACATGGCTCATCTTTGTGATAAATTCGTCTGGAGAAAAATGTATTACTGGAATGATAATGCTTAGTGGACACGTACAGGCATTCCGTTAGTAAGGCACTTATGTAGCACCGCCGCGCCGGCGCAGAAGCGAATAGCTATTGACTATTTTCTCGCTCAATTTACGAACAAAAAATATTATAAATCATATTATTAAATACTAAAATTGTATTGAACTTCAGTTTTTTTTTATGGAGGGGGATCACATTATTTCAGGAAAAATCTTAACATGCATGTACTGGGCGTGCGTGGCGTGTGGCGCCAGCCTTACAGCATCTGTTGGTAACAAATGATTTGTTTGCCGAAACGGCTGGACGGATTTTAACCAATTTTGGGATACTTTTTACCCAAATACGGCACTTAAAGAGAAAAGTTTTACGCAGGCAAAGTTCATGTGTACCACTACGGGATAAAGGCCGTTCCTTCCTTTTTCCACTTCGTCACTTGTAATATGAATTAAGGTAACCGCCAAATGACGATTTTTCAGGAGAGGCCAAAAACGAAATTGCAAATTAAAAAAAGTGCAGTAACATTTTATTTCCTAATCCGATTAAAATGATGTAAAGTAGTTATAGCTTAATTTTGTAAGATCTTTCAGTTGATAATGGTCTCAAAAAGGCTGCTATTATAGTTTAGAAAATAGCGTGGCGCTTACGTTAATTTTTTTCCAAAAATAAGGAGTTACGTTAACACAACACAATATTGATTTCAAAAAATGAGTCCTAATTTAAAGTAAGTCACAAAAATGTAAAAAAATCTAACGTAAGGGACACACATTTTCAAAACGTGGACTTACATTAGCGGAATTCAGCTATGGAATTTTTAAACTTATCCAATCGTAATAAGGTTTAACATAGAGTTATTTCCTGTTTTTCAGTTAATTAGTGGCAGGATAGTAAGTCGTGATAAAAACCGGTTTATAAGCGAGAAACAGTTTCTTTTTTGTTTATAAAAACCAAAATTGGTAAAGGCACCTTTAGATTTAAAGAGTATTAAAAAAAACACTTCATTTTCTTTCCAATCTGATACTTTTCCTTACTGTTTTTCCTCACTTTTCTTTTCTTTCTCCCTTTCCTACAATATTTATGTACCTTTTATACCTACGACTTTTACTGCACATTCTGCTTTCCCTTATTCTCTTTCTTTTTTATTTCTTTCTATATTGTTTTCTTCGTATTTATTACTTTCTTTCTGTTCCATTCATCAACTCCCTCCTTTTGATTTTAATGACTTAAGTTTAAACTTCAGCTTAACGTTGTATAATTTCGTTTAAATAATCAATTTCGTCTTTACAAACCCTAAGTCCTATTTTCAGTGTAAAGCTTGTCCCTGTCTGAAAGTTCTGAAACTAGCCGAATGATCTTTATTTGATTCTTCATTAGTAATTTGACCATTTCCTGGCAAACTGGTGACTAAATGTTTCGTCACATAATTAGTAACTCACTCTCACATCACTATTATGAACTTGAACGTCAAGGGGTAAATTTACGACTGAAATGCTTCGAATACCTTCGCTATTGGGCTTGGACATCTTTTTTATAGAGTTGAAACGGATTTAGAGATTTTCTTATATCTTGTAAGCTGTTGTTTTCTCGCGAACTACTTATTTGAAGCATCATTGGTGTCCCGTTATTAGTAGAAAGCATGGCCCAGCTAAACCCCTTTCTCTGGCTGAAAAAAGTAATGGTCAAGGGGCAAGCAAATAGTTAACGTATTTTATTGAATCATCGCATCAATACGATGACATTACGTTGGATACGTAGGCTACTGAAAAAAATGATTGGGATTATCTCAATGTCACTAACCTCCACCATATCACTATTACTACCATCATTCATCCCTGTCTCTTGTTTTCTAAAAATAATATACAAGTATATACATTTTATTATGCCTACTACATGGTAGTGGCAGTTACTGATTTTCACAGAAAAAGTTTTCACAGTCCGTTTAAAAGTGACATTTAAGAGATTCCCTAAAAACGAAATGCATTAAGCCAGATTGTCTCAATTAAAAGTCCCTAATTCAAGAATTAGACATGATATAAATAGGCATAATGGCTAATTAATAAATAACTTAACTTTAAAAAGTTTAAAACATCAATTTCTATTTGATACTAGAAATCCCGACAAACTTCATTCCGCCTTAGAACTCCCTTTTGAGGTGATAACAATTTCTATAATACTTACTTAGTACTTATCCTTTTCAAATTTCCCTTAATTTTTGAAAGTTTTTTTTTTGTGTAATATTATTATTTATTTAATTTTTATGTCGTTGAGGGCAAACGAGCAAACGGATCGGCTGATGTAAAGCGATTAATGTACTGAACTCGTAATTTTTAACTGTACTTTTTTTAACGCAATCGCACAATACTGTCCTTATCACGATTGTTGGAACCAGGGATCGTTATGGTATTAAAAAAAATACAAAAAATTATTACAGATTATATCTAAAATGCCATTACATTATAATTAAAGTATTGGTATAGAACTTTGAAATTAGCTCAGTAAAATAAAGAAATGTGTATTAATAAGCAAAATACCGAAATTTAATACCAGTATTTGTATGGAGTCGAAAACCGGCATCCGGTCGCTGGTCGGTACAAACTAAAGTGGCTATCATATCCATCACAACACCAAATCGTAAACAGACGCACGCGGTAGTGTTAGTAATTGCTTCCTACAGGCAAATGTATGGTCGTCTCACCGGTATCTACTCATTAACACTGCAAAGGAAAGAGATGGTCGCAAAGTTCCTGGTAACCAAAATAACGTAAGCACCAGGTCCGTCTAAATTAAGTACATAATTTTAATGTAACCGTCATCACTCAAGCCTTGGGAAGACAAATAATAATGTAAGAGGCATTAATTGCTTTAAAAACTACGAAAACTTTAATGTTACTGACTAAATTATATATTCACCCAGCTTGCAGTAAGCACAATTTGTGACAAGATTAGACTATAATTGACTTTAAATGGTTGCTGTCTTATAATCACGTTTAATTTTTTTTTACCTATCTAATCTGAGCTATAAATCATTTATGTACCTTATTATTTACATGATTTGATTGAAAAACTAAAAGTATAACCCATTTAATGTAAGAACCATTTTATATTTTTATCTAGCTTTGAAGCTAACGTAACAGTCAATCGGTAATAAAGTGCTATAAATTGAGTAATGTAAGAGTCATTTATTTACCGATGAGTCTTACATTAATGACTTTCGTTCAACTTTGGCCAATACTTGTGGTTACGTTAATCTGATATTAAGTAATTTACAAACAATGTTCCATACACCAAAATAAATACAGAAAACTAAAAAAAACGGTCAATTTTTGTTTAATGTAACCAACATTTTTTTCAAGATATCGTAATTTTAATAACAGCAATGGATAGATCGTCAAATTTACAGACGAACTGTATACTTAACTCAATTTCGTCATTTTGGCGGTTACATTAATTCATATTACAGGTGACGACTTGACTCTATTGCTGGTGAACTTCCTCTACTAATCCTCCTTCTAATAAATTATTTAAGTCCAAATTAAAGTGTCAGTAAAATACTCATATTATAAGGTATATTCATAATTGATCGCTGGCAGTTAACATCGCCGGCGAGAACTCTGTGTTCACTCATTTGTCGCAGCAACAAGAGCTATCAAAGATAAAACTCGAGAATCGAAGCTCGCTTGGCGGTCAGTATCTTACCATGAGTTTAGGTGAACGTACTCGCTAGCAACTGCATAAACGTTTTGTATCGAGATTGGAGAATAATACAGCGCCCCTAGATTTGTATGGAGAATTAGTTCTACAAAGTAACCGTACTTTGTAGAACTAATTCTCCATACAAATCGTTTACGCACTCGCGAGCGAATACCTACGGTCACACTAAGTAAACTCATGGTAAGGTACTGAACTCACACCAGCAGAGCTTGTCTCAACCGTCTCACCACCGACGATGATCGAGTAGTGAAGTAAAGCTAAAAACTAGATAAGAATTGGCAAACAGCGAGTTTTGTTGCTGGACTGTACGCGAGAGCACCAATCGCTCGGGCTGTAAAGTAAAAAGACCGGTTGTACTCTCGTTGTGAGGTTAACCGTTCGCTGTACGAGGATCGCTGGCCAAGTGTTATCTTTGATAGCTCTTTTCGCTGCGACAAACTAGTGAACAGAGAGTTCTCACTAGCAGTAGCTCAGGCTCCGTCCACACTTGTATCATTTCGCCGATCCGATCCCCGTCGCGTATCCTCACCGCGTATCGTCTTGTTTGGACGCTCACTGCGGGCACTCCGTATCATTTGCGCCGTCGCGCGAAGAAACGCGTCCACACTAAGCCGTATCGTATCCTCGTCGCGTATCGCCGCACCGATCATTTCGGCGTGCAGTAGTTTGGACGCTATCCGTATCGTAGCACCGTATCACCGCACCGATCATTTTGGCATTTCGTTTTCACTGGGGTCTGCTTCGGGACCAGTCAACTCAATGCGTCTGTAACTCAGCACCACAAACGATGGCGCATCTGCTGGTTTGTCCGGCATGCCCACATTCCTGCTCGCTCCTTGACCTGAGGGATGCGACGGTCAGGGCTGTCGACGCCACTGTCTTTTGGGCATCACATATTTGAGGAACCTCGACACGAAAGAAGAAGAAGTATAATCGTAGATAGGTATTAAAAACCAAAGACCGCAGCGTGGATCGATGAGTCAAATAGCGCCTTTGATGATCGGGCAAAAACCCACTCGAGATGGATCACGGCGTATCCGCACTCCGTATCCTCACCGAGTATCATGAACGGCAGTGTGGACGTCACGCCGTCGCGATCATGCAATGCTTTCGTGATCGCGAGTGTGCGGGGTACTGAAGATACGCGTATCAACATGGATTTCGAGCGAGCGGATACGGGCCGTTGCATGATCGCTACGGCGCGACGTCCACACTTACCGTTCATGATACGCGGTGAGGATACGCGACGGGGATCGGATCGGCGAAATGATACAAGTGTGGACGGAGCCTAAGTGTCTCTTTTGCTGAAACTGGATCACCTTATACCTTTGTTCGTTTCTTGAGCAAGAAAATTATAGATAGCTTATCGCTTTCTAGTAGGCCCAACCTCGGTCAACTTCGCAAGTAGTGTAGCCCACCCTTTACACTCTGACGAATATGATAGTGCGGGGGGCACTTTGCTGCAGAAACCATACTTCGGACAACTTCGCAATTGAGGCGGGTTAATAGCCGGGTTGACTGACGTGTGTCAAATTGTCATTGCGGCTTCACACTACTCGCTAAGTTGGCTGAAGTTGGGCGAATATGATAGTGAGGAGGGGCACTTTGCTGCGGAGACCCATACTTCGGCCAACTAGTCTTTTTTTTTAAATTCGGTGACGAAAGCAAAGGTCCCTTCAGCCAATTTTATAGCAAACATAAAAAAAAACATTTGGCAAAACCATATAGTAGGGCAAAGACTACCTATCGAAAAAAATATAATTTTATGGTCTTGCAAATATTGTAGCTAGCCTATTCCTTTGTTATGTCATGACGATACAAGGACGTTTCATGTCGTTGACCAATATATTAAAAAAACCCCATACGAAGCATAGTACTCGTATTTCCGCGTATTTTCTGATGCCTTAAACAGCTTTGAGTTTGTTGCCATATTAAATAATTATGATGTCATATACAAAACTGACACTGACAGTGACAAACATCGCAACGAAAATAGAGCGGTATAGCGGACACATACATATTTTTCCCGCGTTTTATTGGTATTGGACTTGACTGGACAGATCAGGATCATCCGTATTTTTTGTTACTAAATCAATCAAATCCAGTGAAATTAAAAGTAGGATCTTCCCTTATACTCAATATTTACAACAGGTAAATAACAAAAATTAAAATAAACGTGAGAAAATATACCTATAAAATTGAATTTAGCATTTGTTGTCTTGTTTCAGGAATTTGCGTAGTCGGAGTTTGAAACAATGGACAAAAGAAAACAATTTAGCAATAACAAACCACCCATAAAGAGGTTTAAATCCAACGATGATGACGACGATAATGAGCCTCCTTGTAGTTTCGAGGACCAACTGGCAGGTATGGACAGCCATGACTTTGATTCGCCAGAAGTCATTGGTGAAGGGCCAGAGAACCAATCGACGAATATTAAGTGGTCACGACCACCTCCACCTGCTATGGATCCCAAACAAAACAAGCTAGTCTTCCAGCAATTAGACATAGACCACTACATTGGACAGCCCATCCCTGGCATGCCTGGGTCTCAGTTGGGGCCAGTCCCCATCATGCGAATGTATGGCATTACCATGGAAGGTAACTCTGTATGCTGTCATCTACATGGATTTACACCATACTTTTATGTGACAGTGCCTTTGAATTTTACGGAATCGTCATGTCACAATTTGAAAACAACTTTAAATAAAGCTCTCTTAGAAGATTTGCGCTCAAACAAAGACAATATAAAGGAAGCTGTGTTAGAGGTACGCTTAATTAAGGCCCGGTCAATTATGCATTATAAAGGTGATATTGACGTAACATTTGCAAGAGTGTCTGTAGCCCTGCCCAAACTCATTGCTGCAGGAAAAAGAGTAATGGATAGGCAACCTCCTACATTTGGCCTAATGGACCCAGGGTTCTATGAAACCAATATTGATTTTGATATTCGCTTCATGGTAGACACATCTGTAGTAGGATGCAGTTGGATTGAACTACCTGCTGAGAAATGGACAATACGAACTCAGGACACAAAATTAAAACCAGAGTCCAGATGTCAAATTGAAGTTGATGTTGCATGGAATGCTTTTATAGCTCATCAACCAGAAGGAGAATGGTCCAAAGTAGCCCCTTTCAGAATATTGAGTTTTGATATTGAATGTGCTGGAAGAAAAGGAGTGTTTCCGGAGCCTAACCATGATCCTGTAATCCAGATTGCATCTATGGTTATAAGGCAAGGTGAGATGGAACCATACCTCAGAAATGTGTTCACTCTAAATACTTGTGCCCCCATTGTTGGATCTCAAGTTCTGAGCTTCCAGTCAGAGGCTGAAATGCTTGCCAGATGGTCTGACTTTTTCAGAGAATTAGATCCTGACATAATTACAGGGTACAATATTAGCAATTTTGACTGGCCATATCTCATAAACCGGGCTAAGCACCTGAAAGTTGAAAATTTTGACTTTTTGGGCAGGATTAAAAATGTTCGGTCTGTGATCAAAGATTCAATCCTCCAATCAAAGCAAATGGGGCGCAGAGAAAATAAAAGTATTAACTTTGAGGGTAGAGTGCCCTTTGACCTGCTCCTTGTACTTGTGAGAGACTACAAATTGAGATCATATACTTTGAATGCAGTGAGTTACCACTTCTTACAAGAACAAAAAGAAGATGTACATCACAGTATTATCAGTGATTTGCAAAATGAAAATGAACAAACCAGAAGGAGGCTGGCCATGTACTGTCTTAAAGATGCATACTTACCTTTGAAACTCCTTAACAAGTTAATGTGCATTATAAATCACATGGAAATGGCGAGAGTGACTGGCGTCCCCATGCTCTGTTTGCTAACCAGAGGCCAACAAATTAAAGTAGTCAGTCAGCTTCTACGAAAAGCTAAAGATGCTGGGTATCTTATGCCGGCTTACCATGGGCAAGGCTCTGATGACCAATTTGAAGGAGCCACAGTCATTGAACCCAAAAGGGGCTACTATGCCGATCCTATTTCAACTTTGGATTTTGCTTCTCTATATCCCAGTATAATGATGGCTCACAACCTATGTTATACCACTTTGCTGCCACCAAGTGCACAAAAGGAACTAAATATAAACGCTGATGATATTACCATAACACCAACTAAGAATATGTTTGTTAAAGCAAATGTTCGAAAAGGTTTATTACCAGAAATTTTGGAATCTTTGTTAGCTGCTCGAAAAAAGGCCAAAGCAGACCTGAAAAATGAAAAAGATCCATTCAAGAGATCTGTGCTGGATGGTAGACAGTTAGCTCTGAAGATAAGTGCCAATTCTGTGTATGGCTTCACAGGAGCACAAGTAGGAAAGTTGCCCTGTTTAGAGATATCAGGCAGTGTAACTGCCTATGGGCGAACCATGATAGAATTCACCAAGTCTGAAGTTGAGAAAAAATATACAAAAGCCAATGGCTACAAGGAAGATGCTGTAGTAATCTATGGAGACACAGATTCGGTGATGGTTAAGTTTGGTGTAAAAACTCTGGAAGAAAGTATGCAGCTGGGTAGTGAAGCTGCTGAGTTTGTTACAGCTCAATTTGTTAAGCCAATCAAACTCGAATTCGAAAAAGTTTACTACCCATACCTACTCATAAACAAAAAGAGATATGCAGGTTTATACTTTACAAGACCAGATAAATATGATAAAATGGATTGCAAAGGTATTGAGACTGTGAGAAGAGATAATTGCCCTCTTGTTTCAAACATGATGAGCACATGCCTTCAGAAATTGCTGATTGATAGAGATCCTGATGGAGCAGTCAACTATGCCAAACAAATCATTGCAGATTTGCTCTGCAATCGCATAGATATTTCACAACTTGTCATTACAAAAGAGCTGACGAAAAATGATTATGCGGCGAAACAAGCTCATGTTGAACTGGCAAATAAGATGAAAAAACGCGACCCTGGAACCGCGCCTAAACTGGGTGACAGAGTACCCTACGTACTTTGTGCTGCTGCTAAAAACACTCCAGCTTATATGAAGGCGGAAGATCCTATATATGTTCTGGAAAACAGTGTTCCAATAGATTTCAATTACTACTTAGAAAATCAATTGTCAAAGCCATTGCTAAGAATATTTGAGCCAATTCTTGGAGAAAAAGCTGAATCTTTACTTCTAAAAGGCGAACACACTAGAACAAAAGCAATGGTCACATCCAAAGTTGGTGCTTTAGCAGCATTTACTAAGAAGAGAGAGAAATGCATTGGATGTAAAACTGTTATGCCCAACGATTCAAAATCTGCTCTGTGCAATCATTGCATACCCAAAGAAGGACAACTTTATATTACTGAAATATTCAAACTCAGACAACTTCAAGATAAGTTTTCACGTCTATGGACTGAGTGTCAAAGATGCCAGGGGAGTCTGCATGAAGAAGTATTATGTACGAACAGAGACTGCACTATTTTCTATATGAGAAAGAAAGTTGGAATGGAGCTGGATGCCCAAGAAAAAAACGTTTTGAGATTTGGAGTGCCCAGTTGGTGATTGCTGTTTTTAATTTACTTAAGTGTTTATTATGTAAAATTAAGATTAAAACAACTTTTGGTTAACGTTTTTCGTTTTATTATGTTAGATTCGTAATTTACTTAAAATTTAGTTACATAATATATTATTTTTTATAATTAATATTTACAAGACCATCTGAAGTGACTAAACGAGAAGTCAATTGCTATCCATAAATTATATACATATAAAACAAAACAACATAGAAGCAGGGTCATATTAAATAACAAAATTTTATGCTCCTTTAGAGCCAAGCAATAATATAAATCGATAAATTTATGCATTCCTTTTTGTATGTTGTTTGTAAATTGATCTTACAGGGCGATGTGGTCGCTCAGCGACAAAGCCCTTTCAATAAATGAATGAAAATGAACTGCTGTTTTCAGTATTCAACACAAATATGATATCATATTATGATAGCTAGTAAGTGCTTAAAATAAGACTCCTATACTTACAGTTACCACAGGATAGTTATGCACATGTGCAATATTCAAAATAAGTGCAATATTCGCAATAGTAGCACACTACTGACACATTTGGAAAATTAAATATCTGACCGATTAGACCAATGAAAATTTGAAGGCTGCGTCTCACCAGATATAACAACATTATTAGGTATATATTACAATTTGATGTTAATAACGTTCACAAGATATAATGAAGGCTAGCTATAACCACAAAATCAATACTTCTATAAGGAATAACAGTCAATTGACATAATACTCATGTTTATACAAAACTCAAATTGACCAATTTCAATTCGCATAACGTATAACGATTATAAGATAGATGATATAATATCATAGTGATATACTCGATAGGTACCTAACGGATCGGCTATCAGAAAAGTAGGTTATATTTGGCTCGTATAAGATTTGAACCTCGTCCCCGAATAAAATGAAAGCTGCCAGTAAAGTGGTTAAGTGGCTAATATATACTATACGAACATCATGCTTTTTGCTATTAGATTAATTGAACAATATGTTTTAAATCTTTAGGTGTTATGAATACCTATTATATGCTATAATCATTGTATCAATTGGTATTATATCTAAATAATGTTATACTTTACATAAGTAGATATATTTTGAAATTATATCTTTCGTTCATTAAATGCTGAGCGTTATACTAAACAAGCTTACACAAAGTGAGCGTATATATTATGATTGTTTTATGACAAGTTCTTAAATCGTATACCCCATTTAAATCGTCCTAGTACTTATGTGGCATTTGATATAAAAATAATTACATATTCAACCAATCCAATCTGGGCCCTGCCATGGTCACTAGTCACTATATATCATTTAGGCAACTTGTTCTGACTAGTATATCAGGTCGTGGTGGGCCTAAAGTTGCAATTCCGTGCTTCGCAGCCGCGTGCGACTGACGCGCGCCATAGACATTCAATCGCGGAAAGCGATCAGCCGTGGTACACGGAATTACAACTTTAAGGCTAAACTTCTACTGCTGATTAGAATTACAGAACTTTAATGATAGTCAACTACCATCTTTAAATATACCTAACGAGTGAATGACGATAAAACTAATAATCACCAAACAAACATATCTAGGTACTACTAAGTACATACAACTTGCCACTGTGTAAATGAGAGCTACATTTTTGAATATACAATACGGCTATACAACTTAGGTATACAAGTTACTAACACTATAAGAACATATAGGTTTATTAGTTTGATGGGGGTGCAATCGCGGTGAAAGATATGTATTTATTTTTCGTCTCATTTCGTCAAAATAAGGTAAAAATATGTACACATATCTTTGTTCTCAACTACATGAATTTTTTCATAGGAATGCATGGAAAATAACACCTACTTTAAAGCAATTCATCACAATTTATAAAAATATTTTTTATACATATGTGCTCAATAGATAAGCAATTTTTTTTGGTAATATAAATTTACCTAAATACTCATATTGACATTAATTATTCTTAGACATTTTTTATAAGTTAACCTTTACATATACAATTTTCATCTGTTTTCTTGAGATACAGATCTGGTTAAGCTTTGTCTAGGGGTTTTGACTGATGCCTGAGATTTGCTAGGGCCATTTTTATGCATGGTGAGGTTAGGTATAGGCATTTCATAGGGTGCTACCATGGGTATGGAAGGTCCGCTCGTTAACTTCATTATATCTTCCAGAGTTCTGATGAAGGTGTCACATGTAGCAGATAACAGGCTCGAGGCGTCGTCGAGGGTCTGAAACCAATTTGTTAAATTTATCAAATTCAAGATGATACAGATTTTATTTTTAACTAGCACTAAATTCAACCAAATTACAATTTCCGGGACAAAGCTTGAACTTAGCTTATTGACCATGTAATACTAGCAGATTTTGGGATACAAAGTGCTTTTATATAAGTATGGCTAAATTAGCCTGATGGCCTGATGGTAGTGATATATACTGACTGATATATATTGACGACGCGTTTGGCTCGGTTTGTAGACACCTGCCTACTGAGCCGGCGGTCCCGGGTTCGAATCCCGGCCGGAGCAAATATTTGTGTGATGAACTCGAATATTTGTGCTTGGGTCATGGTTGTTCTATGTATTTAAGTATATATTTATCTATATAAGTACGTATATCGTCGTCTAGTACCCATAACACAAGCCTTCTTGAGCTTACTTTGGGACTAGATCGATTTGTGTGAGATTGTCTGATATTTATTTATTTATATTTATATACCCCGGTCAGCGAATCCCTGGGTCAAACCGGTTCCCGCTTGACCAAGAATACGCCTTCGAGAACTAACCGTTCTATACAGATGCTCAGTGAACGAGAAACACCCCATAGCAATCCCGCAATAACCAATAACCTTAACAAAAGATCATGGCCACCATGAGGAAACATAGTAGTTGGAAAGAATGACTCATGCCATTAAGTCCGCCTTTCGTACGATAAGATTTCTTTTGTCCAATAAAGAATAAGTTTCTGTCAAAAATGACATTTTAGTGGCAAGCTTTTATAGCCGACTGTACTTTTCTTTGGATATCCATCAAATGCTCACTGAGACGATTCTAAAGAGCCCAAGCTCGGTAGGAGTAGGATTGCTTTTTCTATTATAGAGTTCCTATGGCCACCTTCCGGCTCCATCATCAGATCAGCCCCATGGTACCATATTATTGTATTGTCATCAAAGTTAAGTAAGTATGCAAAATTTCAGCTCAATCGGTTGACGATATCTGCTTCGAAATTGAGTTGCAAGATTTCACCCGAACAAACATACTTAGATACATACATATTTACATACAATGCAAGTTAAAAAATAATAAATAAAAGCTTTTAAAAAAGCTTTTAATAAATAAATATAGGTTATCATGTTTTCTGTAAATCAATGTCTTAACAATGCGCCTATATTGGTAGGTATTGTCCCAAGTCAATTTAAATGTAGGGTGTATCCAAAATCTTGGGAAAGCGGAAGCAGAATTAGTTTATTACTTCTCATAGAACACTAGGAGATTAAAACAGGCAAGCTCTTGGGAATCATGTTCTATGGACGTCTCACCACTGACACACCAGACATAAAACAAAGTCTGATTTTAACCATCTAGAAAAAAGTTAGTCCCATTGACATCAGTACCTTTAACATACGCTGTGCAGTAATGTGAGAGAGTGATGAGTAACGCTATATCGCGCGACTAGAGTCACGAAGTTTTGCTAGACGTGCTGGTAAGCATGAAATGAGATTCTGTAGTAGACCGGTTTTGTACCGACGCCGCAGTGTACGCCGCGTCGGCGTGAAATCGGCGTGGCCTTAAGTAACCTGTACTTTATATAAAGTACAGGTTACATTATTTGTATGCGCATAAATACAAAGGCCACGCTGATTTCACGCCGACCGGCGCGGCGTACAGGTCTATTCTAAGATATTGGGTTTTGGGATTTGATTCTTTTTTAAATATGATTTCTTCACATTGAAGCTGGTAATTTTCTGTTGACCCATTCATTGCCGAGGACGCGAATTCGCGTCCCATGTATGTGCAATCGTAATGCCGAGGACGCGATTTCGCGTCCTTGAGTTATTTGTTTTTTTTTGCTAGAAAACAAGTGTACTTAAATGCTGATACCAAAATGTTACTTTATTTATGAAGGATAATATTATACTGTTGCTGGTTTTTGGATTCCGTGCATTTGTAATTTTCATAATTCTTATCTCGGATGCCGAAGACGCGAATTCACGTCTCATGTATGTGTAATCGTAATGCCGAAAACGCGAAATTGCGTCCTTGACAACGTAATGCCGTTTTATTCCCACCTGAACTTCTGGACCGCCTTCAGTGAGTGCTGCACTCTTCACAGCATGCACCTGCTGCATGAGAAGGTCGCAGTACAACCGCAGTTCTGATTTCTTGTGACCCAAAGAATTTGGATCCTCAAATCCTGGAAAACAAAATGTTTTTCATCGTTATTTGAACTCAAAAAATAAACGGGGCTAGCCTTAAACTTGACGAGTCATTAATTATCAGCACCATATATGGGCAACCCCCCTCTGTCTGCCTGGGAATATACAAAGCTTATTCCTTTAAGGGGTGTCTTCCAATTAAACAATAAGAGATTAGACAAACTCAAAGATTTAGGTTTAAAACTATTTTTTTTATAAATATTACACAAAACGATTAACTTTATATATGATATTACCACCTTACAGAATTTCTACGGTTATCTCTAACCCATAACAGGGCTAGTCTACTGGAATTGTTATCCATTGTATTTGATCAAAATCAAAAATCAAAATCAAGGGCACTTTCACATGTCTAACTCTGAATCTTCCGGCATTTCACAAGAGGAGACCGCTGTTGAGATGAAAGCCAAAAGTAACTCAACAGTACTTAGTTTTTAGGGTTCCGTAGCCAAATGGCAAAAAACGAAACCCTTATAGATTCGTCATGTCTGTCTGTCCGTCTGTCCGTCCATTATTATGTCACAGCCATTTTTTTCCAAAACTATAAGAGCTATACTGTTGAAACTTGGTAGGGAGATGTATTCTGTAAACCGCATTAAGATTTTGATGCAAAAATAAAAAAATAATAATAAATATTGGGGGCTCCCCATACTTAGAACTGAAACTCATAAATGTTTTTTTCATCAAACACATACGTGTGGGGTATTTATGGATAGGTCTTCAAAAATGATATCGAGGTTTCTAAAATATTTTTTTTCTAAACCGAATAGTTTGCGTGACAGACACTTCCAAAGTGGAAAAAAGTTGGTCCCCCCCCCTCTAACTTCTAAAATAAGAAAAGGAAAAATCTAAAAAAAACATATGATGTACATTACTATAAAAACTACCAACGAAAATTGTTTTGAACGAGATCTAGTAAGTGGTGGTTTTTAATACCTATTATTTAATACCTAACTTTGCACCTAATTTATATGGGGCGCTATACATACCAGGTGCAAACTTAACTTAACTACTTAGGGATGGAAAGTGTTTGTACAGAACCCTCGGTGCGCGAGTCCGACTCGCACTTGGCCGGTTTTTTTTCGTAAATTATACTTAAAAACTATAACAATTAAACTAGGTAATTGATAAATGTTAGGGTAGATGTACAAGATTCTCTAAATCAATGTTTACACTAATAATTGTATAAAATAAAGTGAATTTTTTAGAGATGTAGAAGGTCTCTAGGCGCCATGACATGTAATATAGATTGGTATAATTAATTAATGAAATAATTTAATTCCGTTGAAATGTATAAGGTCTCAAGGCGTCAAAATAAATAACTGATGCTACAAAATAATTACTTCAATTAAATTTCTTATAAATTAATTGAAATCCTCAAAAAAGTTAAGGACTGAATGAGAAACTATACAAAAGAAAAAAAAATTATAAATATTAAAACTATATATATGGTCTCGAGGCGTCACAATTTACTAAAACAAAAAAAATATATATGATAATAGTTAAATTTAATTCCTCAGAGATGTATAAGGTCTCTGAGCGTCATTGTACAG
The DNA here is from genome assembly GCA_947623375.1 of Apotomis capreana. NCBI lineage: Eukaryota > Metazoa > Arthropoda > Insecta > Lepidoptera > Tortricidae > Apotomis > Apotomis capreana. The sequence continues at coordinate 10,739,799 of OX392506.1, read as the reverse complement.
TACACTAAGTTTTTTAGTGTACTGTACAAAGACCTGATCAATGATCTTTGTGTTTTTTATTTTTATTTTATGTATGATTTTGTTTTGTCTGATTTTGTACTTCACAGTGGCTTAGTTTAATTACTGTAATACTGTGTAACTAATTTCAATAAATAAATAAATAAATAAACATCTATTGAACTAGTTTTGGCCTGCATGCTTTCTCCTGTTTCGGATAAAAAGTAGCCTAAGTTACGACATAAACAATTTCTGTTACAAATTGCATAAATATCAGTCCAGCTGTTTCAGCATGAACAAGTATCAAACATACATACACACAAACTTTAGATTTTATTATATTAGGGGGATTGGTGGACAAATCCAATTTAAATACATTATGATGATCATGAAAGTAAAACCATTAACGATGTTTAATTTTAACTTGATATTTACCTTTAACATCACTCTTTGAATCTACACAGGCTTTGGCACTGCCTAAAGCTACAAGCCACTTCTGCCGGTCCTGCGGCGAAGGAGCTCTCAGGTACATATGCTGTTGGCCAGGAATTACGAGGTCCATTCGCGTGGAGTCAATGTGGTTCACTGAAAGCCCATAAACGCACAGCTGTTATTTACACTGTATATAAAAACAATATGGAGAGATCTAATATTAGACTACGGGGTCACATATTAGATTAACCAGCCATAAGGTAATTGTAATTAAACGGCCTTGTGATTATTTCCAACTCACCATTTATTTGGCACACAGATACTTTCACTGAGCCTTTGCATCCTTGGTTGACTTCCTCTTGCGATTTATAGTATGACAGTATACCATTATCTAAAACAAACCACCTGGTTTGCCAACCTGGGGAATATTCATTATTTGTAATTATATTTCCATACACATATGTTTGATATAAAATCCTTGTTTTGAAAAGTGAATGAGTATCGAACTGATAATTACCGTTCCAATAATTTGTCCATTTCCATAAAATTCCTTCCATGAGAATTATTGTGATGATTTAAAATGCAATTAGTCCAAATAAATATTTTTTTGGTAATTAATTCTATTAAACAAATTGAAAATTCACTGGAAAATCTAGCTTGCCAAAGTTACAGAATCGAATCTGTCAAAATATTCCCCCACTCCTCGCAGCCTGCATCAGCGCCAGAGATACCTTAAAAACAGATTAAATAAAGAGGCGGATCTGGTCCGGTCCGGTGTCCCACACAATGCGATGGTGTAATGACGAACGACCGCTAGCAGTAGAACTCGTGTAATAAAAGCTTAAATCTATTCGAGTTACTTATTAAAACGCTGGAAAATGGTCCAACTTCATACAAACAGACCAAAGCAAATCGAATACTTAGAGTACTTGTCAAACTCAACGGGTCGGCTAGCATTAGCAAACGCTTGTACTTTTGTTGTTGTTTAATTTCAATACGGGTGTGGCAGAAATTATTGAAATAAAATATTGGTTTATCCACTTTATTGTGGTATAAACTATCAATATGATTTCACGTAATGTGTTTGCATTGCTTTCTTTGCTGGTTATTTCGGTTGTTGTAGGTAAGATGAACGATACATTTTTATCACTGCTTAATCAAAGTTTCTGTGAGTCTTTAACATGGTTTATTTTCAGTATTCGGGCTGGAATGTTACGTATGTGAAAACCAAGAGGATAATAATGAAAAATGTGTCAAAACCATCATGACTTGTCGAGATTATGAAGATGTATGTTTAACTAAAATAAAGTGGGGCAGTCCACCCTATTGGTCTCAAGGGGCAAAGAAGCAATACTACATATCAAAGACATGTTCCAGCAAGTCAGAATGTGCCGCTACCAGGCAGAGGTACATGCCCACCTGCACCCACATATGGTACCAAGATTGGGAATGTTCTGATTGTTGCCAAGGAGACAGATGCAATTATTATATCATAGTAAGTGTATTTCTTTATTATTTTAAGGTGCCTAACTCATCGCGTGCCTCAAGATTGAAGTTATTCGGGTAACCATATATCTCCAAGCTTGAGTCATGTGATGATGAGGTATGGTACTTATAGTTTTTCTGTACCAGTGTAACCAAGCTGTGTCATTGTAAAATATAATGACAAATGAACACTTGCATTGTTTATAAATAAATCACATCCATATATTTATAAACTAAAAATTGGCCAAATTAATTTAAGAAAATAACAAAGAAGAAGAGGAAGATTTCAAATTGTATGAAGAAACTAGCTCAAAATATGTACATTCCACGTAAAATGTTTAAAGTGTTAATGCACCTAAATCCATATCTACCAAGAGAGGATTTTTGAAAATACTACCTGAAACATGTAGAGAAGACTGACGGAGTAAAGTAAAAAGTCATGTTAAAATTATAATTGGGTTCACTCTGTGTAACTGTAGCAGGCTATGACTAGGAAAAAAAATTATGTGAAAAGCTTGAATATTTGTTTGTGGGTCATTTATGTCTTCCATGATTGATTTGTGTAAGATTGTATAATATTTAATAATCAAATCACTTAATAAAATCTAATTGTTTAATCCACATATTTATCAATTCAAGTTACTGACTGCACAGATGTTTGTCAAATTATGTTTTTTAGATGTATCCTTTGTTGGTGTTGATGTTGATCCTGTATTTATTTTTCTTTTACAGAGTGGAAGTGAATCCACCAAGCCCATGTATCCCGCGCTTCTGGGAGTTATCCTGATGTTGAAGCAGTTAGTACTTAGTTAAAACATTTCTGTGGTGACTTGACAAATTCATCCACCAATTTCCAATTCACAGCCACTATATTGTGTAAAATATTTTGCAGACTGAAATTACTTTCTTACTTATTTTTACTATTAATTATAATTATTTTTTACATTTTGTATCTGCCCCCTTCTATGTATGAGAACAAACGTAAGTGGTGGATTTACGGTTTTGGCTGCCCTAGTGCAGTAAGTAACAGCTGGCCTTTTCACATCAAGTCATCCATGATTGGCCACCTCTAATTTCATTTGTAGCCATCCTAGGCCTACTGGGTCTTAGGGTAGAACTGCCACTGTGGTTACTTATGTTCATGTACAGTAATGTCATTGTAATGTTGTGCCTTAAATATAAAAGCAAGTGTCTTTGTATTTCGTATTCTTCTATTTCCGTCCATGAAAATGATATTATACTTATAAGAAGTAGTTTTAAGCAGCTTTTATTATTTAAGATTACTGTGACTCTTATTATACACACATGTTTAAAATGTCTACTCAATGTTCTACAAAATGTAACTTCAATCTACACAATTGTTTTGTAATTAATAAGCATGTCTATGATAATCATCTCTGATTGTAGGTATTGACTCATTAGGACTGATAACAGGAATCTCGTTTTAAATGTATTTGTTTTGTTTTCATAATAGTGGATGGACTATGTAAAACATTGCTGAAAATGCATAATGTAAGTAAATGATAAACATGCTGCTAAAACTCTTAATCTATTTACTACTTACTTCATTTTGACAATAAATTCGAAATCGTATTTTTTTTATGCATATCTTGTTTCTTATTTTCTTAGAACATATATGATATAGATATTCTCAGTTAGATGCACAGATACAGTCAGCATCATATTAGATCCCACATTCTGAAACAGGTAAACATCTAGGAAACAGTATTTTGAAGAATGCGAATGTGGAGGTAGGTATTACTTAATAGCAACATGTATGTTTTTTAATGAAAGTGAAAAACCATTATGTAGTAAGTATCAAATATAAATGCTATATCATAGCTAGTCCGTCCAGTATAATTAATATTGATAAATTACAATCATTTAATGAATGTTAGTATATTTGGGGAATGAAAAGGTTCATCAGTTTTTTTACTTTATGTGATGGTATTAAGGTCCAAAAGTGACAAACATTGATGTCAATGTTTTTGTATAAATGTGTCTTTAGTCTATCATATTAAATAGTACAGTTTTATACAATTTATAATTAAGTTTTATTTGAATACTCCTGAAATACTCTTATGTATTTGTATACAATAGGGATGTGACTGTTGTCTATCAGCCTCCAGTTTTGTTTCTTATTCTTATCTGCTAATGTAATATGATATAACTACTCACAAATTTATTGAAAGCCATTAATGTCACTTATCTGCCCTTTTGGTCAAGTCCTTAAAGAAATCTAGGAGTTATAATTATTCTTACAGACCTAGATTGACTTTGGTTAGCACTGAAGGCAGATTACGCATCAGATGGCATCAGGCTGTATCTCATCTTGAACCGTGATAGCTAGACAGTTGATTTTTTCACAGATGATGTATTTTTGTTGCCGCTATAATATAACAACAAATACTAAAAAACAGAATAAAATAAATATTTAAGGGAGCTCTCATACAACAATCGTGATCGGTTGTGTTAATTTTGCACCTCATTTGTATGCGGCGCCATACGTACCATGTGCAAACTTAACCCGGCCAGTTAAGATAGGATAAGTGTTTATACGGAACCCTCGGTCGCGCACCGACTTGCAATTCGCCGGTTTTTCAAACTCAACAACACTACACTACTCGCGAAATTGGACGAGGTTGAACTTTTATAAATACTCAAAGAGGTTGAACGAATATGATAGCTGCACTTCGCTATAGTGTGGTGTGTGTACGTCTGAAACTAAAATTCGAGCGCTTTCTACACAACATTTAATGGTGAAGGTATTGACATATATATAATAATCCAATTGCATTATAATGATTTTACAACTGATAAATTATAATCCTGTTTACTTTATTTGACATCACAACAAACCGCGTCCAAACCATCTCCAAACCGCTAGATTTGTTAGTGCGAACTACGTGTATAATCGGCCTTACCAAACCATAGACAAAAGATGTACATGAAATTTGTGACGTTTCGTTCAGGCTGCCAACCAACCGGGGTGGAGGGATTTTGACACCGCCAACGCTAGAGCTGACGGAATTTTTATTAGAATATTACTCTGGAAATTCGACGATTATTCCAAAAATTAGTCCTAAAATGAGTAGACGTAGTTTAAATGTATTTAGTTACAAATTTCTAGCATGTATTTTAGTTTTGGTAAGTGACAAAATCCTTAAGGAAAATCGTAATACTTTATTATATTTCTGCCATTCCGGACAGTTCTCTACGGTTTAATCGCTGGTTTTATGGTATAATTCGTTAACTAATTGGTGTACTAGCGTAATCTATTGTTATGTTTTAGATTTGCCACTGTTTTTACAATCCAACCGATAGCGGTGCGGTACAAATTACACAAAGTAATTTGGACATGGTTTTAGGTGAGTTTTTCACACATATCTCCTATCGTGTCAACTCAAATACCAGTTGCGTAAACAATTAAAATCGTCAATTGTCCTCTCGTAATGGGTTGCTAATTTATGGTTTTACGGTAGCTAATGAGAAATCTGTCAATCTTCTAAGGAATCTAAGGCATATTTGTTTAGTAAGCAATTGTCTTGTTTTCTTTCCCTTGCCTATCGGCCAACACTGTATTTACAACTATTTTACCATTAAAGAATTACAATTTTTTTATAGTTGGTAGCTACTAAATTCAAGTTATAAATTGGTGTTTTTTTATGTTAATAAGTATAAGAGTTCCTTCCTTATTTACCTGGCTCAAGCAGGCACAAATAAATAAATGTCTTTGGTTTGATTTTACTTATTTTAGGATACTTATGATGGAAAACAATTTATCTTTGATAAAGAGCAAACAAACAATAGCATTCTGCATAGGATGATCATTACTATATTAAGGTCATGCTGTTTGTAATATATAAATGTGGATTATAAAGTTTAAATATGAAACACTTACAGTACCTCATTAGGTGCTTCCCATGTTTTTTCTTCTGATAAAAAAAAATACTTAAGTGGCAGAGAGACCTTAGCATTCAGTTGTAACAGACACCCAAGATGGGCATTTACCATTTTTTCATTTGACACCTAAACTTTCTTATCAAGCAGTGACTGATAGTAGTTATAAGAGATTTCTTTAGTAAAGCAAAAAGAAACCAAACTTACTTTCATCTTGAAAAAAAATGTGCCCTGATTGTTTTCTGCATAATTATGGTCTATTATCAACACCTTCAGATTCAGAAGTGTCCTAGCTATTTTTAGTAATGTATTTTTCTCATTTTAGCTTCCAATGAGGTAGTATTTATAAATTTCTATGCGGACTGGTGCAGATTCAGCAACATGCTGATGCCCATATTTGATGATGCGGCAGACGAAGTAACTAAAGCAGGGTATGACACCGGCAAGGTGGTCATGGGCAAAGTTGACTGTGACAAAGAAGGAGCAGTAGCCACCAGGTTCCATATAACTAAGTACCCCACATTAAAACTGTTCCGTAACGGGTTGCCTGCTAAAAAGGAATATAGAGGTATGTTGCAAACATTAATTTAATAGAAATTGTAAATAAATCTTTTCTACTGGACCATATTGTTCAAATAATCTTGGAAATATTTAAAAACTTTTCATGGTTGTTTGTTTGGTAAGTACAAAAACTGATAGTGATATGTGTAAGTGTAAATAAATATAAATAAGTATCAGACAACCTCACACAAATCAACCTAGTCCCAAATTAAGCTCAAGAAGGCTTGTGTTATGGGTACTAGGCGATGATATACATACTTATATAGATAAATAAATACTTAAATACATAGAACATCCATGACCCAGGCACTAATATTCATGTTCATCACACAAATATTTGCCCTTGCCGGGATTCGAACCCGGGACCGTTGGCTCAGTAGGCAGTTGCTTAACCACTGCGCCAACCGTGTCGTCGAAGTAAGATTTAAATTAATAGACATAACACCATATGTGCAATTACTAAGAGATTAATTTTATTTAAACAATTGATGTACATATCAGATTTGGTAAGTGCAAGAAGTTATGTGTGTATTGTGTGTTTATTTATACTAAGCAGTATCATTATACAATTTCATGATCTTGTTATCTTTAGGGTTTACCATTTATTGTAAACATTATTATCATTTTTAAGAATCTATTCCATTCTTACATAATATCCTGACATCTTTTTACTTTAACTCTTTTTCTTGAAGTGAAAATTATTAGAATAGGCAAATTTCCTGAAGACAATACAAATAAATCAACACTAGCCACGTTACAATAATTTTCACCTATTCAAATATTTTAAAATTTCCCAAAATCAAAAAAACGGAGTTAATTCCACCATACGGGGCAGTTTGGATTACTCATATAAATTTCATACTATTCCAGCATTTTCAATTTTCATAAAAAGTTGCTGATTCGATTTGTCAGGAAACTAGGTTCTTAATGAAAAATAGTTCAATAATCCCTGTATGTCTTGTAATGGTTTTTCATTATTATGACTACCTACAGTAAACTGTAACTCTATAGGCATAGCTTTTTGTATGATAGTGTAGAAAACATTTGAATTGTACATTCTAGGTCAGCGTTCTGTAGAGGCATTCTCAGATTTCATCAAGAAGCAGTTGACCGATCCGGTCATCATGTTCACATCTCTCAAAGAACTTCACGATCTAAGTGAGGACAAGAGACACATCATTGGTTACATGGACCGTAGAGACCAGGAGGAGTATGAGGTCCTCAGGAGGGTGGCTGCGAGTCTCAAAGATGAATGTCTATTCCATGCCGGTTTTGGTGATGCGTCTCAACAAATGCATCCACCAGGTAAAGTTTCCTTCTTCAGTTAATCAGTTTATTTATTGCCTTCATAGGCAAGTTACAAGATGGTACATATTACATTTTTTCTAAGATTGATTGTTAATAAATGTTATAATATTTGACTGCCACTGTTATAACCACACACCGGCATGGTGTGATTAAACTAGAAGAGAGACTAGATAGCCATCCTTAACAATTCGTCATTACAGTAGTTCATTAAAAGGAATGACTGGCAGAGAATGTCTTATGGAATTAAGTTCACCATTTGTAAACATTTTTGTGCAATAGTTTAAATAATCAAATGCTTGTGATATATTACCTCACTTATTACAATAAAATTATGTAGAAACCTTTTCAAGCATGAAATGTTTGAATGCAAACACTTGAAAACGGGCATAACCATTAAGAATGTGTTTATCAGTCATATCTCATTAAATCTTACAACTACGCCTCGGCGCATAAACAGGTATGATTAAAGCTGATATCATTGGTTTGGTAATTTAAATTAAGTATGCACACGTACAGTTTATAAACAAAAGAATATTACACTCAATTCGTAAATCATGATTTGCATTGTTGAAATTGTATGTAGCCTGCTTGCTCTAAAATATAAAATAAGAAAGCCAAACTAACTTTGGTTTTACCTCTGAAATTTTTGACACATAATTTGATACATTGTAATTTTTGATACATTTTTCATATAGCCTACATAAACCACACTGCCTGGAGTGCTGGATCAAGACTACACCCCTAAATTGCTATAATGTTATTTTAGATTACTTTGGCCGAGTAACGTATCGTAATCCTACGCCTATGATAGTCATATATTTATAACCATACATCGGGGTTTTCGGATTACGAATGATTTAACACTACGCCGTCAGTAGGCGTCAAACCGTTCGTGCTCCGAAAACCCCGATGTATGTTTATAACACAGTAGACAAATGACAAAGCATCTGTTACTTTCTGTTGCGGCTACGACTACTTGCGACCATCAGCAACGACAACGGTGAAAGACACAATCATATCGTTAGGTATATGAAACACGTACGCCACGAGCAGCCGCGCGCGGTTGCTCCTTTATTTGTTCCCACGCCGCACCGCTGGCCGCTTAGACCGAATCGTGGCCAGACCATAACACGTATACTCCTATAGAGTGACTGACGCATTATTATTTACTTAATAAACGCAACTATCTTAGCCCCTCAATATTGACTCACTATTTTAATTTCAGGTCAGCCTATTGTAGTATTCAGAACAGACAGAAAGAGATCGGAGGAGCCAGATGAAACATACCAAGGCTCCCTGAAAAACTTTGACGATCTGTACAAGTGGGTGCAAGAGAAGTGTATCCCTCTAGTCCGGGAGATCACATTCGAGAACGCTGAGGAACTCACAGAGGAGGGACTGCCGTTCCTAATTCTGTTCCATCATCCGACAGATACGGAGAGTGTGAAGAGATACAAGGAAATCATTAGGAGGGATTTGGAGGGTGAAAAACGTATGTATTTCTTTTTTCATTTCAATGCACAGACATTAATCTACCAACATTATCAGATTATTATAAAGTTATAAAAATCTAATAATGTCTGTAGATTTAAGATAATTTACAAGAAAATAATCTTAATACTGGCTAAGTGCGAGTCTGACTCGCGTACGAAGGGTTCCGTCCATATAAAAAATATATTATTCTACATTTATATTTTTTGTATTTGTTGATAAAGATGATGAGATATTTGAAGTATCTATCTATACATGTATTAATTCAACTGTTAGAGCAAAAAAACGCAGAAATCCCTAAAAACACACGCGACCATACGCTACCTACTAAGGTTGGAAAGTCCTGTGTCATACAGCATAACAGGGTCCCGTTAGCACCCTTGTACACCTAGACTTATAGACCTTTTTAATGTGAGCCAAATCACGACGTAACTCCGATTTCGTTGTTTACAAATAACTGTAACTGTTGTGGCGGTGTCCCAGTTGCAAATCAGATGATATATCTTCAGTTGTTGTACATAATATTTGCATTGCCGGCGATCGACTTCTTTCAAAGATAATATTGAAAATTCCGAAGTCCGTCGCATTTTTAAGTTGACGTGTGAGTCACGTCTGCCCGCAATTGGCCGTTTCAACGAAGTGTGATTGTGGCGCCATCTACATTTAACTTTGCATTTTGTGTCCTATTCTTACGATGATCCCTTGCTGGCGATACACAGTCTGAATTTGCAACATAATTCACGATTTGAATTAAGGTTCTTAATTCGGAACGCACGAAAATACATACATGCATACTATTCTCCACACACATTCGGATTATTTCAGAATATGAAAATTAAAATAATGAATTCTGCACGCTTCTTTCCATACATTATCTATCTATGGACGAACATACACACATACACGCCGGAATCAGGTCATAAATTTTAAAATGTGAATTCATATTCGAATTTACTTTGTGTGATTGATTGATTTTTTTATTTATTCAATAACAATACCTATACATTGCGTTTGAAATTATACTTATACCTAACTTAATCTACACATTAAAATACACACTGATATATATCATAAATTAATAAAATTAAAAATAATCCGAATAATATTAAAATTACAGAAGATGTCAAAAAGCAAAAGCAGATGTCAGAACATAATTAACAATTTTAAAAGTATATAAAAAAAGTAATAAACCAAGGTTCAGTTGTACAGTTGACATCAAAATATTAATACAATAGCATACATAACAAAAACATATCAGATACTGAATAATAAAATTTACTTAAAATAAACTTTTTACGGGAGATCGGGCCATGTGGCGAACCCTGGGGGAGGCTTACGTCCAGCAGTGGACTGCAATAGGCTGAAATGATGATGATGAAACTTTTTAAGCTTAGTCTTAAAAGCATTAACATTTTGTGAGACCAGCCATATTTTATTGGTTTTTAAAATTTTCAGAGAACATCAACTTCCTGACCGCCGACGGCGTCCGCTTCGAACACCCACTGCACCACCTCGGCAAGTCCGTCACAGACCTGCCGCTCATCGCCATCGACTCCTTCCGGCACATGTACCTGTTCTCCGACTACAGTGACATGGAGAAGCCCGGCAAGCTCAAACAGTTCCTGCAGGACTTGTATTCAGGGAAACTGCATAGGTGAGTGCTTGTTTCAAATTTATCTCGGACTTGCCGCTCATTTTGCGATTCGGGTTTGTGTGAAAGCTGAGGGGTTCTTATCTGGATCGCGTAAGAGCGAGCGAGACAGTAAGTGCTTGTATATTCACGCACTTTAACGCATTAGCCAGTCTAAAACGTTGTCTTTTAGCAGTTATAGCATACACGAAATTACACGATTGAACACTACTTCAAAGCGCAGACTCATAAAGATGCACATTAATGATAACTGGGCGAAAAACAGTGACAGGAACGTTATTTATTTTATAGACAGTATATAATAGATTACACCATTGTTTCTATTTAATTAAAAAAAAATTGACACTCAAAATTCAATTCTATCAGTCCATTGATCCGTGAGGTTATGGATTGACTCGTACCGGGGTGTGATGTCAGGGATTTTGGTCAATTTCGTTGTATTACAGTATTTTCGTGAATTTAGTCACCCTTAATGAGCCATTTATTTTCTGAAGTTTCTAATATTCAATTCTCTCCTGGATTTGTCTTATATAAATGAAATGGTTTTAATGTAATGTTTTTTTTTTTGAGCTGAGTTACGTTCTACACTAATGTGTACGGGGAAACCCGCGCGTTAATATCGTTTACATCGTGACTATAACCATACGGAGCACTTCAATCATAAATGCATGTAATATAGGTATGTTTTCTAAAGTTATATTCAGTCAACCCGATGATTCATAACTGAATTTGCTAATGGATAAATACCAGCTAGCAGTAATCATTGATGGTTTGTTAAGATTTGTAAGTTTGGGGCAACATCAGTGCTAAAACTAAAATGTTAGTAATTCAAATAAGTGAGATAAAGGCAACGGAATGATGACTGTGTCTATATTTAATCCGAACTTAAGAAAATTGTGCCGTGTTTGTGTTGTGTGTGACGTGTTTAGTAAAAGGTCCCATTGTTAGGGTTTCCTTCGAGACGAAATTTGTTCACATCTTTATACCAATAACCTATTAACCTTTTAAGTAATACTGTCACATATTGCAATTTAAATTCTTTTATTTGTAATTATGTTCACATTTCTTATCAACTTTCAACTATCATCGACCATCATATCCTCGCGAGGCCCAAGCTCAAAAACGACAGTTAGGCCTAAACGCCCACTGTACCTTGTAAAGTACACTTTCTTTAGAACCACCTAACTGTCTGGGGTTTAGTTACAAGTGTTACTTTGTACTTTGTGAGGTACATTTGGCCTCACGAGGTTAAATCGATAACATACAGTATCAATTTAATTTGCTATAACTACGTTTTCATTGTAAAATTTCAGGGAATTCCATTACGGCCCGGATACTAACCAAATATCGGATAGCGGAGACGTCAAAGTGACCACCCCTCCAGAGTCGACATTCAAGAAGTTGGCGCCGTCGAAGAATAGATACACACTCCTCAGAGACGAGTTATAAGGTTACTGTGACTAGCCCTTATAGTTAAGTTTAAGTTGGAAGCCATCCAGTCGCTCCTTTCGGTTGAATTTATTTTTACATTGCACTTTTCCTTATTTTCCGCGTGTTTATCAAACGATATTTATTGCCACTAAAAGTTTTGCTTTGAACAAACTGGTTAACGATAATACGTGAATTATCATTAACTTAATACAAATGCGATGCATATTTGCATATTATCTATATCCTTCAGCTTAACGAAGGAACTGGCGAAACGAGTTTTATGTCTGCGTTCTCCAATTAAGGTATTTTTTGCATTTATCACGCTATTATAATATGTGCATTGCATTTGTATCAACGCACACCGAATTCGCTGAATTATGATATTGATGATGACACCTATACAATCTATCACACTTCGAATTGTAACTGACACTTGCATTTGAGCCTGAGTTTAAAGAAATTATACCTATTTCTCATACATAATTATAACAAAACGGGACATAATTGCGTTAAAAAAAGTGTTTATTTAATTACCTCCACTTTTCGAACCTGATGTTACGTTCATGGTCTCGAAGGGTATATTTCACATAGTTAAAGTGTAAGGCGGTCAAGACGTTATAGGAAGCGTCATCATCATCACCGCGAGTAATTGCCTGTAATTGGATGTCATTTTCATATATTTTTTGTTACATAATAAGCGAATGCTCGCGATGATCTCCTATGTAAGCAGGACGAGGTTGTTACAAACGGCTAATAATATTTTTTTTAAACTTAAGTTATCTCATTTTTTATTTGAGAATCAAATGTTTACGGAACCAGCCGATTGTCCCGCTGGTCGCTGAAAATACTCCATTCTGTACAATACCTTGGAAAGTGCGACGTCATCTGTCAACTATATGGCAACAAGATCGCTTTTATTGCACGATATTGAAATCTATCTGTCACTTCCCGACACGTATATTAGTGCGACAGTGACGGATACTTTATCATTTATTTATCGCTTGCTTAACGCGACCACGAAAGTTATACTTTGACTACGAGAAATAAGTAGTTCGAGTTCGCTAAGTTACGATTTGATAGCTTCTTTTGCATTTTTTTGGCACATTTATTCTTACGCGTCGTCGTATAGTGTACAATATAAATTGCATTATGTCTTTAAAAGAAAACGTATAGTACCGTCAGAAAAAGAGTGTGCATGCCGCTCTATACTCCCATAAAATAATACAGGGTTAATTTTCCCTTGCGCCTGACTGTAATGTAGGTACAAATATCGGGTTTATGTGTTAATCAGCATTGTCATTGTTACATTAGAAAACATATTCTAGCAATACTAGCAGCCTTATAAACGTTTGATTAATTATAATATACACAATTGAACTTATTCATAGGTTTGGAATTTATATTTCCATATACTTTTCCGGATTGAATGCTACGAACAGTGACGTAAATGATATACATCCTAAATTGGTAATGGGTTAAAAATTTAAAGACTTGAATTTTTGTTTAAAGTTAGAAGTTATTGCTGACTCCCTATAAAATAAAACTCTTTCATTTTTTTTTAAACATGTAAAACGAGTTTTTTTTCTAGGAATGAGAAGGATTAGCTATAAACAAAATATCAAGAAAAAAAAGTCATCCATTCCCCATTGTCTCTTAATAAATGCAATTGTGTCCTCAAATAACTTATATTTTGTTTCATAATAACATTAATAAAACTTTGAAATGGGATTGGTTTATTGACTTGCAAAAACCCGTCATTGTTTCATAAGAAAGGATGTATAGAATATATGTAATTAAAATCAGTTACACTGAGAAATAAACAATGTGACTCACATTAATATATTTAGAAATCTCGCAAGTTGTAACAATTCATTTTGATTTGTATATCTTGTATATTTACTACTTGTATTATGTATTTATAAGAAATCTTGTGATCTAACCACTACTGTTATTGCGAATTTACGATAGGCGTATGTATTTTCTTTATCTTTTGTTGTTTACTATTCTTACGCATGTTACGTGAAAGAAGAAAATAAATGGTAATTCAGTATGTAAGCGCACGAGTTTACTGTTCCCGGTTGAGTGATACAAATATGACAAAAAATAGGCAAAATGAATGCAGATTACTATCGGAGATCAGAGAATTAAGACGTTCGTCTGTGATGACACAACATATGTGATCAAAAAATTCTTACTCCTATGCCGGTGTCACACCGTATGTGTCTACGGAATATGTACCCATAATATGCCAGTGACACTCATTCGTGGCCACAGACAACCCCCACTAGACGGAGCATGTAAGGCGACCCGCGCGCACCAACGATATGGTACGGCAGAACATTAAAGTATGAACACGGCGGCCACCGTTTAGTTGCGTCCTTGTTTATGATCCATGCGTACGTCAACGAAAAAAGAAATTAAATAAATAACATGGTAAATTGTAATGTTAAGTGGTGTAGAGAGACCTCATAAACATGGACGCAACTAAACGGTGGCCGCCGTGTTGGTACTTTAATGTTTTGCCGTACCATATCGTTGGTGCGCGCGGGTCGCCTTACATGTGCCTTACATGCTCCGTCTAGTGGGGGTTGTCTGTGTTCGTGGCACTCATTCTCATTCAATTTGGGCGGCATAGCGTGAGGGCCGTACATGTTAGTGTCAAAGTCTAAAAATGTCGATGTTTTAGACATACAAATAGGAAAATAAAAATAGCTAGCAATCAGTGTTCAGCAGTGTTGCACTATTTCACATTACTTTTAGTTAACTTGATAGTTAAACTGCCATGACTCTTTTGCAGTTTATTATTACTTGTATAAAGAAATGTCTGCTAGTGTTTCTATATTCAGTGCTGCATTCAAGTTTAATAACATTTAAAACTAATTTAAGGACTGGTGAAAATTTAAAATTAAATGTCAAATCCTCACTGACTAACAAGACTTGTTACAATTATAATTTTCAAAAGCTAATTTAGAGGTTATTATCAAAGACAACGTCGAAAACAAAGATTCCTGATCAAATATATGCGGGACAACTATGCCTTTGCTTATTGTATACGAAAGCAATGCCATAAAACAATATACTTCATATAGAAAGAATTTCACTAATCGCTTATTACGCGTAAAACTACATCTGCCAATTCTCACTACGTTGGCGTTACTGGTAAGTGTACCTTAACCTATTGACCGCCAAGCGGTCTAGCAATTTACCGTGCCACTGACGCCAGAGTAAAAAAAAAAGATGTGGCCCAAAATCAACAGGGACTGAAAAATACTTGTAGCGGTTAGAATTACAAAGTTTTTGATCATTGAAATTTGGACGGCTGTGGCCGACGTGGCGTCAGGGGCACGATTTTTTGTTGACGGCCACAGCCGACTGTGGCGGTCAAAAGGTTAAGCTTGACTGGCTGTAAAAAAAATATAATTAAGCCAACTTGTGCGTAATAATAATACATATACAATAATTGAATTAAATAATAAAATAAAAAACAGATTGACTGTTCTTTTTTTACATAGGTAGAGCAGTTTAGAAATACATATTTAGCAACATTACCATCCGTGACGATTATTAATTTTTTTATCTTGTATTTATTTAACTCAGTGCAGCACTAAATACTTGCGGCACAGTGAACCAACCTATTCTCAACACATTGCGTAACAAGTAACAGCTTCTACATTGTATATTTCCATGAGACCTCACTTGAGCATATGCTATTTGCTTACGAGATGCTACATTCCTCGGGTTATAGAAAGGAGTTATCATTATTATGTGAAATGTTTGTACAAATTGTATGTCTTGTGTCGCGTGTTATGATATAATAAAATTTCTAAAACTTACAACAAATGTTGCTTTTCTTTATGAAAATTTGGTAACCCTTCCGGAACTTTTAGCTTGTCTGAGTTTCAGGGGCATTCCTTCTTCTATCAGGCATCTGGCGCCATTAGAGTGCGTCTCCATTGAAGCGAGGCGGAGCGGAGACACGCGGAATAGACCAATAGCCTGAGTTGAAGTCTGTATCTTAGCTCCACTTCACTTTTGTGATTGGTCGATTCTCCGCTCCGGTCCGCTTTAACCTTTTGAGCACCACAGTCGGCTGTGGCCGTCAACAAAAAATCGTGCCCCTGACGCCACGTCGGCCACAGCCGTCCAAATTTCAATGATCAAAAACTTTGTAATTCTAACCGCTACAAGTATTTTTCAATCCCTGTTGGTTGCACGGTAAATTGCTAGACCGCTTGGCGGTCAATAGGTTAATGGAGACACACCCTTAGGCTGCCTGACGATTGGGCGGAGCTGTGTAAAATGGACCAAAAAAAACTTCAAAGACGCAACCTGATTGGTTATTTTTCGCCGCTCCACTTCAGTGGACAGGCAGCCTTTTCATACTCAGGCAAGCGATGTCTTTTTGGTTAGTCATATTTTATAATAAAGCTTGCATAAATGAAAAAAAATACATATATATTCTTGGACTCACTAATGTTTTAAGGTGCTATAGCCGTCACGTGCCTGACAAAGTTGACATTCAGGTGCAATGCCCCTCAACTCCATTGGTGGGGTAACTTCTTGACCACCACACCACATGACAGACGCGCGGCGTGAGTTACTACATGGGTCAATAATTAATTCGTGCCAATTTTTTATTGCTGACTGTTTTTGTTGTTTCCTTTGAACACCCAAGTACTCACCAGAAAGAGAGGAGGTAACTTTGCGTTATTTTATTACAGAGTTCCTATGACCTCCATTCGTTTCTATCATAAGACTAGCTCTATTGTTCCATATTATTTTATTGTTATCGAAGTTACGTAGGCATAAGTTGCGTGGAAACCAAATTTCAGGAGAAGCCAGGGTAAATTTTCCTCAGAAGCAGTAGAGAATGGTGCTCAATCGCCCAGAAGCGGGCAAGACGGTAGGAATTGGATTGTATGGACGCCGCGCGACTATACACCCCAGGCCAAAAGTATGGAAACAAAGTTTATTCCTTGAATATTTAAAGTTTCCAATAATTATTCCTTGTGTAAATGTTAGTAACCGTTAGGCCACCCACAAAATAAAAAAAAATAGAACATCCTCAATTAAAACATTGCATAAATTATTGTAAAAATATTTACCTAACTGCGGGACAAAGTGCATGTCGTCGTTTTTTTATTGCCTTTCTACAAAATGTTGCACTGGCAATTTTCATAAGCAGAATTTTCGTTATTGACTTTTAAAATATTTATACTTGATCATTTTTATATTGTGATTTTGTAATTTATTCCGTAAGGAAATCACAGGTTTGTATAGTAATATAAGCTTGTTTCCATACTTTTGGCCTGGGGTGTAGGTACCTATATAAAATTTCAGCTACATCGGTGCCCGGGCAATGTTTCAAATCTTCCTTGCTTGACCCGGATACATACATACAAAGATAGCTACATAAATAAAAACTTGTAAATAGACTCCCAATGTCCGTACAAAGATCGGCTGCATCGACCTGTGTGGTGGAAACGGAGCTCCCTAAACAATAAAGGCTCTGTCTAATAGCGATAGCGCTATCCAGAGAAAGTTTCTAAATAGGTCAGTAGATGGCGCCAAAGTGTAAAAGTTCCTTCAAAAGTACGCATTAGATAACAAAAAACTGGCCAAGCGCGAGTCGGGCTCGCCGCACGAAGGCTTACGGACCATATTTGTTTTTTATGTTTCTTTTAGTACGTCATAGTAATAGTGTCTTTTGGGTAAGGAATCCTAACTGCTCATAAGACACGAAGTATGACAGTGACAGAGTTTGCTATGAGCGTGCGAAAGAGATAGGTAGTAGTGGGCCAATGTACGAAATTATTGGTGCTTAGCATCCTTACTTTACGTACCTAAACTGAAGCTAATTGAGAAGCCTTCCGCTGCTTTCTATCAAGCAGCTTGTGAGTGTGATCATTTAGAGAAATAAAACGCAACCGTAACCCATTTACTCAGCAGTCAACCCTTGACAACGGCAACTGAAAAATTGTTGGAACGTTGGTGAGACTCAAATACCTACTGAACGCGATATAATCCGTTTAAGTTGGTTATTTAAATGTCTAAATCACGGAAACATTAAGTACCTACCTACCGCCAAAAAGCTAGGTCACCATTTTAGTCAGTGAGTTCTTTAAAAGGTTTCCTAGCGTACATTGCTAGTTCTTTAATAAATGTAATAATTTATCAACTCCGAAATCTCCAAATAGTCTATAAGAGCTACGCAACAAAAACTATCCTTTACGAGCGCAAAAAAATGGCAAGTTCTTAATGAGAGCGATCTCCGGCGTCAAATGTGTCATTAACCGTCGTCATATCTGTCCAGCCGCTTGTTATGTAAAACAAACGGCTAGTTTTTACATATGTGGGGCAATTTCGGCTGTCACTGCAAAGCGTTTGGAACTTTTGAACGCGCCGCGCACCGCAGGGCGCCCGATCCGCAGAAACCTTCGGTTTTTATGAGAGCGGCGAACTAGCTTACTATGTTTAGATTGAGTTCTATTTACGGATTTTTTGAAGGTTCATGTTTATTTTATAGTTTTGTATTGTGCTTATAAATTACGTTTCGTTGTCGTGGAGATGGTGACTTGGCATTGCATCTTCAGCTTTTGTTGGATCGCCGCTAGGATCTTGATGTTCAGTCTCAACCCCCGACGCAAAAAGTTATAAGTTTGACGTATGTCTGTCAGTCTGTCTGCCCATATCATTATGGCTTTCAGTCGGATGAACCTAAAATATTCAAATTTATGGTTAATTCGGGAGGGTTATCTTGTTTGGTGACGCTCAGAAAGGCATGAACTTGTAAGAGGGACTGACTTGGGCGTCTTTATTTTAATTCCGTATCTCATCATCGCAAGAACTCTCGTCTTTAGGTTTATAAAAATATAATATAAGTAAGTAGATACGCGATATTAACCGTTTGAATTGTCTTATTTAAATGAATTAACGTAGGGGCTTCGTAGGGGTTTTCACGAGCCTTTTATTATTCTAACTTGAAGCTTAAGCTGGTAATGAGAAATTGACTTTAGTTACTAACCATCAATTTGAACATTTGATGAAATAGGTACAAGCCCGAGGAAATTAATTTTATTCAAACGGTAATTCTGCAGATAATTAAAAAATACTAGGGCAATTTAAAAAACCTGAATCTAGGTAGGTATACTAAACCTCTACTTTATTGATAAGGCTTAGGACCCGGTTATGTTAATTAAGGAGTAAGTAACTAAGTACCTATCATAATTTGTTGACTACTTAATTATTTCAAGAATTAAGAATTGTACACGGTTAAAATAGCTACAAGTATAATCTGTCGCAATTAGTGTCGCGATATAAAAGTTACACAAAAGTGCAACCGTCCTTTGACAACAGAGGCACTTCAAAAAAGTTAAATTTTTTCACAAAAATGACAAGGGATTCGTGCGAACCTGCGGCGCTTTGTGCGACAGGTACCCGCGTGATCTTGTTACATTTCAAATTACTATTTTCAATTGAATCGTATCGTCCTCATCCGTACAATTATTTGGAAACTTTCTATGGAGTGTAGTTGGGTTCAGTTTGCCAGCAACGTTTCAGACAGATATGAGTTTGCGTGAGGTATCAACGTGAATATTCGACAAAAGCCAAGCCCGATGTTCACTCCTTTACGGCTCCTTGCAAAACCGAGCGAAGTTCCGATGAGATAACATCGGATCCGCCTCGATACAATGCCGATATTAAATTTATTCACGATTAAACTCGAATTTTGGGTTTTTGTGCCCTTTGTGACGGATTTCAGATCATATTACCTTATTGCAACAAGTTTAGTTGAATTTTTCGAGTGTTTTTTACGTTGTATTAAAAGGTAAAAACTAAGATTTAGCTCAGGTTCACAGGATCTTATCTAATTTTACTCAGAGTATTGATATAATTCCGCATTTTTACTCCACGGCGAAACGTATGGTATCTACGTATTATTTCTACTAATAATATTTTCACATATGTATATGTAACATTGTAATCGTCTCTGCTGCTTATTTATAGTGTGTAAGTTGTAGTAATAGTTATAAACACGAACAATATTTTCCATATGGAGTAACAATTAAAGGTTCGCATTCCAACAATTTGCGACAGCATAATTGTTAGAACTTCTGATTCGAGTAGGTATCTGACGCTCTTAATTATAATCACTATAACTACATAGTATAAAACTAAGTGGCTTCCTGCTGTCTGTCTGTCTGTCCCTATCTAAGCATAGGTAGATGCTGATAAAAGTGATAAATTATGCATGTAAGTATTATACATATAAACCTTCCTCTTGAATCACTCTATCTATTAAAAATACCGCATTTTATTCTATGTAGGTATAGTGATATGAAATTAACCACAAATTTTATTTCACGTGAATGTTCTCATCAATAGGTCAATTGTGCCTTTCCATATCTATGAAACTGTCTCTTCTGCTTTCTTAATCCGAGTGTGGGTGCCGGGTTGGCTGGCGCGTACAATGGCAACCCGACACCAGCACGTCGGTACTTTGTGCAACTTCGTACCATTCATACCGCCAAAAGACAGGAAGCGAGTGTACGTGCAATAGGACTAATTGCCCGCCCACGAAATAGGAAACCTGTAATTAGTGTAAAATATCCGATCGGCGGAAATGACCCGCATATAAGTATGTAATATGCTGAGATGCGTTTATAAACGACTTGATTGTTTCCGAGGCTTCGATTGCAATGCGTTGTAGTCTTACCTAAGGCACCTTAAGATTTTGACATTTAGGTACCTATGTAAGACTCGTTGTGACTTGTTATTCCGCAAAATAACATGTAAATGAGGATCGGATGAATATTGAATATGCTGTCATTTTACAAAAACTCACTGTTGCTGAAACACCTTTGTTGAGATACGGAAATGTCTAATCTGGTAGTCGACTTTGCGGGAAATAATTATGTACAAACTTTGACGAACTCGATTATGAAATGTTCTTCATATCGTAAAATATTGCTTCGGAACAGTGTAAATAATAGCTACGCTACGCTACGCATGGAATAAGATTAGTAGGGGCGGTATGGCTTATGGTCTTAGGATGAAAGAAAAAAAAAACATAGGTACACATAGATACAGTTGTTTTCTTTTTTTATAAAGCTGTACCTATACCTGTCAACGGTGGCTCGCTCGCTCTAATAAGCTAGGCTATAAATAGCACACCTAAAAAAATGCGAGCATAGTAGGTATGTATGTAGGTATGTATGGGTATCATACGTAATGAAATTGCAGCACATCGAAGTAAATTGAAGGAAGTCGGCGATTCGTTTCATCACACGATCGCAACATGCCGTCCTTGTAAATGATTGAAGATGTCGCAAGTGTCCGACCGGAGTTTTTTGGGTTCGCACGATACAAAAACCCAGTAGCCCTCAAGATTTATGGCGCTAGGAGAGCGATCATCGCGCATTAGTAGGGCTCATTGTCCACTGCATGTGGGCTTTGTAGAGGCTCGGACACCGACTAGGGCACAGTAGCGAAATGGGGCATTGTCTAGTCCGTGCACCGAATGCTATTGTTCTACGGTGCCGTAAACATGTCGACAGGTTACCGAGCCATTTGTGACACAAACGACTACTGCGCTCCACAGTACAGTAGCTTTCTTGGAAGTGTTTTACGGGCTGTAATAAAAGGGTGAGGCTGCCGCGAGCTGATTTAAGATGTTATGCTTAAAGGTCGAAATGTTTGATGATGATGTAGTGTCGTGGTTGAGCGCCATTCAGTGTGTATTTATATGTATTTACGGTAATCATAAAACTGCTGGTATGCCACAATGCACTCAAAGAGAGTAGAAATACATAAACATAAGTAAGTATATAGATATAGGTATCAACTTATAGGTACCTAAATCAAAATAAGAATGAACCCGCCTCCGTGTTGCTGTACCTTTAAATAAAAAAAAATACTATTATTATTAACAATATACGGAGCAATTGTTTTTCAATAATTAATTTATGAATAAATAAGTAATATTATTTAAAACTTCACGAATCTTTAGTAAACATAGCAATACTTTCATAAATTACATGTAAATTACATGCATATATCAAACACTACTTGCGAATAATAATTTAGTCAGTTAGGTATTAATAATGATATAGTCATATCATTACGTCACTTCTAACTAAATAACTCTTAAAGAGATTTAAACCACCCAGAATAAATAGAAACAAAAACGTTCGTAGAAACCACAACATTAGTTAAATAATAAAACCTTAATGCCGCGTCGTCAGGCGAACTTAATAAGGTCGGCGGAACACAGGAAAAGTTCTCTAAGAGAGCGGCGTTTAGTAAAACAAAAGCACCTCAAACGATTTAACAAACTGCCATATTTTAACAACGTGTAATTAAAGGTTTGGCCTCAAATATGCATAAATCATACCTCGGTGCCGCGAACTGCTGACCGAAATAGAGAAAAAATTAAAAACATTAAGCGCTCCGTGAGAGTCAAAACAGAAGAATAATATTATGTAGGTAGATGGCTATCTGAACAAGCTTGACCAGATCGCTTGGAATTAAATAAGTAAATAAAATAAAAGCCGTCGTAACACTAACAGCGTAGTGTGGAGAGATGAATCATTTTGTATACTGATCTGAAATTATAAAGTTATAATGGTGCATAAGAATTTGAGGACTCAAAAGCTTCGCGGATGTTTTAAATTTTAATAGGGACATTTTCATTTTGTCTCTATACTGAAGTGAACCATTTATTTACTTAGGTGGGCTTATCGTAGAAAGTCGACGTATTTCTTCGTACATATGTAGGTAAGTATTTGTACTCGTATTCTTAGATTTAGAGAGTAAGTAGGTACCTACATATTCTTAAGTAGATAAATATTTTTGTTGGGATGTCATGGATATAAGCGGGCGTGGATATTTGATAATTATGCTTAACTTGAAATAAATACCTACGCTTTTTTTTCTACGATGATGACGGCAATTAAGTAAGAAAACAACAAGAAAACGAAAATCCTATTGCTTAAGTTATAACTTAAAATATTTAAATAAATATAAAATGTGTGTGTAGTGGGTATACTAAATAATAAGTCGTAAAGGCTATAAATAACATAGGTATCGTGTATATTTTAGTTTTTGTGTAAAGTGTCATGGTTTTGATCCCGAAGAAAATATTCCCAAGTGAAACCCAGTGACGTAAGTGTCCTATATACGACTATTTGTTTCTTATAAGTCTCCGGCCCATAAGTCACTGGGGTGGGGTGTCGGAGGCTGCGCCGGCGCGGGGCCGGGGTGCGCGCGCGCGGCACCCTCGGGCGGGGGCCGGGGCGAGGCGACAACCGCTCGTTACCTCCAACCCAAGCCAGTTATTAAAAACGTCTCGGCGCGGACGCACCGCCCTGTAATTATCCAGTTGAAGCCTCTCGTTGTCACCACCGTCACCGGACATGCAATACGTGGATCCGCCTCAACAGGTCCGCCCTTCTATTGCTGATAGTTTAAGGATTGCCCTCGGCATTTTTGACGCTTAAGGCGTTCAGAAATTTAATAGAGCTATATTTGTGAAACGTTTAATTTTATCAGATCTGCGCGTGTGAAATATGAGTCTCAGTGAATCGCGAATACGTCAGTAAATTCCTGTAGACTTGTGTAATCCAATAGTACAATTTACAATTTATATTTTTTGAAAATCTTTTACTTCAGAGTTAGATATTTTGGTGTTTGTATAAACAGTGATTTCATATTATTTTCGTGTTTGTTGCAGATGATGAGCATGATGCCCGGCTACGGCTACGGGTGCGGTCGCGGCGACGCGATCTCTCCAGCCTCGGACCTCTCGTCCTGCAGCAGCGCATCATCAGGAGCTTGGTGCGGCTGGCGGGAGCTACCGGCATACCCTCAGTATCCTTACTGGCCGCCGGCCGCCGCCGAGGAAGCACGTGATCTCCAGCGTCGCTGCGCTAAATGCCGGTGCCCCAACTGCCTCACAGAAACTGCCGGCCTTGGACCTAATTACGGCAAAGACGGTGCCAAGCGTGAACACGTCTGCCACGTCCCCGGCTGCGGAAAAGTCTACGGAAAAACCTCGCACCTTAAAGCCCACCTCCGCTGGCACACTGGAGAACGCCCCTTCGTGTGCAACTGGCTGTTCTGCGGTAAGCGGTTCACGCGCTCCGACGAGCTGCAGCGGCATCTGCGCACGCACACTGGCGAGAAGAGGTTCGCCTGCCAATTATGCACGAAGCGCTTCATGCGCTCCGACCATCTCGCCAAGCACGTGAAGACTCACGCGAACGGCACGAGGAAAACCAAGAAGGCCACCTCCGAAGACGAAGAATCTGCTAAAGTCACTGAGAAAACTAAGCGACGTATCGAAGCGCCGACCGTGTCTATCGGCAGCGCGAACTACGGAACAGTGCCAGCCGTGAGTGCCGCGTCGAAGCAGATGTCTCTGAACTACGGAGCGGTCGCGCCGAATGTGTCTAGTGCCAGTTACAACAGTGGTGTGATGTTCGGGAGTGGCACCACAAGCTGGGCGCCGGAGATGCGGCAGGAGGCGTTGTACTCTCGACCCCTGACGACAGTGGCTGCCGCCCGTCCCGTATACCAATACCCGACCCTACCGGAACCCACCCGGCAGTACCCCACGCATTTTCCCACATATCAGTGTGCCGCGAAGGACAGCTATGCCATGTTCCAGGGGCACTATAATCTACAGCCCCCTGTAGCGCTCGGACAATGATTTTAATCGGTCATTTTTTACACTCAATCCTCGAACTAATGTTATGGTGAATTTATGGATTGTTGCATGTAACCTTAACGGTATGGGAAGGTTATTGGTTGTTGTATCAGGGTCGATTGCAAAAAAAATGTACATAGTTAAGGGCTTTAATTAAAACAATGTTGATTGATTCCTTTGTGTGACGTAAGTTACCCATACATTTTGTATGACTAACTTTCGTCACACAAAGGAAGCGATCGTATTTTATGCTAACTTAAGCTTTTAACTATGTACAATTTTTTTGTAATCGACCGATCAGATGCTTATAATGGTGATGTTCGCCTTAAAGATGTGGGTAGGAATCATTTTATAAGTTACCAGACAGTATATTGTGATTTATGTAGTTAAGTTCTATTTTATGTGCCTTGGTTGTAAAATTTAGTGTTATGTTAGGATGTTTAAAATATTTCTGAAATAAATCTTGGGAAAAAATAAAACAATTTTTATTGTCTTGACCATAGCCCGATTTTACTTTTTAATATAGAATTCTAATTTATTGAGCTATTTTGGAAAAACTGTTATAAGAATACACACACGCATTTCATTTAAAATTTCAATTATAAATCAATTTCATAATTGTATTAATGTATAAGTTTCCCTTGTGTTGGCCTGCATACAAAATGCAGAACTACTACCTCCTCTGTGTGGCTTTCACTTCAGGGGTGAATCTTGGGTGAATCTTTAAAAGTCAAAATCTTTTCGTCTCCCTACATTGTACAGTCAGCGTCAAAAGTAGCTGACATTTTTGGTATGCATAAAATAAAATTGTCAGCTATTTTCAATGCAGACCGTACATACATAGAACCGAACCCTAGAGTTTTAAATTCTATACTTAGTTGACTTTACCCACTGTTATGACGTTTACAACTTAGGTAGGTACAGAGAAGAGAAGGCACAGCACTCTCGTTACTGAAAAAACAAAAGAATGCGAGGCAGAAAAAATACAAAGGAACTACGAGTATCAGAGCCGTATCTACGTAAATATAAAGACACTTAATACTTTATTTTTTACATTACATAAATACTTCGAAAAGCATCTGTAAGTTAAACCGACGTTGTGGCTTTGCTATTTAGTTGCTATGGTTAGCTTATCTATTAAAGATTATTATATAAGTACCTACTTGATAGACATTATAGTACGTAAACGTTAATAGCACGAAAAAGAGTGTGGAATTTAATGGACCAAATTATGCAGAAACTTAGACCAATGATCGTAGGTCTGAGTGCAGGAATAATGTTGATATCTTGAACGCCACCCTCGTTTAATAGTACAAACCCACAGAAATGGTATACGTGTATACTCAATAATCATTCATTAATAATAAATGCCAACGAACTACACTAACCAACTCAACACTTACTCTAATAGACATGTTAAGTAGATATCCAACTCGCAAAGAAAAAGTAGAGTTTAAATGTCAACCGCTAAAACGTGATGTGAATTAAGCAGGACAGTAGCAAAAATAGTATCCAATCATTACCTACCTGAGTTAACAGGCTTGAAAGAATAACGTCTTATGTATTTATGAGCTTCGTAGGCGTATGCGTCGTTTTCTTACTCGTACTACCATTACATTATTGTTTACCAGAATTGTATGTAGGTACTTGTTATGTACACATAAGACTCTTAATGCCATCTCAGCTTGCTACGGCCTTTTAGGCCCCGCGCTACGCAGGCGCTACGGAGTGCTACGAAACTCGTAGAGTTATTTTGTAAGAATTATATTATTTAGTATGCACATGTACGTAACTAATTAACGGTGACTGCATTGTATGCCTTCAATATTGGATATTTTTCATTTTACTTTTTTTAGTGTCTAAAGACTGTCAAACCTTTTCTATTTTGTTTCAATGTATCTGAAATTGATTTTATTATTGTATTCGGAATACATTAGGTACATATCTATGTAACTATCTGATAAATGATAATGATTGTTAAGAATTTGAAACATTAGTTTCGTGTCGAGTACAACTAAACACAAGCCTTAACTTTTTTGAGTTAGATTTGTGCAAGGTTACAATGAGTTCGCGGTGTGTAGTACCGCCTCTCGACACGAGATGGCGCTAGTGGTCACATCGTCGGCCTGCCGGTAATTGCAAGCGGCTATTATCTGGGCGGCGCTCGCCGCGCATGGCGGCCGGTGCGAGCGGGATGCACTCGATAATACGTAAAACAAAACGAGGGAGTAATAATGGTAAAAAACGAGCAGCACGCAAATTATAGTGAGAAATGAGGCAGCCGGTAGCGGTGGGGGCTTGGGCTGTGCGGTGGGGGCCTCACTACGGCAGTCGATGCTCGGCGCAGCCCGCCCGCGCCGCCTGCGCCCGCGAGTGCTAGTGTGTGACATGACCCAACATGAGCGGAAAGGGCACCTCCTCACCGGACCTGCTCATGAATGTGAGTGCCGAACGACGCTGCTCCGACCCCTATACACCGCTAGGTTACACTGTTTGGAAACTTATAGAGAAATGTTTACTATGATTATCTAATAGATTAAGGCTATACTTCGGCTTTGTAGAGATACTTATTTGTTACCTCTACTACTAACTACATTACCGACAATCTTTCCCAAGTTATAAACATTATAATTTTATTATAAGTATGTAAAATATAGTGTCAGCTGTGCTGTCAACTGATCGATTATGATTAACCCACACGGTGTCTCACCATTGGACTGTTTTTTTTGATTGCACAAAACGACAGTCTTTAAATTGAAATCTACGGCTTGATTGGCTTTACAACGACACCTATTCGTTATTTTTACCTACTACTAACCACGATACCTGTATTCGATAAATTTATGATCAGCTGTGCTGTCAACTAACAAAATCATCAATGGCTGGCCCAATCTATATCTAGCCAGTTGAATGTTTCAATATGTGTATTTGTGTAAACTGCCACATAAAAAAATGCTGTATATAAAAATTATAAAGCTTAATCTCGAGCCGTGATATACCTAAACATTGCGATGACGTCACGGTACGTTAAAGTTTGGATTGGAGCTGTTCCCAAAAAGGCGTCAGTAAATCGGTTTATTCACCACCCGAGGTATTGTCGATTTAGCACGCACCATAAGCCGCACATTACGGCCTCCCTGGAGGTTTAACCTCTATTACTATTCATACGATCTCGAGGGTGACCGGACCCGATTCTTCGTCCACATGAAAAACAAATAACTAGTCGAGTGTCTTTCTATTGGAGTTGAGGCAATTTGGGTCTCCTGAATAATATATTCGAATGATATTTGATTTAATACTACGGTTCAAGTAAAGTATAGATTTTAGTTATTTGTAGCTTACATGGAGTCTTAGTGTGTTTAGTTAATAGTTAGGACCCTGGTCATCTAGGGCACCTTTTTGCATTTCTACAGATATTTTGTTTGCTCAATGTGCCACAAATGTAGATCATTGCGCGGTTTTCACACATATATACTATACATACATAGTTATCTAAAAGTGAATAATTATCAATCATCAAACAAAAAATTATATCTCTAGTCTAAATCTAGTCTAAAACGCAAGAACCACCATGAAATTGATATGGTATAAATAACAAGAAAGATTTCGAATAACAACAAAAAAGAACTAATTAATACATACATACTGCCCCCGCTACCCACATAAAGAACTAAAAGCAATTATTTAGTCAGGCCGGTCACATAAACGTTATTGTTATTAACCAAAAATAGCCCATTAAATTTTGTTCGGAACATTACTAGCAGTTCATAAAAACTACCGAAATGCTAATTCAATTAAGTGAACTCGGGTAAGGTCGAAGCGACGGCGGAACCAATCCTTAATGACACATAGAGCCTTCGTCCATTTTCTACTCAATTTCCTTTTCATATTAGTTTAATCTAGAGGCAGGAGTACTGGCGCCAAAAATTATGCCGCGACGGCCGTGTCGGGCGCCTAATCAGTTTAGCGTTGTAGTGGGCCGGTTCCTTTGTGCGGTGAAAAAGGAAGAAATTTATGCGTTTCGGCCCGTGTGAGCGTTTTTTGTGGGAATGTAATTAATAATTCAGCGGCAAAACTAACAGTGTTTTCGTTGTTGGTGCGTGTGATTGATGCGCCTCGGACGGGTTCAATTAGATGCGATCTGTGTCTATGTACCGATCCATTTGTACTTGTTGCCTAGTCTATGGTCATTATTACTAAGGTATTTGATAATTGGCGGCGTCAGCGGCAAACTTGTAATAATAGTAAAATAATAACAATGCGATAATTGCCTTTGTTATTTAACACGCTAAACTTAGCTATAAATGGAGTACATATATATATATGTGTCACCGTGAGATTGTGAACACCCGTCAGTTTATAATTTATGTACCGAAATAATAATGTTATCTCAGTGTGATTTTAAATGGGGTGGTCCATTCACTGATATTTAACTACGAGCATAAACCTAGATCAATATCGTATTAGGTATACCTATGACATCTACCTACAGCGCAGTATTCAATCAGAATTTGCATAGTGTAGATAATTTACGTTTAAATATTGAATTAACCTTGTAGATGTAGAGTATGAGTATACATATGTATACGTATGTACGGTAAGGAAATTGTATGACGTATTGCACCTACCTTTTTCGCTCTTGTCTCACTGACAATAAGGGTTACAATGGTACGCGTCGTAGTTTTCCTTACTGTACATACCTACAGTTGAGTCTATGGAAATACCCATACCCTAAACTGTGTTTTAGGGTATGGGTATCTCCATAGACTCATATGGTTGGTTATATATGGCAAGAAACCAGCTGTAATTTCGGCGTTGATCTATTGTTCCTTATACTTATTAGAAGTATGTAAGTATATCCTCACGTCTTCAAGGAAAACATCACAAAAAAAAAATACAGAGACCTATGTATTTTACAGAAACATATTCTCAGGTTATGAGCCCGGATTTTTACCCACCAACTGTACAGTCGTACTATCAATAACCTGTTAAATAAATTATTAAAATCGCTACTTCATCCGCTATAACACATGCAGGAATGCAGACACCTATTAAGCCTGTCTCTGTTAGTTTTTCACCTTTATATACCTCTATACAATGCTGCATAAATGTAAATACCTACACGTTGGTCCGGAAGTGCGATCCTTTTCTAAAACAGCATAAGTGCTCTACAGTTCTCATGTGACATGTTTCCTTTTGAATTCTCGATGTTGTGGTGGGTGCAGCGTGGGCGCAGGCTCAGAGTGATCGTCGAGTCACGCTGGTGGGATCAGGTGTAATGGACCACCAAATGGTGTTTGTTTTCTAATGGCCCTTGAGTGCTGGACTCAATTGAATTAAAACACTATCGACAAATTGTGATGAATGAAGTTGCTTTCCTGGCCCAAATGTGTAGGTATAGTATTAGACATCTCTGTATTTGGTTGAATTTTCCATCAATTTCATTAACCAAAGGATGACTGGAAGAGATCGCATTTTAGCGATAAGACCGCCTGTTGTCTACCGTTATTATAAATTGTATTTGTCTTGTTTCCTTCTGTAACCTTTTATTGGTGTGCAAAAAAGTATTATTGTATTGACATCTTTTCAATGTTCAGAAAGGCTTGTCTGCATTTTATAATTTGCTTTCGTTAGATATCGTTTCGATTTTTTCTTCGGTACCGAATTGAATTAGATATCTAGAGATAGTATTTATTGTTGTCTGTATATAACTCTAATTAGGCAAGTTATATATGGTTTATTTAAGTGAATAGGCAATCAAAATAAGTAATGACTTAAAAAATTATAAACCCTCACGTGTAAAAAACAAATGGTCTTAAAGAGCTGAAACTATTTTCATCAAACATAGGTAAAGAGATCAATTTATAAGTATTGGACATTCCCTATTGGCATTTGGGGCCCCACTCCCTATATCGAAACGGTTTTGTCCGGGGCCCCCTTGGCCCGGGCCTCGTGGGCCTAGGGGTAAATATGGCACGGACGATGCCACAGACAGACAGTTAAGTTACCAGCACATTTTTTTATAATTTTAAGTTATGGTTATGAATGCACATTGTACAAAACATAACAATGTCACTGATCTTATTTTAAATCATTCACAGTTGAGGGTTTTTGTCTTAACCCTTGTCAATGTTGCATTATTATTAACGATGGAATCTGTCATTATATCCAACATCTGCAAAATCCTGACTATGTTGCAACTTGCAACCAGAAGCCGCAGCACCAACTAGCACCTTGCTAAATAAAGCTAGTTGCACCTTATTTAAATAGCGGAGGATACGAGCAATTCCGTGGAACTGGCCAGATAATTTGCCGCTTTGTACGTGAAAATACCGTTGGTCGCGGCTCAGCAGCCGAGCGGCAACATTTTAATTGACCACGCGATGTTGCGGCGTCTCGTCCGACTTTTTCTGCTCTCCTCAAATTGCTCTAAAGTGCTTAATGAGTGATGCGTGCAATCGGCGTTTCCCCGTACGAGAGGTTGCTCTTATTTTACATAAATAGTTCAGTTCGAACTAATGCCGATTCTCGGTACTGTAATTGCGGCTGTGACAGGCTTCCGTCGCCGAGCCGACGGGTAGCGACGCCAAACAGCCAAATTATAGTAGTTGCGTTAACGCATCCGTCTAGCACGCGTGGCGGATGTGACATTTGGACGATCTGCGACTGGATCTGCTATTACATTTTATACAGAAATTGTATATTTATTAGTGATACAGAAATTGTAAGATCTTTATTTATCTGCAAGCTGCATCTGAGTCCTGCTTGCCTGTGTAACTCTAATTATAAATCTTTGACATTGCATTTGCTCATAACACTAAAATGTTAATTGAACTGTGAATTTTTGTTATGTAGGTACATATATTATTGTACATATTATTATCTATAATGATACAATTCATGATTTGCGTAAAAGGTTTTTGCTGTTACATTGATATTACACAAAAGTAGCCAACGTCAAATGTACAAACTCGACATACTAGATATTTAGATAGTCATATGAATGCAAATTCCTAAAAAAAAAACAAGTTTTCTTAGTTTTCTAATTTATACTAGGTATGTAAGTACTCGTAGGTACATTTGTCATAAAATAACGCAAACTTATAGTTATTCCCATGTCCATTTATATTGCGCAAAACAGAACTCAATGCGTTTTTAATCAAGTGGTTTATAATTACTTATTCCTTACAAAACCTGCTAACGGTATAAAAACTGCAATATCTTATAACACAATAATCCCTAGTGATAATGAAGATGACTTGACGGCCAAGTTCATTATCATGCCATTTTTCGCGTTGTCAGTTTTCACGCGTGAACTTTGCCATCGCTAGGCTATATACCTTTTAAACACGCGATGGACAACGGGTAGAGGCGGGTTAGAGGATAACTACGTTTCTAGGGCAACTAATTGGACAGCACTATTAGTTACAAGTTAATTGATAAGCAGTTAGGCACGCGGGATGGATATCAATAAAGTTTTGCCACTAGAAAGCGTTTAATTATTATTGGTCGGGTTTGGTAATCTTTATATTAAATTGTTACTACGCAAAACGATTTTAAGGGACAGCTAAGATTCGTTTTGGGCTGGTACTATTTACCTAATTAAACGTTTTTTTAAACTTTGGCCAAACCAATCAACTTGAACATTTACAAAATATTTTTATAACCGATATATATTATGAAATCTAATAACTTCAACAACAAATACTGTCCGTCATTATATTAAACTAGGTCGATGCAGAGTCAGCCACCGGCTAAGCTTGCACCATAGATTGGAGCGGAGTTTTCTTTTTTTTTGAATTTTTTAATTAAGACCAATTTCGAAATTTTCTCTTCGTCACGACCTAGTGAAATTTAATTTTTGCATTTTAAAACAAAAATTTCTAAAATCGGTTAAGAACTCGCTGAGATCTGCGCATTGTTACAAAGTCCATTCGAGTCGATCCATGGGAGCTTTTTGTTTTTTTTATCAGAACTTTTTAATTAAGAACGATTTCGAAATTTTCTCTTCGTCACGACCTAGCGAAATTTAATTTGTGCATTTTAAAACAAAAATTTCCAAAATCGATTGAGAACTCGCTGAGATCTGCGCATTGTTACAAAGTCCATTCGAGTCGATCCATGAGAGCTTCGCTCGCTTCGCTCGCTCCGCTCCAATTAAAGATGCACACAATACGTTAGTATTTATGTATTGGAAATAGTATCCATAGTATCGTCGGCTATTTATGCACCAACAATAAGTTCCTACAAAACAAAAACTGCCTAAAAAAAGAAATACAATATTTAGTATCACGACTGTCAAATTCAGAACAAGGTTCAAAGAGACTCAACATTTCATGTTCCGTTTTTACAGTCTATCGGTTTTCCTTGGCACGTAGAATGTTATATAGAATGAGCTTTGAGTTCAAAACAAAGGGTTACGATCAGTACCTACCTATCAAAAAAGTTGTCAATTTTACTGTTTAGGTACTTCTGCATACTAAAATTGTCAGGTACTTTTGATGTTAACTGTACCAGTGAACCCCATGACATCATCGATATTATATAGTGGAGTGTAAAACTGACATTTTACCAGCCAACAAGCTAACTGACTAAGCTTGTGCTGAACAACCTTTAAAGGAAGTTACAATGGAAATGCCATCTTACGTGTAGGTACTCATATTTAATTAGAACCAGAAATTATTTACATATTGTTAAATTGTCTAAATTCGATTAAGATCGTAATATATCTATTTTAGCGAAGAATTGACCGTATTTAGGTACTGATATATAATGGGCGATATAAGTATTGTAAAGATTTATCCATTCGAGCTGCATTAACCTACCCTGAAAAATATATAATTTAAATCTAAATGTGTGCTACATTTACCTCCATTAGTCAGTACAGTGAAATATATTTGCCACACTGGCGGATCTATGAGGAATCTTCGTAATAACCATAAATATTTTCACGCTTCAATGAACTGAAATCAGAATCCAGCATTTCGAATTCCGAACTTACCAATAAATGCCGCTGTCATACTCTTACCCTTTCACATGAATGGATGTAATGCATGCAGTCTTTTCCGGGACAAGTCGCTTTGTCGTCAAGCATATTTTACGAGATAAATGGTGTTATTTCCATAAAACAGCCATTCGCTTTTTGCTAGGAGGCTGCGGCGAGCGCTCAGCACGTGCGTACTTACTAACAACATTTCCGCACTCAACGGATCCAACGCACTCAACTCAACACACGATACGATTAATCATTACTTTAATGGCCGCGATTTAACGTAATTCTTAACAATGAATTGCTTTACACATTTAAATAGAAAATACGCTACTATTAAGCGGTTAGGTGGTTTAATGAGCATGAAAAATGTAACGAATGCGTTCACATCGGAAAGCGAATCGAGACAGAAAAACAATATTACTGTTTTGGATTTCAATGTTCTTGGTTATGGGAACAGGGAACAATGCGGGTACAGACACTATGATGCGTGTTGGATGGCATTAACTTTTCCTGAGCTCCTCTCAGCCCCGATGTTTCTACGTCATTAAACAGCTCATGTCGTTTCCGCACTCGGGCTTGTATAGCGACATTTATGCACTTTTTATCATTAGTTTTTCGTACTTATTCTATTTAACTTATTGACCCATAATATATATTTACAAAATATTTTCGTAAAAAGTACCTTTCTTGAAAAACCATATGCAGCATATAACCTAGTTTCAAAATGATAAAGCCATACAAATGAATGCAAAAAAGTTTGATTTGATCTTAATTATTTGGTTCTTTGCTACCCCCACAGAATAGGCGATTTACCCCCATGAGGCTAATAACCCTTAGGTTCAGAAACAATGTCTTAAAATAACATTGAAATGCTCAGTGAACTTCGACTCGATGGCGAGGCCTGTGCGCCCGGAGCGCGACGATTATAATTTCGAGCCCCGATCAAAAATGAAGGCCCATAAATTTATTAGACATAGTGTCGGCCAACTCGCCTAGGGCTTGCATTATATAAAATATGTCAAGAATTAACCATTATCATAATAAGTGAATGTTTTGCTCGGATAAAAAATGTCGTTAACTTTTATATCTGGCCGTGAAATATGTTAACATTATATGGACTGTGTTTTAATCGCGACTTAACGGGCGGTGAAACCCAAAAACGTATTTACTATTTAATTTTATTATTTATTTTTTATCACATTTTGTATTTTTCGTTTAAACTGTCATATGTTTGCATGAACAACATCGCCCTGATGCTCTGTACCTACCTATGGAGGAATCACTGACCCTTGAGTCACAGGACCCAGTTCAAGAGGTAGCGGCTCATTCCTGGTGTAACTGCTACTATTATTATTGGGTGAAATGTTTATGTTAGTAGTTACAAAAGCCTTATTCGCATAACATTGATATATGTATATCTATTTAAGTTGCTTATTTTTTACTAGGTACTATCAGCATCAAAAGTAACTGTGAATTTTACTACTAGCATAATTATATCAAATTCACACTTAAATGGTCAGCTTCTTTTGTTGATGACTGTATTACAAAAATTGCTCTATGACCAGTCCGGTGTAGGACCAGTCATGGATGCTTTATTTGAGGAGGCATATGTCAACATTGTTCAGACAGCTGTGTACTTCTTTTAGCTGATGATGACCATGACAACTAGAACAATCATAATTGCCGTTAATGACATGACTGACACATTTTCTAAGTTACTTTTTGGGAGATAATTTATGCGAATAAACCAAATGATACCTTTTTACTTGGCTTCGGCTAAGTACCTAATCTGGGTATTAAACAGGGTCAGGCAGGGCCCTAATTTCACATTAAGTAGGTATATCTCTCTCATATCACGGAGAGATCGCCGAACATGCGATATATCTATCTAATATATCGCCACGTTGCCAACCCGGTCGCGTTAAGTTTGCACCACGTTTATATGCTACTGCTGGTAATAATAATAACGTGAAATGTCACTTTATTCAGCTCGAACCGCACGCATGTATTAGTGACAGTTAAAGGCGATATCTGAGATATACCTAAGATATACCTATTATTATATTATTTGGCTATACCTCAAAGTACACTCGAATTAGCGCCCAGGTTCGATTGACTAGACACTAGGCACGTCAGCCATAGATCAATCTCGCAATTTGTAGATACGAGCTTCTGATTCTAAACAGAGATACCGCGCGGGCATGCGGGACGTATTAAAATGTAAATTTATTGCGCGATATTTTACATAAATTCAAATTGGCCGCTATATTTTGCTGGCCTTACATTACGTCAGGTAATTATGGTGGGCACAATTATTATAATTTTCTTATAAATATACCCATAAAGAAGTGCGAAAAAACAATTTCATAGCGTACCTCAACATTATTTATGGCTTTGTCGAGGATAATGGTAAATTTAGACACATTGGAGATTCGACTGATTTGTTGCTTTGGCCTGTAGCGTCAATCTCTCATTTTTGATGCCGGTAATGTTTAATTTGTTTAATGAAGCCTCAAATATTACCTATAATATTTGAAGCTTCATTAAACAATTATCTTCAACCTACCAGTCTCAAATACTTAAGGCGCAGAGTACATTCATTTCTACCTACGGAGTATTAATGATTTCTTATGTTGACCGCCGTCTAAGATCATTAAGTGCAAGCAATTATAACATAAACATCTGCGTCCATACAAGTGGTCACGAAATCTTTGCCTCGTCTCTAATCATCGGTGATTCATCTACGAAACAAAAATTAATTATACACTTTGTGCTCCAAAATCTTACCTGTATTCGTTTTAATTATAACCGGCGTTTTGTGATTTATCGTGGATACAGGTGTTGATGATTTATAAAATCTGAAACTATTGAAAGCTATAACAACTAGAGTAAGGGTTCCCATTATTTTCATCCCACAGCGCAATTTACAGGTTTAAAATTTTGTAACGGGCCAGAGCTTAGTCGAAATTTTCCGCAAAAAAAAAAACGATGAGTCTCCTTTACCTACTCTATGCAGCGTACAGTCAGCATCAAAACGAGCTGACTGTTTTAGTAGTTATTCAATTTGTCTGCTAGTTACTA
Organism: Apotomis capreana; assembly: GCA_947623375.1. NCBI lineage: Eukaryota > Metazoa > Arthropoda > Insecta > Lepidoptera > Tortricidae > Apotomis > Apotomis capreana. The sequence goes on along the minus strand of OX392506.1, from coordinate 10,702,764 downwards.
CAATACTGCTAGTGCAATTGTCAGTACCTACTTTGATACTGTCCGTACCAGCGCATCTACTTCTACCATGACTATGACACGCGACTCGTTGTCAAGCGATCTCTTTCCTTTCAATGCTGTGCGAGAAAGATAGGTGATAAGATAATATTTCGCACGACCAGCGAAGACGGCGCTATAATATTAGAGACGTCGTGGTACGTGGTACCCCAATAGGACGCCGTACTGTACAGTCGCCATCAGATATATCGCAGCATATAAATATCTGAACATGTACTGTAACGCCCAGTCAATAAGAGTCGTGTTCAGATATTTATGAACGCTTTATATGCTGCTATATATCTGATGGCGACTGTACTTACATTTTGGGAACCCGGGAACTAAAGATAAGACACCGAATATCACCAATATTCTATTATTCATCGCAAACTGTAACCTGTTTTCGTATAAATATATATCCATCTATTAATGTATAGACTCGAAGACTTGTTCAAAGTTGTGTCCGTATTTAAGTTTAATAATTACAAAGCACGATACTGTTTACTTTACATTCCTATATTTTCTACGTTTCCATCCAACGCGTGAAAGTGGACACCTTTATGATCTAGTTTAAATTGAATCCAATAAACCAGTAATTATTTTATGTTACTAGTAATTATGTCCTTTGCCCCATTTGTTCGGCTAAAATTATTTCTTGATTATAGAGCGCGGTTTCCAAACCGCTTGCTACAGAATAAGTGAACAACAAAATTGTCCTTCCATTCGTAAAACCTTTACTACGCGGACTTAATTGTTAGGAGGTATTTTAAAATTTTAATCAAATAACACCTGAAATAAGCTTCAGTCTCCGTGTCTAATAGGTTGGTAATTAAAGGCGGTTATTATTTAAATGGCTGAGCCGAGGTGTGCTGGCTTAGCTCGATACTTAACTTACTTTCCTATTCTGTTTTATTCCTTGAATGTATCTTGTCGTTTCTTGTATAACATTAGATCTGTATAATTGAAACTTTAATAACTGTTCCACAAAGACAAATTTAACTGCCTACGAGTACAAGACTTTTTAATTAATAATTAAGGGACAATTAAGGGACAAAGCGTACACTGACCGCGTGTAAACGAATTCTGCGCGTTATATCTTTCCTTCTGTCTTTCTCTCAAATATTTAGTTACCAAGTAGATAGCCTAGTGTTTGGTGCGTCTATATTACTCGGCCTATCTTTGAGTGTTGATCAAGTGTGTGCGATTCCGAGTCTGCAGTACCCCTCCGCCGCGCCGGCCACACCACAGCAGCTTAATTTGGTGAGACCGTTCCATTTTCTAATGCCAATTGCAATAATATTATACTCCTTGTCTATGCCGACCCGCCACAAGAAAAGCTAGGCGAGCCCGAACTCCGAAGGATACGGTTTAAGAGTTCAAGCTAAAACCAATACCCAGTTTAGATGGACATAGGGCCAAGCACGGCCCATATAGTAACACTCTTTAACTAATGACAATTATGCACCATTTCTTAGAAATCAGACCACACTTCATCAACCTCTACCTGTGGACCAGCGTAATATAGTACGACCCAACAACTGTCATTTATTTATTGGAATCGTTAGTATTAATGTAGTTTTAGGTTTGATTCACATTAATTTTCATTACTTAGGTTCTTTTCCTACCCGAGGGACTTTCCTTTACATCAGTACTTGTACTACTTTCCCATAAAACTTATATTTCTAACCGTAATTAATTTTTTTTTTTTTAATAAAACTATGACTTTATTTAATAAATAAAAACCATGTCACATAAAATACAATAAAAAATATTAGGTGTAGTAGGTGATTGTGGACAGTTTATAACTCATCCGTCAGTTTACAATGTCACTGGTTAGTTTACAAACGGATGGTATATGTATAGTCATAATTACTGTACGTTTTTTATCCTTTTATGTTTTACAACCATAATCGAAAGATTCCGGCGTGCGCCTGCTTCTTGCTGATATAACCTACTTCGGTTCGAAGGTGTAATTAATGCCTTTTAATTTTGTTTAAGTAAGAAAGTTCTCTGTAATGGATGATGAGCTGAACGGAAACTTACAAATATATATTAACCGTTCAACAGTAATAATTTCGTTAGAGGCTACGTAATGAAGAAATGCAACAGCTTGCAAGCAATAACCTCCTAGAACAAAGAGGTCCCTTTTTTTTATTGCTCTTAAAGGCCTGGTCACTTTGTCCCGAACACGTGCGGACACCGCCAGCTAGCAACAATTAGCCATTGTCAAAAAAAAGGGACTAACATAAACATAAGTGCATCGCCGGCTCATCCATAACATTAAACTCGACTGTCTTCATTTATCACGGAAAATTTATCAATTCCCAAGGGAGGTAATTGTCTGTACCTACGAGGCATAAGAATACGAGGAATAAGGGCGATAGTGAACCAGTTGAAAATCGTGTTGATACCAATTTCGACCATCGATGGAGGTTCGAGGATTGCTCGCTACTCGCTAATCATGTCTGACGAGAAAAATGAGAGTCAAATCCAATTAGAGATTAATGGCAATGTTTCAGACTTAATGTCTCCCGGTTACAATGCTCCTCCCTTCGCGGAACAAATTGATAACACATTCGGAACCAGTTTAGAAACGGTTTTCAGGGTGGAGAAAATATGATTATATTTGCCGCCGTGAGTTGCTCTACGGAAAAAATCTATGTGCATATGAATTATCAGCGACCACCACAATATAGGACACCCCATATACCTACGAATACCAAAATGCCAAATCTTCGTGTCTTCTACGACTTTGCGGAGCTCCGTCCACTTTAACAGTCCTGACACTGAAGCATCATTGATTGAACAATCCAGTGCTGACCAAACCACGACCGATGTAATGCGCAACTACCGATTAATTGACGCACAACCTAAAATAAACTAAAAACGCGTGCTATCACGCTACCTCACAATAACAGCTAGATAGGTATAAAGAAATATCAAGAAGTGAACCGTCACGATGTCACACGGTGAAGAAGAATGTGTCTAATAAGAACCCAATATGGGGCGAATCCAACGAGAACTCATACAGGCATCAAATAAGACCCCGCCATAGAATTTGATTTGGCTCGCGACCAATTATCACTAAAGAAACTTCAAGAAGTCACCTACAAAGACGTCCACACACACGCAATATTATCTGAACCCTAACGTTAATCTGGATTATACCGTTGAAGGAAAGCACAAGCAAATTTAATTCACTAGAGTAATCAGCCAGAACGAAGAAATATTATCCCAAGAACATGGACCCAACACGGCCACTTGTAGTGTGGATGAAAAATCTAAAATAGATAGAAACAGACACGGAATCAAAACTGGAGGATAATTACATACAAATAGCGACGGCTCAGCGACATCAACCTACAACACAAGAACTTATCCTACGTGATAACTGGAAACTTTGGACGACGAGACGCAGTCCACTATCCTTCCCTGTATATATTTACACAACTATCTGTCTATTTCCTTTCTGGCTCGATGCTAGTATTCTTGTCGGATCTCTCCCGTCGGTCCTCATCCTGACTGCAAAATAACCTACACTCCCAACCTGTAAACTTCTGGCTCCCCGGTGCCTCGGATAGGAGGGCCAGTTGATCTTACCGGAGCGGCAAAAGACGGAGGGGAACACGAGAGGACCCGGATACGTGCCCTGTCTCAGAACCGAAAGCTCCGGCCAGGGAATGTTAAGGTTTCTATACTACCCTGAACGACTTTCGGTATTGTGCCAGTATGCGCTTCTGAGTCATTTCGTTGAGCTTCTTTGTCTTTCCCTCTCTTGCATGCTCAACGCCTCCGCGTCCTTGCAGCAGAACTGCTGGCTGGGTGTAGTCACCGAAACGAAACGAAACGAAACGAATTAAGGGACAAAGCGTACACTAAGTATGGAACGACGATATACATAATATATAAATAAAAACCTCTAATGACAATACCATGGTTCGTAGATCGATATTTAGATTAGACACCGATTCTTGGATAGTAAAAAGGTAAGTACCTACTTACACAAAATACCACGTATTTCTTTACGTTTCTTAAAAAATCTCATGTCTTATTAGGTGTTGCAGTCTTCTACAAATTCAATCCAATCTGTGTGCTCCCTGCGAAGACGCTGTCGCTCTCGACTTAATGTGACTTTTATTGCTTTCCACTTCCAATTCATCGCCGTTCCCCTCTGTATACAGTAAACGGAATGTTTCAGCTCCTTTAGACGGCTGTGACGCTATTGCTACCGAGTTTGCGGTGTATTGATTTACACGTGTTCATGCGGGAAAGTGAAATATGAAGAATTAAGAATATCAGTGGGTCGGTTCAATCACTTGAAAGTTAAAATTTATGACCGTATAGTTATTTTTATTTAAGCAGTAACATCTGCTAGCGTAAATCAAATGTTTACAATTAAGCAATTTTTTTTCTATATTTCAGGAAAACCATTGAAAACTCGGGTTCGAACCCGAAATGAAATTTTTAAATTTTTCATTTTTTTTGCTGCATCGTAATCGTCAAGCTATTACTTTATGCAGGTACGACATAATTCATTTCGTATACGGCCCGCCATGCCAGCGTGACGTCAGCACACTAACACTCATAGTATCATTATACATTGAGCAAATTCGTTAAGAGGAAATACCACTGCTTATTTTTCCAGGTTTCGTTCTCGTCTGTTTCCTCCTCCAATAGTTAATCAACCTTTACATAATTTTAGGAACTGAATGGAAAGAAGATGTTCTGTGTCGGACAGTTTCGATTTTTGCACTTAATATTACAAAATTTGTGTATTAAGCGTCTGTTTTTGGCCAAAATTCCGCCGCAAACGGGCGCCGGGCGCCCTGTACACAAATTCGTCCGAATTCGACCCTTATTCTAAAAAAAATATCCCCGAATGAAAGACTAGTAACTATTAAATTCAGCAAAGTTCACAAAAATACAGTAAAGACCTTAGAACTAAATAAGATAGATGTAACTAGGAATAAAAAAATGCATAACACTGTCAGTGACTAATATATAGGTACTTTAAAAAACCTTGCCCCATTTCGAAGCTCAAGCAAAACAAATCACTGATAAACAAGTGAAATGGCTTTATCGATTAGGCTGTCGACGTCGATAAAACCGTCAGCCTGTGTTACCTGAATAAAAACCGACATGACCTGGCCACAAAACAAACAATAGCTTACCCTCATACCCATACAGGGGCAAATCAGCCATATGCTATGACAACTGTAATGGGGGCCAGCGGGAAATGACCACCGCCATTTATCATACAGCCACAAACGCCGTTTTCATTTTCACGACACGAAAAAAAAACCTACGAGTCAAGAAATAAAGGCGTTAATACACCATCCTTTTAGCACAATTCGACAAACATGTGAAATGCAATATTTTACACAAAGGGGAGTTTGTGGTCGTAATGATGAGCGAGTAATATTTGTCTTCCGGCCGGCATTAGGTAATGAAGCGTAATAGGTTTATTAAGGTTCGTCTCTCAATATACGCAAGTGTGAAAAAACTTACACGGTCCGTAAGCAAGTCACTTCCGGCTAAGGTTTCGAGTAACATAAAATAAGCGACGATTCCTTGGATGAACAGAAGTGAAATGAATTTCTTACTTTGCCTATGGGTTTTTAATCTACTATAATTTAAAGTCGATTACGTTGACCATGAGATCTTCATAAACTATCCACAGACCGACATATATGGGAGCAATTGTAGATAGGTAAGTATAGATTCTTGAAACTGTAGCAACGGCGTGTTGGTTTTTGTTTTGTTTCGCGAAGGTACCGGTTCTGAGCGAGGTGCGTACTGTTCTTGGAAGATTTCAACCCACTCCTTTACCTTCACTTACTGTTGCGCTTGTTTACATTTTATAGGTACTTTGTAACATTATCTTATAAGTAGCATGGTGCATTTACTCATTATGAACAGCTGTGTCGACGCGAAACTTAATGAATTCCTGACAATGTGTTAAAATTCGGGAAATACGCTCAAACTTTAGCGTAGTTTTCGATTTATCCCAGACAGTTTCTAAAACGTAATTGTGTGCAGTGACTGTCCTCTGTCGTTCGCAGCAATTTTCGCTCCCTCTGCGAGCCCTGCTCAGCTGAGAGAATTAATTTTCGCCACAATTACCCGCTCGCGTTACTAATTGAGACATCAAAGACTCCGCGACAGACAGACGACTCGCTATTCCGTGCAATACGAGTTTATTGTTTCACTTTTTGTCAAAGAGCAAAATTGTTGTGTTTTACCAACCTATATCTATATATACGTAAATCTAACAATAGGATACTAATTCTATCTGGTCTTCTCTCAATCTGCGAGCTAATATAAATAATAAGTATTGAATTTTCAATATGTTCCAAAAACCAGTACTGAAACCCGAACTCATAGAGGTGTATTGAACATGAAATTTCTTATTTATTAGTCACGCTGTTGTAAGTACGTTCCGTTTCGCACAAGACGTGCGCCCGCGGCGACGGGGTACCGGTCAACCAACCGCAATATGGGGTCACCTGATAATGCTGCGTAATTACGCCACATTACCTCCCCGTTGCAAGCACAAACACCACACTCCTAGTTACACGATCAAATGTCTCGGACGTGACTCGGAATGCCGATGCCGCCACTACAAGACGCATTATCTAGATTCGAAATAAATTATCCACAAGCGCGACCACTGGGTGCCTTTATAGCGTACCTCAAGGGCAAATGCAAAGCTGGATCGAGGAACAGCTGCGTAATTATACATGCCAGAGAAACCAATAGCGGTAGATTGGACCTGTCAAACCGCATTTAAGGTTACCTAATATTGTTATCGCATTAAATAATCTAACGCTAAAATGACCGATGTAATCTTTGCGGAGTGAAATTTAGTTTGAACTTTACGTGTAGTTGTGTTTATGGGTTGGATCAGGAAGGTCGCCAATTATCCAGTAAACACCGGCTGGCGAGTGAGCGGCAGTTCGCGGCAGGAAGGACGAGATCGGACTGATGTTGGTCGGGAACAATCGATCGCTCCCTCGGCCTACAATTTGCGCAGTGGCAGCTCTCTGGCAATTTGTGTCCGTCGCCTTCGCCTGCCGTTACTCGGTAAACGCTACTGGAATATGTAGCCTGTGGTCGAGATCCCAGTTTTAAACGCACAGTCGTCCCGAGTGAGATACATGCTAATTATGGGCAATTTTCAAAATCGATCGTCGAGCTTTTGCTGGCTTCCTGCGTTCGCTCATTCTCGAGAGAACGTAAGTAAACACCAAGCGAAAACACCTCTGTTATATGCAGATGTACTTATAATGCATGTGGTAGGTACTTGCACGTATTTGCGGTTGCCACAATACCAGTTTCAGCTGGTCGTTTCCAGCCGTTGTGTTTTTTAAAGGACTTTGAAAACATGTGATGGGTCATTGAGTTCTACGAAGGGCGAACAGAAGTTTCCACTGGCTACCTTTTAATAAAGGTATCATCGAGATATCTCCGGATTGATCTGATGAGTGGTTGCGCAATGGCGCGCGCGCAGTTAGCCCGCATTATCGACCGATCGATGGCTTCTAGATTGCATCTCAATAATCCTCGTTGAAGATATCGCTCGAGATTGCGCTGTGGGTGCTTCTAGCTGTCTCATCCGCCTTCCGGGATTGAGTATGTTTAATATCAACTTACAGCTTACTTGAGTTGACAACTTGCTTAAGCCGATATATTTCCCAGTCAAATCCAGACATCTATGTTGTGTGTAAAAGTACAAAATGAACTTGGATTTTTGGCATAGTTAGCAGTCGTAACTCCCTTGCTCTTTTCCCGTTTATTTGGAGTTTCTTTTTCTTTAGTCCTTTCCTATCACTCGTCATCTCCCCGTGTTTGCCATAGCAGAAATATTAAACAAAAGTATCATAATTGTAAGTGCGTCAATATGGTATTGAATGAAATGAAACTATCCATAGCGCATATGTGCCTTCGCCTTCGGGTAGGCATTACCTACTTATATTATGTTAGTATTTTGAGATGCCACTGTATTATTAAGGTGTTGCTATTTGGCAGCATCTTGGTTAAACGGGACAATATACCCGCTCTAATAATGGCGAGGCCGCATTTAGAAAAGATATTATGCACTGCCGATGCCGTTGTCGAGTGCGTCGGTGACCGTCGGGACGTGGTAATTGATGACGTCGCGGGCAAGCGGTGTCCGCCCATTTTCCGTCAATTTTCGTCACTTGAGTGATGGCACCGCGGCCCGCCCACTGCTCCCCAGCCCCCTCCTCCCCCGAGACGCCCAGAGACGGCACGCGCCGCGCTAAATTTAAATGGGATGAACTTGTAGCGGGCGGCCACCGCCGCGGAATGTGAACGGCATGAAACGTTAATCATACATTTGTGACAGATACACTTTGGAAGATGTCGTCTGCCCATCTTGAAAATTGGCCGTTGAACTTTCTTTATGAGGCGCTGTTGCTGCAGATTTGTCATTTCCTTTACCTAATGTCCCACTAATGTAAATATGCCATTCTTTTTAACTCCCGACATTGTACTAATAAAAGCGACTGGGCTTTAAAGCCCAGTCACTTTTATCAGTACCGAGAGATACCTTATTAAGTATAAGGTATCTCTCGGTAATTATCCCTCGAAGGGAGAGCAAAATGCAAAGTCGGCGATATAGACAAAGAGCTGTCTAAATTCCCCTGCCCACAGACAATTGCCATGGGGTATAAATAGGCTGGGGGCCCTTAATGAACACATAAACCGAGAGTGGCAAAGGTACATACCCAAGAGACAGCCCCGTTGCTATGGTTACAACTCGAACTAAGGCACAGCTACGTGCAGAAACGTATCCTTTGCAGCCAAATAATATGTAACTAGTTATGTATTTAGCCGACAACTTCATTACTTCAACTTTTGGTAGTTCTTATTGAGTATATATAGTTAGTAACCACTGAGGACCAATATTTTAAGTTAATGAATTTTACGTAGATAAATGAATCGTCGCATTTAATCCAACTATTTTTCCCACGTTATCTATTACTCACGCATATATAACACCAGATAAATTCAAATTCAAAAACATTCTTTTTTTCTGCAAGTAGGCTGGGTAGATCTAGATATCTTTTACTTGTCAGATTATAAGTTACATATTAAAAAAATACAATTTACAATAATAATATCATAGAAGTAATGCAAACGACAAATCACTGGGCATATTTTACAGGGAGGAATAGGAAATATTCAATAAATTCATATCGTCGTATCATATTATTTATTTAGGTAAAATATGATCTTATGTGTCAAGTTGTCAATATCTAATCGAGTCAATGCTTCTCAAACTTTATTAATCCTGACAATTCCTTAAATCCTTTTGTTTACCAAATATAAATATGAGTAGTTCTAAAAGCGTTTTTGCCGCTGCGGTCAAAAAGTCGACCATTGATGGCACTGATGAGTGGCGGCATGCAATGGTCGCACGTGTTGCTTCTTGTTTCTTGAATCTAATGTCTATTATGCTGTCAGGTTAAAACTCCGCTATTGTGTGAGCAGTGATTGCCAAGACGGTTACGTAGGTACCTACTTACGTAACCAATAACCCTACCTGTGTCATATCGAGAAATACCGATGAAAGGTGTCGTATTGCATTGTTAATTGGTTAAAAGTCAAAGGCGTCAGGGCAGATACAATTTGCTACTATTTTGGTATCGGTGGCTTTAAGAATGTGATATAATTTCCATTACATTTTTCTTTTCTCTCCTTATTCAAACTGTGTTGTTCTCAACTTTCTATACTAATTGTTTTTATTTATCATTACTGCGCAAAAGGGGAGTGTTCCATATAAAAAAAGGTTTAAAGATTTTAGAAGGTTTATGCCGTACAAAAGAGTGAGTGAGTTCGCAATTGAGGGAAATATCTTATGGTAAACATCAAAAGTTTCGAAATTCGAATTTCAAACACTGTAATTGAGGCTCCCATTTGTTTACTACTTTTACTATTGTTTTTATTAATGAAGGTTGACGATGCCAATTTGTTGATCAGTGTCGGAGAGGTCCTATTCTCAACCGCGTAAGTTGTTATAAACCCGAAGACCATTTCATCAGCTCACGGAATGCATAGGATAGAATATCGACTTACCCCCTTTCTTAAACGTAACCGAATCCTACCGTGCAGAAACCAAGGTACGGTAACTGAATACTCTCATGAAACTTACTGTACTCTGGGTCTTGCATGGCAGAATCCTAAGTCTGAGTGATGATGCGCAAATACATTGTAAATTATATCATATCCACGCAACTGCTTTTGTCAGACCATTAGCTGATTTCGCAACTGTAACAGCAGCTCGGATAGATAAGCCGCAATTACAGCCGTTCTACAATTGCACGCTGCCGATGAATAATTGACGGTATCATAACGTCTTTACATAAGTTCATTAGAGGTAATCGGATACAAAGTGGACGTTTGTGCACGCGACGCTTTGTGATTTACAGTACAGATGCGATTAAAGAAAACTTGATGATATTGCTATATGTCCGAGCGGATAGTGATTTTTATGCCTACGCCCTTACTCTTTCTCTCGGGGTCCTTTATTGATGGGCAAATGTTAATTTTATAAAATGGTAATTTTCCAAAATTGCAACTATTTTACATAGTACTTACTTACATAAAAAGTGTTCTGTGATTTCTCAAAAGAAACATTTGAGAGTCTTTTAGGTAGGTATGTAGGTATTCTTTTCAGACACCTATAAATTCTTGTGAAAGTTTGCAGGTATTTCCAGGACTCTCCATTTTTTTACTTTGCGCTACTTATTGTACATCTGTACAATAAGTAGTGTGGTACTAGGTACTTACTGCGTTGCACAGCTATGTAAATTATAGCTAAGGCGCATCTGAGTTTTAAAAGTAGGTAGTCTTGACTTGAACTGCTTTCTTGCTCTCTGTTCTGTCGCATATTACTCCCGTCACAGAATTCAATAATATTCGAATTCAACTGCTCTGAACGTTAAATTAACCTCTTAAATACCTACTATACTACACCCGCTCCGTTTGAGAGATGATTCTGTACACAGATTAGTGCTGATTTGGGAAATACTACATCGAAGTTTTATTTTTTCGTTGCATACATGGGCTCAGCAAGGAAATTTGATATAGATTTCTTTTGAGGTTGGTTTAAAGTTCGATTGGAAAATCTAATTTGACTACAACTATTATGAACATAGGTTTATGAAGTTAGTAGGTACCTAACCGTACACAAAGTAGACGTTTAGTGTCAGGTACTCGTTTCTGATTTATGGCTGCGTCGGGTCGAACATCAAGAGGACATCGCACATTGGTCGAACATTAATCTTGCTAGCTCCAAGTAAAGGTTCAAAGAAATATTTAAGTCCTGTGTACCCTTCTATAATTTAAAAGTAGCATTAAAAGAGACGTGATATTAGCATAGATTTTAATTCTAATAATATTAGTTCCTCAACGAAATTGCTGAATCGTATTAAATATTAAACATTTAAACTAACTTATTTCTGCCATAAGTTATCATTATGGGCACTTATCTATTTTTATATTCACCCTAGTCATAAGTAAGCCAGTTTGCAAATCGTAAGGAAAACGTTGTGTCGTGTTGAATATTCATCACATTCAGTGAATATGTCGGTTGGTGCCGCGTGGGGTGACGTCGTTGCGTGACGTGTGGTATGTAGCGTGGTTTGACGTGACGCGCCATGGCGTGTTATAGTTGAAGTCAAACCAAGACAAAGCAAAATCTTTAATCTATACTCTCCTAGTAGTAACACTGCTGAAACCCTAGACAAATCTCTTTGGACCATCGGTCTCGGGGGGACACATATGTACGTTTACCTACATATTTAACCAACTAGCGCAAACACGTACAGACAACAAAAAGAGTAAAACATAAATATCGATTAAGTTCGAATATAGATTACATCAATGAACTTCCAGCATGATATGACGTGGCATTGTTGTAGTTTGGTGTGGCGTGTCATGAGGTACAGCACACCGTGGCATATGATGTGGTGGAGAGACAAAGCGTGATATCACCGCGGGCCGGTTGACGCAAGCTGTAAATCGCGCGGGGGCGTGGCCAATCGATACAGCGCGCGATACCAACGTGATTTACCTTCCAAATAATAAAGTAACATCCAAGAATCGAACGCTGTTATCGATTATTAATTTTATAATTAACTCCGTGAGATTATAGCCAGATGTGAGACGTTAAGCATATTAGAGTCGTCGACCGCTTAGAACTTTAGATAAAGTTGCGGTATCCGAAAAAGTGCCGAAGAAGCGGAGGGTCGCGAGCCGGCGTCATGCTGCCTACACACGACGGAAACGCTCCGCTCATGCATTATTCAAAAGCGAAGGCAAATACAAATAAATAGGCACGAAATAAATACAAACAGGCTGAATGGAGCCACGGTGGTGGGCGGGGCCGCGCGACATAAATATCGACTCCGCTGTCATAAGAGCGGCGGATATCTCTGGCTATTTTGGACTCGCTTCGACCGACATCGAAGGCGACTTGTCACACCTAACTAATAGCGCACCTACTAGACACTTGCTTAATACAAATACGTATTTGCATACATATATTTTATTGTGTTTTATACTCACATGAAATAAATGTGGCAGCAAGCGCAAAATCGGGCGCAAATCCACATTATTTGGCATAGAGTTTTATTGTACCTAATGTAATATATGTATTAGCATTAGCATGTACCTAACTACTATTTTATTTAGGTGCCTACATTAAGTTAACATCTTGGCAAGGCGGTTTGGTAACATTTTTAGAAGCTATTTGATAAGTACGAAAATGGTATGAACATAAAGTATATAGGTATAGGTAATAATAAAATATTACCTCTATTAGTTACTTGTTGTGTCCTTTTACTTGTTTTAATCTATATATTATTCTGAAATACGTACGATATACTGAAATATCATTAATACATGAACAATGAAACAAGAAAGTGAAACAAACTTTTTCGTTGCAATGAAATGTTAACTACGATTTTTAGCCTTTTCGTCGACGATACAATATTCAAGCGTAACATTGCGTGACCAACTCCGTTAATAATTCACTTCCGAAATTGGAATATTAAAAATGTGTCATTCGGAACGATTTTCTCTCTGCTTACTTCGTAGATTGGACCCAAACGATGTACTGTCACCGGTGAATAAACGGAACGACCTGGAATCGTATAAAATATGTTAGAAAACGGAGTTTTTAGTATTTTTATAATAAAGCTGGGTATATTGGTCAGAAGATATTCTTCAGATTAAATCTTACAGTAATTCTAATAAAAAAAAATGTAGATTTGATGTACGAGATTAATAACCTCCTGAAAAGTGTAAAAGGACCACCACACAATAATGAAAGTGGAATACATGGCACAGCCTGTTTTCGAAGTAGAACGTTTTGAGATCCGAACGGACAGAAGTCCAAACTACTGAGTGGCTGTAAAATAAATTAAATGTCCAAACAATAGAGTAGAGTCCTACATCTATTCTGTTTGTAGTTCGTAGCAGTCTTGTTCATTTACTGTGCTAATCCCACTTCCCCATGACACGTTTTCCTAAGTGGCGAATGACAAGAACGAATTATTTAGTCGTATTATGGTCATAGCAACTGCTCTACCAATTATTTACTTAGAAGCAGCTGCATCGAGTGATACGTAAGTACAACAAGGTATTATGCAATATTTATCTTGACCGCGCGCGCTGCGTGCCCTGCGCTCGCGCATCTCCTTAAATTACGTGCAATTTATTGCCGAGGGGCCACATTAACTTAACATATAATAATTTACAAACAATTATTTCATTAAAATATTACAAGTTGTGTCACAAAATTCCATTGCGCATAGGCACTCGCGGATCGGTTGTCATGAATACTAACTAACCACGGTTGTTTTAAACGCAGTATGTTTTATGAACATTGAGGACACTTACGTCGTTCTAAATTACAGCATTTCTAGATGAATGGACGGATAGCACGTAGATGTACTTACTTACGTGTCGGTCTTTACTTAGATGAGCTCTGATGCTAAATAAGGCCTGCTCATGGACATCTCAACTACACATATATATGTCTATCACAATGAGCCGCCATTAAAATTAAGTATCAACCTGTGTAGTTTATATTATAATATTATTATGATTCCTGTGGTTTCGCGGCGCTTGGTATTATTAGGGAATAAAAGTAATTCTCAGGTAATTTGCGGAACATAAAATTTTAATTGAAACCTCGGTTCAATTTTGCTGTAACCGGGGAAAGAGTCGCCCACTTGTCCGCTGCTCGTAAATTGCGTGGATCGCCATAAATTGCACAAAATCACCAATTACAAGGATAATGTCGGGCGGGAGCGGTGCGTCGGCGGCGCACGTCCTTGCCGCCCCCTATGGGCACCGTGCCTCAAGAGCCGCACCGTGCCGCTCCGTACCACAACATGTCAAAGTTCACAATGCAAGGCTTTGAAACTTATACGATCGAACATTCTAACTAGCCACAATACTTTCCGAATCTAGTAGTCCTGGGTCCGACTTCTGTTAACATACCGTCAAGTACTTACAGTAGAAGCATTGCTTAATCAGTGGGCCTATATGATGGTTGCGTTTAAAGCGTGATAACTATAGAAGTAATTCTTTTGGTTGAGCGAATCCATTTAGCTTTGTACCCGATGAACAATACTCTTTGTCTGTATTGTTAGCTGTGGCCACAACTGCCACTTCAAAATGTAAGGCGTTATAAGTGCAAATTACTTTTACACTAAATTAGTCTTTAAGTCCAACGAAATAAGGTTTACTCTTAAACAAAGAGAACAGAGATGTTGATCACTTCATTGTCATTATAAGCATCGAAACGAGCTTCACTGCTCTTTCACTTACGAAGTGACCAACATGTGTTCTCTTTGTTTAAGAGTAAACCTTATTGTGTTTGTTTTAAAGACTAATTTAGTGTAAAAGTAATTTGCACTTATAACGCCTTACATTTCGAAGTGGCAGCTGTGGCCACCGTTAACAATACAGATAATAAGTATTGTTCATCGGGTACAAAGCTTATGGGATTCGCTTAGCAAATGGGATTCGAACTATAAGTGCCAAGCATCTGTCACTCACACTCGCATTTTGTCAAAACGTGACGGATGCCTTGTCACTTATTTATTGCGTGATAAAAGCAACCATCATAGGCCCGTGGACTTGAATTCTTTAAGATCTCGTGATAGTTAAATATATTTATTTAATCTTTATTGCATAAAAGAAAAACTAAACGTGCAAAAGGTGGACTTAAGGCCATAAGGCATTTTCTACCAGTCAACCTTATTTATTGGTATTATAATAAGCATTTATTTTGTAAACTTTTATAATGTTATCGAAGATACTAACGAACATATTTACCATGTAAAACACTGCTTTGCAGCTCAATTTTGTAAACAGTAATATAATTATGTTCATTATAACGTCGCAATATAACATAACAGAGATATAACTGACTTGGGGATATCGCAAGTTCTCATCGAATTCGGGGAAAGGTATATTTTATCCCAAACAGCACATCCTCGTGGAACCGTGGGAAAAGTAATAATCATAGCGAATTCCTCAAGTGCGTGAATTGCCATAAATTGCACCGATTGCCCCACAATTATCCTCGTTACTAGGAGACCAGAGTTATAGGCTTAATAATGTTAATTATCTATTACGGTTCTAGCGATTTTCATTCATTTGTTACCTTTATAACAACTACTTATGAATGATAAACTGTTTTTATAAGATGTTTTTGTTGATAGTACTCAAACTGAGTGATTGAATCGTCTCTTTAGTGTTCATATGGACACGAACATTTGGAAAACTGTCTAAAAACTTCAATATTTGATAACGATTTTTTATCACAACGGATAATATTTACAAATCCTTTTTTAGGTTCAGTCTCGCGTGTGTAATCAAGACATGACTTAGAGTAGATACGAGTATGTTGATTCTAAATATAACCCAACAGCTGCATAATCTTGTCCATCATCTAAGTTCGCACGCCGCGAAGTATCTTCATCATACTGACGTCATGCATTTAAAACTCGGTTCTCAAAACAGGTTTATTCTGGAGTTAGATTGGATATCCTTGGTTCAAGAACGTCTCAAGTGATTGTATAGTTGTATTAACTTATGACGTTTTTCTAAGGTCGAGTGGAGCGTGATGCGCTGTAGATCGGGTGCGCACTCGGTGACGGAATAATGGACAGCTCACGAGCTTGCCATTACTGACCAACCTGACCGACCTGTATGAAATTGGACTCATGAATGCTTAAATGAATTCAATTAGAGCGTAGTTTAAATTTGACAGCAAGCGATTTTGCTGAACCCTATGTTTTTATGTCAATATTGCTAGCCAAATGTGTAAGTAGTGCGCCTGCAGGTGTGCTGCGCAAGCACAGGAATGACTAACTAAAGCCTATTTCCTGACACAAAACTGTGTCTCAATTCTGGGGTGGGTGATAAAGGAGATAAATAATTTGGATGGTACGATGGTAACACGGCGGTGAATTCACGGTTGATCATAATAATTATACTACCTACTAGACTATTAGACTAGAGTTCATCGTCATCATCGTTTTCTTTAACGTATTTCAATCGTCTGCCATAAAATATATACTTAACTCAGGAAGCACGAAAGCTGAAGGTGGCATCAAATATTCAGTCGTCGAATGGGGTGATTTTAACGTAAAGGTTAACGGCCGATTTGACCGCAGTATTAATCCACCACGTTAAAAACATAATGAGACCAATTTAGTCTTAAAATTTTAGCACGAAAATCTCATCAGGCCACGAAGGATTGTCCTTTAAAACTCGAGGTCCTTGGGCCAGGATTGCCCGAATAAAAGGCGGTGTTATTATGTTGGTAAAACAAAATTCCACATAATAGCCTCATTATGTGGCGAAAATTGTTCGAGAGCTTTTTTGTGTATAATATATAAATGTATTTGTAATAGCTTTTAGAAATACTGCCAAGAAGCGGGTCAGGCGGGAATGGCCGGCGTCTGATTGCCGAAACCTGATTTATTTTCCCGGTTTAATAATGTTGTCGGGCTAGCGCACACTGGGCTCATTCTGGCGATTTGATGGTCATATTGTTGCTGTATAAATGTAATATAAACGCATTTGCAAACCTTTTAGAAATATTGCGAAGATGCGGATCAGGCGCCAGGCAGGAATATATAGGCCGCCTGATTGCCGAAACCTGGTTTATTTCCCCAGTTTAATAATGTTGGTGGGCGCACACTGGGTTCATTCTATTCGGTGGTCGAGTTGTAGTTAAATTGAATAGGACTAATGTTTGAACGGGAACTTTTGAAGATAACTTCAAGGAAGCTTCGTGAAAATCTCAGGAGGTTTTTATATGATAATAAACAATTAAACATGGAACCGTTCTAGATTGTAATTTTGATATTTCTGAATTTTGGCAAACGAATTTGTTTATTTTAGTGTAGGTAAGGAGCCTAAATTTATGGGTAAAGTCTGCACGTCTACCATATATGTTGTATATTTAACTCATAAAAAAAGAAACTAACTCATAAAGATACTTCCAATAACATGTTGATCGTTACCTCTTCATGAATGAATTCTTCTAGTTTTCAATATCGTGAATGAAACCAACATTGCTTCATGCTCTCAAGCATTGCCGTAATTGGATTATAATTAAATGTCGTATTAAAGCTATTTGTTTGAATGGTTTTGGAATATTAATTAAGACAAACATGGCCCAAAGTCAGCCAGTGAGCGGCGTGGGAACCGCCCCGCTGCCGCCGGCCATTACGTCATTATTTTCTATATTAGATCCTACACTAAATTGGAGATTAATAGTAAATCGATACGGTTAATGATGCTATCAAATTATGAGATGGTTTATCTATAAATCTCAATGCAGCGCTTAATTTGATTTTCAACAGTTACAGCTCGCGGATGTAATATATTAAAACTATATCGCCGTTTTAAATAAGAAGAAAACATCAAGTACAGCTTTGTACGTCATTTTATTTTTTAGTATATAACATCGATATTTTGGTTAAAAATATATTGTTTAAAATTATAAAATTCAAAAATGCTATACTTGAACGTGTAAGTACTAAAATTATATATAAACAATTTTTTGACTGTTTGTGACCGCCTCAATCGATCGAGTGAGCGAAGCGTCTACGTTTGAGCTTGGCCAAAAATTCTTTCGTATGTCCGGATCGTATAAAGTTTTTTTTTTTTAGTTAATTTGATTCAGTTTTTCGAAAAAAAATTAAGTTGTGGAGATATAATTTAGAATTTGTGGAAACAAATTTCAAAGTTGTGGAAACAAATAACATAAACATTAGACAGGTTTCAGCTATTTAAAAAAATGTTTATAAGTACCTACTTAGTTACAGAAAACTCCCATCACACTAATTCCATGAAACTCTTATATTTTTGATTTACGACACGACAGAGAATGGTCTACGTTTTCTAGCAAACAACAGCTCTATTGAAGTACTACAATCACCAAATACGTATCAAAATAAACCAGGCTTAATGTGAAATTTTTGTTATGAGTAAGTCGATTCTTACTCCCGGGTGGTAGAACGACGGTTCATACCTTATTAACCTTCGGGTCGATCAAACAATATAACTAAAAGAACCAATCAATATGATTAGTGCATAAATCGGTTAGCGTCAATTGGTCGTGATAAACTGAATGTTAATGAATCGTCGGTGAGATGTGTGTCATAAAACGAGCCACTGGTTCGCCGCGGGGGGCCGAGGGGTCTAATTGATTTGTGCCCCAGGCCACAATCAAAACAGATCGTATTTTATAAGACGTATCCTAACTGAGGGCGAGGGTGCGCGGAAGTTGAAGCGGATTGGGATGATGGGTGCAGTGGTTGGGGGATGACCCGGTCGAGGTTCGATTTTAGTTGGATTTTTACTCTTCTCATACTGTCTGTTTAGTTAGAGATAGTCGTTATATTATCAGATAATATTCGCTAGGAAATCGGTTGCCTTACATTTAAATAAAACAATTTAAACGGATTATATCGCGTATATTAATTATTTGAGCCTCCCTGATGTTTCTGTAGTTTTTCAGTTACCGTTGTCAAGGTTTGACTGCGAAAAGTTTTTTTCTCTGTCAAAGTTACATTTTCTTTTAGCTTAATCCTGAAATCATTAATTTTGCAAAATGTTTGATTAAACTTCTTAAAAAGTAAAACCTATTAAGATAGACCCTGAATACATTATCTCTTTTTTTTATTTCTATACCTTTACCAAAAAAAAAAAATATAAAATTAAGGTTCTTAAATTATATTATGACAGTCGGTTAATTTTCTGGCAGCCGATAGGAGACTATTTGAATTAGGTTGGTTCTTGATTTTCTTTTGATCATACTGTTAAACAGTCATTTTAAGGAGTCCTTTGTAAATCGAATGCTTGTTTCTAATCGTAAACAAATAACAAAACTAAATATAAAAAAATAACCTAAATAATCAAAAGTAAAGCTACCAAATTTGCACCCGCGCTCCGTTGCAACTCCTAATGTGCTCAGTGATCAAACACAAGAAAATCAAATGATCATTTGATAAATGGTCTCGAGGGAGCTAGCTCCCCGCTTTGTCGCGCTCGTAATGCGGTCAATTCGCGAACCGTGTGTGCCCCAACCAACTACAGTTTCAGTCGCGCAGGACCAAAACGTCATACCTCTCTATGACACTCAGAAAAAAACACGTCTTTTCGGTTTAGAGTGATAAACTTTGTGGGGCTTGGATACCCCACGAGAGCACCATGGGAAATTTTCCTTAATCAGTGCTTTAATCTATATCGTTGATCCAACTTCATGTTTATGGGCAAAGTGTTGTTTAAATTGATTATGCGTTTCTTGTTTTTCCTGAATCAAGCTTTTGCATATTCCATTATGCCAATGGTATATTGAATATTGTAGGTATTAGTAATTCTAAAAAAGTTGACGTTCGCAGTATAAAAGTACCGAATTACTTAATTATGCATCACCACAATACTATTAGTCTATTACTATATATCTTCGCATAAGGATATCTATTAAACACAAAACAATTTGTTCGTTTTAATCAATACAGTATTTCTACTCTAAAAACAATTTTTATAATTGCATAATTAATATATTCGGTATTGGGTATTATTGGTCAATATAGTCTTCCACTAAATATTGAAATTCCCAAGCTAGTATAACTCATTTCGTTTCCGAGCTATAGACCCGTGACATTCAGACGGACAGCCGGAAAGACAGCAAAGTGACAGCAATGGGCTTCTGTTTGCCCTTTGGGTTGTGTTTGTGTATGAAACTGACTTTTTGCATAATATTCGTGCCATCGTTTTAGTATGTAAATGTATTCTTGGTTGGTAGTTATTGTGAATAAATATTTACATTACCTACCAATCAATACAACCAGAGCAGTATTGACTTACTTTTTCTCTAAGATAAATAGAGAAGGATCCAACGCTCTAATATAGTCAAGCCAGTGTCAACCGGGTTCTATGACCACCACGCCACACTATAGTCTGAGTATCTACGCATTCACATGGTCGGTAAATAGATCAGGCGGCACATTAATCAGTGCGCGTGATTCGAGTGAACGCCGGGGGAGACTCTTGCGTAATAAATCTCCTGGCAACTGCAATGCAGTTCGGTAACGGCAAAAACGGCCGATACTGACATGTAGGTCGAATTCAACGGATATTGAAGGCAACTTTGGGACTTTCGCATATTGTACACACTTTAATGATTTAACCTTAAGAATACGAGAATACTCGTATCGGGATACTGAAAAATTACAATATGTAGCGTAGTAAAGATATATTTACTTTACTAAGGTACAGTAGGAACATGATATACTTAGTAATTTTCATTCATAGCAGCCACATGCAAAAATAATGTGTATGGTTAGGTAAAGGAAAAGCGACGTGTCCTGTATTTATACAAATCACTCCATTAAGTGATTACAGCCTTGATCAATTACAGATATTTAATGTACATAATCCTAAGTGGTAATCACTAACTACGGGTCTAGGACATTCATGGTAGGTAATTGTGGGAATCGGGATAAATAAAACACTGGGCATCCTTCACTCTTGCACATCATCATCTTCGTCGTTCTTGTCAGAAAGTAACAAATATTTTACCGTTTTTTACAAGCTTTCATTTAGTTTCACGTCCTCCGCTGTCCGTTTGTCTGTCTATCTGTTACCTACTGCTAGTTTCAATATTTAAAGACCCTGAAAACACAACGTGTTTTTTTTTTGTCACTATCAAATCAAATCCTTTTATTTGGTCGTTTATTATATTATTTGGTCGTTGACATATAGGCCACAACAAACACTATAGTGTTTTTAAAATGTTCGTGAGACATCACTAATAATTTCGATAATTATGGTTTTCACACTGAAACTGAACTAGTTGACAGTTAACTCTCCATCGATTCGCGATGCTGAAGTTGTGGTATCTAAAAAAAATATCTTAACAGGCAATGATCAAAATAAGGAAATTACACTCAATACTTTATTTTGGTCTTAAAACGTAAATATGGACTTAAAAAATTATATGAATTGATGAAAATCGATTAGACACTTCAAAAAAAAACTTCAAACACTCAGGCAATAGAAATTAGGGTGCTATCCTGACTTACACTTGACAAGATAGTGTGAAAAAATTGTAACAAAATTATAATTACGAATACGGTCCATAACCCAAACTTTAATTATTGAAGAAAACTTATTCAACCAACAACACGAACCACCCCTATGAAAAAAATGTTATCTTGTTTCATCAATAAAATAAATCGTGTCAGAGCAATGGACTTTCCAAAAAGAAGAGAGAGGGCCGGGCCGGCTGCGCCAATGGCGACCTGCGACCTGCTATTTGCATACAATGCGCGTGGGCGCAGGACGCATTCCCGCGCGTGCGCTAGAGCGGCCTACGAATGCTACATATGCGTCCGTACACGCTTGTACGGTCTGTTAGTAAAATGATCGGTCTAATGTCAAATCTTAGTTTTTATGTACACCCACAGTCCCACATCCAACATTTTAACCCGTCTATACCGACACTAATTTGACGATCGGATGGGATGACCTCGCTCGCTGTTTTGAAAATGACGGTTATTTATTTATTTATTTATTTATTTATTAAGGTTCACCAACAATTGTTTACACCAATACAATGTATTAAATTCTATCCAGGCAAAATATTATATAGTGTAACAATCACTTAAAGGTAAACACCGCATGCAAATTATTGTGAAGATGAAAACTTACCAAAAATAAAACGCTATATGACGCTTACCTACATTGTTAAGTGCATAATGGTTTTCTATCGTATTTTGTCGGGCAAGCTCGTTTTTATATATCCACCTCAACTTATTCAGCGAATTTTACGGAGACAACATGCTAAAACAAACTTTCCGGACAATGAACGATGGAAAAACATTATATGCACTATATCTGTATGTATTTATGTCCATGCCTTGGGGTTTGCAGTGCGATGCCGTCCCAGGGCCTTTGGGATTTAAAATTTTCAGTGAAGTTTCTCTCTCCGGGGCCGTAGGACCGCGCTATCTTGGCCTCCGTCGAGCCCGCAGTCTTGTACTTTAATGGAAAAACCGGCCTAGAGCATGTCGGGCCACGCTCAGTATAGGGTTCCGTAGTTACTCATCCTTCACAATAAACTGCTGTTTTAAGCCCGAGGTTTACGTTAAGAAAGATTTTAAGCGCTATAAAAAGGTCGTAAACGCCCTAGAAACTGTAATCACTTATTACCCTCTGGAAGTCAACTTACGACCTTTTAAAGAAAAAATATGAAATTTGGCGATAACTCAAAAACGGCTCAACCGATTTGTTCAATATAGTTTTCGTTGAAAGTAATACTTAGAAGGCCTCATTAACATGAATTTTTCCGATTTTTTTGACCCGTGGTTGAAAAGTTAGAGGGGGGGGGGGGGGACACTATTTTTTTGATTTTGGAGCGAATATTTACAAAACTGCTGACTTTATCTAAAAATAATGTTTGGAGACCCCTATTATTTTTACAAGACCTATTTAACGACACCCCACACACTAGTGTTGAATAGAAAAAAAAATTCACCATCACTTTAGTGTTCGAGAGGTATACCCGAAAAAAAAATTTTTTTTTTTCAATTTCATTTCACCGTTCATTCGGCGTTATACATACACATACTCATACCAAATTTCAGCTTTGTAGTACTAATGATCACGGAGCTAAGCCGCGGACGGACGGACGGACAGACGGACATGGCGGAACTATAAGTTGACTACGGAACCCTAAAAACGGCTCTCAGAATGTTTAATATGATATCTGCCGTGCTATGGGCAAAAGACAAAATAGCTAGCAAGGAGATGGATGAAATTTTGCGGATCCCTATCCCACCAACGCGAAAGGGCAGGGATGCTTGTGTCCGACTCTTCGCAGAACAGAATATTTGGAATAAGTAGATTCCAAATTTGCTTTAATTAAGTCATTTATTTCGGTTTATTTAGTTTCGGTTTAGTGTCATTATTTATTAATAACTACTATAAAATTAATGAAACAAGTGAAGTTCACCATTATAAGTAATCTGCACGTAGAGAAAGTAGAGACTATTCTTGATCACCTTGCCTCTAATTGACGAACAAGACCACTTGTGCTACATGCATGTGTAAGCACCTAGTTCGAAGGCACGTGTGTAAGTATGAATGGCTCAACATTCCGCCGAGTCATGGCGGGAAGGCCATTGTGACCAAATCTCGACAGCGACACGGTATGTCACGACATGAGCCTAATTGTGAATGAATGGGGGTCAGAGATCGACTCGCTTCGGAGTAACTATCTACCCATTTCCTGTTATGAATATCGACGAAACTACTCTGACGAGCTATTTATTGCGTATCGATAACGCCCCCTATAGTGCTGGTACAGTTTCATGCATAAATATATTTCACACTTGCTCGGCTAAGTGATGCTAAATGTTTCGAGATGGTATTTTATGCTATGGTAAATGACGCTAGGTAACTGTGTGTAAAATTATGTGATATAAGAACTTTTCTTTGACTCATTATTATACGAGTAATCATCATTCTACGCATTCAGTATAACATTATTTTATTTGTAAAATAACACCTATACGACCATGTTCTATGATCTTTCTACTCGTACTTAGTCCTTAGGTCAATCGAAAATGAATTTCGAAAAACTAAAATTTTAATGACAGAATTTCAACTGAAACCAAACATACATGTGATTATTGAAATCTACATAAACACAAGAAACGTAACGAAATGAATATCAAATAACTAGTCCCAAAATTATTTAAATAGGAGAGCAATTAGGAGGCACCGATGCGGTTGCGATAGAACCCACATGTAATTAACTTCAGTTTTTTGGATAAACCTTCTCGGACACTTTTCGACATGTTAACGGTTACTCGACAATAGGGGAGCTTTTTGTTTCATTATCTCCAAATGATAGCTGTGAAATTAATGCTAATATGTGAATTAAAATTCACCTTATTACTTGTATAAAAACTTTAGTTTTTGGGGAATCGATTGTCGCGTCAAATGTCATTGTTTTTCTTACAATTTGCTTGTTTTGTTTACGTCATTTACTTATTTATTGCATTGTATGTATATAATTTTATCGAAATAGTCACGCCCCTGCCAATTATACTAAGAAAATAAGTAAAAAACATTTAAAACACATTCGCATAAGAGACGTATGACAATGTGAAGGGCATAAAGACGTTAGTACGGAAACAAGAGGACGTTATATTATTTCGCCGGTATAATTTTTTATTGCGGCTTTTTACTCTATCCGAAACGACCGTTATGATATTCTATGTTATTGATTAACATGCTTATTTTTATACTCAAGCTAAACCTTCTTAAATTCCAATGTTGAGTCAAGTCACTAAAATGGAAACAACAACAATAATTTAATAATTAACAA
This sequence comes from Apotomis capreana, assembly GCA_947623375.1. NCBI lineage: Eukaryota > Metazoa > Arthropoda > Insecta > Lepidoptera > Tortricidae > Apotomis > Apotomis capreana. The sequence goes on along the minus strand of OX392506.1, from coordinate 10,677,770 downwards.
TATTACAACGCAGTTTGAATAAAATAAATGAATATAATACCAAAATATTGTTACATTGGGTATGTATATCACAAGATTTCATCGATGACTGCCGACCCCTTATCAAAAAAATCATTTATAGTTTCTCGAGGGTTTCCAACGATCATTTTCATTTACATTCAGTAGAGAAAGGTCACTTCTCTTTGAATTCTGTTTCTCTGGAAAAGGTCTGTGAATTATTTGCTCATGAATAAACGAGAGATACCAGCATATTGTTACAGCTCTAAATTTAATTTGTCTAGCGTAAATTAAGGTGAAAGTGTCGAACGGTAGACCTTCTTTCTTCTCCTTCAGGTAATCTTCGTGCGTAGCCATATGTATTCAAATAATTGATCCAGTTTGTAGATGTATTATCTCAAGAATCATTGTGTTGGTCAAATAGTACCAGTAGTAGTAGTATTAGTAGACCTAATCTTCGGTGCGTAGCCATATGTATTCAAATAATTGATTCAAAGTTTCTAGATGTATTGTCTCAAAGATCATTGTGTTGGTCAAATACAAAATGTTCTCTTTAAGCTCTAATAATGAAGAAACAAGGGAAATAACCACCACACACGGCCTCAGATGCTAATTTATTTAGCGTAAGTTAAAGTTTAAAGCGTCCAACGGGTGAGCTAATCCTCTTGCCACAGATAGAGGCACGCCGACGCGTCCTGGCTGCGTCCAGAAATTTACTGTCCATAATTACAGGGTTGCCTCACTTAATTGCAGTCCGTCCGTCCCGCCGTCGCTGCCCGCTTTTTTCGACTAAATAAAAATTGACTAATATTCCTAATAAATAATGAACTCTCCATTCTCAGACCTTCAAAGGGATTACGATATAGATTTTGGCCGATTAAAGTTCCGAACGCTAATCGAACGGCCTTACCAGACATAAACCAAATAATGTATAATATGCTCACATACTTATTAAATTTTGATTAGAGATTACGATTAGCTTCGAAAAGTTTCCGTATTTTTTTAAAGCATCCATAAAAAACGCCAAACCAGACGATTGCCACCTCATGATTTAAATTGCAAAGGAATAACCTTAAATGAGAATAAATTTCCCTTATCGTATTAGCGGTCAAGATTTATCCAGCGAATGCGCCAGGAACGAATTTTAGTAAATATATCATAATTTAGGGAAGGCAAAAACGCGCGCACCTCGTTGCACGTTGCTTCAGGCTCTCCTTATAATTGCAGGGTTTCACTCAAAAGCCCTCAATTATAAAATAATAGCAGATGTGGATCATAGTAATAACAATTATTATCACGCTCGCTCGCTATCATTATGGTTGAAATATGGCCGATCCGAGGTGTATGCAAAGTTCGGCATTCCAACGCGGCCCGCGCCCTTCGGACACTCGGCCCGTATTTGGCCAAACGTTTTCCGGCCATTTGCGAACTGTCGGGATTTCTTAACTTGCAGTTTGAACTTTGTGTACAATATCTAGACTTGCAACGTTCATGGCGATTTTTATTCATATGGAACGTAAAGGGTAAAATTTGTATAGGCATTTTGTGTCACAATCACGATTGATGTTTTAGTACTGGAATTGGATCTTAGTTCCACAAATAGACAATGCTGAAATTAATTGAATCAGGCGTTACTTTGCAGAAATACATATTAATTAAAATAATAATATTGCTTTGCTAATCCGCGATATAATATCGTGCCAGTTAATTTGTGCTAACCCGTTATAGGTACTTATTTGCGTATTTTTTCATGCCATGCCATTAAATGCATGAATGCATGAAAAAAAACTCAAATTAACTGGCAATATCGCGGATTAGCAAAGCGATATTATTTTAATTAGATAATGCTGTGCAAATTGTTGATTGTTACCTATAGATGTTCTGGGTGTAAGATTATTACCGACTGATGATATGTTTTATTACTTCGATAAACATTGCACAAGACCTGAATTATGCAGACAATATCCAAAGTTATAATTTAAATCACGTGTGTGAATTCAAGACTTAGCTTAAATGTGACGAACGCTTGGGTAATCTTTGAGATTGACGAGTAGGTAAGTAGAAAACTAATAGTAGGCACTCCCCACAATACACCGTAATTATATGACGGAATCCCTGTGTTATTCATCTCTAACTTAATAACGTTAACTTGTAATACACCAATTATTCAAATTCTCGAACAAGTACGCGCCCCGCCTCTTTGCAGTCGCAATCTTAATAAAGACTTCCTAGATGCACTACAAAAGTATTTTATTTACTTTTATTATGAAATATGGTGGGGCGCGTGTAATTTTAATTAAAGATAGCGTTTAATTAAAGTTAATCGTTGAACAGTTACAGCGAGATGAGATCATGTCGACTGGCTGAATGGGCAAAGGCTCGTTTTAATATAATTGCATTCTTCGGGCAGTATCGACTGCGTGGAGATTGCCGCTGAATTTTCCCAGAGCGCACTTATATTGATTACTTTTTACGACTTGGTCTTGGTGTTAGGAAATGTGTTTGTTTACCAATTACTATAAATATTAAAATTCTAACAGCAATTTGTGGGCGGTGCGTATGTAAATCGACCTTTGTATGTAATCTAAGTTGTCAAATTTACAAATTTTTACGTATTGTCTCGACTATAGATATTTCGTAATTTCGTAATCATTCGACGTCCAGGGACATATTGAAAAAGTTTGAATAAAAAGCCATAGTTTAACTTTTATTTTATTTTGCGTTTGAGATTTCTAGTCTTGTCCATCAGGATGTCAACTTTTGTAGTTCACGTGATTGACCTAAACAATAATATTAAGGAGTGTAGAAATAATGGAAGAACTATCTCCATAATATCCAAAAGTGTCGGTTGAAAGGCGATGTTGTTTACGTTCCTTAAGCAAATGTTTGTTTACACATCATGATCTAAATTATGCGTCTTTTCTATATTAAAGGAACTAAGTAGGAACTGCTCTGATTACCTCAAATGTTAAATTTCTCAACACGGCACCTTTTCAAATATTCACCCATATAAGATAGTGCTCCTTTTACTTCTACCCCCATACCGTGCCGTGGAATACCTACACCTTCTCTATGTAAAAGCCAAGTTACAAAATGTCATCATTAAATATCTGATTCCGAGCAATAGCTAGAAGCATAAAAAGCTTAGTTACACTACTTTCAGTAGAATGCTCCTTTATCAGCATAAAAAGCTTAGTAACACGACTTTCAGTAGAATGCTCCTTTATCAGCATAAAAAGCTTAGTTACACGGCTTTCAGTAGAATGCTCCTTTATCGGCATAAAAAGCTTAGTTACATTACACGACTTTCAGTAGAATGTTCCTTTATCAGCATAAAAAGCTTAGTTACACGACTTTCAGTAGAATGCTCCATTATCAGCATAAAAAGCTTAGTTACACGACTTTCAGTAGAATGTTCCCTTATCAGCATCAAAAGCTTAGTTACACGACTTTCAGTAGAATGCTCCTTTATCAGCATAAAAAGCTTAGTTACACGACTTTCAGTAGAGCAATCTATCGCGGCTTACAGAAATTTACGTGTCGACCTTCAAGTGGCATGGCGGCTGGTCGTCGTATCTAGAGCGAGCTATGCGCGACCGCGGGCACCGCCATTACCCCGGCAGCCCGCCGATTAATCATGCCTCCTCTACCGGATAATTCGGCGGTTGATTTACTGAAAAACAACATGTTATTACGGGATAAATCTCTATCTAGAAAAGCTAAGAAGGCCTAAGCGCGCCTCTGATTTACGGCGCCACCGGCCATCGGCGAGTTGCATTTGATTTGTGTTCCACGTTCAACTTTGTTCGTCTTTAGTTGAATTTTAATGAATGGCTACGAAATTATAAGTTGCAGTATGTAATTATAGTTTGTAGCATCATTGACTATTTCTTTTAGATCTCGAATTTGGGATATATGGTATTAAATCTTTTAAATATACGTTTGGGTGCAAGTTTATGATTAATCTGGACACCAGGATAACAAATGCATTTAGCGTCTGAGATTTTCTGAGAAATGTCTAACTCCGTTATTATTATAGTACATGCATTACAGTTTATCTTTCGAGTCATACTTATCAAATAAAGAATACCATATAGACAGCGTTTGACAGCCCTGGCCGTCGCGTCCCTACCTATGTATACGTATATATATATATATATGTACTCGTACCTGATTTAAAAGCATTGGAACTAAAGCGATAACACGGGCATGTCGGCTGAAACAAAATGGTTGTCTAATTCGTGGACGCACACGCAAGCGGCTAAGACACGAGTCCATATATCCGCCGGCCGGCGACTTACCCTTTGGTATTGGCGAGGTTGTAACGTAATGCTCGCGAGCAGATAATATCTTGATTTATTGCGGCTATCGACCCCCCCTCCTCTTGCCCTGCCCCCACACCCGCCGCCGTGTTCGTCTTCTTTAAACGTCCCAAACTTACCTTTACATCCTCGAAATTTTAGTACTGGGTGTTTATTTGGTTTTTAATTTCACACTTGATCATACAAGTGGCAGGCAGTAAGAACGATACAATATACTGATTTAAACTTACACGACTTTTTTAAATAATGAGTAAGAACTACTCCAATTGAAAACAAATAAGTACGTAAGTGTGAATGCAGCATAAAAAATATTATTTTGCTGACTTAGGCTGAATTTCACCCAGGCTAACTTATCGTGGAATCCAGTCTCAACTCTCAATGGTGTTTATTTTATGGAAAGTAAGTACAGGCATATGTAAAGGGTCAAGAAAGCCATTATAGTTATGAAATTGATAAACGTATAGTCGATTAATGCCGCAAACACAGCCCTGTATTGCAATCTCCAACCCCGATATTGAGCGCATTTTATAATTAATACATGGGCAGGCTACGATATGGGACTATAATGTTCAATAATTAATAAATCTATCGCTGGGCCATCTCGGGTATTTGGAGGCGTAGTCCGTTGCGGTAAATTAATAAAGTCTTCCGAGTGTTGCGCACTTTAATGGCCGCTAATTTTATCCGAGAGCGCGTCCTCGCCGCGACGCGCCGTCTATCCACTCGCCTACCTCCTCAATTGGTACAAGCTTGCATGGAATTAATACTAAGATTTATTTACAACACTTATCTACGTTTTCGCCACATTAAAATTTGATTACCTTAATTAGAATTCGCGTAACTTACAAGTCAATGACTTCGTGCGAATTCCTTTGAAATTCTATCAGCTTAAACACTTATCGGTATACTTTCCTTGTTTTCGTGTTTTGTAACATGAGCACTTAATAATTCAATTTATTTTTTCTTCGGCAAGCGCCATTACATCTTTAATGGTCCAGTTTATCTTTCCCTTATATATTGGTTGAATTAATCACGAGTGCGGATACACTCGCCGTCATATTGAGCGCTTTTATGAAGTGTGCTCTTATAAGGCTCGGGTTGTTTGTCACTGTCGCGAGACGCGGTAGGACGTCAAGTCGTTCCACCTACACCATTGAATTAAAACTAAGCTATTACTCGATAAATGAATAATTGCTTTATACTATACATACAATATATCTCACGATACTTGTCCGAGTTAACCGACCCAAGCAGAGACATGACGACGGCATCAACAACTATCATATATAAGACCCAATCAGTTCGAAGCTCACTTCAAAAACAGGAGTACACGTACCTAAGTATTCAATAAATACAAGTTTGCAGTCATAAAACGTAGCGCGAAGCGCGCGGAGGCCATCACAAAAAAACCGGCCAAGTGCGAGTCGGACTCGCGCACCGAGGGTTCCGTACAAACACTTTCCATCCCTAAGTGGTTAAGTTAAGTTTGCACCTGGTATGTATAGCGCCCCATATAAATTAGGTGCAAAGTTAGGTATTAAAAAAAAAAATTATGGTTTTCGTAATTATTCCTTTATCTATGCTATAAGACGTTGCTTCGTACCAAATTTCAAGATTCTGAGTTCACGGGAAGCACCCTGTAGGTTTTGATTCCCTTGCAAGTGTCGAAAATTTGCAAATTAGGTGCAAAGTTAGGTATTAAAAAAAAAATTTATGGTTTTCGTAATTATTCCTTTATCTATGCTATAAGACGTTGCTTCGTACCAAATTTCAAGATTCTGAGTTCACGGGAAGCAGCCTGTAGGTTTTGATTCCCTTGCAAGTGTCGAAAATTTGCGGCATAAACGGCTGTATCTTTTGATTGCGTTGGCTTAGAAGTTTGATTTTTTCACAGCTTCAAGGGACAGTAGACTTGAGTAATTGATATAAATTTCAGCTTCATACGTCCACGCGTTCCTGAGAAAAAGGGTCTTGACAGACGGACAGACGGACAACAAAGTGATCCTATAAGGGTTCCGTTTTTTCCTTTTGAGGTACGGAACCCTAAAAATGCCGAGTGGAAGCTTCGACAAGCTCACAAAAGCTCGTAAAAGCTCTCGACTATTATGTAGTTATTGTTACAGGGTGGAAATACCATTATTACACGGGTTGGCTGGTTTATTTTGTTGTTTGGCACGTCGCGGCGAGCTTGCTGTCATGTGGTACACACGTCGAGTGCTTGAGCGTTGCACACGCGAACGATGCTGTGCATTTTACGAGTATGTCTACTTTTAGCGCTGGTGTCTATGTCTTATGTTTGCCCACTTCAAACTTTAAAAGGCAAGATGGGTTCTTCATCTTTTGCCAGCCGCTTTAGGCCGTCGTTTTATATTCCCACACGGATTCCAGCGCTTAATTCATGATTACTGATTTGATTTGATTTGACTGAAATAGTTGCCAAAACGTCAGGAAGGCTCGATTTATCAATATACGCGATATACGTAATCTGTTTAAATTGTTTTATTTAAAAGTTACGTAAAGTAGATTAAATTTGGTAGGTATATTTTGCAAATTCTCGCTAGTAAGTAAGAATCACGTAATAATTTTGAATAAAGATTGTAATAAAATAATATGTTAAAATGTTTCAAAACACAATTGCTCTTAACTCTTAATCCTATTATGCTGTAAACACTTGGGATGACGTTTCAATGTCCCCGTCAAGTGAACATCTCGAACGACACGTCATTGTCCTTTATCCCATTCGGCTTAGCGGAAGCATTCATATGGATATCTGATGGATATCTTTATTCCGGGATTACAAGAGATTTTGCATAGGAAACGGTCGTCAAATATCCAACCGTTGACAATACCTTGAATGGGGCTAAGCGGAATCTATGCCAACAATACGCCCGAAAGATCACACGTGTTTTGAATGAATTTTGGACGTTTAGGTAGCCAATACCTAAGTATATCAGAGGATTATCTTCAGTTCGATAATATCGAAATTGAAATCACAATATTTTGCTTTTTACATTCAGATTCAATGGTTACAATATTGATAGTTGAATTGAATGACATTTTGCGCTTTTTCTTTTTTTAATTTTATACGAAATTGTATGTAGGTATATGAGAGTAACTTATTGCACCTTTTGCATAAGGAACGGTAACGAGAAACCATATTGAAAGTAAGGTCGTGAATACACTGAAAGTTGGTGTAGGATTGCAATCTAACGCACCCTTTTTAACCGTTGTAAGCTGTACATGTAGCCCATTAAACACATAGGTACGAGTATATGTATCTATTCAATAGACATTCATAAAACATATCTAGTACTTCTAAAAGAACTGGACAAGTATCGGCATATTACATTATATCACTACATACTTAGTATAAAACAAAGTCGCTTTCTCTGTCCCTATGTCCCTTTGTATGCTTAAATCTTTAAAACTACGCAACGGATTTTGATGCGGATTTTTTTAATAGATAGAGTGATTTAAGCGGAAGGTTTATATGTATAATACATGCATAATTGATCAGCATTGCACCCGCGCGAAGCCGGGGCGGGTCGCTAGTTTGTAATATAAACCATCTAAATAAAAAATGCTATGCACCAATGTCCCTCAGATAACTTTCGCAAACTTTCGAAATTATTAAGAAAACACTATCCAATACATACACCACGCCCATTTACAAACCCAATCATTATTGATTTAATTAATAGGATAGAATAATTATATATATAAATAAATTAATGCACCCTAATAACAAAAGATAATCACGCCTACCTCAATTGTAATTTATATGAAAACCAAATGACTTTGCTTACTATTGAATATCGAACCCCATTGTTTTTCTCCTCAAAGCCTTGCAGTTCTAAACAATATAAGTGAATAGTTTCTTCACTCCGTAGAATATCGTCGTGTGTCAACATAAGTCGTTTAGTGATATGGGACATTGTTCCTCTAAGATTGCTTTTTTGCATGGCAGTTGGATCGAGGCTGGGTGGGGCGCCAGATGCGCATACGACGCGTTGCGCGCGCGCTCGCGTCGAACTGTGACGCATGTCATTAGTAAAACAACTAACATTCACATAATTCCAATTAGATTCCATTATTTAGTTTTTTTTTTACTTATTGAAGTAGTCATCGCTGAAACAATAACCGTCGCGCCTAGGACAATGTCAAAATGTCATAAGAATAACCTGCGGGCCTTCAAAGCGCCTATAGTAGGTACTAAGTACTACAATAAGCCAAGAAACTAAACTACCACTTTTGGATCTTTAAGAATGGAGTTATAGCCTTATAGAGTAAATATGTTTTTAGTTGACTCCATTTAACGATATGACTAAATATATACCTAACTAATATTCATATACGAGTATTATATTGAAGACAATAAATTCATTCTTCCCGCTCCGCCCGCCACTTTATGTACCTACTGCGCCTATTTACTCGCTACATTTCGAGTCCTTGTCCAGTAAGTCACAATAATTAAACATAACCTATAGACTGCGCGTGGATTGAAGTCGTAGATGTCGCCAGATATAGGGGAGTATTTTGTATGGATTATAGAATAACATGCGCAAATGATAGTGATTACATTGCCGTGGGTGCCGCGCGTGCGCCGTAATTATTGTAATCTCGCGCACGCTGCGCAGGCGCCCTCGTACTACTGTTACTCTATTGTTCCTGTTAACACTTACTCACAAAGGTTTCAACTTTGGGAAAATAATGCTGAATGGACCAACTAGGGCCTATATGGGTCGGTAGTTATTACATAGGAACAGCGGGCTTTCTATGGTCACTTTTAAAGGCGGTAGCCAGCTTATTACTTCCTGATAAAGATTGTGGAAAAACTTAATGGTGAGTGTTTTAACTTCTAAAGAAAATCAAAGCCATATTGTTCGTTAAACATGATCATCTGCTCGTATGTGTGTCTGTAAGTCTGTCTATAGCATCATAACACATAACAAGGAAACTGATGCTGATTTCCTTTCTTCGTCTGAAAAGTAATTTAATCGAGACGAGAGTGGGTCATCTGTTCGGTCATATGAAAATTTATGTATTATGTATGTTAGGTTGTTACATATTTATGTAAGAGTCTTTGATACATTGAAATAAATGATTTGAATTTCAATAAAATCTCTGAATAAATAAGTATCCCAAGTATTAAGTATCAACTGACATGAATTCAGTACTATCCGTCGTGATACCTAAGTACCAAGTACCATGTTCTTCTCTGGCTTTTGCAGCTGCAACATTATTTAATGACTTCTATTAAAACCAATTTGTACACCGTAAATACAAATCAAAGGCACATCTGTTACGAACGCGAGTAGATTTCGCGTGATATCAATGCTACCTTACCAAATTCTATAACGTCCTGTGACCTATGGATATCCACGGTCCATGTGACCTTTTATGTTTGGTTTGTTGTGTAGTAAAGGAAAGTGTATCCTGTCATACGACCCGTATCCGCCCTCGCACAGATTGGGATCGGTAAAAAATGGACCAATTTTTATAATAGTTGCGAGGGAAACGCTCCCAATATTCTTTATTATGAACCGGAAGCATTTATTACCTCTGAATCTGAAAAAATACATTTATTATCTGCGCTAAATGTTATAAGATGCGGGGGTAAATGAGAGTGTACACGTGAAAAGCTGTTTTTGTTGATATAATTCGAAGTTTGGGCAAGGTTCGACGCATAACAATAAACCTATAAGTATAGATATCAACACAAATATCAAATCGGAATCAAAGTAATTTATTATCAGGCAATCAGGTCATAAATGTCTTAAAACTTACATACATACATACTTATCAAAAAAATTGGGCAAGTGCGAGCCCGACTCGCGCATGAAGGGTTCCGTACCTATACATATATATAATGTATAACAAGTTTGTTGTATGGGAGCCCCCCTTAAATTGTTATTTTATTTTATTTTTAGTATTTGTTGTTATAGCGGCAATAGAAATACATCATCTGTGAAAATTTCAACTGTCTAGCTATCACCGTTGTTGAGATACAGCCTGGTGACAGACGGACGGACAGCGAAGTCTCAGTAATAGGGTCCCGTTTTTACCCTTTGCGTACGGAACCCTAAAAAGCAACAATCACACTAATATTACAAAAGCTCGACTAATTTTGATAAAATCAGCGTGGAGTTGACACCCTGGATTAACACATAGGCTATTATATATTATATGTTTTTTATTCCGAACTCGAGTAAAACCGCAGGCGCAGCTAGTTTGAAATAAATGTAAATACTAGAATTTCAGGGTGTTGGATCGGAACACACACTACTTACCTTTCGGCCAGAATTCCTCCTGCATGAAGGTCGACAACTTGATAGTAGGCACTGTCCCAAATAAAACGGAGTTCACTTCACACTGTGTGAAACTCCAACTGTTCGACCCGCAGGATGAAACTGGTCTCGCCAATGCTCGACAATATTATCTGCTGTCGTCGTGTAAATCTTTAGATTTGTAGTTCGATATGAATGTTACTGCTTCAAAGTATATAAAAAATATTGACACACGACCACTTTACCAGATTATTGGTATACTAAGTAGCAGACCTCGTTTACCTATTAACGCACAGTCAGCATCAAAAGTAACTGACAATTTTAGTATACAAGTTGACATTAGTCAGTAGAAAAATTGTACTACTAGCTACTTTTCATGCTGACTGTACCATCCTACGCTATACATATAGAAGTTTCAAGTATAGTTCCACTTTCTGTTATTTACCTAGGTACATATTCAACAAAAACAATAACATTTCCTCGGCTGCGACGATTCATTAATCATGTTCTTTACACGTGGTTTTCGTGATTTATGACAGAAGAGTATTATTCATTTTAATTGCTAGTTTTCCGCCCAAATTCGTGCTCAAGGACTTTTTCCTTTTTGAAACCCTTTACGATACGCTCTCTGAATCACTTACCTACCTTTAAACTCTTTGGAGAGTTTTGTAAGGACATAAAATGTAACCATCGTCCAAAAAAACGGGCCAAGTGCGAGTCGGAATCGCGCACCGAGGGTTCCGTACAAAAACTTCCCATCTTAACTGGCCGGGTTAGGTTAAGTTTGCACCTGGTATGTATGGCCTGGAATGTAACAATTGAGGTCTGTCTGTCTGTCTGTCCGCCTGTCAGGAGGACATGAAATTTTCACGGATGATGTATTTCTGTTTCCGCTATAACAACCGGGTTGGGAAGTGTTTGTACGGAACCCTCGGTGCGCGAGTCCGACACGCACTTGGCTGGTTTTTAGGGTTCCGTAGTCAACTAGGAACCCTTATAGTTTCGCCAAATTTGGTATGAGTATGGGTATTATGTATCACGCTGACAAAACGGTAAAATACAAAAGTAAAAAAAAAAAAAATTTGGGTACCTGTCGAACACCTAAAGTGGGGGTGAATTTTTTTTTTTCGTTTCAACACTAGTGTATGGGGTGTCGTTGAATAATTAATATTAAACGGTAGATTAAAAATAATAGGGGTCTCCAAACGTTATTTTTTAAAAGTCAGCAGTTTTGTAAATATTCGCTCCGAAAATAACAAAAACTGCGTCCCCCCCCTCTAACCACGGGTCAAAAAATTATAGAAAAATTCATGAACATGAGGCTTTATAAGTACTTTCAATGAAAACTATATTGAACAAAATCGGTCGAGCCGTTTTTGAGTTATCGCAAAATTTCATAATTTTCTTAAAAGGATGTAAGTGGACTTCCAGAAGGTAATAAGTAATTACAGTTACTTTGGCGTTTACGACCTTTTTATAGAGCTTGAAATCTTTCTCGTAACTGTAGTCTATTGTGAAGGATGAGCAACTACGGAACCCTACACTGACCGTTTTCACCTGATATATATGTATTGGTGTTGTAATAGACGATACAATAAATAACTAAACGTAAGATCAAACTACATATGTAGGTACTCAAACAATGACTACAATAAAAAAATACACGTAATTGGTAAGAAGTAAACATTGTGAATTTTATATATTTTTTTAATGGGTTTGCAGTACGACCAGTATACACAAACTATAACAACACAACAAAAAGTGAAAAGTGGCGCCTTTCAAGCATGCCACAATAAAAGGGGTCAAATATTAAATTTATTCTTTGTTAATAACCAAATCTGCATCCCCGAAGGGCTACTACAAAAACTCATAGTCTCAACTGTGATTTAAAAAAATTGCATTACTTTAACCTCCGCCCTCCGTCGGCCGCCCTACGACCCGCCCCGCGCGTAAACAAACACGTAGAGGGGCCACGCGGCCCGACCGAGACGCACGATGTGCAAGCGAGACCGAGACCGCGCAACACCAAAACTCAAACCCTACAATTAGTAGGCGAGATTCGTTCGTCGCATCAATTCGTTAAGATAATTGCTCCGAATTTTCTTGGAATTTTCGCGTGTGATGTGACGTCATAAGGAAGGAGACACATGGGCTGATATGCATTGTGCGTACTATCAGCAGCACGGGGATCACCCCGTGAATCATAATGGGAGTAATCATTATTTCAATGAGGTAACGCTTTTAAATATCACTATGAAATATTTGAGCATTTGTAAATTTCTTTTTTATATCTGTGGTTATCTTATTAGAATCCAATCAGTTTTAGCTTCGTGTAACTTGAATTACGTTTTATATTTAATGAAAAATCGAAGCTAGGACGAAGAGGATTTTTATTGCAAGCACTTGTAATTTAGATCGAAGTACGGCACTATTTCCGTTTAAATCATCGTATATTAATTTGAATTGACGCAAAAGTGATACAATCGAATAATTTATCTGCATTTATATTATCAAACACCTTTGTTTTATTTAGACCATAAATACGAGTCATTGTTTGAAAAATAGGTAATGTAAAACATTACTTTTTTTCTTTATCGTAATCAAATGAGACATTTATGTTCAAATTGAATAATTAAGATTTTTAAAAGAAAATAAAAGCTGACAGTCACTAGACCTTCAGCTTCTATTTTCTTTTAAAAATCTCGCAGTCATTACTTTAACGTTAACTTTATTTTATATTCAAGTTGTAATTAATTATAATCGAATTATACTAAAACACGAAACCAGAAAATACCATCCATTCGAGGCTTTGTGAAATAAACGGCATCATAATTATTATCAAACCGCGATGAGAATAGGATTGATGCAAACACATTTTGACGTACGAGTAAATGTATGAAATAACATATCCAAACATATTCTCATTGCGGTCTTATAATAACAGTTAAAATCAAGAGCGTTCAAAACCCGGCAAAAACTGCCATGTCACTTCTCTGCCTCCAAACAAAAGACGCGAGGAAATGCCTACAAAGGCACAGAGCTGCCAACAGCGAACGGAATAAAAATATTTAATTGGTATGATTACCGTACAAACACCTCCCGTGGCCCACAGTGCGCTCGACTCGTTTCTTCCTTTGTCCGACATTGCTAATCTGATATTTCAATGAAATAATCTCACCTATTTTGTATTGTTGAATCGTGATATTGATTAGGTTTAATAATATGTATTATTAGTTCGTTGCTTTATGAAGTCGTTTTTGTGTAGGAAGTTTATAATTAGACATATTTATGAGTTTCTTAAAAAGGCGAAAACAAGGAACCCATTTCCATTTGAAAAGGTATAGGTACCTACTTACTTATTTAATTACCATTTTAGCGGTACAATGACATGAACCTTATTTATCAATCAAATAATTATTATACAATAATGTGCAATATTTGCCATTTTATTAAATAAATTAAGAGTTTTTTAAACAATTCAAACTCGCGGATATTGGTAATTCATGAGTTTGACTTAGTACAAAATCCCTAAAATGAAGATACGGCCACCTGACTGCCAGACTCGATACGATATGTTATATGTTACAAGTAATGTATATACAACCTAGGTACGTTCGATGTGTTGTTAGTAAGTTAGGTACCTTCTATGAATACGAATATAGAAGAAAGAATATCTGTGTATTTTGTATGAAAGATGCCACATTTTTACCGTTGTAAAAGGTTTAAGAACAAAATAATAATATCCATAATCTGAGCTCCATACAAAGAGGTTGCCTTTTAGCTTAGCACGGCACTGGAGGAAAAATACACCATATCAAGTAACGTCAAGTTCTTAATCCTATACTTATTGGTGGATTTTTCCTCGATCATCGCTTAGTTGCGTAGCTAAGTTTTAGTGGAATAGCAGCCTTACACTAGTCGGGGGCCGCTTTTCTATACGTGGTCCTGGTCGCCAGTTCAGGACTGCTGCTCCAACGACCATCCGTACTCTGCATGGGCTACATGGCTCACCCATTGCCACCTCAACCATATGTAACTCTGTGAGCACTGTGTCACCAACTAGGTGTATGTGACCTCGTGAGAGTCGATGGATGCGATCTGCACAGGACCGCACTTTGTGGCGAGCTATAGGGGAGGCCTATTTTCAAGAGTGCACTGTCTGTGGCTGATAGATATGATAGATCGCCTTACACTACCTAAATGCTCGTTGTACTCAACGGGGCTATACCTGACAACATTAAATAGGTAAAACCCCTCTTAATTTACACGTGTAGTAACACAATTATTGCAGCAAGTGCATGTCGCATATAAGTAGATGGACGATAGCGGCAATAAATGTTCAAGCGACTCTCGACGTGTAAACCGACGGATTTATCTTTACGGCCATCTTTACATTTCCGGTTCGCACTTACGTGAAATGTCAACATTGTTGCAAATTAGCAACTATGTTTAAGTGAAAAAAAATCTGTGCGGCGTACCTACTAGGTAAACGTAAGCTACGTATTACACCTTACTACTTAGTTGAACATTTTGATACAAAACGTAAAAATACCCAAATCCTGGTCCTATATTTTCAGCGCTCTAAAAGTAAACGTTCGTGGATTATACACAAAAAAATAGCTCAGCTTTAACTTCTTAAGAAATATTTAGCCAAATTGTGCGTAGTAGTAACCAAAATTATGCTAATTTTACATGTCTGTCGGATTAAGGATTTATGTAACTAGCAGCTAACATTTGGGCTAAACTGTTGACAAATCTTTTTTTTTTTTGTACACGGTGCACGTGAGTCTATACTAACTACTCGCCCTGACTATCGAGGCCCAAGGGGCATACTTTTAGCTGGACGGTCTAAGATTGTTGTCTTTATAATTATTGTTTAAAATAGTCGTAAAATCGATTTTAGGTTATAAATGGTTGATTCTTATCGGCGGGACACTATAGCTATTTATTTATTTAACCTTTAATGTAGGTACAAATGAAATACAAATCGTACAAAGAGGCGGACTTAATACCTTAAGACATTCTCTACCAGTCAACCACTGGGCAAATTAGATAAGTTGTAGTGTGGGCTACCTTTCTTTAGCTTCTTTATAGATCATAATTAACAAAGTAATCCACCTAACCGGGAAGTACCTAACGCGCAGGTGAAAATAAAACATACCATAAAAAAACTTCTCCAAACAGTAGATAGCTGCATCAGAAATTCATATTAGTCATCGGCCTAATCTATAATTATTATAATGTATACTTAAAATATTTTTTGGCTGGATTCGACCAGTCATCGTTATTAAACACAATCCTTTTAAATAGTATTAGAAAGCAGTGGCGCGAGTGCATAGAATTACCTAAAGGGCAATTACAATACATTAGAAGTGCTATTATAGTATAAACTCATTGCATTAGGTATGTATCGTGAATATCGTGATAATTATATCCGGTATGAATGAGTATCGTCCGTACTTGTATAGGTATATCAATATCGGGTTTGCAATTTTGTTGCGTTTGCTGTAAATTTATTAAATGGTACATACCTACATCAAAAATATCATGTACCTTCAAGAGCAATAAGAATACCTAATACTCGTAAGATACACACTGAAAAAGCACTAGATAGTTAAATACTGGTTCGCATTATTATCATTTGATGATAACCAGAAAAACGCACAAAAATACCTCTTCTTCTAATTCTACTTCGACTAATCGTTTCCCAGAGTTTTTACAGAGCGCTCGTGATCAACTGATAGTACTATTAGTTAGAGGCAGATATTGTTCGCTGTATAATATTACGCCATTACAAAAAGACCTAACGATTTGAAAATAGGTAAGCTGCCTAATTTCAGAGCCTCGACAGGGTAAGGAGAAAGAACACTTTTCATTACCTTTTTAGTTTTCTTAGTAGTTAACTAACAAAACCCACAGAACTTAACACTAAAACGAACACTATCTTTTTATTACCATTCCTTACTAACAAATAGTGATTACAAAAGAAACCTAACAATGTTAAAATCCCAATCCATCTAAATTCAGAGCCTCAACTAGGTGACATGACAATGTTGAGAGTATTGAAACAGCACTTTTTATAACCAGTGTGTAATAACAAATAATGCAGCAAAAAAGACCTAACGATATAAATTTATGAAACATGTAATGTCTCATTATGTTTAATGTGGATACACCACAATTTCTATTTAAACTATGAATACAAAGATCAAAGCTTAAAGAAAAATTAAAAAAGGAGCTACCTGGTGGAAGGGACCGGGAATCGAACCCGGTACCTCTGGATTACCGGTCCAGCGCGTTAGCCACTTCGCTACCCTCGCTCCACGTAGACCTGACGAATTTTTCCTTATGCTGTGTGTGTCGATCTTTGCATTGTTTATTTGAAAGGTTTTTACACCTTAGCGACCTCTATGTGAATACGTTAATATTCACATCTTACCGCACCACTTTACAGCGGTGAACGAGCAAGCGAGAGAGGGCGCTGTTGGTTTTATAAATTTATGAAACATGTAATGTCTCATTTTGTTTATTGTGGGTACACCACAATTTTTATTTAAACTATGAAATTCATATCGAACCCTTTGATCTTTGTATTCATAGTATGAATACAAAGATCAAAGGGTTCGATTCCCGGTCCCTTCCGGGTAGCTCCTTTTTCAATTTTTTTTTAAGCTTTGATCTTTGTATTCATAGTTTAGACCTAACGATGTTAAAACCCAAAGCCACCTAATTTTAGAGACACAACTTAGTGGCAAATTTCTAGTAGTTGCTTACTGTAAAAGTAAGTTGTACAGCAAAAACAATGTTTTAAATTGAAAGTTTAAGGAAATTTGAGCCACAACTAGGTGACATAAATTGAATGGCCAATTTTCATTACAGTGCGTTAACAAATAGTGCAGCAAAAAAAACCTAACGATGTTAAAATCCAAAGCCGCCTAGTTTCAGTGGCACGGCTAGGATACGGGACGCGCCGACTCTCGCAATTACCGGCCCATAATTACAGGGCGGCCGCGGCGGCGCCGAAACCAGCCAGCGAACGAATCCCGCCATAATTAAAAACGCTCCAAATTAAATTCGCTCGTGTGTACGCCGACTTATGATAGGTCTTTTTTAGGGACTTTCTAATTAGTTTTTTGTGGGAAATGTGGTGTTTTGATGCAGATTGCTTCTAGAGCCCAAATAGATACAATAACATACATATATCAAATGGTGAAATAAAACGCTTCTACTTGTGACTTTTTTTTCAAGACCATTATAATATACATAGATACCTATACTGGCGGCTAAAGCAATTGGCAGTACCTATCCCATTTTTGGACATTATGAGTAATTTGACAGAATATGAAGGCTAGGGCATAGGTACCTATATTTACTTATAGGCAATTGTGCTCCAATAATTTGTTTTGAAAAAAATCTTTTTTATTTATCGTTAGTTTGTTTAGGTCACAATGTTTTAAGCTAAACGATGGTATAAATACTAAATTGTGACTTTTTAAGATACTGGTAATTGCTTTAAGAGGACAGTGTAACAAACCTATATATTTGAATGCCTAGTTTTTTGCTACGTTTATAAATTACTTTTGAATTGACTCAGTCAGTGATTTATTTTCATCAATTAGACTTAGAAAAGGTTTGATTTCTGTTTTGTCGAAACAACCAGCAAATGAGTCTCCCGACATAATTAAAAACGCTCCAAATTAAATTCGCTCGTGTGTATGCCGACTTATGATAGTAGGTACTTTTTAGGGACTTTAATATTCGTTTTTTTTTTGGAATGCACGGTGGGAAATGTAGGTACTGTTTCTTAGGCATTTTTAAACATTTCTACTAACTTCTCAAAATTCAGTATTTTTACAGTCAGTTATTTTTAACACGACATACCTAATCAAAATTTTCGTTATCTTGATAGCTAGCGGATGACTCTTCCGCCATATGTTATGAATGTATTTTTAACCAGTTGTTAATACGGTAAAGTGTTTACAACTTTACAGGTTACATTTCATGAGTACTTAATGTAGTTTTTTTGTCAGTGTTTTGGCTTTATGATTAATAAATGTTGTTTTTTTTTCAGGTTAGTATCGACCCCGTGTCCGTGGATCACAAGGACATGAAGATCTTAGTAAGTACCGCCATCTTATGTCTGTTTATATATTAAGTACAGATATAGTGACCTAACAAACGACATTGTAAAACACTGTATACATTACTATTTTCGAAAGTTTTATGGGTCCTCTATATCTGTAACGAATTATCTATGTATTTACACATTTTTGCTAGATCTATCTATCTATCTATCAGCCACAGCCGTCCACTGCTGAACATAGGCCTCCCAAATGACTCGCCTTAAAGTGCGATCCCGATATATCAGTATATAATATAATAGGTTGGTATATTGCTGAATATATTTACCTATTACCTATTACGAATATGTAAACTTGAGAAGATCTCAGTTCGTATAAAAAAATAATAAATAGGCTATGCACGCTAACATAATCACAGAGCCAAATCGAGTATCATATATTGTTTAACTGGATATCGTATTTACATGAGTTTTGGATTTGAAACTTCAGCACGGATATCGGCACGTCATAAAACTTATGAAGCTAGTAGGGACTTTATCACACTTGCGATTTGCAAGCGAGTTTTCTATACAAATAAGCGTCGCGGAGAGCTCTCCGCGTGATCGCCTTAATACAAAATTCGTTCGAAAATCGCAATTGTGATAAGGCTCGTAGTGTTTAGGTACTAAATTTGACGTTTCAAATCATTTGGTAAGCCCTAACCTCCTGACGACCAGCATTCATAATTTGTCAATTTAATTTTAGCCTTATGACAAATAGTTGACAGTTAACTATTCATTGAAGTTTATGTACTACGTGTAGAACACTGGAAGTCAGGAGGCTAAATTAAGTAGTTTTGGTTTCAAGTTTTTGCAATACCCTTGCAGTGATACATAATTATGTTTATGTAGTAAAAAAAATGTTATTACCATTTGGATACCAATGAAGAATATGATAAATGACATCTGCCATAATATCATTATTGTATTTACTTTAGCTATGTGCTCTATTTGCCTGTAAATGACAAACAACTGCTCAGTTTGTCAATGACATAAAATTTGGTTTGAATAGCAAAAATCTAAACACATTGACCATATCGTGAATATGTGATAAATCATAGTTGAAATGGCTATGTGGTATTAAGCTTGTTAGCGACGCTCAAGGTACAACCATAGAAAGGAAATTGAAATGGCGGAATAAAAATATTACTTTCTTTATTGCGCGGGCGAAATGTGACACAGGTATTCAACGGCATACAGCCACGCACTTAAAACCTATTAAAAAAGCAAAAATAATGTCAATTTAGTGTCAAGAACAATATTTTTTTTTAATTTCATAATATTTAAAATTACAACTTTCTTGATATAAAAACATCTCTCACACTAAATAACAATCGAAAATAATTGTAAAAAATAGCGCTATCTATTATGTAAATATCTAATTACTGTGGTTTCGAAGAGGTCCAATAGATGGCGGTGAAATTGAGACAGAGTTTTTCATAGTAAATGCGTGTTTTATAAATGCTCAAAATAACTTATTTTTTGGCTTTTTTGTGTCTTGAAATGTAATTTTGCGACAGTTAAACATATCAAATTATTACATAAAACATATTTCAACCGAAATTGAAGCTTTTAAACTGGAAATCGGTCCCTCTTTATGTCGTATGGGAATCTGACCGACTCGAATGCCCTTAAATAAAGGAAATATTATAGTCCCAGTTGCATTAGCTCCGGGGCACCTTACTTACTAGGAAAGTAATTTCTACACATTAAAGTATTGTCCTGTGGTAAGCACGTGGCGGTATCACGCTAGTTATTCCACTCAAAAGTAAAACAACCATTTAAGGAAGTAAGAAAACAAACGAAATCTGGTTAGATTAAACATGGTACGTTACAAAATACGTTATTAATATAACCATTGAAGTCTAATGCTAACGTTTGCTGAAATATAAATAATGGCGAAATTATACCTAAAATTTTCACTGGCTGCGTTCGCATTCGCACCTTGTTCATACATTACATACCAAGGGCGGTGAATTCGTTAATATCCCAAATCAAAGGTGTTTGTGAAATGATAAATATGCGATCTGGGCCTTTACCAATTACCGCCCGTGGTTTGTCTAGTTTTATATCTTGCCTTGACCAGGAAGTGAAATTTTCTCCCTGCGTAGTGGGCAGAAAATCCCACTTACGACCTAGGGTAACGTAAAAGGTAGTAGGTGTAAGGGTCCAACTCTTATCCTTTCAATATTGCTGTCTGTTAGATGACATTGACCATCATGAACTAACGGTTGTTAATCCTACTTCTAGCTCCGTTACAGCTCTATTCAGCTTAAATATCAAAGCGGTGACATTTCCACATCAATCGATGCTTTCCATTGCGATTTTCCAGACACGGCGCCGAGAAATTATATCGGAACGAATATCGAATGACGAAATCGGTAATTCCGATCATCGATTCGAGCCATTGTCCGGCGAGAGGCGCGAAATCCATTTGTCACGCGCGCGCTAGTGTCCATTCGAGATATTGTAATGTTCAGGCTTTATTTATGCATAATGATGCGAAGAAAGCGAACAATTTGAAATTTCCAAGTACTGCTTTTGTTTTTTTTGCTTTTAATATAATAAACTGTCCTTTGTGCATCTTTACTGCCTGTTCAGTAAGAAGTCAATCCCCGCAAAATGTCATCCCCATACATTTCCTAACCTAAAAAAAACGATTTCAGGTTATAAAATGTATTGAGATGACAGATGGCTGATATGATTGACTTCTTATTGGCCGAGCATTATAGTTAATGACGTGACATATTCAATTTGTTATGCCAGCTATTACCTCTTTCAATATTGGTTTATTGATAACAAGACGTTCATGTCCATTTTTTTTCGTTCCATTAACATTATCTTCTTATGCTATTCGAAATACAATGAGCCCTAGATATGGTTAATTATACAAATAAATTAAAACGTAAAGTGAAGGAAATTAAAACACGTACCTTGTGGGCTCTTGTCACAATGACAATAAGGGTCAAAAGGTATGCGTTTCAGTTTCCTTTACTGTACGTAGGTCGATCGGACATTTAAGGATCTAAGTAGTATTATAAAATTTATAAAGTAAACAAATAAAAAATTAGACAGTAAACACATTACGCACCACCTTGCCTTTTTATATGTCGATATTACCTATATGTATTGTGTCTACGGATTTATACTTTAGTCGACTTCATAAACATATTACTTACATCGTGTAGGTAAATAAAGCTTGAACTGCTTTCAACTATAACTGTGATGAATCATAAATAATAATTGTTAATACGTGTCTTTATTGTATCGAAATGTCATGATCGGATCTCTTGGTGTATCTACGTGTAAGGTTTGTTACAAAAAAGTAGGTTAGCCTTTACACGTGGGCCATTAATACCAATCCATATACTATACACACATGTGTAAAAAATACACATTTCGTATACTAATACACGACTTGTTGTCAGTCCCCGCCGCGGGGCGCAGTTCTCGTGCCATCTTGACACCTATTTGCCGAGTTCTTATTTAATTATTTGTTAGCCTGAATGAGCATTCCATGAAGTATTTCTATTTAGTATACCTACCTACTAGTAAAAACAAATCCAACACGAAAGTTTTGTTCTCCGAAAGGACGGAAAGGAAACGCCTATAGGAATTTTATTACTTATCTTATGTACAACTAACTGGGGTATCGCCACTATTTTTATTTAGTGATGTGGTCTAATTACCTTTAAATTACAACATTGAATGTTAGCCCAAAATAGAAAACTATTGACACATTGTCTCTTATTCTCTTATTAAACGTTTGTGAGACATCTTTAATATTGAAAATTACAGTTTCACTCACCGTTGTGTCAGGAACCGTAGGCAGGCCTCAGGAACTTAGGAGGATATCGTCAGGGAACCCGATGATATGAATGATGCTGATGGGACAGACTATTCGATATAAAGTCACAGTATCTATCGATATTTGCATGTGATAGTGACAAGTGGCATCCGCTTAAGTTAATAAAAACAATATCATAAAAATATACCCCTTGGTTTTCATTGCACGAATGATTTGACGCGTACTGTTGCCTAAAAATGAATAAATGAATAAATATTTGCACAATCTGACACCAATCAACCTAGTCCCAAACCAAACTAAACAGTCAAGTATTCGTTTATCTTTATGTGTACCTTAACAATTTATCGTATTGGGACATTGTATTATTTTAGTGTTTTTTAGTCGTAACGTTTCTCTTTTTATTTCCATTAAGTAAAAAATAACACTTCTTATTTTCCGTAAGCTTATAATATAAATTATCTAACCACCTCAATGCTTCATGCATAGCTTATGCGCGCTGAAAGCTTTTTGTTTGAATACAATCTTCGATTGGAATAAGCATTAATGCTCAATTGAAAGGGGTATCCATGAATAATGGGCACAATGTGCATTGAGCGGGATTGAACCCACAACCCGCCGCGGGCGCGCCGCGTGTGGCCGAATGTGCAACGTTAGATTTTGCAATGGAAATATTATTCAAACTATGTACCTTATATATTTATGTAGTATAATGTACCCACTACTTTCATCTTATAACCCTACATATAGCATTGAATATGTTAAGATTGACTAGTAGAGATGTCTCATAGCATTGAGTCCATCTTTGGTACGATAAATTTTCTTTTAAATCTGCGATAAAGATTAAATAAATATAGAAATATGTAAGTAAAAGAGAAGAGAGGCTTACAATTCCATACCAGAAAGCATATACTATCGGGGGGCACGGCAGTGCCCCCGCCAAGTCG
Organism: Apotomis capreana; assembly: GCA_947623375.1. Taxonomy (NCBI): domain Eukaryota; kingdom Metazoa; phylum Arthropoda; class Insecta; order Lepidoptera; family Tortricidae; genus Apotomis; species Apotomis capreana. The sequence goes on along the minus strand of OX392506.1, from coordinate 10,654,293 downwards.
AGCGCGAAGCAAACACTGCCGTACCATCCTTTACTGGAACCATTTCGCCGCATTTTCAGGCCCCTATTTGAGCACCTCTGGATAAGACCAGAACGCAGAAATTTTCGTCATCCAGTAAGCTATAATCACATACTTAAAATCCAAAATTTCAAGTCTGTAGGTCATTTAGTTCCGAAGTTAAGCGAAAGCAAAGTTTCGCATTTACGACACTCACTCACTCATGATCATCAGTAAAGAAGTAGTACTTCCCATAAATTCAGAGAGCTGAAATTTGGTACAGAGTTAGGGTTTAATGGCCACATAAAGCGAAAACTATAAAAATTGGCCAAGTGCGAGTCCGACTCGCGCATGAAGGGTTCCGTACCATAAAACAAGTTTGTTGTATGGGAGCCCTAAAATGTTTATTTTATTTCATTTTTAGTATTTGTTGTTATAGCGGCAATAGAAATAGATCATCTGTGAAAATTTCAACTGTCTAGCTATCACCGTTCTTGATATACAGCCTGGTGACAGACGGACGGACGGACGGACAGACGGACGGACGGACGGACGGACAGCGAAGTCTCAGTAATAGGGTCTCGTTTTTACCCTTTGGGTACGGAACCCTAAAAACTAGGATAATCGAAGATCTGGAGTACTCTGATTAGAAAACACAAGAGCCCAACCAAACTATTAGAGATCGACGTGAGATCGACATACCGCCTTTACAAAAAAATATTCAACTTGTTGTGTTCGGTTGGCCGCCGTCGCGACTGATCGTCTCTCCTGATGATGGATCGCGTACCGATTCGAAACATGTCGAGCGTTATTCGATTTCTACGACGTGAGTAAACCCGTTTAAGTGTTTTAATATTCAAATTGGTGGGCCGCTTCATTTGATGTCAAAAATCCAAGGTCTGAAGTATTTTGACGACGCGTTTGGCTCGGTTTGTAAACACCTGCCTACTGAGCCGGCGGTGCCGGGTTCGAGTCCCGGCCAGGGCAAATATTTGTGTGATGAACTCGAATATTTGTGCTTGGGTCATGGTTGTTCTATGTATTTAAGTATATATTTATCTATATAAGTATGTATATCGTCGTCTAGTACCCATAACACAAGCCTTCTAGAGCTTAATTTGGGACTAGATCGATTTGTGTGAGGTTGTCCGATATTTATTTATTTATTATTTATTTGATGAAGAACCCTCAGCTGGTCTCAGCTGTATTAGAGATATGGTAATGCCCCCTTCTACTATTGGTACATAAAAAAAAAACCAGTCAAGTGCGAGTTGGACTCGCGCACCGAGGGTTCCGTACAAACACTTTCCCTCCTTAAGTGGTTAAGTTAAGTTTGCACCTGGTATGTATAGCGCCCCATACAAATGAGATGCAAAGTTAACGCAACCAATCCCGTTTGTTGTATGGGAGCCCACCTTAAATATTTATTTTATTTTTAGTATTTGTTGTTAAAGCGGCAATAGAAATACATTATCTGTGAAAATTTCAACTGTCTAGCTATCACCGTTCTTGAGATACAGCCTGGTGACAGACGGACGGACGGACGGACGGACAGCGAAGTCTCAGTAATAGGGTCCCGTTTTTACCCTTTGGGTACGGAACCCTAAAAATCGACTGTCATTGCAAAAATCCAGCGTAGTGGGATACGGATACATCTAATTTAATCTAGCCTATAGCGTCCCACAGCTGGGCGGGTTACGTATTAAAATCCCGAAAGTTCATAATACCTACAGTTGAAATACCGATGGTCAAAATACCGAAAGTTCAAAAAGCCGATATTCGATAAACCGAAGCTCAAATTACCTATTTTCAGAAAATCGAAAGTTGAAAATGTCGAAATTTCATAATCCCGAAATTTTTAAAATCTCTAAATTTTATAATCCCGAAAGTCAATGAGCACTTTAAAAGTGTCAGGACACTAAACTAATCTGACTTTTCCGTGGAACCGATCTGCTCCGGTGCTGCGGGATGTTCAGCCCCTCCGCCCTAGCGTAAGAAAGTGCGGCACCTACGCTCGCCTCCGCAGCTTCGGCTTTTTGGTCACCTTCGGCGACCAGCCTCAGCCGCTGCGCCTCGCTTGATGCCCGCACTTTCTTACGGCGGCCGGGGGCTGCCCTCCCTCCGCGCCTCCGGGCTTTTATATACACTAGGGTTAGGACAGACAAGACCACGTGGAATCGGGGTTGACAGCTTCGGTTCTGTGGCAAGTCGATTAAGAAAAGGAAAGAGTCCGGGAAAGTGGGAAATTAAGTATGACACTAAATATTCGATATTATAAAATATTCTGTCATGGACTGCCAACCGAACCGAACTTGTCTGGAACCGAAGCTGTCAACGCTCGCCTCCGCAGCTTCGGCTTTTTAGTCACCTTGGGCGACTAGCCTCAGCCGCTGCGACTCGCTTGATGCCCGCACTTTCTTACGCTAGGGCCACAGTATAATAAAGAGTACTAACGTACTAGGGCGGAGGGGCTGCACATCCCACAGCGCCGGAGCAGATCGGTTCCACAGAAGAGTTCACTTATAAATAGTAAGTATAGTAGTAGGCAAGTAGGTTACGTAATTTAGGTTAATATTCTTTGTATAAAATAAACATTAGAATCTGTAAGACTACAGAAATACGAGATAATTCTCGAGAGTTTAAATAATATTCTGGATTACAACCTTCAGGCAGGATCATAGTCTTCGGGATTATAATTTTCGGGATGACAGTCTTCGGGATTACATTCTTCGGGTTTACAGTCTTCGGGATTATAATATTCGGTATTTCATCCTTTCGATCAAACGTTCTTTCGGGATTTTAAACTTTCGGTCAAATAAACATTCGTCATTTTAATTTTCGGCCTTCCGTCCATATAGGTCTTATGATATTCGGTATTTTGAACTTCGGCATTGTAATACGTACCCGCTGGGCGAATGCCTCCCCTTCTGCTTTTAATACGCATATAAATAAAATTAAAGGAAAACTCTGGACAAGACTAGACTGGATTTTATACTTATACTTACAAGTATACAAGAAGAAATAGTCGAACGATTAACTTTATTCTACTCGAACATTACACAAATTAAATAAACAAATTACACCAAAATATTAACTTCGCTCAAAATTTGGTCAAAATATAATGCATTGGACTAAGAGTGGCGGTGATACCCGCCGCACACGTCGCTAGATGGCGCTGACTGTATTTTAAAACGCGCCGTCGTTTGTTTTTCCGATAATCTTATATGGCGAAGTGGCAACCGGCCGCGTTACAGTCGTTTACGACATTCTTCTACTGCGCTTGGAAACGTTAGCTAGGGATTAGGAGGGATTATTTGCATTTCGTTGATTTCGCTTATTATTTCGTGAGGTTTGCTAAAGTGAATTAGCAGGTTGTTATAAAACAATATGCCCACGTTTCTACAAAAAGAAGTGAAATCCCACCAAAAACATTCTGTAAAAAACTAGCCAAGTCTCGATGGAGCTGCTTGTTTATCTCTAAAAAGTAATGAAATCTAGACAAAGTCATACCAAGTCTAAGGTTCCTTACTGCGATTTCTTTATTATTATAGTTAATGTTGTGTGACTTGGCCGTTGAAGGGTACACAAGGGTACAAAACCAGGTGCTCCATGACACCATTGCACCAATCTGTGGCCAGAACCGCTATAAGTCAATTTTGTTTACACGTAATGTTATATCTGTTGTAACTACCTATGTTTGTTAAGCGAGATAATAGCCCATACTGGTGTACCCTTCAACGGCCTAGTCACACAGCATTAACTATAATAATAAAGAAATCGCAGTAAGGAACCTTAGACTTGGTATGACTTTGTCTAGATTTCATTACTTTTTAGAGATAAACAAGCAGCTCCATCGAGACTTGGCTAGTTTTTTACAGAATGTTTTTGGTGGGATAATATCTACTACTTCACATTTGATCCTTCAGTTTCATCAATAAATTAATGAAATTAAAATAAAATAATATTACCTGCATATGGGTGATTCTTGAAAGGGTCAATTTACAGCGTCCAGAAGGATAAAGTACCCGCACAATTGAAATAATTGACCATAGTATTTTTTATATATTACATTAGCACCTAATCTAACTGGAGCACGATATATTTTTTGTATAAGTTAAGTATAATTAACTGTAAAAAAATATTAAACACATAAAACTTTATTCCCTTGGTGCGTCCATTCGCCATTTTTTGAACAAACTACCCCAAAAAGTACATGTTGTGAATTGAAATCAAGTATAGAATTAGTTAAATTATAAGAATATAAGTTATTTATTTAGAAGAAAAAATATGGTTGCTGTGTGTATCGTAATAAAAAAAAAAAACTAAGTTAAAGGTTTGTCCAGAGCTAAGCTATGATTCCCCTGGTGCCTCATTTAACACGGCGCACATCCCTACTTAAACGTCATCTGACCAGTTGCAATGGCCGGGCTTGGCAAACGTCAGTAACGCTTCCAGATATGCGGGGAATGGTCGCGACTAGTTGCTGGAATTCTTAGCTATGAAGGCTAATATATGATTCACTTGGCTTTGGTTCACTATGGTTTTGATTCCCTTGAATTTTTATATAAAATTTTATATCTGCAATAGGTACATAGTGTTTAGTAAAAAGAAAACTACATGAATGCTTGCATGTGTTGACTTAATAGTTGTTCTTATAATAATTTAAGTTTCGGCAGAATCGACAAGAAACATACTTTTTTCTTATTCCTCTGGTTCTAATTTCGAACGAGGGAATCACAGTTTTCTTGCGTTTTCATGAAAAGAAAATAAATTTCCCTTTAATTCGCGTTGCAGATGACTGAATCATTGATTTATAATTTTATTCCATTTAGGTACAGCAGGTCTCAAATGATTTTGAGCTGAATTCAAGAGAAGATGCTTATGTCCAGCAATTTTTATACATCGACGGTGGTTCGATTATTAAGAAAATTGCCAATTAATTCGAATAAAACACTGTGAATTTTTGTATCCCTACACTTTGTAAAACTTTTTATTTATGTAAGAAAAACTGATCTTAATATTATTCTCCTGTACTTTTTTTATGATTCCTTTGGCGTTTTTCTTATTCCCATGTCATCTTTTCTTATTCCCCAGGCGGCTAAAACATAAAGTGGTATATTTCTGTATCAAATTGACCAAAAGTGGTGCCTATTTGATAAATCTGCGTAAAATTAAATACAATTTAATATTTTGTAGCAAATAGGTAAAAAAATATAAAAATAAAAATCGCCAAGGGAATTAAGGGAAGTAATAAAGAATTCGATTCTCAAGAATGACCCATATTCATCGAGAGATAAATAGTTAATTAGGTCTCAGTTTCCGTAAAAATAAAACAAAAATGTTTTTGTAACATTGCAGACATTCTTTCAAGAAAATCTTCCAGTTCAGACAGAAGCCTGCTAAGGAACTTGTTAAAGTGCTCTCTCCTCTCAGCAGTTTTAACAGAATAAATGGACGGTCTTTTAAATGTGCGATAAAGGTAACTTTTTAGCCGAGTTTAGAAAAAGGGGTTCTCAGTTTGTCGGAATCTTTACCTTAACATGTATAGAGAGCAGACCCACAGAAACATGACCTGATTTTGTAGGCTCCAAATAGTCGCTTATTTAGTGGCGAATACGATTCAATCATAAATCAAAATCTTATTCTTCTGCCTAGTTATTTAGGTTTATTAATTTCTCTATAAATTTTCTCGAGATGGATTTGGTTCATACTAACTTCATACCCATTTATACATAGGTACATACATAATTTAGTTAGATGTCTCATGGAAATAATCTAAGAACTAAGAAGAGAAATGCAAATGGCTATACTAAACTATTTCAATACAGTTTGTGCTTTGGCTATTTTGAGCGCGGTTACTCTACATATACGTAAGAGGATACCAATCCAATCGATAGACTTAATACGCTATTGAATTTGGCTCGCTTCGCACCACAGGTTTGGTTCCAAAGCCATATTTACTTTAATTAATTAACATTTATCGACCACGAAGTTTCCAAATATGGCTCGTACAAGCTAAATTCTTAATGTAAATGGAACCTACTTTGGACAGCCATTAATGCTGTAATACTGCTTAATATGCTGATTTTACTTGCTTTTTAAACAGAAAGAATTTAAAATATGCTATTAAAACCTCTTAACATATTTTAGCTGCCTTTATTGCCCTTTTCACTGCTATTACATATCAATTGGTCTACCTAATAATATCTTTGGGTATATAAAGATAAGTTGGTGCTGTGATTTGTTAGTCAGTCGGCTATCTGGTTAGAACTAACGGCGCATTAAACGAATCTTGTGAATTAAGCTTTAACACTAACTTAGCCGGCTGTCAAGACAAATTACATGCTGTCTATTTGTCAAATAAGCTAAATAGCTTTGTTGTGTTAACTTAGACTATTATTATGTATATATGTAGATATAACTATTTATTCTGCGTGCTTTGTTCTAAAAATATGCTTAAGTTTTTACGAGTAGTTTTTACGTTGGTTCAGTTCACTAAAAACAAATTAATGGTATTTCATTCATTCAGTGTTAGTTACGTTACCATCATTATGCTAGTTGGTTGGTATGTTAGTATACGTTTAATTTTGTGTTGACTAAAAAAACAATTATTGTCAGAGTATCGACATTCGTACTGCCCTGTATTGTAAAGTAGTTCTATTTCGGTATTTAAAAATTTCTGAGTTAGCATTTAACAACGGTTTTTGGCCTTTGATTGAAGCAAGCGCCAAAAACCGATGTTGCATGCAAATCAAAAGAGAATAATTCAGTTATACGCAATCACACGAACCTGATTGCTTGTTTCACCAATCATTTAGCTACTAAGCAACTTTATGTACGGAACCCAGACGAATCAAACAATTTCTCGATTAGAAATCAGGGATGTCGATAGCCGACAGCCTCTCTGCTCCGGCGTCGGTCACTTCCGCCCATTTCCGCCTCTCACGGACAAACTGCACGACGTCCCCCAGTCTAGTCTGATCAAAACAAGGGCATACGTACCTGAAGCCAATATACATACATTTATAACTAACTACTTGTAGTGGATGTTAAGGAAAGTTTATGTACATGATGGTTTAAGGCCACCTTTTAGCAGGAAAGGGTTGCGTGTCTAAGAAGCACTTGTTAAGATTTTCTGAATGGAACTAACTAAATACCTACTAACTATTACATTTGTTCACAAAACAATGGACGGCTACACGGCCCACGTGGCGAAGACGCATGCCACCAGTTTACTGCATTAAGCTTAAAAATAACTATTTTGAAAATCAATTACTAATCTACTACTTCAAGGAAAAAGTTGTCTTGCAGTTTTTGTGATAAATCATACATACATATCAGTCTTATAAACTATTGTTCAACCATCTTTGGATGTCGAGCTATCCCTGTACCAAAGTTGGTTAAAATACGTCTAACCGTTTCGGCGTGATGAGCGGATAAATAAAATTTTACCAACAGATGGCACTGTACGGCTGTCGCGCATACAAATCGTGTATCGCGCTATTCGCGCTATTAAGATTTTTGACAAGGACTAAAAGTGGCTTAAGTTTCCTAGACATAAAATTTGCAGCTTTTCTCTTATTATCAGTATAAAACAAATAGGTAGTCAGTAGCAAATGTAGGTATAAAGTTTTACAGCTTCAAAATACACACCTGTGTATAAATAGTCCCAAGTTTGCTTTATTACCTAAGTTCGCATTCCTTCGTTCACGGAGTCGTAAATGCCAATCCGTGATGGTTTCACTGTAACTGAAACAGGCAATTGCTTCCTTACATCTGAGTAACGGTGCTTAAGTGGGATATAACTCAATGAGAAGATAATATTATTATAAAGTTTGTACTAACAGAGCTCTTAACATTTTATGTTAGATGGAAATTATACAAATTATGCCTATGGTTTCATTAGTGTCCACTCGTAGAGCCGATGATTATTTAGGTAGAATATATTTAGCTACCAATAATAGGTATACATGTAGGTACCTCCGAGTAAATGTTTACCTTAATATTAAGGTAAACTCGATAGCTTAATTGAAAGTTACCTTCATCGCGTTCTCACCGTTTAGTAACATAATGATAGTAATATATTTTTCACCTCACTAGCTCGGAAAGCCCAGTTTGTTTGTTTGATATCTATTGAGAAAATTTTGAGAGAGAATTTTGACGTTTCGACGCAGCTAAAGTAAAATTTTACATGAGCTTATTTTCTGAAAAATCCCGTTTAAAATACCTACATGAAAGCTAATTAGACCTTAGTTTTACTAAATGGCAAATTGGTTGATTATTGCAGATATTTTTCAAAGATATAGGTAGTACAAACCCTTATTCTTTTTTCCTCGCTGTAGTGAGGTGAAAAGTTTTGTGTTATACACGGGCGAAAGTTATTTTACGTCTCGTGTATTGAAACACTCGCTACGCTCAGGATTCTATTTTGAACCACTCGCTTCGCTCGTGGTCAATCATAGGATCCTTTCGCTAGCTCGTGTTTCGAATAAACACTCGCGGGTAAAATACAACTTTCCCCCCTTGTATAACAAATAACTATTTTCTTTTTTATATAATAATATAAAAAAAATATTACCATCTTGTGCAATATTAGGTACCTGTTAATAAAGCAGTAAACGTAAAGCATAACTATAACCCGTATTCCTAAACTAAACAATCCCCTTATATTGAATAATCTTTTTTTATGAACTGTCGGTTTCAAATACATACATATATTAAAACACTCATATACTCGTATTATATATGGCTCAAACCTAAACATAGAGGCATCACAATATTTATAGCTAGCAATACCCAAGGATAGCAGAATTACAGCCTCATGAAATTTCCTCGTAATTTGATTTCTTTTCTCCCTCGTGCTGTAATTCCACATCTCAGCGTGAGTTTCGTGTTCAAATTAAAATGTTTATTGCGTTAAGCGAAGTTCGCACGGTGCATGGGCAGCGCATTTTTATTTTACCCCGAACACGCCCACCCCCCTTCGCACCTCGGCACAATTTCACTATTTTATGAACTCGATGGCACCCCTAATGTCGTATAATGCCTGTCGACTGTCATTTCCGTTGCCACTCTAACACAATCTTAAACTTTACTACATTGATATAAGATTACGTTTGCCTGGTGAATCATGAGGAGTTTCCTCGTGTTATGCGTGTCATAAAACTATTAGCCGCCTAAGCTATTCTCAAAGCGGCAACGGCAGGACGAAGGAACTCAGGGGTGCTAGGGCGCCATAATTTTTTTCACGTCTACCTTTACTTTTTAAGTTGCATTACGAATTTGGTCGCGTTTAGAAAGTTTTTTGTGGTGCGCATTATATTTCATTATCTTTAACACCTTGTTGGGGCAATAAGTAGAGGCGGTTAGCGTTAAAGGTAGAGTCGTTAGGTAACCGATAGAACACGTTAAGTGTTGGCATCATAGGCGTTTCACTTGCTATTAAATTAACTATTAGACTAAATACCTATTTGTAGTAGGTACTAAACAATTATATATCCCTTTTCTTGTGAGTCCTTATGGAAAGGTAGAGCACAATCAATATTTCAGATCACTAGGTAAATTTCAAAATAGTTACCTACTGATTAATGAAATAGAATCGAGAGTGACAATAAGTTAAGCTTTCTTAGAACTTTGGAATATTTTAGTAAAATAAACATATTATAATGAGTAACAATATTAACGGCATTATCTGAATATAGGTACCTACCTAAATATTGATTAATATATCGTATCTTTAAATTTCAAAAAGTTACCGATTACTGAAATAGAATCACGAGAGACAATTTCAAAATAAGAAATAATTTAAGGTTTCTTAGAACTATGTAATATTTTAATCAAATAAATGTACATTATTATGGCTAACAAAATAATGGCATTATCTGAATATAGAAAAGCATTTCTTGAACACTATTATACGGTCTCTATTTTTTCAATGACAACCTGGCTACTTGGGTGCATGGGTAGGTCGGTGTAGTCTACTTGCTTGGTTATTTTTTATATTGTTTTAACGAAATTATCTAGTTTACTTAGTTTAATAAATAAAGTAAGTAGGTACCTACAGTAGGTACGACATAAAAAGTAGAAATTAAAAAGTGGCAATACCGTAGAGTCGTCCCTTTATAATCAATCTAAGAAAACGGACCAACGCTACAGTATTGCCACTTACCTACTTTTAGACTTTTTGTTAGACTGTACTTGCCTAAGTGTCTAAGGTAAATTTAAAAAATAAGTTTCTAACGATAAGAAACAGACATTCAAAAAATTATACAGTTGGTATAATCTCCACCTACACATTGGTTTAGTTATGTACTCGTAATAAATATTTCCTTAAAAAAAAGCACGAATATTTATTTAGCAGCAGACGCTTACGTAATTTTTTGAGTTTATTTCATTAATAACAATAAAAAGAAATAAGAACGAAGAAAGAAGCTAAAAAAATGAAAGACAGATTCAAATAAACACCTAGTCAAAATACTACAAGTTAAGTATCTCAATAAAAGTTTTAGGTAAGTTCGGAATAACCGGAACCCTACTGGATTCGTTTCCTCAAAACCGTTACACTTTTTTCAAAAGATTTTTCCATGTTTTTTCCTGAATAAGAAGAAGCCTGTTGTGGCATTCAATGTCCACATGCAGATACCATCCCACAGAGACCTCGTACCGCTAAAGAGCCAACTTCGCCGACTAAGCAACAATTTGAAACAAAAAAGTTTATGCAAATCGCGGGAGCCAAAATAAAATGGAGTCTCAGTATGCGATCGATAACGCCCTCGCGACCTTGCAGGCGGAGCGCGGCGTGGGCGGGGCGTGGTAAGAGGCTGGGATTGGTTAGCCCCGCCCATCCCCGCGGTCACGGCTCACCCCCGCGAAGGCCCGTGTCGGCTCGAGCGCGGATCTTGCGTAGCGCTGCTGTCAGAACAAAACGTCATGTGGACGCCCCGCCGCGAGTAGTGACAGTACACACTTTAAAGATTTTTGTTTAAGTTTCGGTTGCGATGTGCGAGTGTTGAGTGTTGGTGGACAATGATTACTGATATGTACGCGCCACTGCCGGCGCCGCCGCCCAACAAATCTATCGTAAGTTTGTTATTGTTAAATTTATTTAAAAATATAGGTCAGCTGATGCGTGTTTACATATAAATGTTGTCTTAAATATTTAAACCTGAGTGTTATTATTTGTTTTCTATCAACTGCATAAGGTTTGAGGATAACCTTATTTCCAGGTATTTGTTTAAAAAGTGATAAATGCTGTTGATAATAATATTCTTATAAGAATTGAAGTATCCCTCGATGGAAGTGTGTGCAGTATTGAACAATATCTTTAATATCTTTAATTTGATTTTGACACAATTGAACCCTTTTTACATATTCTCTTCTTTCTTCATAAAAGAACACCTTTTTTTTGTATAAATGAGTATTTTCTTATATTAATTAAATTTTACACGCTTCCTTTTTATTATATGCAGAGAAAATTATATTATGAAAATAATTTGTTTGTACAAACAAACAAATTATTCATAATCATTTACGTTGTCACAAATTTTGCAATCACTTAGATAGAGAGCTATCAACACTGGTACAAAAAAAACTTAAAAAAGCCCTTGGTCAAAAAGCACTGTTTAAGACAACACTACATTATAGGCCTACTCTACTTATAAACCTTCTTAAGGGCTTTTAACTTTACATTAACTTTCTAATCAACAACACAAAGCTGTCAACAAGTAGGTAACGTTTATAGAAAATAGGCTAGGCACATAGGTTGGGTTGGGTCTTATAGTCGTAGATATCTATACAAATTAATGTTTGGTATTCTCTTATATGAATGTAAAAGGGTAACGTTTATAGAATTTAACTACACATACTCTCATAGTAGTTATGGTAGTTACTTATAGGAAAAAATAAATGTGTCTTTTATCTGTTATGGCAATACCTACTTACGTACTAAATGTAAAATATAGCATAGTTACGACATGCTTTTAATAATGGTCGGCGTACTTAAAAGCACAGAATAAAACACTCTACAAGTACCTATTTGAATGCTAGCATGCACCACATCATCTGTCGCCGTCGGCTTGCGTGTGCGCAGAGAACTCCATCGCACGGGTACAGCTAATGAGACTGTGATATTATTCTATTTATGCTTGCATCATACCGCCTAGACTGATTCACTCGTTCTGCCTATGTTCTGTCATATTAAACCTACTCTAGAGACCGCGGATATCATGTGATTTAGTTCATTTGTTTATAATTATACCTAGGTAATGACATCTAAAAGCACAAAACAAGACACATAATCAATAAATCAATTATTAGTTACCGTTATGTCATTTTCGCTAAGATCAATTTTTGGTTAATCTGAAAAAAATATTTATTCAAAAGGGACTTACAATATAAATATGTACAACAGAATAAAGTAAAGCTTAAACTAAGTCATATATCAAATATTTACATACCTTAAATAAATTAAAATAGAGGTGAAAAATCAACTACATTATAAAAACCAATTCACACACATTGAAATTGGTATGTAACCGATCCTATGCGTACAATACAAATTACCTAACCTTTATTAATTGGACGAAATTGCACAAAACCGTTCCAACCGACAAGTCGCTTAAAATTTATATTAAAACTTACTACCCATATATCAATAAGTTCAAAATTCAATTTCAAGCGACGTGTGGTTTGGCTCGTTTTTGCATAACTACGTCCAATTGTAAAAAATGATATTGACACCTACTTCTTCATACGACACTGCATATCCGAACACGAGCAAGCGAAAGTTGATAACGTCAAGTCAGTGACATCTATCCGATCAAAACATCTACCAAAATAAAAAAGGCACTGATATCCACATATCCCATCAAAGCAAGGCGAGACATGATGCTTGAAATCATTATCAGAAATTAAATATAAAAAATCCAAAGATTCTCTACTTTGCAACACCTATTTTATTAGTAGTTATCGTTGTTTCTATATAATGTCTAGTGGGGTGTATGGTGTGGTTTTTCACGTTTTATAAAGCCGGGTGTCTGACAATCACCTATCAACTTTTATGGTAGGTAATTGAATAACCCATTAATGCAAGAATGTTTTTGTAGCATTAAGTTTATAAACACCTTTCTATTAATTGATAAAAAATATAACGCTCTCAGCTGAGTACATCTAAATCTAAAACACATCTGAAGGTGTTGAGTAGACGACAATGCGAAAAGTAACGTGGCTACCTACCTATACGATAGTTATATTATGCAATTTATGCAGTAAGAAACTTTAAGTTTTATATTATCTTTATTAGGAAGATACATATAGTGTAGTAACATACTCAAAAGCACAATTTATGCACATACCTATATTTTATATAGGTCTGCATAATATGAATAAAAAGGTTATTGAATGTGTGCTTAAAATAAATTTGAAAATATAAAGCTGTTTAAATTAGTTTTAATTACACTTTAACACTGAAATCTACTACAGAACTTACCAAAAATGCGCCACTTCCAAAGGACTTCATTCTGCATTGAAACTTGATAGAGTAGTAGGTATATTTACTGAATTTAATCAATCTTAAAAGGCTATATTTAAAAAGGTCCACTTACATTCATCAAAGAACTTAAATATTCAATTACCTAATCGCATCAATCGTATTCAATCAAATCTAGTAGCTGTCAAAATTATCCAAAAAGGATTTAACAGTAGAGCGCTAAATCAAACGTCAGTCAGCATTTGATCGAGCATCGAATGCCACCGTATTGAACACTTCCGCATCGGAACCCCAAATAACCGATTGTCTCGTTTATTTCTCGATTCCCTCGCCAATACTAAATATTTGAGCCCATCACACAATAAAGTTCAACATATTTAAGTGTTGACTATAGAAATTAGCAGCGGTTCTATTTGCGAAACAAATAGAACAAGCTACGTAGATTACAAGCGTGTTGTATTAAAGCATTCTCCATCATCGTTTTTCTTATAATCCAATCTGTTAAATCTATTATTTTAATAAGATGTGATAAAATACATTTGGTTATTAATTTATCACATACCCTACCATTTTCGCTGTGATAGGTATCTAACTTAGGACAAACTTTACCATGCCCTGTTAGAAATACGGTAAAATTAGTCTTAGTGTATGCGGCTGTCATCTACACTACGACTAGATACCTGCTTAAGTTGAATCAGAACGTCACAGCAACATAAACCGAGTCATTTTCATGTAGCACAATCGATCAGAACTCGCATCTCATCTCTTGTCTCTTGAATCTATACATCGAGTCCATTATGCGTGTCTAATAGATTTTTTTGGCGTTGGGCCATTCACAGGCGCAGCGTGAGGCCGCGTCAATGGCTATTGTGGCTCGAGCGGCGACCGACAAACTTTTATTTGTAACGGGCCTAAATGGCTGTTTTGAGGATTAAGGTGCCAGCATTGTCATCACTCGACTATCGGTTCACTGCCAATTCATCCATCATAACACCCAATAGTATACTCTCTGTCAATGTGATAAGATTTATTAAGATCACGGATTTAGTATGCAGAACTGTAAATGTCCTTTCAGTGAATTGTCGGACGCAAAATGGCATTAGCCTAATACGATGAGTTCCCCACAATGTGCTCTTGAGATCTGTCACTTCTGATAGCTTTTTGCTACGGTTTACACGGCGGATTATGCACTTCAACATTAGGATTATGCGACCATTTACAGGCTGAAGTACTTTAGGAATGTTTACTACAAGTGAATATTATTATTACCGTAACGCTTGAGTAATATTTGTTTGAGGCAATTAAATTAAAATATCTGTCGAGGCAGTTAATTAAAGTTGAAAAATAAAACCGTACGTTAACGGTTCGGTAGCACCCTTCATAACTCTTTTTCATGGCAGCCGAGCGTCGTGTTTAACCCTTTCATTGACAAAAGGTATTTAAATTAAGCTGTCGAGGAGATTATATTTACTGCGGCGCAACGGGATTTAAGCGTTTACACTGCCATCTGTTTTTAGAACGACAATGTTGCAGACATTGAAATAGATAACGAGTTTCTTGGATGACGCTTAATTGAATTTCATACGGGAAGTGTTCGATGTAAACACCGTATAAGTGATAGCACGATGACTGCGATACAAGATACGCTTGTGTAGATATTTATCATGAAGAAATCTTCGCGTAGCAGTTGCTGCGATTTCTAAAGCTGGTTCCAGCCAGCAAATCTCGAATCAGCCGGCGAGTTTTCTCGCTAATTGAATGTTATTGCATACCACACACTAATTTATAGATATAGCGATAGGTAGCTCACGTTTGTTCATTAAGCTGTCTCAGTAAGTTATTTATGCGGCCGTCCGTCAGCGCCGCGCCGGAGTGGCGACAAATTTAACAATGCGGGTACCGCGGCTTTGTGTTGCCTTTCTTAAAAAGATAGTTAATGATGTGCGAATCTGTCTACACGTGTCACCGTCGATTTATGTCGATTCTTCCTAATTGTTTTATGTTTTGCCGATTTTGTGCGCTGTTTCAGTTGCGCACGGTTCATTGGCGTTGCGAGTGTGAAATTTATTTCGGTTATTTAAATTTACTCGGCGTCCACCCACCCGGATTGTCAGATGTTCGCGTTGTACAATCAACTAGTAGCAGCAATTATTCGCTGCATGTTCCCTACTGCGGTTTATTAAGCGACTCGATATTCGCCACACATAGGACCCTGTAAAAACGGTCCGACCACAAGGCAACTGCAGTTTCCTGCCCCAACCACAAATAACCGTTTAATCATTTTAATATTGCTTGTTAGCAATGTTAATTTTGTACAGTTATCGTAGACCGATAATTTTTATTGGTTCTAATTGTGCTAATAGTCGAAGAATAGTTGTGTTGGTGCTTATTAACTTAGGCTATAAAACCAATAAAAATGTTAGCCGTGATATCATGATAACTTAATGTTAGATTAGAGCTAGCCGCATTGGGCATATGGCATAACTTCATTGTACGTTAATAATGTTGGGATTATACATGAAACTTCTTTCCAGACAAGTAAACTGTTTTAATGAAATTTTATGTGTTGCTACTTGATAAATATCTACAAATAACAGAATATCAAAGTTAGACTGCCGATCGATCGCGTTCAGCATCATGATCGATAGAAAATTGAAACTATCAATCACGATATTACATGTCATCTAAAGTGGTTTATTTATGTACGACACACCGACAGAGTGACAGTAAGTAATTTAGCTACTTTTTGCAACATCTTCCATTTGTAATAATATTATTAGTTAGCGTGTAGCTGCGCCCGCACTGGCCAATTTCACATCCTCGACGCAGCCCGTCATTACGCTGCAAATATTACAATTACGACCTACTGAGATGTTCCACTAGTGACGTGCCTTTTCATTCAATAGTTTTTACTCAATACTTATTTCCTTTCCATTGAATATTTACACTAGAACGATTTCAATTTTAACCACCTATGTTACGCCTTTTTATTTTTGAATTAGTGGCGGCTATTATTTTCATTACAGCATGCGTATCTGTATCGCAAGTTTTATCAGTTATCGTATTAATAATTAATAAAAAGGCTTGTTGAAAAAACAATCAGTCATCCAATCACAGTGAAAAAACATGAGCTGCGCGGATTCGTCGCGCTCCCGCGCCACAATCACTGTCAATGATTGCTGTCGAAACCTTCGTACGTCTTTATTGTAACCGCCCTTCCTAATGGAAGGATCCGCTGGCGTTACGCTTTGAATAATACGAGATTCGGGATTTAAAAGTCTTGGGAGTCATTAAACGTCGTCAGAAGCTTCTGAAGGACCGATAATGATCGTAATCGCTGCGAGGTTTTTGCAAGGTCACTGCATTAGCCTGGCTTGTTAGTAGACGGGCCTGCTCCTCGGGCAAGGCGGGTAATGAACGGAGCTGCGAGATGCAAGTCACGGGGCAGGCAGAGGCGCCGCCGTCATCGCCCGCTTCATCGCGCCCTGTCAATAAATGATGCCCCGACAACGGAGAAGGTTATTTTCGAAGACGCACCACTAATTAATGCCTTCCACTTAAAAAATATTACTTACCTAAGAAGCGGCGTCTTTGTTCTATTGTCAACTCCTTTAGTGTTTAAGGATGTCTAATGGTGCTGGTAGCTGATATTTGTAATAGAACTCTTCGTTGGACCTTTATATAAAATTTCATGTCGTCCGAATTACTCTCCATGGGTGATCCAAATGAAATCTCAGTGCTGTAGAACGTGGGTGCCACTTTGTGCCAGCAGCAAATATCGAGACATAAAACTTTAGATTTACCTAAATTAGTGTGATGGCATATCCTTTGTAAGTTTTAACCACAAGTTATCCCAAGTTATTAACAATGCCTTCATTGTTGTTGTTACATAATGATAAAATACAAAATGTTTTATTTTACTTCTTCTTTTGTAAGTTGCTCTTGCTCAGAAAACTTAATCAGACTTTGGTCTTCCTTGGGAAACACCGACTCTGTAGCGGTTATTTGACCTGTCAGCCTTGACAATCTATAAGTTATGTTTTCCCGTTCTATTCCCTACTTTCGTCACCCACAAGACGGCGAATCATTTAGTAGTTTAGCCAAGAGATGCTCGTGGTGCCACGCGCGTGTATTTTGCTGCAGGTTTTTTAATTTTGCTCAGAAAATCGAACGAAATGATTACGAGATCATCGTTACCAAACACCGCATGCAGGCTTCTGTAGACATCTGACAACTCAGACCCAATATCAGTTTCACGGGCATCTGTTGTGACACTCCACACGTTTTGATGTCTCACCGTGTTCCCTACTAATGTCACCCGCTGTTGGCGATTAATTCAGCAGTTTAGAGAAATGCTCCTGGTGGCCACCCACGTGGCATATTTAGCTTCAGATTTTGCAAGTTGCTCTTGCTCAGAAAACGAAACCAGATTTTGTTCTTCATTGCCAAACACCACAGACTGAAATGGAACATCATCTGACCACTCAGCCCCAGTATCAATTTCAGAGCATCTGTTGTGACAATCTGCACGTTTTGATTTCCTCGTTCTGTTCCCTACTTACGTCACCCGCAGTCGGCGATTAATTTAGTAGTTCAGAGAGATGCTCGTGGTGACCACCCGCGGGGCTCCGGCGGCGCCCCGCCGCGCTCCACGGAGCTCTAATTGAAACTGACACCGATAGCGCCATTCACGCAGTCCTTTCGCAGATCATTCTTATAAACAATAAATAAAGGGTTAAAAGTTGAAAATTCATGTAAATTGAAAAAAATTGAAGGTGGTTTTTTTTTTACCCTTATTGTCATTGTGACAAGAGCGAATGCGAAATCTGTTAAATTTCCTTGACTGAGCCTTTGCTTTAGATATAAAAAAAAAAAACACATTCGTTTATCATTAAGCATTTCTTATCTTTCGTCATTTCATTGTGGCAGTCTCACTAGGTAGAAGACCTAATCGCTATTAAATTTCTCATTATTTACTTCGTTACACACGGTAACTCATACAATTTATATTTTTATGATATACCTGATATATTTGTATATATATATATATATATATATATATATATATATATATATTATATTATGTATATATCTGTATATATATTATTTTAAAGTGTGTAGGTATATGTATTTTTGTATAAACAGCAATATTATATTTTGTATTTACTTGTACTCTAGATCCTCTCTGTACCATCAGATTTCTAATTTGCACCCACTTCTAGTATCTCTGTTTGGCCCTATGGTTGACTGGTAGAGAATGCCATTTGGCATTAAGTCCGCCATTTGTACTGACTTGTTTTGTGCAATAAAGTTTAAATAAATAAATAAATAAGTTTAAATATACAAAAAATCCTATACTGAGATATGAACATGAAATTCGGAATATGTTTGAAGGTGATCTGTCCAACAAAAAGAGATTTTCCGAAATTCAACTACCGAATGTAAATTCGCTAGTGAAAGTCTAAACAAAAAGGCTGGAAAGTTGGGATTCTCAGGGCTGAATTGGTGCTATGTAAGCAAAGATTCATGCTTAGATCAGAGGGAGCCATAAAAACAAATTTTACGTCTCAACAATAAAACCGCTGCACGCGTCCCTTTCAGCCTATTACGAGCGAGTGCAAGAACTATCGGAAATTGCGACTATTATCCTTAGCATCCGGCTTTTAAGTGTAAATTTTCCGTTTGCAATTTGTCGTGCGGAGGGATTTATTTAAACAAACAGTCTCTTTGTATCGCGAGTGGCCATTAAACGCAGCGGTCGAGGTTGTTATGAATTTGGATATATCCCTCATCCTTTACGGTTCCCCTTCAACCGCCTTTAACTGCATATAGAACCCAGAGATTTGTCTTATAACAAAAGGGAATGATGGTCCCTTCAAAACAGATATACTATGTATGACATATTGAATCTCAAAGATAACATTTTAATGTTCCGTGTTTTAATGTTATAAATTATAAAACGTCAAGTGATTAGTGTCACACAAAGTGGCAAATCGATAGAATTAAGTATTATCTTAATTTAGCATTTTTGTATTTTCTAATAAAAAAAAAATGATCTTTATTTTTTAGGCAAGTAAATCCCAATTGCGTATGTTTTTTTTGGTAGATCTCTATCTTATGATACATTCATTATATACTCTATCTATATCGTATCGTACGGTTAGTTTTGTGATAGTTAACTGGAAAGGTGCCTAGATCGAAATGAAATGAAATAATTTATTCAGTAAGTAGGCCACAAGGGCACTTTTACAAGTCAGATTGTGAGTCTACCGGCATCGGCATTTCGCAAGAGGAGACCGCTGTTGAGAAGAAAGCCGAAAGAAACTCAACAGTAAGTAATTTTTTCGTAAATTATACTTAAAAACTAATACAATTATATTATAACTAGGTAATTGATACTTATATGTTAGAGGAGATGTACAAGTTTCTCCAAATCAATGTTTACACTAAAAATTATATAAAATAAAGTGATTTTTTCAGAGATGTCGAAGGTCTCTAGGCGCCACGACACGCAATCTAGATTGGTATAATTAATTAATGAAATAATTCAATTTCGTTGACATGTATAAGGTCTCAAGGAGTCAAAATCAATAACTGATGCAACAAAATAATTAAGTACTTAATTTAAATTTCTTAGAGATGTACATGGTCTCTAGGCGTCACAACATGCAAAACAAAATAAATTAATTTAAATCCTTAGAAAATTTAAGGACTGAATAAGAAACTAACTATACAAAAGAAAAAATAAATAAATAAATAATTAAACTAAATTTCTTAGAGATGTATATGGTCTCTAGGCGTCACAATTTACAAAATATATAAATAACAAATATATGATAATAGTTAAATTTCATTCCTCAGAGATGTATAAGGTCTCTGAGCGTCATTGTACCAGTACACTAAGTTTATTAGAGATGTATACAGTCTCTAAGTAAAAAATAACTTCAGTCGAGTACAGGATGAAGTCTCTCACGTCAGTTCAAAACACTGGAAAGCAGTTACTCCACAACTAATTTGGCCCTTGCTAGTATGAACAGACCGGACCCCACAAACGGCACCCGGCACGGATCCTATGTTTTATATGTATATACATGAGCTACCGTTACGCTTTCCACAGTTTGATCAATATAAGTTTTTATTGCGACGTACAACCCCTTTCTTGTACATTACGCTAAGCGTAAGTAGCAATTTTCTAAATGCGCTTAATGAAAGAACGTTTGCTTCTGTCACGGTTATTAGGTAAGCTTAACCTACATACTGTTTACTTATTTAGTCTCATTTGCAAGCACTAACTTTATAATTAAGCAATTACCCACCGACGTGAGCGGGTGCTTTATCCAATTTCGAAAAAAACCGTTATTGATAAACACTTTATCCATTATGGTGATCGATTGCCGGAAAATTAAATCAATTTAATTGGAATTAATTGATACAGTCACGAGCGTATCTTGTTAGCATAATAAATATATTGTCTGTTTTATCTAATCTCGAAAAAAGTCCTTATTGATAAACTTTTTATCCATTACGATGATAGATTGGCGGAAAATTATATTAATTGTTTTTAATTACCTATTTTCTTTACTCAAGATCATAAACTCATAGGCTGTTAGAGTAGGTAATCTAATGGACGTAGCACACGTATAGTAAGGTTGCGATTTGCGATACTATAATTTACGTATGTCACAATCACAATACAAGATCATGTTTTTCGACAAATATGTACCTTACTAGTTTTTATTGTTCAAATGTAACTTCACGAATCTAATCTTTCCCTTGGATATACGTAACTTATTTAGTACTCTAGCAGAAGATGTAGTTATAGATGAGACCTGTGCGCTAGCTTCTTTTGTAAATATCTTTTACCCTCGGCTACTCGTACTCACCATTAGGGGTCGTGTGGCGCCCCATTAGCCAAGGGCCATATTTCATGTCCTCGAGAAGGCTCCATGAATAGGTACTCGCCTCTCACTTGAGTTTCAGCTTTAAAGTGCGCCTGTCTGTGGTGGCCGAGTTAATATCACGATGTTTAGCTTTAAGGGAAGTTTGAGATCATTATATACATTGATTAATCGAGATTTAAATTAATTATAGTTTAAGGGAACGCTGAGCAAGTAAGATCTGATATTTGAACACGGCAGAACGTGTTCACTTTATCTAACCTAAACCGAAACATATCAGGGAAATATTGGTGGCTAAATTTGGTTTATTATGGTTGTCTTAAAATACTAAGTAAGCTAAATTGAAAGCGATGATACTCAGAGTCGAACAAGGTTGAATCGAACAACACAAGGTGTTCTATCAAAGCATTTTCTTACATGAGTACTCTTGTTTTTTACGCTCTTCACGCCAATTGACCTTATGCGTTGCTGAAGCGTTTTTATAGATACATAGCCTCAAAGCAACGCGGGCACCGAACCATACATTCATAAGCTATTCAAGCACGTCCATGTAAGGTGTAGCAGTATAATTACTGGACTCGTCGATAGACGCACTGCTGTGCTACGCCAGAAGGTCGTATCTTCACATGAACTTCATAGTAAGATACAGCGTTATACCGTAGCACAGCAGGGCAGCTGACAAGCGCTGCGGTCGCCGCGGTCGCTCCATTCAACACCGCTTCATTCATAACTGGCGAGTGTGACCGCAAACTCGACGTGTGGACCGTTCAGCTCCATTTGCCTAGCACACAGTTTGGGAACCACGGGCTTAGGTCACTTAGGAATTTGCCAACTTGTCACATAGGTACGTAACGTTTGAGACTGCTGGGCGATGATTTGTACGTGCTTTGATATACAGTCAGATAGGCCATATCTCGGCTATATATTTATGTCAATGACAATGAGAATAGAAAATGTTATTACGGTTAGGATCCAAAAGCACTTATGCCAAATTTAAATTTATCCACTACATTTCGGACAGATGTCAGTGTCTCACGTCGAATTCAGCCGAATTATCTTCGCGACTTATCGAAATAGCTAGCAGTCTTATTAATGATAGCTTACGACTTACGATCTATAAGCGGCTGTAAAATGTTTATTTATCACTTACAACATATCATCACCTCGTTCAGCCGATTCGATTCGTATCAGATCCACCTACAAACGTTCACGATAACGAAGTGGAATAAGAGATGAAATACTTAGGTGGTCGCGTGGCCCGGACCGCCCGTCGCGGGCACACCGCGCTATGCTAATTCAATTGTGTAGCGGATAGCGCGATACCATCGCCTTGCATTATCATAATAATGCACGAGTCACCACGCTGATACTAGCCGTCGACATGCTTGATACACAATTTGTAAATCGATACCTGACAACAGCTTTTAGACCTTGCTTTGTGCTTGTATACTTGATGAGACAATTGTCTCATATTGAGCGACCCAATTCACCCTGAAGATAAGCATGTATAACACGACAAGAACTTGTATATAATGTTGCATGAGAGCGGAGAATAAAAACATGAACACTAACAGAGTGCGATAAGGCACTTACAAGTAAGAACATGGAAAGAAACCTAACATCTAGGTAATCGATTCACAGAAGTGTTGAAAAGTGGCGAAAGCCGTTCTCAGGCGACCGCCCGCGGCCCGTAACCGTACCCACAGTTCTTGCCGACGATTACATTCATCTAGCGGGATGCAAATTGAATTATGGGACTTTTTGTGGCTGTTCAATTGTTTAATACGTCGCTTTGTTCTTGCGCCGCTACGTGACGATTGAGCACTCAGCGGCTTGTAATCGCCCGCAGTCTTCCAGCCACGATTGTTCCACACCATTCTAGTCAACCCGTCCCACCAAATTATAGTGTTTCACCTTATTACCTAATTGTTGCTATTGTTACAAATGACTAACTGCTTTCGAATCTTCCAATCTCGTATTACAAGTTATAACGCTTTAGTTCGTTCTATGAACTCATCTCATCTTACCTTCTTTGATTAGAAGTAACCGACGAGAAAATTAGCAGCCCTATTAACTTTATTTTATTATTTTAAATACTCGTAGGTAGTATAGTAGATAACTCGGTTTGGAAGTAGTTACCTAGGAGTAATTGGAAGAAAATAACGTCTTGAATGCATAATTGTTCGTTTTTACGAGGACTGCAGGTCGTTGGTGCGCCGCGTCTTTGTGGTTTAGGCCCCGCGGCTGCGTCGGTAATTTTCTCAGCAATTAATACCCCGCGTTCAATTTGTTAAATGTAAAAAATGTGAAACAGAAGTTGAAGAAAATTACTGAAGCCACATCCACGCAGTGCCACGCTATTACCGGAGGAGCGAATGAAATGTCAACTAATTGCAGTGTGCTATTGTATTGACATGTGCCATCGCGGTTTTTATTGGCGCTGTCGTAATTGAGAAGGCCGTTGATCTAAAGACAGACAGATGACGGAAAAGCTATATACTTAATAATAATTATGATTGCTATATATGTTTTGAAACATGTAAAAGACAAACAAACACAAGTTACACCTATATGTAATCAAACGATTTGTTTTGACATAAATGACCAAAGTAGATAATAAAGATTTGATCAAATCTTATGATAATAAATTAGAGAACAGGTTTATTTTGATGATTTAAGACATTTTTGTAGAACAGATAGAGAATTGGTCCAATAAAGCAGGTCTCGCGTGCCCCGCGGCGCTGTGGTCCAACCATTTTATTTGTTTGTTACTATGGTATAAATGGAGCTAATTATAATGATTTCTGTGGAAATTACTGGCATTAAGTTGCTACCAAAAATACGTGAGTTTAACGACGTTTTCCGAGAATCTCGGAGCGAGCCGTCGGCGACGCGGGCGCAGCTCACGCGATGCTGCTATCACATTGTTCCTTGTATGCAAAACGGCCTTGAACTTATCTACACAATGCTATATCAAAATGCCTTAAGGTAATGGTGTGTTGAAAGTTCATACCCGGCTCGGAGGTTTTAAGAAAATTCTCAAACGAAAAGGGCAAATCAACATTACGACACTGAGGCCTCCAAATTAAGTCGTCAATTATCATTAGCAGCCGCATATGTCTCAAATGTCTTCAAAAAGTAAATACTTTCAGGAATTCATGGACGCCCGCTCCTTTCCTATAGGTAACTAAAAGAACCTGTACCTTACCGTAGTAGTCGGTAGTTAGTCAGCAAATTAATTTGAGAAATGGTATCAGAAGTGTACATTTACTTCCATTCAACGGTACCTCATAACAATCAGTATTATCGATTATACAACGACAATACAGTGTAGTCGCTCTATTTGAATAACAGGTTAGTTGTTTGAGTAACTATATTTACTTGGTAAACGTTGTAAAATAAAATGCAAACTAATTCATAGTTATGATATGAAGCGATTCCTGAGCATGTATTGAAATAAAGAGTCATCCCTTAACTCTCAGAGGCACTAAATTCGACTTTCTAATGACATCAATTCCGAGATATGTCGAAAAAGGATATATTATATGACATAAAGTTAAAATATATTCGTTGACAATTTACAATAGGTACATATGGCATTTTAACTGTATGTAATCCAGCCGTATTTATTTTAAACTTGTCTTATGATACGTACCCGTCAATAAATCTATAAATTTCATCAATCACGACGATATATCGCTCACATGGGTATACATCGACGTCAATCAAATTAGGGTTTAATCGGTTCATTGATCGTCTAAGAAAATTAAGTGAAGTCCGTTGGCTGTGTCCGTTGGATTCTGATTAGCAAAACCCTCAACGCAAGGAGCGTGCTTTTCAGAATCCCATGTCATGCTGCGGTGCAATTAATTTCACAATTTTAATTGCCATTGTTCTGTTATAATTATTGAATTACTTGATGTCGGTATTAATGATTATAATTATGCTGGCTGTAATTATTGAGTGTTTAAGTTTTTGTTGGTTGCGTCGATAGGTTATATCGAATCGTTTATTGTGACAACAATGGTATTACGGTGATTTTGTCACGAGCTGATCGTAATCAACCTTAATGATACGTATTTTTATTTTTAACTACTTATACTTATTTTTACCTTTAATGAACTCAACTACAAAGTTGCAAACAATGGTACAGGCGACAGTGTTACAAACAAAACAGCTCGTCGTAATCCAACGCGGTTTGCTTTTCTTTTTCATCTGTTTTGTTTTGAATTAATCTAATATTTCTATAAAAGTGCTGATTCCTATTTTTGTAACCATTATATTTGGTCCAAGTGTAGATCAAATAATCGATTCAACCTTATTCAAACATCACTAAACCAGTCTTGCCACTTATATTAATTTGATCCAACATTCGAGTAATTAAGAGTAAAAAAGCCAGCTATATTGTGTCGACTTTAGTTCTGCTACACAACGACAGAACAAAAGCCAAAGTGGAAGGGAGTCCCTTGTTTCCATTCGACCGCTCGTTTTTTGTGAGACTGGAACTGGTTTCTCAAATTGGTACTCCTATTATCTGGTCCCAGCCGGTGAAGGTCGGTCTCACTGAGAAAATTTATGTAGCAAATTCCGTCACGCAAAATATTGGTGGGTAATTTCGATCAGAATTTTGACGGTTTAAATGTCCTTCTAAATTGGACGGTGTTTCGACACTATTTTGAGTCGGGTTCGTCAGTAAAATTGTTTTTTAATCGTGTTAGAAATAGAAAAAAATGTGATCCTTAAGTTACCAATTAGACCATGAGTTACCATATAGATTTAAGCATGGTCTATATTATTATACCATGGATTTAAGGTTAAAATATGAAAATGAGACATCTAAGACAAGCATCAAGTAAGTAGGTAACTAAATAAGTCCTTCCAAGCATAGAATAAGTTTCATCACTGAACTTCCCCATAAGGTGCCAGTAAAACTCCATAGTCTGTTTATAATTTTTTATATATATGTTAGATTGTATTATTATTTTAAAAATTTTCAACTTTTATTCAATTTTGACATTCATTTTATGCTATAATCCTAATTAATTTTGATTTGTAATGTGTAATTTAATTTAAACTGTAATTTTATTCTAGTATTATTATATAATTTAATGTGTATGTGTTTTGGCTATGTGCTGTAAACATACTCATGTTTTTAAATAAATTCCTTCCTTTATAGGAATATATATAGTTTTAAACAAAAAACGCGAAGCGGCTTTAATGTTAGTTTCGACAGGGCTAGCGCAGCCCCGGGGCGCGACGGCGAGTGGGCGCTCTTGTCTGACACATTACCACACAATTTCATCGACTTATCAAATTTAAACGCTCACATTACCCGGCTAGGCGGCGATTTTATTGAAACGTTCCGATAATCGCGGAGAAACAATACGTAATCCGTCCAAATTGCCGATGGACGCGTTAGATGAGACGTGCTGCCTTCGGCACTCCTAAATAGATACTTTATATAATATAGGTACGTAAAAAAATGTAGCAAGACAAATAGTTGGGCCAAAAATTCTCCTATTACAATTCCATACATCATAACACCGAATCTGGACAAAAACCGTGTCCCCCACATGTCGGGCCTGCGTCAAAGTCGGACGGCGTCACAAGGCGGTAATTTCCCTTTAAATAAATAATTTGTTTCGGCCCAATTTGACGCGATCGCCATGTGGTGTCGGTCTAATGACCGCGGATAACTACGCGGTTTCACGCTTTACTCGCTAGGCTATCACCAACTGTGAAACGTTTTGAGGTAAGCATATGCATAATAATAATAAGATAAAATAAAATATCACAAGCTTTTATTTAACATGCAATGTACCTATGTATGTTAACTACATATGTTTGTTCGGGTGGAATCTGGCAATTCAATTTTGAATCAGAATCTGATTCAAAATTGAATACATCTGATGTATTCTCAACCGATTGAGTTGAAATTTTGCATATCGGCACTATAAGAAATGTTCGGCTGTAGATGGAGTGGCAGTTTTGCGAAGATAAAACTC
Source organism: Apotomis capreana (assembly GCA_947623375.1). Taxonomy (NCBI): domain Eukaryota; kingdom Metazoa; phylum Arthropoda; class Insecta; order Lepidoptera; family Tortricidae; genus Apotomis; species Apotomis capreana. Next base: position 10,626,907 of record OX392506.1, on the reverse strand, counting down.
GCCGAATACAGACGTGATGCCACATCACGAGGGTCCTAATTTACGTCTCTCGACGTTTTGCATGACAGTAGTCCGGGAAAGTGTTAGTCATTCAAAACTTACATAACAAATTAAGTCTGTCGTCATCACTGTAAACTGATTGAGATACGCTAAATTCCAAGAAGGTAATAAGTTCTAAATAAGCTAACTAGATTTCCACTTCTCTCACTCTACATTATACTGAATGAAAAGAGACTCATGCCTCTATATGCTAGAAGTACTATACTTAGTAGTACATATCGATTTAATAACTATAATGTACATTGTATTATGTGTATACGTCGTCGTTCTGCTATTTCTCGATAAACCAGGAAGTCATGAATACAGTTGTTCAAATCCTAACACTAGAGCGCCCTCTACAGACTCTACAGTAGGTACCTAGTTGAGCTGGCTAGACTTACGGTAGGCTTGGGGTAGACTAACGACGGCCAGAATGACATAGTTATCGTAGCAACTGAACAGTGCAGACATCAGTACTAAAATATTTCTGGTATACTTATTCATTTTTTTAGTTGAAATAATATTCTGTGATAAAAGTTGGTGTTAATATCAAACTGCAGTTTCACTTCTGGATCTCATCCCCACACTATAAAACGATGCAAAACAAATACGTATACCATATCACATATACTTAAGTACTGCGTACCGCGTTTAATATCACCCATATCCTTTGAAACACATTGAAAAATAGGGCGCACATAGCTAACTAATATTATACAAAGCAGATAGAAGCTGTTAACGCCATATTGTACAGACAGGAAGAGTTAATCGATACTTCCCCCAGTTAGTTTCAAATGTCAGGCGCCAACCCTTGCCGCTAATGATCGTATTTTGATGTTACTTACGAACACTATGAAACCTGAAAATCGATACGACGCTGATTTTATTATTTCTGTACTTATAAATATTTCAGATATAAATGTACCTACTTTATTAGATGCCAATTTGTTGATTGAAGTGGATAAATACCTACGTTAAGCCTACGTCTATATATAGGTACTTATTTAATGATAAGTTTCCTCTTTTGAAGTCGTCACCAATCAAATCCTGCAAAGCATGCACTGCCACTGATACTAAACTAACATAATCATCATCGATCCATTTCAGTAAAAGTGGAATAAAAAAAATTCTAAGGTACGCCATTGAAATTGAAAACGATTTTCCGCTTTTTTTAATCTTTGCTAAGTAGGTTTAAATTCAGCGAATAAATCAAAACAGAGGGTTACATTTTCCCTGAACTCGTTAGCCAGGTCACTCAAACCAGTTATGTTCATATAAATTGTACTTGATAATTTAAGCGTTCATTTTCATCAGAATATGCGTATACGAGCTCTGGTGCCTTAACTAAACAATTTGACGCAGAGAGCGTAAATATTTTGGAAACCCCATTGAAATACTTTGTCAGCCGCCACTTTACAAGTGATCTTATACTATTATAAAATTCTAGATTTGTATTGATATCAGTTTTCTATGGAGAGGGGTCATGATTTTAGGAAAAATCTTCATAGCGTGATGCAGGATCGTCATTTGTTTTGTACAGGCGCGCGGTGCCATGCCAGTTTGCCGCCATCTGTTGGTCATAATTTCCATTGTCCTTTCATCACGCCGAAACGGCTGGATAAATTACAACCAATTTTGGTACAGGGATAGCTGGACATCCAAAGATGGTTATAGGATACTTTTTATTCGTCTAAGGTAAATAAAAAAAAATACGCGGACGAAGTCGCGGGCGCCTCCTAGTGTTGATATACTCGTAAATTATTAGACGATAATTTAAAGCGTTTATTTGCATTAGAATAGGAGCTGGGGTGTCGACGACGGCGTACGGAGTCGCCCCGGACGCGCTCGATAATTCCCTAATTGTGCAATTAGCCGTCTGCAATTTGCCCCAGGCTTATCCAACATGAATTAGAACGGGATTATTTCGCTTCAAATTCAATCCCGTAATTAGAAACCAAAATATGACGCAATATTCGTTCATGTCAGAAGGTCAAATAAATTAATTATCTGATTTATCTCATTGGCATATGGCATCAGCAAATATTACCATAATCGTAGTCAATTTAAGCGTTATAACGAATAAGGCTTATTATCTCGAATAACGTGTTGTCTAAAAATATTAGCTCATAAGTATAGTTATGAATTTTATGAAATACAATTTGGCCGGTAACGACTTCACGATCATCTTAATAACACATCGGGATAAGCGTTTCGCTTGAATATTCATTTCGGCTCATCATAATTTTGGTGGATAATTTAAAATCAGCCAATCAACGCAGCCCGGCCGCTGCTTCGGACGCTTTAGCTCACAATTTATGGTTTCTCACATTAATTTAATTACAGTTTATGAAATCAATCTTATATATTTGCTATATGAGAGAAAATTTTAATTTTGACTGTTGAACAATATTTCGCTGGTATTCAAGCTTTACTCTTACACAATCCATCGCACATTAAAAAGATAAGATACAAGATGAACACGGGAAAATACTAGTTGTAATGTAAGTCCATATCGCAATGTGTTACGTTAAGGTTCCAGTGCTCGACGACACCTCATTACCTATTTGTCACTTTCAACTTTTCCATTCACAGGAATAGAGGTGGAACACACTGTAATTATATTAATTAAAATTAGTCAGAGCATCCCTCACTTTTTGACAAGTAAGCGAATGCGAGAGTATTTGTATAACGCGTGATAAGCGCGAAAATATAATAAATAAAATGAGGAATACAACTAGGGCCTAGGCATTCTTTAGCATTTGGTATGCGGAAGCACTGATCAATGCAAATTAAATGCTTCGTACTAATGTTGAACTTTTAATTTTTGACATAGCACACGAAAGGGTAAAACATAAAATCTGACGGAAAAACTAACTGTTTCCCTTCAAATGCGGAGTCACAGACGGTATAAGATGATATCGCTGAATGCTTTCCCACAGAATGAATCAATGGAGTTTCCTCAGTGGCCTACTGAATAAAAGGCAGCAATTAAGTAATCCGATCCACTCGGCCATTGATACATCCGGTCGCCTTTCAAAGTTTCACTAGTGCGCCTAATTATGATTTTGCTCTCGTTCGTGCTCTCTGAGGGAAGTGTGTAGGTAGCTGTGTTGGTTTTCCTCTTGTTTTGCATAAGACGTTAAAATGGTCGTTGAGGAAAGTGCCTTGTAATATCTGCGCCGATAACTCTTTACCAGGCTTTTTAAATGACACATGCCTATAAAACTATTATGATGTTATATAAAATATGTGTCTACGCTGTAAAATAATAAATTTATGAAATAAATATCAGACAATCTCATATACATTGAACTAGACAAATTAACATCAAGAAGGCTTATGTTATGTGTACTAGACGATGATTATACATACCTAATATATAGATAAATATTTTCTTAAAAATATTATCTACATTGGCAGTTAATCTACCTGCCCAACATTAAAGTTTAATCATGACTCGATTCCAAACTGAAAATTACCTAATGAATAAACCTATCCCAACCACTAACTGAGCTACCTGACCCGACTTCATTGACTCTCACATGGTCGGTAAATCTCTTTGTGTTTTATTTATTTTTTTATGACAAAAGATCTTCGTCATTTTTGACAAGGAAAAAGCCATCAACATTGTAATGCGGTGGTTGGCGCCAGAGAGGCGCCAGGCTTTGATTCAATCTCGTGGCGAGGCCGAGTTGACGACCAATTACCGATATCACTGTTTCGGTGCGCCCGCGCTGCCGGCCCAAATGGAGCATAATGCCTAGGGTAATTATGACTCCAGAGCCGCCGATGTCGGCACCAGAACACATTCTACCACTCATCTTCTAATATTATCCCTAAATTGCTTTGAGAAGGATCTAAAACTCGAATGCCTTTCCCAAACTGAATTTTTACATTGATTTAATCCTGATTATGAATCGCTTCGAGTGCAAAGACCGGAGAATTAGTACCTAATAGATATACATAGAGACGTATAGTCTCTCGACTGAGTGTTCGCCGTGGCAATTTGATACGGTTTTATTATTTTTTTATGGTAATCTTAATTGTCATGGACTATGGGGCAGTCGTACTTATACCGCCGTTGGCCTACATCTATACCCGTATCTTGGCAGATATCGCAAGATAAACTGTCTTAACGTACTTATTTACCATTGTTTAAAAAACTTTATTAAATCATCAACCTTTCGTATTTATGAGAAATATGTGCATCTTGATATAATATCACTTCATATTACGCTTAACATATATTACCGACTACGAAACATCCTAACACTCCGAAACAGTTGTGTTATTACATACGAAAACAAGTCTTCACAAGTAGCACAACTGAGTCTAAATAGCTCGTATATCATATCTAATTAGATGCTTAAGTGAAATTTACCACCATGACTAAGTGCTATATAGGTGGCAAGAACCCTTATGCCACCAGTATAGAACCAAAAGGAGAAAAATTGCAGCCTATTTTTGGTGCTAACTAGAATCCATAAGAGATCTCACAATTAAGTACCTTAAGTGGTAATTAGAACTATGGGTGAAAGTTATGCGCAGTGAACGAATGAAAACATTTCAGTTCGGTCAATGAGTGATAAATGAGTCGCCAAAATTATCTTTGAGTGGCGAGGCAACTGTCAAATTGTGTTTTATTAAAAGTAATACGTGATCTGCCATATTCATTTTGGATTTATATGTCTGTTTGATTGTGATTAAAACTTTACGTTATACAAGCATTGAAATAAGCACGAAATTCTTGCGAATTTTTTTTTACTGTGAAACTATAGTATGTTTTCTTTGTAAATTTCGACGCGCCCTTCATTTGATCAGGAATATTAAAAAAGAGAGTGCTAAATTAAATAAGGAATAGATACTGATAAGAAATAAAACTGTTAAAAACCTGACCTAATGATTGTAGGTTACGTACAATGTTTAAGTAACATCGTCACAACTATCAAAAGTCTGTGATTATGCGTGAGTGTGATAAAATTCTGGTTAAAATAATCAATTTTCATAGGCTTCCATTTGTAAACATGGCGAAACAAAAAAGATCCTACAGTGTTTATTTTCACTTATTTGTTCCTTATTTGGAACTATCAAGTCTAATAATCACTTATTTGTATCTTGCGAGTGGCAAAGCAGTGAATGATATTACCAATAGTAATAATTTGCTCTTTTGTAGACTATTAAACAAGCAAGACTATTAAATATATTTTGACAAGGCACAAATAGGAACTATAATAGAACTTTTAGTTCGTTAGTGGTTTGAAATAAGTGAAAATAACTGCTTTTGGTTCCAAGAACCTCCTACTGAGACCTATTTATGCGTTGGAGTGGCAATAAGGTACTTCTTAGGCCTTAAAGTTGCAATATTTTTTGGTTCCAAAAGAGCCGTAAAATTATCCCTTTAGCCACTATTGGTGATATAATTCGCTATTGTACTAGTCATTTGGAACTTTTAGTTCCAAATAAGGGTATGTTCCCACTTATATGTAAAAGTTGCTTATAAGTGATTTTAAGGCCTTATATAGCACTATTGCTTCTTATTGAGTGACAATTTGAACCTGCATGCAACTTTAAGTAGCAAAATCGACTTTATCCCACCATAAGTAATAAAGTAGAAACAAAAAACGCTCCTATGCAACTGCAAGTGATAGGATGAACTCATATACAGTTTTGAGTTGTGTTTAAAGCTATAAGTGGTATCAAACACTGTTAAACCACTCATTTAGAACTTAAAGCTATAAGATAAGCTGCAAAATTCACTAATGTGCTGCTTGGGTTACCTATTGGATTAGAGTTTTGATGATAATTTCCTAAACGAAATCGCATGACTCAAGTTAATAAAATTCGTAATATGTACATTAAATTTGTTGACGCAGTCTTCGGCTCATAGTTTTCCAAGCTTCAGGAATAAGGGCTTGTACACACGGCACGACAGCTGCACCAATCACAATGTACAGGGCGTGGCCGCACCCTTCCCCGTGTGCCGGTGTCGGATCCCTGGATTATATTATTATTGCTCACAATGGAACTTTTTTATCGCCGCTTTGTGTCTCATGCTGGGGTGAAATATCCGGTCGGATGTTCCTTGTGTGCTCACCTTTATTTTTAACCCGCTGAAATGAACAACGGTGAATGGATTATGCTTTACACCCTTATTCCAGCGCTTTATACGTGCTTAGGGAACTAAATGCTCTTTTATGAATGCGGATTGCGGTACGCTGTATACTACGAGTGTAAATTATACGTGTACAATACAATTACGAGAACATTTATTTGTTCTAAGACGTCGAAATTACCTATAAATATTATCTTGAAATAAGTATTGGAAGCGGTTTCCGACGGGTGTAGTGACGCGGGTTTACTAATTACGACGTCCCGCGGCTCGCGGTAGCGGCCGGGAGCTGTCACCGCCACCTAATTGTAAATACACTACAACCATCTCATAATTTATTTATATTATTTCTCAGCGCCTCAGGCACGAGCCGAACACCACGTTAGTTCCCATATAAATTAGGCCATAAATCTTAGTCGACACTCGGGCCTTTTCTCACGGTCTAAACCCACCGTTGAAGATAATTAAACTCGTGTAAGGACTTCTTTTTTGGATTGTTAATTAACTATTCATCTTCTGTCTTTCCAGGAACACCCGAGCTTACGCGGTACGCCGCTGGCGATGTTGGCGGCGCAGTGCAACAAGCTGTCGAGCAAGTCGCCGCCGCCGCTGGCCGACGCGGCTGTGGGCAAGGGCTTCCACCCGTGGAAGAAGAGCCCCGGCGCCCACTCGCCGCCTGGCGGCAGCGCAGCTCCCCGGTCCCAGCCGCCTTCTTGCACTCCCTACGGACGCGGACCCACCTCGTGTGCAGCACCCCCCTCCTATGGAAATGACCTCTACTTTCCATCCTCCGGCGACCAACTCCTAGGCAAAAGCGAATCCAGCGCGAGTCTCGGTTCCATGTACTCGCGACACCCCTATGAATCGTGGCCGTTCAACGTCGCAGGTGGCGGCAGCAGCGGTGCCTTAAAAGCGGCTGAAATGGGCGGCGTAGGAGCGGTTGGAGGCACCTGGTGGGACGTTCATAGCGGCTGGCTAGATGTAGGGGGACAAATGGCAAATTATGCAGGCCAAGACTATTCACAACTAACGCACTCATTATCTGGAGGAGCTCACTTATTACCTCCAGCCCCGCATCTACTCCAAGACGCTTACAAGTCCGTATTGCCGACGCAGGGCTCGTTCGGCCTCCACGGACCTGGCTCACCGGCCCCACCTGCGCAAGCTCCTTCACCTCGGTCGCAACGTCGGTACGCTGGCCGAGCGACCTGCGACTGCCCCAACTGCCAAGAAGCGGAGAGGCTCGGTCCAGCGGGAGCTCACCTACGAAAAAAGAACATTCACAGTTGTCACATACCCGGCTGCGGAAAAGTGTATGGCAAAACGTCCCACCTAAAAGCCCACCTCCGCTGGCACACCGGGGAGCGGCCGTTCGTGTGCAACTGGCTTTTCTGCGGCAAGCGGTTCACGCGCTCCGACGAGCTGCAGCGGCACCTGCGCACGCACACCGGCGAGAAGAGGTTCGCGTGTCCGGTATGCAATAAGAGATTTATGCGGTCAGATCACCTAGCGAAGCACGTGAAGACGCACAACGGGGGTAAGAAGGGTAGTTCGGATTCGTGTTCGGACTCGGAAGAGAACAGCCAAGGGGAAGGTGGGCTGGGAGGGCGGTCGCCGGAGCACGGGCTGGACGTGAAGCCGGGCACGCTGGTGTGACGGGGGCACGCTGCGCGGCCGCCGCTCGGGCCGCCGCCGCAGCTGCACCAGCACCACGCCGCGCTCCTGTGATACTGCCTCCGCCGAGCGCCCTGTACATACCACATATCAGAACACTGTACATAGTAACGTGCTCCTGTAAAATAGACGATGCGATATTTGCAGCCGTTGTGTATTTGTTGTGAGACTTTTAAGTGTTGTACAGTATAGAACTTTAATAATATACATATTTAGTAAGAATTGTAAGGTTAATTAGCATAAGTAGATCACTCTTTTAGTCCAAAATTACAGTTCATTATTTATTACGTTACATTAATATTACCTCAACTGATGTAAATGAAATCGAATTTATTATCGGACCCTGCTAACGGTTATGTTCTTGCAAATAGTTTCTGAATTGAAATATTTAACTTGCAGATTTTGTGAAATTTATGGCTCCTACTGCATAGTAGCTCTAAGCCGGACAGATGGGTATTATGAATGTATGACTTTGCAATATTAATTAGATAGATGAACTATGTTGTCAACAATGTATGTCACAGTGTCTCGCTTATAATAATCGGTAAACCATGGGAAATTTGAGGAAGGACATGAAGGTGTCATATGTTACGTTAATTCTTATATTTAAAAGGTTAAAAATGCACTAAATTACATTTTGCTACCGCTTTAGGTATATCCGAGCCACAGAAAAATTACCTGTCATCCGCAGCATATTAAACGTACATTAGCGGGACTAAATCTATCATAATTATTGTGTGTTTTTATGAATTAATTGCCACACTTGTACAATCGCAAAGTGTTATTGAACAAAATACTAACCTGTCATTTTACTATCAGCCAAAGAAGTAAAAAAATCTACCCAAATAGTTACCTATTTGAAATAAAACGTCGTCTACCTACCTACATTGTGTAAAAAATACGCATATTACGGTACGGTACGGTACGGTACGGTACGATACTAGGAACTAATATAAAATATTAACGTATATTTATATTTATATAATTGGTTCCTATTAATCTTGAAATTAAAATGTTACTAAAATGTATATGATAGATATTTTGCCGCTATTGTATAAGTATTACCGAATGCCCACTTAAATAGGCATTTAATTTTAATATTATTGTAAACATCTTATCAGACATAAAATTCTATGCGTGTTTGTGTTAGGTATATCGAATATTAACAAAATACGATAATATTAAAATCGAGTGTTTAGACTTGCTCTACCGTTGAGACAAAAATCGCCTTAAAATTCTAATGCATATGAAATATGAATAACATGTACATTTCTACTACCAAATTTCTTCTGTTAACAACCAAACCTCACTATGTTCAAAAACCTATAACTTAATACAAAGCTCGTATCTCAGTATCAACCTAGGTATACTAGCTTTAGAAACTACTCTTCAAAAGCTCGTATCTAGTTTCTAGGTTACAGAAATTTTAGTGAATTAGGTTGTCACAAGGCGATTTGTTCATACAAAGTTTACATACGAGTATTTATTTTGTGTAAATAATATAACAAAGGAGGGTTTCTTGCTCAACTTTTGTTGTTAGTCCTCAATGACCATTAAAACGTTTTGCCCATGTACTCGTACTTATACAGGTATGTGTCCATTATTGTGCTATTTTGTTAGCTTGGAAAGATGTAATTTAATAATATCTAAACTTTATTGTATATTGTACAAAATTGTGCGAATTAAAAATGCCTGAATATTGATTTTATAAAAATTAAATACTTATATTTTTCCGAGTGGATATTTGTCATTTTATTCGCAAACCCATTTGTGACTAAAAATATCGGGTAAAACTATTCCCTTTTTGTTTGCATATTTTAATTGAAATAAATCTTGAAATTAGCTGTTCTATGATATAATTCACAATAATATTATCACCATACTACCCAGTCCAGAAGTAGGTATTATTAAATCTTGTATTATGGGTTATGTTATAAACGACGTCATACATAGACGATACTTACCATTAAGCCGCTATATAAAAATATACTCCAATGAAATTACCAATACATGTACCTATACAGTATACATAAACCCAGACACAGAGACAAGTATCACAATTCCAGGAGAAATTGCTAGTCGGATGCTCCGTAGGCAAGGCAAGTAGAGCACCCGACTTTGATATAAATTGCCATATAATGAAATGATTTATTTGCTTTAGATATGGTACAGATAGCTGGACAAAAACATGTAAAGCACTAATAACACATCTAACCGGCAATGCTGGCATGCAAAAACATATTAAAATACAGTCTATAGCTATAATTAACAAAAGGCATATCATGTCAAATAAAATATATACTCATCAGTATCACACACATACACACGTAAATTAACTTATTTCTCTCTCAGTGCCTCAAGACGAAAGTCTTCAACCAATGTGTGTTACCAGTGATGACTTACGGCACCGAAACGTGGTCTTTCACTATCGGCCTCATCTCAAAGCTCAAAGTCGCTCAACGAGCAATGGAGAGGGCTATGCTCGGGGTGTCTCTACGTGATCGAATCAGAAATGAGGAAATCCGTAGACGAACTAAAGTGACCGATATAGCTCACCGGATTAGCAAGTTGAAGTGGCAATGGGCAGGCCACATAGCACGCAGAGCAGATGGCCGATGGGGCCGCAAAGTGCTCGAGTGGAGACCTCGGACCAGCAAGCGCAGCGTAGGACGTCCACCTACAAGATGGACAGATGACCTTATAAAGGTCGCCGGAAGGCGCTGGATGCAGGTCGCTTCCAACCGGTATATATGGAAGTCCAAAGGGGAGGCCTATGTTCAGCAGTGGACGTCCTATGGCTGAGATGATGATGATGATGATGACTCTCGAATAAAATACAAGAGTCAACATTTAAAATTGTTGAAACAGTGTTCATTTCAAACTAATGTCATTAATTTATCACGACAGAACCCAAGTAGAGTCCCAAGACTATTCTTATTATTTAAAATATTCAGAAAAAATTAAACAAGCGTCGTCGCCCCAAAATCGTTAGGTATCAAAGATTACGTCATATTGTCCAAAAGTTGATTTGATAGTCACAACGCACAAAGAATACAATTTCCATAGTAAAACCGCCTTATTAATAGTCCTACTGCGATGCGACCAACTACTTGTCACTTACGCTCTTTTAGAGTGAGGAAGAAATCGGGATCCCACCAAAACATTTCATGTAAAATTGGCGGCCAAGACTCACATGCTCATAACGCTTTCGCTGTAAAAGTTATCAGATCCCAGCAAAAGCCAAGCCCTGACTTTACTAACCCTACACCTTGGTTTCAAAAGTATGGCTTGGCTGTTTCATAGGTTACCGTAAATATAAACCGTAATGGGCCAGACGGTCCGTTGGACTTATTTACGGTACTAATTTCAGCTTTCTAGGTCATCGAGAAGTACCCCAGAGGTTTTGATACGTCAGTGTTTAAGTGAGTGGCAAAATCAGCGTATTTTAGGTATCAATAAAACCTAAAGTATAAAAGCTAGATCAATGAAATTTAGTTCATTTTATATGTTTCCTAACTGCATCTTAACCTGTGAATTTGTGCGCTCTGGTGTTAACTAGGACGAAACTATGAGGGTTTGAAAATGAGACGAAACGGTTCGAGAAAAGGTAGGTAGTGCCCCGCCTCTTTTTTGTTCGTCTTGGCGGGGGCACTACCGTGCCCCAGATATTTGTATCCTACGAGACCATGATCGTAACATTACGTTCGAAACGTCGAGGTAATTAAATAAGCACTTGAACGCGATTAAGTCCCGTTTTGTAATAATAATGTGCGCGAATTTTGTAAGTTCAATATAATACCTAGGTACATCATATCATCATACTACGGTACGCACTTGCACCACCACCTATGTACATGTGTGGGTGCTAGTCTAATAGTCTGGACCACGGATATAGAGAAATACAGAAAGATATCTCAAACAAGCGGAATAGATGGAAATCCCTACATGAAAACTGGATTGACGTTAACGTAACGTAACGTATCGGTAATGGAATTTTTAATGTAAGTATTATTAGTCTATCCGGAATTCTAAGATCAAATTATGTCAAACTGGCACAATTCAAAAACAATCTTAACCCTTTACCGCATATAGAAAAAAAAAATTGTTTGAATTTGAATCTTGACCTGTGCCAATAAGGTCCAAGATCATATCTGCCATATATGGCTTCGTATGCGGTAAAGGTTTAAATTTAGATGACGGTTGTTTGTACTTTGTGCCAAAGTGACTTCATTTAAACTTAGAGATCGGACAGACTATACCTAAATGAATAATTATTCAAGCCTCAATTGCGCCGTATTGAGTAAAAAAATGTGTCTAAAACGCAAAAATACGGGGCTTACTACGCAGCCCTCAGGGGGCTTTCCACAGTTGACTGTACAAAATGGTGTTCGACCGAAATTTTGTAGAAATGTAAAGCCCTCTCGCTATAGAGTGGTGTAGAGGTAGAAGTAGATAATTATCTAGAAGCTTTCTATGGGTGGCATTAGCAGGCAAAACAATAGTATAATTTTGAGACGAAACACTGAAGCAATGTACCTAAACATTGATACTCTTAGGTCTAACAATAAACACATTGATGTTATTCTCCAAAGTATACAGTATTTGTTCAGCTACTTAAAAAAAATAGTTTTCATACGTTTGTTAAAAAAAAAGTATTTTCAAACGCCATCCAATGTAGGCAACAAGCCCGTCCCAATGTCAATATTGCACGGTAAATTCTATGCTTCCTTATATGTTTTTTTGCCGTTATTTATTACGGTAAGTGAATCGCTACGAAAGGTGGTGCTACCTGATATCTAACAAAATGGAGCTCACTCTGCAGTAATCAATGGAAAAAATACCCAAACAAATTATTACGAACTAATCTAATAAGGTACTCGTATCTACCACAACATCTGATTCCCCAGTTTTTAATCGCAGCACCCATTCACAAGCATGCCAAATGAAATTCGTTTGTACTTATACTGCCCTAAACGAAAATCATTAAGCTAAAGCAGCGTATAGATTCGACCTTACGTCGTTGCGAAAAGCAAACAATTCGCGTATCACGCAGATTACGTCATTTTAGACAGTAGTCACCGCAAAGAGGGCGAGCGTCGTAAAAAGTGAATTGAAACCACAAATAATGAGGAGGGGAGCGGAGTGTCGTCTGCGGGTGGGCGAGCTCGTGCCGTAAAAACCGCTCATCTGCTGGTTCCATTACGACGCTCGTGGCCTAGGCTAATCTTCGGTTTATTAATCGCGACGGCGGTGGTCCCTGATGATCATCACACTATCATTGTTTTGTGCTTCCGTTAACAATGTTTACTTTAACCTAAACGTTGGAGATTTTCGGAACTTTCTACATATCGAAATTTTGAAACGACCGTGACACATCATCATAGATTAATGCTTCCGCTAACAATGTTTAATTTCAATAAAACTTTGGAAGTTTTCTCTAGAAATGAACAGTCTGAAATGACCAAAACACTTTCATTAAGTACAAACAGCCGCCGTTCGAGCCCTAGGCTAATTTCCCCTTTATTCAGTTTTTGCTTCTGTTAATAATATTTACTTTAAACAAAACTTAGAAAGATTTTTCTAGAAATGTATAGTCTGAAATGACAAGTTAAAATTCAATGTTACGAAAACGAGACCGGCTCTGTATCGAATCTTGTCATAATAAAATAAGTTATTTGATCTTCCTACTCAAAAAGACAAGTTTACGAAAGTAACCCAAATAACTTTAACTATGTAACAACACTACTAGCACAGACTAAACAAACGCTAACCAATTTGGGTTACGAGTATATAGTTTTAACTTTGCCCTTAAATACCCATCATTCCTATCGACAATACACACGTCAATGGTTTGGGTAGACGGTTATGTATCTTATATTTTTATCGTGCATGTCTTAAGTAGTTAACAGTTTGATGCTTATTATTCAGTATTTACAGTCCCTTAACCATATGTGTGTTTACAGTAAAGTATATACAATCAACTCATACCTAGTAAAAAACTTAATAACCCATGTAATATTTATCTTCAGACCGACAAAATGCTTAAGTACAAACCGTAATTTTTTTTTCGCGTCTAATAACTACGAAACAGTTGAAGAAAATGATAAGTGAATGTAATTTTGAAATCAGTCATTGTATAATTAAGCAAAATCAATTTATCTACATAAATTAATTCCTCATCTTTGTTACATTATCTTCTAAATTTAAATGTATCTTCTTATAACCACATAAACACAGTGTAACTTGATACGATATAACACAATTATAATGTTGACCTCCATAATCGTATCAAATACGGCATTATCCTAGCCTTCCGTAATTTAATATACAGTCGTTACCCTTAAAGTAACTCAGATTTATCGCCCCTAAGCAAATTATCGTGAACTGATTGGACCCGATGAGGGAGAGTAACTGCTTCACATTCTGGTCATGCTTCCCTTGTCTGGAAAATGGGAACAGTTAATGAGAAAACTTATTTCAAAGCCTATTTAATTTTATTATTTTTATATTTATACCATTGTAAGTCTAAAATTGTATTGAAAATCAATTTGCTATGAAATATATGTTTTGTTGTCAATTATAACCCCTCAATAATTAACAACAAACCATATTTTTACGACTACAATTTTATTACTTTTCTATATTTCGCGTAGAAAGAGGACGTAATCATTGTTTTTATATTTTTCCTGAGATTACTAATTATTTTATCTATCCAAAGATCATAAACCCTCCATGATGCGTTCAAGAGCCGCACATTATAAGCACCATAAAAATAGACTGTTTTGTTAAAACCAATTTCGTATCTGTAAAAATGTTATTATTGCTAAATAATAACATCGATTTCGATGATATTATACATTCAAATTTCGAACATCCCTGAAAAACAAAGAAATCTGATTTGACCTCTATTCTAATATCAATCGAGATGACGTTTTGTTCGAAATGAATTGTCCATTCCATTTGCAATCAAATTTGACAAATGTCGCACGTAAGGATGATATCGAACGATATGATAGTTGGGGCCGACTACAGTTTGTCTCTGAATTTAAAAAAAACTATGACAGCTGCCAGAAAACTTAATTGCCGCCATTACCGGTAAAAATTTGTTTTGTTGCATAAAATTGATCGATTTATTGAATTTAAACTATAAAATTGGGCAAGTGCGAGTCCGACTCGCGCATGAAGGGCTCCGTACCTATATACACGATGGTTTTTAATCGGTGATCAGCAGTAGAAAAATATTAATATTTAGCTAAAATTAAACTTAATACGCGAGGTCCCGCGCAATTACCTCACTGTTAAATTAATTAAAAGTTAAAACATAATGAAAACTAATAACCACTAGATACATGGTCTCCCTACATAAATTATTGATGTACGATACCTACGTCAAGTGTCATCGCTTCGGCGGGAAATTTTACGAAATTCTATTCTATTCTATTTTTATATAAAAAAAAAAATGGCGTCTGTCCATTGGAACAATTTTGCCAATGTCAAGGTTGTAAGAACGTTGTACGGTGACTTGAGCTTTTTGTAAAGTGATAGCGATTTACAAAAAACCACACGGACTATCGGGCCTTGACCCAGGAAGGGCTATGAACGCTTCAAGTTGAATTCTTCATTAGCTATTCACTCATACGTTAGATCACTGCACAATACGCTATCAATACTACACATTGAACAACAAAAATGAATAAATAATGAAGAGCGAAACTTAAACGCATGCGGCCATCTTAAGTCACGAACCGGAAACCTTTACGAAATTTTCTACGACTTTGTTTAGGTAATGACAATGACAAGTTATTACTCATAAATTGTCATTCCCATTAAATTATTAAAGAGGTTGTAAGCAAACCGATACAGATTAGTTCGGTGACAAGAAATTTAAGACAAAATTTGGTTTCAAAATAAAAATTAGCATAGAAAAATAAAAGTTTGTTTTCATGTAATTACGAATTCAACGTGACTGCCATCAATTACTGAGTTAGAAAAGTTGGTATCTGATCACCGATTAAAAATCATCGTGTATATATATAATCTATAACAAGTTTGTTGTATGGGAGCCCCCCTTAAATATTTATTTTATTTTATTTTTAGTATTTGTTGTTATAGCGGCAATAGAAATACATCATCTGTGAAAATTTCAACTGTCTAGCTATCACCGTTCTTGAGATACAGCCTGGTGACAGACGGACGGACGGACAGCGAAGTCTCAGTAATAGGGTCCCGTTTTTACCCTTTGGGTACGGAACCCTAAAAATGAGCTATCAAGATGATATAGATATTTCGGCGACGCCTCCTGATATCTTTTTTTTTTTTTTTTTTTTTATGTCATGGGGGGCAGTCGAGCAAGCGTATCGCCTGATGGAAAGCGATTACCATATGATATATAAAATTTGTTCTAACAAAACACTCTATTTTTATGGTGGTCATAATGTGCGGCTCCTGAATGCAGCATGGAGGCTTATGATATGTGGGTAGATAAAGTAGTGTATGTAACTGTACATAATTGGGAATTAAAACACTCGTGTGATGTTGTTATGAAACTCGCCTTCGGCTCGTTACATAAACCGACACTTGTGTTTATGTACAGTCACATAAACTACTATTATTTTATTTATTAATGAAAATTTACTCATTCTGAAATGTAGTAACTCCAAAACTATGACACCAAATGGAAAGATTAATTGTTGGAAGAAAAAGTACAAAAAGTCGATTATGTTCTCGCTGTTGAAGTGAAAAGTTGTGTGTGCTACACGAGAGCAAAGTTTTTTTGCAAATAGTGCTGTTGAGTCTCTCGCTTCACTCAGGATTCTAACTTAGAATCCTTCGCTTGCTCGGGACTCAAAATCAGCACTCGCAACAAAAAACAACTTTGCTCTCTTGTTGCACAAATAACTATTGTCCTCTCATCACGCCGCTGAAATGCCTTGACAGATTTTAACTAATTTTCGTACAGGGACAGCTGGACGTCCATCGTCCATAGATGGTTATAGGATACTTTTTACCCGACTATAAAAAATTAGTAAAATAGTTTTACGCTGAAGTTGCGGGCACTTTCTAGTATTAAATAAAAACCTAATTTAAATGGCGATATTCGATTGTATTTTCATCAATATTAGTATCAATTGATATAAATGATATACTAGATTAATACATGATCTAAGGCCTAGGAATATATTAGTTACTCTTATACTTCAAAGTATTTTACTTTACCTAATATCCAATCCTATCCGTAATGAAGTTACGTATCTAGAACTAGTAATATTAATATTTCATAATTTAATATTTTACGACGCCGTTGTTGCAGTTTGTAGTGCACCGGCCTACTGAGCCGGTGGTTCCCGGGCTCAAATCCCGGCCAGGGCAAATATTTGTGTGATGAATTCGAATATTTGTGCTTTTAAGTATATATTTATCTATATAAGTATGTATATCGTCGTCTAGTACACAAGCCTTCTTGAGCTTAATTTGGGACTAGCTCGATTTATGTGAGGTTATGTGACATTTATTTATTTATTATAAGAAAATTATTATTATAAATCACGAAAAGAAGATTTTTTTGAGGAGAAAAAAAATATATATGTATTTACAACTTTTTTTATTTTTTTTATTTTCGGCTTGATTTAAGCCAACGATGACGACCACGGTTCGCTGCCAGATAAATCTTCTTCAGTTTCTTCTGCAGACTCTTCAGATGGTTTTTGACACGTTTTGGAGAAAGCATAATGTTTTCTAGTATCTTAGAGGCTGTTTTCTTTCCAGAACTATATATATAAAGACGTTTGTGAGGCGTGTACCAACATGGTCTCGTTGATAGTACTGTAGATTGCTCGTCTTTCTACGTTTACTTCTCTTACTACAATCGTCAAAAGACATTGGCCGACCGTGACTCGAAGGAATCTCCGTAACTTTTGGAATTTCAAATGCTTCTTGTAGCCATTTATCATTTATTGTCTTGCATTGCATTGCTCATGCCCTTTTTTTATACAATTGCGCCTTTAGAATTGAAAATGCATGCTCTACATTCTTAAGATGTTACTCAGAGTAATTGTCATGGTGTAAAACGAACTTTTCCAAATAATCCAATTTTGACAAAAAAATGGCAGATTTTATAAATCCAGCTTGTTATATAGAGTTTTCCCATTCATAGGGCTGAGTGAAGGTTCTGAATTTATAGTGTTAAATTCAGAACCTTCACTCAGCCCTAAAATCAAGATAATAAGTACGTAAATATCATTTCAAAAAAATTCAGTTTTACCCAGCCCTTTCAAAATGCCTTTAAAATTAAAAGTTGCAAAAATAAGCAGCTAATTTTAATCATGCTTGATAGTTAACATTCGTTACTTTATAATAACAATAAAATTACGATGTAGAAATGAATAGAAATATAACAAAAACCTTTTTGAACTCTCAAAACAGCTTTTAGAATCTAATAATATTAGTGCTGACTTTCAACGCAATAAAGTAAAATTAATTACAAATAAATAGATATAAAAAATAGTGAAAAGTAAAGGTATATACCTGAAATACTTGAATTTATAATTGGTTGGTTGAAAATGAGTACGTAGGTACACGGATGTGGATCACATTCAAAGTAAACGATCGCACAATGATCGCTGCGTATCGACACCCGTACTGAGAGCGACAGACAAGTTTCGACTAACACTACGGTTTCTATAACTAAACTAGGAGTGGGGATTCATTTCTCCAATATTCTTTGTCTATTTGAGAATCCCAAAAGCCTTTTAATTTTTACCTCCGTTGAGTTTTGGCCAGCTAAATCGTCATTTTGCCCCTATGTGCGCCGATACAAGTTAAGCGCTAACTGTTTACAGAGCAATATGTTAATGGTTAATATAGGTAGGTAAGTATTTGAATTGTGTGAATTGTGATGAACAGCATAATGGCCTTATTAGGCGCATGTGGGTTCGCAGTACTCGTGTGCAACACCGAAGGTCAGCTGATAAGTCATAAATCAGCTAGGGTGACGGCGCGTAACGACGGCAATGGAGTCTTTAATTCAAACAGATTAGGTTACATGAACGGCAAATTTAGGTAGTTCTTATGTCAGATGATAAAATACTGTCTTGTTTCTCATTGCATTCATATTTGCGTGTGGTGTTGATACTATCGTTATACTTACGAGTACATCTGATTTTCTGCTGTTGTGCTGCTGTTGTTCGTATTTATTGGCGTTAATTTTCTATTCTCTGTTATTATTTTTTAGAGAAATGGAAGCATCACACGTAACATAGTCTTAGTGGGATAGCAAATATTTTTACTTCACTCTAGGCCGTAAGTGGGATTTTCTACTCGATATGCGGGGAGAAGATCTCACTTCCTGGCCAAGGCAAGACGTAAAAATAGACAAACCACGGGTGTCGCTGATTTATGGTCCTCACCATGGTTCATGTTCATGGTGGTATGGTTCGGGCCATAAACACCTGCAATCTGGAGACATTCACGAATTCATCACCCAAGATATGTAATTTACTATTATTTAATGTTTTACTGTCCTAAGATAATTTGATATCACCTACGTACATCGTCCATCTGTATGAAGGCAAAGACAACGTACTAGAACTACATTTATCTATAACTGAGCTACATTTATCTAATGTAGTACACCCCTGTAGTTATTACCAATGGTCAAACTGAATTTTGCACTCACTCAAAAAAAACTTAAGTGACACAAACCATATTGTAATCAACCCTGGCAAATCAATTGCTTTCTTTATAATTCTCGCGACTTTTACCACCAACGTTTACAGCCTAAAAATAGGAAACAACATTGTTGTGTAAAGGATTCACTAGAGGCATCAGGCCTATACTTAGTTCTGCTGAATGTTCCAAGTGCTTAACTTCAAGTTGCTCCTTTGAGGATTAATGTTGCGCAGACACATACCCGTCGACCACCGGCACTCCACATCAAAGGAGCTTTTACTTAAAGCGCTCACAACAATAACAATATAGTAACAAGCAATATGACAGTCCAGTGTGTGAGGTACCAAAGATTACGAGGCGGTTATATCTTATAAGTATATCTAGACTCACGTAAAAAGAGCGGTACAAATTCAGTTCGCAGTAGTCATTTATACTTCGCCGTGACTTTAACATCGCTCTTGTACGTGATATTAGGTATAATATGAAAGGAGGAACTAATAAACTGTAAATCATAAAATTCTTCCAAGTAAATTTTTTCGGTACTTTTAACCGCCTATTTATTTAGTTAATTTTAAAAACTAAACCTCATATTAAGGCGTCTCGTCTGGATGGATTTCGACCATCTTTCGTTCATGAATCACGAGTAGCTGAACATGTCGGTAAAGATGGTTAACTCAACTAAGATAAAAAAAACATGGCTATTGGCTAATCTAGCAGATCATAGTAAAGTTAAGTAAAGTTTCTCCACGAAATTCTAAACCATAACAGGTCAAAACCATTAACATCAATATATAATAAGCGGTAATTTAAACACCTCTATGAGAAATCGCTCCAGATCAGTTCATTCAGAAATCATAAATAGCGGCGGGTCAAAGAGACTCGACGGCGCGGGCGCCGCACGTGTGACGCCTTCCTGGAAA
Source organism: Apotomis capreana (assembly GCA_947623375.1). Classification (NCBI taxonomy): domain Eukaryota; kingdom Metazoa; phylum Arthropoda; class Insecta; order Lepidoptera; family Tortricidae; genus Apotomis; species Apotomis capreana. The sequence continues at coordinate 10,606,498 of OX392506.1, read as the reverse complement.
ACGCGCGTTTTGCGCACTGCCCGCTGCAAGGGCAAAAAACTATACATAAATATCAGTCAAAACGGGTATAATACAATGACAAATATTTTATTGGTGATAGGAATTAATTTGGCAAGATTTAAGCCAACTTGTCACTCGACGTACCTACCTACAATACAATACAACAATACTTTATTGCACACCAATAAAAGTTTACAAAAAGAAACAAGACAAATACAATTTATAAATAATGGTAGACAACAGGCGGTCTTATCGCTAAAAAGCGAGCTCTTCCAGACAACCTTTGGGTAGTGAAATTGATAGGTTTCAGATGTATAGATAGAATTCAATGTAGATTGCTTTAAACTATTCTAATCACTGCTGTAACTGCCGTTGTCCTTGATGCCCACCGCCGGACAAGATCCCCCCTAAGGATCCTGATCTGGTTGTGCTGTCAAGTTTGTTCCAGATTAGTAAATTCTCTATCTTACATGCTAACCCGACTGGTCAGTCTTGCACCTACAAAAAATTTATAAATATCTGGGGGCACGGTAGTGCCCCCGCCAAGACGAGCAAAAAAGTAGCGGGGCACTACCTACCTTTTCTCGAACCGTTTCGTCTAATTTTCAAACCCTCATAGCTTCGTCCCAGTTATCACCAGAGCGCCCAAATTCACAGGTTAAGATGCAGTTAGGGAACATATGAAATGTACTTAATTTAATTGATCTAGCTTTTATACTTTAGGTTTTATTGGTACCTAAAATACGCCGATTTTGCCACTCACTCACTGACGTATCAAAACCTCTGGGGTACTTCGCGATGACCTAGAAAGCTGAAATTTGGTATGTAAGCTAGGTTTAGTACACAAACAATAGAATAATTCTGAAACTTGGAACTTTTACCCCCCAACCCCTTAAACTAGGGGATGGATGTTTGTATGAGACTTCTGCAAATTTTGATACTAGAGGTCTGAAAATTGATATAGAGACTCCTTGTTATAAATAATAAAATATATATTCTAGGATTTTTAGAAAATTACCCCCCACCCTTTAAATAAGGGGATGAAAGTTTGTATGGGTTTTCCATAATGGGGGCTAAACGTAAGTATTTCTTAAATACACAATTATTACTACTTACTTAGAAACGCTACGGCACAAAAAAAATAAAAAAATAAACCTAAAAATTAAAATCTACTTTACAAAAAGAAATGAGATCCCACCAAAAAAACATTTCATGTAAAATTAGCGGCCAAGACACATGCTCATAACGCTTTTGCTATTATTACTACTTACTTACAGACGCTATGGCCCAAATAAATGAAAAAGACTAGGGCACCTTACAAAAATAAATGAGATCCCACCAAAAACATTTCATGTAAAAATGGCGGCCAAGACTCATATGGTCTGGCTGTAAAAAAGTTATCAGATCCCTCGAAAAGCCAAGCCCCTAAGCCCTGAGTTTACTAATCCTACACCTTGGCTTCAAAGGTATGGCTTGGCCGTTTCATAAAGTACCGTAAATAAGTCTAATGGACTGTCCGGCCTGTATGGTAAGGAATTAAGTTTATATATATTATCATGGAGATATAAACTTAACTTCTTGATATCGTATGGGCCAGACGGTCCGTTGGACTTATTTACGGTACTTTATGAAACGGCCAAGCCATACCTTTGAAGCCAAGGTGTAGGATTAGTAAACTCAGGGCTTAGGGGCTTGGCTTTTCGAGGGATCTGATAACTTTTTTACAGCCAGACCATATGAGTCTTGGCCGCCATTTTTACATGAAATGTTTTTGGTGGGATTGACTTATCTGCTTACACATATCGATAAACCAATAAAGCTGTTGCCATCGATGACTCTAGAGTGGAGACTGCAAACGTAGGACGCGTAACTGTATATACTTATATAGATATACTTACTTATAGATTGATGATAAGGCAATATCCGCATATGCTTAATAGATTGATGATGAGATAATATTCGCCTATACAGCATTAATGCTTTTACCTCCAGCCAATTAGGTATATTACCAATATACCTAATTGGCTGGAGGTAAAAGCCGAAGATGGGTTTAAACGGCGTGTCATCAGTGTTTGTTCAGTAACCGACCGAATTAATGATAGTAGGTATTATTAAGATGGGAATGACAATGATGAAAAGAGCAACGTTACCTAAGGAAAAGACACACAAATAAATACTATTTGGAATAGAAGTCAGAATAAACGTCCGACAAACAATGTTGCATCGGCGGAAACACAGGCAGTTTACAACTTTTTAACCGCCTTGCCCGTTCGCAGTAAATCACGAGTTTTAGACCCCCTTCACAAATAATATTGACTTCTTCGAACTCACATTAATCTGCCATACTTCAAAATGCAAAAGGAAATGTCGAGCTACAAAGCAAGCAGTAAGTTACAACCGCTCCCTAACTCATACTTACTTACCTACTCATCGTACGAGTGTATTCAGAGTCTATCTAAACTATATACGCAATATAAATCGTATCATATCAATCTGTAGTACGCGAAGGTCCTATCACTTTTTATTGTTATATTATCCTCGCCATCCTCGGTAAACAAGAAGATGATGTTGCTCAGTAATTTTTCAATTCCGATTCCATTTAAAGCTATTTAACTAAAACACTCCGTTTTCATTCGTTTTTGTAAGGACACGACTATTGGAACTGTCAGCGCTTTTCATAAAACAGTAGCTGCTCCCGTAAGCGTGACATATTGCTGCGTTTGGAATAGCGAATCTAAGGAGATGTTTTTTAAGTAAAGTTTCGATGAAAGTGAACTTTGATGTGTTTGGATACCCCGTTTAATTAAAGCCCGGTTAGTTATCCTTATTGTATCACTGGAAATAGAATATACATGTTATAAAACTTTAGCTTGAATAAGGTATATTGTATATAGGTACAAGATGAAGTTAAAGCAATCAAAACGATAAAGCAAGTATTTTAAATTTTAGAACGCTTAACCATGTGGCAATAATAGTACCTACATTACTGCAGAGGCCGTTGACCAGCCGCCATTCGACATTTGACACTCAAGGCACACTACGCGGCGCGAGTTGCACTAAGAAGCTATGCACCATCGCACACCAATGTACCAGCTCCGCCTTCTCCTTTTGTTTGGTTAATTCCACCAGCTGCTAAGTAACGCACAGGCGTTGATCAGTCGTGTAGCCACGTCCCACGACCAATTATATTGCGACTTACACAAACAACCAGTAGAATACCAATACAAGACACAATCAGTAAAAAAAATACATTTTTCGAAGATCATGTTAGAGAACATTCTGTATTGTTCTGTTGTGGCACTAGCTCCTTATCATGGCATAGCAAATAAATATCTTCAAACCCATACCAGAGCGCATCCATACCACTCCTGTTCTTCTCATTGCACAGAAGCCAGTTAAAACATGTTCACAAGCGCCGTGACAGCGACTGTCAAGTCAAAATGTTTTAATTTACCGCGGCCGTCCGTCACGCCGTCATATCCGCCATTCGGCATTTGACACTCGCGTTCTCGGAGACGATAAATCTTCACCAAACTCGGAACACTAATCACAGAAATGAGAACCCTTTGACTGGTTCATAATTTAATGTTACGCTTTAATGAGCTGAGTTAACCGTGCGTTTGAAAATATATTTGTAGCAAGTGATTCTAATAGTCTCAAAAAGCGGTATATCTCACTTATGTTACTCTTTGGGAGTTAATTCAGCAGTCAGCACTTTGAGTCGATATACTCGGTATACTTATTGCCGACATATTTATGCTATGGCCAATATTGAAGAGATCCAAATGTAACTTTAGTTGCTTTTTCAATATCACTCATTAAATGTGGATCTCATGACTTATGTCGATGCGTTTGGCGCAGTGGTAGTGCGGCTGCCTCCTGAGCCGACGGTCTTGGGTTCGAATCCCGGCAAGGGCAAATGTGTAATGTACTCGAATATTTTTTCCTGGATCATAGGCGTTTTCTATGTATTTAAGCATGTATTATGCCCATAACACAAGCCTACTAGAGCTTACGTTGGGATTAAATCGATTTCTATGAGGTTGTCCGCTATTTATTACTTTAATATCAGAGTTGTTTTAAATTTTAAATCCGATATTCCTATAGGCGATGTCAAATTAATCAATCCGTTGTGTTTGGGCATCCGTAGGATTGAGTATTACCGAAGGTATTTTTAGACAAATGCCTTCAACTCCTTGCCACTCTTTTGACTTTCTATACCTACATTACATTATACAGCTTGTTAAACCACTAAAGAATCATTCTAATAAAGTACGTGTCTAAATCCCGGTGGGAACGCGTGCTTGTACAATAAAAGCGTATTTGTTTTGTTCGAGATAAGGTCAATGTGGGTAAGTCCGTCTATAAGGTAAGCCCGTCTACACGGCATATCTCTTGTATTTCTATTTGCGCGCCACTTAGAACTCGGTTGGTAAAGCAGGCTTTTGCCCTAGTTATTTTACTCTAGGATAGGTGTCGCTATGACGGAGACAACGGTCGCAACTCGACTCTCAAGTTCAGTTGTGTGTCGAAGTTAAAAAGTGAGTGCAACGTGCTTCCGTAAATAAATGAAAAAAAATATAAAAAGCCGAAATATTTGTTATTGAAGTAAGTAATAATGTTGTTTGATAATTGTTTTACATGTTTCATGATTTTAATGTAGCCATAACGCATTAATTTTGTGGATTTTGGTACCGAATGTTTATAACCTTAAAAATATCTAGTTGGAAAGACCGTCTAAAATGTTCAAGGGAAGACCGTCATGTGCCGGTCTTGCCTTGAACCAGATGTTACCAACCTTTAGCAATGAAATTAATAATCTCGTTTCATATACTTACAACTACACTCTCCGTCGCGTGATAGTGCTATCTTTATCGCCCGCGAGACTCGCCGTCAACGTCTGTCGAGATAGCTATAGATTCGGGGGTGGAATTCTGGGTTTCGTTGACCCCTCATTGTACGCAAAGTGCAGCACAGAAAGCGATGATATTTTGCATTTAGGATAATCATTATTTTTTTCTATGCCGATGGTTTCTTCGAATTTTGCGAAAATGCTTTGTTACCTGGTCTGTATTTCCTGTGCAAAGTTGTCAATTTTTTTTCTCGACTTTTAAGATCCTGTCAATTCTCACATTACAAATTTATACGAAAATCTGAAAAACCAGAGGCATAGATAATTACGTCCAGTTCATACTTACCAAATTTCATCTACGTCTGTCTAGTTTTGGTCGTTATCGGGGGTCAACGTTTGTATGGAAAAAAATGATCAAATAGACAACTCTTAAACAAAGTACTTAAAACCGTTTTAATACAGGATAGTCATAGATATACGATAGCCATTTCTTTTTCAGATAGTTCACGGGATTTTTGAGATGCTTGGATTGCCTGCTGTATTGCTTTTTAACGAAAGACATATTTGAGCTTTTGAACGACCAGGAATGGCCATGGTTGACTACACATTTTTTACTCACTAAAAGATGTATTTGTGGTCAGTACACAATACTTACTACTTTATTTACTTATAACTATTTTTTGTGATCTTTTAAGTAATTGGTGTTCAATTAATAAGTAAATACTGTGAATATTTTAAGCTTATTTTGTTATAAAATAACGAATTGTCATTTTTATTAAATGTTTGCGCTTATTTTGCTGTTTTACTTTGAACTTTAAAAAAGGTTGACAATCTCTTTTTACACCCATATGCCGATCTTGCCTTAAAAACAGAAAAATATGGATAAAATGAAATTGCAACTCCTTTTCCCAGAACTTTAAACACATTTTGCAAAGGCATAAAAAAAATAATCTCACAAGGTCATTTACATGCCTTTCCGCTTATAAATATGGCGGCAATGTGTAGTAGACGGTCTTACCTTATTTAACTAGGGAAGACCGTCTACTAGCCAAGTTTTAAAAAAAACCTCTTTTTGCACAAAAGTTATGCTTTTTTGGCCAATTTGTTTTAACGGCAGTATAATATATTATATTTTTCATCATATAAAACTAAGCCGATTATCCTGAAAGAAATAATAACCCTATACAGACTGATCAAAATTTATTTTAAATGAGATATGCCGGTCTTGCCCACATTGACCTTAACCCCACGCGCACCCCAGATCCTCTCTGACTTTGACTGGATTGATATGGCAGGAAAACAAACAATTTATCTATTTCCTCGTGTCGCTCGAACTTCAAACACTGGTTAATAAAGGAACGCTAATAAAGGATAGGGGGCGTCGGGTTCGCACACAACGGCCGAATTTAAAATTTGTAAATACCTACGAAGCCGACGTCTTTTTGTGACGCGATAAAGTAATGACAGCAAATTGTCAAGGGGTTACGTTTGCCCTCTCTCATCTAGGTTCTGCATTTAAGTATGTAGCAAGGTATCTATAAATAATAAATAAATATTATGGGACAATCATACACAAATCAACCTAGTCCCAAACTAAACAAAGCTTGTACTACTACTAGACGACGATATACATAATATATAAATACATATATACCTAGATATCATCCATGACAAAAAACAAATATTCAGCTCAGTAGTCTGCAAACTGCGCCAACCGCGTCGTCAAATTATTATTTACCTATTGACACTAACGAATTATTTTTGATTAAATATTTTGTATTAAAGTGTAAGTTAAATATTTTGAGTTTAGGAAAGCTAGTAAGGAAGAAAGCCCTGGCAAGTGTCGAGATAACCCTAGGTAGAAGAAGAATATTTTAAATTAAATCTGTTAAAACTATATTTATTCAAAAATCAGGAAGGCAAACAATGTAAATCACCGTACCTAAATAATATATTATATCGACAGATGAGCATATATTATAATGTAAGGCAATATAAATATAATGTCAAAGCGTATCTTACTTAAAAGTATGTAGATATTCATATTTGGTTCCTTTTATACAAATTGTAAATACTAACCCTAGGGATGAATGTGACCCAGGACTTGATTATGCACAAAGATGATGCAAATTAACGCATCTATTGAATAAAATGGAAACTGCTCTCTCATTTGGCGTTAGGGGAGCATTCAATCAACCCTCGTTTGTGGACTTTAAAGATTAAAGCAATCTCCTATAGCGCCACTTTATTACTTTCCCGTTGTGGCCTTTTGATGTTTGTTAGCGATCGGACTAATATTCACTGCCTTTTTGTGAATGTTTTTATTTCTTTTGCACAACATCAGCTTAAAACTTTTGTTTACGTTGCCATGTTGGTTACAATGAATGATTACAACTTTACCATTGCTTTTTACTAAAGTTGAAATAAAGGTTCTTGTTTTCCGCATTGGACTATCTAAGAATAAGAAGATAGAACGTAATAATTCTTTGTTCAGATACCTCTGAAAACGATAGTCATGTCCTACTTACGTAAAATTAATGTTTGTACTTTATTAACCTTATAATCAACAAAGTTGAATCCTGCTTAAGCAGTTGTATAATAGAATTATCTTCTCGTTATTCTGAACCCTCAATACAGTATGTAACATATAAATCGCATTGGCCACATTTCTAAGCATTGTGGAAATCTGAACAAACACCAATTGGCATACCGCAGACTATCCCACGGAGCGGAAAACTAGTGTTTTATTGCCAAAGTTACGTTTTAATGCCGTATACAAATTGTTATAAAAGAAAGTCGGAAACGACTGAATCTCATTACCATAGCTCCACATTCGGATAAACGCGGAATAGGAATGAGGCAGGGCGGCGACATGAATGACAAAGTGGATGCAAATGCCCGCTTTGTCGGCGAATCGGGGACCACGCCAATCAGACAACAGACTTATGGATGTAGGACACATTCGGTAACCAAGTGCCTACCTATAACTACCAAGGAGATAACCACTATGTTTATGTTATAAGAGACGGGGTTCCTATAGTTGACAGGATTTAGGCAAAATATAAACAGTTAAGTATATCCATTAAAATTACGACACGGACGGTTTGTCTCTCTGCATAGGTATGTACCGTTTATTTAGTGATATGTGTGACTGACTTCATCTTTATGGCATTCTACACCTCGGCTGTGCCATTTTAGAAGGTCTAAAGTCTAAACATCATTCATGTAAATAACACAAATATTTACTTGGTAAAACAATGAAAGATATTACTATTTAAATTTTAATATGATGGCAAAACAACAAACTTTCTATTGATTGATTCCAAGTGATTGACTTAAGAACTCCCCTTAGATAATCTCTATTTTACATACAAAGAACTTAAAATTAATTTGTGTCATTTTAATAAATTCAAGCGACATTTTTTGTGTGTGCGTAGGTCACGGCAAAAAATGTGACATTCCTTTGCAGAATAAATCTTTGAGTTGCACGATGTCTCTGTCAGGTGAGACCTTTAATAATTAATAATGGGCATTCCACCCACTGAACCCTGAAAACTGTCATTCCGAGAAACGTACAATTATTTGTATGTTAACAGATTCAACGGGCACTAAACACGCATAAGTTACTGAGCAATATCGATTCTAGCAATTATTATGGTTTGTAGAGCTTCATTTAATTTTAAGAATGTTAGGTCATGTCATAGGGAAATCGCTGCCTAACTACTCTCTACTTTTGCCTTCTTCGGAATGATTTATCGAAAATAGGTAGATAAATAATAATATAATATAACCCAAATTGTCCTTCTGCATACATTGTGATTAAATACGGCCA